>JAZHRO010000063.1:26183750-27445625 GCA_037157565.1 Thalassia testudinum | reverse complement strand
TTGCGCTAACTAGGGTGTGGGAAAAAAAACGTCATATAAAAACATAACAAACTCAAAGAGGACCGAAGTCGGTCCGAAAAGACGTACCCGCAAAGAGCTCAGGGTACCGCTCCCGCATTGCCGCCTCAGGCTCCCAGGTAGCCTCCTCGTACCGTTGGCTCCTCCACAAAACCTTCACCAGGGGTACTTGCTTTCGTCTCAAACTGCGGATGGCTCGGTCAAGAATCTGCACTTGCCGCTCAGGGTAGGTCAGGTCGTCGCCCACCTCGACGCTCTCGTGACTCAGTACGTGACTGGGATCGACTACGTACTTCCTAAGGTTGGACACGTCTAATACGTTGTGCACGCCAGAAAGCTGAGGAGGGAGGGCAAGTCTGTAAGCAACGGGTCCAACTCGCTCCAGGACCTCAAAGGGCCCTACGAACCTCGGCGCGAGCTTCCCTCTCACCCTAAACCGCTGCAGGCCCTTCATGGGCGAACCATGAAGGAAGACGTGGTCCCCAACCTTAAACTGCACCTCTCTGCGTCTCTGATCCGCGTAGCTCTTCTGTCTGCTCCTGACAGTGCGGAGTCACCTGTGGATCTGCTCGACTACCTCCTGACTCTGCCGGATCAACCTGGGGCCAACCTCGCACTTGGTCCACACCTCAACCCAACTCAAGGGTGCTGTACACCTCCGTCCGTACAGAGCCTCGTAGGGAGTCATGCCGATGCTCGAGTGATAGCTGTTGTATGCAAACTCCGCCAGGGGCAGGTGCTCCTCCCAAGAGCCCCTCCAGTTCAGTACACAGGCACGCAAAAGGTCCTTAAGTGTCTGTATCGTGCGCTCAGACTATCCGTTCGTCTGGGGGTGGTAAGCTGTACTAAACCTCAACCGCGCCCCCAGGGCCTGCTGAAACTCAGCCCAAAACTGGGACGTAAAGCGGGTATCCCAGTCGGATACGATCTTCCGCGGAACTCTGTGTAGTCGTACCACGTCGCGGATATACCTCTCTGCCAATTGTGCTGGTCCCAAAGTGACTCGGATCGGCAAGAATCGTGTCGTCTTCGTCAGTCTATCCACAATTACCCAGACTGCGTCGTGTCCTCGCTGGGTAACAGGTAAGCCCACCACCAAGTCCATGGTGATACTCTCCCACTTCCACTCTGGCACTGGAAGCGACTGTAGCGACTCTGTAGGCCTCTGATGCCCGACTTTCACCTGCTGGCACACTAAGCACTGCTGCACGAATTCACCCACATCACGCTTCATCTCCCTCCACCAAAACTCGCGTCTCAAGTCGTGGTTCATCTTCGTGTTTCCGGGATGTATGGTGAATCTGGAACCGTGTGCCTCAGTCAGGAGCTCTCTCAACAGCTCCTCGTCCCTGGAAACGCACAACCGTCCCCTCAAGCGCAGCACCTGGTCTGTAAAAGAGAAGTCCCCTGGGTCTCTTGACAATACTCTGTCGCGCAAGGACTGCAAGTACGGATCGGCCATCTGTCCTGTGATGATGCGATCTATCAGCTCTGGCCTAGTCTGTCGTGTCACAGTCACTGCCTCACAGTGCCCTCGTAACTCTAGGGGTCGCCAACTGCCCACCTCTTCCAAAAGGCTGCAACTCTGTAACTGTAAACTGGCCAAGTGTGCGGGCGCCTTCCGGCTCAAGGCGTCAGCCACCACATTGGCCTTGCCCGGGTGATAGGAAATGCTGCAGTCGTAGTCCTTCAGGAGCTCCAATCGTCTCTGTCTCATGTTGAGCTCCTTCTGATCAAAAAGATATCTGAGGCTCTTGTGATCTGTGAAAATCTCGAAGGTCTCACCGTACAAGTAGTGCCTCCAGGTCTTCAGCGCGAAGACGACAGCTGCCAACTCTAGGTTGTGGGTAGGGTAGGTATGCTCATGGGGCTTCAGTTGCCGCGAAGCGTAAGCGACAACGTGACCCCTCTGCATGAGCACACCTCCTAACCCCTGCAAGGAGGCGTCCGTGTACACAACGAATTCGCCACTACTGTCAGGGATGGGGAGCATGAGAGCCGATGTCAACCTCTCCTTCAACTCCTGAAAACATGCCTCACAGGCGTCTGTCCAAGTGAAGGGCACGTCCTTCCGGGTCAACTATGTCATGGGACGCGCAATTCGTGAGAAACCACTGATGAATCGTCTGTAGTAGCCTGCCAGTCCTAGGAAACTACGAATCTCGGTGACTGAACGTGGTCTCTCCCACCTGAGTACTGCCTCGACCTTGGTTGGGTCCACCGCAAGCCGTCCCCAGAGATCACATGACCTAAAGTCACCTCCCTCAACCAGAACTCGCACTTACTGTATTTGGCGTACAGCCTACGTCGTCTCAGTGTATCCAGAACCATCCGCAAGTGCTGTCCGTGCTGCGTCTGATCTTGAGAATAGATGAGTACATCATCAATGAATACCACCACGAACTGGTCCAAGTAGTCTAAACACCCGGTTCATCAGGTCCATGAAAGCAGCGGGGGCATTGGTTAGCTCAAACGGCATGACCAAAAACTCGTAGTGTCCGTACCGGGTGCGGAAAGCTGTCTTGGAGACGTCTGCCTCCCTGATCCTCAACTGGTGGTATCCAAACCTCAAGTCGATCTTGGAGAACACCGTGGCACCTCGCAACTGGTCAAACAAGTCGATCCTCGGCAGCGGATATCTATTCTTGATGGTGACCCTATTCAGCTGTCGATAGTTCACACAAAGGCGTAGGGTACCATTCTTCTTCACAAACAGTACCGGGGCTCCCCAGGGAGATGCACTGGGCCTCACGAAGTCCTCCAAAAGATCCTACAACTAAGACTTGAGCTCTCGTAGCTCAAGCGGTGCCATCCTATATGGCGTGGTGGAGATGGGGCTGGTCCCTGGTACTAGTGAGATCTCAAACTTGATCTCACGCTCGGGCGATAGTCCTGGTAACTCGTCTGGGAACACGTCAGGGTACTCTCTGACCACCGGGATGTTCTGGAAGTCTGCCACAGGGCTGGGCTCTGCCACCATACAAGCTAGGAAGCCCTCACACCCCTGGCTCAAAAGTCTCATCGCCTGAAGTGCTGAAATGCACCTGAAGCCTCCGTCCACTGGCTGTCCGTGAAACTCGAAAGTAGGCAACTCCGTCATGGAGAAGACAATCTTCTTCTCAAAATAGTCCACCAAGGCGTGGTAAGCGGACAGCCAGTCCATCCCCAGAATTACGCCAAAGTCCTCCATCTGTATCATAATCAGGTCAGCTGGCAGGCTATGTCTCCCGACGCTGACCTCGCGATTCGTGTACACCTCAGCTACAAACAGCTGACCACACGGACCTCTGATTACGAACGGATTCTCTAACAGCGTATAGTCCTGGCTCAAACTAACTGCGAAACTGGTTGCGACAAACGAGTGCGTAGCGCCAGAATCGAAAAGTGTGTAAACGAGTCTGCCAGAAATTGAAACCATACCTGCCACCACCGATCTCGAAGCTCTGGCATCCCTGTGTCAGGGAGTTGATACGTCCCTCAGCTCTAGGTGCGGACGAAGCAGCCACACTCTGCGTCGGACGGGTAGGTGCTGGCCGGTACCCTCCTTGTGACTGCTGTCCTCGCACCTGGGAACCACGGCCTCCTGCGCGCCCTCCAGTGCTCTGCGCGGGAAGTACCTGCTGACCTCCTGCCCTAGACAGGCAATCCCTCCTGATGTGGCCCGGCTGGCCACACTGGTAATAGAGGGGAACTCGACTCCCGCCCTCAGTGGGTCCCTGCTGTCGGCTGGGCGGGGGTCCGGTGCTGGCGACTGGCCCCTGTCGAGGGCCCCCAAAGGCCACTGATGGCCCTGCAAAACGTGACGGCTCTCCTGCGGACGCCACGTGTCTCCTCTCTCGCCGCCCTGTGAAAAGTATGGCTGAAAGGGCCTCTTCCGCCCGCCGTCAGTGTCTCGCGCGGACGGGTTGGTCTCCTCGTAAGTCATGGCTGCCTCCACCACCCTCCAAAACATAGGCAGCTTAAGAGGTTTGACATACCCCCGAATCGCAAGCCGGAGCCCCTCGGTGAACCTCCAAAGGTGCTCCTCAATGGCTACTGCTGTCGCTGCAAAGCGGGACAGCTCCAGGAAACGCGTGCGGTACGCGCTCACGGTCATCGTCCCTTGGCGGAGAGTGTGGAACTCCTGCCTCCTCTGGTCTTGCCACGTCTGGGGAAAGTACTGCTCGCAGAAGAGGGTGACGAACCGGTCCCAGGTCGGCTCATCCCTCTCCTGTCTCCGGACCGCCCTCCACCACCTGTGTGCCGCACTCTCCAGCTGGTACGTGGCAAAGGCCACGCGGCATTCCGCCGGGGGGCGAAGGGTGTCGGAAATCTTCTCCAGCTGCTCGAGCTAGTCCTCTGCCTCGGTCGGGTCCTCATCCCCCTTGAAGAAGGGGGGCTTCAGCTTCCGGAACTGTCCGAAGAGCTCGAAGTGGCGCTGCAGTGGAGATGCTGGTGCACCTCTAGGCAGAGGTGCCTCGCGCACAGAAGTGTCGGAGGAAGGTGGGGGCGGCGGTGGCCCATCCCCTCCCCTGTGTCCAGGGTCGCGTCCGTCGTGTGGTCCCACAGAGGACTCCCCCTCCGCAACCCCAGGGTGAGGTGCTCGGGGCGGTGGGCGGAGCTCCTCTCGCACAATGTCTTGTATCAGCTGGGTGAGGTCATGGGCCTGGATGCCCGGGAGTAGCGGTTGGTCCACTGAGGCTTCGGCAACGGCACGCCTATTTCGCCGACCTCGTCCTCGGCCGCGCTCGCGGCCCGTCTCGCCAGTCCCGCGACGAGGCATCTCCTACAAGGAGACGCGAAACAAAACGAAACACGTCAATATGGAACGATACCTAACGAAAACGTCTAAGAGCTCATGTCAAAAGATATGTTGTGGTGGCTACTCTAGTTATAGACTTTGAATTGGTTATTTTCCAGTTAGTTGATTCACTTCTCGGGACGACCTTACTCTGATACCATCTTGTAACGACCCAATTCCCGAGTCCCTACGAGACACGAGAACCGGACCGACTCGATTAATCCCAAGACCTAGTCGTCCAACGAGGAAGTAACCAAAAGAGCAGTAAAATAAACTACATTCAGCATGAATATAACTAGCAGTAACAAAAATACAACAGTAAGAAAATGAACTACTATAGCATGTACTACCACAACAGTAGAACAACAATTATAACATAACATGAACTACAATTAAAGAAAAGTAGAGAGAGTAACAAGAACTACTCTGTAACGACCTAATTCCCGAGTCCCTGCGAGACACGAGAACCGGACCGACTCGACTAATCTCAAGACCTAGTCGTCCAACGAGGAAGTAACTAAAAGAGCAGTAAAATAAATCACATTCAGCATGAATATAACTAGCAGTAACAAAAATGCAGCAGTAAGTAAAGGAACTACTACAGCATGTACCACCACAACAGTAGAACAACATTTATAACATAACATGAACAAGTAAAGAAAAGTACAGAGTAACAAGAACTACTCACTACAGTGGAACAAAAAGGGATACAAAAGAACTGCGGTAACTCTACTGGACCCTACTCGGCCCAGCGTCCTCTGCAGCCGCTGACCCTGGCTGCTCAACACCTGGTCCTGAAAAGTAACGAGTGTAATACGTCAGTGAAACGCTGAGTAGAGTGGCAACTAAAATTGAAGAAGCAGTAAAGTGTACAGTAGCTGTTATATTTTGTTACTTTCTTTATTTACGTCTTTCTATTATTTCACGATTTATTTATTTCTCAGATCCTTCACTTGATCTCGAATGTTCCTCATGTGAACGATCTTGATTGCAGTCTTTTCCGAAAAGTAGAAGTAACACGTGGTGCTCTCCTGGCCGGGAGAGTCCCCCGTGTGATCCTACCCTCAGTCAACCACCCCAAGGTCGCTGACAGACGTAACAGTGACTACGGCACGCGCGATAAACGCACGGGTAGCTACCCCGCAATGGCACGCGGTCAGTCGTTTCCGTTAACGGGTGCGCCCCAAAGCACAGCACGGAACCAGTCTAGGACAGAGCCCTCTCAGTAACAGGGGTCCAACCCCTCCACAGTCCACGCACCCTCGCCTGACTACCCTGGTTTGTCTAGTGGGCCTAACAAGTCGGTGTAGGAGGCTAGCAGAACCCCGGGGCCCGTGAGGTAACTAGTGCTCTCCCTACACTAGTAGCTCTCCTCGGTACTGCGTACGCGAGGGCCAGCAAGTCGGTGTACAGTGGCCAAACCCACCCCGGTTTCAACCTGAGGGCGGCAAGCTCCCCTCTACACTAAGAGGTAATGTGTGCTCTCTTTGGTACCACGTACCCAAGAGACAACACACTTCCACGTTTCATTTCCTCAGTTCCATTCATTCTCTTTCCAGGAGTTCTACTCCTAATTCCCCGTAGGGTTCCAGCTCCTTTAACTCAGCTCATTTAGGTTTCACCGTTCCAGTTTTACGTTCATACAACCCATGTTTTCCATCATGTTTATTTATTCATAACAGGCAGCGGTTAAACCAATTTACAGGCAGCTATTATTTTCTTTCCACTTTTCAGAGGCTGTAATATTTATATATTCCACTAGTTCTCCAGTCCTAGGATTCATGCCGTACCCTAGGATCTATCATACGACCTAGTTTTCCAGCCCTAGGATTCATGCAATACCCTAGGATTTATCATTCAATCTAGTTTCCCATTCCTACGATTCATGTAATGCCCTAGGTTCTATTAATTGTTCCATAATTGTAACAAATTATACTAACGAATTTAAAAGCCACTCTACTAGCTACAACGGGAGTACTGGGGTCGAGGTCGGAAATCCCGCGCGCCTCCGCAACCCCCGAGATTGCAATGGAACGGGATCCTAACACAAGGATCAAACACAATGAGTTTCTCAGAATAGTATATAATTACTGTAACCGGGTAGAGGATTTTATTCCGAAAAGAACGCAACTCGAAACGCGGAAAACGGACTCCGAATGGGCTCTAAACGGGTCGAAAATGATGAAACAGTCCAAAATTAGGCGTTTGGAACCTCTTCCAGACGTCTTAAAATGTGGGTCAGATGGTACCTTCGTTCTGTGTAGTCCCTCAAACGTCCAGAAGCCTGCGGGGGCGTCTGGCCTAGTTTCCAGATGTCCGATGGTCAACCCGGATGTCTGGAAGTCCTCTCCGTTGTCTGGCACTGCGGCCAGACGTCCGATTCGCGTTGGATGGCGAGTCTCGTGCCCTCCCGAGCAGAACCTGCACGTATCCACTTGCTCTCAGTACGACGGGTTGCAGACGAAGGTGCGGCGGACGGCTGCATGGCCGTACGCACGAAAAAGGAAGGACGAAATAACTTACTTGCCAGACGTCTGGACAGTCCTCCAGACGTCTTCACTGTCGTCTGGTTGGAAGCCCAGACGTCTGATTCTGGAAAAACTTCCAGAATCAGAGCTCGACTCGCTCTCCGCCCGTGACGCACGGCCCTGCTGCGCTCCGTCCGCCTGCTGCTCGAGCTGCAGCAGCCCTCCCGCGACACTCCACGTTCGTTGCTCCCTCGCCGGTCGGCTTTAGCTGCCCCGGCAAGCTCGAGCCCTCACGGTCGAGCGTCTCCTCCCTCGCGCAACACCTCTCGCACACTTGCGGTGGCCGCTGCTGCCGCTCGCTCGCTCTCGCACCGGCTGGAAGAAGGAAGCAGAGATGAGAGTGAGGGAGAGGGCAAGGGCCTTATAAGGCCGCGTGGAGAGAGAGAGAGAGAGAGAGAGCGCAGCACTGCGCCCTGCAAGAGGAGAGAGGGAAAAATAGGGAAAGGAGCGGCGGTTGCACGTCTGCACGCGCCTGCGCGCAGACGCAACCCCGTACGTCGCAGAAATTAAATCCCAGACGTCTGGGCCATCTCCCAGACGTCTAAGAAAACGTCTTGAAGCCGCGTTCGTAACACCACGTAAATCCATGAGCATAGGTAATTGGTGCATGATTGTTGAGAAAAAAATGTCCCTTCAACTCTCAACAATATACATTGAACAATATTAAAGAAAAGAATTGAAAATTACAATTTCTTTTTTATACATTGAAGTCGTATTTTCATGTGGAATGATTACTATTTTCTTGTTTCTACTCTTACAATATTAGTTTTTATGTATACAAGTTATTTTGTGCACCTACTTTGATGAATATTTCTAGCTTCGCCATGTTATTATTTTTTCAACACTTTAATAGCCCTTGCATCTTGAATTGGCTCAAGGATGTGCATACTATCATCTTACTTGGACCATTGTATATCTCCTTCCTTAAATGACCAGGAGTCGGTCAAAAATTCTCCTTGACTTTCTCTGTAACATATTCGAGTTATTTTCTAATTATATAATTTAATAAATAAAATATAAAATAATAAAGTAAGAGTTATATTGGAGATAGGTAAAGATTGTAATAGATATATTTGTAAATGATACATTATAATTATAATTTCTACAAGATTACATGAGCATACTTTTAATTCAAGTCTAGATAGAAAAAAAATAGAGGTAAGAAGAAAATGATTCTTGAAGGGATATCCATCCAAATCAAATCAACTAAAATTATTAAGTTGTGATCATAGGTCACATTTCATTTCCTTATTTGAATTATCAATCTTTACAATTATTTTCTACCTCTCTCCGATGAATTTTTTTATGTGCATTTCTTCTCTCTTCATGATGTTTATATTAATATGCTTTAAATGGTTGGATTTCTTTTTTTTTCTAATTTCCATAATGGATTTCTGGAATTTATATCTCTCCTAATTATTACACATACTCTTATTTATTGATTTGTTTAATTATCTAATAATTTACTTGTCAAAAATGTATGAATTATTCCCCTCATAAATTCTAATAAATATTAAGTGAGATCATATTTGGTGGTGTTGTCTATTCCACCCATCATACATCATTCTTTCCAAATTTTACTTTATTCCAACATCGTCATGCACCTTTATTCACACTTATCATATTTTATGTATACCACATAACCATTAACACACCCCTCATAAGCATATATGGCCTTCGCCTTGCACATATAAGAAAGCCACATCCTTCTCCGATGATTTTCCTAGGCTTTCTCTCCTGTAGGATTCTTAGAACTTGATGAGGTATGTTGCCACTTCAAAATACCCGAGTATTACCTCCTAAGTTCAGAATTGCTTAATTCTTTTGCAACCTTTAATGACATTTTGGTTACCCTCTTGGACTTGCATATGTTGTTGGTTGGTCATTAATGCATACTCCTATGTCGCAATGGCATCGCCTTTCTACAAGAATCACCGATGCCCTTACGAAGATCATCTTTTTACAATCCTATCAACGTTAATATTCTACTTGCTCTTGAAAATATCACCAAAGGTATGGGGGATTAAGTTTGAATCATTTAAAGATACTATTGAATTTTATTGCATGTGAAGCAAGTTAGATTATGCATATTTAGTAGTTTAGGAACCTTAAATCAGTGTTGCTTTTCTTATAAGCATTTGATCATATAGTTATAAATTCCAATTAATCAAACAAAATTATATGTCAAGATGTAGATCGGTATCCTACTGATAGATAACTTGGATTTGCATTTTTTTATTCATAAGTGATTGGGTAGGAACATCCAAATATATTAAACATGTATGTAGATTCATTGAGTGGTTTGAAATATATATATATATATATATATAGTAAGTATGGACAACATAGCTTTTGATGTATAGATTATATATGATAAAGTTACATGATTTGCCTTCTATAGTTTTTTTACAAACTGTAAAGGATTTGTTACTTAAGTCTAAATCGGTGAATTTTATATTTTACTCCATTCTTAGTGGCAAGTATAACTTCATTGCTATTAAAAAAAAAGGAAGGCCGATAGTAGAATATCTCAAATATCCTAAATGTTTATAAATAAGAGGATAAGTCGTGCAATTACATCATTGGTTATGTACATGGGTATCGTTTCAGGAACATTAATAAACTTTTTCTCTTTTCACATACATGAGATAATAGTTTAATTGTATAAATAGAATGAACTGGACATATGTTACCATGCTTGCTATTAATGCAATTAATGTTTATTGGAAAACTTAAATTAATTGCTAGTGTGGCCTGTCTTTATAATGCCATTAGTAAAGGCTATTAGTATAAGCATGGTAATGAAACAAGTGGATGACTAAATAGACGAAAGTGTAAATATTACATTGATATGTAAATTAAATCAAGGTATGGTGTTAATTTATTTTATTATTAAGAGAAAATCTTATGCGTCATTACTATTGAATGCTGACTTATTCATATAAGTACTTTGACTAATTATGATTGCATCCTTTAATTAAAAATGTATATGGATGTTAAGATTCCTATTTACGTAAGACAGTTTGTTATCTATTTATATCAAACTACGATTCAAGCATATAAATGATGAAGATATCTTAATATTATTATGGAATGAGTTAAGATCAAGGACTAAGATAAAAATTATACTCTTATTTAATATTGAATGTGTATGAACTCAAGATTGGTGAATATGTTAAGGCATTAACTCAAAGGAGTCTCATGGACCCTAAGAGGGGCAACGCCTTCTGGAGGCGTATGGTTCTATGAACCACGGTAGCAAAAATAAGCTCACCTCAGTTGTAGCTACACTGGCATGCATGTTATTGTTTCATAGATTGCTTATGACGGCGGTTAAGCCATTAAAGCCACCTAATGATCTGTGAACTAAGGTAAACGTCTCTATGCAAGAAATGGTTTAATAAAGTAAGTCATTGCCATGAAATTATTATAAAATGCAATATGTGCATTAAGGTAAACGTCTATATGTAAAATGCTTTAATAAAATAAATCATTGCCATGAAATTATTATTGAATGTCATGAAATAAATCATTGAAAACGAATATTGGCATAGAAATGTCATGACATATGTTATGGGATGAATTTCCTTTGAATGTAGTTGAGAAATCATGGATAATGTTATGGAATATTTATGTGCATGTAACATGGTCATTGGAGCATTGTTTATATGGAAAATGAAGTATAATTACTCAAATTTTTATAAAGGAAAAGTTATGAATTTTGTATATTTAAGAAAGCTTTTGAAGGGTATAAGTTTATAATATTAAAGGATTGAACAATTACATAAATTATGGCATTAATGGTGACTTATTGCATGTGTTATTATGAAAGAATTATTTATGAAATAATGTCCTTTGTGTGTTGTGTTATCTTTTGCTACACAGAATTTTAAGACAACTATGAAATATAGAAAAAAAGAGGAGTGTAATTAGTGTAAAGTACCATTATGACTCATATTTTTTGTGTAATGGAAATTAAGTTCGGATGAGAGATAGTCATTATTTTTTGACAATGTACAATTGGATATAGCAAGATATCTATTAGAATTATAATGTCATGTTATTTAATTATGTTAAAGTCTTTGGATCGTTAATTGTTTCTTTTAATGTTAGTCCTTAAGATCACTGAGTTTCACAACTAATAGGTTTCATTTGAAACCCTACAGAATTGGGCATTGTAAGTTTCTTGTAGGATTTAGTTTTTTTCTATGGTATATCAATTTAACTATGCGAATAGAGGTACGTGATCTTTGTCTAAATTTATACTCACTGAAATTTTACTTGTGGCTATTGTTAAGTTATTGTATGTAACATTCCATGTTGTATGAATCAATAAATACAAATGTTTTAGAAAAAAAAATTCTATGCAAAATGTGGGTTGTTACATTCTCCTTTGGCTTCCTTCCGGGAGTCTTCTTAGGTGGTTTTGTAATGATTTAGAGACCAACTGCAAAAATAAAAATAAGTCAGATCAGATAACTACGATTGGAACAAAAACACTTAATTTTTGTTTTAAGTTTAAATGCAACTACGCTTTGTTCAAGTAGTCAAGGTCATGTACTCATTCTTCTTGATAGTTTCTATGTTAATCTTGATTCCAATATAGGAAATCCTAAATCCTCTTTAGCTTCTATGTTACTCTTGATTTTAAGAGTTACTTCAAGTAATCCTGGATCCTCCTTAATTTCTATGTTACTCGTATTCCAATGGTTACTTTAGGCAATCTTGGATACTCCTTATGCTTGAGCTACAACTCCAAAGGAATTACCTATGTTACTGATAAAGTATTCACATTTGATGCAAATTACCAATTAGGAGACCTAATCCTAAGTTGGAATGTTTGAGGTTGAGAGCTTCTACAAGTAGAGGCAATTTCGAACAGGCAAAGGAATTGATTTGAGGGATAAAGTGAAGGAAGTGGCGCATCATGAAAGTGGAGGGGGATCATTTAAAACTACTCAAACATGAAAACTCGATCTCAAAATTGATTGAATCATATCAAATTAAACATCAAAAACCTTTTCCAACAATTGAACAAGTTATGGAATTACCTCCATGATTGGCTATCATAGGAATAAGCAAGTGTGTGCAATTAAATCCACTTGTCTATGTGAAGTTCCTAGTATGAGGCATCACTCCTCTGAGTTCATTAACGAATGAGATGCTGGCATCACATGAGGAAGACCTTCATGCAGTAGAGAATTTCACTTCAACATGAAGTAGAGCACCAACGAAGGAGAAGGAGGAAGAGGGGGTGCATCCTCTTCTCTTTAAGGTGGATGGCCAAGGAAGAAGGGGGCTCTTGGTGGTTCTTATCTTAGTCAAATTGATTGATCAAACCTTGAAGTGTTGGAACACCCTACTGCCATGCGATTGGATTGCACAATGGCATCACAAAAACATGAATCGGGTGTTTTAAAATTTTCAAAACACCATCAAATCAATGCCAAAACTCGATCAAGTGATGAAATAAAATGTCCTATTAACCAAAAACACATGATTAAAATTAGTTTACAATTATTTTGTGATCCCACGATTTAGATCTTATACCTTACAGGTTGTGTAGAATAGTACCACACAAGTAGTGCCTCCTACGCTAAGTTCCAGTGCACGTTAGAACCCTCTTCCTTGATGGGTGGATGAATCCCTTCATGTCAAATCCCACAAACTCCTTTGTAAGAATCGAGGATGCTGCTTGTTCTCCTTCTTCCTCAACATGGTCTCTTGATGATTAAGAGACCACAGAGAGAGAGAAACTTCGCAAATTAGAAGTTTGATGTGTGAATCAGACTTTCGATTTGATGTTCCAAGAAGTCCAACACAGTTGTTAGACTTCCAAACTGCTCTCCAAATTTCCAATAGGAAGCCTGGACGTCAAATGCAAAGTTGTTGGAAGGGAGGTGATTGTGAAAAAAGCATGATTTACTAAAACGGGTTTAGATGTTGTAACACGTAATTTCGATCGCTTTTAAAATTTGTAAAGATCGAGACTCGGTGAGTATTCGAATCATCCGAAGGGAGGAGGAAATACAATTTGAATTCTCTTGCTTAAAACACAGAAATCAACTTTCTTTTGGATTTTTAAATATATAATTTTTAGGGTTTTTATATGGGTAAAAAGTGAATGTCGAGAAAACGGGAAATACATATGCTAATTTTAAGGCAACAAGCGCCTTGTTTCTCCAACTCACTCCAAGCACAGGAGGCTTGGAATAATGGAGAAACAAGATCACAACAATTAATCACAAGCTAACTTAAAAAAACTATAGAGGAATGCTTCTTATATAGAACACTATTTTACAAAATGTGGAGAGCTCAAGTAAGAAGGGTTTTCACTTGTAATCTTTGACAAAAAGCTTGCACTACAATGCAAAACAAAATTGATAAAAGTAAAAGAAAGCTTAGTGATGGTGAGGATGATGCTGCCTGAAACTCCTGTTCCGGTTCTGGTTGCTCCAAAACCAAAAGGAATCCCTCTCTCCTAGACGTTCTCTTCTTGGCAAACCCTAGGTGGGTGTACCTCCTCTTTGCAAGCCTAGATGGCCTGCTTCCAGACTCCTCCAAGGGTGGATGTCAACCACCCTTGGTTCTCCTCCTCCTTGCCCATCCTCCTGCCTAGCTTGACTCCTTGGCTTGGTGAGGACACAAGGTAGAAGAAGGGAGGAAGTTGAAGGCACCAAGAGCACAAGAGTGCCCCCTTAATCTTCTTCTTCTCTTCTCCTTGGTCATTGGGAATGGTGGAGTATAGGTGGAATTATACTAGGAATTGATGTAGCCAAGTGTGCTTGAAATGATGGTAGGATGGGGGTATTTGTAGGAGTGGTGATGGGAGATGTTGGCGTAGAGTAGGTGGATGGTTAGGATAGGTTTTGGGGGGTAGTTAGGTGATCCAAGGGCCAAGGTTTCTTGGTGCCAACTCAAGGGTTTTGAAGGGAGGTAGTTAAGGGTTGGAAGCACCTTTTTGGTGGCCATCCATGGTGGTTGTGAACCACCATGTTGGCACCAATTTTGGTGCTTCTAGAAGGGGCCATATGTGGAGGGTTTAGATGGAAGTTGTGGTGGCATGGAGGGCTGAGATTTAAGGGAGATTTGGCACCCATTGAGAGGGTGTGAAGAGGCTTAGTTAAGGGTTGGTTTGGCATGGAGTTAGGTGTGGTTAGGGGTTAAAGGGTTGTTGCCAAGAATGGATGGTGGTGATGGACCAAAAGGGTTAGGTGTAGGGTTGTGATGGGGGCTTAAATTAGTGTCATTTTTGAAGGGGCATGAGGGGCTTTTTGGCTCCAACTAGATGGTAGTTAGGGTGGTGGTTATGTGATGAATGGGTGCTTGGTTTTGTGCCACCCTTGAAGGGGTGTATAGGTTGGTGGTGGTTGGTGATTTTGGCACCAAATGAGGGAGTTGGTGGAGGTTAAAGGAGGTGGTGGTCGGCCATGGAGTAGAGGGATCTTAGCTAAGTTAGCTAAGCAAGCTTAGCTAGTAGAGGGATACTGGAGGAGCTAGGGTGAAGTAGCCAGGAGTTGACTGGAGCTACTCTGAAGTTGAATAAATCTGCCTGGAGCTGATGATGGCTGAAGAGATCTTCTCAGGAGCTCAGCTACTCAGCTTGGCTAGCTAATTCTTTTGCTAGCAACTAAGCTTGAGTAGTAGAGCTAAGTTGAGTTTGTCTCAGCTTATCTGGAGCTGGGGGGAGCTGAACCTGATCTCTTGAGAACTCTTAAGCTAACTAAGCTACTAAGTTGACAAGTAGTAGCTAAATTAGAGGGAGTTCAGCTGCCGTGAGCTGAGTGGAGCTAGGAGAGCTGGACTGGAGCTGAAGTGAACTTAAGTCAAATAAGTTGAGCTAGCTTGAGCTGAGTTAAGCTGAGTTGAGCTATCTTGAGCTACCACCATCCAGTTGAGATGAGTTGAATGGAGCTCACATGAGCTAAACCCAACCTAATTGAGCTGGAATCCAACAGTGATGAGCTGGATTTAGATAGGGTCCAGCTAGAATGAGCTTCCTTTTCACCTTCTGCCTTTCTGAGTGTAAGGGTTTTAGGGATAAGACTATGTAATGCATGCCTAACCTAAGTAATACCTAAATGGAGCCAAAAAATCTGTTTGCAAAATTAAAACCTTAAGAGCTAGATCAATTTTATGGCATAGGAATAATGATAAACTGGTGTTTATCTGGAGTGGTTGATTCTCTTTCCTCTTTCTCTCTTTGATGACAATGGAGGGATTAAAGATTAATTAGGATCTAAGGTTTACCTTTGGGAGATATTTATAGAGATTCCAAACCTAATCCTAATATGATAGGACCCCTTGGATCTCCATCCAAGGGATGGGATTTATTCCTACTTAAATTTTGTAGGATAAGATCCTAACAACTTATGGAATATTTGGATTTAGTATCCAAATATTAATTAATTACAATCCAACCCTTAGATTTAACCTAATCAAATTAGGTTCACTTAATTATCAAATAAATTGCAATTTAGCACTTTAAAAAACATTTGATTTTTCGTACAAGTACAAACCCATCAAAATCATTATTGGTTTTATTACGTTAATAACAAAGAGTTTAGGATTCGTGGAGTTATGGCATTACGACTTCCCTGGTATTCCAAATGCCTATAAATCATTTACACTTGAAGGATAATAATCTCTTAAGATCTAATCTCATTAGAAAATTGTTGTTCCTCCTTGAATAATTTTATTTCTAACATCTCTTCGTATCATTGAGACGAGAATGAAGACCAACTCCTTTCCCAAAGGAATGTCTTCTTTTTCTTTCTTGAGTTCAATCGGGACTATAAGATCATATGTGGAATTGTCTTTCCTAATGTACTCGAAGTAAGCTCATTCCTCCAATTTGTCACATACGTCTATGGAATAAATTCGTGTGATCCCTTTAAGAGATCATGTACCTTATGTCCCTTCCCACATATATTAGCTTTCTAGTAGCAGCATTAAGGTCGATGCATCTACTATTATTGCACCAAATGTATGCGTACATACTTGTCTTTGGTTAAATGATATGCCTTCTCTATGACAAAATTGGAGGACTTTGGCTGTCTTTTGTTTCATCAAGTTAACTCTTTAAGCTGACACATGATAGTTCTGAATCTTCATTTAAGAACATTCACTGGACAATGATCTTTAGAGAAGGTTTTCATCTCAACTCAAACCGAAAACTAGTGATCTAATCAGATGGTTTCGTGATGTGCTATCGAATCCTTTAAATCGTTTAGATCTTCACCTCAACAAATGATAAATGTCAGTTTATTATCATTCTTATGCCTTAAAACACACCTAACTCTTACAATTTTAACTTTGCAATCGAGTATTTCGGCTGCATTTGGCATTTCCTAGAATAGGCATGCATTTCATTCTTTTTACATTCTTACATTTTTATTTAAGTGTCAGGGATGAATAAAAGTTCAAATCCCACAAACCCTGGCATTGACCAAGGCAGAAGATGAAGGAGAAACCCAATTCAGCTGGATCTCAGTTGAATCCAGCTCATCTTAGTTGGATTCCAGCTCATTCCAGACCAACCTTGTTGGGATCAGCTTATCTCAGCTCCATTCAGCTTACCTCAATTGGATGGCAACTCAGGCCAACTCATCTTAGATCCATTCATCTTACCTCAGCTAAATGGCAGCTCAGGCTAGCTTAACTCAGCTGATCCCAGCCTCCCAACTCCATCCAACTCATGGAAACTCCACCTGATTTGGCTTAGCTACTACTATCAACTAGCTAAGCCTGGTCATTTAAAGAAGTCCTCAACCAGTTCAAGCCAGCTCAAGTCTAGCTCCTGAAGACTCAACTTAGCTCAACTTGGTTGAGCTTAGTTACTTGACCTAGGCTAGCTAGCTTGGCTAACTAGGTAGTCTTCAGGAAGGTCAAACCCAGCTCACCTTAGCTCATATTAGTAAATGCCAACTCACATTAGCTTGGCTTAGCAGCTAGCAAAGAACTAGCTAGCTAAGCTAACTAATGAGCTCAGATGCAATCCTCTTCAACTACTTCCAGCTCCAGAAACACCATGCAGCTCAAGTTCTCCTCCCTGCAACAAAACCCTAGCTCCCTCCTCTACTCATCTACTAGCTAAGGTAGTTTAGCTAGCTTAGCTTAGCTCCACCTAGCTCCCTCCATGGTCGTCCAACCTAACTCTAACACCACCAACATAAGCCTCCACCTTAACCCTACCTTAAGTCCAGCTAAACTACCACCTCCTACCTCATTTTGGCACCACCTTAGACACACACCTCTTCACCCCATCACCACCACCAAGAGCCACCTTAAAAGTGGCACCAAACCACCCTAACCACCTCCTTGTTTTGGCGCCAAAACAAGGAGCCATCTCCACCATAAACTTACCATCAGACCCGATCTCCACCGTTCATTTTTCCCCCCAGAACCTCCCTTCTAGAACCTCCCCTTTTGGCGCTATCATAGTGGTGTCTCTCCACCATGGACTGCTACCAAAAGGCACAACCCACTCCCCTACACAACCCTTCTTTTGGTGCCAATAATCTCCACCCTTAGATCCCATAATCACCACCTTGATCCAATCCTAGCCCTCCACTAAAGGTCACACCAACCCTCCTTCTGACATCCTATTTATACCCCATGTAACCACCACATTCCACAATCCTTGGTTTACATAATTATCTACCTATACCTGACCTAATTCAACCAAGGAAGGAGAGGAGAGAAGAAGATTAAGGAGGCAAACCTTGCCTCCTTGGTGCCTTCTTCTTCTTCCCTTCTTTGTTGTGCTAAAGCCAAGGAGCAAGCTTCACCAAAGGGGACAGACAGGCACAGGAGAAGAGCTAGGGTGGACGTCCACCCTAAGGAGAGAACCAGAGGAGAAGCATTTGAAGAAAGAAGCTAAGGAGAAGCCCTTTTCATGTGTGGAGCAACCGCATTTAGAGCAAGGACCATCCAAAGTTTCAGTTGCAGGATTTTCCATTTCTTTACTTCTTATTTTGTATTAGCTATTTTGTTTCTAGGAAGCATTCCTCTACAAGCATTACTTTACATTTAACATTTTTCAAGTCACAATACAATTTCGAGTGCCTTTTTTTCTTTCACTTGTCATTTTATGTGCTTTCTAGGTAGTTAGATTCTTTGTGCACTCACTTCACTTCTCTAATTACCTTAAGCGCACTTACCTAAGGTGAGTTTAGAGAGGTAGATTTTATTGTGATTGAGGCGTAGTTTTTATCATCTATCTCAATTGTCTCGATTACTTCTTTAAAACCTAAAAAAATTGCAAAATCATAAAAACACAAAAGAAGAGGATTTGAGAGAGCAAGAGCGAGAATTGATTTATTAACTAGAACTGCCTCCTTGGATGACCTTAGATACCCTACTAACTATGTTATAAATATTAAAAGTTGATTTCGATTTTATGCATCTTAACGACTTAATTTGCATCAATTACAAAACTGCGTATTTTCATCAAATGAGTTATTCGCGTAATGTACAAGAAGACTTATGGCTAATGCAGCTATTACCTCTATCTCTTAAAGATAAGGTTGCCTATTGGTTCAGAACCATTGGCAGACCCATCAATACCTAACCTTAGCTCAAAAGTGCATTTATGAAAAGGTTCTTTCCTTCATACTAATGCCTTGCGTCGATCTATTACGGCCTTCTAAAAAAAATATGGCGAATCTCTTCATGAATTATGGGAGAGATTTCAGGAACTCCAGAGGAGATGTCCACATCATGAGGTACCACTATAGTAGTAGTGCAGATCTTCTATCATGGATTAAAAGATCAATTGAGATGATTTGTGGGTGCCTAATGCAGTGGCAATTTTTAAATAAGGATGCCGAAAGTACCTATCAATTATTCGAAGAAATGAGTGAAAACTCATTCAACCATGCATCTATGAGCACATTTGGAAGACACCCTAGCCCTTCCTTCAATCAGTTCCTGTTACTCAAGATGACATCCAATTGAGTGCCCAGAGATTAGACCAAATGCAGATCATCCATAAAAAAAATTGAGAAAATGAACTTTCAAAAACTGACTCCACCCTCACCCATGCCTAACTTGTTGAGGAGAGAACACTTGCATAATGTTGATGCTATCCTAGCTGAGACTAATTATTTTTTTGAGGCTATACTAAAAATGACCATGACATGATTTTCCCAATTCTTTTAGCCCTGCTACTGAGAATATCTCCTTTCTATGATCATTTTAGAAATTCTTCCAATTCCTACAACCCCAATTGGAGGAATAACCTGAACTTGTCCTAGGAGCACCTACTCAATTTCCTTTCTATCAACAAAACCACAATGGGTCTTATAGGCAAAACTAGTATTCTTCTCGGCCATCTCAAAGTGATATTAATGCTCAACTGATGAAATCCCTACAAAGCATACAGAGCTAGATGTTTGAGGTAACCCACATGGTGGCTACATTGAAAAACCAAATTAGGGTTACTCTAGACCAATGACCTGTTGGTAATTTGTCTTCCCAACCTATGCCGAATCCAAATAATCAAAGGAACCACAACCAAGGTTCAAATCCCAATCATTATCAGCCTCCTATTTAGCCATCCCCACAACACCCCTAGGGTTTCCAACTAAATCAACCCCCCCACCCTACTCCTAACAACAATCATACTACCAATGCAATCACTTTGAAGAGCGGGAAAACTACACAAGATCCTGGGCCTTCCACATCTTCACCTGAAACCCATCCTAACCAAATGCAAGTTGACTCTTCCCCCACCCTTCAGGAAGAAACCCAAAAAGATCAAATTGATTTTCAAGGCAAGACTCCCATTCCTTTCCCTCAAGCCTTACACTCCACCAACCCTAAAAGAAGGAAATCTGAGCCCACAACTCAGGAACTCATGGATTTATTTGGGAAAGTTCACATCAATATCCCTCTCCTAGATGTCATTAAATGCATCCCTGCCTATGCTAAATTTCTTAAAGATCTTTGTACCCTAAAAAGGTAGACTAAAAATTTAGGAAGTGTTCATTTATCAAAGACGGCAAGCTTTGTCATTCAAAGCAAGTTACCTGCGAAATGAAAGATCCGAGTGCTCCCTTAATATCGGTTGTCATCAATGACACTAGTTTTTACTGTACCCTACTTGACTTAGCTGCCTCTGTCAATATCATCCCTACTATGTTATTTGAGGAATTCAACATCGATGACCTAAAGCCTGTTGATGTTACCCTATAATTCGCTGATCGATCTATAATTAAACCAAAGAGGATAGTTAAGGATGTTCTTGTCAAGGTCCAAAATAGTATATTCCCCATTGATTTCCTGCTCCTTGACATTGAGATACCTGAATCATTAAAGAATACCCCTATTATCCTTGGAAGAACGTTTTTGGCCACCGCAAAAGTAAATATTAGTTGCCATATAGGAAAAATGGATATTACTTGCGATGGCCAAATCATTACTCTTGATATTTTGAGGACTCAGATTCTGAGGCGTCAAAGATAGCCCCAGGTGGGAGATAATCCATTGATTTCCCTGCTTTTCTTTTTCCTTTCTTTTCCCAGGTTTTGACCATCCTGATTCCAACCCTCCATTCACTTAGGTGATATCTTTCCCTTATGCATGCAGACGTTGCATATCTTAAGCATGGGGGTGTTTCAAATTTTGACAATCGTTTCAGGATTTTCAAAATCCAAAAGCATACAAAAATTTCTTTTCGCATGCATTTTCATAAAAATTAGAAAAATCATAAAACACTTTTTGAGGAAATTTTGTAAACTCGGGACTAAGGTTAAGACTTCATTTCAAAAGGTACACTTTGTGATTTAGTCTTTAATAAACTAGGGACAAAGATGAGGATCCATTTGTTAGAATTTCAAGTCTATCAAACTTAGACTAGATCAGGTATCCTTTGAAAAGTTTCTTCTAAACACTTGATAATTTACGTAACCTAATTTTATTTAGTGACTTGGATAGTACTTGGCTTAGTTCTCAATCCAAAAACTTGCATCTCTTTTGAAATTCTTGTGTCAAACACTTCACACACAAAGCTAACACAACCCAAGCCTCAAAAACGTTTAAATATTTAAAATGCCCCCTATTTTGGTCTTAGTGAAAATTCGAGGCAGATGGTTAGTGTGAGTTCTCACCACCGAAAAGGAGAAAAACATCTCCTTTGAGGATGCAATGTCAATATGTTACCGCCTCGACGCTGCTCTATATCTATATTCCATATCTTTAGACAGAGCATTAAGGCACATTTTGCAGTTCAGGTGTTTTAGACGGTGCTCTACCTATAACATCAAAGCAAGGGCCTGAGTTCACTTGGAGCACCCCTTTACACTGCTTAGTGTTTTGGGGTTGTAAGCTCTTGGGGAGTGTCTTAGACGGTGCTGCCATCTGATAGGTCCACTTTAGTGAACTAAATTAGAGTCTAAGTACATTGTTATTGGAATGGGTTAAAAGCATGCATTATACTAACAAAATTAATTAAGCTTGAAAATTATCATTCCATACATTGCATCAATTTTTACATACCATGATTATGTAATTTGGTTAATTACTTATATGTTATCTTTGATGCAGGGTCATTCTTGGAAGTGCAATTGTAAAGGACATCACATCAAATCTTATATTGAAATGTCATCGTAACATTTGGAGTTTTTCCACCAAAATCAAGACGGAAGCTTGCCCTTTTTAACTCCAATAATTTTGGCAAGCTCGTTTTAAAAAAAAGGAAAGGAAAAGTTACACCATCCCTTCCAATTTATTCCCATTCCAATTATTCTCCTTGGACGCATGCACCCTCCCCCCCTCTTAAAATTTCATCTTCTTCCCCACTCATCGCTAGCTTCATCCCCTTTCCCACGACCACAACACCTTCATCCCCCCACTCACCAACAAAGCACCATCACGAGCCTCCATCCACGCTTGCTCCTCGGCCTCCTTCCCACGAACGACCATGTGGCCTCCACAATGACCACTACTACTGTGGTCGGAGGTGACAGCTCTGATGCTGCCACTGCAACTTCCTCGACACTGTGAGCCATCGCACCTCAGCACTGCGATCTCCCACCCGCTTCCTCCTCTCCAACCACCTCAACCACGACCTCACGACACCATGTGCCACCACCATGGTCAGAGGTGACAACACCGACGCTACCACTGCGACTTCCTTGACACCGCGAGCTACCGCGCCTCAACCTCCTCGACTGCAATCTCCCGCCCACTTCCTCCAACAACCGTGACCACGAATGACCACCACTACTGTGTGACCTCCATGAATCTCCAACCGTTCAACCTTTGTCCTCCCATGGCAGCAACAACCATCATCATGCTCCTTTCTCTCCATCCTTGGCCCTCCAACAATCATGTGTCTTCTCCTTCGTTCTTCTTCCTCTGCTACAGCAACGAACCCATCAACTTCCAACCCTCTCGCCACAACAGCCACGTCCGGCCATCGATCTCTTCACCAACACCACCAGCGGACTCACCGGAAGCTTGCCAACCCTGCCCTGCCAGCTATGCTGCTAACTGATTGCTCAACTGTCCTCCTAGCCATCCATTAATGCCAGCGTGGTCCTCACCGACCGGCCACCATCAGCCTCCATCGAGCTCGCAGTCACCAACGCGAAGCCCTTACCACCGTTGATCTTCCTCGAGCTCCTCGTCAGCCACTATAGCTCCACATACGTGCACGACCAAGAGGAGACTCCTTTGTATTGGGTTTGAATTATATTTACATTACATGCCATTGTAGGTTATTTGAATTTAAGTTGTGGGTTATTTTATTGAGGTGAATTTTCTTAGGTAACCCTTGCATTATTATGTTTTCTCGTCACCTCTTTATATCATTCTATTTTGCATGATATTTTGATTGAAGATTTCTGTGGTAATATGAACCTCGTACTAATGACCAGGAAGAATACATATTTGTGATTTTATTGTATTTGTGCCTCCCTGTGATACGACTTGAAGTTGAGGTATAATTTCAGTATATTTTTATTAATTTTGATTGAGGTGTTTTCACCACATGAATTACTGCGACGACATATTTTCTCGATACTATCTTGTTCAAGAGAAATTCTCTCGATCACTATCTCGAAGTACCGGTGCCAGATCCCCCCTCGAGGATTGGTAATAGGAACGATGATCTCAATACATCTATATTAGGACTGATCTGAGGCTAAGTACGGGGGAGCAAACAAATAAAGATAGTCAAAAAAAAAATTCAAAAACATGACCATATAAATATATTATCCCAATAATGTTGGCAATTCACAAGTACTAACACCTGATTCTTCATAGTTATGCAAGTTGTGAACCGGGCTCATGAACTAAGGAGGTCTTAACCGTGAAAACAACTTCAGGTTATTTGAATTAGAAAAGGGTTAATTAGTGAATTCTTGAAGGATGCATTGATCCTAATCAATCTAACCCTTGGATCCAAAGACGAATCCCAATGTTTTATCCTTAACAAATCTTGTACCTTCCTTATTCTCAATCAACCAAAGTTCTATAGTAATGTATTCCTCAAAAGTAAAAAAAAAAACTTTTTCCCAAAATAATTTTTTGCAAAATTCCATTTTGCTAAGAAACTAGTAAAAAGATAAGCATAGGGATGTAATAAATACCAGTTTATCATCATTTTTATATCTTAAAACACACCTAGCTCTTAGGATTTTAACTTTGCAATCAGGTTTTTGGGCTACATTTAGGTATTTCCTAGGATAGGCATGCATTGTATTCTTTTTGTGTTTTTACATCTTTATTTAAGTGTCAGGGATGAATAAGCATTCAAATCCCACAAGCCTGGCATTGAGAAAGCTAGAAGATAAAGGAGAAGCCCAAGTTAGCTAGATCTCAATTGAATCCAGCTCATTTCAGCCCAACCTTGTTAGGATCAGCTCATCTCAGCTCCATTTAGCTCACCACAGCTTGATGGCAGCTCAGGCTAGCTCATCTTAGCTCCATTCAGCTCACCTCAGCTAGATGGCAGCTCAGGCCAACTCAACTCAGCTGATCCCAACTCTATTTTAACTCCTCCCAGCTCCATTCAGCTCATGGAAGCTCCACCTGATCAGGTTTAGCTACTACTATCAACTAGCTAAGCTTGGTCAGCTGAAGAAGTCCTTAACCAGCTCATGCCAGCTCAAGTCCAGCTCCTGAAGACTCAACTCAACTCAACTTTGTTGAGCTTAGCTACTTGACCTAAGTTAGCTAGCTTGGCTAGCTAGGTAGTTTTTAGGAAGGTCAGATCCAGCTCACCTCAGCTCACAACATCATAAGCTAAGCTCACATTTGCTTAACTTAGCAGCTAGCAAAGAACTAACTAACTAAACTAGCGAATGAGCTCAGATGCAGTCCTCTTCAGCTACTTCCAGCTCTAGAAACACCATGCAGCTCAAGTTCTCCCTGCAGCAAAATCCTAGCTCCCTCCTTCACTCATCTACTAGCTAAGCTAGCTTAGCTTAGCTCCACCTAGCTCCCTCCATGGCCGTCCAACCTAACCCTAACATCACCAACATAAGCCTCCACCTTAACCCTACCTTAAGTCCATCTAAGCTACCACCTCCTACCTCATTTTGGTACCACCTTAGACACACCTCTTTACCCCATCACCACCGCGAAGAGCCACCTTAAAGGTGATGCCAAACCACCCTAACCACCTCCTTGTTTTGCGCCAAAACAAGGAGCCATCTCCACCATACAACTTACCATCAAACCTAATCTCTACCCTTCATTTTTCCCTCCAAAACCTCCCTTTTAGAACCTCCCCTTTCGACACCAACATGGTGGTGTCTCTCCACCATGGACGGCTACCAAAAGGCACAACCAACCCCCCTACAGAACCCTTTAGCATCAATAATCTCCACCCTTAGATCCCATAACCACCACCTTGATCCAATCCTAACCCTCCACTAAAGGCCATGCCAACCCTCCTCCCATCCTATTTATACCCCATGTAACCACCGCATTGCACCATCCTTCGTTTACATAATCATCTACCTATACCTACCCTAAATTCGGCCAAGGAAGCAGAGGAGACAAGAAGATTAAGGAGGCAAACCTTGCCTCCTTGGTGCCTTCTTATTCTTTCCTCCTTTCTTGTGCTAAAGCCAAGGAGCAAGCTTCACCAAAGGGGAGGGCCAGGCAGAGGAGAAGAGCTAGGGTGGACGTCCACCCTGACGAGAGAACCAGAGGAGAAGCATCTGAAGAAAGAAGCTAAAGAGAAGTCCTTTTCAAGTGCGGGAGCAGTCGCAGCTAAGAAGTCCTTTTCAAGTGCGGGAGCAGTCGCATTTAGAGCAAGGACCATCCAAAGTTTCAGTTGGAGGATTTTCCATTTCTCTACTTTATCTTATTTTGTATCAGCTATTTTGTTTTTAGGAAGCTTTCCTCTACAAGCATTACTTTACATTTGACATTTTTCAAGTAGCAATACAATTTCGAGTGCCTTTCTTTCTTTCACTTGCCATTTTATGTGCTTTCCAGCTAGATAGATTCTTTGTGCACTCACTTCACTTCTCTAATTATCTTAGGCACACTTGCCTAAGGTGAGCTTAGAGAGGTAGGTTTTGTTATCACTTAAGCGTAGTTTTTATCATCTATCTTAATTGTCCCGATTACTTCTTTAAAACCCAAAAAAATTACAAAATCATAAAAACACAAAAGGAGAGGATTTGAGAGAATGAGAGAGAGAATTGATTTATTAACTAAAACTACCTCCTTGGACGACCTTACATACCCCACTATTTAGGTTATAAATATTAAAAGTTGATAGCGATTTTACGTGTCTCAATGACTTAATTTGCATCAATTACAAAACCACGTAATATCGTATCAACACACATTTGATTTTTTCAATCTAGCTAGGTATGTTACCCTATTTGTACTAAGGGACCCAATTCATATATTGAAAAATAATCTAATTATTTTATTTAGATGTTATGTAATCATATTACATTATTTAGATGACTCTTAGGATATACAAAATCTACCACACCCCTTATATAAAGTGACCAATCCTAAGATTTAGGGAAATCCTATT
The DNA here is from genome assembly GCA_037157565.1 of Thalassia testudinum. NCBI lineage: Eukaryota > Viridiplantae > Streptophyta > Magnoliopsida > Alismatales > Hydrocharitaceae > Thalassia > Thalassia testudinum. The sequence continues at coordinate 27,419,290 of JAZHRO010000063.1, read as the reverse complement.
TCTTTAAAATTCCAACAATACTCTTTGCTACTCGTATTTAAAGAAAATGTAAGTACTTTGATAATTACCAAAATCACTTGGTGCTTCTAAAATTTAACCACATATTAAATATATATTTCAACTATTTGAATCTTATAGTTAATTTCCTCCTTTTTCCACCTTACTAGTTCTATCATGTTGTAGGGTGATCTTGTAGGTAGTTCAAAGTTCGTTTATGATTAGGATAACCTCGAATCAAGTTCTTAGATCAAATATTCATTTAATTTAATTCTAATAATCAATTTTCAATTTTCTAAATAAGAAATCTATATTGCTAAACTATTTTAAGAACTACACCATAATTATCCAATTATGAATAATCTCTTACTTGTCAACTAACCTCTAAAATTGCATTAAAGGGGGGTGAATAGTGTGGTATGAAATAAAATAAGAAAATAAAGATTAATCACCAAAAAAATTCAATCACAAGGACATAGTAGAGTTTTGGGTGGAAACCTAATATGTGAAAACAACCATTTAAGTCACTTCGACTTAGGATTTGCTCGATCAATATAATTGATCAAACCACTAGCGCACTACTTGAATGAGAGTAGTGCAACCACATTACAACACACAAAGTGGACAATCGTTGCAAGCTTTTACCTTAACAAAAGGTCGATAATTCACAAATCAAACACTCAATACAAATAAAACTAGAAATGATAGATAAATGATCCTAAAGAGCCCAAAGTATGGATTAATTATTTTGACACTAAGGATTAAAAAGCTTCGCTAAATATGGAGAGTGTAGCTGCAATGGAATTGATCCTTAATATAAAATGAAGAGGTTGAGAGCAGGAGCAATTGACCAATGAGCCTCTATAGAGCTTTCCACGAACTTAAGAGAAGTATTTAGTGTATTAGTGTCTTAGCAATTGAGTATTGCAATGGGGAGGCTTAGGACTATTTATAGATGTCAGGAGAACCATCAAGAAGGCTTGGGAGTGCCTAAGTAGTTGCTAGAATCAAATCCAAAAAGATTTGATTGCAATTAACTTGAGTCCAAAACAAGCAAGTTCTGGATTGACCATATCAAACATCTAGATAAGGGTTACCAAATGTCTATTAATAAGAAGGATGTCTAGTCTACAAGGGTGGAGTAATTTCAAGAGTTCTAGTTTGGAGCTTAAGCCATCTGGTAGTCACATCAAATGTCTATTCTTAAAAGGGGTACTTTGAAAAACTCTGATCTTGGTTCTACTCAAGCATAAGACATCTGGTATCTTGGCTAGCCATCCTATACATAGTCAATGCTAACAACCAAATCTATGGTTAAGCGCAATGATTAGAGTTGGTCTGACACAACAAGATTTGGAAATTCAAACTCAAACGGTCATAAATCAAATGTTTAGGGTCAATATCAAACATCTGGTAAGGTCATCTATAATGTATTATTCAGGTAGTTTAATTTTAGCCAATCAAACATTTGTTTTATCATGTTGGACATCTAATTTTGGCCACCTGATGAGAGAATTTCTTAGGCGGCTTAGGAGAGAAAAATCGTAAGCTATTAGAATTTCTATAGGACGTCTAATTTTGGCTATATGACTTAAGCAATTAATCATTTTGAATTCTTATTTTTATGTGCCAATCTTAGGCGTTCAAACATCTGATATAGACATCCAATAATGTTATTGTTGTTTTTTATTTTCTAAATTTGCTTAAGTATACCAAAGCTTTTGTTGATACCCTTATTTTGATGTAATAAAATTATGTTTTATTATGGACTAATCATTGCAGGTCGTTTAAAGTCAGATTATCAAAAAATGATTATGATCCAACGATGTTCGATCTCAAGAAAAAGCTTTTGTGGTTTAAAGTTCTCTTTTTACTTTTATTGAGTTTAGAACTTTGTAAGGAACTTCAATAATATCAACCAACTTGTTTTGAACCTTGATAGATTATGAACTTAGGTTAAACTTTAAGTTTTTAATACTGTTGATCAACCATATTTCTTAACTTGATCGACCAAACCCCTTTGATCAACCAATCCAATATTTTAATTAATCAAAATCCGCTAACGGTCAAATCCTGAATTTATGCTTCAAGTCAATCGATTTTCTAGTTTAATCGATTAACACAGAATCGATCAAAACTTTATTTTAATCGAGCAAAGATCATTTTATTCGACCAATGCTTAATTTTGATTGACCAACGTTGTATTTATAACTTTCTAAATCAAGTCTGAAAATACCTATAAATAGAACCCCTCGACCCCCACTTCAAAACACATGTTCAAGAGCTTCTAAAAAAAAACACACTCTTTCTCTTTAGTGCTTTTGTGCCCCCGACACCTGCAATCATCACTTTCTAAATTCTTCTACGACCTTAAAAACTTGATTTGCATATTTTACTGAGGTTCCATAGGAATTACTATTATTTTATATTCCTGCTATTTTGATTTGGGACCCAAGTTGTTTGGGAGTCACATTGTTCTTCTCTTGGTCAGGTGTAAAAGAGAATAAAGTTTGTAAAGAAGTTGTGCAATCCTCGCTCAAGTGGTGTGTTAGTGGATTTGACTAGCATCCACTAGTCGTAAAATCCTAAGCTGGGAGGCTTAGGTAGTGGTTTTTACCTGAAAGAATTTCCACTCTAAAATTCAGGTGTGATCTTTCTAGCTTGCTGTGATTGATTCATATTTATTTTGATCTACGTACACCATTCACCCCCCTCTAGTGTATACATTAGATCCTATAGGCTCTGCATGCACTCCCATCTAGCATCAGAGCTTGGATCCCTTCAGCAAATGTGTCAAAATCCTTTGAAGTCTATGCTGAGGGGTAGTCAGTTGTGAGACCACCACTTTTTGATGGTACGAATTATGACTATTGGAAGACCATAATGCAAATCTTTCTTGGGTCCATGGATTATGAAGTCTGGAACATGATCGCTTCCAAGTACACTTGACCAAAGAAAAAGTCATTGCTATTACCATAAACTAAAAGATGATGGTCACCCATAATGCCAAAGCTATATATGGATGCCATCTTTTGTGGATTATCTAAGGAGGAGTTCAACAGAGTCTCTACTTGCCAAATAGCTTATGAAATCTGGAACACCTTTGAAGTCACTCATGAAGGCACTTCAAAGGTAAAATAAACTCTGATCAACCTCTTAACAAGGAAATATGAGCTCTTCTACATAAAGAAAGGAGAAATCATCAAGGAGATGTACATGAGATTCACTGACAATATAAACTCCTTGAGAACTCTCGATGAGGAGATTGAAAATGAAGCCTTGGTTCAGAAGATTCTCCAATCTCTCACAAGTGACTAGGAGAGCAAGACAACTGCAATTCAATAGTCCAAAGATCTCTCCCAACTTCAATTGGATGACCTCATAGGTAGCTTAATAGTCTATGAAGTTCATTTGAAACATATGAAAGAGTATGAAGGCAAAGGGAAGAAGAACAAAGGCATTGCCTTAAAGGCCAACACTAATTCAGAGGAATCAAATGAAGATGATGATGACATAGCACTTAACTCAAGGAAGTTCAAAAGATTCCTGAAGAACAAAAAGAGCTGGAAAAAGTAGAAAAAAGAACCAAAGGATGATCAAATCATCTCCTATAATTACAAGAAGGGTCACATGAGAAAGGAATGTCCTCAACTAAAGAAGAAAGTTGAAAAGGTCATAAAACAACCCAAACGTGAAGGGAAGAAGAAAGCCCTGCAAGTCACCTCGGATGACAGTGAGTCAAGCTTATCAGAAGAAGAAGAAGACACATCAAGTGAAGAAGCTCTCTGCAGACTCATGGCAACAGAAGATGAAGAATCTTCATTTACTTTTCAAGAACATTTGGATGCTTTTTATGAATTGCATGATGGAGCTAAAGTACTAAAAATATAAAATAAAAAGTTAACCAAGGATATGAGGAAACTAAGGTAAGACACAAACTCACTTCACAAAATCAACAATTGTCACTAGAGATCACTTCTTTAGGGACTCACATTGATACTCTTCAGAATTAGAAAAGCTTAAGAAAAAGTTTGTTTCTCTTGTTATTGATCTTGCTAAATTCACAAAAGGTAGAGCAAACCCTAAAAGACTACTAGGCACACACACCCAAACTACAACCAAATTTGGGTTAGGATATAATCCCTCGAATGATCATGAAGCTTGAAGTTCACAAACCAACACACATGAATTCTAACCCTAAGATAAAAAATAGGTTCACGCCTAAATGAGCACCGACTAGCAAATGTGAACCCAAAATAAAATGAGTACCAAAGAAAAACTTCCAATTTTGTAGGATACCCTAATAAAGGGATCATAAAGTATGCTTATGTACAAAGAAAAAGATGAACATTTTGTAACTGTTAGAAGGAACTCTGGACGGTACAAAAAAAAATCCTTTAGCGACATTTAATATTTATCACTAGAGGTGTTCTATTTACCATTATATGTAATTAATGACGCTTAAAATAATTGTCGCTTAACTGTCACCTTCGTTAACATCACTAAAAGGTTAGCGACAATTGTATAATTATCACTAAATCAATGATTAAAGTGCGTTGATTAAAGTGATGCTAATAATGATGATTTAGAGGTAATTATACAATTGTTGCTAACCTTTTAGTGATGTTAACAGCTGCTGGCCTTCATTCTTTGTAGCACACGGCAGCAACAGCAATGGCTGCAGGCATGGCAGCAGCCGTTTGTGCAGCAATCACAGCAGTAGCAACAACAGTCGTCAAACAATAGAGGCTAGGAAGGAGGAGAGTGGGTTGCACACCCGTAGCAGCGGCCAAAAGCGAGAGCAATAGCAGCCGCAATGCCAACAGCGGCAACAACTACTAGAGGAGGGGAGAGGAAGGGTGCGTGGAGTCAGTGACTGCCACTCGCTCCTTCCCTCTTCCCAACCACAACAGTACCTACGACCGTGGCAGTGGTAATGAAGGCCAAGGAAGGAGGTTAGCCGCTAGAGGAGCAGGAAGGGAAAGAGGAGAGGATGGGGGTGTGGAGCATGTGCTCTCTCCTCCCATCCAATGACGTAGGCAATCCAACTTCCTAAAAAAAAAAAAAGGATTTATATGGGTGGACGTTTTACCTAAAGGCCCCCTACCCTTAGTTACTTGAGTACCAAGAAAGTCCCTCAACCCAAAAGGAATCTCACAAAAAGGCCCCCCTCTCCTCCACATTTGTGAAAGTCAAGAATAGAAGTAATTGCATGAGGAAATCCCCATTCCTTAATCCATGGAAATTAAATGGTATCACCCGATCAGAAATGACATATATATATATATATATATATATATATATAGGAAAAGATATCCTACCCTTATAAGGAGGGGGCGACCGGGGATGAGGAGGATGAGGGGGTGACTGTGGGGAGTAGGAGTGGGAGGGAGCGACAATGCGACTGGGGAAGAGGGGATGGAAAAGGCCTTACCGATCGACGAGGGTGGTGGGGAGAGGGATGATAGCAAAGGGCGAAGAGAATAGATGGAGGAGAGGAGACTAAGGGCAGTGGGGAGAGGGGTTGGGCATGATGCAATTTGTATTAGGACTTTACACAACGATTTTAGTAAAAACCGTCATTTAAGGTCGGGTAGGGCATGAAAAAATAGTGCCCAACCAAAATTCGCAATTACTATATACGATAATTTTTGTAAAAATCGTTGTATTAATAACTTAACATCAATTCCTAAAATCGACGTATAAACCAAAGATCAAGGCACCTCTTGACTTACTAACAACGCTTTTACACATTTATTTTAGGAGTCGATTTTAATGATAATCATCGTTTATAATAATAAAACAATGGTGTCGAGACCGTCGTATATGTCAAAGATCCAAAGTCGATAAAGGTCGGGTTGGTAGGCATAGTAGACGATGATTTTCAAAGAAACCGTCGTATATATAGCGTCGCGAATATGCTTTTTTCTAGTAGTGGATCCACACGTATCTAAAGAACTTGGAGATGAGACATCATTTGAGGACTCTAGTGTTTGTGAAATAGATCATCCAAATAATTGATGCACCAGCATGGACTGATTATGGTAGAATGTCGGTAAGATTTTCCTAGGGGATCATGGATTTTTTGAATTTCAAAAGCCCTTGCCTGTTTAAGGTTTCCCTCAAATCACCACAGTTAATTCTAGATAGTCGTCAGCATCGTGTGATTATCCTTTTACCTTCAATAAAAAAATCTCCATCATTATGTGCTAGTTGGAGCTATAACTATAGCTTAATTGTTGATGAGAAAAGCTTTCAAGCGCAACTGTATATCAAGTCACTTATGTATTGGAACATGAACTTAACCAGGAATAGTTAAACATCTCTAGACTGTCACTACTAAGACATCAATTTGGAGTATTTGATGACAGATCTATAACAAGAACGCACAGGCTCAATCAGACATACAGTCAACATGATCTAGGAGATCACTCTGAATTACAGGAAAACATCGAGATAGAGATCACTGACATGGCATGGGACACGCGTGTGTTTAAAAGAGTCGTTATAGCTTGCGCTCGCAACGTCGATTTTAAATGAAATGGACGTGAGTCCGAGTGTTGATCTTATGGAGGCGTGAAAATCAGATTTTTCTTGTCATTTAATGTCATGGAAATAACGGGTTTTTGCTTGCGAGAAGTTGTGGGTGAAAAGCGAGTGAGAGAGAAAGAGAGAGAAAATAGGGTTAGAATTTCTTCATTCACACATGCAACTTTAAAAATAAAAGAGGGCAAGCAACTAGATAGAAACAACTTCATTTGACATGCAACTTTAGTTTATAATTACAACACTAGATAAATGCTTAAACACAAGTAAAGTAAAACTTAAGATAAAGAGCAAAAAAGAGAAGACGGCGAGGCAGCCATGGTGGTGGAGAGGGATTCCATCGGCAACTCGTCGACTCCGGTGATTACAAAGAGGGCTAATGGTGGCTAAGAGTGGGGTAGAACACTTGCAAGTGGATTCAATGCCCTCCATGGGTGGTTGGATGGAGTTTATATAGGCAAAAGGGTTTTCTAAGTTAAGTATGGGCTTTAGCGACGTTCAGGACGTCACTAAACCCATACTAAATCCGTCGGTGTAGCCCCCTTCGCCCGCCGGTCACAAGCGTGCCCTGTGCTTCTTCGGAGGCGATCCGTGCGCACGCGTTGTAAGCAGATCTCGCGAAGGGCGCGCTCGCGGATCGCTACTGAGGCATGCTCTTCTGCCGCATCATTGCGCATGTGAGCTTCCACACGCATCCATTGCGTCGCACGGCTTGATCTGCGCTGTTCGCTGCTGATCGGGCGGTTGTAATCGAGCACGCCTCAAGTCACGCAGAATTGGGGAGCGGCGGGCGTTACGAACCCGCTCCCCTGATTGCGAGGTTGAAGCGCTGACTGTTGAGCTGCAAGGGGGATTGTCGCAGCGAGAGTTGGGTGCGCGGGCGTTCTCGGCCGTTCGATCAGAGATCGACGGCTGAGAGTTGTCCTCCGAGTGAAGGCAAAGACAGGCGGCGGTCTGGATGCAACGAGTGGGTGCCATGTGGCGCGTTGTGGGCCGTTGATCATCAGATCAACGGTCAGAACTTCTTGGGCCCATTGTAGGAGCTTTGGATGTCAGATTTGGCCGATTTCGAGTCTCTTGGACTCCGTTCATCGCTATGAATCCATCCGTGCAGTCCGATTGCTCATCTGAGGCTTGTTTTGACATGTCCTTGTACACATGGATGTTAATAATGTATTATAAGCAATCTTAATGTGCAATGCATGTGATGCTCCTATTGCTATTTATGATGTGTTATTTGTGCATTTTGCTCTTAAGATAAATCCCAATTGACAGATTTATCATCCCAAGATGCAGTGTTATCATACTCCCATGCTTACTCCTTACTAGTCCCTAGCAAGGTTTATTCTAGCCTTTATTTCCAGTCAGAATTTAAGAAGTAATTACTTGGACACTTCGTCACTTGTCAATAGGAGGAAATATACTAAGATCTTAATCTACAAAGACTAAGCAGCGTCCGGGTGTGCCAAAATATGAATCTCCTGAATCCTTGCTTTAATTTATGTATATATATATTTCTTATTTTTAGATTTTTTTGGAGTTAAGAGCGTGTTGGTAACTTTTTACGGTTACCCAATCCACCTAAAACTTGGAAAAAACTTTAAGTACTAAGCATCTTGGTGTGAAGATTGTGATAGACTCACTCAACGGTAATTTAGACAGACTTCGGGTTTCTATGCCCCTAGGTGACCGGAAGAGGAAGTATTTTGCCTGGAGGTGTATTTGTTTGATTGGTAGCTTTCTCCCTACGTTTGTTTTACTTGGAGTCAACACAAGGATTTTTTTAGTGTATATCTCCCCGTCTTGCTCTACTTCCTTGCTTCTTCCTTAAGTGTTTTGGTTCTTTTTGTGCATTTACTGAGTTGGGCTTTGGACAACTGACCAATGGGCTGTTACCTACGGTCACTTGGCAGCTCTACTCATATGGTGAAGTGTGGTTTATTTTGTTATCTTTTTTCTTCTTTTTTTAATTTTATTTGGTAGGTGGCTTCCCTGATATCAAATTTACCTAGAGGTAATAAAGAGGAGGTGGTCCCGTGGCTGGGTTCTGGACAACTTGCCACTGGGCTGCTACCTACGATAACTTGCCAGCCATACCACACTAGAGAGTTCATTAGCTACCTAATTTCTGTCAGAATCTCTGATGAGTGAGTCTGTGCAAAAATGTGTGCAAATGCTTAGATTAAAAGTCCTTCTGAGTTAGAGGGTGAGTTGATAAGTCGTATACTTATCACCTTATTTAGTTAGTGGATTAGAGTAGCTTAAGATTGCAAGGATTTGAAGCTAAATCCATATTTTAATAGACACCAGAGTTGGTTAAGCCTGAAGGCCTGAAAAGTCTAAGTGTTCAAGTTCTTTCCGTATTATTTTCCACTACTGACAAATTTCTAATGCCTAAGTTTTTCTTTCTAAATTTAATTTTTTTTTAAATTTAATATTATTCTATTTAGACTGATTAAATGAGCTCAGAATTATGCAATTTACCACCCCCATGCTTAAGTTGGACAATGTCCTCAGTGACAAATACATGGATGCAATAGGGGTTTGAAAAGATATTACCTGAGTGAAGTAGAATACCTGATCAGTTTGAATCTTCTGGGTTGCCTCCCAGGAAGCGTTGAGTTTAACGCCTCCAGCTGGGCGGTGCTTCATGTCATCCCTCAATGAGGGTGACACTCTCCTTTAGAGGAACCTGGGCTAGGAAGTATTTTAATCTCTGACCATTGACTGTGAAAATGTGCCCAGCGTTCGGATTAATGATTTCAACCGTCCCATTGGAGTGGGGCTTGATCACCCTAAATGGTCCTGTCCACTTGGACTTGAGCTTCCCTAGAAAGAGTTTCAAACGGGCATCAAAAAGCCAGACTTCCTGATTAGGCTCAAAGGCCTTTCTATGGATGAGTCAGTCGTGGGCAGCTTTCATTTTCTCCTTATACAGTCGACTGTTCTCAAAGGCGTCCCGACGAATTTCTTCGAGCTCAGAGAGTTGGAGTATCCTCTATGCACCGGCTAACTGGGAATCCATGTTACACTGCTTGATAGCCCAGTAAGCCCGATGTTCCAATTGGGCAGGAAGGTGGCAGGCTTTGTCAAAGACCAGGCAATAAGGCGACATGCCTATCGGGGTCTTGAAAGTGGTCCTGTATGCCCACATGGCATCATCTAGTCGTGTGGACTAGTCTTTCCTGTCAGGTCTCACAGTTTTCTGTATAATGTTCTTGATTTGTCTATTTGAGACCTCGGTCTGCCCATTTGTTTGCGGATGATACAGGGTAGCGATGCGATGGTTAACCCCATATTTTCTAAGTAGGGCACGAAATTGGGAGTGAATAAAATGACTTCTACCATCACTGATCATGGCCTTTGGTATTCCAAACCGGGAAAAGATGTTCTGCTTAACAAAGTCCATGACAGTCTTATGATCGCATCGGCGGGTGGCGACGGCTTCAATCCATTTAGAGACAGTCTATCGAGACTAGGATGTACTCAAAGCCATTGGATGGTGGGAAGGGGCCCATAAAATCAATACCCCAAACGTCGAAGATCTCGACAATCAAAATGGGTTGGAGGGGCATCATATCTTTTCTGGTCATGGTGCCCAGTGTTTGGCAGCGCGAGCATGTCTTGGCAAAGTTGTGTGCGTCCTTAAATAAGGAAGGTCAGTAAAATCCGGACTGCAAGACCTTCGCTGCTGTTTTCTTTCCTGAGAAGTGGCCACCACAAGCGTGGTCATGACAAAAAGATAGCACACTCTGAACTTCGTCCTTAGAGATACACCTCCTGATGATCTGGTCGGCATAGAGGCGAAACAACATGGGATAATCCCATAAATAGTGCTTGGCCTCTACCAAGAACTTGTCCCATTGCTATTTGGACCAGCTGTGCGGGGTTTGTTCTACAACGAGGTAGTTGACATAGTCAGCATACCACGACAGTTTCTTGTCTTGCACAGCCAAAATGTGTTCATCGGGGAAGGTGTCGGATAAAGGCAGGGAGGGTCCAATGTGGTCTGGGTGAAGTCTGGATAAGTGGTCAGCCACCACATTCTTTGATCCGGCTTTGTCACGAATTTCCAAGTTAAATTCCTGCAAGAGCAGGATCCATCTAATGAGCTTGGGCTTCGCGTCCTTTTTAGCCAATAGGTGCTGGATGGCTGAATGGTCAGTATAGATGGTTACGTGGGATGCCAGCTGGTAAGGTCAGAACTTCTCAAGTTCGAAAACTACAGCGAGCAATTCTTTCTCTGTGACCGTATAATTTCGTTGGGCCTTGTCCAACGTCTTGCTCGCGTAATAGATCACCACGGGTTTCTTGTCTTGTCTTTGTCCTAGGACAACGCCTATGGCAAAATCTGATGTATCACACATAATCTCAAAGTCCTGGGACCAATTCGGGAGCTGAAGTACAGGTGCTGTGGAAACTAAGTTCCAGAGGGTGTGGTAAGCTTGGATGTAATCAGAGGTCATGTGAAATATGGTGTCATTGGCCAGAAGGTCGGTTAAGGGTTTGGAAAGCTTGGAGAAGTCTTTGATGAACCTTCGGTAGAAGCCAACATGTCCCAGGAATGAACGGATCTGCTGGACCGAGCTAGGCGGAGGAAGTTTGGAAATCAAATCAACTTTGGCCCAATCCACCTTAATGCCCCTATGCGATACGATGTGACCGACGACGATTCCTTCTTGAACCATGAAATGGCTCTTTTCCCAACTTAACACCAAACTAACCTCGATACATCGTTTCGGGATTTTTTCTAAGTTGCTCAAACAGTGGTCGAATGAATTCCCAAATACAAAGAAATCATCCATAAAGACCTCTAAGTATTCACTCACCATTTCTGAAAAAATAGCTAGCATGCAATGCTGAAAGGTAGCAGGTGCGTTGCATAACCCGAACGGCATACGACGGAATGCAAATGTGCCGTACGGGCAAGTGAATGTAGTCTTCTCTTGATCTTCAGGAGCAATTATGACTTGGTTATATCATGAATATCCATCCAAGAAGCAAAAATACTTTTGTTCTGCCAATCTTTCAAGAATCTGGTTGATGAATGGCAGGGGGAAATGAATTTTCTTGGTTGCTTCATTGAGTTTCCTATAATAAATACACACCCGCCATGCGGTGGTGGTGCGGGTGGGGATGGATTCGCCACGTTCATTGGTGACAACAGTGAGCCTAGCTTTCTTCGAAACCACTTGAGTGGAGCTCACCCAGGGGCTATCAGAGATGGGATAAATGATGTCGGCGTCAAGCCACTTGATAATTTCTTTCTTAACGACCTCCCGCATATTTGGGTTTAACTGTCTCTGCATCTGGCAGAAGGGTCGTGCCCTGTCTTCCAGGTAAATCTTATGAGTGCAATAGGCAGGACTAATTCCTCTTAAGTCTGAAATGATCCATCTAATGGCGGCCCGATATTCGGAATGGGTCGCGGTCAACCTGAGTTCCTGATCCTTGGTTAGATGAGAGTTAATAATTACAGGGAAGGTCTGGTCAGGTCCCAGGAAGACATACATGAGATTCTCAGGTAGCAGCTTTAGTTAGGGTGCGGGTGGAACAACAGTCGAAGGAAAAGGGAAAGGCGGGAGTTGATCAACATCAATCTCCTCAAATGGTGTTGTTTGATGGTAATCAGCCCTACAGAGGTCCATGGGCAGCGATGGTGACGAGTCAGAACAGTCGTTACAGGATTGGTGGTTTGAGACAGAACTAAGGGTGAGACATTCCTCGACCAAAGGTTCCACTGGATCATGTTCCTCAACACAATTGCAATCAAAAGACTTGGTCACCCGGAAGATATTCAACTGCATTTTCTTGTCTCCGAAGGTGATTTCCATACATCCCGTGTCACAATTGGTGTTTGCCTTAGCCGTAGATAGGAAAAGTCTGCCTAAGATTATGGGTGCATTCTATAGTTTTTCAGGGACTTCCATGTCAAGCACCAAGAAGTTGACCGGAAAATAGAAGTCCTTGACCCGCACAATCACATCCTCGACAACCCCCTTCGGGGTCATCATAGATCTATCAGCCAACTGGATGGTGATAGGTGTGGGTGTCAGCTCTCTGAAACCAAATTGGTGGTACAGGGTTGTTGGAATCAGATTGATGGAAGTACCTAAGTCAAGGAGCGCTCTATTAAATGTCATGTCCCTGATATTGCAGGATATCAGGGGTGCTCCTGGGTTAGTTCGCTTGAGCGGAAGGTTGCTTGATATTACGGAACTTGTTTGCTCGGAGAGCACAACCTTCCTAGGTGCTTGAGGTCTTGGCTTACGCTTGGGTGTACAGGCATCCTTTAAAAGCTTGGGGTAAGCCGGGATGTGTTTGACGGCTTCAAGGAGCGGAATATTAATCTGAACCTGCTTAAAGATCTCCAAAAGCTCCTCAGTTTCCACAACACTTTTCTTCCTCTTGATTGTCTCCAAGGTTTCGGGGTATGGTGTTTGAACATGGATAGGATTTATTTCTGGGTCCTTGGGCTTTTCCAGTGCCTCTTCTGAGTCGGGTGTTTCAGCTGGTGAAGTCTTGGGAAGAGTCGACAATTTGGGATCCTGGGTTTTGGTGTCTCTTCTCAAGGTTACTGCATTCGCAGAGGCATTGGGACCATGGGTTGGTCCTTGAGAAGACGAGGACGAAGAAGCACCGAACCCAGGGGGTATTTGTGGGGCTGGCTGGACCATGTGAGCCTACCTAGGATTGCCCTGGAACCCTTGCGAATTGGGGCTTCTGTTAATCATGTTTCGCGGGTTCAGTTGTGGCTGGGAAGGTAGGGATCCTTGTTGTTTACAATCCAATAGTTGGCTTAACTGTCCCTTTACTAAGGCCATTTCCTCCTGATGTTTCTGGTTCATTTTAGCCATGATCTTTATCAGGGTGCCCATTTGATTTTGCGGGGGAGGGGCCGCCCTATTCAGATTATATGGGGGTCTAACTGGTGGTCCTTGCTGATAGGGGGCAAGTTTTGCTATTGGTTTGGCCTGGGCTGGTTCTGAAATTGAGGTGGTTTCTGGTTCGTCTAACCAAAGTTGGGGTAATTACGCCAGCCGGTGTTGTAAGTGTTGGAGAAAGGGTCATGTTTAGCATAACCTTGGATAACCTGTACATCTTCAAGGATAGCAGATGTTGATGGGGAGGGAAGAGAGTAATCAAGGGTTGAGGGAGCAAAGGTCCCTCCCTGGAATATGGTCAGGGGTTGTTCCAGGTTCAATTGGCTTAAGGGCTGGACCAGGTCAACATTGTGAGCTCTCTTTGCTAGGGAGAAGGTCTGTAATGGGTTCCTGGTTTGGTTCAGTAGCTCATCTATCTTTTTATCCACCAATTCCACTCGATCTAATTTCTTGGCAATGATATCCATGTCAACCATTTCAAAATTTGCTTGTACCTCATAAATCTCACCATGAGGTTGATTGGATCGGCTAAACTGGGTCATGGAGGCATTGTTGAGTGAATTTTCGCTCAGACTCAAAGAGCTCAAACGCGCTCTCCTCGTTTTTGTTCAGGAAGTTTCCCCTGCATGAGGCACCGATGAAGTTCCATAGTGCTGTCCAGACCGTGGTAGAAGATCTGGGCCAATTGCCACCTTGGTACTTCGTGGTGTGGGTATTTCCTCAATAGTTCATTAAATCTTTCCCACACCTCATGGAACTGTTCCCCACCTTGGAGTGTAAAGGTAGTAATGGCTCTTCTGAGGGCATTGGTTTTTCCTATGGGGAAGAATTTCTTTAAAAATGCTTGCCTCAGTTCTTCCCAGGTGGTGATGGGTCTACTTAGGTTTCTAAGCCAGTGAGATGCCTTGTCTCTCAGCGAGAAGGGGAACATCTTAATCAAAACAATGTCAAGGCTAATGTTCCTAGGTTTCACAGTTTGAGCTATCCGGTCAAGATCCTCTAGGTGCTGGAAGGGATCTTCATTTGAGCTTCCATGGAAGTGGCTCTGAATTAGACTCAAGACATTTGGTTTTAGCTCAAAATCATCTCCCCCTTCGGGGATCCTAAGGTGTGGCTCGACTTGAATAGCGGAAGGATTGTAGAAGTCGCGGAGGGGCCTAGGTTGGTCCTGGAATGGTGGTAGATCAGGTGGCGGTTGCCCTTGTGGGCCTTGAAAAGGTGGTGGTGGTTGCCCTTGTGGGTTCTGCAATCGGTGTATGGCTTGCATGATAGTGTGGATCTGTTGCTGCTGAAGCCGGTGGTTTGCGTTAATCTGGGCTTGGATGATGGTCATTGTGTCTGGTGGGGGTTGGTCCTCAACCTCATCTACCCTAGGTTCAGCCATGTTTCTAACAGAATTAGGTCGCCTGGATTCCCGTCCCAAAACAAACAACTCGGGATGCAGTGATCGTCTCCCGTGCATGCACTAGAGAAGAACAGGAGGGGATGCGGAGAGCGACAGATGCGAGAAGTGTGTGTATTCAACTAAGTAAACAAGCCTAGTCCTTATGGTGTATTCCTTAGGGGACCTAGAAATCTCCAAAAGGGTGATCAAGTCCGTAAACACTGGACTCCCCTTCCCAAAGCTAATCTGGCCAGGTTATTTACAAGGGGATTGTAGGGAAGGTTCTTCCTTTGGCTTGCGTTGCCGGTTCTATAGACCCCACAACCGCGGTCGTTTGACACTACCCTGCAGCCTAGTCACCAGATTCTACTAATAGAATGAAAGTCAAGTGTCTAGCAAACAAAACCCCGCCTCTCGAGACTTAATCCAGTCCTGCCTAGGGCATGTCTACTCTGTTTTAAAAGGGTTAGGATAGTGTTTGTGCTACGGTTATGTGATGAGGCGTTGATTGAGGTAGTGCCTCTTAGTTTTCCAATTTCAGTGTGTGTGCTTCTATCAAAACATGGTTTTTAAGCAATGATTTTTTTTTAAAGATGTGGTGTCTTTTAATGTTTCAACCTTACTTTTGTATCTTTTAGGATTGACGTGTCTTAATGTTTTCAAATAAGTTTCAGTGGGCACGTCAAGTTTTGCACACAATTTGGTGAAAGTAGATTCCCTTTTGTTGTGTAGAGTCTCTAAAACCCTAATGTACTCATCCTAGTGATCATGCAACTTCTATTAGATGAGTCGATTTTAGCGTTGAGTGGTGTGGCCCAAGTTAATTCAAGGTGGCTTTGCAAACACCACTCAGAAAGAAAAAAAGAATACTCCAAGAATCTTAGATTATTCGGAATGTTAGAGTGTATTTTTTTTGTTGGGTGATGTGTTAAAGATGTGGATCAGGCAATCGTGCACCACATCAATTTTTTTCAGTTTTACAATTTTTTTTTTAATTTTTAAGCAAGCAAACAGCCATGGGTAAAGGAATACTCACGATCGGTCCTTGTTGCGCTTACTTTCTCGTTACCGTCACGAGTTGCACTACTTCGCCGTCCAAGCGCCGAATTCCTACAACCATCAAGTAGGAGACAAGGCATTAGACGATGTGAGCATGGATGTAAAATGGAAGTGACAAAATAAATCTGTTGCTTCCCCGGCAACGGTGCCAAAAACTGACGTGGCATGGGATGCACGTGTGTTTAAAAGAGTTGTTATAGCTTGCACTCGCAATGTCGATTTTAAATGAAGAAATGGACGTGAGTCCGAGTGTCGATCTCAGGGAGGCGTGAAAATCGGATTTTTCATGTTACTTAATGTCATGGAAATAACGGGTTTTTGCTTGCGAGAAGTTGTGGGTGAAAAGTGAGTGAAAGAGAGAGAAAGCGAGAGAGAGAGAATACGGTTAGAATTTCTTCATTCACACATGTAACTTTAAACATAAAAGAGGGCAAGCAACTAGATATAAAACAACTTCATTTGACATGCAACTTTAGTTTATAATTACAACAATAGATAAATGCTTAAACACAAGTAAAGTAAAGCTTAAGATAAAGAGGGAAAGAGAGAAAGAAGATGGTGAGGCAGCCACGGTGGTGGAGAGGGGTTCCGTCGGCGGCTCGTTGGCTCTGGCGATTACAAAAAGGGCGAATGGTGGCTAGGAGTGGGGTAGAACACTTGCAAGTGGATTCAATGCCTCTATGGGTGGTTGATGGAGTTTATATAGGCAAAAGGGTTTTCTAATTTAAGTGTGGGCTTTAGCGACATCCGGGACGTTGCTAAACCCATACTAAATCCGTCGGTGTAGCCCCCGTAGCCCGTCGGTCGCCAGCGCGCCCTGTGCTTCTTCGGAGACGATCCGTGCGCACGAGTTGTAAGTCGTCCGATCGAAGATCGGACGGTTGAGATCTCACGAAGGGTGCGCTCGTGGATCGCTGCTGAGGCACGCTCTTCTGCCGCATCATCGCGTGCGTGAGCTTCCGTGCGCATCCGTTGCGCCGCGCAGCTTGATCTGCGCTGTTCGCTGCTGATCGGGCGGTTGTAATCGAGTGCGCCTCAAATTGCGCAGAATTGGGGAGCAGCTGGCATTTCGAACCCGCACCCCTGATTACGAGGTTGAAGCGTCGGCCGCTGAGCTGCGGGGGCGGATTGTCGCGACGAGAGTCGGGTGCGCAGGTGTTCTCGGCTGTTCAATTGGAGATTGATGATTGAGAGTTATCCTTCGGGTGAAGGCAAAGACAAGTGGCGGTTTGGATGCAACGAGCGGGTGCCACGTGGCGCGCTGTGGGCCATTGATCATTAGATCAACGGTCAAAACTTCTTGAGCCCATTCCAGGAGCTCCGAATGTTGAATTTGGCCGATTTCAAGTCTGTTGGACTCCGTTCGTCGCTCTGAATCCATTCGTGCGGTCTGATTGCTCATCTGAGGCCTGTTTTGACATGTCCTTGTACACATGGCCGTTAATAATACATTATAAGCAATCTTGATGTGCAATGCATGTGATGCTCCTATTCCTATTTATGATATGTTATTTGTGCATTTTGCTTTTAAGATAAACCCCAATTGACAGATTTATCATCCCAAGATGCAGTATTATCAATCACCATCCCCTAACATAAACCTTAAGCATAAATTCAATTGACCCTTTCATCCAGGAAAATAGTTTTCTTTCTATGCAACATCCCCATTTTTCCTTTTCTTCTTTATTTTTTCCAAACAATAAGACAATAGTTGACAACATCAAGATTCCCCTATGATTGCTTGGAAATACCAAGTGTGAAATTCTTTTAGTTATGTTGGAATATTCGAGCCTAATTGTTACTCAACCTATAGTTTAGAAAGCCTAAATTACCTTTAGCATACATGAGAGATGCCAGTGACAAAATATCTGAAACCATCCGTGATGGAATACAGGGATCTACAAGTTTTAAAACATAAATCCAATCCTTGATTGAAATACATCCTTTTCTTATTGGAATAGATACTTTTTGTCCACAAAACAAAAAGGGATATAAAATTAGTAGATATCAACATGAGAAAATTTGAATATTAGAAAAGTTCAGTAGCCATTACGTAAAGAAAATATCTAATTGGAAATGAAATGGAAAAAAGAACTAGCTGAAATTGAAAAAATCTAGGACTAAGAGGTAGGGGGTTTGGTAATGAAACAATCATTGAAATAAGGAACCAACAAGTGGGAGGGGGGGCGTGGGAGGGAGGGGAGGAGGATGGTTGTTGTAGGGGTTGAGGGAGGAGGTTGGGGGGCTGGTATTAGGTCAGGGAGGGGGTGAGGGTGGTGGTAGGGGTGGGTTGGTGGTTGATTGTTAATTGGGTGCTTAGGGGAAGAGAGTGAGAGGGTTGATGGGAGGAGGGGGAACTCGGGTGGTCATCCTACAAAGGGGTTCCTACAGTTGGGAGGGAAAAGGGTAGCGGTTGTGGTCAGAGGGGTGTGAGGGACGTAGCTGTGGTAGAGAGATTGAGGAGGGTGTTGGGGGTTAAGGTAAGCTATGCATAGTTGATTGACCACTCTTCTTTCCTGAATTCTATCTTGTCTAACTACAATAATGGTAATATGGGTTGGTAGAGCCATTAGATGTTTCTGTAGAAAAATTTCTAAACATAAACCAATTTTATTGGTGAGTCCTAATTTTTCATACAACCGCAATCACATATTTCTGTGATCTTGGACAGTAGAGGAAAAAAACTTCAATTTGGAGAAAAGAGAGGGAGAGAGATGAGGACCTTAAAGAGGAATTGGGGTCCTGAGCAGCATCGCCGCCTGTGGCTTTGGGGAGGAGTTGGGGTTGCGGTCATGTAGGAGCATCACTACCTGTGGGGAAGGAGGAGTTGAGGCTGCGGCCCTGCGGGAGGCAAGAGTGGTGTTGCGATGCTACCTGTGTGGAGTTGGGTTGCGACCTAGCTGAAGCACTGTCGCTTGTGTGAAGGAGTTGAGGTTATGGCTCTGTGAGAAGGTGAGAGCACTGCTGTTAGTAGAGGGGTCGAGGTTGCGTCGTTGCGAGTCGGCGTTGCACCACCTGTGGGAAGGAGTTAGCCTTGTGCCGCCCAGGGGGGGTCGACCTTGCGTTGCTCGTGGGGAGGAGTTAGGGTCCTTAGGCCTAGTTTAGTAAGGGGATAACCCATCAAAATAGGGGTTAACTTTGTTTGGTGGGAAGGATATTTTGACCCGGGTTAAGAGGACTTAACTCGAGATAAGTTATTATGAAGTTGATGTGCGATAAGCTTTTTTTGTGGGTTATCCCATGTGTTTTTACAGGTTAACCCACCAGCATAACCTCTGTGACTTTTAAACAAAAATGAAAGATAACCTAGCTGCAAAAAAGTTATCCTATGAAATCTATCCCTCCATCCAAACTAGCCCTTAGGGTTGGGAACTTGGGGGTGGGATTAGGTGGGTGGGACCATGAGAAACTTCAAATGCACACACACATATCTCAGGTAAGCAACCATTCTAGTTGGGTATACTAATGTTAAATGTTGGTTGTCACTAAAAAAATGTATTAAAAATTTTAAATATTTTTTCTTAAAATAGTAAATAAAAGTTATAAAAACTAAAATAATCAAGTAAACTAATAAAAGGTTTTATCATAAGATTATGTTTATTTTGTAAGTCTTGTAATAATGGCATTGTAATATTGATTGCAAGAATTTTCAACTCCAATTTTTTTTCGATTTAAAGGGATAAGTTTGAATTTAGCTTTTCCCTCTTCATGTTACTAAAAAAAAAATTAAAGACAAACTAGTGGTCTCCTTTCACCTTCACCAAAAGGTCTTAATCAATGCTTAACAAAAGGTCTTTAGTAAGATGAAATTGTTTGTCACTAAATTATCATTTAAAAATAATAATATCAATACATTAAATACATATTGCAGCAACTACATTTGCTATTAATATTAATTGTCATTAGCCAAAAATATTAAGTGGCATAAGTAATAATTGTTGCTATATCAAAGGCTATAGTGACAAATATATTTGCTACTAATACTAATTATCGTTTGACAAAATATTATAGTAGCATAAATAAAGAATTTGCCACTAAATCAAAGGCAATAGCGGCAAATGCATTATATGCCACTATTTGATTTACCATTAAATACTCTTTCTTTTGTAGTAGGACCTTACATGCCTAAACCAATGACAAGTTTGAAACATCAAAAGATGGGTTATGGACGGCAAATGCTCTAACAATGATAGGAGAAGACTTGTTCCTTGAACAAGACCACAAGGTGGTTCAGTCACATTTGGCAACAACTACAAGGGTCGTATTATTGGTATTAGCCAAATTGGTAACTCTGAAACCTCTTTTGATAATGTTTATCTTGTTAAGGGTTTAAAACATAACTTGCTTATTGTAAGCCAAATCTGTGATAAGGGTTATAAAGTAAATTTCACTTCAAAAGGCTTTAAAATTAAAGATATAAAGACAAAAGAAATACTTTTGATTGAAAATAGATCAAAAGATATTTACACTATTGACTTTGACAATTACAACAACCTAAACTATTTGGTTGTATCGAATAATGAGTCAATATTGTGACACGATCGACTAGGCCATGTTCACATGCAAAATATAAACGAGCTTGTGAAACATCACTTCAGTATGAGGATAGCCTAAGATATCTTTTAAGAAGAAAAACCATTGTGATTCAAACCTAAAAGTATGGTAGCACCTCGAAGCCACTTGAGTTGATCCACCTAGATCTCTTTGGACCAACCAAGTCTAAAAGCTTAAGTGCCTGCAGATATTGTCTTGTCGTTATTGATGATTTTTCCTGATTTATTTGGGTATTGTTCTTAAGATCTAAGGATTCTACTTTTAAGGGATTTAGAAAGTTAGCAAAAAGAATTTAAACTGAAAAAGGTTATTCCATCACTAGAATAAAAAGTGATCATGGAGGAGAATTTAAGAACCAAAACTTCCAAGATTTCTGCTCAACTTATAGGATTAAACAAGAATTTTCCATTCCTAAAGTAGTTCCTCAAAATGGTGCAATAAAAAGAAAGGAAAGAACCTTACAAGAGTGTGTCAGAACAATGCTGTGTAAGTCAAAGCTACCTCAGTATTTTTGGGTTAAGGCAGTAAACACTACATGGTACATACAGAATAGAGCCTTCATCGGACCAATCCTTAATAAAACACCTTCTAAGCTATACTATGTTAGGACATGTAAAATTTCCTACTTCAAAGTCTTTGGATGTAAATGCTTCATCTTAAACACAAAAGAAAACCTGGATAAATTTTAATGCAAAGAGTGATGAAGGGATATTCTTAAGATATTCTTCTAGAAGCAATGCCTATAGAGTTCATATCAAGAAGAATTTGATGATTAAAGAAGCTTTGCATGTCTCTTCGGATGAATTAGATCGGAAAGAAAATGCATTAACTAGAGATGATGATCAGATCTTCAAAGATCCGTCAAATACCCCTTACGATAATATTGCTAGTGACTTACCTAAAGATCTAACCTACTCGAAGGACTGATTACACAATAATATGAAACTTGATTAACCTAAATTATGTTAGAACCTAGCATAACTTGTGATTAGTGCATTCATAAGTTGCATATCATACATTGCATTCTTTTATTTAGTTGTATATGTTATAATGCTATTTTACTGTACTTATTAGGGTTTATTCTTGTCTCTAGGGAATAAGGAGCTCAGAAGTTGTCCTGAGCAGAATAAAGCTGCATAGGAGCTAGAACTACAGCAAAGTTGGAGCTGGATCTTTGGAATAAAGAAGCTTGAGAACAAAAGAAGAGAGAGAATAAACATGTTGACTACTTGTTTAGAATTAATGTAGAAAATGAAAGAGAAGAATTAGGATATCCCTATCCTATCCCTAAAACCCTAGGACAACCCTCTCCCAGCACCTATCCCTGAATTAGCTCAACACTAGGATATCTGAGCTCAAAAGCCCAAAACATGGATAACCTTATCCATGTACTTATCCACCCTATCCCCAACCTTATCCCATTATCGATATCCCTAGTCCACATATCCACTACCCAATCCGTAGCCTAGAAACCTATTTAGGTCTATACCATACCTAATTGATTGAGAGTCAATTGAGCCAACCATGTGTCAATTGGATCCATGGGACCTAATTGGACTAACCCTAAGTAATTAGACTCAATTGAGTCTAATTAGACCCTACCAAACCCTATAGACCTAGCCACATCCAATCAGGTGCAATACAAGCTGATTGGGTGCACCTAACTCTGATTAGGCTCAGTTGGAACCTAATTGGGTCAAGCCCAACCATGCCTTACCTGATTAGACTCAGTAAGTCTAATTGAACCTAACCTCAATCTAATTGGGTGCACACCTATTTGATTGGATGCACCTAATTTCAATCAAGTTCACTTAGAACTTGATTGAGTCCAAATCAACCCACACATGTTCAATTGGACTCAGTTGGTATCTAATTGAACTTACCTAGAACCTAATTAGAACCCTTTTAACCTATTTAGGATACCCCCATCCTACTTAGATTAGAGCCTAATTAATTAGACTCAACCCATTACCTACTAGGCTAACCTAACCTATTTAGAACCTATCCCTACACACCTATTCCTACACCTAAATCTAAAAGATCCTCTCCCTTGATTTTTCTTATGAAAGATCAAGGGGATAAGATCTTTTGCCACCACTTGGGATTTTATTCTATCCCTTCCTAGCCCCCCCTTTGGCCTATAAAAAGCCACCAAGGGTGACCTTCCAACCCTCATCTTTAGATCCTCTTAGACTCCCTTTAGCCTCCCTCCTTCCTCCTTAGAAACACCACCTTCAAGCCTTCTCCTACCACCTTTAGGGCCGACCACCACCACCATAGGTGGCCGGCCACCACCTTCTCCCCTTGGTCCCTCCAAGGCCACCAAGGACTTCCCTTTGGAAGCCCCTTAGTGCCCTACTTATGGTAGATTAATTCTTCTATTAGTTTATGCATTATTTCTACTTTTAGTTCTAATTCTCTTCTAGTTGTTCTAGTTCTATTTCTACTTTTGATTCTAGTAGTTCTAGTTGTTCACGTAGAACAAAAGTCCTATTCCCAATCCTTCCTCTACTTATGTTTTGATTAACTCTCTTCTCTCTCTTTTGAATGTAATGAGATGTATGGTTTTATTTCTGATATTGTGCACGTGTGCCTAATCTATATCTTTTATTGTGCTCTTCTAGTAGATTATTTTGTTATCTTTTAATTTTCCAAAAATCAAAAATCACAAAAAAATCTGAAAATCAAAAATCGATTTCAAAAATCGCATTATCATGCATCCCAGAGTTCAACCAGGACTCCTTTGAGTTTCGTTATTTTAAATTTTGTTGGGAATGATTTCGCACTTTATACTACGACGCCCAAAAATCCAATTTCACGTAATTTTATGTCCAATAAGGACTATCTTAAGGATTTTGTGATTGGTGAAGTTACTAATGTAGATAATTATTCATGATAAAATGCCTATATATGTGCGATCCTAGGCTCATAGAAGCATCCAGCATTATAAATATCATATAACATGCATTATCATGCATTTAGACTAGATTTTGTAAATTATATATTAGCTTATTTTTGTGGCTAGGGGAGAAGGTGATACATTTTGGGCCTCGCATTGGAGATCCAACTGTACGGATCTAATCAGGGCAGCGATCAAAGCCCAATGCCTTCGAAATCGCCCTGATTAAATCTCCTTAGAATCATATGCAATCTGAAGAAGATCAATAGCAAGGAGGGAAGGTAATGCAAATCCGAACCTCAAACAAAGAATCCAACCGTATGGATGGATTTGGGTAGTCGATCGCAGCTTAACAATGTAAAAATCAATTCGATCGAACATCTATAGCACCACCTATGAAGATGGTTGGCCCATATAATGCCATGTAGTGCCATCCAAGTCGCCCAAAGCTGCCCAAGGGCCACCGCTACCTCCCTTCTCATCCATGTCATTGATTCTCAGCCGTTGGATCTTCCAACGGTTGAGAGGAACGTAATCCGCTCCTTATGTTTTCTAAAGGGGCTTGGCTCAAGTGATCTTGACCATTGGATTCGCATCCAACGGTTGAGATCTTAAGTGCTCGCAGGCTTTAGATCATCATCCAATGGTGCAAGAGTGCCCATAGCGTAGTGGAGCACAGGTGTGCTCTCAAGCAACACACGCAGTTCAAGCCACGATACGCTGGTCCTCTTCATCGCAAGGCAAGGTGATTTCTTCTGCACAATTGCGATCAGACGGTGAAGGGGCCACGTCATCTCACCTGCGCTCCCCTCAAACACAATGTGCGCTAGGCACGTGTTATCAACCATGCGATCGACATCAAATAGCTCCAACGTGACCACGTGGCACAACTGATGGAGAGGCGTGCAATATGCACAATGCAATGTGCCATCTCACACGCAAGCACGTGATCTGGCAGGCGCGGAGGCATGCAATCACGCCCTTATGATGGCAGATGAACGGTCGAGAGCCCCTCAGCTCAACCTACGCAATGCCAGCTGCACACGCATAGCTGTGCAGCAAGCGATGCACGCGATGTGCCAACGCTACGTGAGCGTCGTGCTATGCATGGTGCATTCGCTGCCTCTTGTGCCAAATGATGCGATATTAAGCCTATAAGTAGCACTACCCCCTCCCATTTCAATCCATCCCTTGCTAGCTCATTTTCACCCTCTTTAGAGCTTAAGAGCCCTCTTGAGCTTGTGTCCCAAGCCCCGGGATGCTCTACTAGAGAAAAATTAAAATAATTTTCCACCTTCTCACCCCCATTTGTGTGGCAGTTATGGTTGTCCTCTCACCTCCGTTTAGGAGGCGAATCCAACAACTACGACGAGCTACCTTATCCTCCCTTTACCCAAGCTTTGTCCTCCCTCCATCTCTATTCTCTCTCTTTCAGGCGTCATCCAACCGGCTCATCCCCCAAGCAGTCATCGAGGGAGATCTTCTGTCTCTTTCTATTTTACCTCCCTCCGTCTCCGTTCTCTCTCTTTTAATGCATATTATTTTGTAATAAACATTGAAGCATTTATTTAAAAGTGATTCTCTCTCTCTCTTCTCTTTTTAATTATTTGCTTAGTAGATTAGTTAGCTTAGTTTAGACACAACTCTACCTGCTATCTTGCTTATCTAACAAGGCAAAAAAATCACAAAAGCCAAAAATACTAAAAACAAATAAAACCAAGTGTGAATTTCAAAAATCAAATGTTGCCTCCCCGTGTTCGACCTGGGACTCGTCTAAATTAAATTTATTTAATAGTTGGATTTTCGCACATACTACGATGCGGGTTTCTCTGAAACCCTAATTACTATTTTCTTCGTGATATTTCTGACTCATCAGTTAGTAAAGGAGTTCAAAACCGATCTTCCATCAACAATCTTGCACTTAGTGTGTTTATATCCTAATTAAAGCCTAAAACTGTAAAAGAGGCCTTCACTGATGACTTTTAGATTGTGGCAATGCAAAAAGAATTAAATTAATTTGAAAGAAACAATGTTTGAAAATTAGTCCCTAGATCATAATCTCAATCCCTGATCAGAACCAATTGAGTATTTAGAAATAAACTTGATGAATTAGGCAAGGTTGTAAAGAACAAAGCTAGACTTATGGCTCAAGGTTACAATCAGGAAAAAGGAATCGATTTTGATGAGACCTATGCACCTGTGGCTAGGTTAGAATCCATTTGAATGTTGTTAGCTTTTGTTGCCCATATGGGAATTAAGTTATTTCAAATGGACGATAAGAGTGCATTTTTAAATGGATTCATTAAAGAAGTCTATGCAAAACAACCACCTGATTTTGAGGACTCAAATAAACCTAATCATGTTTTTAAATTGAACAAAGCTTTATATGGATTAAAGCAAGCTCCCAGAGCTTGGTATAAAAGATTAAAAAATTTCATGTTAGATGATGGATTTAAAATTGGTCAAGTAGATCCAACTTTACTCACCAAAAGAAAAGATAATGAAGTAATTCTAATTCAAATTTATGTTGATGACATAATCTTCGGTGTTACTGATGATCTTCTATGCCAAGAGTATGTGAAAGTTATACAGGATCACTTCAAGATGAGCTTGATGGGAGAATTGAAGTTCTTCCTAGGGTTGCAGATTGATCAGCTGAAAGATGACATCTCCATCTCGCAAACCAAGTACACGAAGATCTTAAAGAAATTCGGCATGGAAAATACCAAAGGAAAGGAAACACCGTTGGAGACATCTACACAACTTAAAGAAGATGAATCAGGTAAGTGTGTAGATCAAAAGTTGTATAGAAGTATGATAGGATCTTTACTTTACTTAACTGCCAGTAGACCAGATATCCTGTTTAGCAATGTGTTAGGTTTCAAGTAAACCTTACAAACTCACACCATGATGTTGTAAAACAAATACTTAGATATCTTGAAATCACTGTAGGTCTTGGTATGTTTTATCCCGAGTTAGCCACACTCGACTTACTTTCCTATTGTGATGTTAACTATGTGGGTAGCCAGATAGATCGCAAGAATACTAACTAGTGGAACCTGTCAGTTTCTCAGAAATTCACTAGTCTCTTGGGTCAGCAAGAAGCAAAACTATGTTTTGTTATCCACAACTAAAGTTGAATATATTGCTGCTTCCTTAGCGTGTTCGCAGATTTTGTGGATGAAGCAAACACTTAAAGATTTTAAACTTACTTTTGAAAACACTAGGATTCTTTTTAATAATACTAGTGCCATTACCCTATCAAAAAATCTTATTCAACACTCTAGAACAAAACATATAGATACCAGACATTACTTCCTAAGAGATTATTCAATGATAAAGGAAATAACCCTTGAGTTCATACAAACTGAAAAATAATTAGTTGATATCTTCACTAAACATCTAGCAAAAGAAAGGTTTATAACCATTAAAAGAGAACTAGATCTAAGAAGGCTTAATGAACTTTAATTTCACTTTAATTACCTGTCTTGTTAGTTGTTAATTGATCAAAAGATTCCTTTAATCAATCAACACTTTGATCGACCAAATCATTGTTTTGATCGATCAAGTTTTGAGCGAAAAAATTCCCTCCAAAACTCACAAAAATTGATCAACTAACCAAATTTTTTATCGATCAATGTTTGGGCGAGAAATTTCCCTCCACTAAAAATTTAAATTTATCAATCAAACTTCCCTACTGATTGATCAAGTTTGAATTTGGTTGACCAAGCTCTTTATTTGATCGAAAAAATTGGGCGAAATCACCTCAAAGATAGACTTGTATTTTACAAAATCGGTTGTCTCTTTGATCGGAACTTTCATGCAGGTGCTAAGGGTAATAGGATTAAGGGCGTAAACCCTATGGCTTGTCCTCTCTTTTATGCAAACCTTCGCAATAACAGCAAGGGATTCAACATTCACAACTTACTTCGAATGTCTACGACATTGAGGTCTTAGTCAATGCCGATGTCCTTATATAGGTTCATGGTTGTCCTTCCTCCAGTCCCACTTATCTTGAGCTTCACCATGACACCTCTACTGAGACAATTCGAGAGACCTTGATGACTCCTAAATTTTGACTTGGACAAGCCAACCATCCCTCCTTATTTTTGTTCTCTTCTGCGGTTTCTCAACTGCGTATTTTTATGGCACTTTATGTCCAAATCCACGTCTTTTGAGAATTGTCCCAGTCTCATGCTTGTGGTTCTCATGCCTTCATGACCAACAAGGCATTTAATTGGAATCACTTTATCCCCATCTTTATGCAGAGGAAACACACTAGCGTCTTCCCCTTTGGCACCCTTCTCTCTCATATTTTCCATCATTTTAGTGTGCCAATGGATATTAATCACAAGCAATTCATCACCTAGGTTGGTATTGATCAAACCACATTTTCTATTGCCCCTAAATATGCTTTGCTAGGTTTGTGAGCCAAGTAGGTTAGAAGCATGATCATACAACAAACATTTAGCATGTTTTGCATTTTAGATAGGCATGCATCCAATTTTGCATAATTTCTGTGATCTACACTGATTAATGATATTTCATGATCACAGGATTTAAGGCTGAGGAAAAGAGAGAAGAAAGAAGAATTGAAGAAATTGAGTTGGAGATTTAAACTAAGGAGCTGCACAAACCCTAAGCTCTAGCTTAATAAAAAAAAAAAACATCCTCCATCAACAATTAAGGAGCTCCTCCACTTCATTTATTAAGCTCTAGCTCCACTCCACCTAAAGTCATCTTTGCACATCCTTTATGGCACATTTAAGCCCCTCTCCTAAATTTCCAACAAAACCACCCTCATTATGGATGCACATTTCACCACATCTACATCCCACCATCAATTAATAGCCACCCAACCCAATTCCTAGACCTCATCATTAATCTCAACACATCTACCCAAAATCATAATTGTTGGCACACCCCTCCCTCCTTCCCTTTTTACTCCTTTCCACATCTATATAAGGCCATCCATTCCATCCATTCAAACCATCTTTGGCAATCCCATCTCTTGAGCACTCTAAAGGAGAAAGGGAGAGCCTAAGGACTACCTAAGTACAAGTTTTAGGCATTGGAAGAAAGTTACTCCACCACCCTTCGATTGCCAATCCACCACCATCATCTCACACCACAATCTTTGAGGAAATTGGGTTGGAGTTCTACCACTCCAAGGAGGAGCAAGGAGGAGCACGTCACTCTCTTGTAGGAAGCTCGCTTTTATGTCGAGGAGAGGAGCATCATCATCTACACCATCATCCGAACATCTCCTTTCGTAAGTTTTCTTCTCCTCTAGCTTCTTGCATGTTTTTGATAGTTGGTAGTCTTTTGCTTTTGTAAATGTTTTAGATTAAGCATCTTTTTGTTGAACTTAGAATATTATGGCAATGAAAGTTACATTTTTATTTCATCTTTTATTTTGTTAAACGTGTGAATTTGCTTGGTAGTTGTTACGATCCGATTTTCGAATCCCTACAGGATCCGAGACCGGCTCGACTCGACTAATCCTAAGACCCAGTTGTCCAACAAGACAAAACCAAAAAGCAGGAAAGTAATCCGTATTCATTATGCTAAGTAACTAACAGTAAAAGAGTACAGCAATAAAGAAAGTAAAAGCTGCTACAGTACATATCACCACCACAACAGTAAAATAGTATCAAGGTACATAAATGTAAAGGTACAGAAATGTAAAGGTACAAAATGTAAAAGTACAAGAGTTTGAACTCACTCCAACAAAAAGGTACTACAACAAAAAGGCTACTGCTACTGGGCTCTACTAGGCTCAGCACCCTCTGCAACCGGAGACTCGGGCTGCTCAACACTTGGACTTGAAAAGGGTTATGAGTAAACACAGTCAACTAACGCTGAGTAGAGTGGCAACCAACTAACTAGCAGTAAAGCTAACAGGTAACTAGCTATTCCAATTCTTTAATTTACCTGTTATTCCTTTTCACCCAATTGGTATATATATTTTCAAATCTCCTTCTTGATTTCAAATGTTCCTCGTGGGAACGATCTTGATTGCAGTCTTTTCCGAAGAGTAGAAGGCACATGTGGTGCTCTCCTGGTCGGGAGAGTCCCCCGTGGTGATCCTACACCCAGTCAACCAACCCAAGGTCATGGATAGGCGTAACGGTGACTACGACATGCACGATAAGCACACAGGTAGCTGCCTTGCACTGGCATGTGGTCAGTTGTTTTCGCTAACGGGTGCACCCAAAGTACAGCATGGAATAGTATAGGACCTAGCCCTCTCAGTAGCAGGGGTATAGACCCTAAGAACCAAACAGGGATCTTGCCCCTCCTCAGTCTGCGCACCATGACCTGACTACCCTGGTTTGCCCAGTGGGCCTAACAAGTCAGTATAGGGTGGCTAGCTAAACCCCATGCCCCGTAGGGTGGCTAGCTCTCTTCCAACACTAGTAGCTCTTCCTGGTACAGTGTACACGAGGGCCAAGAAGTCGGTGCAGAGTGGCCAATCCTAACCCCGGGTACCAACCCAAGGGTGGCTAGCTCCGCTCTACAAT
This sequence comes from Thalassia testudinum, assembly GCA_037157565.1. Taxonomy (NCBI): domain Eukaryota; kingdom Viridiplantae; phylum Streptophyta; class Magnoliopsida; order Alismatales; family Hydrocharitaceae; genus Thalassia; species Thalassia testudinum. The sequence continues at coordinate 27,389,443 of JAZHRO010000063.1, read as the reverse complement.
AAACAGGGGACAGTCGCTCTCCTTGGTACTATGTACTCAAGGGCTACCACACTTCCCCACTCACATTTTCAGATCCATTCCATTTATTTTCAGGAGCTCCACTCCTAATTCTCCGTAGGGTTCATGCTCATATTTCTCATACCATTCCATACCAGGTTTCCTCATTCACATTTCCATTCTCAAGTTATACACATGCAGCTCGTATTTCTATTATTCACATTTCCATTCTCAGGTTATACACATGCAGCTCGTATTTCTAGCATTTAATTTATACACAGGTAAGGCACATGTAACTGTTTAACTAGCACAGGTAATTCATATTTCACAGGCAGCTCTTATTCATTAACAGGCAGTTGTTACCATTTCTAGCTACTCATTCAAGACTGCAATTCAATCACGAATACAGATATTTCAAGCACTTCTCGTCCTAGAATTCATACCATATCCTAGGTTCTAATCATTCATTCCACACATGCATTCAGGTTTATAATTAAATTAAGGGAAGCCACTCTACCAGACAACCCAGGAGTATTGGGGGCTCAAACGGTAGGCTCACGTGCCTCAGCAAGCCCCAAACCCGCAACGAGATGAAGTCCTATAACAAGGAACAATCATAATGGAATATTCAGAATAGTATATAAAGCCTTCTAACAAGTAGAGGAACTCACAAGGAAAACATTGATATCTTGTTTGCATAAAATGGACCACAAATGGATCCTAAACGGGTCAAAAATAGGGTTACTGACTCAAATCAGACGTCTGGCACAATGTCCAAATGTCTTAAAAGTGACCAGAAACGCACCTCAGGCTCTGCGTCATCCTCAAATGTCCAGGACCTCTTCTAGACCGTCTGGACCCAGCTTCAGACGTCCGACCTCCTCTCCGGACATCTAGGAGTGCTTCCAGCCATTTGGTGAGCTGCATAGACGTCTGAACTGCGTGGGAGGGCATGTCCCGCGCTTTCCTGAAGTAATCCCTACATGCGACAACAAATCTTCCGTAATTAGCCACGCAAAGCGTAGCTGCGAAGTGGCCTACATGGCCATATCTGCAAAAGGAAACGTACCTTTGCGAAGATCTGTCTTCAGATGTCTGGAGTCATCTCCAGACGTCTCCTCCGTCGTCTGGATGTCACTCCAAACGTCTAATTCTGGGAAAAACCCAGAACCAGAACCTCCTCCTGCTCGCCCTCGCCATGCGTAGCTGTGCCTCGCCTCCTCACCTGCAGCTCTGGCTGCAGTAGTGTCTGGGACGGCTTCCCCGACGCTCTCCTCCCGTACGTGTCGTTCTGGCCGTGTGCCCTCCGGTGAGCTCCCACACGAGCTCGTGAGCTCAAGCTCCTTCTCACGCCGTCTCTCCTCATCACTGCTCTCGCGCTCTCTCTCTCACACTCGCTCCTCTCACTACGGTGGAGAGGAAAGGAAGAAGGTGGCTGTGGAGTGGGGAGAACGAGAGAGGAGGAAGGGGGGTTTATAAAGAGGTACGTTAGGGTTTGGATGGAGGAGAGAAGAGGGAAGGAGAGAGAAGAAGCATACCGTCTGCACGTAGCCCGCATGCAGACACGAAGCTTGTACCCAAAAATTTCGATTTCCAGACGTCTAGGAAGGTGTCCAGATGTCTGACCAGACGTCTGACCGATAGTCCAGACGTCCTAAAAGGCTCAAGACAGAACGGGTCTTTACATCATAACAAACTTAAAGGAAGTTTCATCCTCGAAACTTGAGCTAGCTAGGGTGCGGAGAAAAGAGCCACATGTGCATAACTTAAAGAGGATCGAAACCGGTTCAAAAAGATGTACCCTCGAAAAGCTTCGGGTACTGCTCTCGCATCGCCGCCTCAAGCTCCCAAGTAGCCTCCTCATACCTTTGGCTTCTCCACAGGACCTTCACCAGGGGTACCTACTTTTATCTCAAATACCGGACGGCTCTGTCTAGTATCTGTACTGGTCGCTTAGGGTAGGTCAGGTCGTCACCCACCTTGACACTCTCGTGGCTCAGAATGTGACTAGGATCAGTGACGTACTTCCTGAGGTTGGACATGTGGAATACGTCATGCACACCAGAAAGCTGGGGAGGAAGGGCAAGCCTGTAAGCAACGGGTCCTACCCACTCCAGGACCTCCAAGGGCCCTACAAACCTCGGCGCGAGCTTCCCTTTCACCTCAAAACGCTGTAGGCCCTTTATGGGTGAAACGCGAAGAAAGATGTGATCCCTAACCTTGAACTACACCTCTCTACGCTTACGATCGGCATAACTCTTCTGTTTGCTCCTGACAGTGCGAAGTCGTTTGTGAATCTACTCTACCACCTCCTGACTCTGTCGGATCAGCCGGGGGCCAACCTCCCACTTGGTCCCCACCCCAACCCAATTCATGGGCGTAGTATACCTCCGTCCGTACAGAGCCTCGTAGGGTGCCATGCTGATACTCGAGTGATAGTTGTTATTATATGCAAACTCTGCTAGGGGCAAGTGCTCCTCCCAAGAACCCCTCCCAAGAACCCCTCCAGTCCAGTACACAGGCACGTAAAAGGTCCTTAAGTGTTTGTATCGTGGGCTCTGATTATCCATCTGTCTGGGGGTGGTACGCCGTACTGAACCTCAACCGTGTCCCCAAAGCCTGCTAAAACTCAGCCCAAAACTGGGAAGTAAAATGGGTATCCCAGTTAGATACAATCTCGCGTGGAACTCTGTGCAGACATACAACGTCACGAATGTATCTCTTTGCCAACTGCGCTGGTCCCAAAGTAACTCAGATTGATAAGAAATGTGCCGTCTTCGTCAATCTGTCTACAATCACCCAGATCGCGTCGTGTCCTCACTGGGTAACGGGGAAGCCCACTACCAAGTCCATGGTGATGCTCTCCCACTTCCACTCTGGCATGGGAAGTGGCTGCAATGGCCTTGTAGGCCTCTAATGCTCAACCTTCACCTGCTGGCACACTAAACACTGCTGCACGAACTCGCCTACATCCCGCTTCATCCCCCTCCACCAAAAGTCACTCTCAGATCATGATACATCTTCGTGTCCAGGGATGTTTGGTGAACCTGGACCCGTGTGCCTCAGTTAGGAGCTCTCTCAACAACTCCTCGTCCCTGGGAACGTAAAAACGTCCCCTCATACGCAGCACCTCATCTGTAAAAGAGAAGTCCCCTGGGTCTCTTGACAGTACTCTGTCTCGCAACGATTGCAGGTACGGATCTGTCATCTGTCCTATAATGATGTGGTCTATCAGCTTTGGTCTCGTTTGTCATGTCACTGTCACTGCCCCACGATGCCCCCGTAACTCTAGGGGTCCGGTCGCCAACTGCCCAACTCCTCCATAAGTTTCCAACTCTGTGCAGGTAAGCTGGCCAAGTGGGCGGGCGCCTTCCGGCTCAAGCCGTTAGCCACCACGTTGGCCTTCCTTGGATGGTAGGAGATGCTGTAGTCATAGTCCTTCAGGAGCTCTAACCAATGTTTCTATCTCATGTTAAGCTCCTTCTGATCAAACAAGCACCTGGGGCTCTTATGATCTGTGAATATCTCAAATTTCTCAACATACAGGTAGTGCCTCCATGTCTTCAACGCGAAGACGACAGTTGCCAGCTCTAAGTCATGGGTAGGGTAGCTATGCTCATGGGGCTTCAGTTGTCATGAAGCGTAAGCGACAACGTGACCCCGCTACATGAGCTCATCCCCTAACCCCTGCAATGAAGCATCTGTGTAAACAAAGAAATCGCCACTGCTGTCCGGGATGGTAAACACAAGAGTCGAAGTCAGCCTCTCCTTCAACTCTTGAAAACACGCCTCACAAGCGTCTGTCCAAGCAAAGGGCACGTCCTTCCGGATCAGCTGAGTCATAGGATGCGCAATCTGCGAGAAACCCCTGATAAAACACCGGTAGTAACCTGCTAGTCCCAAGAAACTACGGACCTCTGTCACTGTACGTGGCCTCTCCCACCTGAGTATTGCCTCTACCTTGGCTGGATCCACAGCCAAGCCATCCCCTGAAATCACATGACCTAAGAAGGTCACCTGCCTCAACCAAAACTCGCACTTGCTGTATTTGGCATACAGCCTACGTCGTCTCAACATGTCCAGAACTATCGCAAGTGTTGTCTGTGTTGCGCCTGATCCCACGAGTAAATGATCACATCATCAATAAATATCACAAAAAACTGATCCAGATACGGTCTAAACACCCGGTTCATCAAACCCATAAAGGTAGCGAAGGCATTGGTCAGCACAAGAGGCATGACCAAAAACTCGTAGTATCCGTACCGGGTGTGGAAAGCTGTCTTGGAGACGTCGGTCTCCCTGATCCTCAACTAGTGGTAGCCAGATCTCAAATCTATCTTGGAGAATACCGTAACACCTCGCAACTGGTCAAACAAATCATCAATCCTCGACAATGGATACCTATTCTTGATGGTGACCCTATTCAGCTGTCTGTAGTCTACACAAAGGCGTAGGGTACCATCCTTCTTCACAAATAACACCGGGGCCCCCCATGGGGATGCATTGGGCCTCACAAAGCCCTTCTCCAATAGTTCCTACAACTGGGACTTGAGCTCTCACAGCTCAAGTGGTGCCATCCTGTAAGGTGCTGTAGAAATGGAGCTGGTCCCCGGTACTAGTGAGATATCAAACTCGATCTCACGCTCAGGCAACAATCCTGGCAGCTCCTCTGGAAACACGTCGAGGAACTCTCTGACCACCGGGATGCTCTGAAAGTCTGCCACGAGGCTGGGCTCTGCCACTACACAAGACAGAAAACCATCACACCCTTGGCCCAAAAGTGTCACCGCCAGAAGTGCAGAAATGCACCTAAAGCCTCCGTCCACCGGCTGTTCGTGAAACTCAAAAGAAGACATCTTTGGTATGGAGAAGACGATCTTCCTCTCAAAACAGTCCACCAAAGCGTGGTAAGCGGACAGCCAATCCATCCTTAGAATTACGCCAAAATCCTCCATCGGTATCACAATCAGGTCAGCGAGGAGGCTGTGTTCCCCAACACTGACCTCACAGTCTGTGTAGACCTCCTCGGCTACAAACAACTGACCACTCGGACCTCTGATCACAAAAGGATCCTTTAACAACATAGTTCTGTCCCAAACTGATAGCAAAACTCGCAGCAACAAACGAGTGCGTGGTATCGGAATCAAAAAGTATGTAATCTAATCTGCCGAAAACTGTAACCATACCTGCCACCACTGAACTTGATGCTCTGGTGTCTCTATGTGTCAGGGTGTTGATACGTCCTCAACTCTTGATGCAGAAGAAGTAGCCACACTCTACGTTGGACGGGTAGCCACTGGCTGGTACCCTCCCCGCAACTGCTGTCCTCCCGCACGCGTCTGGAAACCACGGCCACCTGTCCTCCCAAATAACCAAAAAGCAGGAAAGTAACCCGCATTCATTATGCTAAGTAACTAATAGTAAAAGAGTACAGCAGTAAAGAAAGTAAAAGCTGCTACAGTACATATCACCACCACAACGGTAAAACAGTATTAAGGTACATAAACGTAAAGGTACAGAAATGTAAAGGTACATAACGTAATAGTATAAAAGTTTGAACTCATTGCAACAAAAAGGTACTACAACAAGAAGGCTCCTGCTACTGGGCTCTACTGGGCCTAGCACCCTCTGCAGCCGGAGACTCGAGCTGTTCAACACCTGAACCTAAAAAGGGTTATGAGTAAACACAGTCAGCAAATGTTGAATAGAGTGGCAACCAACTAATTAGCAGTAAAGCTAACAAGTAACTAGCTATTCCAATTCTTTAGGTTACCAGTTATTCCTTTTCACCCAATTTGTTTATATATTTTCAAATCTCCTTCTTGATCTCGAATGTTCCTCATGGGAACGATCTTGATTGCAGTCTTTTCTAAAGAGTATAAGGCACACGTGGTGCTTTCCTGGCTGGGAGAGTCCCCCATGGTGATCCTACACCTAGTCAACCACCCCAAGGTCACGGACAGGCGTAATGGTGACTACGGCACGCGCGATAAGCGCACGGGTAGCTACCCCGCACAGGCACGTGGTCAGTCGTTTTTGCTAACGGGTGCGCCTAAAGTACAACACAGAACAGTATAAGGCCTAGCCCTCTCAGTAGCAAGGGTCGAGCCCCTAAGAACCAAACAGGGATCTCGCCCCTCCATAGTCCGCGCACCATCGCTTGACTATCCTGGTTTGCCCAGTGGTCCTAACAAGTCGGTGTACGGTGGCTAGTTGAACCCCAGGTCCCGTGGGGTGGCTAGCTCTCTCCCTACACTAGTAGCTCTCCTCGGTACAGTGTACACGAGGGCTAAGAAGTCGGTGCAGGGTGGCCAATCCTAATCCCGGATCCCAACCCAAGGGCAGCTAGCTCCGCTCTACACTAAACAGGGGACAGTCGCTCTCCTTGGTACTATGTACTCAAGGGCCAGCACACTTCCCCACTCACATTTCCAGATCCGTTCCATTTATTTCCAGGAGCTCCACTCCTAATTCCCCGTAGGGTTCTTGCTCATATTTCTCATACCATTCCATACCAAGTTTCCTCATTCACATTTCCATTCTCAGGTTATACACATGCAGCTCGTATTTCTATTATTTACATTTCCATTATCAGGTTATACACATGCAGCTCGTATTTCTAGCATTTAACTTATACACAAGTAAGGGCACATGTAACTGTTTAACTAGCACAGGTAATTCATATTTCACAGGCAGCTCTTGTACATTAACAGGCAGTTCTATCTACTCATTCAAGACTGTAATTCAATCACGCATACAGACATTTCAAGTACTTCTCGTCCTAGGATTCATGCCATATCCTAGGTTCCAATAATTCATTCCACACATCCATTCAGGTTTATAATTAAATTAAGGGAAGCCACTCTACCAGACAACCCAGGAGTATTGAAGGCTCGAACGGCAGGCTCACATGCCTCAGCAAGCCCCGAACCTGCAACGAGATGAAGTCCTATAACAAGGAACAATCACAATGGAATATTCAGAATAGTATAGAAAGCCTTCTAATAAGTAGAGGAACTCACAAGGAAAACACCAATATCTTGTTTGCGTAAAACGGACGACAAACAGACCCTAAACGGGTCAAAAATAGGGTTACTGACCCAAATCAGATGTCTGGCACAATGTCCAGATGACTTAAAAGTGACAAGAAATGCACCTCAGGCTCTACGTCATCCACAAATGTCCAAAACCTCTTCTAGACCGTCTGGACCCAGCTCCAAACGTCTGACCTCCTCTCCGGACATCTGGGAGTGCTTCCAGCCATTTGGTGAGCTGCCCAGACGTCTAAATCGCGTGGGAGGGCATGTCCCGCACCTTCCCGAAGCAATCCCTACACGCGACAGCAAATCTTCCGCAATTAGCCACGCAAAGCGTAGTGCGAAGTAGCCTACATGGCCATATCCATAAAAGGAAACGCACCTTCGCGAAGATCTGTCTTCAGACGTCTGGAGTCGTCACCAGATGTCCCCTTTGTCGTCTGGACGTCACTCTAAATGTCTGATTCTGGGAAAAACCCAGAACCAGAACCTCCTCCAGCTCACCCTCACCGTGCGCAGCCGCGCCTCGCCTCCTCGCCTAGAGCTCTGCAGCAGTGTCGGGGTGACTCCCCCGATGCTCTCCTCCTCCCGCACGCATTGCTTCGGTCGTGTACCTTCCGGCGAGCTCCCACATGAGCTCGTGAGCTCAAGCTCCTCCTCACGCTGCCTCTCCTCCTCGTCGCCGCACTCATGCTCTCTCTCTCTCTCGCTCGCTCCTCTCACTGTGGTGGAGAGGAAAGGAAGAAGGTGGCTATGGAGTGGAAGGAACGAGAGAGGAAAGGGGGTTTATAAAGAGGTGCGTTAGGGTTTCGATGGAGGAGAGAAGAGAGGAGAGAGGAGAGAGAAGAAGACACGAAGCTCGTACCCAAAAATTTTGATTTCCAGACATCTGGGAAGGTGTCCAGACGTCTGACCAGACGTCTGACCGACAGTCCAGATGTCTTAAAAGGCTCACAACAGAACGAACCTTTACAGTAGTTGATTACAAGCCACCTATTGTAGTGCTTGTAAGCTTGATTGTTAAGCCATCTTCATAACTTTTAACTTCGTTAGTTGGTTGAAAGTAGTTGATATTATCTCTTGTGACAAAAGAAAGCCAATTTGCATTTTATTTTTTTCTTTTCAAACAAAAAGATAACAAAACCAAAATATAAAAAATAAACAAGGCATTGGGTCTTCAAATCAATGCATTGCCCCCTTATGAATCAACTCGACTTGCCACTACACAAGTCGATAAAAATATTTAAAAGTTGAACCTTCATTACGTGTTGCAACGACATAAAAATCACACCTTTTTAAATCGTGTGTTGATGCGTTCACTTTTTGGCACCGTTATCGGGAAGGTATGATTTCATTGATTTATTTCCTTTTATTTGCCACTTCATAAAGCTTACCAACTTGTCTTGAATTTTGTCTTACAGGAAATTATCAAAGACCAATAGGTGGAGCGAGGAAGTTGGAGCGGAAGCTTCAAGTATCTTTTCATCCTTGGGTAACAGGTAAGCCTTAATCCCTAAGCTTTTCAAAAAAAAGAGAGAAAAAATAAAAAAAACTAAAAAAATAAAAAAAATTAAGGAATTGACCAATTAAAATTGCTTGGTTGTTTGTTGTAGTCATTACCATTTCTAAGCATGTAATTCTCCACCTGGACTAAGTTTACCTTGCCATTTTTTGTAATTGGATTTGAGTGCTATAGTAAGAGGTGGTGTGTTTGCCTTGCTTGGATTACCTTTTCAAACCTTGGAAAAATTGGAAGAACACTTTAGAAGCACACTTAAGGTTGTGTCTAAAAGAAATTAATCGAACACATTGTGTGCTACACTTATTGCCCTTACTTGAAGTACTGGTAAAAAAATTCAAACTCTAAAAGCCAACCTAAGTGAACTTAAACCATAAAAGAGGTCCAAAAAACTAAATTTGCTTGAAAACACATCAGTTTGGCTTGGGTCCTTGCACCAAATTACACACTCTCAATTCAATTGGAAAATTATGGGTACAGACCCCTTAATGCCCTTCACATGATCCTTGAGCACTACACTTATCCCAAGCCTTAACTAAAATTGATAGCAACTTAACTGATCTGACAACTGGATTGAGTGAGTGGCGTCGGACCCGAATAGGTTGTTAATATAATGATTTTATCGTTGAAGTGTGTATAGTGGTTAACCTAATTCGGACCTAACCATCTCTTTACAAAAATTTTTAACCTGGCCTATTTGATTTTATCTTGGTCACTTTTAGGCCCAGGGTCGGACTTAGGGAAGTGGGGTCACAAGTTAAGTTTCTACGCCTTTTCTACAACGAATCTCTTTCGTTCGTTTATTGTGTTTTTGGTGTTTCTTCTATTTAGATTTTTTCTGGTAATCTTTGTCTTTGAGGCACTCCCTCAAAATTGAGTTCTTGGCTTTGAGCCAAAACAGGGTTCCAAAACGGGTCTTGCTATTTGCAAGATGGAGTACCTGCAAGTCAAGAATTATCTTTTCTCTTTTATATATATATTTTTTTATCTTTTTATTGGCATGAAAGAGAAGCATAAATAAAGTAAACATAGATATATATATATGTATATATTATATATGTATAAAGGGGTGGGGGTGGAGGCGGAGATGGAGTGTAGTACGGTGTCGAGTCGGTCGTCATCTAGAAAGACGTAACCGACAGGACTAGGTGCCGCGTGGAGTGTGGGATGGATTGTGGAAGATGTATGTAACCATGCTTTTTGTATGCATATATCGGGGAATATCAGCAACTGATGCAGATATTTCTGCGATACCACGTATGGTAAATAATGTAAAAATATATATATATGTATGTAAATATATCTATATATATATATATGGTTATAAATATATAGGTATATATATATGTATATATCTATAGATGTATATATATATGTATATATCTATATATATAAGTATATGTATATATGTATGTAGCTATATAGGTATATATGTATATGTATATATATATATGTATGTAAATATATATATATATATATATATGTGTGTGTGTGTGTGTGTATTTATATGTATATGTATGTATATGATACTATAAAGATGTATATGTATATATATATGTATATATGTATATAGTAATATATGTATATATAGATATATGTAGCTAGATATGTATATATATGTATATATAAGTAGGTGTGTATATATGTATATATATTTATATGTATCTATACTTTGTTATATAGGTTATAGTATATATATATATCTATGTATGTATATTTATATATATATATTTGTATATAAATGTATGTATATACATCAGTATATATATGTGTGTGTATATATATATATAAGTATATAGATATATATATATATATATATATATATATATATATATATATATATATATATATATATATATATATATATATATATATATATATATATATATATATATATGTAGACTAGTACATAGTTATATAAGTACTAATATATGTATATATAAGTATATATATATATATCAATATATATAAGTATACGTATATATATATATATGTTTATAATAGAGTATAGGTGTGTGTGTGTGTGTGTGGAAGTGTGAGTGTATGTGTGTGTAAACGTTGGTGAAAAGAGTGAGAGAGTGTTGTGAGAGAGAGTGAGAGAGAGAGAGTGGGAGAAAGAGAGCAGCCGCTGGAGGGTTAAGGCATCTGCAGACCAGCGGCATCGTCTGGAGGTCTCCACACACGCGCAGGTGCGTATGCGCGCGAGGACCTATGCGCTGGAGGGCGAGGGGTACGGAGAGGAGACGCAGCGCACTGTGCTGCGTGAACGCTAGAGCGGGCGCTGGCAGGCGTACGCGGGGAAGGGAGCGGATGAAGGCAGGCACTGGGAGAGGGTTGGCGCACGCAGACGTACGCGGGCGGGAGCGGGCGACGCGGGCGGAGACCCCCAGGCGGGTGCGTGCACGGGCGAACGGCGGTAGCGGCGTGCCAGGTGACCGGTAAAGTGAGAAGCTCACCGGTCACCCCACTGTAGCCACAGTGTCGCACAGACTCGCGTGAACAGTGGCTATAGTGGTCGGGTGAGCCGCGCGACCGGGAGCTGCAGGTGGTGTGAGTGTGGCCGGCTCACGACTGGCGCATGCGAGCTGGCGCGTGAGGAAGAGGGTCTGCGCCGGCTGGTGCGAGCGCGGAGAAGCTCGTGACAGAGCGTGCGAAGAGGGATGCAAGGGCGCCTGCAGCTTGCGCGGAGGTTTGCAGGTTCTGGCAGGGGTGCGGGGAAGCGCTTGGCCAGTCGCTGCAGTGACGTACGGTGGCCGGTTGCGGGCGGAAGAGTGCGCGCGGCAGAGCGAAGAAGCGGGAGGCGGAGAGTCTTGCAGGCGTGCGCGGAGGGCGAGGGAGCCTACAGTTTGTGCGGAAGGGGCTGGGGTTGTTGCTGCTGCTGCCGAGCTTCGAGCTTCAGACCTTGAAGCTTGCGGCCATGGCTCAAGGTGCTGGAAATGTAAAAAAAATGGGAAAAGAACCACCACGCCCACCGGCTCTTTGAAGAGCTGGGTGGTGGTGGTCTCACTGTGGTGGGTGTTCACCACAGTGAGGGCTCCTATTCGCCGGGTGTCTTTGAGGAGGGTCGGCGTGTGGAGGGAGAGGGAGGAGAGGATGGTGGTGGCCTGGAAGGAGAAGGTGGTGTTGCTGCGTTTTTTGGCTGGGACCAGGCTGCAGATGAAGGAGAAGCCATGGCTTTAAATAGAAGATGAAAGCCATGCATAGCCATTCCCTGGCTGTGCATGGCTTGCGCATGGAGTGTCAGGGATTGTGCTGCTACGGCTGGCAGGGAGAGGGCTGCTGCAGGGAAGCATGGCGCGAGGAGAAGAAGAAGGTGCATGCAGCCGCGGGAACAAAAAGTCAAAAATCAAAAATCAAAAAGAAATGAAGATGGAAATTTGTGAGGCAGCACTTGAGGAAAAAAGTAATCGCGAGGCCATTTTATTTATTCTCCTTTCCTCTCAATTAAATGCATGCATGCATGTATTTTTATAAATGCGATTATAGAACCCTAATATGTATTGGTAATGCTAGGAAATAGCACAAGAAGGCACTATTGCAGGTGTATTTTTGCGATGCAATCATACCCCTATGCCTATCTTTTGCTAGTCCCTAGCAAAACATTTTTTGTAGTATTTAGAAATGATCTTAAGCTGAAGATTTTCTTTTGAGGCGATATAGGTGTGTTTATTGTTTGATATTGTGAGAACCAATTGTTGAGAAGACTACCAGTACTTTAAGTCTCACATGACATAGATCATCTCTCGACTAACTAGGACTCTTGATATTTAAACCTTAAGTACAATTTCCAGGATCCAGGGGGTTTTTGCCATACTCGAGAGCTCAAGAGATTATGGCTTGTGCGTAGTGAAGGATCATGACTGACCAAATGAACATTAAGACTCAAGCCTAAGGTTTCACGAATTTTTAAGTATAGGTTGGTCCCAGTTTCAGCTTGTATCTTCGGATTGACCCTTAAGAAGATGATGGAAACTCAACTGCCATTTTCTGATATTTGTGGCTCAAAGAGAACAGGATAGAGCCTTTTTTAGGGTAGCGACTTTGCGAGATATATTGACTTATTTGCATCTTTTTTTTTTTTTTTTTAAACACGTGTCAGTATATCTCTTACAACTTTATTTGGAGGAGCACACTTTTCTTTTTGGTGGGAGAGTTTCTTTTTGGTAGAAAGAGTTTCTCCTAAACACAAGACTAAAACCTGGGATAAAAAGTCTACCTGCATGCACAGGTAAGGACTCCACCTTCCCTAATGAACACTAGGGTTGGATCTTATGTTCACCTGGTCTTTCTTGATGTGTAGTGTGAACCAAGTTTACTTAATCTCTCAAGTAAAAGCAAACCAACGGATCCTGTACTGTTGTCTCAGGTACAAGAATACATCCTTAGTTAGGAGAGATTCTGATCTATTTTGTCAATGCTCAAGTGAATTAAGCCCAAGCCTGAGGGAATCAAGCTTCTGTGGCCTGGAAAGTCTTCAAAACAGAGGTTGAATATCCATAAACACTTATTGTATTCTTGTTTCAGTTTTCAGATCATTACTAAACACCATTTTTTTATTATTATTATATATATTATATATATTATATATATATTTTTCTTTTTCTTGCATATTTATAAATAGGTGGGAACTACATGATACCATAAAATACCCAGATCCTATGGATGCCTATCCACCCCCCCATGCCAAACAATGCTATGTCCTCATATGCATGTAGGGAAAGGTAGAGAAAGGACGAAAGATCAGGTAACGAGAGCTGAGGTGCAGGGTATACAGCAGGGTGGTAGGGTGGGTGGTGAAAGATCTGGCATTATCTGGGACCAGAGTGTCCCAGGCGGATCGGAGAACAAGTCGAGTAGAAGAAGTTGGCCCTTAGATTGGCCAAGAAGAGGGGCTTCTTAGATAGATGGATCCAAAAATGAACAACCCCAGTGAGTAAAATATGGGCTCAAGGTCCCAGTGTGGAATTGCAAATCCGCCTGATTTGGCGGGAAAGAAAGGGCGATCTGGTGTTCAAGAGTGTGGACCGGCGGTGAGCAGCCCGGATATGACTTAGACCACGAGGTATGGGAAGCGGAGAAAACCTCGTCAGAAGTCTGGCCAGGAGAAGGTACGGGACAAGGGAGGGATGGGGGAATGTCACAGTATGTGTTGATCAGGCAGTCGTCAGGTAATCCGCAGCAGTTTGGATAGGTCCCTATTAGTCCAATACACGCACTGATGGTCATGTCCACGTTAGACGTGTCATCCTCGATGCAATAGAAATCAAAGTTCTTGGCTGCCTTGAAGATGTTAAGCTTGAGTTTTTCAGATCCAACGGCAATCTCAATACATCCCGACTCGCAATAGATAAGGGCGCGGGCTGTGGCCAAGAAAGGTCGACCAAGGATGATCGGACAATCAGAAAGTGAGCAAGGAACTTCCATATCTAAAACAAGAAAGTCAACAGGAAAACAGAGACTGCTGACCCTAACCACCACGTCTTCCACCACACCCTTCGGGATTTTGATAGAACGATCTGCCAACTATAACGTGACAGGGGTGGTTTCAGATTTCCCAAGGAAAATTTTTCGAGCATGATGGTTGGTATAAGATTTATGGAAGATCCTAGATCAAGCAGGGCACGGTTAAAACTACAGCCTTTGATGCTATAGAAAATAAGCGGTGTGCCTGGATCTTTCTGCTTCAGTGGTAGGTTTGACAGTATAACACAACTCGCATGAGGCGAGAGAACCACCGGATTTTTAGTTTTCTTTAACTGTCGCCTGGGTGCTGTGTAGTCTTTGAAAAATCGGACGATAGTAGGTATGTGATCGATAGCCTCGAGTAGGGGTACCTTGATTTCTACATCTCTGAACAAATTACACAGGTTATCAAAGGCCTGCGTGTCTTTCTTCTTGCCTTTTGGCTCCCTCAGTAGAGCCTCAGGGAATGGGACTGATTCTAGCAACAATTTGGGTGTATCGTCCTCTCGCGAATGCGGTGCGCATCTCGAATGAGAGGGCGATAAAGAAGAAGACGGGACAGAATTAGGTCGAGGTGGATCGACGGTCTGCTTACCGCTCCTCGTAGTGATAGCATTGGATGATGCAGGTCCAGTGGGATCATACAGTAGAGGAGGGTTTGCAATAGGGACATAAGAGTGCGGTGCTGCAGCGGGATTAGCCTGAAATCCCGGTGGAATGCTCGAAGCTTGCAAAATATGATGAAGCTGCCCCTGAGATGGTCGTACCTGTGGTTGAGGACCACAGGGTACGAAATTTCACGGGTTGGGAACAGGTTGGGCGGGAAGAGTGCCCTGAGATCGAGTCGCCATGCGTAGTTGACTGATGTCAGCATTCTGCTACGCCAATTGGTGTTGAAGGGAGGTCATGTTCTCTTCATGGCGCTTTGACATATCCTTCATCATTCGCATCAATTTGTCAAGAGGACATGTTGCGTGTTCTGCTTGCGGTATGCAAGGGCTTGATGGCAGATTTGCCATAGGATTAGACTGGGCCCTTGGTATGATGGGTGGGGACGGTCACATTGGTCACCCGCGGGGTTTTGGCGCTGCGGGTTGTTGGACCATGCGAAGTATGGATGATTGTGCCACCCTGGGTTATACGTGGCAAAGAACGGGTTGTTCCCCAGGGCGCAAGCATCTTCTATGCCAGAAGACGTGTCCGCATGTAAATATGCATCCGAGCACACGGAGGCTTGGTCCTCCGTGTCGAAATACTGGCTCGCAGAAGCCAGTTCCACATGACACTGGGTAAGGAAGGTCTTACAGGGTTTCTCGGGATAAGCCTGGTGTTGGAAGAAGTGGGATTGTGACGAAGTGGTGAAGTAGGGGTGTTTGCTAGAGATCGGGCGGGGTTGGCCAGAAGCTTGTCCATCTTCTTGTGCACGACGGAGACTTCATCCAGTTTTTGTGTAATAAGGCTTAGATCAGTGGATGGATGGGAGGGTCCCGTGTCAACTTCGTGGACATTTCGAGGCTGGCTGGTACGATTAAAGGTGACAATCGAAGCATTGTTCATTGAGTTTTCGCTCATATTTTCAAACAATTCAAATGCTCCATTCTCGTCTTTATTCATAAAGTTCCCTCCGCAGGAAGCGTCTGCAATCTGCTTCAAAGTCTCATTTAGCCCATAGTAGAAGATCTGGGCTATATGCCACTTAGGCAGACCATGGTGCAGACGCTTCCTGAGGAGGTCGTTATACCTCTCCCATGCCTCATGAAATTGTTTGCCGTGTTGTTGCGTAAAAGAGGTGATAGCACAGTGAAGTACATTGGTTCGCTCGATTGGGAAGAACTTCTTAAGAAATGCTATTCGCATTTCTTCCCAAGAGTGGATGGTTCTCCCAAGGGTGCGAAACCATTGCGACGCTTTATCCCGCAATGAAAATGGGAACATTTTCATGAGGACTATAGGTAACCCGACATTTCTTGGTTTAACCGTTTCAGCCAGTCGGGTGAGGTCTTCCAAGTGGAGAAAAGGATCTTCACTTGCAAGACCATGAAGTGAAAATTTATTAGGCCAATAATGTTCAATTTTAGTTCAAAGTCGTCCTCCCCCACGGGGACCCAAATTTGTCCTATGGTCTCTGTAGTAGCGGGATTATGATAAGAGCTAAGAGACCTAGGCTCCTCCCGTTCGGGAGGATTCTGCATTTCCTCCAATGTTTCCCGAATGGTTTCGATTTGCTCATTATACATTTCCATTTAGGCTTGGAGGCGGGTTATGGGATCCAAGGCTTCACCACCTGGTGGGTTCTGAGGGTGGTTTCCTCCCTCGGGATTTGGGGGTGGGCGTGTAGCCATGTTTGTGGAGGAGGATGATTCGGCTTCTTTTCTAAATTTATCAGTCAATTCAAACAGTTCAGGGTTTTGTGACCTCCTCCCAAACATGCACTACCGCAGGAAGAGTTGGGGAGATGAGAAGGGAAAATAGATGAGAGAAATGACGCCGCAAAGGTACACTTGATGAAAAATTAATTCAATCAAATTCCTAACTCTACAATGTGCCCTTAGACCTAAAGATCTAAGTTACCTACTATCATGAACTACGGAACCGAATGCGAGCACCGCGGAGCCACCGAGCCAGATTGAAAGGCCGTTTGCCCCAGTCTTAGACACCCGATAGCACGCGGGAACCCTCACCAGCACGTAGATGCTACACGCAGGTAGTTAGACCTCCAATCCTCAGTAAGGGTCAAGTTACTACCAATTTTAGTTAGAGGCTTAGGGTTAAGTGCTTTTGGAATGTGAAGGGCGTTGTTTACAGGTAATGCCCAAGTGATTGAGTTTCAGATTGTGTAAAACAAGCATGCAACGGGGAAATCTCCCTGAATTGAAGTTTTTATTGGTGAATGGTTTTTAGAGTTCAGCCTTAAGTAGTATGAATTTTAGGATTTCTCTAAATTACCAATTTAACCAATCTCCGGGTTTTGCAAGAATATAGGTTTTCTTCTAAGCCCAACAAACCCTTCTTCAATTTCAATTGGTTAATGCTTTCTAAAATGCAATGGGCTACCCTAAATGGAGATTTCTATGTGTGGATGCACGAATTAGTTTTAAATTAGTGTGAAAGGGAGCCAAAGCACTTCAATTCAAGTGCTCCCAATCACCAGAATGATTTCCACACAAGGCTCAACCAAAAGATAAAGAAAAATTGTTGGTGTTTGAAATATTTGGGATCGAATCTTAGGCAAGTTAAAAAGTCATGGTGGGGTTGGAATCAACTCAATTCCAAGTCTCCCCACAAAAAATGTGATCCCGAATTGTAGATAAATGAGGCAAAAGAGGGGTGCAATCAATCTTTTTGTGTTTGCCTCAAAGAATACTTCACACGGTAACAAATTCAAGAATCAAGATTCTTGGATTTTCGCTATGCAAAGTAAGGCGGGAAATCCCGGGGCGGTGGGAGTGAAGACAATCAATCAAACAAGTGAATTTTAATCCACTTGCCCCAAGAGATCCCCAGAAGTTTTTCTAGTTTTTAGTTTTTAATTTTTAATTTTTTTTATTAAGGTGACAAGTTAACCCTAGTTGCTAAGAAAAGAAGACCTACTTGTTCGGCAACGTGTGCGAAGCTCCAATGCTGTGTCGGGATCTTCACGCTCTCGTTCCCGCCTTGGATCTGCCCACATTTTCGACTTCGTCTGCCTGCCTTCTCCTTGCGCTAAGTTCACCTGTACACCAAAAATAGAGATACCCGTGAAGAGAGGAGAATAGAAAAAATTACAGGAATGGAGTAAAAACTTGAAGGCGTACTTCCCCAGCAATGGCGCCAGAAAAGTTGTGGTGCCGGACCCGAATAGGTTGTTAATATAATGATTTTATCGTTGAAGTGTGTATAGTGGTTAACCTAATTCGGACCTAACCATCTTTTCACAAAAATTTTTAACCTGGCCTATTTGATTTTATCTTGGTCACTTTTAGGCCTAGGGTCGAACTCAGGGAAGTGGGGTTACAAGTTAAGTTTCTACGCCTTTCCTACAACGAATCTCTTCCATTCATTTATTATGTTTTTGGTGTTTCTTCTATTTAGATTTTTTCTGGTAATCTTTGTCCTTGAGGCACACCCTCAAAATTGAGTTCTTGGCTTTAAGCCAAAATAGGGTTCCAAAATGGATCTTGTTATTCGCAAGACGGAGTACCTGCAAGTCAAGGATTATCTTTTCTCTTTTATATATTTTTTTTAATCTTTTTATTAGCATGAAAGAGAAGCAGAAATAAAGTAAATATAGTATATATATAGGTATATATTATATATGTATAAAGGGGTGGGGGTGGAGGCGGAGATGGAGTGTAGCACGGTGTCGAGTCGGTCGTCATCTAGAAAGACGCAACCGACAGGACTAGGTGCCGCGTGGAGTGTGGGATGGATGGTGGAAGATGTATGTAACCACGCTTTTTGTACGCGTGTATCGGGGAATATCAACAACTGGTGCAGATATTCCCGCGATACCACGTATGGTAAATAATGTGAATATATATATATATGTATGTATGTAAATATATCTATATATATATATGGTTATAAATATATAGGTATATATATATGTATATATCTATATATACAAGTATATGTATATATGTATGTAGCTAGATAGGTATATATGTAAATGTATATATATATGTATGTAAATATATATATATATATCTGTGTGTGTGTGTATTTATATGTATATGTATGTCTATGATACTATAAAGATGTATTTGTATATATATATGTATATATGTATATAGTAATATATGTATATATATGTATATATAAGTAGGTGTGTGTGTATATATATATATGTATGTATATAGACTAGTACATAGTTATATAAGTACTAATATATGCATGTATACTAATACATAAGTATATAGGTACTACTATATATATATATGTATGTATGTATGTATATATTTGTATATATATATATATGTATGTATGTATATATGTATATATATATGTATATGTATGTATGTATATATGTATATATATATGTATATATATATCAATATATATAAGTATACGTGTATATATATATATATACATGTTTATAATAGAGTATAGGTGTGTGTGTGTGTGTGGAAGTGTGAGTGCATGTGTGTGTAAACGTTGGTGAAGAGAGTGAGAGAGAGTGAGAGAGAGAGAGAGAGAGCGGGAGAGAGAGAGCAGCCGCTGGAGGGTTAAGGCGTCTGTAGACTAGTGGCGTCGTCTAGAGGTCTCCACGTGCGTCCAGACGTGTATGCACGTGAGGGCGTGAGCACTGGAGGGCGAGGGGCGCGGAGGGGAGACGTAGCGCACTGTGCTACGCGAAGGCTGGAGCGGGCGCTGGCAGGCGTACGCGGGGAAGGGAGCGAACGAAGGCAGGCGCTGGGAGAGGGTTGGCGCACGTAGATGTACACGGGCGGGTACGGGCGATGCAGCCGGAGACGCGCAGGCAGGCACGCGCATGAGCGAACGGCGATAGCGGCGCGCCAGGTGATCGGTAAAGTGAGAAGCTCACCGGTCACCGCACTGTAGCCACAGTGTCGCGCAGACTCGCGTGAATAGTGGCTACAGTGGTTGGGCGAGCCGCGCGATCGGGAGCTACAGGTGGTGTGAGTGTGGCCGGCTCGCGGTTGGCGCGCGTGGGTTTGCGCGCGAGGAAGAGGGTCTGCGCTTGTCGGTTGCGAGTGCGGAGAAGCTCGCGACAGAGCGCGCGGAGAGGGAGGTGAGGGCTCCTGCAGCTTGCGCGAAGGCTTGTAGGTGCGGGCAGGGGTGCGGGGAAGCGCTTGGCCAGCCGTTGCAGTGACGTGCGGTGGCTGGTTGCGGGCGGAAGAGAGCGTGCAAGAGAGCGAAGAAGCGGGAGGCGGAGAGGCCTGCAGGCGCGTGCGGAGGGCGAGGGCGCCTGCAGCTTGCGCGGAAGGGGCTGGGGCTGTTGCTGCTGTTGCCGTCGAGCTTCAAGCTTCAGTCCTTGAAGCTTGCGGCCATGGCTGAAGGTGCTGGAAACGTAAAAAAAAATGGGGAAAGAGCGACCACGCCCACCGGCTCTTTGAACAGCTGGGCGGTGGTGGTCTCACTGTGGTGGGTGTTCACCATAGTGAGGGCTCCTGTTCGCCGGGTGTCTTCGAGGAGGGTCGGCGTGTGGAGGGAGAGGGTGGAGGGTATGGTGGTGGCCTGGAAGGAGAAGGTGGTGCTACTACGTTTTTTGGCTGGGACTAGGTTGCAGATGAAGGAGAAGCCGTGGCTTTAAATAGAAGATGAAAGCCATGCATAGCCATGCCCTGGCTGTGCATGGCTTGCGCATGGAGTGTCGGGGAGTGGGCTGCTGCGGCTGGCAGGGAGAGGTGACAGAAAGCCGTTTTCGCGCATTTGAAAGTCATCGAAAATCGTAGTATAGTCACGCAAAAACGTTCATCAAAAATATTGTTTTGTAAAATAACTAGACTTGAGTCCTGGTTATTCGTCTCTGGGAGGCGTGTTTCTGTTTTTGAAATCGATCTTAAAGCCGCTCTACTTAGTATTCTGGTGCGCAATATATAGGCGGTTAAAGAAGAGGCACTTAAATCACGCAAATAAAATAATCATTCAGCTCATGGTGATTTCAAACACATAAAGATATATATATATATATATATATAAATGCATTTTTCATTCATTCATTGGGGGAGAGTTGTTTGTACAGGAAATCTAGAGGAAAGCTTATACAGGAATGCTTGAAATTAAACCTAGCTACCAGAAAACGATTGCATACAAGAATCGACAGGGGGATTTCGCATGCATCATTGGGGGAGAAGCGAAACTACTTTACTAAGCAGTAAATGAAAGCGGTAAAACTTATGAAAAGCATGATCTAGAGCTAAAAGAGTAGAGGGCATTCAGGGGTGGTCCCCGATGGCCTTGGAGTGGTTGAGAAGAGAATGAGGGGCGGCCAATGTAGCTTAGGCCGACCCTTGGAGAGCGGTAGGGTTGATCCAGCACCCCGGCATGGTGTCCTCCATGGTGGTGGTAGTGAGCTCATGGAGGTGGAGTGAGTGGCTAAGTGGAGGTGGCGTGAATGACACCAATGGAGAGCAATTGCCAAGGGAGTGAATGGGTGCCAATGGCCACCCATGGGGTCTTTTTATAGACCCAATGGAAGCTCTCTAGAGAATTATGGAATTCTCTAGAGAGGCCTATGGTGGGAGCTCGTGGGAGAGTGAGAGAGATAGGGTGGATGGTGGTTTTTAGATCCACCAAATGTGGATCTAAAAATTGAATGGCTCTTGGTTGCTATTTTTGGCAACCAAGGCAACCACACATGGTAGAGAGTTCTAGAGAACTCTAGGCTGGATATTTTCGTCTGGATGGTGTGTGTGGGTGTGTGTGGGTCGAAACTTAGGTGGCTAGGTTGATTAGGTTGGGTTCTAGTGGGTTTAGGTCAAGGTATGTCTCAAATTAGGGTTATAAACCCTAATTTACTAAGGTAAAGTGTAATTAAACTTAATACAAGTTTAATTGGGTGTGTGGAAACTTAATTGAGATTAAAACAACTCAATTAAGTCAGGTCTAGGTCAATTGGACTCTCACTGAGTCCAATTGGACAGTGTGTGCTGAGATCAGGGCTCAATTGGACTCAATGGTCCAATTGAATAGGCTGATGGAATTGACTAAGATCCAAGTCAATTAGGTTTAGTGAGGACCTAATTAGGTCCTTAGGGAGGTCTAGAGGTGATGTACTAGGGTTAGGGCACCTTAATTTAGGTTCCTATGGGGTTGGAATTGGGTTTAGGGACCTAGAGATCCAAAATCAAGGCTTAAATCTCAAAATAGGAATTGGATAACAGTATTAGACGTCTAATTATAGAATCAGACGTCTTATACTCAAAAATCAGAAGTCCAGACTTGTTGTCTGGATGTCCAATCAGAGTCAGGAAGGATTTAAGGTTCTATTTTGGGTATTCTACAGAAATTGGATGTCTGACAAAGTGTCTGGACGTCCAATAACACTGCAGAAGTGGGTTTGAAGTGTGCGGGAGTTGGCTAAGGGTCTTGGACGTCTTAAAACTTATCTGGACATCCAGAAAAGGGTTGGAACTAGGGTTTTAGGGCTTCCTAGGGTGTTGTGACCTAATCTAAGGGTGGCTAAGGCTTGGGGAAGTCTCTAGACTATCCTAGGGCTAGGATGGACCTAAGCTTTTCACATTTTACTGCTTTATTTCTACTTAATAGAATAAAAAACCTTTAACCCCCTTACATTATTATTCCTACATCTAAACTAGGCCTTCTGCTCTAGCTCTGCCACAACTCCCGTTATTTCAGATCCAGCTTTAGATCCTGCTCCAGATCCAGCTCCAGATCTGCTTATTGCCTGCAATCGACATAATACACTTTTCAGCACATTATAACATTATTTTATGCATAGCTAAAGGAAAGCAGTAAAGATGCAGATAATGCGTATGCATGCATGAATAACCCTAACTTATGCTAAGTCTTAGCTTAATTTAGGTCAATTAAGACCTATGATTGCTGCGCAATCATACCCCCATGCCTAAATCTTGGTAGTCCCTAGCAAATGCAAGACTAAATTATTTACAGCAAGGGTCCCTAAGGGACTGGTTATTTTATCAAGTGTTTGCATAGAGATTTTCCTCCCTTTTGTTTTTATCCTATGCTCTAGAAATCCAGACAATCGTGAAGGTGCAGCTATGTAGCTTTTGCAATGGATTCGAGTGAAAACTAATACACCTCTAAAGCTTGTACTTGACCCCTAATAAAAATTCTAGCGGAATAGGCGGATTTCTTCCCTCAAGGTATTCAAGATATTTTATGAATTCCACCCTGACTTTAGGCTTCGGTAGAGAATCTTTGAGGGAAAGGATTGTATATTTGGTGGCTCATTCTCACTTGGTGCTACACAGAGACTAGTACTACAGAATCCAGATTCCCGAATTACTAAGTAACTCAACTAAGAGAAAGACGAGAAAAACTATGCTCCCTTTTGATTCCCTTGTATTCATTCTCTCTTGCTCTTTTTCTTTTTTTTCTTAGAGCTCACAACCTCACCAGATTCACACATAGGATCTGTATTTGGTGGTCTCACTAGGCATTAACACTTTAATTGATTCTCATAACCCTAACACTAAGTCGGAATTCCTCAGCCATTATTCAGGCGGTCAGAAACACATGAAAAATAGGTTAAGGCCATATTTGGTGGAGCTCAATTTTATTTGGTGGTATTGCCTCAATGCAAATGAAATAAATGCTAAATATTCACAAACTCTTTTTCTTCTTCCAAATTTTTTTTTTCTTCTTTTCCTTTTTTTTTTCAATTTTTCTTCCTTTTCATCATTTTTTTTTTTAGCATAGCACAATTGGCATACATCCATGAACTTTATTAAGGAGGCATTATTAGGGATTGGTAGTACTCAAGAGACATTGGGTGGCTTATTTGGTGGAAGTGCCTACACACGGCATCGGGAGAGACGGATAGGACGGTGTATTTCTGACCTTGACATCAATACCCTCCTTCAACCGAGGATTCCGTAAAGAATGGTCATAACCATCCACCTTAGCCCTAGTTTTATGAAAACTCGCTTTCCACATATTTGCCTTATTTGGTAGCTCTCAAAATTTCGCACAAAAATGTATACACGGGAACCGAGAGCGAAAACTATGTGTACACTCAGAGTATCATTACCTAATTATCTAGGATTCCAGATTCCTTGCACTAATCTTAGAGCACCAATACACTCTACTCTCATCTCACACTATTTGGTGGATTTTTGGAAGAAAATTAGCCTGACTCCGAAAACACTATCCAGGGGTTCAGGAAAAGAAGCACTGCTTCTTCTCGATAGACTGAAGACATTTATCAGCCTTCACCGTGAATCCATTGCAAATTCTTTGTGTGTGAAAAGTTGTACTGGATTCCAGATTACAGGAATCAACTAAAAGATAAAATCCCTAATGCATTCTCTTAATAAAATAATCTTATTCATGAATGCAATATCTATATATGCTATAAACATGTAACCTCATATAATTTGTACTTCGTGAATTTCTCGGATCGGGTTACAATTAGCTTGAGCCTAAATTTAGAACAAAAGGTGACCGGTGAGTCGGAAGTGGTTGTTGCGAACGATTTCTAGCTCCAATGCGAGCACTGGAGGTGGAGTCGGTTGTTCTTTTATTTAAGGTCCTAAAGTACATTTTACATGCAGTTCTGAGGTTTTCCTAAGTGTTGGCACAAAATTTTTTTTCAGTTTTAGCTGTATCTACCCCCCATGCCTAAGTTCTTGCATGTCCTCATGCATGAATATAAAAGAAAATAATGCTAACAGAGGATGAGTGGGTAGAAGTCACCTGTAATTGCTCCTGAAATTATATTCATTCAGCATCGGCTAACCTGTTAACATGCAATATACAAAAGGGAAATATGCTAAAACAAAAATATGCTATGTATAAAAATGGTTATGTATAGATGATGGTGAAATGGTATTTATATGTGCTGAGTTTAACGCCTCCAACTGGGCGAAAACTCAATCAGATGTCCTCACTAAGATGAATAGTCTCGTTAGGTGGAGGAGGTTCTTGGGCCAAAAATGGCTTGAGGCACTGGCCATTTACCGTGAATATATGCCCAGATTTGGGGTCCTTGATCTGGACTGCCCCATTAGGATATGGTTGCATCACAACATACGGGCCAGTCCATTTGGATTTAAGCTTCCCTGCAAACAGTTTCAGTCTTGAATCAAATAACCAGACTCGCTGGTTGGGCGTGAATACTTTCCTCCGGATGTGGCGGTCGTGAAAGGCCTTGGTCTTGTCCTTGTATATTAATGCATTCTCATAGGCCTCCCACCGGGTTTCTTGTAATTCGCTGAGCTGGAGTTTCCCTTCTCGACCTCCTGCATCGAGGTCGAGGTTGCATTTTCGCACCGCTAAAAAGGCACGGTGTTCCAGCTCTACAGGAAGGTGACATGCCTTGCCATATACCATGCGATATGGTGACATTCTGAGTGGGGCCTTGTATGCGGTTCGATATGCCCAGAGTGCATCGATTAATTTGTCGGACCAGTCCTTCCTGTCTGGTCTAACCGTCTTCTGGAGAATCAGCTTGATTTGACGGTTAGACACTTCGGCCTGCCCATTGGTCTGCAGGTGATACGGGGTGGCTATGAGGTGATGTACCCCATATTTCTTTAATAACGACCAAAAATGGGCGTGGATGAAGTGGCTTCCCCCGTCGCTAATCAGAGCATGGGGTATTCCGAATCTCGCGAAAATATTTTGCCGTACAAAAGAAATGACGGTCTTGTGGTCAGCCCGTCTTGCCAGGATGACCTTGACCCACTTCGAGACATAATCAACGGCTAGCAATATGTACTCGAAGCCATGCGAGTTCGGAAAAGGGCCCATAAAATCTATGCCCCAGATGTTGAACACTTCTACGACCATGATGGATTAGAGTGGCATCATGTCTCTCCTTGTCATAGAACCAATCGATTGACATCGTTTACAGCATTGGGTGTAATCATGTGTATCTTTGAAGATGGTTGGCCAGAAAAATCCCGACTGCAAAATTTTTGCAGCGGTTTTCCATCCTGAGAAATGGCCACCACATGCATCATTGTGGCAGAAAGATAACACATTGGGGATCTCAGAGTCTGGGATGCATCTGCGGATAATCTGGTCTGCTCCAATGTGGAAGAGAAGTGGGTCATCCCAGAGGTAGTATCTGGCCTCTGCAATGAATTTGAGTTTCTGGTCTTTGGATAGGTTCGTGGGAATTTTGCCTGCAACAAGGTAGTTCACGAAATCCGCATACCAGGGGAACTCAACAGAATGAATTGCCAAAAGTGATTCATCTGGAAATTGTTCATGGATAGACAGGGAATAAGGAATGTGGTCTGGGTCCAATCTGGATAGGTGATCCGCCACAACATTTTGTTTCCCAGCTTTGTCGTGGATCTCGATATTAAATTCCTGTAATAGAAGGATCCATCTAATGAGTCATGGTTTCGCATCCTTCTTTGCCAACAAATGCAGGAGGGCGGAGTGGTCAGTGAAGATTATGACCTTGGACCCTAATAAATATGATCTGAATTTCTCCAACCCGAATACTACTGCTAGCAGTTCTTTCTCGGTGACAGTATAATTGCGCTGAGCCTCATTCAGAGTCTTGCTAGCATAGTATATGACAAAAGGTTGTTTCTCCCGATGCTGGCTTAAAACAGCACCGACGGCAAAATCAGAAGTGTCGCACAACATTTCAAAATCAAGCGACCAGTCGAGTGGCTGGAGAATCGGGGAGTCGGAAACAGCGCTTCGTAAAGTCTCGAAGGCGCTGAGACACGAGGTATTAAATTCAAATGGGATATCGGTAACCAGGAGATTCCTCAAAGGCCGTGCAATTTTTGAAAAATCGCGTATAAATCTCCGATAGAAGCCGACATGGCCTAAGAATGATCTAATCTGCTTGATCGAGCTACGTGACGGTAAGTGGGAGATAATCTCTGATTTAGCCCGGTCGACCTCGAGTCCATTTTTGGAGATCCTGTGCCCTAGTACTATACCATCCCTCACCATGAAATGGCTTTTCTCCCAGGATAGTACTAGGTTTACCTCAATACATTGTTTCAGGATCTTTGTGAGGTTATCAAGACAAGACGCGAAATCATCTCCGAAAATAGAGAAATCATCCATGAATACCTCCACATAATCCCCAATCATGTCAGAGAAGATAGCCATCATACAACGCTGAAATGTCGCTGGTGCATTGCAGAGGCCAAAGGGCATCCGCCTAAAGGCAAATGTTCCAAAGGGACATGTGAATGTGGTCTTGTCCTGATCTTCCGAGCTAATTGCTACTTGATTATACCCGCAGTATCCATCCAGAAAGCAGAAGAAACAGCGTCTAGCTAACCATTCCAAGATCTGATCAATGAACGACAAAGGAAAGTGATCCTTCTGGGTAGCTGTGTTCAGTTTCCTGTAGTCAATGCAGACCCGCCAAGATGTCGCAGTGCGGGTCGGGATGGATTCTCCCTTATCATTCTTTATAACGGTGAGTCCTGCTTTCTTGGGCACTATCGGAATCGGACTCACCCACTGGCTGTCTGAGATTGGATATACAATGCCTGCATCCAACCATTTGATGATCTCCTTAACAACCTCTAGCATATTCGGGTTTAGCTGTCTCTGAGGTTGTCTCGAAGGTTTCACCCCCTCATCTATGTAAATGTGATGAGTGCAATACGAGGGGCGAATACCGCGGAGATCAGCAATAGTCCACCCGATAGCAGCCCTATGGTCTTGAAGTGTAGAAATTAATTGATGCTCCTGTTCTTGGGTTAAGTGGGCATTGATAATGACTGGATATGTCTCACTTTCGCCCAAGAACACATATTTGAGTGAGTCAAGTAAGGGCTTCAATTCAATTATGGGTGGGTAAGAATCAGAATTTAGAGTGGGAGGAGTAGAATCGAGGGTGGGAATCTGCTGATCCGTGTGCACGTGAATTCCGATTGAGTCGTTCCCTGTGAAGTTGGTTGTGATTGCGTTAACGGGAAACTCGTTAGCTGTAGTCACGTCTTCTTGTGATAACAGGGGTGATTCAGTACTATATGGATCAAGATAGCTGGATTCAGGGGTGCTATGGTCAGAAGCACATCCCAAACAGTCAAATCCTTGAGGAGATATGTGTAATGTAGTAGTTTCAATCCCGTGTGGATTGAGGTCCGAGAACCCTGATAGTGAAGACGAATGAGACATTGGGTCGTCACAAAGGAGCCCAATGTTACCACAGTAAGCCGAATCTTCATCATCACCATCCTCCTCTATTCGATCACAGTCGAAGTTCTTTGCTACCCTGAATATGTCTAGTCGAAGTTGCTCATTGCCTAGGGCAATCTCCATACACCCGGATGCACAATCGATGTTTGCTCGGGCTGTCGCCAGAAATGGGCGACCCAAAATAATTGGTGCATCTTGGAGATTAGGAGGAACTTCCATATCGAGAACGAAAAAATCTACGAGAAAGCAGAACCCGCGGACTTTTACGATCACGTTCTCAACCACCCCCTCGGTGTTTTGACTGATCTGTCAGCCAGCTGAATTGTAACCGAGGTGGGTTTCAACTCCCCAAATCGAAATCGATCAAATACGGCTGTGGGAGTTAAGTTGATGGACGAACCCAAATCTAGGAGGGCCTGATCAAATGGAGAATCCTGCAAAAAGCAAGATATGAGTGGGGTGCCAGGGTCTTTCTTCTTTGGCGGTAGGTCAGCTAGAATCACGACGCTAGCTTCTTTCGACAGTACCTCCTGTCGTCCAACTCTCGGCTGTCGCTTCGGGGTACAGTAATCCTTGAAGAACCTAGCGACAGCGGGAATGTGGTCGATAGCCTCGAGGAGGGGGACCTGAATATGCACTTCTTTAAACATCGCTTTCAGGTCCTCGAAATTCCGCGTGTCCTTTTTCCGTACTATATTTCGTGTCAGAGCCTCAGGAAAAGGGATGGGAATCTCAGGGTTAAGTGGCCTCTTACCCTTATCTACCACAGGTGGCTCCTGAGATGCTGAGGGACTCGAATCTGCCTGCGGTGAAGGGTGGGAAAAATCAGAACCCGCCTGCCTAGGTGGTGGGTCGAATGTCTTCCTTCCGCTCCGTAATGAGACAGCGTCTGCATCGGCTTGCTGTCCATGAGGCGGTGGGGGAGCGGATGGGGCAGAATACGCAGGATTCTGCAAAGGTGGCTGGGCTTGCGCGTAACCAGGTGGTGCAGGAGGCGCCTGTAGTATGGCGTATGCCTATCCCTGCGGTGCCTGAAACCTAGGTGGGGCGCCCTGGTTCTGCACATATCGAGGATTTGGGACGGGTTGGGAGGGCAAGGCTCCCTGAGTCCTATGCTCCTGCAACAGCTGGTTCTGCGTATTTTGTATGGTCTGAATCTGATCAGCCATCGCCTTCATTATCTGCAAGCTATCTTGTGTAGACTTCCTCATTGATTCTTGCAGCTCCTCTTTCAGCGCCTCCAAAGGGTCGGCCCGCTTTGGAGGGTGGTTGGCAGCTTGGTGCAGCGGCTGGTATAACGAGCGGGGTTGCTGCTGCTGAGGCGGGAATGGCTGCTGCCTAGGATACGTGTTTTGCGTATTCTCGTATTGCCTGGTCTGATAGTGTGGATCTTGATGTGGTCTCTGTGAATTACCAGACCAGGAGAAGTTCGGATGCTGGCGCCAACCAGGGTTATATGTCTCCGAGTACGGGTTATTACGCCCATATCCTTGGATAGCGCTGACGTCCTCGTAGGCCGAAGATGTCTGAGACGTATATCCGTCAAGGGGATACGCATTATAATCTGCGGGTGGTGCGTAGCCCTGGTCGTAGGGTGCTAGATCTGGATTATTCACGGGATCCTGATATGTGGGATCTCGTAAATACGGAGAAGGTGCATCCCGAGTGAGTAGATTAACTCGAGCAGGTGGGGCTCGAGATGCATAAGAGGATCTTGCGGCAACAGAGCTCAAGTCGGATTGACCTTGACTGATCTGGTCAATCTTCTTCTCAATCAGGTTCATTCTATCCAGCTGCTTGACGATGATATCCATGTCGGCTCGAATAGAATCGGTGTGAGCCTCGTGGACACCAACCCGGTGCTGACTAGGCCGCTGGAACTGGTTCATAGATGCGGCATTCATTGAGTTCTCCACTAATGATTCGAACAGCTCAAATGCACTGTTCTCGTCTTTTGCGAGAAAATTCCTGCCGCTAGATGCATCAGCCAGATACCGATGTGTGTCATCTAGCCCATGGTAAAAAATCTGAGCCAAGTGCCATCTGGGTATACCATGATGCAGGCATTTTCGGAGAAGGTCATGAAATCTATCCCATGCCTCATGTAATTTCTCCCCAGCTCCCTGGGAGAAAGTTGTGATGGCACGTCGCATTGCATTTGTTCGACTGATTGGGAAGAACTTTTGCAGGAATTCACGTCGTAATTCCGGCTAGGTTCCAATTGGCTTCCCAATAGTCTTGAACCAGTATGAAGCTTTGTCCCTTAGAGAGAACGAGAAAAGCTTCATCAGAACGATCCCGAGATCAATATTCCTGGGTCGGATCATTTCAGCAAGTCGACTCAGGTCCTCAAGGTGCTGGAATGGATCTTCGCTTGAGTTCCCGTAAAAATGAGTGCTGATCAACCCAATTACATTGGGCTTGAGCTCAAATGTGTCTCTGCCTGCGGGAATTCTGACTAGTGGTACGACGATAGGTGCAGCTGGGTCGTAAAAATCCTGCAGTTATTCTCCTCGTGGCGAGTGCTGCATCCTGTCAAGCGCCGTAAGGATACGATCCATGCTCTGCTGATGCTGCTCCTCAGATTCGGCGACTCGAGCTTCCAGACGAGCCATCGGGTCCAGATTCTCAATGTCTTGACCCGGTCTAGGTCCAGGTCCAGGATTTGCCATGGCGGCTCTTGGAGTAGAAGAAATGGGGGGAGAAGATAGTCCGGGCGAGGTGACTCACCTCCTTGGGAGTGGCTCCCAAGGTCCAACCAAGTGAGGTCGAAGTGACCTCCTTCCGTGCATACACCGCCCAACCCCTGGGTTGGTGTAGCCACGCAGGACAAGGCTAAGGCCCTATCAATAAAATGGTCCTTATAAATCAGGTGACCAGATTTTTCGTTAGGGATTTGAATTCCTGAAGGTAAGTTTGTCGTACAATCGACTGAACGTGAATCCCACCTCTCAAGCTAACCCAGCCAGTCTGGTTACGAGGGGACTAAGGGGAAGGTTCTTCCTTTGGTTTACGCCTTCGGTTTCGTTGACCCCCGAACCACGGTCGTTTGACACTACCCCGCAGACTTAGTCACCAAGTTTGGCAAGAGAGATTAAATTCGTTCAGTAGTACGACAACGAACTCGGGTTGAATTCGTGTGTTAAAATTATTTTTAACCCATTTTCTTCAGTGGGGTTTGTGGTGAGTGGCCCACAAGGTGACCAACTCATCGGCTAACTAGACTTGATTAAGTCTAGGTTAGCCAAAAGTGTGGTATCTAGTTGTGACCCTAAAGGTTCAACCTAAGTTGCATGCACTTCTAGGGTTTTTTTTTTATTTCAACAGACCACAAAAATAATGTAGATTGTCTGATAATAATTGGAATCCAATTAATTTGAAATTTTGCGAGTAGATTCGTATTTCAATTTGTTTTTCAGAGAATATTATTTTGGAATTTTTACTGTTTCAACCGAATTTTTAGGGAATTTTAAATATCAAGGGGTCAGATTTGGAACTTTGACCCCTGGATGGTTTTTCACCTTGAAACAGTATCAAATGATCTTCAAAAATTTGGGAAAAATATTGAAAATAAAGCTAATTAGATCAGCTTTCAAACCTCACCATTTTTAGTCAAAACAGATTTGTAGATTTCTTGAAATTGCTTTTTGAAATTTGAAAATTTTTGAATCTGGGTCATTCTGACCCCCGTGCACTTCGCGAATTTTTAAAAATTTTATACTTGGATTTTTTTTCAAAGTAACAGTGGAATTTGAAACATGGTTTGAAATTGAAGGTTTTGCCTAAATTTTTGAATTTTTCGATAACAGATTTTTTGGTAATCGAATTTTCAAGTGAGATTTGAAATCTGGCTGAAAATCAGAAGGTGGTGGAAAAGCTTTTGAAGAGGTTTGAATTTGAAATTCAAGCCTTCCACCAAAAATGCTTTTTTTTTTAAATCTTTTGCACTTTTTTTTATTTTTTTTATTTTTAAAAAAAGAATTTTTCAAAAGATTCAAACTGAAATATCTCTTTTTTTTCTTTTTGTTCTCTAACCTAGATTCAAAAGGAAACCTAAAGATACTTTTTTTCAAAATTTTTGATTTTTTTTAATTTTTTTTTTCACGAAAATATGAAAAATCTCCTTTTTTTTTTCAAAAGAAATTGCAGGAAGTAGATCTAGTCTTAGTGTTCAGAAAATAAACCTACTCTAAGAGAATGTGATGTGCACCTAACTTTCTTCGCCGCACTCAATGTGTGCGCAGATCCCATTTTTCTTCCGTGTTCCTGCACATCGACAACGAAGTAGAGGTAGATTTGTCAATGATAAGTAAAAGATCGAAATCAATAAAAATGACATTGCCTCCTTGGCAACGACGCCATTTGACAGAAAGCCGTTTTCGCGCATTTGAAAGTCGTCGAAAATCGTAGTATAGTCGCGCAAAAACGTTCGTCAAAAATATTATTTTGTAAAATAACTAGACTTGAGTCCTGGTTGTTCGTCTCTGGGAAGCGTGTTTCTATTTTTGAAATCGATCTTAAAGTTGCTCTACTTAGTTTTCTGGTGCGCAATATATAGGCGATTAAGGAAGAGACACATAAATCACGCAAATAAAATAATCATTCAGCTCATGGTGATTTCAAACACATAAAGATATATATATATATATATATAAATGCATTTTTCATTCATTCATTGGAGGAGAGTTGTTTGTACAGGAAATCTAGAGGAAAGCTTATACAGGAATGCTTGAAATTAAACCTAGCTACCAGAAAACGATTGCATACAATAATCGACGGGGGGATTTCGCATGCATCATTGGGGGGGAAGAGAAACTACTCTACTAAGCAGTAAATGAAAGCAGTAAAACTTATGAAAAGCATGATCTAGAGCTAAAAGAGTAGAGGGCATTCAGGGGTGGTCCTCGATGGCCTTGGAGTGGTTGAGAAGAGAATAAGGGGCGGCCAATGTAGCTTAGGCCGACCCTTGGAGAGAGGTAGGGTTGATCCAGCATCCTGGCATGATGTCCTCCATGGTGGTGGTAGTGAGCTCGTGGAGGTGGAGTGAGTGGCTAAGTGGAGGTGGCGTGAATGACACCAATGGAGAGCAATTGCCAAGGGAGTGAATGGGTGCCAATGGCCACCCATGGGGTCTTTTTATAGACCCAATGGAAGCTCTCTAGAGAATTATGGAATTCTCTAGAGAGGCCTATGGTGGGAGCTCGTAGGAGATTTAGAGAGATAGGGTGGATGGTGGTTTTTAGATCCACCAAATGTGGATCTAAAAATTGAATGGCTCTTGGTTGCTATTTTTGGCAACCAAGGCAACCACACATGGTAGAGAGTTCTAGAGAACTCTAGGCGAGATATTTTCGTGTGGATGATGTGTGTGGGTGTGTGTGGGTCGAAACTTAGGTGGCTAGGTTGATTAGGTTGGGTTCTAGTGGGTTTAGGTCAAGGTAGGTCTCAAATTAGGGTTATAAACCCTAATTCACTAAGGTAAAGTGCAATTAAACTTAATACAAGTTTAATTGGGTGTGTGGAAACTTAATTGAGAGTAAAACATCTCAATTAAGTCAGGTCTAGGTCAATTGGACTCTCACTGAGTCCAATTGGATAGTGTGTGCTGAGATCAGGGCTCAATTGGACTCAATGAGTCCAATTGAATCGGCTGATGGAATTGACTAAGATCCAAGTCAATTAGGTTTAGTGAGGATCTAATTAGGTCCTTAGGAAGGTCTAGAGGTGATGTACTAGGGTTAGGGCACCTTAATTTAGGTTCCTATGGGGTTGGAATTGGGTTTAGGGACTTAGAGATCCAAGATCAAGGCTTAAATCTCAAAATAGGAATTGGAGAGCAGTATTAGACGTCTAATTATAGAATCAGACGTCTTGTACTCAAAAATCAGAAGTCCAGACTTGTTGTCTGGACGTCCAATCAGAGTCAGGAAGGATTTAAGGTTCTGTTTTGGGTATTATGCAGAAATTGGACGTCTGACAAAGTGTCTGGACGCCAATAACACTACAGAAGTGGGTTTGAAGTGTGCGGGAGTTGGCTAAGGGTCCTGGACATCTTAAAACTTATCTGGACGTCCAGAGAAGGGTTGAAACTAGGGTTTTAGGGCTTCCTAGGGTGTTGTGACCTAATCTAAGGGTGGCTAAGGCTTGGGGAAGTCTCTAGGCTATCCTGGGACTAGGATGGACCTAAGCTCTTCACATTTTACTGCTTTATTTCTACTTAATAGAATAGAAAACCTTTAACCCCTTACATTATTATTCCTACATCTAAACTAGGCCTTCTGCTCCAGCTCTGCCACAACTCCCGTTATTTGAGATCCAGCTTCAGATCCTGCTCCAGATCCAGCTCCAGATCTGCTTATTGCCTGCAATCGACATAATACACTTAATCAGCACATTATAACATTATTTTATGCATAGCTAAAGGAAAGTAGTAAAGATGCAGATAATGCGTATGCATGCATGCATGAATAACCCTAACTTATGCTAAGTCTTAGCTTAATTTAGGTCAATTAAGACCTATGATTGCTGTGCAATCAAGAGGGCTACTGCAGGGAAGCATGGCGCAAGGAGAAGAAGAAGGTGCATGCAGCCGCGGGAAGAAAAAGTCAAAAATCAAAAATAAAAAAGAAATGAAGATGGAAATTTGTGAGGCAGCACTTGAAGAAAAAAGTAATCGTGAGGCCATTTTATTTATTCTCCTCTCCTCTTAATTAAATGCATGCATGCATGTATTTTTATAAATGCAATTATAGAACCCTAATATGCATTGGTAATGCTAGGAAATAGCACAAGAAGGCACTATTGCAGGTGTATTTTTGCGGTGCAATCAGTGAGGCTTGCTTGAGTAGGTTGATTTTTCTTGAATAAGTCATTTTCTCTTGGTCAAATCGAGCATCAAGCTCAGTGGGAAGTGCTAAACGGCCAGAGGGAGTTTACACTGTCACCTATACTAAGCTGGGAAGCGCTTGGGCCTACCTTTCTTACTTATAATAGCCTAGCCTGTTTCACCAAAGAGATGGTGACTGACTCTAGGGTATTTTGATCTTCTTATTCTAACTCTTAGGTCCTAGGGTCACACCTTAAAAAATAAAGGTCTTGATTTTCTTGGTTGAACACACTCTCTCATCCCCCCTTCATTTCTCATCCCCTCATATTTCTTCCAATGTATGTATGGTCGTAGGTCCTAGCACCCCACGTTGTGGGTCGATCTGGGCTCCGCCACCATTCGATGGATTAATTTCATTAATTGTGACCTACCCCACTGTGACCTTGATATTTCATCTATTCTTTCTTATTCTGATGTCATGACTGAAAACCAAATGAATGCTAGGCTAGCCCCCCAACCTCAGGTCCACCAAGATAACCAGGATAATCAAGGATAGGGTCACCAAAACCCTAATCAACCTCATATCCCTGATTTTGGGGAAATCCCCCATAAGCCTAAAATACCTAACATTGGAAACATTCCCAACTTTGGAAATATTCCCAATAAGCCCCCCATGCTGAACTTCCCACCCCCACCACCAAGGATTGAGGAACCCAATGGACAAGACCTACTTGAGATTTAGGCTAGACTAGTGAGCCAAATGGAACCAATGGTGAGAATTCAAAACCAAATGATGTAGAGACTTAATAGGATTAATCAAAATGGGGTTAAGGAAGAAGAGATACCCAAATTAAGAGATTTCTATGATCCCTCAAATTATCAGGCTAGACTAGGAGTTAGAAACCCAACTGCTGATTTTGAAATTAAACCTCAGGTCCTTTGCTTGATCAAACATTTCCATGGACTACCTAGGGGGGACCCGTTTGAGAATCTGGAGCAGCTGATTCTGACAGCTGAGACCACCCGAGCCCATAAGATTCCTATGGAGATTTGGTTGATGAGAATATTCCCCGATTCCCTTAGGAATAAGGCTTCACATTGGTATTGAACTATAGGGAGGCCTATCAACACCTGGACTGAGCTGAAGAGCACCTTCCTAAAAAAGTTTTTCCCTACTGGTAGGACCAATGCAACTAGGAGGGTCATCACTACCTTCACAGAGAATCATGGGGAGCCTCTTCACGAGGCTTGGGAGAGATTACAAGAGCTTTTAAGGAAATGTCCATACCACGATGTGCCATAATGATAACTTGTACAAACCTTTTAGTTACCATGGGCTGAACAACCAAATGAGACAATTTGGGGATGCCTCATGTGGGGGTAACTTAATAAGGACCTAGAAAGTGTGTATCAGTTATTTGAGGATAAGAATGAAAATTCACTCAATCGTGCTTTCATGGACACCTTCAACCACACTCCTACTTTAAGAGCTGACATCCAGAAGGTTACGCACCAACCCTCTTCCTCATGGACCTCCCAACAGTAATCAATTTGTAGGTGATGGGAGAGATTTTACGTGAGAAAAATCGTGGTTTAGAAAATCCAATCATCACAATCACGAAAATCCGCTTATTTGATAAAATACCCAAAACTCAGGTTAGTCCCAGATCGAATGTGTGGAGATGAAAATTTGATTTTGGAAAAGCACATTTGCTTTATTTATTTTTGCAAATTTGCTACTTTTCTATTTTTTGGGTATTTTATATAGCAGGAAATCAGATCAAAATATTATCTAGCTAATACTACTCTACTTGTACAATAAGAAAGAGAGAGAGAGGATAGAGAGGGGGGAGAGAGAACAGCTATTTTATAAGCAAATCAAATGTGCAGTGTCAAACCAACCATCAAGTAGCGCACGCACATCGCGCAAGCGGGGCAAGAGCTGAGGACAATTATCAGATGAAGATCGTAAGGTCCATAATGAGCATAATTTTTGCGAGAAAAACTAGTGTTATAGAAAACATGTCGCCGTAGTTGCAAAAGTTAGCTACCAAATAAAGTTACCAAAGCTCAAGGTGAGCCCCGGGTGGAACACAGGAAGGCTACGTTTGATAATAAAAATCGCCCTTTGATTTATTTCTTTTTGGTATTTTTATAATTGCTATTTTTTTGGTGTTTTATGATAGTGAGGAAACAAGCAAGAATATTTACACTAAGCTATTCTAGAAGGCAGGAAAGAACTATTCTACTTGCAAATTATAAAGGAAGAGAGAGAGAGAGAGTCAAAAACTACTTCTAAATATATGCTTGAAAAAATGTTTACTACAATAGAATCTACACTATGAAAGTAGTAAAGGAAAAGGGGGTGAGAAAAATCCTCTTTGTCGACTGCTTAGAGGATGAAGCTGCGCTGACGGAGCCCGGAAGAAGATGCTGAGGAGTTGGAGGAAGAAGAACGATGTCGGAAGATGATGAGGTAAGGAAGGGAGACATCGCAACGTGATCCGTTTCTTAAAACGAGGCTGAGAAGACAGCCGATGGAAGCTCCACGAATGGTGGTGAGATGGTAGAAAAATATTTTTAGTTTTCTCTAATAGAGCATCCCAAAGGCTTAGGACACAAGCTCAAGAAGATTTTGAGCTCTAGAGAAGGTGAGGAGAGCATAGGAAGGGATCAGGAAGAATGGGAAGAGAGGTGTCCTTTTATAGTGGAGGAGAGGAGGCACAATTCGTTCATGGGTCAATAGCAACATTAAAGTTGTCTCGGTAGGTTTGCCTCAAACATCGTTGAAGACAACTAATGCGCCCGTTGGCACCCACGCGCTTATAGCTACTGCGCTCACCCACTGTTGGATGCTTGATCAACGACCACAATTGCACAAAAGTGCACCCTTTGAATTGCACCTTAAATGCGCGTCAAATGTCTTGTCGAATCGCACGTCTTCTATCGGCAACATGGTGAGGATCTGGAGTGTTTGATCATGATCTGATGGTGGAATTTCCTTCCCACACGCGCTGAGGACTTCATTGTGGCTCGAACCCATGCTTAGCCTTTGAGAGCATGCGCACACCTTGCTGCACTACGTGGTCTCTTTGGTCCAAAAATCAATCGTTTGGCAGCGTTGAGGGGTGAATGTGGATCGTTGGATCAAGATCCAATGATCCACGTTGAATCTTGATCTGCCCTTGTATCGTGTGAAGGTGGTGTTGGGCTTTTCTCAACCGTTGGATGAAGATCCAACGGCTGGGAATTGACGTTGAAGATGACGAGGAGAGGGTAGTGGTGGCCATGGACGGTTGTGATGGCTCCACATGGCACCAGTGGTCGTCCGTCTTGTTTGCTTTGTAGGTGGCACCATGAACGTCGGATTGGATTGATGTATGCACCATTGGGCTACGATCATTGATCCGAATATATCCGTATGGTCGAATTTAGCATCTAAGGTTCGGATTGGCACCACATTGCCCCTTGGCCTTTGATTTTCCTCAAATTGCATGAGGTGCTACGAGACTCCGATCAAGGCGATTTCGAAGGCATTAGACTCCGATCGTCATCCTAATTAGATCCGTATAGTCGGATCGTCAATTCGAGGCCTCAAAATAAATCTCCTATCCTGGCCACAAAAAGGAGCAAATTAACTTATATTTATACAATCTGTCATAAATGCAGAATGATACATACTATGCAATATTTATAACGTGGAATACAATATTAAGCTTAGGAACTCACATAGATAGACATTTTATTATGAATAAATGTATATTTATCATATCCCCATGCCCATCTTTTGCTAGTTCTTAGCAAAATTAACCTAAATGCTATGTATAAAAATAAAATTATGACTCGATTGATTAAGCATAAGTTGTTTATTAATAAGAGGAAATTTCAACTAAGGTCATAAACTACGAAGACTCAACAGTACCCGGATGTTTGCCAAAATGTCGACCACCCAAGTCTTCGACTTATTCCATATAAAAACAAATTCATTTTTTACTTTTGTTTTCATCTTTTCTAATTTTTTTTTGGATTTTTAAATTGAGTTTTGGGGCAACTTTCTATGGCTATCCAATCCACCTAAGACTCGAAAAGAACTTCAAATTTTAAGCATCTTATTAAAAATAATACTCACTAAGTGACTATTAAAACGGATTTCAGGTTTCTACAACT
This sequence comes from Thalassia testudinum, assembly GCA_037157565.1. Taxonomy (NCBI): domain Eukaryota; kingdom Viridiplantae; phylum Streptophyta; class Magnoliopsida; order Alismatales; family Hydrocharitaceae; genus Thalassia; species Thalassia testudinum. Next base: position 27,350,658 of record JAZHRO010000063.1, on the reverse strand, counting down.
CTAGGTGACTTAAAAGTTTCTGCCTAAGGTTTTTCTTTCTGATCGGTGGCTTTCTCCCTAGTTTTAAAATTTCTTATGGGGTCAACACAAAGGCAAACACAGTATATATATCTCCCAGATTTATTCTACTTTCCCACTTTTATCCTAAGTAATTAGGAATTATTTTTACTTTTTGTGAGCTATGCTCTGGACAACCGGCCAATAGGGCATCAAACCCATGACCACTTGCCAGCCATACTGGTGCGGTAAAGTGTGACTTATTTATTTATTTATATTTTTTTTCTTTTTCTATTTTTCTATTATTTTTCTTTTTCTAAGTAGGTGGCTCCCATGATTTAAGATTTACCTAAAGGCAACAATAAAAGAAAATGGTCATGTGGTTGGACTCTAGACAACCGACCAATGGGGCGTCAAACCCACAATGACTTGTCAGCCATACCACCCTAGAAGGTTCATTAGCTATCTAATTTTCGTTAAAAATCATTGAAAAGTGAGTTAGTGCAATAGTGTGTAGATGCTTTAAGCTCAAAGTCCCCTCAAATCAAAAGATGAGTTGATAAGTCGTGTACTTATCACCCTAATTTATTAGACAAATTAAAATAAAATTAACGTGGTGAGTACTCGAAAAACAAGTCCAAATTTTAGTGGATACCTGAGTTAACTAACCCCGAAGACCTGAAGAGTAAGTGTTCAGGTCCTATCATATCATTTCCCAATGTTATCAAATTTCTAATGCTTAAGTTCTCATAATTCTCTAATTTTTTTGGTCTTTCTGAATTTTGATTTTTTTTTTATAAATAAATAAGGAGAAAAGAATTCACGGAGCTGACAAAAATGATTCAGAATCAAGTATCCACACCCCCATGCCTAACTAGTGCAATGTCCTCATTGTAAAAATAAAGGCATGAAAAAGGTGAAATAAGAAGATATCACCTGAATTCCTTATTACCCAGTCAGCTCCAAAATAGGCTATACACGTGTTGAGTTTATTGCCTTCAACTAGGCGATGTCTGGCCAAAAGAGATCAAGCCAAGGTGAGAGCAACCTTGTCTGAAACGAGTTTAGGGAGAACACGGTCAACATACGGTTTGAGACATTGCCCGTTGACCTTAAAGGAATTACCCATCTTTGGGTTTGATAATTCAACGGCTCCATTAGGAAATATCCAATTAATAATGAACGGGCCGTTCCACTTAGACCTAAGTTTGTCGGGAAAGAACTTAAGTCGATAACAAAAGAGCTAGACCCTCTGGTTCGGCTCAAAGCTCTTACGAGAAATCTTCTGGTCATGAAGGGCTTTGGTCCTTGCCTTATAAATTATTGCATTCTTGTAGGCATTATTTCTAAGCTCCTTGAACTCAGATGGTTGGAGTTCCTGATCTTCTCGGCTAACTCTAGGTCAAAATTGCATTTCTTGATGGCCGAAAATGCTCAATATTCTATTTCTACGGGTAAGTGACACGCCTTGCCAAACACCAGATGGAACGGAGACATACCAATATGCATTTTGTACGCCGTACAGTAGGCTCAATGGGTATCATCAAACTTTTGGGTCAACTTCTTCCTATCAGGCCTAACTGTTTTCTACAGAATATTCTTGATCTCCCAACTGGAGACCTCGGTCTGTTTATTTGTGTGGGGGTGGTAAGGTGTGAAAATCTGATGATTCACCCCGTATTTTGCCAGTAAATTCCTAAATTGGGCATTAGTAAAGTGGGTACCACTGTCATGATGATAGCCCTAGGAATCCCGAACCGACTGAAGATAGTTCTCTTTACAATATCAATGACCACCTTGTGGTCATTGGTTCGGGTGGAAATAGCCTTGATCCACTTGAACACGTAGTCAACAGCAACCAGAATATACTAGTGCTAAAATGAAGGAAGGGTCCCATGAAGTCGATACCCCAAATGTTGAATATTTCGACAGGAATGATTGAGTTTAGGGGCATCATGTCTCTCTCGACTATGTTTCCGAGTGTCTGGCATTGGGAACACAACATTGAGAATTCTTGAGCATCTTCAAATAAAGATGGCCAATAGAACCCAGATTGCAGAATTTTCACTGCCATCTTTTTCCCGTAAAAGTGTCCACCACACGCAGATGCATGGCAAAACTCAAGTATGCTTTGGAACTCATTTTCCGAGACTCATCGACGAATAATCTGGTCAGCACCGATGCGGTACATCTCGGGATCATCCCAAAAATAATATTTAGCCTCAAATATAAGCCTATCTCGTTGTTACTTTGTCCAATCCTGGGGGATTTGACCAACGGCCATATAATTGACGATGTCCGTAAACCAGGGAGTTTGGACACCCAAGATTGTAAGGATAGTCTCATCCATAAAAGTGTCAGAAATTGAGATATCTAGATGAGGTAAATCAATTAGGATTCTCGAAAGGTGATCTGCCACTACATTTTGGGCCATGGGTTTACCTTTAATTTCAAGATCAAATTCTTAAAGTAAAAGAATCCATCGAATGAGTCGGGGCTTGGCATCTTTTTGGCCAAGAGATGTTTTACGGTCGAGTGATCGGTATAGATAATGACACTAGAATCTAAGAGATAAGCTCTAAATTTTTCCAAAGCAAATACTACAGCTAGCAATTCTTTTTCAGTAATGGTGTAGTTCCTCTAGATCTCATCTAGAGTCTTGCTAGCGTAGTAGATAACAAACAGCTTTTTATCTATTTTTTGACCCAAGATAGCCCCAACCGCATAATCAGAAGTGTCAGCCACAATATTAAATGGGGCTATCCAGACCGGTGGCTACAACACCGAGTCATAAGTGACTGCCGTTTTCAATAAATCAAATGCCTTGTGGCATGATTCATCAAACTTGAATGGCATGTCTTTGGCAAGAAGGTTACTCAAGGGTCAAGCAATCTTCAAGAAGTCCTTAATGAACCTCCGATAGAAACCCATATGTCTAAGAAATGATCGAATTTGTTTAACGGATGTGAGTAGGGAAAGTTTAGAGATGGCATCCACTTTAGCCTTATCAGCTTCAATGCCCTGGTTAGAGACCACATGACCTAAGACAATGCCTTCTTGTGTCATAAAGTGTCTCTTTTCCTAGCTAAGGGCCAACCGTGTTTTGATGCATCTCTTAAGAATCAATTCCAAGCTAGGCAAGATTCGAAAGAATCTCCGAAAATGGAGAAATCATTCATGAATACCTCAAGACAATCTCCCACCATGTCAAAAAAGATGGCTAGCATGCACCTTTGAAAAGCTGTGGGTGCATTGCAAAGCCCAAATGACATCCTACAGAATGCAAAGGTTTCATAAGGAGATGTAAAAGTTGTCTTCTCCTGGTCTTCGGGATGAATAGCAACTTGGTTATATCCCGAATAACTACCTAGGAAGTAAAAACACTTTTGCCCAGCTAACCTTTCAAGGATTTGATGAATGAATGGCAAAGGGAAATGGTCATTTTCGATGGCTGTGTTCAGCTTCCTATAACCGATACAAACTCTCCAAGCGGAGCTGAATGGGTGGTGAAAGATTCCTCTTTCTCATTGGTCACCACGGTTATCCCCGCCTTCTTGGGGACAATCTAAATAGGACTGATAACACTGCATCTTGGGGTGATAAATCTGTCAATTGGGGTCTATCTTAAGAGAAAAATGCATAGATAATACATCATAAATAGGAATAGGAGCATCGCATGCATTGCTCATCAAGATTGCTTATAATGTATTATTAACGGTTATGTGTACAAGACATATCAAAACAGGCCTCAGATGAGTAATCGGACCACACGGATGGATTCAGAGCGACGAATAGAGTCCAACGGACTCGAAATCGGCCAAATCCGACATTCGGGGCTCCTGCAATGGGCCCAAGAAGTTCTGACCGTTGATCTGATGATCAACGGCCCACAGCACGCCACGGGGCGCCCGCTCACCGCGTCTCCACCACCGCCCACTTTTGCCTTCACCCGGAGGATGAATCTCAGCTGTCGATCTTCGATCGAATGGCTGAGAGCCGCCTGCACGCTCGCCCTCGCCGCGACAAAGTAGGTGGCGCAGTGCAGCGGTCGAACGCATCACGCCCACGCAGCCGGTGCTGGTTCGAATTGCGCTGCGTTGGAATGCAAAGGTGAAGGCACGCACCGAGGAAATTAAGTCGCCCGATCAGTAGCGGACGGTGCGGATGGAGCGACGTGGTGCGATCTCGCACGTCTAAAGCTGATGCCCACGATGACGCAGGGGGCGTGGGCGCGATCCAGGCGCGCACCCCACGTGCGACATTAACCGTCCGATCAGCGATCGGATGGCTCTCAAGCCGAGCACACGGATTGAGTGCAAGGAAGCACGCACGCACGCTGGCGACCGATGGGCAGGAGGCTACACCGACGTATTTAGTATGGGTTTAGCGACATCCCAGACGTCGTTAAAGCCCATACTTGAATTAGAAAACCCTTTTGCCTATATAAACTCCATCCAACCACCCATTCAAGGCATTCAATCCACTTGCAAGTGTTCTACCCCACTCCTAGCTACCATTAGTCCTCTTTGTAATCACCGGAGCCGACGAGCCGCCGACGCAGCCCTCCTCCACTGCCATGGCTGCCTCGTCGTCTCCTCTCTCTTTCCCTCCTTATCTTAAGCCTTACTTTACTTATGTTCAAGCATTTATCTAGTGTTGTATTTATAAACTAAAGTTGCATGTCAAATGAAGTTGTTTCCTATCTAATTACTTGCCTTCTTTTATGTTTAAAGTTGCATGTGTGAATGAAGAAATTCTAACCCTATTCTCTCTCTCACTAGCTTTTCACCCACGACTTTTCGCAAGCAAAAACCCATTATTTCCCTGACATTAAGTGACAAGAAATATTTGATTTTCACGCCTCCCTAAGATCGACACTTAGACTCACATCCATTTCTTCATTTTAAAACCAACGTTGCGAGCACAAGCTATAACGACTCTTCTAAACACACGTGCCCCATGCCACGTCAGTTTTTGGCGCCGTTGCCGGGGAGGCAACGGATTTATTCTGTCACTTCCATTTTTATCCATGCTCACATCGTCTAACGTCTTGTCTCCTACTTGATGGTTGCAAGAATTCAATGCTTGGACGGCGAAGTAGTGAAACTTGTGACTATAACGAGGGAGTAAGCGCAACAAGGACCGGTCGTGAGTATTTATTCACCCATGGTTGTTTGCTCGCTTAAGAATCTAAAAAAATTGTAAAACTAAAAAAAATTAACGTGGTGCATGATTGCCTGACCCACATCCTTAACACATCACCTAACAAAAGAACCAAAAAAATACACTCTAACATTCTGAATAATCTAAGATTCTTGCAGTGTTCTTTCATTTTTGAGTGGTGTTTGCGAAGCCACCTTGAATTGACTTGAGCCGCACCACTCAACCCGAAAATTGACTCATCTAATAGAAGCCGCATAATCACTAAGGTGAGTACATTAGGGTTTTAGAGCCTCTACACAACAAAAGGAAATCTACTTTCACCAAATTGTGTGCAAAACTTGACGTGCCCACTGAAACTTGTCTGAAAATATTAAGACACGGCAATCCTAAAAGACATTAAAGTAATGATAAAACATTAAAAGACACCACATCTTAAAAGAACTTTTGCTTGAAAACCATGTTTTGATAGAAGCACACACATTAAAATTAGAAAATTGAGAGGCACTACCCCAATCAATGCCTCATCACATAACCCTAGCATAAGCACTATCCTAGCCCTTTTAAAATAGAGTAGATGTGCCCTAGGCAGGACTGGGTCAAGTCTCGAGAGGCGTGGTTTTATTAGCTGGGCACTTGGCTTTCATTCCTTTAGTAGAATCTGGTGACTAGGCTGCGGGGAAGTGTCAAACGATCGTGGTTGTGGGGTCTATGGAACCGGCGGTGCAAGCCAAAGGAGGAACCTTCCCTACAATCCCCTCGTAATCAACCTGGCCAGATTAGCTTTGGGAAGGGGAGTTCAGTGCTTACGGACTTGATCACCCTTTTGGAGATTTCTAGGTCCCCTAAGGAATACACCATAAGGACTAGGCTTGTTTGCTTAATTGTACACGCATAACTCTCTCTCATCTGTTCTTCCCTCATCCCTCCATTTCTTCCAAACCATGGATTTCAATGCCTATCCATCTTACCCAAACTACCCCCAACATGATTTGTATGCTAACACAAGTAGACCATACCCACAGCCTACTTGGGCTAACCAACCACCAAGTTGGGGGTACGACCTAGAATATCCCTCTTGGCCCAACTGTCCCAGTTATGACCAAACTGCACCAACCTCTTATTGGGATACACCCAACATATCCACCCAAGGGTATGATTCAAATCGTGGGGCTCCATATCTCGATTCTCCTTACGACGCCTCATCATCTACGTCCTACTTGCTCTCTAACCACTTTGATGGGACCTACACTCTGGGAGAACACCAAGAACCCTACCCTTCTTAGGACAATAACCAAGAAAGGTCATCTGAATTCAACAACCTTTCCTACTTAACCTTTGGATTAGAAGGAATTCTAGACAAATGGAAATCAGAGAATGATCAGAAATCTAGGCAAGCCCAGGATCAGCAACCTTTGATTTGGTCCCCTGATGAAGAGTTTAACTGGGAGGAGGACTTAGAACCTCAACTATTTTGGAGTAGGACCAAACAGAGAATGGTTCCTCTTGAAGAACTGGACCCTGAATATGATAGAATAGAGGACCCACCCAAGAACCTAAACCCCAATATGGATTCTAATCCACAACGTCAACCACACCCTCTTAACCTAGATTTCAAGGAGGAAATCCAAAGGACACTAAATGACACCCTGTCAATTCTTGATAACCTCTAGTTAGAGTTACAGAGACAGAATCAAGAATTGGTTAAAGGGTAATAGGCCATGTTGGATATGTTCCAACAATTAGGGGAAGAAGGCCAAAGAAAGCTATTGCACACAATGCCATTCATGGAATTCATGAAGGAAGGACCTACCATGATCAATTGGACTAGACCCAGTCGCCCTAATTTGGTTCAATCCATCATTGATACCCCCCAGGAGTTGGACAACTCAATGGATAAGGTCATTGAGTGTTACGAACGCGCGGCTTCAGACGTCTTTTAAGATGTCTGGGAGGTGGCCCAGACGTCTGACCAGACGTCTGGAACCCCTCCCAGACGTCTGGGATTCAGTTTTTTTCAACACGCGCGGTTTCGTCTGCGAGCGCGCAGACCTGCGAGCGCATCTCTCTCTCTCTCTCTTTTTCCCTCTCTCCTGCGGCCGCAGGTGCTGCCCCCTGTCCCGCTCTCTCTCTCCTCCTCGCGAGGCTTTAAAAAGCCTCACCCTCTCCCTCACTCTCACCACCTCCGCTTCTCCTTCTTCTTCTTCCAGCGAGTGCGAGCACGAGCGAGCGGCGGCGGTGGCAGCCGCGGCGAGTGCGAGAGGAGGTGCTGCACGAGAAGAGGAGGCGCTCGGCCGTGAGGGCAAGCTTGCCGGGGGTGCTGGGGCCGACCGGTGGGGGGAGCAGCAGACGCAGGGTGACGCGGGAGGCCTGCTGCAGCTCGAGCAGCAGGCGGACGAGCCGCGGCATGGCCGAGCGTCGCGAGCGGAGGGCGAGTTGCGCCCTGGTTCTGGAAATTTTTCCAGAATCAGACGTCTGGTCTTCCAACCAGAAGACTTGGAAGACGTCTGGAGGACTGTCTAGACATCTGGTAAGTAAGTTATTTTTTCGTACCTTCTTCCTTTCCTTCGCCTGTCCGTACTGAGCACGAGGATGGGTACACGCAAATTCTGAGATTCGCATCCAACGCGAATCAGACGTCTGGCTGAAGTGCCAGACGACGGGAGTGACTTCCAGACGTCCGGGGTGACCATCGGACGTCTGGGAACTAGGCCAGACGCCCCCGCAGGCTTCTGGACGTCTGAGAGACCACGCAGAGCAAAGGTAACCTCTGATCCACTTTTTAAGACGTCTGGAAGAGGTTCCGGACGTCTGATTTTGCACTGTTTCGTCATTTTTGACCCGTTTAGGGCCCGTTCGGAGTCCATTTTCCGCATTTTGAGTTGCGTGCTTCTCGGAATTTAATCCTCTACCTGTCTACAGTAGTTATATACTATTTTGAGAAACTCCTTGTGTTTGATCCTTGTGGTAGGACCCCATTCCGTTGCAGTCTCGAGGTTTGCGGAGGCACACGGGATTCCCAACCACGCCCCCAGTAGTCCTGTTGTAACCGGTAGAGTGGCTTTTAAGTTTACTAGTATAATCTGTTAAATTATGGAACCATAAATAGAACCTAGGACATTACATGAATCCTAGGAATGAGAAATATATTGAATGGTAGATCCTAGGGTGTTGCATGAATCCTAGGGCTGGAAAACTAGATTGTATGATAGATCCTAGGATATGGCATGAATCCTAGGATGGGAAAACTAGTGGAATGTATGAATACTGTAATCTTGGAAAATGTGGAAAGGAAATAATAGCTGCCTGTGAATTGAATTAACATCTGCCTACTATGAATAAATAAATGTGATTGAGAACATGGATTGTATGAATGTGAAACTGAGAAGGTGAAACCTGAATGTGCTGGGTTAAAAGAGCTGGAACCCTACGGGGAATTAGGAGTAGAACTCCTGGAAGGTGAATGGAATAGAATTGGGGAAGTGAGCTGGCCCTTGAGTACGGAGTACCAAGGAGAGCGACTGTCCCCCTGTTTAGTGCAGAGTGGAGCCAGCCGCCCCAGGGACCCGGGGTTAGGACTGGCCACTTTGTACCGACTTGCTGGCCCTCGTGTATGTAGTACTGAGGAGTGCTACTAGTGTAGGGAGGTACTAGCTACCCCACGGGCCCCGGGGTTCTGCTAGCCTCCTACACCGACTTGTTAGGCCCACTGGCCAAACCAGGGTAGTCAGGCGAGGGTGCACGGACTGTGGAGGGGCAAGGCCCCTATTTGGTTACTGTGGAGGGGTTGGACCCCTGTTACTGAGAGGGCTCTGCCCTGTACTGGTTCCGTGCTGTGCTTTGGGTGCACCCGTTAACGGAAATGACTAACCGCGTGCCAAAGCGGGTTAGCTACCTGTACGTTTATCGCGCGTGCCGTAGTCACCGTTACACCTGTCTGTGACCTTGGGGTGGTTGACTGAGAGTAGGATCACCACGGGGGACTCTCCCGGCCAGGAGAGCACCACGTGCTACTTCTACTGTTCGAAAAAGACTGCAATCAAGATCGTTCCCACGAGGAACACTCAAGATCAAGTGAAGGATTTGAGAAATAGATAAATTTTGAAACAATAGAAAGACGTAAATAAAGGAAGAAAGAAAATTAAAACAGCTACTGTACACTTTACTGTTTCTTTAGTTTAGCTGCCACTCTACTCAGCGTTTTGCTGATGTGTTACACTCGTTACTTTTCAGGACCAGGTGTTGAGCAGCCAGGGTCAGCGGCTGCAGAGGACGCTAGGCCGAGTAGGGTCCAGTAGAGTTACCATTGTTCTCTTATACCACTTTTTTTTGGTTCCACTGTAGTGAGTAGTTCTTGTTTCCACTGTACTTTTCTTTACCCGCAGTTCATATTATGTTATGAATGTTGTTCTACTGTTGTGGTGGTATATACTGTAGTGGCTTCTTTCTTTACTGCCGTATTTCCTTACTGTTAGTTATATTCATGCTGAATGTGGTTTATTTTGCTGCTCTTTTGGTTACTTCCTCATTGGACGACTAGGTCTTGGGATTAGTCAAGTTGATCCAGTTCTCGTGTCTCGTAGGGACTCGGGAATCGGGTCGTTACATTGAGGATTCCTCGGAACACAATTTGGGGAGCATTGAGGACATACATCAGGAGGAAACTGAGAATGAGATGGGAGATGCCTTGAAATCTGAATCTAATCGGCTCGAGAGAAGTGATCCGGTGGGAACAATAGCCAGCATAGGAGATGGGGAATGGAGTTACAATTTCAAAGAAATCGATTATGAATTGGTTGGAATACCCATCACAAATTTGGAGGGGGGCCAAGAGAAAGAATATGAACTAGAGGATGAAATTGGCCCTACCTCTAATGCAACCTCAAACAGTGAATTTGATACAAAAGAGGTTGAAGAGAATATTCTTGAGGTCAAGGGCTTGGAGGGAATGAGCAATGAAACCGTAATTGCGGAGGAGATGGATTCGTCTTTGGAGAGAGACCTCATGCTTGATTGTAGGGCTCATTATGAAACTCTTGTTTTTGTTACCTGCCCTACCAGAATAAAGATCCCACAACCCAAATGCGTTAGAATTGATACACCTTTGACGGATTACAATTTTATGGGGACACAAGCTGTGTATGAACCCTACATCTTTAGGGTCTGGCATGCCATATTTGGGGTGTGCTCGTCTACATCAACTTCTTTGCATGCCCACAGACTAAGATAGGATCTGACACGGGCATGCATGTTACATTTGCTGCAGAATTCCCGCCCCTTAGGAACGGGACTCCACCACAACCTTGTTCGCATTTGTGGACTTCTAATTTTGGGTTTGGCTAATTTTGTACATGCCTCCTTGATCCAAACCATTCTTATTTGTGCACTAGGCCCAGCCGAAGGCGTTAAACTCAGCACTTCCTGGGAGGCAACCCAGAAGATTCAGACTGATCAGGTATTCTACTTCACTCAGGTAATATCTTTTCAAACTCCTGTTGCATCCATGTATTTGCCAATGATGACATTGTCCTACTTAAGCAATTGCATGATCCTGAACTCATTTAATCAGTCTGAATAGAATAAAATTAAAAAAAAATGAATTTAGGAAGAAAAACTTAGGCATTAGAAATTTGTTAATAGTGGGAAATAATATGGAAAGAATTTGAACACTTAGACTTTTTAGGCCTTTAGGCTTAATCACCCTGGTGTCCACTAAAATATGGATTTAGCTTTAAATCCTTGCAACCTTAAGCTACTCTAATCCACTAACTAAATAAGGTAAAAAGTATATGACTTATCAACTCACCCTCTAACTCAGAAGGACTTTTAGTCTAAGCATCTGCACACATTTTTGCACAGACTCACTCCTCGAAGATTCTGACAGAAATTGGGTAGCTAATGAACTCTCTAGGGTGGTATGGCTGGCAAGTTGTCGTGGGTAACAACCCATTGGCAGGTTGTCCAGAGCCCAGCTACGGGACCACCTCTTCTTCATTGCCTCTAGGTAAATTTGAGATCAGGGAATCCACCTACAAAAAAAAAAGGAGAAAAAAGAGAACAAAATAAACTACACTTCACCGCATGAGTATGGCTGGCAAGTGATCGTGGGTAACAGCCCATTGGTCGATTGTCCAGAGCTCAGCTCAGTAAATGTACAAAAAGAACCAAAACACTTAAGGAAGAAGCGGGGAAGTAGAGCAAGCCGGGGAGATATACACTGGAAAAATCCTTGTATTGAGCCCGATTAAAACAAACATAGGGAGAAAGCTACCGATCGAACAAATACACCTTCAGGAAAAACACTTCCTCTTCCGGTCACCTAGGGACGTAGAAACCCGAAGTCTGTCTAAATTACCATTGAGTGAGTCTATCACAATTTTCACACCAAGATGCTTACCACTTAGAGTTTTTTCCGAGTTTTGGGTGGGTTGGGTAGCTGTAAAAAGTTACCAATACACTCTTAACTCCAAAAAAATCTAAAATATATATATATATATATATACACATACATTAAAGCAAGGATTCAGGCGATTCATATTTTGACAGGCATCTGGGCGCTGCTTAGTCTTTATAGATTAAGATCTTAGTATATTTCCTCCTATTGACAAGTGATAAAGTGTCTAAGTAGTTACTTCTTAAATTCTGACTAGAAATAAAGGCTAGAATAAACCTTGCTAGGGACTAGCAAGGAGTAAGCATGGGGGTATGATAACACTGCATCTTGGGATGATAAATTTATCAATTGGGGTCTATCTTAAGAGCAAAATGCATAGATAATACATCATAAATAGGAATAGGAGCAATGCATGCATTGCACATCAAGATTTCTTATAATGTATTATTAACAGCCATGTGTACAAAAACATGTCAAAACAGGCCTTAGATGAGCAATAAGACTGCACGGAATGGATTCAGAGCGACGAACGGAGTCCAACGGACTTGAAATCGGCCAAATCCGACATCTGAAGCTTCTGCAATGGGCCCAAGAAGTTTTGACCATTGATCTGATGATCAACGACCCACAGCACGTCACGTGGCACCCGCTCACCGCATCTCCACCTCCGCCCGCTTCTGCCTTCACCTGGACGATGAATCTCAACCGTCGATCTTCGATCGAACGACTGAGAGTCGGCCATGCGCCTGCCCTCGCTGCAACAAAGCAGCGGGCGCAGTGCAGCGGTCGAACGCCTCATGCCTACGCAGTCGGTGTAGGTTCGAATTCCACTACGCTGAAATGCAAAGGCGAAGGTGCTCACCGAGGAAATTAAGTCTCCTGATCAGCAGCGGACGGCGTGGATGGAGCGACACGGTGCGATATCGCACATCCAAAGCCGACGCCCACGATGACGCGGGGGGTGTGGGCGCGATCTAGGTGCGTGCCCCACGTGCGACATCAACCATCCGATTCACGATCAGACGGCTCTCAAATCGCGCACACGGATTGAGCGTGAGGAAGCACGCGCGTGCGCTGGCGACCGGTGGGCAGGAGGCTACACCGACGGATTTAGTATGGGTTTAGCGACGTCTCGGACGTCGCTAATGCCCATACTTGAATTAGAAAACCCTTTTGCCTATATAAACTCCATCCAACCACTCATTCAAGGCATTCAATCCACTTGCAAGTGTTCTACCCCACTCCTAGCTACCATTAGCCCTTTTTGTAATTGTCGGAGCTGACGAGTCGCCGACGGAGCCCTCCTCCACCACCGTGGCTACCTCGCCATCTTCTCTTTCTCTCTTTCCCTCTTTATCTTAAGCTTTACTTTACTTATGTTCAAGCATTTATCTAGTGTTGTATTTATAAACTAAAGTTGCATGTCAAATGAAGTTGTTTCCTATCTAAGTACTTGCCTTCTTTTATGTTTAAAGTTGCATGTGTGAATGAAGAAATTCTAACCCTATTCTCTCTCTCTCTTTCTCTCTCTGACTCGCTTTTCACCCACGACTTTTTGTAAGCAAAAACCTGTTATTTCCGTGACATTAAGTGACAAGAAAAATCCTATTTTCACGCCTCCCTGAGATTGACACTCGAACTCACATCCGTTTCTTCATTTTAAAATCGATGTTGCGAGCGCAAGCTATAACGACTCTTCTAAACACACGCGCCCCACGGCACATCAAGGACTGACCCAGGGACTATCTAAAATTTAGTAAATAATGCCTACATCGAGCAACATGACTATTTCCTTCTTTACCACTTCTCGCTTATTAGGGTTAATATCCTTTGCATTTCGCAAGAAGGGCAGGATCCATCCTCCATAAAATATGATGATTACAGTAAGATGGCTTAATCCCCTTAAGGTTGTGGATGATCCAACCAATTGCCTATTTATCATTCTTAAGGACCTTAATCAATTTCAGTTCTTGCTCCTTAGTCAAATCAGCACTAATAATCACAGGGAGCATCTTCTTAGGTCCCAAGAACTCGTATTTTGAATTCTTAGGCAATGGTTTCAACTCAAGCTAGGGCGGGTTCAGAATAGAAGGTAGGAAGGATTCTGATGAAGATTCATCAGGACGACCAAGAGGAAAAGACTGGGAATGAACAAAATCAACAACCTCTTTAGGGTGTGGCGGGTCTACCACAGAGGGTTGTGGGTTAGGCTCATAGTGCTAGTAGAATCCTCGAGTACATTGATCGCCAAACGCGTCTCAACATTGAAATCAGGATCCTTGAGTTCCTCAATAAATCCACAATCCTCAAATTTGTTCATTGCCTTGAAAATATCAAGTGTCAGTTTTCTGTCTCTAAAGGCGATCTCCATGCTACCACTTTCACAATTGATGTTGGCCTTGGCAGTAGCGAGGAATGGATGCCCCAAGATGATGGGCGTGTTCCTCAAGTTTTCAGGTATATCCATGTCAAGGACTAGGAAATTTATGGGAAAATAGAAGTCCTTGACTTTGATAATAACATCCTCAATAATGCCTTTTGGTATGATGACAGAATGATCCGCTAACTGCAGCATTATTGAGGTCGACCCGAGTTCACCTAATTCGAACTTTTCATACAGGGAAGTCGAAATTAGGTTGATGGATGCACCTAGATCTAATAGTACCCAATCAAAAGTGTAATCCCCAATGACACATGAAATCAAGGGGGCACCTGGATCTCTCTTCTTCTGAGGAAGGTGATGTAGGATAACAACACTAGCCTGCTTGGAGAGTATCACCTTCCTTGGGGTGGTGGGTTCTTTCGGCTTACACTTTTGAGTATGTAAATCTTTTAAGAACTTAGAATAAGCTGAAATGTGCTTAATAGCATCAAGGAGTAGGATATTGATCTCTACACTCTTGAATATATTCAGGAGCTCCTCGTTGCTGTCTATAGGTTTCTTCTTTTTGGTTTTTAATAAGGCTTCAGGGAATAGAGTGTGGGTGGTGCCCTCAGTTTCAGGTTCCTAAGCCCTATTCACTTCAACTTTCTCCTTTTCTTCCTCAGGCTCACTAAGGTTTTGGTTACTAGAAGAAGGTAGCCTAGGGTCCTAGGTTTACTTCTCGCTCCTCAAGGTGACAGAATTTGCAGACGCATATGGAATCGGGTCTTAGGGAGCATTAGGGAAGTTAGGAGGGGCTTGACTAGCCAGAGAACCACGGTTAGGACCCTGCTCAACGACCTGAGCATGTGCATATGGGTCCTTCTGATTCCCATACCCTTTGGCTCTATTGCCCTGACTTTGTACATTGCGAGGGTTGGGTACGAGCAGAGATGGTAGAGATCCAGGCTATTGGGTATTAGCAATAAAGCCAGATTACAAGTTGTCCAACGATGTTTTCATTTGATGCATAAGCTGAAGCATAGAACCTTGCATTTCTACCATTTGCCGGTTTAAATCAGCCTGCCTTGCGGGTTGTTGGGCATTCTAAGATGGCTGATTAATTTATCTCGGGGGTAACTGTGTGTATACTTGAACCTGACCCATAGGTCTTTGAGGTGCATAGTTGCTGGGTCGTATTTAAGTTTGTTGCCCCTGAATTTTTGAGGAGAAGTTAGGGTAGTTCCTCCAACCTAGGTTATAAGTTTTGGAAGACAGGTTGGACCTAGCATTCTTCTGTACAGTATGCACATCCTCAAAGGGTGAGGATGGATAGAAGGAATGATCAAAACAACTAGGATCAAAGGCCCCAGTCTGGATCCCATAAGGTTCTGAGAAATTCTGGCTCATAGGTTGAGCCGACTCAAATTGATTCACAAACTCCCGTCCCGTGGGAGCTTTTGAAGAATGGAATCCGAGCCCTGGGAATGATGTCCGGTCATCTACTCTTCCATCCTTTTGGCAACTAGATCCACCTTATCTAACTTATTACAAATCAATTCTATGTCAAATGAATGAGATTTCTGAATCTCATTAGCATTTAACCTGGGCTGTTGGGATCGGTTGAAAGTTTCCATGGAGGCGTAGTTTATAGAGTTCTCTCTCATTTCCTCAAACACTGCATCCTTGTTGAGGAAATTACCTCCACAGGAAGCATCCACATGGTTATAGAGTTGATCATTCAACTCGTGATAGAATATCTACACGAGCTGGCATTTAGGCACCTTGTGGTGTGGGCACTTCCACAATAAGTCCTGGAATCGCTTCAAGGCACCATGAATCGGTTCCCCGACCGCTGAATGAAGTGGTAATCGCACATCGCAAAGCATTGGTACGTCCGACTGAGAAGAATTTCTTTAGGAAGGCTAATTTAAGATAATTACATGTAGCTATCGGCCTTCCAATAGTCCGTTACCAACGTGTGCCTCATGATTATTTGCTCATTTACATTCCGTGCCTTGGTGGTCTGAACCAAAGTGGTTAAGTCCTCCAAATGCTGGAATGGGTCCTTGGAGCCAAGCCCATGAATGTGTTTGATTAGGGTTAACACATGGGACTTGATTTCAACATCACCAACGGGGATCACAACACCGAGACGATCCATGTAGTTTGAAGGATCATAGAAATCCTTCAAGGGCTGAGCGCCTTAACCATTCATTTGCTGGAACCATTGTTGCATCTGCTGCAACTGTTCCAGTTGCCTTTGGATCAGCTCCCTGCTAGTTCAGAGGTGGGGAAGGTGGTTGTTGATCAACCATGGGATCTGCTTGACTATAACTCAACATACGCCTTCGCAAATGGTCTAATGGTCCTCCAAGTCAATGATTCAACGACCTCCCAAGCATACACTGGAAGAAAGTTAGAAGGATAGGAAAAGTGGATCCCCACAGCACAAAAATGCAAGCTGTCCTTAAATTGGGTAACTTAAGGACCTATGCTTCATAAATAAACTCTGACCACACAACGAATTCGATGTTGTCCTTACTCTCGAAGGTGGTAAAGTTGGGCCGGCGAAGCAAGGGAAGCGTGTCTCGAAAACCACTAATTATACCAAACCCCTGCTTACTTAAGTTATTTGACAATTAGACCCCCCAACTTAGCACCTTTCGAAGTAAGTCGACATCACTAAGTCGAAATGCGTTGAAGAGAGTACCCTGAAATAGACTCTATGAATGTTACGGCCAACATCTACTCAATTTTAATTAAGGCCTGGGACAATAGTGCTTTTGAAATGTAATGGGCCCTTAATTGGGTTATGCCCTTAATGATCAATTAGTGAGTGTGTATATGCACAACCAATGATTTTCAAGCAAGATTATTTTGATGAGGTGAATTTTAGGGTTTGAATATTGCTTAGTAGCTTTTTATGATTAAGATATTAGGTATTATTCAGCCAAGTCTTCGTAAGGCAAATCAAGCTTGAAAACACAAGTACAAGTATATTCCTTTATAAATGAAGAAAATATGAAGTGCTTGGTTTGACCTAAATATTTGAATCTTATGGGCCAACTACAAGATGGATCTGTTTTTAAGTTAGGTGGTGCGGCCCAAGCAACTTCAAACAATTGGCCCTGATGCACCACCAATTAAGACACACAGAAATGGTTAACCTAATCCGATTTCTACTCTTTTATGTGTGGATGTATGCATGTATCGGTTCCACAGGTCGAAATCCCGGTTGAGTAGAAAAATCAAAAGAGGTTATGTGCCTCAAGTGTGGGTGTATGTAGTGTGTATGTTACTTTCATCCCACAATCAAATCAGATATATTTGTTTTTTTGAATTTTCTTTTTATGCGAGGGTGAAGTAGGTGAAGATGACAAATAAGACCAAGGTTTTAAAAAACATGAGGTGATACCGAAGCGATTTACCTTCATCGAGGTGAGGCGTAAGCCTCGAGGTGGTCGAGACGTAAGCATCAGGATTTGCATAAAAAATATAGAAAATGAAATGATATATACTTATCAAGTGCTAATAAGGAAATAATAACATAAATGATACAGTTTCATAACATTTTTTCTTTATCACAACATTGAAAGAACGAAACTAAATGAGAGATGACGTTTAAATGAAAAGATAAACATCCATATAATATAGAAGATCAGAAACTATAACAAAAGCACAAACTAAACTAACTTCCCAAACCATTGGGAGACTTAAGAGTTAAAACATACATTAAAATGAAGGTACATGAAACATCCACATCAAAAACTCAAAAGAACTACAACACATTGTAGACTCTAGTCTCCTCCTCCTTGAACACTGTCAAGCTCATCAATGCTGCTGCTAGGGCTGGTTGCATCATCCCAAGAGTCATCCATAAACTTCATCCTAGCCTCATTATCAACATCTTCCTATCTCTATCACTCTCTCGAAACTCTTCCTCCTTAATGTTAATAACAGTTTTGCCAAAAGAATAAGTTATTTTAAATAATTTCTTAGAAGTTATAACCTTAGTTTGTAACTTTAAACATTATAGTTCAATAAAATATAAAATTACATAATACCTTTACCATTGTCCTTTCTCTTTTGCCTCCTTCTTCTACTTCCTCCTACTTGTATTCTTCCCTTTGCTCCTACTAACTACTCAAGATCAATAGGATCCTCTTCTAGAGCTACAGTTGCATCAAGCTCCTCGTAAGCATCAATCTTTGTTTCATAAAGTTGTAGCTTAGCAATCCACTCATCATCTGAGTCCACTTCCTCTAAGCATAGAGGATCATCCATTATTTTTTTCTTCACCTCCTTGTGTTTCAATTTCAAATTGAACATACAATAAACCAAGTCATTGAGTTTATCTTGTCTCAGCCTGCTCCTCTTAGTATGGATCTACTTAATGAAAAGTTCACAATTATTATATATTATTCTAAATTTAAAACGCAAATTTAGACTTGTTACCTGATTAAAAGCACTCCAATTTCGCTCACATGCAGATACACTATAAGTAAAACTTAAAATGCGCATGGCAAACTTCTTCAACTCAGGTGTTTCATCACCAAATGCTCTCCACCAATCCACTATAATGGAAATTTTGTTTATAGTATGTAGGAAAAAATTAACAAAATTTATTAATTTAAATGATAGAATCATTGAAAGGACTTTACTAGGACTCCTCTTAAAATGAGTCTCAATGGCATTGGACCATCCAAATAATCCTCTTTCATTAACAAATGCATTTGTTTGGAGATCCACATTCAACCTCTCATCCTTGCCAGGAATCAACCTCTGGAAGCATGAGTATAAGTCCATCTTTACTTCTGAATCAACTTTAAAAGTTGGTTCGTACTGGCATTGGGGATTCAGAAAACAGGCAGCAACATGCAAGTGTGTGTGCAATTGCCTGTCCCATCTTGTGTCAATGATGTCCCAGATTCTCTTGTACTTTTTTTCATCATTATTCAAATTTTTAGCAATAGCTTCCTTGGCCCTATCCATAGCCTCATAAATAAATCCCATAGGTGGATATTGTTCAGTGTCCACCATTCTTAAAACTAACATGTTGAGTGCAGGAACTGCTACGCTAACGTGTTTGGTTTTGGAAAACCTGTCGTTGTAGCTTGAAAGCGAAGAATTCGTGTTCAACAAATAAAATTTATACCGAAATGAAAATTCTGGGTCGAACATAGGGAGGCGGACGTTTGATTTAAAAACTACGCGTTTCTTTTTTATTTGTCATGGAATAATTCAATTTAAAACTATCTAATTATTTACAATAAATAGAAGAGAGAGAGAGTAAGAGAGAAAGAGAATATTACACAGAGAAATCAAAATGAGTTGTAGAATAAACAAAGAATTTATCATTAAGAAGATTGTTCATTACAACTAGAAAGCATAAAACAATTGCACTAGAAAGTGATAAATTTACTCTAGAAAGCATTAAAAGAATGGAGGGAGAAATGTCCTCTTCGACGGTCATTTGGAGGACGAGCAGAACTACACTAGAAAGTAGTAAATCTATACTAGAAAGCAGTAAAAAGAATAGGGAGAGAGAAATCCTCCTCGACGGTCGCTTGGAGGACGAGCCGGACGGGACGACGCCTGGATGAAGGAGAACGAAGCAGGACGAAGGAGGATGAAGCATAAGAATGGGAATGGAGCAGCATGCCGTCGTCGTTGCGGGATCCACTTCCGAAGGGGGACGAAAATTTGGACTTTATCTCGCGAGAAGCATCCCGGGTGTGGGACAAGCTTCTCTTGAGCTTTGGAGAGGTAGAGAGGAGAAGGAAGGGATGAGAATTTCGTATGGAGGGGGTCTCCTTTTATAGTTGCAAGGAGTGGGGGAAAAATGGACATTACAACTTTAAAATAATAAATGAGAGGTCTTTAGTGACGGATAAATCCATCACTAAAGCCCCCAACGTGGGCGTAGTTCCTGTGCCCACGTGTGCCTCCACGACTGCCCGCTTCTACAACGCATACGCATGTGCATCAGTTCTTAGCCGTCCGATCGTGAGATCAGACGGCTTAAGATGCATCTCCGCCTGCTCGTTGTGCGCCCGCCTGGCGCGTGCGATCGCGCGTCCATGCTGTGCGTTCAATTGAGCGTAAACGCTATCGGGCGCACGCGGCCGTCTGATCGCGATCCAACGCCCGCCCACGCTCAATCGGCCGTGCCTTCCAGCCCTTCACTATGGCTCGAACCCGCGCTCGTCGCTTGCGTAAGCGCACTCGACCGCTGCGCTACGGGGCGCGGATGGTCGAGCGGATGCTTTTAGGCGCGGCTGGCCACAGCCGTTGGATCAAGATCCAACGACGGAGAACGAGCGGGTGTGGGGCTTCATAGAATGTAAGCGGCCGTTTGGGCAGCCGAGATGGCACCACGTGGCACCATCTTGGCCGTCCATTTTCTGGAAGTTGTAGATGGTGCCATGGATGTCGGATTAACTCGGTTTTTGTGTCGTTGGGCTGCGATCGTCGATTCGAATTCATCCGCGTGGTCGGATTTGTCATCTGAAGTGCGGATTTACACCATCATGACCCTTGATCTTCTAGGGTTCCCCGGTCACTATCTGATGCTACGGATGACTGATTAGGGCAATCTTGGAGTCGTTGAACTCCAATCGTCGCCCTGATCACATCCATACGGTTGGATCTTTGATCCGAGGCTTCGATAAAATGTTTGCCCTATCCAAGCACATAAAAGGAGATAATTAACCTCCATTTTATTCAAACTATTCTAAATGCAAGATGATGCATGTTATGCAATATTTATATCATGAAATGTAATCCTATCCTTAAGAACATGCATAAATAGACATCTTAAGTAGAGTAAATGTGTTTACATCATACCCCCATGCCTATCTTTTGCTAGTCCCTAACAAAAACTATATGCTATTTATAAAAGAATTACGTTGGATTATTTGGACCTGAGTTATTTTCAATTATTAAGAAATTGTCTACTTAGGAACTGAACTTTCAAAGACACAACAGTGCCTGGGTATCAGCCAAAATGCAGATCGCCTCAAGCCTTCGCCTTATTCAAAGAAAAAATCTTTTTCTCTTTTTACTCTTTTCTAATTTTTTTGGATTTTCAAATTTTAGGGTTTAAGAGTGGCTTTCTACGGCCATTCAACTCACCTAAGATTTGATGAGAACTCTAAGTTTTAAGCATCTTATTGTGATTGTGATAGACTCGTTGACTGGCAATTAAAACGGACTTCGGATTTCTATGCCTCTAGGTGACCTCAAAAAGAATTCTGCCTAAAGGTGTATCTTTACAATCGGTAGCTTTCTCCCTACTTTTATTTTTTTACGGGGTCAACACAAGGGTGAATCCAGTGTATATCTCCCCGATTTATTCTACTTCTCCACTTCTTCCTAAGTGTTTTGGGAATTTTTAGTGCATTTACTGAGTTGGGTTCTGGACAACCGGTCGATGAGCTGTTACCGCCAACAACTTGCCAGCCATACTCTTGCGGGGAAGTGTGGCTTATTTCTTTTTGTTCTTTTCTCCTTTTCTTTTTGATTTTTTTTTTTTAAGTAGGTGGCTTTCTTGATCTAAGATTTACCTAAAGGCAGCAAAAAGAGAAAGGTCTAGTGACTGGGCTCTAGACAACCTACATATGGGCTGTTACCCACGATAACTTGCCAGCCATATCACCCTAGAAAGTTCATTAGCTACCCAATTTCCGTTAAAATCGTCGAACAAGTCAGTGTAAAGATAGTGTGTAGATGCTTAAGACTCAAAATTCCCTCAAATCAGAGGACGGGTTGATAAGTCGTCTACTATCACCCAAACTTATTTATTCCAATTATGATATAATTAAGATGGCGAGGACTCAAAGGCAAATCCACATTTTAGTGGATACACGGGCTAATTAAGTCCAAAGACATGAAGGGTCTTTGTGTTCAAATCATAATGTAGTATTTCCTAAGATTGAAAATTTTCTTAAACCCAAATTGTCTTTCCTAATTCCAAATTTTTTTTCTATAAAAGAAAATAAAACAAATCTACGGAGCTGACGAATGAATTCAGAGATAAATATCCACCCCCCATGCCTATCTAATGCAATGCCCTCATTGTATTAAAAAGACATAAAACAGAGTGGTCAAGCGTAGAAAGCACCTGAATTGCGTGAATGTTAGGTCCGCTCCGAGATGAAAATTAAGAAAAACTATATATGTGATGAGTTTAGTGCCTTCAACTAGGCACCCTACACAAAGAAAAGAAATGAAGAATTCACAAGTGCAGGTCAGAATTAGAATAAATAGAAGAATCTTTCGTCCTAACAACAGCGGTCCACAGATGTGGATCAGATTGTGGTGTAGACCCATTCCCCATAATCGAGAATATCTTAGGTTTTGGATAAAAATTACCTAAAACCTAAAATCAGAATGCAAGCGGGGTCGAGCCTGCGATTTATGAGGATGTAATCCAAGAACAAAAAGTCGGGTTACAGAGAATTGAAGCTCAAAAGGATAATCGTTGAATGTGTGCTTGAGTTGAACAACCTCGAAAAAAATGTCGTAAGGGTTCTGATTTGATGGTTTCAGCTAAAAAGGAACCCTTCGACTCAATCTTCCATTTCCTCCAAAATTAACTTCCCAAATCAGAACTTCCCAGCTCCTATCCTCCTCATTAAGCATATCAAATTCCAGGACCTCTTGTATATTAATCACCCCATCTGAAATCTCCAAGTCTAAATGATGTGGCAGAATCAAAATTGACTTGGGTCTAATTATCTCAGAATTAGAATCATCAATAAGTTCAACGGGGTGTAACTGACAATCAGGGCATTGAATTGAATCCTCCAAAAAATGTAATTCTGGATCCGTAATGTGTGCCCTAAGATAAGTTTCCTCAATTATTGGGCTATCAAATGATCTATGAGATTCCTCAGGCCCAACCGTCTCACAAAAATCATGTTCAGAAAACTCGCGTGAGACTTCCCAACTTGAATCTTCACCAAAGAAATCAGGATCCGTATCAATGTATGTCCCAAAATCAGTTGGCACTTTCTGTTCCCAGGAGACATACGTTTCCTCGTAACCCAGCTCAGGGATCTCAGGTGATGAAATCAAATCTTCCTCAATTGGTCGCTTTAATTTAATCTGGTCATACCACGTGTCCCCCCCAACAGGTCCCTGAGCGGGTTCTATCATTGACTTTCCTGAAGAGGGTTCATCCTGGTAATCATCCCAAGATTGAATCAAAGCAACCAGGAATCTCATCCTCAATTTCGCTAATTTCCCAAGTAAAAACTCACCCGGGTTCTTATCCTTAACGTCTTGGAGCCAATCCAACAAAGATTTATTCAAATCATCAATAATTTCAATTAGGGGCTCCAATCTCTCAATGCAAGGTATTGGCTGAACTTCTAAACATTGTATGATATTCCTTAAGTTAGCCAAAACCTTATCTTGAACCTGGTTAACCTGAACTAAATGAGTTGGTTCAGGGTTGGGCGGGTTTGGGCTCAATGCAGGAGAATTAACGAATTGAGATTCATTATACCCTTCCTGAAAATAGGTCATTTCAGATTGTTCAAAAGATGGTGATGACCTAAAGGTAGTGAAATCAGAGGATGGGTAAGGATCGGTGTATCCTTCTTGATTGTAGATCGTATTAGGTTGTGCATGAAAGGAAGACAATCTATAATCGATGTAGCTCTGAGAAGGATAGAAATCAGAATCAACGTGTTCAGGGTTAGACCCTAAACACGGGGGTCCGGAATTGTATCCCCAATCCGAATTATCCCAACTGACTGATGGTTGATTACAATACGAGTCGGGATAATCGTCATGTTGAGGATAATTCACAACAGGAGGGAAAGAGCGGGAATGCGTGAAATATGTGGAAGGATTCATGAGACACGGGAGGAAGAAATGTGCCCTGCAATACAAACAATCAAATCTGTCCTTAAATGGGTTAGCCTAAAGACCTACAGACTCCCAAAACCTGTCTTGAGATAAAGAAACGATTTGATCTACTTCCGTCTGTTCAATCCAACCAGTTAGAAGGACGGACTGGGGAGAAGGTTCTTCCTTCGGCTTGCGCCTCCGGTTCCTAGTGTACCCCCCAGCTGTGATCGTTTGACTCTACTCCCCTAGCTAGACATCAGATTGAATAATAGAAACAGACTAATAAAAAATAATCTTGTTCTGAGTTCTGAAGAGCGAGTTCAATCCTTAAAGCCAACGTCTACTCTGTTTTATTTAGGGCTAGGTTTGAATGTGCTTTGGAATTTGATGGGTCCTTTAAATCGGTTGTGCCCTTAATGATTGATTGATTTGTGTGTGCGTGCACAACCAGTGATTTTCAAGCAAGATTATTTTTGAGGTGGTGAATTTTAAGGTTCAAATCTTGCTCAGTAGCTTTTAGGATTCAACTTTAGGTGTTTTCAAACAAGTTTCATTGGCACACAAGGTTTTGCAAGCACAGGTGAAGTTGTTTTCCTTTAAAGCTTAAAAAGAATGTGGAGTGCCTAGTAAATCCCTAAGAGTTGAACCTAATTGGCAGCTACTTGATGAGTTTATTTTATTTGAAGTGGTACGGCCCAATCAACTCAAACGATTGGCCACAAATGCACCACTAAGTTAGGCACACAAAGATGGTTAACCTAGAATGATTTCTACTCTTTTATGTGTTGCTTTATGTGTACCGGTTCCACAAATCAGAACCCGGTTGAGTAGAAACATTTCAATTCGGTTAAGTGCGTTTGAATGTGGGTGTACGTTGTGTGTTTGTTGAAAATTGCCCCACAAAATTATCGTTTTGTTTTTTTTTGTTTTATATAGATGGTGGAATGAATGTGAGTGAGAATCCAAACAACCAAACTATTCCTAGGATTTATACAAACACCTAGGTTAATTGGAATTTGGATTTAATGTGGCGAATGAAATCTATAGAGGGGGAAAGAATGGGGGATAACTTACAAAACCTTCCATAGCACTTTACTCCAATCTACCGCTTTTGCTCATCTCAAAAGAGTACCTGCAATTACAATAAGAAAGGAGAAAAGTGAGGTAAATGATTTGTAAGTTACAAAACGCGAAGAGAAATCAAAGAGCGTTGCCTCCCCGGCAACGGCGCCAAAATGTTGAACACACGAATTGCTCCCAGGCAACGGCACCAAAATGTTGAGCGCACGAACCGCTACGCTAACGTGTTTGGTTTTGGAAAACCTATCGTTGCAGCTTGAAAGCGAAGAATTCGTGTTCAACAAATAAAATTTATACTGAAATGAAAATTCCGGGTTGAACATAGGGAGGCGGATGTTTGATTTAAAAACTACGCGTTTCTTATTATTTGTCACGGAATAATTCAATTTAAAATTATATAATTATTTACAATAAATAAAAGAGAGAGAGAGTAAGAGAGAAAGAGAATATTACATAGAGAAATGAAAATGAGTTGTAGAATAAACAAAGAATTTATCATTAAGAAGATTGTTCATTACAACTAGAAAGCATAAAATAATTACACTAGAAAGCGATAAATTTACTCTAGAAAGCACTAAAAGAATGGAGGGAGAAATGTCCTCTTCGACGGTCGCTTGGAGGATGAGCAGAACTACACTAGAAAGCAGTAAATCTATACTAGAAAGCATTAAAAAGAATATGGAGAGAGAAATCCTCCTCGATGGTCGCTTAGAGGACGAGCTGGATGGGACGATGCCTGGATGAAGGAGAACGAAGCAGGACGAAGGAGGATGAAGTAGAAGAATGGGAACGGAGCAGCACGCCGTCGTCGTCTCGGGATCCACTTCCGAAGGGGGACAAAAATTTGGACTTTATCTCGCGTGAAGCATCCTGGGTGTGGGACAAGCTTCTCTTGAGCTTTGGAGAGGTAGAGAGGAGAAGGATGGGATGAGAATTTGGTATGGAGGGGGTCTCCTTTTATAGTTGCAATGAGTGGGGGCAAAATGGACATTACAACTTTAAAAAAATAAATGAGGGGTCTTTAGTGACGGATAAATCTGTCACTAAAGCCCCCAACGTGGGCGTAGCTCCCGCGCCCATGCACGCCTCCATGGCTGCCTGCTTCTACAATGTATACGCACGTCCATCAGTTCTCAATCGTCCAATCGCGAGATTGGACGACTTAAGATGCATCTCTGCCCGCTAGTTGTGCGCCCGCTTGGCACGTGCGATCATGCGTCCATGCTGCGCGTTCAATCACGCGTAAACGCTATCGGGTGCGCGTGGCCGTCTGATCACGATCCAACGCCCGCCCATGCTCAATCGCCCGTGCCTTCCAGCCCTTCGCTGCGGCTCGAACCTGCTCCCGCCGCTTGCGTAAGCGCGCTCGACCGCGACACTATGAGGCGCGGATGGTCGAGTGGATGCTTTTAGGCGCGGCTGACCACAGCTGTTGGATCAAGATCCAACGGCGGAGAGCGAGTGGGTGAGGGGCTTCATAGAATGTAAGCGGCCGTTTGGGTACCGAGATGGTGCCACGTGGCGCCATCTTGGCCCTCTATCTTCTGGAAGTTGTAGATGGTGCCACGGATGTCGGATTGACTCGATTTTTGTGTCATTGGGCTGCGATCGTCTATCCGAATTCATCCGTGCGGTCGGATTTGTCATTTGAAGTGCAGATTTACACCATCCTGGCCCTTGATCTTCTAGGGTTCCACAGTCACTATCTGATGCTACGAATGCCTGATTAAGGCGATCTTGGAGTCGTTGAACTCCAATCGTCGCCCTGATCACATCCATACGATTGGATCTTTGATCCGCGACCCTAATAAAATGTTTGCCCTGTCCAAGCACATAAAAGGAGATAATTAACCTCCATTTTATTCAAACTATTCTAAATGCAAGATGATGCATGTTATGCAATATTTATATCATGAAATGCAATCCTATGCTTAAGAACATGCATAAATAGACATCTTAAGTAGTGTAAATGTGTTTACATCACAACACCAATGGTTTGATTATCCTTATCACATAGGCTACACCAGGCCAAAATGTTCTACTTTTGAGGATAATATTTTATACAGCTTACCCTTGAACCTTCAATGCATAACTGCTGCACTTCCACCTTTTTGAGGTGAAAAAAGACTCAAGAGCATCTTTTGCTATTAGCAATCTTTGCAAGGTAAGGAAAGCAGTAGCAAACCGAGTGATGGCTTGTCTCACCAAGTCTCCTCCTACATGCTTCCTTATCATGGCCACCACCCAAGCATGTGCATATATGTAATTGATTATTTGTTTGGCCTTCTTGAAAACAGAGTCATGAAGAGGTAACTTCATGATATCCTCCAACATAAGGTCAATGCAATGAGCAGTGCACGGAGTCCAATACAAATGTTCCCTTTTTTCCATCAATTTCTCTCCAGCTTGTTTATAAGCTGATGCATTATCTATTATCACTTAGATAACATTGCTT
The DNA here is from genome assembly GCA_037157565.1 of Thalassia testudinum. NCBI lineage: Eukaryota > Viridiplantae > Streptophyta > Magnoliopsida > Alismatales > Hydrocharitaceae > Thalassia > Thalassia testudinum. Next base: position 27,323,349 of record JAZHRO010000063.1, on the reverse strand, counting down.
TCACCCACTTCTTCAACAACATAATCTATCAATTTGAAGAGATAGTCAGCATTCTTGATCTCATCAGAGGCATCAATAAATTTCAGAAACCACGTACCTTTTGGGTTGTAAACCAAAAAATTGATCGAGGTGCATCCTTTTGTATCTGTCCAATCATCAGACATTATGTTACATCCAATCTCTTCCCAATACACTTTCGCTTGGTCTATCATAGTAGCTATTGTCTTGACTTCTTTCAAAATCTAAGTTCGCAACTCATGCATTGTAGGACCTCTAAATCCCCTTCCATAGTTACTTACATCTTGAAGCATTTGCTAGTAAGATGGACTAGTGGCCAAATTGAATAACAATCCACTCTCAATGAAGAATCTACCAATACTAAGACACGTTCTAATTCTTTGTTCTTTCCTCCAAGAAGAATTCAAAGTAATCTGCTTTGGAGGACATTGAGGAGCATTATCAGGTCCATCATTTCCAGGCTATACTTTCTATTCAACTCCTGCAACAAATAAATCCATAGGACCCTTCACCACTTACGCATCACTTGATCCTATAGGTGCATTTTCATCATGCCCATATGGACCTTCTACTGTATATGTACTATGCAACGAATTTCTTCCATTTCTTCAAGTGCTCTTCTTCTACCAAGTTTCTTCTTTGCTAAGAAGACCTTAATTTCAGTTTCAACTTTAGGTGGCACCTTTGCACATTCTCCCACATTTTTGTGTGTCTTCGCTAAGTGCTCCTTCAGTCTTGCAATACCACCTATGATAGTTTTCCCACAGAAGTTACACTTCACATACTTATATCCTTCCTTTAAGATCCTTGAAGGTTAATTTCCATGCAATACTTCCATCTAGGATCAGACCTGCCAGTTCCAGTCGATCCTTCTTTTCCTCCTCTTCTTACCTTTGGCACCATGTCTAAAAGCATAAAAGAGATTGGTAATCAAATAAACCTAAATGACCTAAACTTGAAAAATAAATAAAACTATCAAATAAATAACAAAGGTTCCACTTTGACAACTAGTATATATCGTAAATCAAGTCATTCACTTTGACCTCAACATATAGTCATACACTCATACTAAAGTTAAGCTGAACATATAGTCATTCATACTAAAGTTAACCTAAACTTATAGTCAACATACTAAGCTCAACCTTAACATACTAACCTCAACCTCAAATGCATCCTGTTGAAGAGTGGAGCACTGCCACTGGAGCTGGAGCTGGAGCTATGCTCGGGCCTGAGCAGGAGCTGGAGCTACTCCCAGGCCTGCGCTTGGCCCTCCTTGCGCTAGGGCCTATGCTGGAGCTACACTGTGCTGCGCTGGGGCACTGCCGCTGGAGCACTGCCACTAAAGCTGGAGCTACGCTGCGCTGGGGCCTACGTGGAGCACTGTGCTGCAGCTACTTGCACTGGGGCCTGCGCTACACTGGAGCCTGAAGCTGGGGCCTACGTTGCCGCTGTGTGGAGCACTGAAGCCTGCGCTAGGGCCTGCGGTAGAGCACTGGGGCTTGTGCTACGTTGGAACTGCTCGCACTGCTGGTGTTGGAGCGCTGCTCGCCGGTGGAGGCTGCGATGTGGTGGAGGAGCAGGAGCTGTCGCCAACTCACCGGTGATGGCTCTTGCACTTCCACCTTTTTGAGGTTTGAATTTTAGGATTAGGGCTAGAGCCAAGGCTTAGGTCAAAAAAATGGTCATGTGATTAGCACATGACCATTTTACAAAGCAAAACAGCCGAGGCAGCACCTCTCCAACGTCTCAGCACCTCGGCCATGCCTCGGCAAAGCGAGGCGCACGCCTTGCAGACTGCAGTTGAGGTTTAAGCCTCGAGGCGAAATTGTCGTGCCTCACCTCAAGGCTCATTTTTTTAAACGATGAATAAGACAAGCAAATCTCTCATAGGGTTTATGAGAACACCTAAGTAAATTTGAGTCTTGATTAGAGTGGAGAAAATGAACTAGTGAGTGGGGAAGTGGGGGAAAACTTACAAATTCTCTACCTGCACCTTACTCCAATCTACAGCCTTCGGCTCCTCAATCGGGTTCCGTTAGGTTAGAAAAAGACAGTGAATTGAAGAAGATAGGTTAGAAAAATACGTAAATAACGTGAGAAAATGTGGAAAATCGAATCAAAGTCCGTTGCCTCCCAAACAACGGCACCAAAATGATGAGCGTAATTTTTGTGAGAAAAATTAGAGTTATAGAAAACTCGTCATCGTAGTCGCAAAAGTTCGTTACCAAATAAATTTACCAAAGCTAAAGGTGAGCCCCGGGTCAAACATAGGGAGGTTACGTTTGATTTTGAAAATCACACTTTGATTTATTTCTTTTTGGTATTTTCATAATTGCTATTTTTTGGTATTCTATGATAGTGAGGAAACAAGCAAGAATATTATCTATACTAAGTTATTCTAAAAAGTAGGAAAGAGCTATTCTATTTACTAATTATAAGGGAAGAGAGAGAAAGAGAGTCAAAAACTACTTCTAAATATATGCTAGAAAAAATATTTATTACAATAGAATCTATACTATGAGAGCAGTGAAAGGGAAAGGGGGTGAGAAAAATCCTCTTTATTGACTACTTGGAGGACAAAGCTACAATGATGGGGCTCGAACGAAGATGCTGAGGAGTTGGAGGAAGAAGAACGTTGGAAGATGATGAGGGGAGGAAGGGCGGCGTCATGGTGTGATCCACTTCCAAGAATGGGGTTGAGAAGACAGCCGATGGGAGCTCCACGAATGGTGGTGAGATGGTGGAAAAATATTTAGTTTTCTCTAGTGGAGCATCCCAAAGGCTTGGGACACAAGCTCAAGAAGATTTTGAGCTCTAGAGAAGGTGAGGAGAGCATAGGAAGGGATGAAGAAGAATGGGAGGGGTGGTGGTCCCTTTATGGTAGAGGAGAGGAGGCAAAATTTATTCATGGTTGTAGGTCTGCCTCAAACGTCGTTGAAGCCAACTCATGCACCCGCTGGTGCTCGCACACTCACAGCTGCCGTACGCACCCGCTGTTGGATGCTTGATCAATGGCCACGATTGCATGGGAGCACGCCATCTGGATCACACCTCAGATGCGTGTCAGATGGCGTGTTAGATGTCGCGTTGAATCACGCGTCTTCTATCGGCAACGTGACGAGGATCTTGAGCGCTCGATCGCGATCTGATAATGGAATTTCCTTCCCACTCACGACTAGGACTTCTCCATCGCAACTTGAACCCGTGCTTAGCCTTTGAGAGCTCGCGCGCACCCCGCTGCGCTGCGTGCTCTCTTTGGTCCAAAAATCAATCATCTGGCAGCAGCGAGGGGTGAATGTGGACCATTGGATCAAGATCCAACGATCCACGTTGAATCTTGATCTGCCCTTGCATTATGTGAAGGCGGTGCTGGGCTTTTCTCAACCGTTGGATGAAGATCCAATGGCTGAGAATCGACGTTGAAGATGACGAGAGGACAAAGGTGGCCATGGACGGCTATATGGCGCTACATGGTGCCATCATGGTCGTCCATCTTGTTTTCTTTGCAAGTGTCACCACGGACATCAAATTGGATTGATGTACGCACCATTGGGCTGCGATTGTTGATCCGGATCCATCTGTGCGGTTGGATTTGTCATCTGAGGTTTAGATTGGTGCCAACTTACCCCTTGGCCTTTAATTTTCCTCAAACTACATAAGGTGCTACAGGACTCTGATCAAGGCGATTTCGGAGGCGTTGGACTCCGATCGTCGTCCTGATCAGATTCGTTTGATCGGATTGTCAATCCGAGGCGCTGAAATAAATCTCCTCTCTTGGACACAAAAAGGAGCAAATTAACCTATGATTTATACAATCTGTCCTAAATGTAGAATGATACATGCTATGCAATATTTATAACGTAGAATGCAATGTTAAGCTTAGGAACTCGCATAGATAGACATTTTATTATGAATAAATGTGTATTTATCAGTCCACAAGCGCTTACGCCCATGGTTCAGATCACGTGCTCCCCTCCTCCAATCGTACGTATCGCGCTCAGGCGAATCCATCGAGCCACGTGGAGGCGTTATTGATGCCTGATCGCTACCCAAGTTCGCTGATCGCGTGTGCTTCACCATGATGCTGCTACAAAGAGGCACCGAGTGTCGACATGGCTGCATCATGACCCTCCATTCATGATCGAATGGTGGAATTTCAACTCGCACCTGTTGTGTAGAGTGCTCTCAGCGAGGCTCTAACGTGCGCCACTCAGTTGAAAGGGACACCCCTCAATCGCTGTGCTACAAGCGTGCCTTCATCGTAGGATGAAGATCTGAGGGTTGTAAGTGGAGGCTTCTCTCAGTCATTGATCCTGAGGATTTAGGACATTGATGAAGAGGGACGGTTGTGGTGGCCTTGGCTTCTTTGGGAGGACTAGATGGCACCACGTGGCACCATCTGTGTCGTCCATCTTGTTTACTTCATAAGTAATGCTAAGGATATCGAATCAAGTTGATTTTCGCACTGTTGGGCTGTGATCGTCGGCTCGAACCCGTCCGTGTGGTCGAATTTGTTGTTAAAGGTTTGGATTTGTGTCACCTTGTCTCTTGGCCCTTGATGTTCTATGGCTTGTATAGGATGTTATAGATGCCTAATTGGGGTGATTACAGAGGTGTTGGACTCAGATCGTCACCTTGACTACATCCATATGGTCAGATTCTCCATCTCAAGCCTAGAAATGTCACCTTGTCCCCTAGCCATTAAAAAAGGTGAATTAATCTATAATTTACATAATCTAGTCCAAATGTGATATGATGCATGTTATGCAGTATTTATAATGTTAAATGCATCTATAAACCTAAAAACACGCATAAATAAGCAATTTAACCTAGATAAATGTGTCTACATTAGTAAGTAATTAGACAAAGTTGATGTGGTCAACAAAAAGTTGGATGAGATCATGGCTAAACAGGCCCAACCCCAAGGACAAACACAGCTAACCCAACAGACTCCCTGTCATTTGACCAGGCCACCTTCCTCTCTTCCTACCCAACCTAAGTGGGAACAATTGCATTAAATGGGCCATACTTCATCTGGGAGCCAAACCTTCCATTACACTCCACTCGACATTGATAGCATGGATTTCTCCAACCTTAATTTGACTCTACCAAACTCAGAGAATTTATGCTATGTCCAAAACAATGCCCAATCCAACACCCATAATCCATGATGGTGGAGTCATCCCAGGTTCTCATGGAAAAATCAAGACTCTTCCCATACTTTCACTCAACCCCAATACCAAAGACAAAACCAGGCGTACAATCAAGGGCAATTTGGATTTATGCAAAATCAATGCAGGTGCTAGACATAGAACTACCAAACACGAGCCACCCAACCTACCCAGAATGATTTGATGTAGAAATGTGATGTGTACACATCTAATTGGCCTAAAATGTCTATTTATACATGTTCCTAGGGTCATGAAGCATCATGCATTTAGATTAATTTATACAAATTGTATAGTAATTCGTCACTTATTGTGGCAAGGTGGTGAAAATCCGAGGATCTAATCGATTGAAGATCTCGGGGCCTCGGATTAAAGATCCAACTGTATGGATCTAATCAGGGTGACAATCGGAGTCCAATGCCTCCGAGATTGCCCTGATCGGACTTCCGTAGCATCAGATGCAGTTCGAGGAAATTTGGAGGTCAATGGGCAAGGTGGTGAAAATCCGAACCTCTGATGAAGAATCCGACCACACGGATGGGTTCATATCGATGATCAGAACCCAATGACGTGAGAATCGATCCAATCCAATACTCGTGGCACCATCTACAAGTATTGGAAAATGGACAACCAAGATGGTGCCACGTGGCACCATCCCAGTTGCCCAAAGCACCCCAATAGCCACCACTGCTCTCCTTCATCTGCGTCATCAGATCTCAACTGTTGGATCGGGATCCAATGGTCAAGAGTGCGCGAGCGTTAAATCAAAAAGTCAACACAAGTGTGAGCATGGAGCAGTGGTCAAGTGTCTTACACGAAGAGAGCGGTGCATGTTCGACTTGCTAGTCGCGGATTTAATCCCTGAGAAGAGGCGCGCGAGAAATTGGACTGCTGGATCGAGATCGAGTGGCTGCGAAGCGCAACGTGGCATACTCCCGTGCACCGGATGGGCAAGCACGCTGAACACATGCGAGGCTGTGCCATCGTACGTAGGCGTTGCATGTGAAGAAGGTGAAGTGCACTCGCGGATTTTAAACCGTCTGATCATGCGATCGGACGATTGAGATTGCTCCATACCTTAAACGGCTGAAGGTGAAAAGCAAGTGGTGTAGCTGCACGAGGGCGCTCCAATCTCAATCGCACGACTAAGGACGTACGCATAGCTTCAGCGACGTACAGCTACAGTAATGCTCATAAACGTCACTAAAAACCCTGATGTTAATGTTTAAGCTTTGAAAAGACCTTTCTACCCCCATCTCAGCTATAAAAGGACCCTACACCCTACATATTTCACCATCCCTTCTGTTCTCTCTCTCACCCTCTCCAAAGCTCTAAGGAGTTACTTTTAAACCCGGGATTCTCCTCTAGAGTAAACAAATCAAAATTTCGTCCATCTTCTCAACCCCTCGTAGAGCATCCCATGATTGTCTTCTCACCATCATTCGGGAAGTAGATCCCATTGTGACGCCGCCCTACTTCATTCTCCATCCTCCAGCCCTGTTCTCCCTCATCCAGCATCTCATCACCCTCTTCCAGGCGCTTCGTCAATGCGGCTCATCCTCTAAGCGATCGTGAAAGAGGATTTTTCTCATCCCTATTTTTTTACTGCTTTGTAGTGTAGTTTTCATTTTTGCAAGTAGTTGTAATGAACATATGATTATGAAATATTTGTTCACTCTCTCTTTTCTTTGTATTATTCTCTTTTTTCTATTATTTATTCTTTAATTAGAATAGTTAATGTAGATTAATTTCAACCAGCTACTCTACTTTGTGACAATAATTCCAAACGTGATTTTTAATTAAACGTTCGCTTCCCCACGTTCGACCCGGGACTTACCAAAGTTTTGATTATAAATTTTATCTCATCACAAAGTTTTACGCAACTACAATGATGAGTTTCTAACTTAAACATTTCGCATAAGAAATCTCGCTTATCAAAATGCTTGAGACACAAAACATGATGATGCGAACCATGTAGCAAGGAATGTCTCAACTAACGTAGGCTATTTGACGGCTACAAAACCAAGGTAGGTCAGTACCAAACACGTGTCAACCCAGTTCTCTACCTTCACAACCAATTCCCAATCCAAGAAAGCAAAAATTGAACCAGCCTGCACCCCTATTTCTCCCTGATTTTCAAAACCAAATTCATAAGTAGCCCTAGGAAACAATCAAAATGCCACAGTCCATGCTATCACTACTAGAAGTGTCTAAATGACTCAGGATCCTGGACCATCAACTTCTGGAACCCAACCTAACTTGATCGATCTTGCAAAATTGGAAGATGACACTGATAAGGAGACCACACCCCCAAAAATGGATGAAAGAAAAATTCTCATTCCCTTCCCAAAGGCTTTGACTTCTAAGAAACCTTGAAAAAGGATCAAACCCAACACTGAAGAACTTAGAGATTTATTTGGTCAAGTATAAATAAACATTCCCTCGCTTTAAGTGATCAAACACATTCCCGCATATGCAAAGTTCTTGGAAGACTTGTGTATAACCAAGCATCAAGGAAATACCTCCAAGAGGGTGGTCCTTTCAGAACAAGCTAACCCTATACTTCTAAAGGACCTACCTCCTAAGAGAGGGGCCATATGATTTCTTACATAATTGATGACTTCGCATTTGATAGGGCCTTGATTTATTTAGAGGCTTCCATCAACCTATTATCCACACATATCTTTGTGAAGATTGGACTCAAGGACCTTGAACCTAGTTCTATTCAAATCCAGCTAGTTGACCAATCTATAAGAAGTCTGCAAGGAATTTTGAGGGAGGTTATTGTTTAGATTAATGATTTCTACTACACCGTGGACTTCACTATTTTGTATCTCAAAATTCCAGACCTTGATTATTTTGGGAAGACCATTCTTAGCGACTACGGAGGCCCTGATTGATTGCAATGATGGAAATATGGTAGTAGCCTTAGAGAGAAAAAGATGAAACTCAACCTATTTAAGGCTATTGAGGAGACCAATGAAAGATGTGGGTTGATCGAACAATTAAATCAAGTTGAGGGTCTAATCAAAGAAAATGTCTCATTGGAGGACTTGGAATCAAAGCAAAATACAGATGGATCTAATTATGAGACATTTCTTTTCGAGAACAAGATATCTAATGAACCTGAATTAGAAAGATTTACATTTGAGGAAAATTCTCTTCCTGGAGTAGGTGAAACATAAAAGTTAGATGAACCTTCAATGATTAGTTTCACCTTTACATCAGATCTGAAGGAACATGAAATGAAATCATTAATCGTGGATTTTGATTGTGAATCTAATGTAACCAAGTGTGATTTTAATCTCAATGATCCAAAATAATTGGGACTTTATGGAAGAAAACAAAGAGATAGTGGAGTTAAAGGATTTATGGAGAGAATTTGGAAGATCTAAGGGTGCCTTTACTTTCAAAACCTCCAACTCTTTACAAAGATCATTATGATTTATTAAATTTGATTCTTGTGAACCCAAGTTGACCCAACCGCTACACCCTCACTACTAATGGGGACAACACTTTATAAATCACAAATCTTTTACACTTGGGTTACACACCTTAAGTCTCAGCTCTACACCTCATCTATTTAGCACTAAAAGCCACTCAGTGCAACTTTTCATGATCTATCTATCCTACACCCTATCTAGTAAAGTGGAGTTACATTATCAGTTGATTTACCCATTGGAACACCTCTTATTTGAGTTCAACATCTTATACACACCTTATATTTGTGAGGGCCAGATGATTAATATTGCTTTACTGCAAAAATGACATGTTTGATTATTTGCATTATGCCTACTTTAAGGCATTAAATGCAATGCTTGTTGGAAGGCAACCCAACTCAATTTTGATGGATTTTTCCTCATATTTTTGCATCTCATTTTGCATCACAGTTCTTGAGATCCTTCTACACTTTGACTTTCTTAATCAGGTGCTATTTTTCACTACTTTACTACTTTATGCAAAGGGACATAGCTACTACCTATCTGATTCATCATTTTGCTATGTATATGGGGAACTTGTGCACTATGCATTCACTCATACATCTCATATGCATACATTTTACAAAATCAAAAACAAAAAAAAAGAAAACATGTATATTAAAAAGAAAAAAAAGAAATATTTCTTAGGGAAATAAGTAATGGGGCTTGGGTTGTTAAGGATGATGAATTTTCGGTGCTAAGGGACCAACATTTTCGAGGTGAGGCTTAAGAATTATGGGCTTACATTCATCATGACCGAAATGATCTTAATTATCTACGTATCACTTAAATTGGAGCTAGTTTTCGAGCCTTTACAGTGACTAACTGACTTTAGAAACAGCTGATCAACATTGTCGGCACTTGGTCTGATCTTTATCCCTCTAATTTTGATATTCTAAGGATTAGAGTGTCAAACATTTTTCACACACTTGGCACACCAGCAAGCTCAATAAAACAAAAGTCACAAAAACTTCCATTTTGCCATTCTACCTTTATGTTTTGACTTAGGAGAGGCTACAAAATGTAACTTGATTGAATGAGTTTCCATTGCTAAGGAGTGGAAATGCAATTTCCCTTCTATGACGCGAGATAACACGTCACTACCTCGACGCTTGTTTCTTAAGATATCAAAATATCCTAAGGGGCATGGAAGTGCATCACACAGTTTGAGTGCCATGGGCATCATTATCTCAAAATGTCGATTGCCAGGGCTTCGATTCGCTTCAGAATGTCATGGGAGACACTATCCTGAAGTGTTAATTGCTAGGGTTCTATGGGTTGCCATGGGCGGTGCTATCCTGAAGTATCGATTGCAAGGGGGCCTTCGAGGATCGGCGATGGGAATAAGGAGCCTAATAAAAATAGTGTTGAGAACCAATCTGAGGTTAATCCTAGAGAGAAATCAAAAAGAAAATAAAGTAAAAACACTTCGTTGACTAGTACAGAATTTACGCAATTTTCTAAATATGGGATTTTTTCATTGAGACACGTAAAATCGATCAACTTTTAAAATTTATAAACCTAGATATGGTGAGCATTTAGGGTCATCCAAGAAGGCCAATTTGTTAGTCAAATAACTGATTCTCTCTCACACACTCTCAAATCAACACTTGTATTTTTGTATTTTTGATTTTGTGAATTTTTAGGATTTTGAAATAGTGGGCAATGAGATGCGAATTTGCAAAGGAAAATTACGCCTAAATACTAGAGCCTAAGTGACAAAAAAAACACTCTAAGCTCACCCTAGGTATGTGGAGACCTAGGGTAATTAGAAAGAAACTGTGTGCACTAAGCTACTAAACAAAACACGCAACAAAATAAGAACAAGAAACTTGAGGCAAATAAAACTTTTGTATTGCTAATAAAATCAAGTACTAGTAGTGGAATACTTGGTACAAGAAATTCAAAAAGTAACTAATACAAAAAGAGAAAAGAAGATGAAGATATCCTGCAATTGATGCGAAGAACCCTCGCTACAAGAATGGTGGCCCCCAACTTGAAGAGGCTCCCTCCTTTCGCTCCTAAGCTCCAAGAGTGATGCTTTTCTCTATCTCCTCCTAAGGTGGTGAATGTCCACACTAAGTCCTCCTTGCCTGGCCGTCCCCCTCTGATGGTGTTGCTCCTTGACTTTGGCACAAGAAAGAAGGGAAGAAGAAGAAGGCACCAAGGAGGCAAGGTTTGACGTGAGGCACGACTTGGAGGGGTGACGTGGCTACTTTGTGGCCATTGGATGACGATCCAATGGCCCAGATCAAAAGCTGCATTGCTTAGAAGTAGTACATGGAGCAACAAGTGATCTGGATGGCACCACATGGTGCCATCTAGATCGTCCATCTTCTTCTCTTTGTACCGGATGCTACAGGACTTTGATTGAGATGATTCTTGCATCGTTGGACTACGATCATCGCTCTGATTCCATCTATATAGTTGGATTGCTCATCTGAGACCTATTTCAACATGCACTTGTACAACTTGGCCATTAAACATTAATTATAAGCAATTTCAATGTAAAGGCTATACTACATGCATGCAATGCTTCCGAACCCAGTACATTGTGATATTTACGCACATGAGCCCTCAAAACTGACTTTAATTGATGCAATTATCGTAATTATTTGTAAAGTCATCATACCCCCATGCCCACCCCTTACTAGTTCCTAGCAAGGTCAATCTAATGATATCTACAACTAGAATCAAGAATCAATCGCTCAAGCATAAGTTGCTTGTCAACAAGAGGAACTTTCTACTAAGGGCCTAAATTACAGAGACTCAGTAGCGCCTAGGTATCCGCCAAAATGCAGATTTCCCAAGTCCTCGCCTTATTCTGTATAAAAGCAAATTCATTTTTTTCTTTTTCTTCTTTTCAATTATTTTGGATTTTGGAGTTGGGGTAAATTTTTACGGCTACCTAACTCACTCAAGACTCACAAAGGACTCTAAGTGCTAAGCATCTTATTATTGAAATTGTGAAAAACTCACTCAACGGCAATTAAAACGGACTTCAAGTTTCTACTCCCCTAAGTGATCCGAAAAGAAAAGAAAATGCTGCCTAAAGGCATATCTACCTGACTGGTAGTTTTATCCCTACTTTTATTCTTGTTGAGTCAACATAAAGGTGAACCCAATGTATATCTTCTCGGCTGATTCTACTTCCTCGCTTCATCCTTAAGTGTTTGGGAACTTTTGTACATTTTATGAACTAGGATTTGGACAAATGACCAATGGAGAGTATAACCCACAACAACTTGCCAACCATACTCGTGCGGTGAAGTGTGGCTTATTATTTTTTTCTTTTTTCTCCTTTTATCTATTTTTTCTTTTCTTTTCTTATTTTTAAGTAGGTGGCTTCCTTGGTCTAAGATTTACCTAAAGGCATATGTAAAAAAGAATGGGTCACGTGGCTGGGCTCTGGACAACCTGCTAATAGGGCATGTAACCCACGACAACTTGCCAACCATACCACCCTAGGAGTTCATTAGCTACCTACTTTCCATTCGAACCATCGAAGAGTGAGTCAGTGCGAGAAGTGTGCAGATGCTTAGACTATAAGTCCCCTCAAATCATAGAGCAAGTCGATAAGTTGCATACTTATCACCCCATTTTATTAACCAAATTATCATAACTTATGGTGATGAGGACTCAAGAACAAGTCCACATTTTAGCAGACACCTAGGCTGATTAAGCCCGAGGACCTGAAGAGTCTAAGTGTTCAGGTCCTTAATGTATCATTTCCTAAAGTTGACAAGCTTCTAATGCCTAAGTTACCTTTTCCTAATTCTCACTTTTTTTATTTTTATTGGAAAAATAAAGAGAAACAGGTACAAAAATCAGATGTTTTGCGAATCTGACAAAATAATTCAGGACTACAATATGTACTCATGCCTATCTAATGCAATATCTTCATTGTATAACAAAGACATGAAAAGGAGTAGAATAAACAGAATATCACCTGAATTTTGTGATGGTCCAGTCAGCTCCACTGAGAATATACACAAGTGCTAAGTTTAATGTCTTCAGCTGGACATAGTGCACCAACAGAAAGAAGAAATAAAAAACTCAGAAAGGTGGGTCAGGATCGGAATAAAAAGTTTAACCTGGAAGCTCACAAGAAGGTATCCACAGATGTGGATCAGGTTATGATGTAGACCCAAGCCCTAAGGTCGCGTGGTTCTAAGATTCTAACTGAAAATCACTTAGCATCGGAGATCATTAAGCTTGTGGGGCCAGGCCTGCAATTTGTGCTCGTGTAACCCAAGTTTTAATTTCTAGACAATATGTAGGTTTAGACCAATAAGTGAGGTTGTCCAATTTGCATTTGACTTAAAAAAATAATCCATTATTTTATACTTCGGTTGCACATACTCAGAACCAAAAATATCATAAGGGTCCTGATAGAAAGTAGGTGGTTTGAGGCGTAAATGGTGTGTCACGCATGCCTATGTCTGTTCCTCTCTTAATCTGCGAGCATGCAGAGAAGTCGATTTAGACAAATGCAACTCGTATCTAAAATGTCGGACACTAAAGATGTAGGCTTTGTAATTAGCTTGCATCCCTTTCAAAATCAATAACTCCACAATGACCCCAAAAATCAAACATGTGGTCTCTCTGTAAAGAAAAATCCATCCCTTCTTCAATTAGGGTTTTATTGCTTATTCCCTCCAATTCCTTAACCCTTAGAATATTATCTTCAACCTCTTTTAGATCAGACTTAGTTTCCAAGGTTGAAGTAGAGGTGGGGCTAATTTCATCATCTAACTCAAACTTGGATTCTTTCCCTTGGCCCTCCTCTAAACTTGAGATGGGGTTTTCAAATGATTCAAAATCAAGAATTTCGAAGTTGTAATCCCACTCCCCATCTACAATTTTGGATGTCTCCTCCACCAAATCACTGTCCTCAGGAAGATTAGATTTGGATTCAAAGACATCGACCCCCAGTTTCTTATCAAAATTCTCAATTTCGTCCTCTATTGCTTGGAGATTCTGATTTTTATCCTCAACCTACCCCAAATCATGTTCTAAGGAATTCTCAATGACATTTTCTAATGAGTTGTATAGCAATGGGGAGGTATCAATGGTGGACTGAACCAGTTTTGGGCAATTAGGTATAGTCCAATCGATCACCACAGGGCCTTGCTTCATGAATTCCATAAAAGGGGTTTCTTTCATCAGTGTTCTTTGGCTCTCTTCATCCATTTCTTGGAACATATCAATCATAGCTTGTTTTCTCTCAATCAATTCTTGGTTTTATCTATATAACTCCAACTGAAAGCTATTTGGAATTGACTGAGTGTCATTAGATTTCCCTTGGATTTCCTCCCTATTGTACTTAGCATTCAAATCAAGGTTGGGAGGGCATGGATGAGGATGTGTATCAGAGTCCGTACTGGGGTTTAGGTTCTTGGATGGATCCTCTATTCTATCATTTTCAAGGTCCAATTCCTCAAGAGGCATCATTTTCTATTTAGTCCTACTCTAGAATAATTGAGGTTCTAAGACCTCCCAGCCAGATTCTTCATCAAGGGTCCAAAGTAGGGGGTTGATCATACTTGGTTTGTTTAGGTTTATAATCATCATAATTTGATTTCCATTTTTCTAAAATCCCTTCCAATCCATAAGATAAGTAGGAGAGATCCTTGAATTCAGATGACCTATCTTGGTTATTGTCCAGGGAAGGGTAGGGGTCATGGTGTTTTAGAGTGTAGATCCTATCAGATTGGTTAGTGAATGGGCGGGACCTAAAAGAGGAGAGTCATCACAAGGAGAATCAACATAAAGATCAAGATCCATAAGGCTTGGATTATACCCCTGAGTGGATGGGTTGGGTGTATCCTAATAGGAGGTTGGTGCGGATTGGGCAAAATTGGGATAGTTGAGATAAGAGGGATATTCTGAGTACTCAAGTCATAGGTTATATCCCCAACTAGGTGGTTGGTTATCCCAAGCAAACTGTGGATACAGTCTACTTGAGTTAGAATACAAATCATGTTGAAGATAGTTTGGGTAGGATGAATAAGCATTGAAATCCATGGCTTGGAAGAAGTGGAGGGATAAAGGAAGAACAAACGAGAGAATTGTGTGTACACAATCAAGAAAGCAAAACTAAACCCTACAGTGTAGACCTAGGTGACCTAGAAGCCTTGGAGAGAATGATCAAATCTGCAAGCACTTAAACCTCCCTTCCCAAGGTTAATCCAGCCAGGTTGATTACAAGGGGATTGAGGAAAAGGTTCTACCTTTGGCTCACGTCGCCAATTCCTGGATACCCCCCAACCACGGTCGTTTGACGCTTCCTTGCAGCCTAAATACCGAATTCCACAATGGGAATTAAGGCCAAGTTCTTAACAAACCCAATCACGCTTCCAGGACTTAGATTAATCCTTCCTAGGGCACACGTACTCAGTTTTAATTTGGGGTTAGGATAGTACTTGTGCTCAAGGTATGTGATGAGGCGTTGGTGGTGATTTGTGCCTTTTAATTAATCCGATTGAGCATGTGTGTGCACTCAAAAAAGCATGATTTTCAAGAAAGGTTTTTAGAATGTGATGTCTTTTAATGATTCATCCTTGCTTTAGTGCTTTTTAGGGTTAGAATTTCTTAATATTTTCAAACAATGTTTAGAATGGGCACACAAAGTTCTACACCAAACAAATGATGATCAATTTTCTTTAGAATCGATGTGACCCATGAAATAAGCAACCCTAGTGTATTCACTCCTAAAGTTCATGCAATTCTACTTGGTCAAACAATTTTAATTTTTTTGATAAGTGGTATGGCCCAATACAAAACATAGTTGGCTTTGCAAGCACCACTCAAGAGAAGAGCACTCATAATGATTTTCTGAAAATTATGAAGTGTGTAATCTTTTTTTTACTGGGTGATGGGTTTAAGATGTGGGTCAAATAACCATTAACCCTGCCAATTTTTTGAATTTTTTTTTTTTGGATGTTTTTAGCAAGCAATCTATCCTAAAGTTCATGCACAAGCCTAAATGCAATTTTTTTTTTAAGATAAGGAAAGGATGAGACTATGCTAGAAAAATGATACTCACAAAAGTCATCACTGCACTTTATTCCCATCTACCGACTTGGATCGTGCTCCTCCTGTTGCCTTCACACCCTACAACCAAGTTGATTGAGAGAGAAGAGAGTCGGAAAATGCGAACACTAATGCAACTATGAAAGTGACCAAAGATCCATTGCCTCCCTAGAAACAGCACCAAAAACTGACGTCGAGGAATGCGTAAAGATAATTCATTTGTTATAGCGTGCACTTACGACGTCAATTTCAAAAGAGATCATACGATGAGTACGAGTGTCGAACACAAGAAGGCAGAAATCAGATCAATTAGTCACTAATTTTATTGTCACATGGTGATTGGGCTTGCTTGTGTGGAAGAGAAGAAAGAGAGAGTGTATGTGGCAGGGTTAGAGATTCATTATAATAGTATGGTGATTGCTAAGTATGCATGAAAACAAGACACGATAACGTAGTAATAAAATTAATGAATGGCATGAATAGCAAGACAATACTCATGACGACGAGAACTATTATATTGCATAAGTGAAAGCATCTTACAAATCCTAACAATAAAGCTAGATGAATGCTTAAACAAATGTAACACTAAACTAACGAAAACTAGAAAATAAATGCGAAGATTGGAGAGGTGAGGTAGCCATAGTGGTGGAGATGCTTCTGTTGGCGGCTCGACGACTCCAAGGAAGGTGCTTTGCAACTCTATGGAGGTGGGGACGTGCTTAGTAAAAGATGTGAGACAATAAGGGTCCATAAGGCCTTCTATAGGTGAAGAAAGGGTCTTGAACCAACCTGAACCACCCCTGAAGGCGCCTTGAACCACGCCCAACTGGTTCAAGCCCAAGATCGACGCCAACATGTGCGCATGTGCTACTGGACACACACACAGCTGGGCCACGAGGAGGCACAACAGTCGTTGGATCGACGATGAAGGGCTGAGATCACGTGAGGCTTGCCCTCACCAGATCACGCTAAGTGCACGTGCAATCGTGCGTCACCAGATCCTCCCCATCCGTGATGCTGCATGGCACAATGAGGGCACGAGGATCGTGCACCAACGGTGGAGTTCACTCGCTAGCAAACGGCTGGATTGCACTCATCATGTGCGAGTGATGTGGCTTCATCCCCGCCCTTCATCCTCCATCGCACGACTGAATTGCACCGCAAATGCACTTAGGAAGGTCACGCATTGTGTTTTGAACTTGTGTCTGTCTCTGCGGAGAAGGCGTTCTCCCACTACGCTATCCACGCAGATTGTCATGTGGATGATGAGGGAGTCACACAATTTCGACCGTTAGATCTTGATCCAACGATCGAGATCTCTTGTGGCTCTCTTCTTCATGTGTGACATGAGACTTGGAGGGGCGACGTGGCTGCTTCGTGGCCGTTGGATGATGATCCAATGGCCCAGATTAAAGGCTATGTTGCTTAGAAGTAGGATGTGGAGCAATGGGCAGTTTGGATGGTGCCACGTGGTGCCATCCAGACCGTCCATCTTCTTTTCTTTGTACCGGATGCTACAGGACTTTGATCGAGATGATTCTTACGTCGTTAGACTGCGATAATCACTTCGATTCCATCCATATGGTCGGATTACTCATCTGAGACCTATTTCAACATGGACTTGTACAACTTGGTCATTAAACATTAATTATAAGAAATTTGAATGTAAAGGCTATACTACATGCATGTAGTTCACCCAAACCCACTACATTGTAATATTTACGCACATGAGCCCTTAAAACTGACTCTAGTTGATGTAATTATCGCTATTATTTGTAGAGTCATCACCATGCAGCTAAGACGAGTTAAATGAAGCTCAGATAAGCTAATCCCAACTAAGTTGAGTTGGAATCCAACTACGATGAGTTTGATTCAGCTAGATCTAACTGAATTTGGCTTCTTCATCTTTTGCCTCCCATGGTGTCAGGTTGTGTGGGATCTGATTCTCTGTTTATCCTTGACACTCAAATAAAGATGTAAAAAAAATACAAAACAATACAATGCATGCCTATCCTAAGAAAATGCCTAAATGTAGCTTAAAAACCTGACTGCGAAGTTGAAATCCTAAAAGCTAGGTGTGTTTTAGGGCATAAGAATGGTGATAAATTAACATTTATCACACCTCCATGCTTATCTTTTGTTAGTCACTTAGCAAAACTAGATTTCACAAAAACTATTTTTGGGAAAGACTAAATTTTTTTTAACTTTTGAGGAAATTATCACCACGGGACTTTGGTTGATTGAACATAAGGTACATGATTTGTTAAAGATAGAACATCAAGATTTGTCTTTGGATCCAAGGATTAGATAAATCAGGATCAATGTATCTTTCGAAAATTCACTAATTAACCCTTTTCTAATTCAAATGACCAGAAATTATTTTCGCGGTTAAGATTTCCTTGGTTCATGAATTCGATTCACAACTTGCATCACTATGAATAATCAGGTGTCAGTGATTGTGATATGCCAACATTATTAGGATATTTATAAGGTCGAGTTATTGAAACTTTTTTTTTGGGTCCCCCATGCTTAGCCTTAGATCAATCCTAATACTGACGTATCAAGATCACCATTCCCGTTACCAATCCTCAAGGGTACTTTGGCACCAGTACTTTGAGATAGCACCATCCATGACACTCCCTAGGAGCTCATAACCGCAAAACACAAATCAATGTAAAGGGGCACTCCAAGCAAACTCAGGCTCTTGCTCTTACGCTATTGGTACAGCATCGTCCAAGACACTTGAGTCGCAAAATTGCGTCTTGATGCTTCATCTAAAGATATGAAATATAGATATGGACCAATGGCAAGGTGATAACATGTTGACATTGCATCCTCAAAGGAGGTAATTTCCTCCTTTTTAGTGGTCGGAACTCACACCAATCATTTGCTTGGGATTTTCACTAAGACTAAAACATGGGGCTTTTTAAATATTAGATGTTTTTGGGCTTGGGTTGTGTTGGCTTTGTATGTGAAGTGTTGACACAAGGTTTTCAAGAGACGCAAGTTTTTGGATCGAAAACTAAGCCAAGTACTCTCCAGGTTGCTAAATAAAATCAGGTCACCTAAATCATCAAGAGTTCAGGAGAAATTTTTCAAAGGGTACTTGATCTAGTCTAAGATAGACCCGAAATTTCTAACAAATGGATCTGCTTCGTTATCCCTAACTTGTTAAAGATTCAATCCCAAATGTACCTTGAAATGAATTTTCATCCTTAGTCCCAAAGTTTTCAAAATTTCCTCAAAAGCATTTTATGATTTTTATGAGAATGCATGCAAAAAGAATTTTTTTGTATGATTTTGGGTTTTGAAAATCTTGAAATGATCATCAAAATTTTAAAACACCCCCCATGCTTATGACATGCAATGTCTACATGCATTAGGAAGAGGGAAGATATCACCTGAGTGAAAGGAGGATCGAATTCTGGATGATCAAAACCTAGGAGAAGGAAAAGAAAAAGAAAGCAGGAAAAAATAATGGGTTACCCTCCCATCCAGTGATATCTTTTACGCCATTCAGTAGGGCGTGAAGTAATGCATAGAGGACAAAAAATCATGTAAAAAGTTGGACACTTGAATGCCCTCGTGAAAATGTGTTCCTCTTGATCCCCCAAAGATATGTGGTAGAAGTAAGGGAACATAAATAATATGGAAAAGTGGAAAAAGAACCTGAGTCTGGCCAGGGTTTTATGTCTGGATGCAGGCCAGGCTCGAAGGGGTCAAGTGGTAGGTCCTAGGAAAAGTAAGAGTTAGAATAGTCAGGGGTAAGGGTGGGAATTGATAGTGAGGTTAGGGTGAGAGAGAGGTGAAATCAGAGTAGATGGGTATGGTGATATGTCAAGAAGAGGGTTTGATGTAAGGCAAGTTTCCAAATCATTGATGTTGCTGACCACTAATTCAGAATCAGAATCTTCAAAGAAATTGTGGTCAGGAATCTGAGTCCTCAAAGAAATCATCATCATGGAATCACCTAGAAGATTTGAAAATATCCAACGTAATGGTTTGGCCAGCGCATGTAATGTCCATTTACCAATATAGCAATTAATATTCGCTTTTACGGTGGCCAAAAAGGGCCTTCCAAGGATAATAGGGGCATTAATCAGAGTCTCAGGTACCTCAATGTCAAAGACTAGAAAGTCAACTGAGAATACACAGTTCTGAACCTTGGCAAGCACATCCTCGACAATTCCCTTAGGTTTAATTAAAGATTGGTCTACTAATTGTAAAGTGACCTCAACAGGTTTTAGATCACCGATCAAGAAGAGCAGGTTAAAGGTTGTGTCATTAATGATCATAAAAATGAGACGCGCCGTCGAGTCTTTCATCTTAGGAGGCAACTTGCTCTGTATGACAAAGCTTACTGTCTCCGAAAGATCCACTCTTCCAAGATTTTTGGTCTGCCTTTTTGGAGTACAAATATCCTTAAAAAAATTGGCATAGATAGGGATATATTTAATTATATCTAGAAGAAGGATATTGATCTAAACTTGCCCAAATAAATCCATGAGTTCCTCAATAGTGGGCTCAGTTTTCTTTCTTTTGTTGGTGGTGGGGTGTAGAGCTTGGGGAAACAGGATTGGAGTTTCACCTTTGAATTCTTTGTCTTTTTCTTCCTGGTTAAGGGTGGGAGGAGAGTCAACTTGCACAGGTGTAGGATGGGTTTCTTATGAAGATGTGGAAGGCCCAGGATCTTGGATAGTTTTCCTACTCCTCAAAGTAACTGCATTTGCAGTGTGGTTATTCCTTAAAGGAGGTTAAGGGCCTGGTGTTGATGGAAACCCGGTGGGTGATGTGGTGCTGGGTTAATAGGAGGCTGGCTATGATGGTTTTGATTCTGATTCCTGCCTTGGTAGTGGTTCCTTTGGTTGTTAGGGTTGGGCATGGGTTGGGAAGATAGATTTCATACAGGTCTATGAGTCAGAGTAAGCCCAATTTGATTTTGGAGATTTGTAACATGGGTTACCTTCGACATCTGAGTTTGCATGCCCTGCAGGGTTGTCATAACCTATGAATTGATATCTTCTTGGGATGGTCCAAGTTGGTGAAAGGTTTGATTCTACCCATAGCTCCTAAATTGATGTCTCTAGGGAGGAACCAAATTGGTCCAGGAGTGATTGGAGTAATTTCTCCAATTTAAGTTGGAGGGATTTCTAAAGTACTCCTGGAGAGCAGCAATATTTTCTGTGGCTGGGTTGGGATTAGTATTTGGATAATTGTAAGTCCCATCTAAACCATATGAAGCCTCAAGAAGAAAATTACTCTCAGGGACAACACCTACATTGTACAGGTTTTCTCTCTAAAGAATGTTAGGCGGGGTTAGGTGTGAAGCCTAGTTAGATGTGGTAAGTATTTCCACAAATTTCTTTTGATTTATTTGTATCTAGTCGAGTCTTTAGGCTACCGTTTGAAGGTCATCTTAGGTTACTGGAATGGATTGAGTGCTTATCTCATGAACACCAAACTGCAAGTTGGTAGTTCTTCCAAAGGTGTTCATGGAAGCGTGGTTAAATGAATTTTCACTCATTTCTTCAAAGAGTTCATAAGTACTCTCAGCATCCTTGTTTAGGAAGTTACCGCCACACGAGGCATCAACAAAACATCTCAGTTGATCTTCTAATCCATGATAGAAGATCTGCATAAGCTGCCTAATGGAATCTCATGGTGCAAGCAACTTCTTAAAAGTTCTTGGAATTTTTCCCAAGAATCATGTAAAGTCTCGCCAAGTTTTTGTTGAAAGATCGCAATAGATCTTCTTAAGGAATTTGTGTGACCAATAGGAAAGAATTTTTTTTAGGAAAGAACTCTTGAGTTGAAGCCAAGTTGTGATGGGTCTGCCAATAGTTCTGAACCAATAAGCGGCCATATCCTTGAGAGAAAGAGGGAATAACTACATTAGCCATAAGTCATCTCGCACATTACAAGAATGGGTAGTTTGTGCGAGGATTGTGAGTTCCTCAAGGTGGCTAAACAAGTCTTCCTTTGGAAGGTCATGAAAATACTTAATTAAGTTCAGAATCCCTGGCTTTATCTCAAAATCCCCTTTAGGTATAACTACCCCTGATCTATCCTCATAATTGGAAGGATCATAGAAATCCTTAAGAGGAATGGTTGGCTTAGGAGGAGGTGGTGGATTTTTCCCTTGATTGGGTAGGTTTGTGACAATCCTAGCGAACTGTTGTTGATTTGCCTGAAGTTGAGCCAATTGCTCAACCATCATAAATAAGGGATTGGGAGAAGGACCTTAGTTTTGATCTTGTGGTAACTTAGGTAATTCCAGTCTAGGGAAGTTAGGAGTGGGGATGTCAGATTGTGGGTTAGCTGGTGGATTTTGTACAAGAGGGTTTGGGGTAGGTTGTGAGGTGGAAGTGGAAGTGGTAGGATTTCTGGACCTATTTTGATTGTTTTCCATTTTTTTAGCAAAGGAAGAATGCAAAGAAGATCTGTTTGTGCTGGTGACGAAATCAAATGGTCCATAGACTGTCACCTGTGCATACACTAGAAGAACGAGACGAGTGGAGAAGGGAAAAGGAGAGAAATATGTGCAAATCAAGTAATCAAAATTCTAAGCCTAACTTAAGGTTGACTCCTTAAGAAAACCTAAGACTTAGGAACTTGATAAATCAAGAAATCAACAAATGGACCTGTTTCCCAGAATTAACCTGGTTAGATTATAGAGGTGGCTTGGGCCCAAGCATGACCTGGGAAAATCACAAGGGGCTTGTATAAACTTGTACCTATTGTTTGATTTGCCTCCAAGGTTCGAAATGTCGATTTCGATGCCATGCCGATGAAATTCTAAGTGTGCATTTCGTGGGCATACCAAAGGCATGCAGTGAAAATGCCTGTTTTTCGATGGCAGATTTCAACGATTTTGATGGCCCGAAAAAATGTCATTTCGGAGGCACGCCAAGAGCATATCGAGGGCATGCTAATGCATGCTGACAAAAATGGCAGAAGTGGTCAAAATGATATCAATCTCAATAAAATTAAATGCTGATTATGTAACAATAAGAGTGTTATATCATAATATTCATATATAACATGATAATACAATGTTAAAGTTCAGTAATGAGATATCAAATATTCTTACCATGTTAAGAATACAGAGAATTTAATAATAGAAGAATACAAAGAGTTTAGTTCAAAAAAAAGAATACAAAGAATTTAAGAATGAAAGAGTCAAAGTATATAATTTCAAAGTAAAAGTTGAAATCGTAATGTCTTGATGTATTGGAAGTCAGACAGAACTCAGAAGTCGGGACTTGGAACTCGAAAGTCAGATTTCACTAGAACCAAGAGTGTCTTGCTGGATTTATATCTTTATCATGGGTACTATCACCACATGATTGATACCATCGTTAACTATTTTGTCGATGAATACTTTGAATGTATTCACAGTAATCCTCTCAAAACATATATGAATACATTGTCTGATAATCTATTATGTACTGTCTGTACTCATGTTCATTCATACTAACTAAAATCCCAAGATGGTGAAATCTACTATTTGTGTACGGTCTGTCATGCTGCCCACACGCACGATTAGTTGCACGTGTTTGGGAGAATCCTGCTGTTGTAGAATCATCTTGTGATTATTCTGATCTTAGCATTGGAGGGGGAGCTTGGGGTTGGAACTGCTGAGGAAAATAATTTTGGATGGTACTATACTCATATGGGTAAGAATATTCACTCCTAGTCCTAGTACCAGAAGTGTCAACATATCCTAACTCAGCGTAAGAATGTGATGGATAATTATATGAAGGCGGTGGTGGTGCAAATGACTACAGGTAGAATGGTTGAGCGTACGAAGATCCTGTCTCATGTCCTATCTCGTATTCCGTGTCATATCCAGATGCAGGTGTTGAAGAACCAAAAAACTGATCACCAATGCTCATGGAACCAATTGAGAAGCTCAAATCCTCCATGTAGGCATCATGACTTCGATATCTCTCGTAATCCATGGCTGGTGGACTAAGACTTGGAATATGTTCGCCATGGATATTGGTGTGTTGTTCATCATATTCTATAGCACCCTGAGTTTGTACCACCTGACCACCACGTCTTCCTCTGTCGGATGATCGTTCTGATCTAGATCCTTCTACCATTACGAATGCATCTACATCTAAGCCATCATCTGAGTCATCCTTTGAGGTTGAAGTAGTTTGTGATAATTGTCGTTCTTCATCCTCTTCATCCAGTACCCTTATAGGAAATGTATGACGATCAGATCTGGCCATATGTCTTTGAACATTAGCACCCATTTTCTTTGATAACTTTAGATCTGACCTTCCCCTAACATCCATTACAGGTTCTCCTCCAATGTCATTTATTCAACTTTCTAGCACATTATCTCTGGTTCGAAAAATGTAGGCTAGATCAATTGGATCGGCCATTTCCTTTTCAAAACCCTCCTGAATGTGCCTCATTCATAACCTTGTGTTGTAGTGGATGTACACAAGGTCATTAAGCTTGTGAATTCCAAGTTTATTTCTTCTTTTGGAATGGATAAGGTTAAATGTACTCTAATTTCTTTCGCACCCACCAGCAGATGATGTTTGTGATAACACTTTAATAGCCACCTGTCGTAAATTTGGAGCTTCTGTTGCATACAAATTCCACCATTCCGCTGTAGGAGAAACATATTTAAGTCATAAATTGGATATTATAGAGTAAATTATTATTAGTAAATATTAAAAGGATGTCGGTTATTACCAGGATGAGTGCTCTTAATAGCCTGCTGTGCCATATAACTCCCAAAAGATCCCATCCTTTCTCTAAATAATGTAATCTACAACATAGTAATATGAAGATATCTCAAATATCTTATTTAAGTTTCAAATTTCAAGCTAAATTTGCCTATCTCATTCATGCACGCTATTTGTATAGCAGTTGTAGGAGAGAACTTTTGAACAACTTTTTGCATAACTTGAATGAGATCTTCACGCATGCCAAGGTGGTATTTATAGTTAAATTTTGGGTTGAAATAATAGCCTATGATAAAAGATAAATAGTTAAAAGAATAAAAAATTACTCGAATAAGATAAATTTATAATGAAATATACTTACCAGCAAGGTGGAGAGGGTGGGGTAACATGTTTTGTCTTCGTTCTCTTTTTATCTTTAAGAATGGCTCTTTGGACCTTTCCGCTGCTTCTTCCACTTTTTCATACATAATTTCTAATGCTTCGTATATGTAACCCATCGTTTATTTCTTATCTCCATCTACCAACTTCAAAACTAATATGAGGGGTTCCATAATACAAGTAACGCGGTTGCAACCATCCCAAAATCGTGAATTGTTTATCAAGTCTTCTACATCCTTCCCACCTTGTGTCCTAGTTTCTGTCATGCCAAACCAATTGTTAGAATTTACCATTGACTTCAATCTAACTTTATTGTCTAAAATATTTAGCAAGGAGATGTAATTTGTAGCAAATCGTGTTATCCCAGGATGCAACAATTCGCCATTACAATGCTCCCTCGTTAACAACAAGACATGCCTGTGATTGTAAATAAATGATGTAATCGATCGGGCCTTGTCTACAACAGACAAAATTGACTTCCTCTTTTCGAAGTCTTTCAAAATTAAATCTATATAATGTGTAACACATGACATCCAGAATATTCCATATTTACCTGATTTCATAATCTTTTCTCTCGCCTTCTTGAAGTTGCTGCCATTATCCGTAATAATCTAAACAGTATGTTCCTTCTCGACTTCATCAATCATTTCCTTCAATAAGAAATAAAGGTACTTGTAATCTTTCACTTTATTCGATGCATCTACGGATTTCAAAAAAATGGATCGTCCATCATAATATACAAGGAAGTTAATGATTTGCCTCCTTGTATAACTAGTCCAACCATCTGTCATCAGTGTTACTCCATAATGGGGCCACATATTTTTCAAATCAGAAATATAGTCACCTAAATCTGCCTTCTCCATAAGCATGTATTTATTCATTATTTCATATGCAGTAGGAGCCTTAACTCCCATCCCATATTGAGCACTAACGTCAATAACATTTTGCAACCATGGCCCGTCTGCTATGTTAGTTGGCAGCCCATGAGCCAAAACTAAGCTTGTGACTACTCTACCAACCTTTTTCCTTGCATTCCCAAACATGCCCTTAATGGTTTTCTATTTTGGGTCTGCTTTCCCCCCAGGCTCCCCTTAGTGCTACCAGATCGAAATAAACCACGTAAACCCATTTTTTATTTTTTGGATGGATGTGGAGGCAGTCCTGAGCCTAAACCACTACCACCAGCATCTATATACCTCATGCTTTGTGTTTTTCGATCACTTGCCAGAGCTTGTCGTTCATGCTCACTTCTGAGTGAGTCTTTCATTGCTTGTCTAAATTGTCTCCTCCTTGGATTTGCCTCCACATCACTCGGATATTCATAGTCTTCATCAGAGTCAGTTTATATCATAGTATTCTTAATAGCTACCAAACAGGGCCTCACGGATTGCTTCTTTTGACCTCTATTTTATTACTTCCTTCTCTCGCCTTGACATCATTGACTCAGCAATCAAATCACGAACATCATCTAGATAATCCTTAGATTTTATAACATTCTCGTCGTCACCAACTAGGTGATGCTTGAATCGTGTAATTCCAGTACCCTTTAGCTATTTTCCACAAAAAATACATGGTATCATAGGTTTGGTTCCATCCATCACTTTGGTGCATACAACCATCCAATGTCTTCCTTATCCTTTTTGACGTTACCGCCCCCACTTCCTCCAACAATAGCTTTGGCTTTTCCAGACATACTGTTTCTGCACAGCTGCACTACATTTACTACATAATTCATAATCATTGTATAATCATATTATACCTTTGACATATCTATGCCCCTATCTAATTCAATTAAACAAGCAAATTCTACCTTAAAGGGTTGCACCTATTGGATCTAATCCAAGCCCTATTAGACCTGATTGGATTACTCAGACCCTTGAATTACCTACCTGGCCAGATGGGTGGGACCCCCTAGGACACTTTGCATGGAGGGACACCACTAGAGGTTAATGCGGTTACCGCACCGACCTGTCTTGTCACCGGTTGGTCCAAGTAGAGAAGGTCCCAAAATGATCCAATTAAGTCTAATATGACTTAGATAATTATCCAACCTAGTTGACACATTTAGTTCTTTTTAGGCTTGGGTATAATCATGTTTTTTGGAAAGTCTAATATTTATGTTTAATGGTGAGTATTGGTAGGTGTTGGGCTTTACTGCTGGAAAGCATGGGGGCTAGACTACCTAGTATGTATTGTACTTTACATGTAGTTGCTACTATTTGCTATTATGTATTGCTAAATTTAGAACTTGAAAAACATGATGGTTAAAAAATGGTAGTGAATACTACCATAAATGAAAAAAAGGTACGAAAGTTGTTATCGAAACATTCTACTTGATTTTTGAAAGAAACTATCTTACCACAGCAAGTCACTAACACACCGTTGATCAGTAATCGATAAGCAACAGTAGCCAGCAGGCAACAGCAAATCGTATAGTGAATTGGGATTGTGAGGCTGTGAGCTCAATCGATGTGTGCAGCTGTGAGTGTGAATTGCAACAACTGATAGTCGATATTTATAACGAATCATTTTGAATAATTTATGAAATTTTTATAATTAAGTCCATCCACCATGAATGAGTGCAACACGAATTATCGATTTATATTTTATTGGTTTTTTATGATTACGTCCGTCGATCAGTGACGTACTGTGACATATCCATCACCGTCCACAATTTACCCATTCTCCACCACCATATCCATCACCGTCTACATACCTTAATTCCCAACCCATTCACATTGGCCACTGCACCGTGCACATCCTAAAAACCCATTCACATTAGCTTGGCCACTGTGACGTGCCACCGGGCACTGGCATCGGCACGACCTCCCGTTCCTTTTGCCCCCTCTCCCCTTCCCATCCCATCAAAAGGGTCATCATCAAAGGAAATCCTAGATGTGCGACGGCCACCCCGTACCAGGAGATGCTCCGTCTCTCCCCCGCCTCCCCAGCAAGCTCCAAGCCCACCAAGAAGACAAAAGCTCCGTAACGATGCAAGCTGTAGGCTGAAGCAGCGGCAGAGATGACACATGACAGTGTGGCAGTGGCACCAGCGGAGTAGACTAGCACATAGCATGTAAGCTATAGCAAACTTCGACATCGGCATGGGCCATATCGTCGGCATGCCGACGATATTGTCAGCATACCGGTAAAATACCTGATTTTCAACATCAAAATCATATCGACATGGGTGTTTTGGAAAACAGGCCTTGCCGACGGCATGCCATCGGCATTTAAATAGTTGCTTGCCTCTTAGTCTGGCACTGCGTTTATTAAGGGAATTAGGAACAATTAGAAATAACTTGAAATCTAGATATCAAGCCTAAAATTTGATGTTCTTAGTGCTCAAGTGACTACAAATTTTAGTTTAGTCTTAGGAACTTAAAGTGCATGGGAATGTGATGGGCGTTAATTGGGGTAATGCCCGATTATTTCAACTTTTTGTGTATGAATTGGACGAGAAATGTGACGCCTAAGTCAAAGCAGTAGGATTTGCAAACAAGGATTATATTTGAAGATTTTAGGGTTTGATCAAGATTTTAGTGACTTTTAAGATTTTCCCTTTTTAAGTATTCAAACAAGTTTGAAAATGATCACACAAGATAAGGCAACCAAGTTTTGGAGTTGGTGAAAGCCAATTCCTTTAATTGATTGTGTGACTAGGAGAGAAAATCAAAACCCTAAAGTAAAAATCTTAAATATACAACTCCTAGAATGAATCTCTTTCTTTTAAAATCTTTTTAAGTGGTGGTCCAAATGAGACCACCACCTGATAGTAAATCAAACAAGGAATCCAAAAATGAATTTTTTGAGATTTTAGAAACTTGTTTGATATTTTTGCTGAATTTTTCTTTCTACTGGTGTCAAAAGGTAGAAAGTATAGATTCGAAAAAATGATCCTACAGGAACCTTAACAACCTCAAAAATTTTTCAAAGTTTTATATGTTATAGAGAATTTCTCAAGGTTTCCAGCAATACAAAGCTTGTTCAAATCTGATAAGTAGAAAAATTTATAAAATTTACATACAGTAAGAAAAGAATAAGGAAATAAGGTTTAACCCTTGTTTTGTCCATGAAATTTTTATTTTTTGTTATTCATCAAAACTTTTTGAAATTTAGATTCAAGTTTCCTGACTCAGAGGGACTTCTTTGGGTGAAGTTTGAGAATTTTTAGAAGCCTTTAAGTGTCCAGACCTGATTTTTGAAAATCAAGTCAGAAGTTTGAATTTTCACAAATCCAATACCAATAAGAAGGTGGTGGAGAATTAAAGCAAACGAGCAAAAAATTAATTTTTAAGGTTCCACCACCCCAATTTTTTTTGTTTTTATGAGTTTTGATAATTAAAAGATTTTTTTTGAGATTCCAAAGAAGTTTTGGCTTGGGTACGTACGTGGAGA
Source organism: Thalassia testudinum (assembly GCA_037157565.1). Taxonomy (NCBI): domain Eukaryota; kingdom Viridiplantae; phylum Streptophyta; class Magnoliopsida; order Alismatales; family Hydrocharitaceae; genus Thalassia; species Thalassia testudinum. The sequence goes on along the minus strand of JAZHRO010000063.1, from coordinate 27,294,168 downwards.
TCGCAGAGAGAAAAGACAACTTGAAGCTTCTGCTCCAAGTGAATCCAATTCCCGCTCCTGCTCCTGTTTCATACCTGAGTCAAAATCAAACAAAACTAGTGAAGACCTACCTCAACAAGAGAGAGAAAAATAAAAGACTAAGCCTTGACTCCCTGGCAACGACGCTAAAAGGTGATACGAAATTTACGTGGTTTTCTAAATGTGGATTTTTGTTGTTGAGACGCGTAAAATCGATCAACTTTTAAAATTTGTAAACCTAGATATAGTGAGTATCTAGGATCATCCAAGAAGGCCAATTTGTTAGTCAAATAACCGGTTCCCTCTCCTGCTCTCTCAAATCAACACTTGTATTTTTGTATTTTTGATTTTATGAATTTTTAGGGTTTTGAACTAGCGGGCAATGAGATGTGAATATGCAAAGGAAAATTACGCCTGAAGGCTAGATCCTAAGTGACAAAAGAACTTCTCTCTAAACTCACCCTAGGTACAATGAGACCTAGGGTAATTAGAGAGAAAGCGTGTGCACTAAGCTATAAAATAAAACACACAACAAAATAAGAAGAAACTAGAAGCGAATGAAACTTTTGTATTGCTAATAAAATCAAGTACGGGAAGTGGAATGCTTGGTACAAGAAATTCAAAAAGTAGCTAATACAAAAAGAGAAAAGAAGATGAAGATATCCTCCAATTGATGCGAAGAAGCCTCACTCCAAGAATGGTGGTTCCCTACTTGAAGAGGCTTCCTCCTTTTGGTCCTAAGCTCCAAGAGTGATGCTTTTTTCTATCTCCTCCTATGGTGGTGAGCATCCACCCTAAGTCCTTGCCTGGTCGTCCCCCTCTGATGGTGTTGCTCCTTGGCTTTGGCACAAGAAAGAAGGGAAGAAGAAGGCACCAAGGAGGCAAGGTTTGCCTACTTAATCTTCTCTTCTTTCTTATTCCTTGGCCAAAGTTAGGGTAGGTATGGTTAGAGATTGTGGTATCCAAGAATGGTTGAATGTGGTGGTTAGATCGGATATTAATAGGAGGGACAAAGGGGGTTGGCGTGCCCTTTTGATGGAGGGCTAGGATGGAGTTTTGGGAGGTTTTTGTAGGATGGATGGTAGGGATAAGTTGGCTCCAACCAAGGAGCTCTGGAGGGGGGTGGTTATGCCCTTTTTGTGGCCATCCATGGTGGAGAGACACCACCATGTTGGTGCCAAAAGGAAGGGTTTTAGAAGGGAGAAGATGGTGGGAAAAATGAAGGGTGGAGAAGGGTTTTAGGCTTAGGTGTAGGGTGGAGATACATGGGTTTTTGGAGGGAAAATAATGGCGCCAAAAGGAGATGGTTATGGGGTTTTGGCACCACCTTTTTGGTGGCTGTTGGAGGTGGAGATGGGGTGAAAATATGTCTCTTGGTTGGTGCCAAAAATAGAGTAGGAGTAGGTGGAGCTAGGTGGACTTATGTAGGGTTGAAGGGGAGGCTTATGTAGGTGGTTAGGTTGGATGGCCATGGAGGGAGCTAGTGAAAGCTAAGCTAAGCTAGCTTAACCAGTGAAGTAGTGGAGGAAGGAGTAGAGAAGTGATGGTTTGCTGAGGTGGAGCTGAAATGGAGCTACATTGGAGCTTGCCGGAGCTGACTACTGTTGAAGAGAGCTGAAGTTGAGCTTAATAGCTAGCTTAGCTAGCTAGTTCTTTACTAGCTACCAAGGCAAGCTAGGTTGAACTGGTTTTCTTCTGACTTTAGCTAAGGTGAGTTAGAGCTAACCTTCCCGAAGACTACCTAGCTAGCTGAGGTAGCTAGCTTAGGTCAAGTAGCTCATCTCAACTGAGTTAAACTAATTTGAGTCTTCGGGAGCTGGAGTTCAGCTAGCCTAAGCTGGTTGAGGTCTTCTTCAGCTTACTAGGCTTAGCTAGTTGATGACAGTAGCTAACCCTAGTCAGGTAGGGTTTCCAAGAGTAGAATGGAGCTGGAATGAGCTGAAATGTAGCTGGGATCAGCTGAGTTGTGCTAGCTTGAGCTATCATTCAGCTGAGGTGAGCTGAATGGAGTTGAATAAGCTAATCACAACTAAGTTGAGCTAGAATCTAGTTGTGATGAGCTAGATTCAGCTAGGATCCAGCTAAATTGAGCTTCTTCATCTTTTGCCTCCCATGGTGTCAAGATGTGTGGGATCTGATACTCTTTTTATCCCTGACACTTAAGTAAAGATATCCAAAAAATACAAAAGAATGCAATGCATGCCTATCCTAAGGAAATGCCTAAATGCAACCCAAAAACTCGATTGCGGAGTTGAAATCCTAAGTGCTATATGTGTTTTAGGACATAAAAATGATGATAAACTAGCATTTATCACTGTATCACAAAAATTCAATTGCGAATTGGTGAAACCATTTTACACTTCTCACTGACACTTAAATCCTAAGCCTAGACAAACTAATAGATAAGGAGTAGGCCAAGGAAAGCCTTGTTGGGAGCCCACATCTGGGTCAGTTGAAATCCAAAAGGGTTAGATACTAGGATGTTGTAAATCTAGGCCAAGAATCAAAAAGTCTACCTCTGAGAGAAGTCCTGCATCCTTTGACCTAGGAAAACAACTCAAAATCGTGTGAAATTTCCCCTCAAACCAAAAAGAGTTTTTGTTCATGGAGGTTTTACTAAAGACTAGCAAAAGATAGGCATGGGATAATAATCAAACCACATTTTCTATTGCCCATGGTTATGCTTTGCTTGGTTTGTGAGCCAACTAGGTTAGAAGCATGATCATACAACATACATATAGCATGATTGGCATTTGATATAGGCATGTATCCAATTTTGCATAGTTTCTGTGATCTACACTAATTAATAATATTTTGTGACCACATGATTGAAGGTTGAGGAAAAGAGGGAGGAAGAAAGAAGAATTGAAGAAATTGAGTTGGAGATTTGAACTCGGGAGCTTTACAAACCTTAGGCTCCTACATCAACAATAAATGAGCTCCTCTGCTTCATTTATTAAGCTTCAACTTCACTCCACCTAGAGCCACCTTTGCACATTCTCCATGGCACATTTAAGTCCCTCTCCCCAATTCCAACAAAGCCACCCTCATTATGGATGAACATTCCACCACACCCACATCCCACCACCGATTAATAGCCACCCAACCCAATCCCAAGACATCATCATTAATCTCAACACATCTACCCATAACCATAATTGTTAGCACACCCCTCCCTCCTCCCCTTGTTATCTCTCTCTCTCCACCTCTATATAAGGCCATTCATTCCATCCTTCCACGCCATCTTTGGCAATCCCATCTGTTGTGCACTCTAAGTGCATGTTTGTTTCAAGTGATATAGCAACATAACCCCTGTTTGGCGAACTTTATCCTGAGGTAAAGTTATCACATTCTTAAGGGGGATATCCTGTGGGATAATGTATTCTGGGGTGGGGGTGGGATAGATTTATCCCCCCTCTTGTGAAACAAGTTTTTCACTTATCACTCCAAACACCCCCACTTATCCTGTGATTTGACCCATACCTCCTCCAAACATAAAACCTCACTTATCCCCCACTTATCCCTCAATCCCACCATTTGCAAAATTTATCCCTAAAAATTCATCCTACAAAGCAAACATACCCTAAGGGAGAAAGGGAGAGCCTAAGGACTACATAAGTCCAAATTTTAGGCATTGAGAGGGAGTCACTCCACCACCCATCAATTGCCAATCCATCGCCATTTTATTCGACACCATCATCCTACGCCAACATCTTGGAGGAAATGGGGCTGAGGTTCTTCCACGCCAAGGACGAGTAGGGAGGAGCACATCACCCTTTTGAAGGAAGCTCGCTTCTACGCTGAGGAGAGGAGGACCATCATCACTTACACCATCATCCGAGCATCTCCTTTCATAATCTTTTTTCTCCTTTAGTTTCTTACATGTTTTTGATAATTGGTAGTTTTTTTACTTTTGTAAATTTTATAGATTGTCTTTTTGTTGAACTTAGAATATTATGACAATGAAAGTTACATTTTTGTTCAATCTTTGATTTTGTTAGGTGTGTGAATTTGCTTGGTTGTTGATTACAAGCCACCCATCGTGGTGCTAGTGAATTCGATTGCTAAGCCACCTTCATTTTCTTTAGTTTGTTAGTTAGTTGAAAATAGTTGATATTATCGCTTGTGACCAAAAAAATTCAATTTGCATTTTATTTTCTTCTTATTGAGAAAAACCAAAAAATCACAAAACCAAAATATCAAAAAGAAACAAGGCATTAAACATTGGGTCTTCAAATCGACACCTTGCGTCCTTGTGAATTGACTCGACTTGCCATTGCACAAGCTGATAAAAATCTTTAAATGTTGAACCTTCGTTACGCGTTGCAACGACATAAAAATCACATCTTTTTAAATCGTGTTTCGATCCATTCAAGTATCTTTGGAGAGCTCACCTAATCCAAGGTGGAGCAGGAACGTCCAGGATGACATGATCCCCCTCCCTCTTAGGCAGCTGCTACTTCTACTTCCTCCCTGACTCAACCTTCTCGAGCTGGACCCTCTACTTCTCTACCCTCATATACCCACTACCAGCACTTTCAGGTCTCTACTGCCTCCTCCAATGAGACCTACTCCATCCTTCTTCGACCACGAGTGGCCTTATCTTGACAGGTAGTTTACTAGGCATGACTCTCTAGGTGTACAGGACATCACAGACATCTCTCTCATAATGCATAGATAGAGAGAGACAACCACGATAATGATGGAGCATGAGACTCAGGTATCTGACTACCTGAGTAGGCAGGTACAGTTTCTGGATCAGCTAAGAGAGTAGATTCACACCTTGCAGTTTTACAACCAGCGACCTCCTAAAGCCAGATGACCAGCAGCAAAATCTCCTCATGACCAGGCTACAGCTTCGGTACCTCCTAGACTGTAGCAGACTAGCACTCTTGTCACTCTGTCCCATGACACCGAAGATGAGTCAGCTATCACCTATTTCGAGACGTCGACTATGATTTCATGCGTCATCCTCCGCTGGACCAAGTACTACTAGCTATTCTCTTGATCCATGGATGCTAAGTTTCCGTATGATATAGAGGCTTTTCTTCTTTTTTCCAATTTTTTATTTCTTTTCTAACACTTTGGCTTGTAGTACTTTATATATTTTAGCATGACTGTTGCTTTATCTATTCTTGCATATGTCTTTAGCCCTCTATTATGGTGACCTTCAATTACCTTTACATAGATTAATGCCATTCCTATTTAAATCATCTCTTTAATTTTGTAAAGTGGGAGCTCATGTTATAGTTTACTTGCTTTGGAACTTAGATTTTACCATAAGCTTTTTTGTTAATAACAAAGGGGGAGAAAAATTCTATGTGCACTTAATTAAAAGAGCAGCATGTCATGCATTTTAAATTTTCATGCATATATAATTATAATTTTGTTATCATAAAAAAGAAGTAGAATGTTGATACCTATGTTTTGATGTAGCAAAATTATATTTTATTATGGACTAATCATTTCAGGTCACAAACACTACAACAAAAATAGTCAAAGGCAATGAATATTTTATGAAGATCAAGATGAATAAATTGCTTTTATATGACCTGCTAACGAATAATTTATTCATCGCCACATTCATTGTTATACAAGCTATTGTTAACTCTACAACGAATAATATATTCATTAGCAAATTTAAATAACGAATAAATTGTCACATTAAATTTAGCGATAGATGTTTACGTTGTTTTACCTTCTTGAGCTGGACCCTCTACTTCTCTACCCTCATATACCCACTACCAACACTTTCAGGTCTCTACTGCCTCCTCCAATGAGACCTACTCCATCCTTCTTCGACCACGAGTGACCTTATCTTGACGGGTAGTTTACCAGGCATGACTCTCTAGGTGTACAAGACATCACAGACATCTCTCTCATAATGCATAGATAGAAAGAGACAACCACAATAATGATGGAGCATGAGACTCAGGTATCCGACTACCTGAGTAGGCAAGTACAGTTTCTGGATTAGCTAAGACAGCAGATTCACACCTTGTAGTTCTACAACCAGCGACCTCCCAGAGCCAGACGACCAGCAATAGAATCTCCTCCTCATGACCAGGCTATAGCTTCGGTACCTCCTAGACTGTAGCAAACTGGCACTCTTGTCACTCTGTCCCACAACACCGAAGATGAGTCAGCTATCACCTATTTCGAGACGTCGACTGTGATTTCATGCGTCATCCTCCGCTGGACCTAGTACTACCAGCTATTCTCTTGATCCATGGATGCTAAGTTTCCCTATGATATAGAGGCTTTTCTTCTTTTTTCTAATTTTTTATTTCTTTTCTAACACTTTGGCTTGTAGTACTTTATATATTTTAACATGATTGTCGCTTTATCTATTCTTGCATATGCCTTTAGCCCTCTATTATGGTGAACTTCAATTACCTTTACATAGATTAATGCCATTCCTATTTAAATCATCTCTTTAATTTTGTAAAGTGGGAGCTCATATTATAGTTTACTTGCCTTGGAACTTAGATTTTACCATAAGCTTTTTTGTTAATAACAAAGGGGGAGAAAAATTCTATGTGCACTTAATTAAAAGAGCAGCATGTCATGCATTTTAAATTTTCATGCATATATTATTATAATTTTGTTATAAAAAAAAAGTAGAATGTTGATACCTATGTTTTGATGTAACAAAATTATATTTTATTATGAACTAATCATTTCAGGTCACAAACACTACAACAAAAATAGTCAAAGGCAATGAATATTTTATGAAGATCAAGATGAATAAATTGTTTTCATATGACCTGCTAACAAATAATTTATTCATCGCCACATTCATTGTTATACAAGCTATTGTTAACTCTACAACGAATAATATATTCATTAGCAAATTTAAATAACGAATAAAATCATCACATTAAATTTAGTGACAGATGTTTACGTTGTTTTACTTTCTTTTAACAATAATTTTTTTCGTCACCTTATGAAGAATTAAAATGCCAATGATTAATTCGTCAGAACATAAAAATGATACAAAAATGTATTAATTATCCTTTAAAACAGTCATAATATATCATACTTATAATTTATTTTAATTACCTATAAAATAAAATTTTATTTTACATTATTCACTAAAATATTCCTCAGAAATCAAAATTTTTAAATGAAAACTTTATAGAAATACGCCTAAAAAATTGTGAATAAACTTCATTACAGCATATATTTGAAGGGACCAAAAACTTTATTAGTTTCCAAAAAAATATTGAGATATATACTTTCCAAAATAAACTCCAGAAGTTCCTTTCAACTAATATAGCTAGAATTTTACAAAAACTAATTGTTCGTGCACTCTTTATCTGTTATACATACAAACAAGTCAAATGAAAAGCTACCACTATAAGCTTTTTGAGAATTTATGTACTAACAATAAAGCTGGTTAAAATTTTACCAAGGTTTAAAAATCGAACCGATCATCGAACCGGTCAAGCTCTGATTTTGTTTTTTAGTGATTCAACTGCTGGTTTGAACCGGTCAAACCGGTGATGACGTCATCATTAGAATCGAACCAGGAAAAATTGGACTAGTGATGCTTAGGTTTGGCTTGTATTGGTCCAATTGAGTTGAGCTGGGTTAAATCAAAATTTAATATATAAAAGACTAAATATAACAATCACCAAACTAAAAGCATGCTCCTGGTGGTTTGTCATTCCTCTTCTTTTAAATTACCTGATGATCAAGGCAAAGTCCTTAAGCAGATATCATGGTCATCAACCAGTTACAACGATCTGTTAATTGGCATGTGATGGCAGATGAAAAGATACCAAAGATATAGCTTAAATGAACATGCACTTACAAGGATAGGCTTTTTGTCTGGTGGTGAGTTGGTAAGTTCTTTTTGGGATGAGTTGCGAGATAAGTTGTCAACACTTCACTTATACTTTTGCCAATAAAATAAACTTCTTAACAAACATAAGCGACCAAATTCCATTGCCTTCTGAAGAACATCAGCTTCGTCTAACATTTAATACTAGGTAGAGAGAGTTTCTATGCATAAGGAAGGTTAAGTAGCAATGCTAATCAAGCAAACTTAATCTGTATGAAATTTCACAAAAGACTAACGCTCACAACCCTCTCACATGATCCCATTTGAATATATGCATTTAAATAGATTGTAATTCTATATCTCTAGCTGATATAGTATTAAAAGTTTGTCATGATCTATTTCATAGGAACTATCACTATCCATACTTCACACCATGCTAGATGGTTTTAATAATATTAAAAATGAGAGCCAGTAAATAATTGTATACTTACTGCATCCATTAAGATTTGAGCATCCTGATCTGGAATATTTTGCCCCATCTTGTGCAAGCCAACATTTAGTTCTTTCAGATTTGTCTCCATTGTCCATGCATCCATCTTTTGAAATATCTCCTTTATATCGACCACCTCTTCAACTGAAAAATGATCAGCCACCACCTGTACTTACAAAAAAAATCCCACTTGAGAGTCTTTAGGGACAATGAATATCAACACTACAATGTTAACAACATTAGCATCCAAACATATCAAAAACTATCAAAATAAATAGCCCAATGCCAAATATCTTAGCATCAAATGGAAGCTTCATGGAAATAGCCTAAACGTCACCCTAAGGGCTTTCTTCTTCAATTTGTTCATCACAGAGAATTGTTGAAGTCATGCCTTGACAATTTCACCTAATGAAACATTATAAGCCTTCTTCACATTTTGCAACTACGAATTTGCAATATTGAGATCACATGTCAAATCACTCATATTTTGAGCTCTGCTTATTTAAGGTTATGAAAGAGTTTCCATCTCTAGATAGGGATTACAATTGATCACAGTTAGATGATTTCAAACAAAATGATTATCATGAAAAAACAAATAATAATAAAAGAAAACTCAGTATACAAATAAGGCATGATTCTTGCTTGAAGAAGAAGATAGAAAAATATATATAACCACAAAGTTCCCCATAAAGAGACATGTTCAACCCATTATGGAGTAGACATTATGACATTTTAGATTCAGGCATTCACACCAGGGGCAAGGAGGAGGGCATTGACTGGCAGGGCCACAGGGGGGGCAAGACTCGAGAGATCCAAGTCCGACAGGGTATTCACCGGTGTTAGGGTAGGAGACTCATCCACGTCGTCGCTGCCATTACTTGTAGCGCCGTCGCCTCTTACAATCGTCAATGGGTCTCCTTCGCGGTTTGCATGGACGAGATCGTCGCCGTCATCTCTTATAGTTGTCAGTGACTCCCCTTCGTAGCTTGCGTGGACGAGGTCGTTGCCGTCATCAGTTGGGTGGAGGGCAAGACTACAATAGGGCATCAAGGTCCCAAGGTTGGGAATTAGGGTAGTTCCAATTTTCAAGGGTTGAGGTCTCGAGATTGAGGGTTAGGTCTCAAGATCGAGGGTTAGGTCTCGAGGTCAAGTGGGTAGTCTCGAGGTCGAGGGATATGGAGGATTGAGAAATGAAACTTTTGGGAGCTGAAGAGGCGCGGTGAGCACAGCACTTAAATTTTTTTTTCATTGGAGACCGGTTGAACTGGATTTTTCTCGGTTCAAAGGCTTCGAAAACTCTATGCAAAAATAAATCGGTCTGACCATTCTTCCACCGATTCCCGGTCAAACTAGTTGGACAGGCCAGTTCGGTCTAATTTTTGAAACATTGAATTTTATAGCAAGAGATGCACAAAAAGTGGCGCCTAAAATATGAAGGTAACTAGAGTCCATAACCAAGAAAAGATAAGCTAGATCACAATTGCACTCGTCACTTAGATGTCAGATGGCAGCCTGGGCACAAATGATCCTTGCAACATATCCATGTTTCATCCCATAATATCTTGCCACTGGATCTGACAATTGCATGTGTAAAAGCCTTAACAAAAAGGAAGCAAGGAAATGCCATGAACAAGTAAGTTTATAAACACATGAAAACACCAAAGGATTAAGCATTCCTATCTATTCTCTTTCAACCTTTTCCCACATTAAGTTTATATTTCAAATTTTCATCTTTGCCTTAGTCAACCAAATGAATTGAGCTTCTTGACCTTAGCACCCTTTGCTTTCAAGCTTTTCCTCTGACATTCAAATTTTCTATTCATTCCATCTAATTAGAACCCATCCTTTTACTTTGCAAAAGAAAGCCTTCTACAAAAGGTTTAAATGGTTGGAGCTCATTATGGATGACTCTTCCATCAAGCCATCCTTAATTATGGTGAAGACTAAGGGTTTAAAAGCTAAGATTGTCTCTATCAAAATTGATATTAATATCAAAATAATCTTACAATCAAATGAGTCTTGATTAACAAATCCTTTATACAATCAACCAAAAAATATAAAAGAATGGAGAATGAAATATAAAGGAATGAATACAAGCACTTACTAATTGCCATGGAAGACAGTGATAAGAAAGAATTGGTAATTGGCATGGAAGCACCAAGCCAATACCCGTTGAATGATCAACAAAATAATGATCCCAAGTTGAATCCTTAAAAAATGTGCATTCAAAATTTACACTAATTTCAGGCATCTCACACACATGTAATTTATTAATCATAGATTATAACCTACCAAAAATATCCAATAGTCTAAGTATAGTAGTTCTGATATAAGCTTACCATTCAAAATGCTCCAACAAAATTATGTTCAACAAGAACCCGTTGGTGGCCTTTTCATCTCGCTGGTTGATGGCTTCTTTGACAAATCGAAAACATACAAAAAAAATTAAGATCATTAACAAGAAAATCACTTGATAAAAAACACTTCACTAGAGATAAAAATATAAAATACAGACTTCACTATTTACTTCATTATAAGATATAGTAATGAACAAATTATAAGGTAGTTCATATATGACAATCGAGGTAAGAGATGAGAACCAACCTAACACCTCTAGTGCCATCAAAGGTATGAAGACCTATTTGTAAGCATACTTTTGCTGGCTAGGTTAACAAATTTATAAAAGTCAACTCCAACACGAAGAATAACAAACGATAGTAGGGATGTGACACTTCAGCAATATTTCAAAGGAAAAATCTATTTATAGTAGAGTTAGATTCCATAATCTCACTTGAAATAGACTGAGCTACGATTTTTATAGGAAGATGTAATGGTAGTTTCTTACAAGTCAACCATGATGAAGGCAAAAAACTAATTTTTCAAATGACAAATATATTTGCAATGCATGCAACATCCTATAAGAACTAATACTTCATGTGTAAGCATATACAACACAAAAATAACTACATTTAATATCATAACAAAATGTCATTGATACTCATAGTTGGACCAGCAATTAAGGATGTTCTTGAACATACAATTGCTGCACAACCATCAAAACAGAAACCTTGAAAGCATAATGACAACATTAGCTAAGAGAAGGTTAAATGTATTAGTAGATATCTTTTTTTAGATTTAATAATTAAAGTAGAAATAGAGTAATAGATTATCGTTGCTCTGATCACCAATCAGAACCTCTACCATATTAAACTACAATACAAGACAAGCTGAGTAAGAAGTAGTTACTCTACTTCAGATTGTAGAACAAGCTGTTGAAGCCCACATGCCAGTATCCTTTCTGAGTCACAAGCACATAAACATGATCACCCTTGTAGTGGTTTGGATCAACTCCTCTAAATACAAGTTCACCATCTTCATCTTCCTCAGCATTCCGATTAAGCCAAAAGGAAAAGACAAGTTCTTTGAACTTGATAAACCATGTTATACCTTCAAAGGGTTGTAATTCAGTTCAAAAAGTTTGCATGAACTAATGATAAAAAAACCTACATTACTTCTTGGATTATAATTTAAATAAAATGCATATACTTTTTTGGCTCTATAATAATCATCTGGCTACATAAATTCTCCATACAGAGTTGCACAAAAGCATATTTTAGAGAAATCAGAATACCACATGGCCACTGCCTATCACCTCCCAATTCCTAAGGGTCACTACGGAAATCGCTTGGGTTCTATCTTGAGGAAAATTTTACCTATAAAAAGGTGTAAAATGATGGAAAAAAAATTAGTAAAATTTCCCCTATTTTTCTTAATTTTCCCAAATTTTTGTACCTTCAAGAGGGACCTAAGCACAAATATAAAGCAAAAACAAGATGGGTACACCCCACTCATTCCACTTAAGCATGAAAACACATGATAACGGGCACACCTCGTGTTACATCTCAACTACACAAGAAATATGGAATGAACACTAAGACAGGCACACCCTGCCATAAAGCTATGCATATACGTATACACATAATCATACTAGGCCATCACCACCACAAAAGAAAAAAAGGAAATAGTACAACTATTGTGGGTACACCCCGCTTTACCGTTCCACCTAAGACCATGACAAAAAAGGTGGATAAGAATTATTTTATGTTTTATCTTTTCATCATAGTTTTGAAAACTATGATCGAAGCCTTTGGTCACGATTCCACTCAAAAATCATGACCAAAGGCTTCAGTCATGGTTTTAAAATAGCGACGAAAAGGGTTTTGCATAAATAAAAACTCCTCCCCCAAAATGCGACTCTCGCCCCCATCAATAAAAAAATATTAAGAAATTTAATAGCAACCTAAATAAGTGAATTTCTAAGAATGAAATTGGCATTTTTTTCCTCTCCCTTTTTCAAGTAAAATTATAACAAGCATGATGTGAAAGTAATCATGTTCATGATAAGGTGATAATGAAATTCATAATTTTAATGACCCAAACAGGTGATCTGATTATGTAATTGGATACTATACCTCGAAATGAACCTGATACCACCAACCATGCACATATCAGATCTCGCGTGAATTAAAAATGCATAATCGAGGTAGAAACCCACATGATTTTCGCTTTTACGATTAGAACCTTAGATCGACGATCTTAAAGTACTATTGGCTTCACAGTGTTATGAGCATTCCGAAAGTAGGTTTCGTGTGGCAATCGAACCTTAGCTGTATGAAATGCTTGCAAACTGTGAGCAAAACCAATGCGTCTGCCTTAGGAATCACTTGCTGCAAATGACCTTTGTTTGAAAATCCATGAATTTTATTGAATTTCTCATCTCATAACGATTATGACAAAATGCGTTTCGTGGGATCGAAGTTCTTTTGACCCGGTTATGAGAGTACTTGTTGTTTTGGAAAGCTAAAAATACATATTTACTTTCTAAATCAAATCAATTCCTAATTAATCATAATCCCTCCTATTCATTATTATTATTATTATATATATATTTGTTTTGTTTGTTTCTTCCTAAACCTAGCCCTTCCTATGTCACCTCTTTTCAAACCCTTATAAAAACCTATGTCGTATCTCATGAAGTCCTTACCACCATTGCCACCAACTCCCAGTCCATTCTTCTTCCATACAAGAGAGAGAGAGGCAGGGAAAGAGGGAGGAAGAAAGAGGTTGAGAGGAGTGATGAGTGGGTGAATGCAATGACAATGGTGACGACGACCCAGGTTAGTTTTCTCTCCTTTGCTTTCGTTTATGCATGCATGTTGAGAAAGAAATAAGAGAAAAAGAGGAAGAGACAGGGGAGAAGAGAGGAAGGAGCAAGGAGGTTAGTCGAGATTGAGGTGGTGGTCAGAAACAAGATCGGAGTTGGTGCCACCAGCAAACGTGCAGCTGCAACCCAATGGGGAAGAAGAAGAGTGGTGAGAGAGTGAGAGGGGAGGCCACTAGAGGTTCAGCAAGTGTTTATCGAGGCTAGCGAGGGTCACCAGAGGCAAGGTCGGTGAGGAGGTCTTCAACCAGACGAGGGTGGATCACGTTGTGCTTCCTACATGGCCATGGTGGAGGAGAACGGACGAACAAAGGAAAGGGAGAGGAGATAGTTGGTGGCAAGGGTGGCTGGACGTTGGCGTCGACGAGAGGATGGTCTAGTTGCTCTTGCGTGAATGGTTGCACATAGATGAGCAACATAGAAGAATAGAGAAGAGAAGTCGAAGAAGAAGAAAAGGATGAAGGGTTGAGAAAATTGCAGAAGAAAAATATAAGTTTTGAGTATTTCATTTTGGCTCCTGTTAAGAGGATTAGTAGCTTATTTAAGATCTAACGATAAGGATTGTTTTGCACAGATAGAGGTCATCTAAGGTCGGGTATCGATGATCCAAGACCCGATCTCAGGGTTTTCAACCGTGACAGACGCATCTACATGATCTGATAAGTTGAATTCTACCCCAATTTTTGAGGCATCAAGTAGAGGGTGTGTTCGCACGTAATCACATGAATGGGATTTCATGTGTGAGTGCTCACATGCACGTGGGGTAGAATGTTGCTGATAAACACCAGATAATCATCATTCTTATGCATTAAAACAAACCTAGCTCTTAGGATTTTGCTCCGCAAATGGGTTTTTGGGTTGCATTTAGGCATTAATTAGGTTAGGCATGCATTGCATTTTTATTATGTTTTTGATGTATTTTTGTGAGTGTTAGGGATAAACAGATTGTTAGATCCCTAGAACCTTAACACTTAGGAAGGCAATTGGTGAAGAAGCTTAAACCAGCTGGAACTCAACTTGATCCAGCTCACCATAGCTGGAATCCAGCTCACTTGAACTAGGGTTAGCTCATCCTAGCTCCATTCAGCTCATCATAGCTGAATGGCAGCTTAAGAGAGCTCATCTTAGCTCACCTTAGCTCAAGTCAGCTCAGATCTAGCTCAACTTAGCTAGGTCTAGCTCATCTCAGTTCCCATCAGTTCACTGGGAGCTCTAGCTATCTTAGTTGAGTTGACTGGAGTTCACCTCAGCTTAGGACCAGCTACATCCAGCTCCACTCAACTCTAGCCAGCTGAAGATGACTTCATCTTAGCTCAGGAAGCTCAAGTCCAGCTCTTGGGGACTTAGTTTAGCTCAACTTAGTTGAGCTAAGCTACTTTAGCTACCTCAACTAGCTAGGTCCTCTCCGGGAGCATCAGACCCAACTCACCTCAACTCCTTTTAGTAGAAGTCAGCTTGCTTTAGCTTTGCTTAGCAGCTAGCAAAGAACTATCAAGCTATGCCAGCTAAGGTAGCTCCTTGCAACTCTCTTCAGCAGCCACCAGCTCTAGTGTAGCTCAAGATGACTACCTTCAGCTCTTCTCTCTCAAAACCCTAGCTCCAAATGCCTCCAACCCTACTCCCTACTAGCTAAGCTAGCTAAGCTAGCTTAGCTTAGCTAGTCCACCTCCATGGCACCAAAACCTACTACCCTACTACCTAAGCTCCAGCAAAAAGATCACCTACTCCTTTATTTTGGTGCCAACTATCCTTTCCATGACCACCCTACATCCACCATCAAAACCCATCTCCACCCTCCATTTGTTCCCTCCAAAATAAATACCTTCTAGAAGGTATTTTTGGAGGGAAAACCAAGGCACCTCTTCATTTCCCTCCCATTTTTCCCTCGAAAATATCCAAGCACCCCTTCATTTCCCTCCAAAAAAACACCATAACCACCCCCCTTCCCATCCTATAAATACCCTACCCCACCACCACATAATTCCCATCCTCCATTAGTGTATATTCCACCTTAGACCCACCTACAACTCACGACCAAGAAGAAGGAGAAGAGAAGATTAAGGGGGCATCCTACCCGCCCTCTTGGTTCCTTCTTTCCCTTCCCTCTTCTTCTTGTGCCACGCCAAGAAGGAGGAGCATTTCTTCATCAAGGAGGACGGCTAGGCAAGGAAGAAGTACTTAGGGTGGACGTCCACCCTTGAGGAGATGCTTAGGGCACGCCCCCTTTGGGCTTGCCTTGGAGGACACCATTCTGGCAAAGCTGTAGAAGGAAGGAGTTGGAGATCTTTTCAAGCCCGAGAGCTACCAGGCTTGGAGCAAGAAGCCTCCATCTCGTCTTCACCAACAACATCAGGATTAGTGTTTTATTTATTTTTATTTTTGTTGCTAGTAGTAGAAGCATTCCTCTACTAGGCTTTTATGTAAAACACTTTTGCATCAATCAAGTTGCCTTCAATTCTATTCCATTTTGTTGTAATTTTTATAATCTAGTTTCTAGCACTTTTCACTCCCTCTCCCTAATTACTCTAGGCCTCCACATGCCTAGAGTGAGCTTAGGGAGAGGCTCTACTTGTCACTTTAGTAGTAGTGTGGTGAGTTAGGTGTTAGTCATTTTTCGTTACCAACAAAACTCGTGTTGCCATTATTTCAAAACCCCAAAAAATATATATATTGAAAAACACCAAAAAGAAAGTTGAGTTCGATTTCCAAGCAAGAGACATATTTTTGCAAACATTTGGCCTCCTTAGATGACCCTAGATACTCCCCTATCTAGGTTACAAATTTTAAAAACGTATGCGATTTCACGTGTTACAACGACTCTAAAAACCCTAATTACAAATCATGCGATTTACCGCATCTGCTGCCTTTTGTTAATTATTTCCTTTGTATCTTTATATTGTTCCCTTTTGAAACCCATACACATAGGGTGAGTAACCCCATGTTGGTTTGTTCTTTCTATTTGAAATTAAGGCCTTGTTTATGTACCCCTACTCATATTCACAAATGTGTGTGGAAAGCATGTTTAAACGCTAATGTTGTCTAACATTGGATTATTATGATTTATTGTGGGGCTAAAAATGATTCATTATAATTTATTGATCGTTTTTCATGAATTAGTGAAGTATGAATGCTTAAGTATCTTAGATATGGCCTTGTCATCGCATGTGTGAAATGATTTTTGTTTTTCGTGAACTTAGCATCGTTAGGACCATTAAATAAAAAATTAATTAGGCTCACGGTCAAAATTTGGAAAGTAAGTAGTGTAATAGTCAAATTGGAAGTGATGTGATCTAAGTTCTATTATGACCTTGAACTAGAATGTAGGAAATAAACATATTATAAATATTACGTCATCAAGGATATGATAATGAGTTTATGAGATAAATATGAAGATGCTAAGTGGACTGTTAGTTAGTTACATAGGTTACTAATGTTGGTGATCGACCCTGGCTAGGGAGATGCATGCCTCCCTGCGACTCAGGCTTTTAGCCATGTTGGGTGTGACCTCAGGTTTCTGTTACATTGAACAAGGAGTGTTTCGTCCATTGGTGTCACAGGGAAAAGAGCTATCCAAGGTAGACGACACCTTACACCTGTGATGTAATTGCCTTGGGATTAGTTTTAAGATCATACGCTAATCATGTCCTACGCCATGGGTTCTCGAGGCGCGCAAGACATCACTGGCCTTGGTTGAGTCCAATTCGAGGGACTTTATGGGTAGGGACAAGTTTAGATCAATAACCCTGATTTATTTCATAATAAGATGATCAGTAATTGGTAAAATAATAAATGAATGGCTATTTTTAAATGTTCACTAGTTGATGCTAAATAATTAATTAATCAAACTTTACAATGCATAATCTTTTGTTTATTTATCTTTCCATATTTCCAATTCTTCTTTTATTTTGTTCTTGCCTATTTTTGTTGTTTATACTTAGTTGCCTAGATACATTCTACTAGGAGTTTTCTCATTAGCCTAACTACAGATGCAGGTGAACCATCCCGAGCTTAAGCGACGGCTGGCGAGTTTCTGGAGTGGGGTGTGGAGCAATGATACACAAGTTTACTAGTTACTTACCGCCCCTTGTTATAGTAGTATTTCTTTCCTTATTTTCTTCATGATGTAACGAATTAGTAGATTTTCTTTCTTGGTGCACTTTTATTTTCTGTTTGGATATGGACCTAACACATTATATTTAAATTTTAAATTTTATGTTTTGGTTAGTAATTCATTTGACACTGCATATGCTTCTTATATTTATGTGATGGACAATGGGTATTTGGGTTCGAAACCCGTGACCCGATATCATTAGGTGTCGAGTTGAAACAGATGGTATCAGAGCTTATTGTCCCACTAAACATGAGAATGGTAAAACAACTAGAGATGAATGAAAAACTTGTCTAGAAAATTCTAAAAGAGTGAACTAACCAAAGGTCATATCCGTAAATGTAGAGTATGGCACCTAGATGCCCTCCTTGCTTGGCTAAAGGGAGGAATCAGAATGTGAACCCACCACAGGATCCCCTTACTGTTGACCCTCATATGTTGGTATTCACAAGTGTTGCAGGTGTTGGAGAACATCCAGCAACATTTACCTCCCTTGCACCAGGAGGGAGAATGTGACCTAGTTGTGATAGAGATCCCAATGCCCCATGTGGTTGAAGAACGTGTTCCTGAGCAAGAAGTGATAGTAGGAGGAGGAGATATACAGGAAGATCAAAGCCACTCCGTCCATGGCCATGCTTAGGAATGGGGCGATGTAGTTCAACCCCATCTCATGCTAAATCCAGCAGTGGAGGTCCCACGTGGTGATCCCAGGAGTGAACACCGGAACCTATTCGCTGAGTTTCTCAAGATGAAGCTGGCATCTTATGACAAAGTGGGGGATCTATCTCTTATAGAAGATTAGGTACGTCAAGTAGAGAAGGTGCTAAGGGTCCTCAACATGCATGTCTGGTGTTGGACTTCTTTTGCTATGTACCAGCTGACTGGAGCACTAGATCTCTAGTGGAAGGCCACGAGGGTGACTGTGGATGAGCCTGTCAACTGGGAAGTGTTTTTGAGCCTCTTCCGCAGTCAATATTACTCGCAATCATGGATGGATCAAAAAAGGAAGGAGTTCATGCAGCTAAAGTAGGGGAGCATGTTCTTCAACGATTATAAAGTCAAGTTTAATGAATTGTCATGCTTTGCCCCTAGCCTGGTGGCTACTAAGAAGGATCGGTAGTGGAAGTTCGTACATGGATTGAGGTCAAGTGTCAGGGAGACCATAGCTGCCATGCATCCAAAGACTCTTGTTGACGATACATAGAGTGCCACAATTTTGGAGAGAGAGTAGGAGAACACCCGTAGGATCAGAGAGTTTCACCAAGGTGGGTGGGTGGCTTATAATCATAAGATGCAAAAGAGATAAGACAGGAATTATAATCTAGGATACACTACTTCTATAGTTTCTTAGCTTGCTCAGACTGAAGGTCAGACCATAGCTACAGGACCACAACCCTTCCATTCCGCTACTCACATGCAGACCCAAATAACCGAAAATCGTAACCTCTCAAGATAGATTGGGAATGCTGGAAATATTGGATGGAATTGTTATCAATGTGGGAAGCTAGGCCATCTGAAGGACTGCCCTATTCGCCATCAGCAGGCATCTGGTGCTCCTCAGACATGTGGAGCAGCATGAACACAAATCATGGCCAGCGCAGCATCTAGGCAGTCGTTTTATGCAAATGTGCGATGATATCAGAATAATAAAGGGAACCCTCAATATCAAGGCAATCAAAACTACCAGCGCCAGCAACCAGCTCCAACTGCAGCAGCCTTTAGTGCACCACGACTTGTAGGGCAAGTCTCCACACTATCAATGAAGGATGCACAGGCCTCACCCTCCGTTGTGCGAGGTATGGTCCCTATAGAGAACTCTATGGCTCATGTTTTGTTTGATTCTAATGCATCACATTCTTTTATATCTCCCAAGTTTGCTTGTTAGGGAAGCCACTTATCACTTTAGATGAGCCCATTATAACTAAGGGACCTGGGGCCCAAACATTTACAGTACATCTAGCATACTGGGATTGTGCAATATAAATTGGGGGGCATGAGCTCTTGGCCAATATATTGGTGATCCCAAAGGAGGATTTCAATGCCATTTTGGGAATGGATTGATTATCACAATATCACACACTAGTGGATTGCCATGGGAAGCAGATCATTTTCTCCATTCCTGGGATTCCGTAGTTCGAGTTTGTAGGCAACTAGGTTAGTGGCACTATACTCTACATATCTGCCCTTCAAGTTGCATGACTTCTACAAGGGGGTTGTAGTGGCTACATAGCTTATGTTATGACAACCACTACTTAGGAGGAAAGGAAAGAATTGAACTTAGTACTGATTGTTGAAGAATTTGAGGATGCATTTCTTGATGATCTTCCTGGACTTCCTCCGAATCGAGAGATTGACTTTGAGATCTCTGTGATTCCAGGCACTAATCCTGTTTCTATCACCCCTTATCGAATGGTGCCAGCATAATTAAACGAACTAAAGACCCAGTTACAAGAATTGACAGAAAAAGGATTCATCAGGCTGAGTACATTACTGTAGGGTGCACTAATGCTATTTGTGAGGAAGAAAGATGGGACCTTAAGGTTGTACATTGACTATCGTCAATTAAATAAGGTTACCATCAGGAATAGGTACCCACTGCCCATGATTGACGATCTATTTGATTAGCTTCAAGGTGCAACAGTGTTCTCCAAGATTGACTTGAGGTCGGGATACCATTGATTGTGTCGGATTTTGCGAATTAAAATTAGGGTTTGGAGAACCTGTCATCGTAGCTCGCAAAACGCGTCTATCAAATACAATTTATAATCGAAACTCCAAGGGAATCCCAGGTCGAACATAGGGAGGCGATGTTTACTTTGTTTGAAAATCGCACTTCGTTTTATTTCTTTTTGGTGTTTTGAGTTTTTTTTTTTAATTTTTTTGAAATAAAAAGACAAGCAAAACAGGTTCACGAAATGAGAGGGAACACAACTATGATATATTGCACAAATGCCTATTACAATAATCTACGAAAGCATAAAAGAGAGAGAGGTGAGGAGGAATCTCCCGAATTAGCTGTTTGGCGAGACAACGACACCTGGCGGAAGCTTGGACGAAGGAGTTGAAAAGCGGGACAACAGAGGTGAGATGTAGGAGGGCACCGAGTAGAGGAATGCTTCACGAGGCTCTGGAATGGAGGTGAGGAGGCAGAGGCGATCTGCTATCGGAATGGAGGTGGGAGGACGGCTCCAAGGTAACCTATGAAGGTGATGGGATGAGGGATGAATATTTGGTGGGATAGAGGAATTTTGCACAAATAGGAGGCCTTTAGAGCTTGAGAGTAAGCTTTAATGGAGCTTTGGTAGGCTACTAGAGCTTAGGAGTAGGTGGGAGTAGAGGTAGAGATGAAGAGGAATGGGGGGTGTAGGGGTGTCTATATAGTGGTGGAATGGAGGTGATTTGCGTGCACAGGCCTTTAGTGACATTTAAGATGTCACTAAGGACTTGCTAGAGACGTTGCTAAAGCATTCACATGCCTTGGCTGGCACTTGGAGGCTTGATCACAGTTGGCGTAGGGCACAGTGATCGTTGGCTGTTGGATCAAGTGTGGATGGCTGTGATCGTGAGAAGAGAAAGCACGCTCGCCCGCGTTTGAAATCCACATTGCTGGCATGTGCATTGGCAACCGTTGGATGATGCATTGCACGGCCGAGACTTACCCGTAGATTGCGCATGTCTTGATTTGAATCGCGCACCTCGCACCCTCGCGGAGATTCGACAGTCGACAGCACATCCGTTCGACTTAAATGAGCGCCTTTGATTGCGCACGTGCGGTCTAGCGTGCATCCTCGCGTCAGTGGGTGGCATCAGATCGCACGTGGAGAATCTCGATCGCTCGATCAAGATCGAGCAGCCCTATTTTAGCTAGCGTTGTAGCGGATGCAGCGGATTGCGGCTTGAACTCACTCTTGCAGTTTACGAGCGCTTGTCATCACCATTGCGCCAAAGCGGTGCTTTGTCGAGTGGAGGGTGGTGCAGTTGGGTGCGCCTAGACCGTTGGATGAAGATCCAATGGTTGAGGTGAGTCCTCGCTTGAGGCCGGGTGTGATGGCTCAGGTGGGGGGCGGCCTGGATGGCACCACGTGGCACAATCTGGGTCATCCGTCTTCATCTTCTTGTAGAGGGTGCTACGGAACTTTGATCGGGGTGATTTTCACATCGACGGATTGCAATTGTCGCTCCAGATTCATCTGTATGGTTGGATTCTTCATCCGAAGCTCGTAAAGATGACGCACTTCCTCCTGGCCATGTAAAATGGAAGAATTAATGTACATAATACACAACTATCCTAAATGTCATGCAATGGATGTTATGTAGTATTTATAACATGATGCAATGCTAAGCCTAGTAACTATCATAAATAAGCATTTTATCATGAATTCATGTGTGTTTATCATACCCCCATGCTTACTTTTTGCTAGTCCCTAGTAAAATCAACCTAAATGCTATGTATAAAAGCAGAATCAGGATTCGATTACTTAGGCAAAATTTGTTGATTGCTTTAGAAAATCTCAGCCCCAAGACCTAATTGCAAAAACTCAACAGTGCCCGAGTGTCTACCAAAATGTAGACCGCCTAAGCCCTCGCCTTATTTGAAAAGAGAAGATACAAAATTTTTTTATTTTTCTTCTTTTCTAATTTTTTTGGACTTTTGGAGTTTGAGAGTTCCGGGATAACCTTTTACAGCTACCCGACCCACCCAAGACTCGAAAAGGACTCTAAGTGCTAAGCATCTAGTGAAAAGAGTGAAAGACTCACTAGGCGGCCGTTAAAACGGACTTTGGGTTTCTACGACCCTAGGTGACCTTGCCTAGAGGTTTATCTTTTCGAACGGCAGTTTTCTCCCTATTTTTATTTATGGGGTCAACACAAAGGTGAACCCAGTGTATATCTCTCCGGTTTATTCTACTTCCCCGCTTCTTCCCTAAGTGTTTTGGGAATTATTGTACATTTTTGTGACCTGGGCTCTGGACAACCGACCAATGGGCTGTTA
The DNA here is from genome assembly GCA_037157565.1 of Thalassia testudinum. Classification (NCBI taxonomy): domain Eukaryota; kingdom Viridiplantae; phylum Streptophyta; class Magnoliopsida; order Alismatales; family Hydrocharitaceae; genus Thalassia; species Thalassia testudinum. The sequence continues at coordinate 27,271,552 of JAZHRO010000063.1, read as the reverse complement.
CCCATGGTAACTTGCTAGTCATACTCATGCGGTGAAGTGTGGTTTTATTTTTCTTATTTTCTTTTTTTTCTATTTTTTTTTCTAAGTAGGTGGCTTCCCTTATCAAAAGGCAGTACGAAGAAAATGATCTTGTGGCTGGGCTCTGGACAACTGGCTAATGGGTTGTTACCCATGGTAACTTGCTAGCCATACCACCCTAGATAGTTCATTAGCTACCCAATTTCCAAAGAAACCGCTGAAAAGTGAGTCAGTGCAAATAGTGTGTAGATGCTTAGGCTTAAAGCTCCCTCAAACCAGAGGGCGGGTTGATAAGTCATATACTTATCACCCCAATTTATTGACTAAATTAAAATTGAATTACTTGGTGAGGACTTGAGACTAAGTCCACATTCGGCTAGACACTCGAGCTAATTAAGCCCGAAGACCTGAAGAGTCTAAGTATTCAGGTCCGAAAGTATCAATTCCTAAAGTTTGCAACTCCTAATGCCTAAGTTCTCGTCTCCTAATTCTTCTTTTTTTTTGTTTTTAAAAAAAGGAAATTACTATTACGGTTGACAAAAAGATTCATAATAAATATCCACCCCTGCATGATTAGCTAATGCAATGTCCTCATTGTTAAAAATGAAAGCATGCAGGAGAGTAGAAGTGGAAGAATAGCACCTGGTTTCTGTGAAATTTTGGTTAGCTCAAAACAGTCTTTACACGTGCTGAGTTTAATGCTTTAGCTAAGCGATGATCGATCCGCGGTGGTTAGGGCAAGGTAAGAGCAACCATGTCCGAGATGGGTTAAGGGAGCACATGGTCAATAAAGGGTTTGAGATGCTGACCATTGGCCTTGAAGGAATTACCCATATTTGGGTCAGAGATTTTGACGGCCTCATTAGGGAAAATCTGTTCAATAACGAACGGGCCATCCCTCTTAGACCTAAGCTTACCAGGGAAGAGATTTAGTCGAGAATCGAAAAGCCAAACCTTCTGATTCGGCTCAAAGCTTTTACGTGAAATCATCTGGTCATGGAGAACTTTGGTCCTTACCTTATAGATTCTGGCATTTTCATAAGCATCATTTCTAACTCCTCCAACTCAGATAGTTAGAGTTTCCTGGTCTTCTTGGCCAACTCTAGGTCAAAATTACATTTTCTGATGGCCCAAAATGCTTGGTGTTCTAGCTCTACGGATAAGTGACACACCTTACGAAACACCAGATAGAACGGAGACATACCAATAGGCATTTTGTATGTCGTATGGTAGGCCCAAAGAGCATCATCAAGCTTTTGGGTCCAATCCTTCCTATCAGGCCTTACAGTTTTTTGCAAAATGTTTTTGATCTCCTAATTGGAGACCTCGGCATGTCCATTTGTTTGAGGGTGGTAGGGTGTGGAAATCCAATGATTCACCTCGTATTTCCCCAACAAATTCCAAAATTGGGCATGAGTGAAATGCGTGCCACCATCACTGATAATCGCCCGAGGAATCCCGAACCGACTGAAGATATTCTTCTTCACAAAATCGATGACCACCTTGTGGTCATTGGTCCAGGTGGGGATTGCCTCAATCCATTTGGACACATAATCAATAGCAACCAGAATATACTAGTGTCCAAATGAAGGAGGGAAAGGTCCCATGAAGTCGATGCCCCAAATGTCGAAAATTTCGACAAAAAGTATTGTGTTTAGGGGCATCATATCTCTCTTAGCCATGTTCCTGAGTATTTGACATCGGGCGCACGACTTGAGAATTACTGGCCATCCTTAAATAATGACGGCCAATAGAATCAAGATTGTAAGATTTTTGCTGCTGTCATTTTCCCGGAAAAGTGTCCACCACACTCAGATGTATGGTAGGACTCAACTATACTATGGAACTCAATTTCTGGGATGCATCAATGAATAATCTGGTCTACGCCGATGTGGTACAACTCGGGATAGTCCCAAAAATAATATTTGGCCTCAGACACAAGTCTATCTCGTTGTTGTTTGGTCCAATCCTAGAGGACTTCACCAATGGCCAAATAATTGACGATATCTGCAAACCAGGGGGTTCGGATACCTGAGATTGTAAGGATAGTATCGGAGATCGGGATATCTGGATGAGGAGAATCAATTAGGATTCTTGAGAGGTGACCCGTCACTACATTTTGTGCCCCGACTTTATCCCTGATTTCAAGATCAAATTCTTGAAGTAACAGAATCCAACGAATAAGCCAGGGCTTAGCATTCTTTCTGGCCAAGAGTTGTTTCAAGATCGAGTGGACGATATAAGTGATTACATGAGAACCTAAAAGATAAGCCCTGAATTTTTCCAAAGCGAAAACTACAACTAGTAATTCTTTTTCAGTAACTGTGTAGTTCCTCTAGGCCTCGTCTAAAGTCTTGCTAGCATAGTAAATCTCAGAGGGCTTTTTCTCAATCTTTTGACCCAAGATAGCCCCGATGGCATAATTAGATGCGTCAGCCAGAATGTCAAATGGGGCTGTCCAAACTGGTGGTTGCAACACAGGGGAATAGGTGACTATCGTTTTTAACAAATCAAATGTCTTACAGCATGATTCATCAAACTCGAATGGCGTGTCTTTGGCCAGAAGGTTACTCAAGGGTCAAGCAACCTTCGAGAAGTCCTTGATGAATATTCTAGAAAAACCACATGCCCAAGGAAAGAGCGGATCTATTTTATGGATGTGGGTGGAGGAAGTCTAGAGATAGCGTCCACCTTAGCTTTATCAACCTCAATACCTCGACTAGAGACCACATGACCTAGAACAATGACTTCCTGAGTCATAAAGTGGCTCCTTTCCTAGCTAAGGACCAGCCGTGTCATGATGCATCTCTGGAGGATCAATTCCAAATTAGCTAGGCAAGACTCAAAAGAATCTTCGAAAATAGAGAAATCATCCATGAACACCTCAAGACAATCTCCCACCATGTCAGAAAAGATGGCCAGCATGCACCTTTGAAAAGTTGTGGGTGCATTGCAAAGCTCGATTGGCATTCTATGGAATGCAAAGGTTCCATAGGGACATGTGAAAGTTGTCTTTTCCTAGTCTTTAGGATGGATAGAGACTTGGTTATATCCTGATTAACCATCTAGGAAGCAAAAGTATTTTTTCCCAGCTAACCTTTCTAGGATTTGATCGATGAATGGCAAGGGAAAGTGATCCTTTTTGGTGGTTGTGTTCAGCTTCCTATAGTCAATACAGACACTCCAAGCAGAAGCTAAACGAGTGGTGAAGGTTACTCCTTTCTCGTTAGTCATAACGGTTATTCCCACCATTTTGGGTACAATCTAGATAAGGCTAACCCACGGATTATCTGAGATTGGGTATATAATTCTAGCATTGAGCCACTTGATTATCTCCTTCTTGACCACTTCTTGCATATTCAGGATTAGTCTCCTTTGCATTTCACGAGAAAGGTGGGATCCATCTTCCATGAAAATACGATGATTACAATAAGATGGTTCGATCGCCCTAAGGTCGTGAATGGTGCAACCAATGCCTCCTTATTGTTCTTAAGGACCTTAATCAATCTCAATTCTTGCTCCTTAGTCAAATCAGCACTAATAATCACAGGGAGAGTGTTCTCAGGACCTAAAAACTCATATTTCAAATTTTTAGGCAATGATTTCAATTCAAGCTGAGGTGGGTTTAGTATAGAAGGTAGGGAGGATGCTGATGAAGATTCATCAGGACGATCCAGTGGAAGAGGCTGGGAATGAACAAAATCAACAGCCTCTTTGGAATGTGGCAAGTCTACCATGGAGGGTTGTGGGTTGGGCTAGCTAAAGCTGGTGGAGTCCTCGAGTGCACTGATCGTCATACAAGTCTCAAAATCCTGATCCTTGAGCTCCTCAATGAATCCACAATCCTCAAGTCCTCTTATCACCTTAAAGATATCAAGAGTTAGCTTCCTATCCCCAAAGGCGATCTCCATACTACCACTCTCACGGTTTATGTTGGCCTTGGCGATAGCTAGGAACGGGTGCCCCAGAATGATGAGCATGTTCCTCAAATCATTAGGTACATCCATGTCAAGGACCAGGAAATCTACGGGAAAATAGAAGTCCTTGACTTTGACGATTACATCTTCAATAACGCCCTTCGGTGTGGTGACCGTGCGGTCTGCTAATTGTAGCGTTACCGAGGTTGGCTTAAGTTTGCCTAACCCAAACCTCTCATAAAGAGAAGTCGAGATTAGGTTAATGGATGTACCTAGATCCAATAGTGCCCTATCAAAAGTGTATTCCCCAATAATGCATGAAATCAAGGGGGCACTAGGATCTTCTTCTTTTGAGGAAGGTGATGCAGGATGACAGAACTTGCCTTCTCAGAGAGAATCACCTTCCTCAGAGTGGGTTCTCTCAGCTTATGCTTTTGGGTACATAGTTCTTTTAGAGATTTAGCGTAAGTCGGGATGTGCTTAATAGCATCGAGGAGTGGAATATTGATCTCTACGCTCTTGAATAAATTTAGGAGCTCCTTGTTGCTATCTAAAGTTTTCTTCTTCTTGGTTTTCAGTAATGATTCGGGGAATGGGATGTGGGTAGTGTCTTCAATTTCTGATCCTTAGGCTTTATTATCTTCTTCAATCTCCTCCTTCTCTCTCTCAAGCTCCCCAAGGTTTTGGCTTCTAGAAGGTAATTTAGGGTTCTAGGTCTACTTTCCACTTCTCAAGGTGATGGAGTTTGCAGAGGCATATGGGTTCGGGTCTTAAGGTGGGTTAGTGAATATTGGAGGGCCTTAGTTGGTCATGTAACCATAAGAAGAAGAAGAGGAGGGACCCTGCTCAACCACCTGAGCATGTGCATGTAGGTCCCCTTGATTTCCATACCCTTGGGCTCTATTACCCTGATTTTACACATTGCGCAGGTTGGGTACGGGTTGGGATGGTAGAGATCCGGGTTGTTGGGTGTTGGTAATAAACTCGGATTGCAAGTTGTCTAGTGATGTCTTCATTTGCTGCATAAGCTGAAGCATGGACCCTTGCATTTCCACCATTTTCCAGCTTAAATCAGCCTGCCCTGCAGATTGTTGGGTATTCCTAGCTGAGTAACCAGTCTTGTGGGCAACTGGGTGTATACTTGACCTTGACCCATAGGTCTTTGAGATGCATAGTTGTTGGGTCGAGTTTGGGTCTGTCGCCCCTGACTTTTCCAGGAGAAGTTAGGGTGGTTCCTCCAACCTGAGTTATAAGTGTTGGAATACGGGTTCGACCTAACATTTTCCTGCATTGCATATGCATCCTCATAAGGTGAGGATGAAGAGAAGGAAGGATCAGAAAAATTGGGATCAAAGCCCTAGTTTGGAACCCATAAGGATCTGAGAAATCTTGGCTCACAGGTTGAGCCGATTCAAGTTGGTTCACGAACTCCCACCCTGTAGGAACTCGTAAGGAATGGAATCCTGAATTCTGGGATTGAGTAGGTGTAGAAGTGTTTCCTGAGTTCCCAGACATCCATTCTTCCATTCTTTTAGCAACCAAGTTCATTTTATCAAGCTTATTACAAATCAATTCCATGTCAAATGAATGAGAATCCTGTATCACATTAGAATTTGACCTGGGTTGTTGGGACCAGTTGAATGCATCCATGGAGGCGTGATTAGTTGAGTTCTCACTCATTTCCTTAAATAGGTCGTATGCACTATCTGCATCCCTGTTGAGGAAATTACCTCCGCAGGAGGTGTCCACATGATTATGGAGTTGCTCAACCAATCCGTGATAGAAAATCTGCATGAGTTGCCATTTTGGCACCTCGTGGTGTGGACACTTCCTCAAAAGTTCCTGGAATTGTTCCCAGGCACCATGAAATGGTTCCCCTGGCCACTGGGCGAAAGTGGTAATCGCTCGTCGCAAGGCATTGGTCTATCTGATTGGGAAAAATTTATTCAAGAAAGCCAACTTAAGAGCAGCCCTTGTTTCTATCGGCCTTCCGATGGTACGATACCAATGTGCGGCCTTATCTCTGAGAGAGTGGGGAAAGAGCCTCATGATTATTTTCTCCTCATCAACATTCCTAGCTTTGGTGGTCGGTACCAAAGTAGTCAGCTCCTCCAAGTGCTGGAATGGGTCATCCAAGCCAAGTCCATGGAAGTGTCTAGTCAAACATGAGACTTGGGGCTTGATTTCTATGTCTCTGGCGGATATCATGACACTAGGACAATCCCCATAGTTTGAAGGATCATAGAAATCCTTCAAGGGCCAAGCGCCTTGACCATTCATTCGTTGAAACCATGGCTGCATCTGCTGCGATTGGTCCAACTGCCTTTGAATCATCTCCTGCTGGTTCGGGGGTGGGGGAGGTGGTTTTTGATCAGCCATGGGATTTGCTTGGCTATAGCTCAACCTTCGCCTTCGGGAATGGTCTAAAGGTCCTTCCAATCTAGGGTTCAATGACCTCCTTCCAAGCATACACTGGAAGGAAGTTGGAAGGACGGGGAAGAGAAGGAACCCTGCAGCACAAAAATATAAGCTTGTCCTTAGGTTGGGTAGCTTAAAGGTCTATAGACTCTCTAATGTAAGCATGTTTACACTACTTAAGATGTCTATTTATGCATGTTCTTAAGCATAGGATTGCATTGCATACTATAAATATTGCATAACATGCATCATCTTGCATTTAGATTAGTTTGAATAAAATAGAGGTTAATTATCTCCATTTATGTTCAGGGATAGGGAAAACTTTTTATCGGGGCCTCAGATTGAAGATCAACCATACAGATGTGATTAGGGCGACGATTGGAGTTCAACGACTCCAAGATTGCCCTAATAAGACATCTGTAGCATCAGATAGAGATCGGGGACCCCTAGAAGATCAAGGGCCAATATGGTGTGAATCCACACTTCAAATGACAAATCTGACCGCACGGATGGATTTGGATCGACGATCGCAGCCTAATGGCATGAAAATCGACTCAATTCGACAACCGTGACACCATCTACATCATCCAGAAGATGGACGGCCAAGATGGCGCCACATGGCACCATCTCGGCTTCCCAATCGGTTGCCCTCAACCGTTGAAGCTTCTAGCATCCTCGCCTCTCAGCCGTTGGATTGAGATCCAACGGCTAAGAGTGTTCTCAGACCAGCGCGTCGTTCTCTGAAGCCAAAGGAAGAAGCGATCTCGACCGTTGGATCTCAATCCAATGGTCCAGATCACACGCTACGAAGTTGCCCGCTTGCCCATCTGCACACGTAGTGCAGTGGGCAAAGGCTTTATCACGAGCGGGTGCGATTGATCACTCAATCGCGATCGAACAGTCGCGCCCGTGCAATTGCGCTCACGCCGTATAGCATGCCGCGCTTCACGTGGGATCGCATGCGGGCAGGCGTGCAGAGGAGGGGGAAGAGGCGCGACTTAAGCTGTCCGATCTCACGATCGGACGGCTGAGAGGAGCTGAACGTGGGCGGCGTGGAAGATGAGTGGGCACCCCCACTACGCCCACGATGGGGCTTTAGCGACGGTTTTATCAATCACTAAAGACCCCTGATTTAATGTTTTTAGAGTTGTAATGACCAAATTGCCCCCACTCCTTACAACTATAAAAGGAAACCCCCTCCACACGAAATTCTGATCCCTTCCTTCTCTTCTCTCCCTCTCCAAAGCTCAAGAGAAGCTTGTCCCACACCAAGGATGCTTCTTGCGAGATAAAGTCAATTTTTTTTTGTCCCCTTTTGGAAGTGGATCCCATGACGACGATGACGTGCTGCCCCATTCTCGTTCTTCTGCTTCGTCCTCCTTCATCCTGCTCTGTCCTCCTTTGTCCAGGCGTCGTCTCGTCCGGCTTGTCCTCCAAGCGATCGTCGAGGAGGATATCTCTCTCCCCATTCTTTTTACTGCTTTCTAGAATAGATTTACTACCTTCTAGTGTAATCATTTTCCCGCTTTTTAGTCATAATGTTTAGTGTAGTGAACAATTCTTTTGATAATGAATTCCATGTTCATTCTACATCTTTTTTTTATTTTTGTTTGTAATATTCTCTCTCTCTCTTCTAATTATTGTAAATAGCTAGATAGTTCTAATCAATTAATTTATTTCGTGATAAATAAAAAAATAAGTATTTTTTAAATCAAACGTCCGCCTCCCTGTGTTCGACCCAGGATTTTTATTCCGGTATAAATTTTATTTGTTGAACATGAGTTCTTCGCTTTCATACTACGACGACAGGTTTTCAAAACCAAACATGTTAGCATAACAACTCGTGCATTCAACATTTTGGCGCCGTTGCCAGGGAAGCGACGCTCTTTGATTTTTCTTCGCATTTTTACAACTTACGAATCATTTACCTCACTTCTCTCCTTTCTTATTGTGATTGCAGGTACTCTTTTGAGATGAGCAAATGCGGTGGATCAGAGAAAAGTGCTGTTGAAGGTTCTGTGAGTTATCCCCCACCTTCCACCCATTAGATTTCATTCCACCACGTAATAACACAAACATCAATCAACCTAGGTGTTCTTATAAACTCTAAGGTTAGATTGTTTATTGTTTGACACCCACACCCACCCCAATCTCCACATTAAAAAAGGAAAATAAAAAAAAATCTCACAGAGGTACACAACCTCATCTGATTTTCAAACTCAACAGGTAAATCGATCTTTGGAGCCGGTACACACATCCAAACACATAATTGAATAGAAATCAGATTAGGTAATCACTTGTGTGCCTAATTAAGTGGTGCAATGGGCCAATTGTTTGAGTTGATTGGGCCACACCACTTCAATTAAAATCAACTCATCAAGTAGCTGCCGATTAGGTTCAACTCTTAGGGATTTACCAGGCACTCCACATTCTTTCTAAGCTTCAAAGGAAAACATCTTCACTTGTGCTTTCAAAACCTGGTGTGCCAACAAAACTTGTTTGAAAATACCTAAAGTTGAATTCTAAAAGCTACTAAGCAAGATTTGAACCCTAAAATTCACCACATCAAAACTAATCTTGCTTGAAAACCACTGGTTGTGCATGCACACACAAATCAATCAATCATTAAGGGCACAACCAAGATAAAGGACCCATCACATTCCAAAGCACATTCAAACTTAGCACTAAATAAAACAGAGTAGTCGTTGACCTTAAGGATTCGACTCGCTCTTCAGAGCCCAGAACGAGATTATTTTCGATTAGTCTATTTCTACTGTTCAATCTGATGTCTAGCTAGGGGAGCAGAATCAAGCGATCGCGGCTGGGGGGTACACTAGGAACCAGAGGTGCAAGCTGAAGGAAGAACCTTCTCCCCAGTCCCTCCTTCTAACTGGTTGGATTGGACAGATAGAAGTAGATCAAATCGTTCCTTTATCTCAAGACAGGTTTGGGAGTCTGTAGGTCTTTAGGCTAGCCCACTTAAGGACATGTTTGATTGCTTGTATTGCAGGGCACCTTTCTTCCTCCTATTTCTCATGAATCCTTCCACATATTATACGCATTCCCACTCTTTCCCTCCTATTTTGAATTATCCTCAACATGACGATTATCCTGATTCGTACTATAATCAACCATTAGTTAGTTGGGATAACTCGGATTGAGGATACAGTTCTGGACCTTTGTGTGTAGGGTCTAACCCTAAACACTATGATTGTGATTTCTATCCTTCTTAGAGCCACATCGATTATAAATCGTCAACCTTTCATGGATAACCTAATACGATCTACAATCAAGAAGGATACACTGATCCTTACCCATCCTCTAATTACATTGCCTTTAGGTCGTCACCATCTTTTGAACAATCTGAAATGACCTATTATCAGGAAGGGTATAACGAATCTCAATTTGTTAATTCCCCTGCATTGACCCCAAGCCCACCCAACCCTGAACCAACTCATTTGGTTCGGGGTAACCAGGTTCAAGATAAGGTTCTGGATAACGTGAGGAATATCATACAATCTTTAGAAGTTTAGCCAATGCCTTCCATTGAAAGATTGGAGCCTCTGATTGAAATGATTGATGATTTGAATAAGTATTTGTTGGATTAGCTCCAGGATGTTAAGATAAGAACCCAGGTGAGTTTCTACTTGGGAAGTTAGTGAAATTGAGGATGAGATTTATGGTTGCTTTAGTTCAGTCGTGGGATGATTCCCAGGATGAATTCCCTTTAGGAGAGCCAATGACAGAACCCGCTCAGGCACCTGTTGGGGTGAACACGTGTTACGAGGCTGACTAGATTGAATTATAGCGACCAATTAAGGATATGAGGAAACGTATGTCTCCTTGGAACAGAAAGTGACAAATGATTTTGGGACATACATTAATACGGATCTTGATTTCTTTGATTCTGATGGTGAAGATTCAAGTTGCGAAGTATCATGCGAGTTTACAGAATATGATTTCTGTGAGATGATTGGGCTTGAGGAATCTGATAGATCATGTGATAGCCCAATAATTGAGGAAACTGATCTTATTGGGACTCACATTACGGATCTAGAATCGCATTTTCTGGAGGATTCAATTCAATGCCCTGATTGTCAGTAACACCCCATTGAGCTTATCGATGATTCTGTTTCTGAGATAATTAGACCCAAGTCAATTCTGATTCAGCCACATCATTTGGACTTGGAGATTTCAGAAGGGGTGATTAATATGCAAGAGGTCCTGGAATTTGACATGCTAAATGAGAAGGATAGGAGTCAGGAAATTTTGATTTGGGAAGCAAGTTCTGGAGGAAGTAGAAGACTGAGTTGAAGGGTTCCTATTAAGTTGAAACCATCAAACCAGAACCCTTATGACATTTGTTCTGAGGATGTCGAACTGAAGCACACATTCAATGATCATCCTTTTGAGCTTGATTTCTCTATAACCTGACTTTTTGGTCTTGGGTTGCATCCTCATAAATCGCAGGCTCGACCTTGTTTGCATATAGATTTTAGGTTTTGGGTAATTTTTATCCAGAACCTGAGAAATTCTCGATTATGGGGTATGGGTCTGCACCACAATCTGGTCCACATTTGTGGACATCTGCTGACAGGTCAGAGGATTCTTATGTTTATTCTGATTCTGACCTGCACCTGTGAATTCTTTATTTCTCTTCTTTGTATAGTGTGCCTAGTCGAAGGCACTAAATTCAGCACCTATACAGTTCTTTTTAGTTTTCATCTCAGAGCAAACTTGACATTCATGCAATTCAAGTGCTTTCTACTCCATTTTGTTTTATGTCTTTTTAATACAATGAGGACATTGCATTAGATAGGCATGGGGGGGTGGAGTATTCATCTCTGAATTTATTCATCAGCTTCGTAGATTTATTTTATTTTCTTTTATTTAAAAAAAAAATGGAATTAGGAAAGAGAACTTGGGTTTAAGAAAATTTTCAATCTTAGGAAATACTACATTATGATTTGAACACAGAGATCCTTCAGTTCTTTGCACTTAATCAGCCCGTGTATCCATTAAAATGTGGATTTGTTTTTCGAGTCCTCTCCAACCTGAATTCTAGTTTAATTAGAGTAAATAAGTTTGGGTGATAAGTACATGACTTATCAGCCCACCCTCTGATTTGAGGGAATTTTGAGTTTTAAGCATCTACACACTATCTTGTCACTGACTCGTTGTTCGACGATTTTAACAGAAATTGGGTAGCTAATAAACCTTTTAGGGTGATATGGTTGACAAGTTATCATGTGTAACAGCCCATAGGTAGGTTGTCCAGAGACTAGTCACTGGACCTTTCTCTTTTTGTTGCCTTTAGGTAAATTTAGACTAGGGAAGCCACCTACTTAAAAAAAAGAGAGTCAAAAAGAAAAGAAAAGAAAAAAAAAGGAGAAAAGAAAAAAAGAAATAAACCATACTTCGCCGCACGAGTATGGCTGGAAAGTTATCGATTGTAACAGCTCATCGACCAATTGTCTAGAACCCAGCTTAATAAATGCACTGAAAAATCCCAAAACACTTAGGAAGAAGCGGAGAAGTAGAATAAATCAGGGAGATATACACTAGATTCACCCTTGTGTTGACCTCATAAAAAAATAAAAGTAGGGAGAAAGCTACCAGTTGTAAAGATACACCTTTAGGTAGAATTCTTTTTTTAGGTCACCTAGAGGTGTAGAAATCCGAAGTCTGTTTTAACTGTCGGTCAACGAGTCTATCACATTCACAATAAGATGCTTAGAACTTAGGGTTCTCATTAAATCTTGGGTGAGTTAAATGGCCATAGAAAGTCACTCTTAAACCCTAAAACTTGAAAATCCAAAAATATTAGAAAATAGAAAAAAGAGAAAAAAAAGAAATTTTTCTTTGAATAAGGCGAGGGCTTGAGGCGGTCAGCATTTTGGCAAATACTCGGGCATTGTTGTGTCTTTGAAAGTTCAGATCCTAAGTAGACATTTCTTAGTGATTGAAAATAACTCATGCCCAAATAATCCAACCTGATTCTTTTATAAATAACATATAATTTTTGCTAGGGACTAGCAAAAGATAGGCATTGGGGTACGATGTAAACATGTTTACACTACTTAAGATGTCTATTTATGCATGTTCTTAAGTATAGGATTGCATTGCATACTATAAATATTGCATAACATGCATCATCTTGCATTTAGATTAGTTTGAATAAAATGGAGGTTAATTATCTCCTTTTATGTTCTAGGATAGGGCAAACTTTTTATCGGGGCCTCGGATAGAAGATCCAACCATACAAATGTGATCAGGGCGACGATTGGAGTTCAACGACTCCAAGATCGCCCTAATAAGACATCTGTAGCATCAAATAGAGATCAGGGAACCCTAGAAGATCAAGGGCCAAGATGGTGTGAATCTGCACTTCAAATGACAAATTTGACCGCATGGATGGATTCGGATCGATGATCGCAGCCTAACAATGCGAAAATTGACTCAATCTGACAACCGTGGAACCATCTACATCATTCAGAAGATGGACGGCTAAGATGGCACCACGCGGCACCATCTCAGTTGCCCAACTGGCTGCCCTCAACCACTGAAGCTTCTAGCGTCCTCACCTCTCAGCCATTGGATCAAGATCCAATGGCTAAGAGTGTTCTCTGACCAGTGCCGTTGTTCTTTGAAGCCAAAGGAAGAAGCGATCTTGACTATTGGATCTCAATCCAACGGTCCAGATCGCACGCTACGAAGTTGCTCGCTTGCCCATCCACACGCGTAGCGCAGTGGGCGAAGGCTTTATCGCTAGCTGGCGGCGCGCATTCGAAATGCAAAGAGTGGGCGAGCGGTGCGGGCGAGCGGGCGCGATTGACCACTTGATCGCGATCGAACGTTCTCACGTGTGCAATTGCGCTCACGCCGTATCGCATGCCGCACCTCATGTGGGATCACACGCGGGCGGGTGCGCAGAGGAGGCAGGTGGAGGTGCAACTTAAGCCGTTCAATCTCACGATCGGACGGATGAGAGTAGCTGAACGTGGGTAGCATGGAAGATGAGCTGGTGCCCTCGCTACACCCACGATGGGGCTTTAGCGACGGTTTTATCCATCACTAAAGACCCCTAATTTAATGTTTTTAGAGTTGTAATGACCAAATTGCTCCCACTTCTTGCAACTATAAAAGGAGACCCCCACCACACAAAATTTAATCTCGGGATGCTTCTCGCGAGATAAAGTCAATTTTTTTCGTCCCCTTTCGGAAGCGGATCCCGCGACGACGACGACGTGCTGCCCTATTCTCGTTCTTCCGCTTCGTCCTCCTTCGTCCAGGTGTCGTCCTGTCCGGCTCGTCCTCCAAGCGACCGTCGAGGAGGATATCTCTCTCCCCATTCTTTTTACTGCTTTCTAGAATAGATTTACTACTTTCTAGTATAATCATTTTCCCGCTTTCTAGTCGTAATGTTTAGTTAGTGAACAATTCTTCTGATAATGAATTCCATGCTCATTTTACATCTTTTTTTTATTTTTGTTTGTAATATTCTCTCTCTCTCTTCTAATTATTGTAAATAGTTAGATAGTTCTAATCAATTAATTTATTTCGTGACAAATAAAACAAATGCGTACTTTTTAAATCAAACGTTCGCCTCCCTGTGTTCGACCCGAGATTTCTATTCCGGTATAAATTTTATCTGTTGAACACGAGTTCTTCACTTTCATACTACGGCGACAGGTTTTCAAAACCAAACACGTTAGTGTAGTAACCCGTACGTTCAACACTCTTAGAATCCATCCTAAGATTATGGACGATTTACTCTACTTGTATCCAGGCAATCCAACCAGTTAGAAGGAGGGACTAGGGAGAAGGTTCTTCCTTTGGCTTGCACCTCCGGTTTCTAGTGTAACCCCCAACCATGGTCATTTGACGCTACTCCCCTATCTAGACATCCGATTGACTAGTATAAGCAGGTTAATTGTGAATAATCTCAATCTGGATCTTGGCGAGCGAATCAGTCTTTAAGGCCAACGTTTAATCAATTTTAGTTAGGCTTGGGATATTGGTGCTTCTGGAATGTGATGGGCCCTTAATGGGTTGTGCCCTTAATGATTTGTTTGAAAATGTGTGAATGTGCACAACCAAGAAGTTTTCAAGAGAGATTATTAGTGATGAGGTGAGTTTTAGGGTTCGAATCTTACTTAGTAGCTTTTAGGATTCAAATATTAGGCGTATTCAACAAAGTTTTGTGAGGCAAGCCAAGTTTTGAAAGCACGAGTTCAAGTGTTTTTCCTTTATAAATCAAGGAAATATGGAGTGCTTGGCTTGACCTAAATATTGAATCCTATGGGGCAACTACAAAATGAATCTCTTTTAAATTAGGTGGTGCGGCCCAAACAATTCAATCAATGGGCCCAAATGCACCACCAATTAAGGCACACAAAAAGGTGATTAACTTAATATGATTTCTACTCCTTTATGTGTTGAATTGGTGTATTGGTTCCATAGGTTGGTATCTCGGTTGAGTAGATGAAAATCAAGTCAGGTTATGTGCCTCAAATGTGGGTGTATAAAGTGTGTATATTGATTCGTCCCACAGAAAGTATCTTTTTAATTTTTTTTTTATAAAATGCAGGGGTGAGATGAGTGGAGGTGGCAAGCAAGTCAACCAAAGTCTATCCTAGGGTTTATGCAAGCACCTAGGTAGATTTGGTCTTGGTTATGAGTGTGGTGAAATGAAACTAGTGGGGGGGAATGTGGGGGACACTTACAAAGTACTCTAGCCGCACATTACTCCAGTCTACTGTACTTGGATCTCCATGCTAGGGTACCTACAAGACAATAGATCAGAGATAAGCGAGGTTAGTAATATGTAAATGCAAAGAAGCATAGAAAACAAGAAAGTAAATTCCGTTGCCTCCCCGGCAACAGCACCAAAATGATTGTGTCGGATTTCGCGAATTAAAATTAGGGTTTGGAGAACCCGTTGTCGTAGCTTGTAAAATGCGTCTATCAAATACAATTTATAACTGAAACTCCAAGGGAATCCTGGGTCGAACACAAGGCGGTGACGTTTACTTTGTTTGAAAATCGCACTTTGTTTTGTTTCTTTTCGGTGTTTTGGGATTTTTTTTTTATTTTTTCGAAATAAAAAGACAAGCAAAAGAGGTTCACGAAATGAGAGGGAACACAACTATGATATATTGCCCAAATGTCTATTACAATAATCTTCGAAAGCATAAAAGAGAGAGAGGTGAGGTGGAATCTCCCGAATTGGCTGTTCAGTGAGACGACGGCGCCTGGTGGAAGCTTGGACGAAGGAGTTGAGGAGCAGGATGATGGAGGTGAGATGTAGGAGGGTGTCGAGTAGAGGAATGCTTCACTGAGGCTCTAGAATGGAGGTGTGGAGGTGGAGGCGATCTGCTACTGGAATGGAGGTGGGAGGACAGCTCCAAGGCAACCTATGAAGGTGATGGGATGAAGGATGAATATTCGGTGGGATAAAGGAATGCTGCACAAATAGAAGGCCTTTGGAGCTTGAGAGTAAGATCTAATGGAGCTTTGGTAGGCTACTAGAGCTTAGGAGTAGGTGGGAGTAGAGTAGGTAGAGATGAAGAGGAATGGGGGGTGTAGGGGTGTTTATATAGTGGTGGAATGGAGGTGATTTGCGTGCACGGGCCTTTAGTGACATTTAAGACGTCGCTAAAGACCTGCCAGAGATGTCTCTAAAGCATTCATGCACCTTGGCTGGCGCTTGGAGGCTTGATCGCAGCTGGCGTAGGGCACGGTGATCATTGTCCATTGGATCAGGCATGGACGGCTATGATCGTGAGAAGAGAAGGCATGCTCGCCAGTGTTTGAAATCCACGCCATTGGTGTGTGCATTGGTAACCGTCGGATGATGCATTGCATGGCCGAGACTTGCCTACAGATCGCGCGTGTCTTCATTTGAATCGCGCACCTCATGCCCTCGTGGAGATCTGACGGTTGACAGTGCATTCGCTTGACTTAAATGAGTGCCTTTGATTGCGTGCATACGATCTGGCGTGTGTCCTCACGTCAGAGTGTGGCATCAAATTGCGAATGGAGAATCTCGACCGCTCAATCGAGATCGAGCAACCCTATTTCGGCTGGCGCTGTAGCAGGCGCGGTGGATTGCGGCTCGAACTCGCGCTTGTGATTTACGAGCTCTTGTCTTCACCATTGTGCCAAAGCGGCACTTTGTCGAGTG
This sequence comes from Thalassia testudinum, assembly GCA_037157565.1. Lineage (NCBI taxonomy): Eukaryota > Viridiplantae > Streptophyta > Magnoliopsida > Alismatales > Hydrocharitaceae > Thalassia > Thalassia testudinum. Next base: position 27,255,013 of record JAZHRO010000063.1, on the reverse strand, counting down.
GAGGGCAGTGCAGTCACGTGCACCTTGACCATTGGATGAAGATCCAATGGTCGAGGTGAGTCCTTGCTTGAGGCCGGGCGCGATGGCGTAGGTAGGGGGTAGCCTGGATGGCGCCACGTGGTGCAATCTGGGTCGTCCGTCTTCATATTCTTGTAGAGGGTGCTACGGAGCTCTGATCGGGGTGATTTTCTCATTGACGGACTGCGATTGTCACTCTGGATTCATCAGTATGGTTGGATTCTTCATATGAAGCCCATAAAGATGTCACAGTTCCTCATGGCCATGTAAAATGGAAGAATTAGCGTACTAATTGATTGCGCAGCAATCATAGGTATTAATTGGCCTAGATTAGGCTAAGACTTAGCATAAGTTAGGGTTATTCATGCAAGCATATGCATTATCTGCATCTTTACTTCTTTCCTTTAGCTATGCATAAAATAATGTTATAATGTGCTGATTAGGTGCATTATGTCGATTGCAGGGAATAAGCTGATCAGGAGCTGGATCTGAAGCTGGATCAGGAATAACGGGAGTTGTAGCAGAGCTAGAGCAGAAGGCCTATTTAGATGTAGGAATAATAATGTAAGGGGGTTAAAGGTTTTCTATTCTATTAAGTAGAAATAAAGCAGTAAAATGTGAAGAGCTTAGGTCCATCCTAGCCCTAGGAAAGCCTAGAGACTTCCCCAAGCCTTAGCCACCCTTAGATTAGGTCACAACACCCTAGGAAGCCGTAAAACCCTAGTTCCAACCCTTCTCTGGATGTCCAGATAAGTTTTAAGACGTCCAGGACCCTTAGCCAACTCCCGCACACTTCAAACCCACTTCTGCAGTGTTATTGGATGTCCAGACACTTTGTTAGACGTCCAATTTCTGCAGAATACCCAAAACAGAACCCAAAATCCTTCCTGACTCTGATTGGACGTCCAGACAACAAGTCTGGACTTCTGATTTTTGAGTATAAGACGTCTGATACTGCTCTCCAATTCCTATTTTGAGATTTAAGTCTTGATCTTGGATCTCTAGGTCCCTAAACCCAATTCCAACCCCATAGGAACCTAAATTAAGGTGCCCTAACCCTAGTACATCACCTCTAGACCTCCCTAAGGACCTAATTAGGTCCTCACTAAACCTAATTGACTTGGATCTTAGTCAACTCCATCAGCCTATTCAACTGGACTCATTGAGTCCAATTGAGCCCTGATCTCAGCACACACTGTCCAATTGGACTCAGTGAGAGTCCAATTGACCTAGACCTGACTTAATTGAGTTGTTTTACTCTCAATTAAGTTTCCACACACCCAATTAAACTTGTATTAAGTTTAATTGCACTTTACCTTAGTGAATTAGGGTTTATAACCCTAATTTGAGACCTACCTTGACCTAAACCCACTAGAACCCAACCTAATCAACCTAGCCACCTAAGTTTCGACCCACACACACCCACACACACCATCCACATGAAAATATCTAGCCTAGAGTTCTCTATAACTCTCTACCATGTGTGGTTGCCTTGGTTGCCAAAAATAGCAACCAAGAGCCATTCAATTTTTAGATCCACATTTGGTGGATCTAAAAACCACCATCCACCCTCTCTCTCTCACTCTCCCATGAGCTCCCACAATAGGCCTCTCTAGAGAATTCCATAATTCTGTAGAGAGCTTCCCTTAGGTCTATAGAAAGATCCCTTGGGTGGCCATTTGCATTCATTCACTCCCTTGGCAATTGCTCTCCATTGGTGCCATTCACGCCACCTCCACTTAGCCACTCACTCCACCTCCATAAGCTCACTACCACCACCATGGAGGACACCATGCCGAGATGCTGGATCAACCCTACTTCTCTCCAAGGGTCGGCCTAAGCTACATTGGCCGCCCCTCATTCTCCTCTCGACCACTCCAAGGCCATCTGGAACCACCCCTGAATGCCCTCTATTCTTCTAGCTCTAGATCATGCTCTTCATAATTTTTATTGCTTTCATTTACTGCTTAGTAGAGTAGTCTTACTTCTCCTCCAATGATGCATGCTAAATCCCCCCATTGATTCTTGTATGCAATCGTTTTCTGGTAGTTAGATTTAATTTTATATTTAATTTTAAGCATTCATGTATAAGCTTTCCTCTAGATTTCCTTGTGCAACAACTCTCCCACGATGAATGAAATTTCATTTTATATATATATATATCTTATGTGTTAGAAATCACCTTGAGCTAGATGATTATCATATTTGCGTGATTTAAGTGCCTGTTGTTTAATTGCCTATATATTACACACCAGCATGTCGTTTAAATAAAGTAGAGCGGCTTTAAGATCGATTTCAAAAGTAAAAACGACGCCTCCTAGAGACGAACGACCGGGACTCAAAGTCTCGTTATTTTTACAAAACAATATCTTTGTTGGATCGTATTTCGCAACTATACTACGATGCTTTTATCAAAAATGCGATCTACGATTTCTCCCAACAATAATACACAACTATCCTAGATGCCATGCAATGGATGTTATGCGGTATTTATAACATGATATGCAATGCTAAGCCTAGGAACTATCATAAATAAGTATTTTATCATGAATTCATGTGTGTTTATGAACCATCAATTGAAGATCAAGGAGGAAGATGTTCCGAAGACAGCATTCCAAACGAGATACGACCATTACGAGTTCTTAGTGATGACGTTTGGATTAATAACTACCCAGCAACATTCATGGACTTGATGAATAGAGTCATTAAGGAGTATTTGGATCGATTTGTGGTGGTCTTCATTGATGATGTCCTAGTGTACTCCAAGGATGAAGCCCAGCATGGAGACCACCGTATCATGTTGGAGGTCCTATGACAGCACAAATTTATGCCAAATTTAGTAACTATGAGTTTTGGCTAAAGGAAGTTTCATTCTTAGGACATGTAGTGTTTGAAGCTGGTATTGCTATGGATTCGGCAACAGAGGTCGTTTTAAAGTGGGATAAACCGACAACAGTGACTGAGATACACAGTTTTCTTGGATTGGCTGGATATTATTGGAGGTTTATTAAAGGCTTCTCGCATATTGCTTTACCACTCACTCTATTGACCTAAAAGGAGACACCATATGTTTGGACCAAAGAGCGTGAGATTAACTTCCAAACTCCAAAGGAGAAGCTAATGACAGCTCCTGTTCTAACCATCCCTTCTCCTAAAGGAGGATTTGTAGTGTACACTGATGCATTGCAGTAGGGATTAAGGTGTGTACCGATGTATTAGGGACACGTGGTGGAGTATGCATCATGATAGCTAAAGCCTCATGAGCAGTGATACCCAACTCATGATCTAAAGCTAGCAGCCATCGTTCATGCCTTAAAGACTTGGAGGAACCACTTGTACAGAGAGACCATTGAAATTCATGTAGATCACAAGAGCCTGAAATATCTATTTGATCAAAAGGAGCTGAATATGAGGCAGCGGCGATGGATGGATCTGTTGAAGGACTATGATTGTACCATCATGTATCAGTAGGGGAGAGGAAATTTAGTGGTGGATGTGTTGAGCTGTAGGCCGCCAATAGTGTTGGCTAGTCTTTTGGCTTTGGAATGGCACATGTTGATAGAGATTGGTGAATGGAAGCATTGTGTACGGCTGGAGCTTGTAGGTTTTCTTACCACTTCTAGATAGTTAAGACCAGAGTTACTAGACCAGTTTATTAGGACACAGATGGAGGACCCAGTAATACAAGAGATACGAGATCATGTACTGGCTGGGGAGTCGAGTGAGTTCACATTTGAGGATAGGATCCTTAGGTTATGAGGCAGGCTATGTGTTTTGAGAAATGAAGAGTTATGCAAAGAATTATTGTCAGAAGCTCACAACACAAGGCTAACTATTCACCTAGGGAACACATAGAAGTATCGAGCTTTAAAGAAGCATTTTTGGTGGCATGTGATGAAGGACATTGGTCAGTATGTTAAGCAATGCCTTATTTGCAAACAAGTGAAGGTTGAGCCCCAGAGGCTTGCTGGATTATTACAACTTCTTCCCATTCCGGAATGGAGGTGGGAAAGTGATAAACATCAGTTTATCATCATTCTTATGCCCTAAAATAGATCTACCTCTTAGGATTCTAACTCCGCAAGTGGGTTTCTGGGTTGCATTTAGGCATTACATAGGTTAGGCATGCATTGCATTTCTTATTGTCTTCTTGATGCATTTACTTGAGTGTCAGGAATAGGAGGAGAGTCAGATCCCACAAACCTTGGCACTCAGGAAGGTAGAAGATGAAGGAGAAGCTCAAATTAACTGAATCTTAGTTGGATCCCAGCTCATTCTAGGTGGATCAACCTTTACTTAGCTCCATTCAACTCATCTTAGCTGAATGGCTGCTCAAGCAAGTTCACCTCAAGTCCATTCAACTCACCTCAGCTGGATGGTAGCTCAAACTAGCTCAAGATAGTTGATCCCAACTCCATTCTAGCTCCTCCCAACTCAAGACAGTTCACTGGAAGCTCTACCTAACTAGGACTACTACCAACAACTAGCTAAGCCTAGTCAGCTGAAGAAGTCCTCAACCAGCTCAGGCTAGCTCAAGTCCAGCTCTTAGAGACTTAATTCACCTCAACTTGGTTAAACTTAGCTACTTGACCTAAGCTAGCTACTCCAGCTAGCTAGGTAATCTCTGGGAAGACCAGATTTAGCTCACCTTAGCTCATATTAGTAGAAGTCAGCTCATCTTTGCTTGATTTAATAGCTAGCAAAGAATTAGCTAGCTAAGCTAGCTAATGAGCTCTGATGCTGCCCTCTTCAGCTTCAGCTAGCTTCAGTGCAGCTCAATGCAGCTCCTCCTTAGCTCCTCTCAAACCCTAGCTCCTTCCACCTCCTACTCCACTCACCTACTAGCTAAGCTAGCTTAGCTACCTTAGCTTAGCTAGTCCACCTCCATGGCATCCAATCCTAACCCTAAGACTTCGCCTAACTAACTCCACCAAATAAGTCTACCTAAGTCCACCTAAGCTTCCCTATTCCTACTCCACTTTGGTGACAACACTACACCTCCTTTGACCCCATCTCCACCACCAAAGGGCACCAACCACCACCATAACCACCTTCATAGATCCCTTGGGTTGGCACCAACTTACCATGGCCATAGGATCCAATAATTGCCACCAAAAACCCATCTTGGTCCTCCATTTAGGTCATGCCAACCATTAGCTCTCAACTCCTATATCTACCCCCCATAACTACCAGCACATGATCATCCTCCCTTAGTTTATTCTACCTATATCCACCTACACCTAAGGCCAAGGAAGAAGAAGAAGAAAAGAAGATCAAAGGGGCAACCTACCCGCCCACTTGGTGCCTTCTTCCTTACTCTTATTCTCCTTTGTGCCACTCCAAGGAGGAAAATCATTCATCTAGAGGGACTGCTAGGCAAGGAGGATATCTTCATCAAGGTGGTGGATGTTGTTGATAGTGGAAAACTATGTGTTTGGAGTTGGATGTGAAAACCCATCATTGTAGTTCGAGTCACGAAGAAATTCGTTCAACAGATAAAATTTATATCGAAAATCTATAAAGAAGTTCTGGGTCGAGCACAGGGAGGCTACGTCAATCCCCAAATCCGCAATTATATTTTTTTGTATTCTTTTTTTGTTTAAAAGGTGAAATAATCACAATGGAATCGCTATAGACAATAAGAGAGAGAGGGAACAATCACTTGGTATTTGAATAATGTTTTCACAACTACGAAAGAGAGAATGATTACACTAGAAAGTGGGAAATTCTACTCTAGAAAACAATAAAAGAAAGGAGAGAGATGTTATCCACCTCGACGAATGCTTGGAGGATGAGCTTGATGGAAGTGATGCCTGGAAGATGGAGGACGAGGCGTAAAGGAGGACGAAGTCAGAAGAATGGGAATGAGGTAGCACGTCTTCATCGTCACGGGATCCACTTTCGGAACAGGGGCGAAAACTTGGATTTAGCTCTTGAGGAGCATCCTGGGTGTGGGATAAGCTTCTCTTAGGCTTTGGAGAGGAAGAGAGGAGAAGGAAGGGATGAGAAATTCGTAGAGTAGGGGTCTCCTTTTATAGTTGCAAGGATTGGGGGCAATTTGGTCAATCCATATTCAAAAACATTAAAATCAGGTCTTTAGTGACGGATTTATCCGTCACTAAAGGCCTGATCGTGGGCAACGTGCATGCGCCCCGCGCGTGCCTCCTCTCCTGCCCCTTAATGCCAAGCGCATGTTTAATGGATCTCAGGCGTCCGATCAAGAGATCGGACGGCTTAAACTTCATCTCGCTCGCCCCTTCTTCTGCGCGTGAGATCAGGCATTCGAAGATGTGTTGAATCACGTGTCTGGCCGATCGCTTCATCTGACCCATCAACGCTTGATTGGATGGCCCAAATTACGCTCTCTCATGCGAAGGAGGCATGCACTATGCCAGAATCAAATGAGCGACCTGTGGCACCAAAGAGTCTTACCTACTACGCTATGTGCGTGGATAGATAAGAAGAGTATTCATGTGCCTTTTAATGTTGACCATTGGATCTTCATCCAACGGCTGAGATCTCACGTCAGGTGCTCCTTCAAGAGTTGAGCGGAGGGGGGTGGCCAGGTGCAGATGGTTAGGATGATGCCACGTGGCACCATCCTAATCGTACATCTTCTTTATGTTGTAGATGGTGCCATGGATGTCGGATTGGATCGATTTGTGCATCGTTAGGCTGTGATCGTCGATCTGAACCCATCCATGCGGTCAGATTTGTCATCTAAGCTATGGATTAACACCATCTTGGCCCTTGATTCTGAGCTTCCTGGGACTATATCTGGTGCTACGGATGTCTGATCAGGGTGATCTTGGAGTTGTTGAGCTCTCGTCATCTCCATGATCAGATCCGTATGGTTGGATCCTTGGTCTGAAGCTCTGATTAAAAAGTTGCCCTGTCTTTGACTATAAAAGGAGATAATTACTATACAATTTGTCCTACATGCATGATTATGCATGTTATGCAATATTTACAATGCATGATGATAATATGGTACTAAGAACATGCATTAATAGACATTTTAGGTTAACCAGATGTATGCACATCACACCCCCATGCCTATCTTTTGCTAGTTCCTAGCAAAAACTATATGCTATTTATAAAAGAATTAGGGTTGGATTACTCAGGCACAAGTCATTTTAAACATTAAGAAATTTTTACTTAGGACCTGAACTTTCAAAGACACAACAATGCCTGTTTATCTCCCAAAATGCAGACTACCTCAAGCCCTTGCCTTATTTAAAGAAAGATCTCTTTTTCTCCTTTTTCTTCTTTTCTAATTTTTAAAAATTTTTTAGTTTAGGGTTACAGAGCGGCTTTCTACGACCACTCCACCCACCCAAGACTTGATGAGATCCTTAAGTTCTAAGCATCTTTTTGTGAAAGTGATAGACTCGTTGATCGGCAATCAGAATGGACTTCGGGTTTCTACGCCCCTAGGTGACCTTAAAAAGAGTTCTGCCTAAAGGTGTATCTATACGACCAGTAGCTTTCTCCCTACTTTTTTTTATATATGGGGTCAACACAAGGGTGAATCTAGTGTATATCTGTTTATCATGCTTGATCAGGTTTTAAGATGTCACGTTGTAGTATAGCCAAAAAAGTGTTCAAAATAAATAATTTTATTACTTGAATTTAAAGTCCGAGGTCAAACACAGGGAGCAAATGGAATTCACGCACTAATCTCAATAATAAATGCAAATTGAACACATAATACTACTCAAAATCTAATTAAGAATGCAAGGCATGAGTATATGAAGAATAGAAATAATTGTAGCTAAAAATAATGAAGAACTTATGAAAAATTGGATGTCTGATTACAAAATCAGACATCTTAAAAGTGATGTGCTATAGTGCTTTCTCTACCTTCTTTATTTGATTTCTGTTGTAATCTCTCTTCTTCTCTTTCTTCTCTAGCTTCTCCTTCCTTTCTTTCTCTGTTGTTGGCTTGGCTTTTCTCCTTCCTTTCTTCTGCTTCTTCCTGCCTTGGTTTCTTCTTTAGCCTTCTCCGGCCTTAGCCTTGCGAACCCTCAGCTTCTTCTTTCTTCCTTCTTCTTTTTCTTCCTTGGCTTCTTCCTTAGCCTTGCTTCTTCTTCTTCCTTCCTTCTTCTCTAGCTCCTTCTTTAACCTTCTTTTCCTTAGCTTCTTCCTCCTTCCTTCTTTCTCTGACTTATCCTTCTCATTCTTAGCTTCTTCCTTCTTCTATGGATTTCGCTAAGTGTGGAGTGATGAGTGGCTACTCATCATGGCTAAAAGGCTGAAATTAAGCTAGACACTAAGCAAAACAATATCAAATTAACATATAAAAAGGGTTAAGTGTGGGAATTAAAGAAAAGACCTAAAACTTTTTAATGTGTGTTAAAACCTCCTAATTAGGTCACAAAAATGAGATATTCTGAAAACTAAAGAACAAATGATGATCCATGCATCAATTGAACACATAAACAAGTTTGAAAAGACAAATCGGAAGTAAAATCAATGTCTTAAATGTTCAATTAAGCACATGTAAAAATTTGAAAGCAATTGGACATCATTTAGGCTTAGAAATAAATAGATTACAATTAGGTCCTTTATGCATTACATTTCTACCCTTCAAAACTCCTTCTTGGACCTTTTTGCAAGCCGTAGGGACCCTTCTATATGACTGCAAGGCCCTTCCAGTTATAGTTCTTTTCACTTTTGGACCTGCACGCTATTCTTCTACCCCTTCGTTCAAGGGTCTTCCTGCAAGTTTTCCCTCATTTCAGAGAGAAGCCTGTGTTCTTCATGCGCACTGTAGCACGCGAAGAACACATCCATTCTCGACCGTCCATCGCACTTTTGATCTCGATCTGCGGCTGGAATCAAGTGGAACCTTCGCGCGATTCGGTGCGTGCGTTCACCTCTCTTCCCAGATCTCATCTGACGGTCAGATCTCTCTCTTGACTCGCTGCGCGCTCTACCCATCTCATCCTCACCGCCGGCTTAATTTTGATTAACCTCACCCTTGCGGTGATTCCAATCACTGAGCTGCTACTTAAGCACGTCAGTGGTGTCGCGCACAAAGGATCGCTCCATCCTACATCTCTTAGCGATCAGTTCATCCACTCTAGTCTCTCCTCCTCATCTAGCCCCTGATTTCACAGCCATCGGCTGTGGAATCATCGCCTACTCTCGACCCTCCTCGTCGCTAAGGACCTCGTAGCACCTGAGGACGACCCTGGAGTCTCACTAGCAGACTCTTCCATCCGCTGGAGTCACCCTCCTCCTTTCTTCCTCCTTAGTCGCCGGCTAAGGACCCATAGGTCCCATTCTTCCTTTTAGTTTAGGTTTTTAATTCTGCACAATTAGTGTTAGTTGTAGTCTACAGTAGTTTAGAATAGATTTAGCTTTAATTGTTAGTGTTTAATGTTAGCTGTAGTTTAGATTAGTCTTAGGAGTAGAATTAGCATTAGATCCCCTCCCTCACCTCCTCTGATCAGTCCAGATCAAAGGGGAAGAATCATCTGTTCATTATTCAATTTATCTCCCTCTTCATGTTTTGTTTTTCCACCATCCAATTCTGATTTATGTTTCTTTTAACGATGAATTTTTCATCATTCACCCACACATCCAGATCCAATTTCAGATCTGGTGGTTTACAACCTCAGATCTGAAATTGGCATCACAAGCACCATTTGGGGCTTCTCACTCACCCCATTTGTGTTCACAAAAGCCCCTTTTATTTTAGATTGATTGCCTCAGTTTGTCAGATTCACTTTAACATGGATTTTAAAGAATTTTGCTCTCTGGATTGCCTTGACAGATCTGACAAATTGAATGGATTTTGGTTTTCCTTGTGGGCAAGGACTCTAAGAAGTTCTCTGGTGACAGAGAACAACTCAGAAGAGCCTTTCATGAATCTGTTTCTACCTTGATCTGAATGCATTCGCAAGCTTTTATAAATTCCTTTAATGCATTCTTAGTCTGTTTTGCCATTTCAGAACTACCATACACCACCTGTTTTGATGATTATTTTTGTATGGTGATTTCCTAACCTAAGGAGTTCTCCATACTCCTTAAGGTTGCAAGAAACTGGGATTGTATGTTTTTTTGGTTTTAATTGATTGAGTTAAGTTCTCCTTCATGCTGTCTATAGCATTAGGAAGAGCTAACTCAATGCCATTTGTTGTTTTGATCAGAAATGATGCTTTTGATAAGGGCTTTTTCTTGTTGGGTATTTGAACTGAATTCTTATGTGATTTTCGTGAGATTTAAACCCTTATCAGATTTGGATTTCAACTCTCAAAATTTTTAGTTTGTTTTGAATTTTCTCTTATTCCCAGTTATACAGTAACATGCTACAACTTGCAGCTACATTTCCCTCCATCTCTAAATTCTCCTCTTCTCTACAATTCCCCTCTCATCTATGAATACACCCCCCTCTTCAAATGGACTAACTGCAGCAGCAGTTAGCCCATTTGACAGTGGCTTAAGCCACTGCTGCTGCTAAACAAAACACCCTGAACAGCACATTATCTTCCCTTCCCATCTTCTCTGACAGTAGCTTAGCTGCTGTTTAAAATGAAATAAAAACTTAATTAACCCTTCTTCCTAACTTCCTACTAAAGCCTACTTATATATACTTAATTCTCACACTGTAAATATACATATCCATACTATTATAACTATAATATACAGCCTGATTATGTAAGTATACATACATAGATATACTGTCAATACTGCATGAACTTGTATATAAATCTATATACATATGTAATCTATGTAAATATATGTATAAGTACTGAATTATTATGTATATATTTACTTAATTATGTTTATATATGTACAGATTTATATTTACTTAGTTAGTAGCTATACTATAGAATAAATTAGCTAAATTAATAATTTAGAGCTATAATTAAGTAAATAAATCTATAGACTTAGGTTAATATATATAGTAAGTAATTTAAGTTAGTTAATGTGTATTTATACCTATTGTATTTACTGTTAACTTAGTTTTAACTTGTAAACACCTAGAACTGCTATTTTAACCTAAATAAAATAGAAATAAATTCGTAAAAGTACAATAAAAATATGTATAAAATACTTAAGTATGTAAATTAAATCTGTATAAGGTCAATTAGACCATTTACTAATTATTTTATAAGTAATTAACTATTTAATCACCTAAATCAACCTGTATAATCAGCCTAGTTTAGCGAATTTATTTGTATAGTAAACATAATTAAAAGTCAAAATTAATTAATCAATTATGTAGTATTATGTAAATACTTTATTAACCATATTTTATTTTATTTTTTTAATAATTTATGGCCCTCAAATCGAGGGCCAAAAGCGCGAACAGACGCAGCTGCGCCTGATTTCCAACGCACGATGTGGCACTGGAATAGCACCACATCGTGTGCTGCAAACCAAACGCAGCGCTTTATATGGAATTTATGTTTTATGGAAAGTAGTCGTCACGGGCGGCCGGTGCCCGAAACACAACGCCATGCCATTCGACCCGATTACCCGATATGCTCTGAACCGTCTGATATGCGATGATATTGTGAACATGTGATGTGTGTGCGGGGCCGGGGGCCCGAGCATGTGTGTGTGCGGCGCATGGCCGAGGCCCTGCACGTAGTATGGAAACGTAATTAAGCCACCTAATCGAAGATTAGGGCGTGCTTAGTAGAGGTCAGGTCCCGCCCTCTGGGTGCAGCGTATCCCTCCAAAAGCGCGCCTGCAAATTTAATACATTTTGAACTGAATAATAAAAGCTAATGACGGTTGCTTAATCCCCTTCGCCGCAGCACTTGAAAACTCTGTTAAGGCCGAAACATAACGCAAAAACAAAAGAGAAGAAGAAACGTCGCTATAGCCCATTACATTTGTATAAATAAACCCATATAATTACTAACAGAATAAAATGACACTATAAACGTCGCTAAAGACCTCAGTTTGCTTCTTTAGGTTGTATATAGTGTTTTCTGAGATTTAGCGACTCTTATATCTGTCACTGAAACTGCTGTATATGTTACTATAAATAACAAACTGATAGGTTAAGTCTCTACACCATTGCATCCTAAGGTATTATATACTATTATGTTAGTACTAATAGGATAACTTGTAAATACATAGTTTAGAGTATAATAATAGATTGTTTGATGCTTGTTCATAGTTAGTATTTTTGCAAGCATTTCTTAGTAATTAGGTAAATAAAACACACATTCATTCATTCTTTAATAAGATGTAAAGTGTCTTTTTGGAATTAGAGGATAATTTTGAGATCAAAGAGTGACCGATGTAATTCAATAAATTGCCTCCCAGTGAATGACCTGGAACAAAACCAGTAAAAATTAGATAAATAAGCAAATGATAATAATGGTTGTAATGACTGGTACTCACCCATACTCACCACTATACGACATTCTTAATGTTATATTATATACCCTATACTACAACGACATGATCATAACAATAATCATTCATCATCATACAACCACATCACATCATGGAGCCAAACTTTCCACAGCAAAACCCCCCTTCCCTTGCGTAGCGTTCCTCTCTTCTCTCTTCTCTATTTCGATTTGCTCTCCCAAAGCCACATCCGGCTCGGGTAATCGAACCTAACGGAGACCTGGGTCCAGGCTCACAGGCGTGGGTGGTGAGCGAGGAGTGAGTCGGTTGGGTAAACGGGTCATGGCCAAGTCCGTGTGGGCAGTGCCGCGAACGTGGCCGTAAGGGGGGGAGAGAGGGACCTCACCTCGTGACTTGGAGACGACAAGGCTAATGCACAAAATCAATTTATGTGCATACGCTTGTTCGTCCAGTTTCAAGGATGGACTAAATGTCCCAACTCCCTTGCACACGTAGCAGCAACAGGTGTTCTCTTTGATTGCGAAGTTGCAAGGGCTTGTGGCTCAAATTGGTAGCCCGGAGTCATGCGCGAAGACGTTTCGCACGACCTGGGGCTGGTGAAGCCTAGAGCAGCTTGCAAGCTTGCTCCAAGCTTTACTCCAATGGAGGAGGGACGTCTGCACCTGAAAACACCAAGACAGCCTTGCGGCCACGTTAAAACACTCAGGGAACTTCATCAAGGCATGGCGAATATGTGGCGGTGGTCGACATGGTGTGGGAATGGCTATGGTGGCGTGCGTAGGGTTCTCTGTGGCCGTGTGAGTGGGTGTGTTTGGGGGTGCTTTTGGGTGGTTGACGAAGAGATTGGAGTAGTGGGAGATGATCAGTGAGGTGTTGCAGAGGTCATAGGGTGGTTGGAGAAGTGGATGGAGGTGAGGGGCGATGGGGACACCTCGCAGGAGGGTTTGTCGAAGGTGGAGAAGGTGATGGTGATAGGTGGCGTCGAGGGGTGTTTTTGAGAAATAAGGAGGGGGAACGAGAGTAAAAGGGAGAGGGAAGTTAACAGACCTAAACTAAGGACGAAGGAGATAGGAGAGGCATTTTGGCTGATATGGCCGATGCTGGAGATGAAGATCTCTGTAGATGAGGCGATTGCGAGGACGAGGGCAGAGGTTGCGACAGGGCTGGTATGGCCGACGCAGATGAATGAGAGGAAGGCAACCCAACCACAGGTATTGTGGTTTGGCAAAAAGAGAGATGGGGAGGAACTGTTGGAGCTTGCAGAGGTGTTGTGGCCGGCGAGGAGAGAAGAATGTGGGGTGGACCGACCCAATTCGAAGCTGAGGAGAAGCGGTTGAATCAGGGGCTGCTTAAATAGTCCTCTGGAGAAGGATTTGTGCTTGGAAGCCAAGCTTCCAAGCAAGGTATGTCCATAGGAGTTGGAAGCTTCAAAAAGACCCAAATCTCTCATGCATTCGCATGAGAGATTGGGTACAAATTACGGCTTGGTGATGGGTTCATACTGGAGGAGATTACTCAGAGAATCTCCCTTCTAATTTTGGGAGGGATTCTCTTAGTAATCAAGGAGGAATCGCCTTCTAAAGTTCACTGGAGTAGGATTCCCTCCGCTATAATGGTAGAGGGACCTATTTGCAAGGATGATGAAGAAGCTAGGGGGCAAATGCAATGATTTTCAAAAGATAGGGGTAGAAATGTAATCAGGTTGGGCTTATTTGCAAAGTAGGTCAAGATGAGTTCCTCTTAAGTCCAAATTTTGGTACGAACCTAATTTGGACCTAAGGAATCCAATTGTGAAGTTGGATTTTTGGTTTGACCACGTTTGACTGGGCAATTTACGTAAAAATCTAATTTAGGGTAAATATCTAGTTGAGACCCCATTCTAGGTCAAAATAGGTTCCAATGGCCAAATTGAAAGTTCTAAACCCTAGAGAATATTTTTCTATGATTTTTAGAGGGCTTAGGTAAATTTTATCTTGACTAGAACCTTGGTTAATCAAGCGGGTCTATTTTAAGGTTACAAGAAGCCATTTAATTCCCAGAACTCATATGAACCCTTTTCTGTCTGATTCAACCCACTTATTATCTTGTTAAGACATTTGACCTGTGTTTAGCCCTTGAGAAAACTTGTGGTTGCACTGCACTGGTAAAATTGTAGCTTTACCCCGTGTTTCTTACTTTTATCTCAGAATGGTTATTCAGTGAATTAGAACCTCCAGTTGGTTATGTAGGAGCTCTTATTCTATTTTATGGGTCAAAATGAGCTAGTTAAGGCTCATGATGGTGTTCCCATCTTAACCTCCATGCCTAGCTTTTGCTAGTCCCTTAGCAAAATTTTAAGGTTTTAACTTTGATTCTAGACCATGAGTTCCTTTGATGTTCACAAACTATGATGAGTGCTTTCTTCTGTGGATTAGGTTAGAATGTCAATAGTTGGCCTAGAGGTACTCAAGTACCAACTAAGATCCGGACCTGACTAGCTCTAGCCTTAGTTTGCCGCGAAGGCTTTTAAAGCCCACAGGAACTATCCTAAGGTTAGTTGGACTCCACGGTTAAAGCACCCGTGCTTGTAACATATTTTAGCCTCAGTTCAGCTTGCAATGCATTTTTTTTGGTAGAGTGACAGAAGAATTTTCTTTTCTTGGAGAGTTTTCTCTCTTTTCTTTTTATTTCTAGCTTCAGATTGGCCTCTCAACACGGTCTGTATCGGATTCCTAGTCCCCATCATTAATCCTTGAAGGGTCCCTGGCAATCGATGCTTCGTGATAGCACCGCCAATGGTAACCCCCAGAACCTTAGCTTTTGAGATTTCAAGATAATCCCGCCCATGGCATTCTGTAGCTAAATCCAGACCTTGGCAATCGACATTTCATGATAATGCCGCCCATGTCATCTGAACCAGCACAGGGTGCTTACATGCCTCTGGTGAGATATGTAAATATCCTAGGAGACAAGTACTAAGGAGACGATATGTTATTGCCCATCTTCGAGGGGAATTTCCCTCCTCTCCACGTCGAGAACTCATCCAAATCAACTTGTGTTGATCAGTTGCTCCTAATCTAGGCAACTTTTTCAGAACAGTTTAAATGCATTTGCGTGATTTTGATACTTATGCGCACTGAACCAGACTGTGTGTGGATTGGAGTGCTTAGGTTACTAAGTCCCACAAACCAGAGGTCAGTTAACGAGGCTGAATACTCCCTAAGCCTTAGACCAAATCCTTAAGCTTCACATTTTCCTCAACCTCTTGAGGACTATTCAGATCTTAACAGATACTTGAACTTTTAAGCCTAGGAGTCTAGCCCAAGAGGCCTAAGATTAGTGTTCCTACTAATTTCTTCTGTGTTTCATTAGCACTTTTTCTTTCATTTTCTTTTTCTTGATATGATCTAGAACTCAATTAATCCCTTAATTTCTTGCTAATGACTATCTCTTTTTTATTTTCATTTTGTGCTCCTTTTTGATATTTTCCCCTTTTTTTTCTCCTCAAGATTTGTATGGCCTCAAAATTTTTTTTCTCCTCCATTTTTTTGTTCTTTTTCATAATTTTCTATTTTTTGGTATTTTTGGAATATGTGATTTTTTTTGTGAGAACCCTTCTGAATTTTGATTTCCTATGTTTGCATTTTACCACCCCCCTATGCTTAAGTTTTACAATGTCCTCATTGTAAACGGAGGGTGTGAAACAGGTTTGGGTTTAGGAATTTTAGAAGAAGATTTATCAGGTGGGCGAACGGGTCAGGAATGACTGTTGCAGACGATTTCAAGCTCTGACATGTGTACCAAAGGTGGGATTGACTGTTCAAAAAACTAAACTCAGGGTGTAATAAATGTGAAGTATAGAAGGATAATCAAAAGGATGTCAGGTTTTTGGAATGGCAGGTTGCCTCCCGTTAAGTGCTAAATTCAACACCTTCAGCCGAGTGGGAAATGGTATGGAGAGGGAGTGGTCAAATCAGATGAGTTTTGTAAAACAAGTACCTTGATCAAGAGCCTAGTTGGTCCAACCAGGTGCTTGTTCAGATCAACAGGCTGATGATGCAGCCTAAACCCAATCAGTCTGGTGGGTTGATAAAGGTAGATCAAGAGATGTGGAACCAACCATATACTATGGAGCTCAGAATGATATGGAAGTGTTAATCTAGGGTTTGGCTGAGTCGAATTAGCCTGGTTAAAGTAGGGATCCTCAAAATAATCAGTGGATGATGCGGAAACCCTACAGGAGTGATCAGAGAAGGATGGAGCGTGATTTGTAGTCTGATCAATGTCCGAAACCCGATAGAGATGTGGAGGCGAATCATCTGCAATCGGCTCAGTAAGAGGGGAATCAGAATAGAAATTGAGTCCAATTACGGGTCGGGGTTGAAAACAGGTTTGGATGGGTTTTGTATATGTAGAGGAGGTGGCATCAATAAGAATTGTGTATGAGGGCTCCTCTAAAAAGGAATTACAGGTGGGTTCATTTAGAAAGTCCTCATAGTAGCCATCAAATTTAAAAGTAAATGCCTGAAGAGTGTTTATAGGATAAGAAAATCTGGGTCAAGAAAAGATTTGAATTCAGGGTTGTAGTCACTCTCGGTATTTTCTGGTTTTGATTCCTGAGGATCGAAAAGAAATGATTCCATCTCACTGGAACCTGAATTTAAATCAGTGATCTCGGGATCAGGGACCTCAGAGTCAGAGTCGAAGAATGAATCATGTGAGCTGAGGTTGTAGATTAGCTCATAATTGTCAGGAAACAAAGGTTCTTCGAAATCATTGTAAGATTCAAAATCATTGGAGAAATTGCGAGAATCAAGTTCCGAGTTCGATTCGAGATCAGAGGTTCCACCATAGAATAAATCGCAAGATGTAGATTTAGCAACCTGACTTGGATCTAGCCTATGCTTAGATTTTGAGCTAAAAAGGTGTCCTTATAGGGTCTGGGCTTAGGCTTTTAGCTTATAGGAAAGGTCCAATCAAAACCCCACTCTTCCAACTCCTCGGTTTCTGTATCATAGATTGGCGTGACTTTCAAAAAATCAATTTGTGTCTTTGAGGATGTTGGAGAGGGATATTCATCGAACAAAGGCCTAGAATCATAGTCCCAATTTAAACTTTGATCTTCGTCATACGGGGCCTTGTACTCATCCGAATAAGTTTCAGATCTAGATTCTAGGCTGAGGATGTTGGTTGACTTACTAGAATCTAGGTCAGAATTGCCTTTGAGGGTCACCTTATCAGAATAAGGGGTGGGATTTACACCCTCGAGAGGTTCTGTTTTAATCTCATCATTATAGGAGTTTCAGAATTCTATGCATGGTGAACCAGGATTTTGGTTTTCTAGGGCTGGCTCAAACTCGTGTTCTCCTGCAATTGGGACATCCCAACCTAATTCAAGATCAGGCATGTTATATTGCATCTGGGTTGGGAATCTACAACAACCTTGTGCCTCAAACTCGGAATTTGGGAAATCAGAATGATCCTCACCATTATTCAAGATGTTTTATTAACTGTTTGGGGTATGTACGGGTATTTTTGATCAATAATTTGCTTCAACAATCTCATCATTTCTTCCCATTTTTCAAGATCATCTTGGTGTTTTTCCCAAAGTACAGAATTTGTTATACATTGGAGATATTCAAAGTTATGCAATTTTTCTATCTCAATGTATCCTGTTATGAGAATGTCTCTGGTTGATCCCTTTATTGCTTCTGTTAATAACAATTGGGCACAGTTTATGATGAAGGTTGTTGTTGTTGGTACACTAACCTGAATGTCTTCTATTGGTTTTGAGGTTTTGTATTCAATCTTATAAAATTCAAGGGCATCCTCAATCATTCTATCTCTCATGGTTCTTTGTGATTCAGGTTTCTTTAATGGTATTCCTAAGTATCCAGGCTGCATATTTGAATCAGATGGTGGAATTAAGATGTAGAATCAGAATTCAAGTCTTAGAATGAAGTGATTTGATCTGAAAAGAGACTCCCAAAGAAAATCTGTGTGTGCTCTAAATAGAAGGGATGAGGGACTGGATGTGATGTTGACCCAATCAAGGCACCCAAAGATTTTTGGATGACTATAGAGGTTCGGGGTAGACGATACCCCTGGATCAGAAAGTCATCCACCTGAGAATTACCTGGGTAGCCAGAGAGGGAGAGTCCTGCAAAGACCCCTACATGGTAGAGCACCACCATGGGTTACAGGGTTTCCCCCACCTGACCTCTCTTGTCACTGAGGGTCCAGGTAGACCAGAATGGATAACTTGACCTCTTAAGTCTATCAGTTTTATATCCTAATTTGTGCCTTTGATTTCACTCGAATTAGCAGTTATTTTGACTTGTGACCTAATTTGGAGGTTGGTTGGCCTACAATGTAGTCCAACTTCACCTAACCTGTCTTAAAGATGGCAGAATGATTCTAGGTCAAGACCTAGAAATTACCCTGATTTGACTCCTAGGTTATTAGGTCCAAGTATTTTAAGGTTCAAGTGAGTTTAGAGTCTAATTTTAGGGTTTTTCTTGATTAAATCTTTTCAATCAAGGGTTTGGGTAGCACACAAATGCGGGTGGGTTTGTTTCCTTTTATGCAGGCAAGTGTGAACTAGCACTTCAAAACCCTAATGTAGAAACCCTAATTTGGCTTTATTTCCAAGTCCACTTTGAGTTTTACAAATGTTCTCCTTGGACTTCAAGCAAGAAGTGCGTAGTCCAAGGAGGTTAGAAATTAAGTGAATTCCTAATAGACACAAGAATTTTAGGGTAGGATCTCTAAATTGCTTCAACTTTAATAAGATTTGAAAAAAAAATTTTTGCAAATTGGGAAACTTGCCTTTTAAATGATAATTACTAAAAAAAAAATGGCAGGTGATTCCTAATTGATTATTTCCTTTTTGTCTTCCCAAGATTAGGAGATTGATTAGAGAAGAATAGAGAAGTTGACTACCCTAGCGTGGTCGATTTGCGTGGGAGATCGCCTCGTGAAGTACCTAGCACAATCACAATAAAGTAAATAGGGCAAGTTAGTGCTCAAATATAATCAAGATAATGCAGAGAATAGTAGTGAATTACGTGTTGCTCCCCGGCAACGGTGCCAAAATGTTTATCACGCTTGATCAGGTTTTAAGATGTCACATTGTAGTATAGCCGAAAAAGCGTTCAAAACAAATAATTTTATTACTCAAATTTAAAGTCTGAGGTCGAACACAGGGAGCAAATGGAATTCACGCACTAATCTTAATAATAAATGCAAATTGAACACATAATACTACTCAAAATCTAATTAAGCATGTAAGGTATGAGTATATGAAGAATAGAAACAATTGTAGCTAAAAATAATGAAGAACTTATGAAAAATTGGACGTCTGATTACAAAATCATACGTCTTAAAAGTGATGTGCTACAGT
Source organism: Thalassia testudinum (assembly GCA_037157565.1). NCBI lineage: Eukaryota > Viridiplantae > Streptophyta > Magnoliopsida > Alismatales > Hydrocharitaceae > Thalassia > Thalassia testudinum. The sequence goes on along the minus strand of JAZHRO010000063.1, from coordinate 27,235,272 downwards.
GATTTCTCTACCTTCTTTATTTGATTTCTCTTGTAATCTCTCTTCTTCTCTTTCTTCTCTAGCTTTTCCTTCCTTTCTTTCTCTATTGTTGGCTTGGCTTTTCTCCTTCCTTTCTTCTACTTCTTCCTGCCTTGGTTTCTTCTTTAGCCTTCTCCGGCCTTAGCCTTGTGAACGCTCAGCTTCTTCTTTCTTCTTTTTCTTCCTTGGCTTCTTCCTTAGCCTTGCTTCTTCTTCCTTCCTTCTTCTCTGGCTCCTTCTTTAACCTTCTTTTCCTTAGCTTCTTCCTCCTTCCTTCTTTCTCTGACATAGCCTTCTCGTTCTTAGCTTCTTCCTTCTCTGGATTTTGCTAAGTATGGAGCCAAACTTTCCACAGCAAAACCCCCTTTCCCCTGCGTAGCATTCCTCTCTTCTCTCTTCTCTATTTTGGTTTGCTCTCCCAAAGCCACATCCGGTTCGGGTAATCGGACTTAACGGAGACCCAGGTCCAAGCTCACCAGCGTGGGTGGTGAGCGAGGGGTGAGTTGGTCTGATAAACTGGTCGTGGCCAGGTCCACGTGGGTAGTGCCGCGAATGAGGCTGTGAGAGGGGGAGAGAGGGACCTCACCCTGTGACTTGGAGGCGACAAGGCTAATGCACAAAATCAATTTATGTGCATACGCTCATTCGTCCAGTTCCGAGGTGGGACTAAATGTCCCACCTCCCTTGTGCGTGGTGCAGCAGCAGGTGTTCTCTTTATTGAGAAGTTGCATGGGCTTGTGGCTCCAATTGGTAGCCTGGAGTCATGCGCGAAGACGTTCCACGCAACCTGGGGTTGGTGAAGCCTAGAGCAGCTTGCGAGCTTGCTCTAAGCTTTGGTCTAATGGCAGAGGGACATCTACACCTGAAAACACCAAGACAGCCTCGCGGCCATGTTAAAACACTCAGGGAACTTCATTAAGGCACGGCGAATATGTGGTGGTGGTCGGTGTGGTGTGGGAACGACTATGGTGGCGTGCCTAGGGTTCTCTGTGGCTGTGTGAGTGGGTGTGTTTGGGGGCGCTTTTGGGTGGCTGACGGAGAGATTGGAGTAGTGGGAGATGATTAGTGAGGTGTTGCGGAGGTCGTAGGGTGGTTGGCGAGGTGGATGGAGGTGTGGAGCGACAGGGACACCTCGTCGGAGGGTTCGTCGGAGCTGGAGAAGGTGATGGTGATCGGTGGTGTCGAGTGTTTTTGAGAAATAAAGAGGGCGAACGGGAGTAGAAGGGAGAGGGAAGTTAACAGACCTAAACTAAGGACGAAGGAGACAGGAGAGGCGTTTGGGCTGGTATGGCCGGCGTGGATGAATGAGAGGAAGGCAACCCAACCACTGGTATTGTGGTTGGGCGACGAGAGAGAGGGGGAGGAACCGCCGGAGCTTGCGGAGGTGTTGTGGCCGGCGAGGAGAGAAGAATGTGGGGTGGACTGGCCCAATTCCAAGCTGAGGAGAAGCGGTTGAATCAGGGGCTGCTTAAATAGTCCTCTGGAGAAGGATTTATGCTTGGAAGCCAAGCTTTCAAGCAAGGTATGTCTACCAGAGTTGGAAGCTTCAAAAAGACTCAAATCTCTCATGCATTCGCATGAGAGATTGGGTACAAATTAGGGCTTAATGATGGGTTCATATTGGAGGAGATTACTCAGAGAATCTCCCTTCCAATTTTGGGAGGGATTCTCTGAGTAATCAAGGAGGAATCGCCTTCTAAAGTTTGCCGGAGTAGGATTCCTTCCACTATAATGGCGGAGGGCCCTATTTGCAAGGACGATGAAGAAGCTAGGGGGCCAAATGCATGGGTTTTCAAAAGATAGGGATAGAAATGTAATCACGTTGGACTTATTTGTAAAGTAGCTCAAGATGAGTTTTTCTTAGGTCCAAATTTTGGTACGAACCTAATTTGGTCCTAAGGATTCGAATGGTGAAGTTGGATTTTGGGTTTAACCACGTTTGACTGGGTAATTTATGTAAAAACCCAATTTAGGGCAAATATCTAGCTGTGACCCCATTCTAGGTCAAAATAGGTTCCAATGGCCAAATTGAAAGTTCTAAACCCTAGAGAATATTTTTCTATGATTTTTAGAGGGTTTAGGTGAATTTTATTCTGACTAGAACCTTGGTTAATCAGGCAGGTCAGTTTTAGGGTTACAAGAAGTCATTTAATTCCCAGAACTCACACGAACCCTTTTCTATTTGATTCAACCCACTTATTATCTTGTTAAGACCATTTAACCTGTGTTTAGCCCTTGAGAAAACCTGTGGTTGCACTGCATTAGTAAAATTACAGTTTTACCCCTTGTTTCTTGCTTTTATTTAGTGAATTAGGACCTCCAGTTGGTTATGTAGGAGATCTTGTTCTCTTTTATGGGTCAAAATGAGCTAGTTAGGGCTCATGATGGTGTTGCCATCAATATCTCCATGGCTTATTCTACTTCTCCGCTTCTTCCTACGTATTTTAGGAATTTTTTTGTGCATTTCTTGAGCTGGGATCTAGACAACCGGTTGATGAGCTGTTACCACCACCAACTTGCCAGCCATACTCATGCGACGAAGTGTGGCTTATTTCTTTTGTTTCTTTTTCTTTCTTTTCTCCTTTGTATTTTTCTTTTTTTTTCTTTTTGAGCTTTCTTTTTCCTTTTAAGTAGGTGGCTTCCCTAGTCTAAGAATTACCTAAAGGCATTAGGAAAAGAATGGTCTAGTGGCTGGGCTCTGAAAAACCTACCTATGGGCTGTTACCCACGATAACTTGCCAGCCATACCACTCTAGAAGGTTCATTAGCTACCCAATTTTCGTTAAAACCGCCAAACAACGAGTCAGTGATGAATAGTGTGTATATGCTTAGAATTAAAGTTCCCTTAAATCAGAGGGTGGGTTGATAAGTCATGTACTTATCACCTAAACTTACTTAAGGAAATTAAAATAGAATTCAGGATGGCAAGGGCTCAATAAACAAATCCACATTTTAGTGGATACCTGGGCTGATTAAGCCCAAAGACCTGAAGGGTCTTAGTGTTCAGATCCTACTGTAATATTTCCTAAGATTGAAAGGTCCTAATGTCCAAGTATTCCTTCTTAATTCAATTATATATATATATATATATAAGAAAATAAGTAGAATTTACAAGAATTCCATAGAGCTGACAAATTGATTCTGAAATGAATCCACCCCCCCATGCCTAGCTGATGCAATGTCTGCATTGAGAATAAAAGACATGAAAGGAAGGGTAGAATGCAGAAGATATCACTTGAATATGAAGCTCGGGTCAGCTCTGAGTCAGACTGTACAACTGTTGAGTTTAATGCCATCAGCTAGGCATAGTCCAGCCAAAGAAGTCACAACATAGCTAAAGCAACCGTATCTGGGACGGGTTCTGGAACAATACGGTCAATAACAGGCTTCAGATGTTGACTGTTGACTTTGAATGAATTACCAGTCTTCGGGTCAGAGATTTGAATAGCTTTGTTTGGAAATATCTGATCGAAAATGAACGGGTCATTCCATTTCGACTTAAGTTTGCCGGGAAAGAGCTTAAGTCAAGAATCAAAGAGCCAGACTTTCTGGTTTGGCTCAAAGCTCTTGCAGGAAATCAATTCGTCATGAAGAGCTTTGGTCTGAGCCTCATAAATCTTGGCATTCTCATATGCATCATTTCTAAGCTCCTCCAACTCAGATAGTTGGAGTTTCCTAGTCTTCCCGGCTAAACTCAGATCTAGATTACATTGCTTGATTGCCCAGAATGCCCTATGTTCAATTTCTACGGGTAAATGGCACGCCTTTCCATACACCAGACGAAACGGAGACATGCCGATGGGCATTTTATACGCCGTATGGTAGCCCCAAAGAGCATCCTCAAGCTTTTGAGTCCAATCTCTGCGATTAGGCCTAACCTTTTTCTGCAGAATATTCTTGATCTCCTGATTGGAGATGGCCTGTCCATTCGTCTGGGGATGGTAAGTGTTAGTAGGGTGAAATCAGTTTTTAAAAGATGTTCATTGCAGTATAAATGAAATCGCCTAAAAAATAAATAAGAATTTATTACTTGAAAACCTAGGTATCCGAGGTCGAACACAGGGAGCCAATTGGTATTTAAAAACTAGAATCACAACTTCCAACTTTATAAAATGCAATGACGAATCAAAGTTATAAAGCAAAAGTGATATCAATGTGTAGAGAAGCTCAAAAATATAAAGATGGACGTCTGATGTAAAAATCAGACGTCTTAAGTCTTTGATGCTACAGTTCACTCTCTTTATTTTTGCTTTCTATGTTCTTCTTTTGATTTCTGATTTCTCCTTTCTTTGCTTCTGATTCCTTCTGCCTTCTGCCTTTTATTCTCTGCGGCTACTCTTCCTTTTCTTCTTTTCTTCTTTTTCATCTCTTGTTTCCTTAGCTTTCCTCTGCCTTTGATTCTCTACTTGGCCGCACCGCTGCTTCCTTCTTCCTTCTGCTTTCAGCCCTTGGCTTCTTCTTCCTTTCCTCACTTTGGCCTCCTTCTTTTCTTCTTCTACCTTTGCCTCTGTCTTCAAGTCTTTCTTCCTTCTTCAACCTCTACTTCTACGGCTACCGTGCTTCCTCCTCTTACCTTGACTTCTGCCTTCAAGTCCTTCTTCTTCCTTCCTTAGCCGCTCCTTCTTTCTTCCGCACTCTTGCCTTTAGCTTTCTTCCTTAGCCTCTTCTTCCTTCTTCTTTCCCTACCTTCTGCTTTCTTCTTCTTCAGTAGCTGCCTCCTCCTTCTTCTTTCCCTACACAGCATAGAGAAAAACCTACCCCTACCCTCCCCCGCGTCGCTCTCTCTCTATTTCTCTCTCGCTCTCCCAGAGCTAAACAATCGGGTATACGGGTCGGGTTACGCGCACCCAAGTCAAGGTGCACCGACGTGGGTGGTGTGCGAGGAGTGCAGGGTATATGGGTTGGGTACCAGGTCTGCGTGGGTGTGCGTCGCAGATGAGGTAGGGGCGTGGACGAGGGACCTCACCCCGTGTTACTTGAGGCAAACAGCTAAGAACACAAATTCACTTTATACTATGCACCTACACTGAGAACTTCTGAGGTGAGACTAAAGTCCCACCCGCTTCGCTTGCGTGCCCGCAGGGAGGAGTCTCGTCCAATTGAGGCAGTTGGGTGCCTCGCAAAGCCTCGATCTCTGTCTGGATGTGTTTGCGCACTCAATGCACGTCACCTGGAGCGTAGCACCTGGGTGGATGCGGCCTGGAGCGCTACTTGCGAGCTCCTTCACGCCTTCGCTAATGGCGGCAAAGGGGTCTGACCTGAAATGCACGAATATGGCCTCGCGGCACTGTCAAATGCCTTGAGAAGCTTTGTCGTGTCACGACGAAGGTGAGACGGTGGTTGGCTGGCCATGGGAAGGCCTAGGCATGCGTGCCTAAGTCGCTCTATTGTCTTGAAGGTGCGTGTGTCCAGTGGAAGTGTAGGGTGTGTGTGGCGGTTGGTGAAGGGGTGGAGGATGATCAGTGAGGTGAGGTGATACTGTCGAGGTGGTTGGCGAGGCGTGTGGAGTGGAGTGATGGTTGAGCCTCGCCGGTGGTTTGCCGGAGGTGAGGGAGACAGAGGTGGACAGTGGCTATCGAGGGGTGTTTTATGAAATTAAGTGGGGAAAAATGAAGAGTAGAGAGAAGGGGACTTATCTGCGAGTAGCTGGACGAAGGGGAGGCAGAGGGGAGCAACACGTATGTGCCATCATTGGGGAAGAAGGCCTTGAGGTGAGGATGACGGCACGAGGAAGGGGTCGGAGAGGCGTACGCGGGTACGGCACGATGTGGAGGAGCAAGGCGGAGAAGACTTTGCCACTGGTATTGTGGTAGAGCGACGAGAAGAGGGAGGAGAGATCGTTGGAGTTTGTGGGCAGTTGACCAGAGATGAGGGAGGAAGAAATTAAGGGGGAATTAGCTGCCAATTCAAGCTTGGAAGATGTGGCAAGGACCAAGGGTCCTTTTATAGCTGCTGGCCGAGACCTTTGTGCTTGGAAGGCAAGCTTCCAAGCGTAAAGATCTCACCGAAGATGGAAGGTGCGTAAGACACCCAAATCTCTCGAGCATTCGCACGAGAGATTTGGTGTAAATCCGATCTTGGGATCTTGTTCAGATGGTAGGGAATTCCTCAGAGAATCTCCCTTCCAAATCTGGGAGGAGATCTCTGAGGATTCGGGGAGAAATCCTCCTCAAATCCTCGCCGAAGTAGGATTCCTCCGCTGTAATGGAGGAGGGACCTGAATGCAAAGAGTGGCTCGGAGGATAGGGGGGTCTGAGCAAGAATTTTCAAAAGCTAAGGGTCAAAATGTAATAGGGTGGACTATTTTGCAAAGTAGGTCAAGGTAACCTTCCTTTAGGTCAAAATTTTGGTGAAAACCTAATTTGGACATAAGGAATCCAATGGTGAAGTTGGATTTTAGGTTTGACAATGTTTGACTAGATATTTTGCACAAAAACCCAAATTAGGTAAAAAACTGAGCTAGGACCCCTATCTAGGTCAAAATAGGTTCCAAAGGCCAATTTGAATGTTCTAAACCCTAGAGGGTATTTTTCCATTATTTTTATAGGGTTTATTTGATTTTTATCCTAGCCAGAACCTTGTTGTATTAAGTGGGTTTATTTTTAGGGTTACAGAATGTCATTTAATTCTTAAATCTCACAATAACCCTTTTCTGACTGAACCATCCCACTTTTCCTCTTATTAAGTCCAACTAACCTATGTCTAACCCCTGAGAAATCCCGTTGATGTACTGCAATGGTAAAATTACAGTTTTACCCTTTATTTCATGTTTTCTACCCAGAATAGTAATCCCTTGAATTAGGCCTTCCTTTAGGTTATGTAAGAGCTTTTGTTCACTTTCTCAGGTCGAAATGAGCCAGTTAGGACTCATGATGAGGTTCTGATCATACCCCCATGCCTAGCTTTTGCTAGTCCCTTAGCAAAATTTTAAGGTTTTAACTTCTGTTCTAGACCATGAGTTTCTTTCACCAATTATGATAAGTGCTTTTTTTCTTTTTCTTTTGATTAGGTTGGAATGCTGACAGTAGGCCTAGAGGTACTCAAGTACCAACCAAGATCCGAACTTGACCAGCTTTAGCCTCGGTCCTCCGCAAAGTTTTTTAAGTCCTGCAGGAACTATCCTCGGGTTCATTGGACTTCGCAGTTAAAGCACCTGCGCCTGAGACATATTTTAGCCTTGGTTCAGTTTGCAGTGCATTTTTGTAAAAAAGAGACAGAGGATTTATTTGTTTGGAGAGTTTTCTCTCTCTTTTCTTTTTATTTGTAGCTTCGGATTGGCTTCTCAACACAGTCTGTATCAAATTCCTTGTCCCCATCATCAATCCTCAAAGGTCCCTGGCAATCGATGCTTCATGATAGCACCACCCATGGCAACCCCCAGAACCCTGGCTTTTGATATTTTGAGATAATCCTGCCCATGGCATTCCGTGGCTGAATTTAGACCCTAGCAATCGACATTTCGTGATAATGCCGCCCATGGTATCTGAACTAGCAGAGTGCTTACATGCCCCTGGTAGGATAGGTAAATATCCTAAGGGACAAGCATCGACGAGACGATATGTTGTTATGCATCTTTGAGGGAAATTTCTCGTTTCTCCATGCTAGGAACTCGTCCAAATCAACTTGTGTTGATCGGCCACTCCTATTCTAGGCAACTTTTTTCAGAACATTAAAAAAATACTTTTGCGTGATTTTGATAGTTATGTAAACTGAACTAGACTCTGTGGATTGGGGTGCTTAGGTTATTGGGTCCCTTAAACTAAAGGTCAGTTAACAAGGCTGAATACTCCCTAAGCCTTAGACCTAATACTTAAGCTTCGTATTTTCCCCAACCTCTTGAGGATTATCCAGATCTTAGCGGATACGTGAATTTTTAAGCCTAAGAGTCTAGCCCAAAAGGCCTAAGATCAGCATTCCTACTAATCTCTTTTGTCTCATTAGCACTTTTCTTCATTCTTTATCTTCTTGGTGTGGTCTAGAACTTTGGTTATTACCTTAATCTCTTACTAATGACTATCTCTTTTTTCATTTTTCATTTTGTGCTCCTTTTTGTCATTTTGCCCTTTTCCTTCTCATGATTATGTGGTTTCAAAATTTTCTTCCCTCCATTTTTTTGTTCTTTTTCACAATTTTCTATTTTTTTCTGGTATTTTTGACGTATGTGATTTTTTTGTGTGAGAATCCTTCTGACTTTTCTTGGTTTCTGCATGTATGCACTTTACCACCCCTCCATGCCTAAGTTTTGCAATGTCCTCATTGTAAACAGAGGGTATGAAATAGTATTGGGTTCAGGGACTTAGAATAGGATTTATCGGGTGGGTGAATGGGTCGGTAATGACTCATGCGGATGGTTTCAAGCTCTGGTACATGTACCAGAGGTGGGATCGATTAGTCTAAGACTGAACTCATGGTGCAATAGATGTGGAGTACAGACAGATAATCAGATGGATCTCAGTTTTTTGGAATGACAGGTTGCCTCCCGTTAAGCGCTAAATTCAGCGCCTTCAATCGAGCGGGAAATGGGATGGAGAGGGAGTGGTCAAATCAGTAGAATTTTGTAAAATAAGAACCTTGATTAGGAGCCTAGTTGGTCCAACCAGGTGCTTATTAAGATCAACAGGCTGATGATGCAGCCCAAACCCAATTAATCTGGTGGGTTGATAAATGTAAATCAGGAGATATGGAACCCACCATATGTTATGGTGCTCTGATGGATGTGGAAGTGTGAATTCAGGGTTTGGCTGAGTCGGATTAGCCTGGTTAGAGTAGGGATCCATGAAGTAGTCAGTGCATGATGCGGAACCCCTACAGGGGTGATTAGAGAATGATGGATCATTTCTTTAATTTGATCAATGCTCGAAACCCGGTATATGTGTGGAGTTGAATCATCTGCAAACGGTTCAGTGAGAGGAGAATCAGAATATAAATTGAGTCCGATTGTAGAATGGGGTTGAAAATAGGTTTTGATCGATTCTGTATATTCGGAAGAGGTGGCTTCAATGGGAATTGTGTACGAGGGCTCTTCTCGAAAGGAGTGATAGGTGGTTTCATTTAGAGAGTCCTTGTAGTAACTTTCAAATTTGAAAATGAATGCCTGAAGAGTGTCTCTAGGGTGTGGGAAATCTGATCGAAGAAAAGATTTGAACTCTGGGTTGCAATCACTCTTAGCATTTTCTGGGTTTGATTCCTGAGGATCGAAAAGAAACGATTCCATGTCATTGGAACCTGAACTTAAATCAGTGATCTTAGGAACCAGGACCTCAGAGTCAAAGTCGTAGACTGAATCATGTGAGATGAGGTCGTAGATTGGCTCATTGTAATCAGGAATTAGAGTCTCTTCGTAATCATGGTTAGATTCGAAATCATCAGAGATATTGCGAAAATCACATTCTGAATGAGATTCAAGATCATGAGTTCCACCATAGAATAAATCATATGATGTGGATTCAATAGCCTGATTGGGGTCTAGCCTATATGTCAATTCTGAGCTCAAAAAGGTGTTCGTATTTGTTCTAGGCTCAAGTTTGAAGCTAGTAGGAAAGACCCAATCAAAACCCCACTCATCCAACTCAGTTTCTGTATCATAAATTGGCGTGACTTCCGAAAATCGATTTATCTCTCTGAGGATGTTGGCGAGGGATATTCATCAAATAGAGACCCAAAATCATACTCTTCATTGAAAATTTGATTTGCTTCATATGGGGCCTCGTAATCTTCCCAATAAGTTTCAGATCCAGATTCTAGGTTTAGGATGTGGGTTGAATAACTAGAATCTCGGTCCAAATAACCTTCGAGGGTCACCTTATCAGAACAAGGGGCGGGATTCACACCCTCGAGAGGTTCAGTGCTAATCTTATTATTGCAGGAGTTTTGGAATTCTAAGCTTGGTGATCTAGGATCTAGGGTTGGCTCAACATCGTGTTCTCCTACAATTTCCCAACCTAATTCACTATCAGGCATGTTGTACTCTATCTGGGTTGGGAATCTACAATCACTCTGTGCCTCAAACCCGAGATTTTGGAAATCAGATTGGTCATTGTTCCAAGATGGCTCATCATCTGTTTGGGGTGTATATGGGTATTGCTGGTCGATAATTTGTTTCAACAATCTCATTATCTCTTCCCGTTTCTCAAGATCATCTTGGTGTTGTTCCCAAAGTACATTATTTATCATGCATTGGATGTATTCAAGGTTATGCAACTTTTCTATCTCTATATATCCTGTTATGAGCATGTCTCGGGTTGATCCTTTTGTGGTTTCAGTTAATAACACTTGGGCATAGTTTTTGATGAAGGTTGTGGTTGTTGGGACCCCTACACGGTAGAACGCCCCCACGAGTTACAGGGTTTCCCCCACTCGACCTCTCTTGTCATTGAGATTCCAGGTAGATCAGAATAGGGACCTTGACCTCTTAAGTCTGCCTCTTTTAATTAAGATCAAGGTGCTTAGGGTTCTACTTGAACTTTAGGTCTTTTGAGTGCAAAAAGTGACCTAATTTCAAGGTTGGTTGACCCAAAGGGTCAACTTCACCTCTTTGTTTCTTTGAGAGCTTTTAGGTCCTTTCTTTTAGGGTTTAAGTGGATTAAGAGCTTGATTTGCTTAGGGTTTCTCTTGCATAGATCTTTTCAAACAAAACTTAGGCACACCTCCATTTGAAATTTTTGATTCTTTGCTTAAGAGAAGATGTGTCTCTAAAACCCTAAATTAAAATCCTTAGGTTGCTCTATTTGGTCCAATTTAGTTGCCTCAAAGATGGAGTCTAGGGCTCAATCAAGAAGGTGTTAGCCCTAGTTAGCTTAAATGGATGTGCAATTCAAAATGTGTTGAAAGTAAAAATCAGGCAACTTTTGTGAATTACTAAATATGGAAACAGGTAGCCCAAGATTGGTTTTTCTTTATTTTCCTTTTCAGATTTTGAGGGGATTAAGAGAGCGGGCAATGAAAGTTTACCTGTTCCTTGGTGTGGTTCTTGTGCGGCTGTTTTTTTCTTTTCTTTTCTTCCCCTGAAACAAACACAGCAAATAAGAGAGATTAAGTCAGTATGAATCAGAGGTTATGATCAAAGTTTCTAAAATGCCCGTTGCTCCCCGGCAACGGTGCCAAAATGTTAGCGGGGCGAAATCAATTCTTAAACAATCTTCGTCGCAGTATAAATGAAATCGCCTCGAAAACAAATAAGAATTTTGATAAATGCCAGATTATCATCATTCTTATGCATTAAAATAAACCTAGATCTTAGGATTTTACTCCGCAAACAGGTTTTTGGGCTGCATTTAGGCATAAAATAGGTTAGGTAAGCATTGCATTTTTATTGTATTTTTAATATGTTTTTGTGAGTGTTAGGGATGTACAGATATACAGATCCCTAAAACCCTAGCACTCAAGAAGGCAAATGGTGAAGGAGAAGCGTAGACTAGCTGGAACTCAGCTTGATCCAACTCACCACAGCTGGAACCTAGCTCACTTGAACAAGGGTTAGCTCATCCCAGCTCCATTCAGCTAATCTCAGTTGAAAGGCATCTCAAGAGAGTTCATCTTAGCTCACCCTAGCTCAAGTCAGCTCAGATTTAGCTCAACTTAGCTGAGTCTAGCTCATCTCAGCTCCCACTAGTCCACAGGGAACTCTAGCTAGCTCAGCTGAGTTGATAGGAGTTCACCCCAGCTCAGATCCAGCTACATCTAGCTCCACTCAACTCCAGCCAGCTGAAGAAGAACTCATCCCAGCTCAGGAAGCTCAAGTCCAGCTCTCGGGGACTTAGCTTAGCTCAACTCAGTTGAGCTAAGCTACCTTAGCTGCCTCAACCAGCTTGATTCTCCCCGGGAGCACCAGACCTAGCTCACCTCAGCTCATTATGGTAGAAGCTAGCTTACTTTAGCTTGGCTTAGTAGCTAGCAAAGAACTAGCAAGCTAAGCCAGCTAGAGTAGCTCCATGCCAGCCTTTTTAGCAGCAGCCAGCTCCAATTTTAGCTCTAGACTTCTCCTCCTCAGCTCCTCCCTCCAAACCCTAGCTCCAACACCTTCTCCTCTACTCCACCATTAGCTAAGCTAGGTTAGCTTAGCTTAGCTTAGCTTAGCTAGCAACCAGCTCCTTGGCCATCCACCACCTTCAAATTCAACCCTAGCTAGCTCCACCAACTTAAGCCTACCTAAGCTAGCTACCCTACTCAAGTTGGCACCAACTTCTAGCCATCCCTTCACCCCATTATCACCACCAAAAGACACCAAAAGTTGGCACCAGAAACTACCCTTAACCATCTCTATATTGGCACCAACTTTCAGCCCTTAATCCACCCTACACCTACCCACATAACCCATCCTAGCCATCCACCTACCCCTCCTTCTAGAACCCTTCTTGGCGCCAACTTAGACCCCCTTCTAGAAGCCATTTTGGAGCCAATATCAAGGGATGTCAACACCCATAACCACCCCCTTGGTGTCCCTTAAGGTGGCGCCAATTCACCTTGGCCATTGGATCCTTAACCACCTCCATCTCTTCATCTTAGCTCTTCATTCCAAGTGTCACCTTAGCCCCCTTCCTATTCTATAAAAACCCACCACCTACCACCATTTTGGGGCATCCTCCATTAGTGTATTTTGCTACCTATACCACCTATACCTATGGCCAAGAAGAAGGAGTAGAGAAGGTGATTAAAGGGGCACATCACCAGCCCTTTTGGTGCCTTCTTCTCCCCACTTTCTTCAACTTGGGCAACGCCAAGGAGGAGGACTCTTCCACTTCATGGAGGATGGCCAGGCAAGGGAGAAGGACCTAGGGTGGACGTCCACCCTTGGAGGGAAGCTTAGGGCACGCCCCCCTTAGGGCTTACCTTGGAGGACATCACCTTGGTGGAGTACAACAAGGAAGGAGTTGGAGGATTCTTTTCAAGATTGGGAGCCACCAACCTTGGAGCAAGAAGCCTTCTTCTTCTTCACCATCTATCTAGAGGATTTGTGTTTGCTTTTCTTATTTGCAATTTTATAGTAGTAGAAGCATTCCTCTACTAGGCCTTTTTGTAAAACACTTTTTCATTTATCTAGTTGCCTTCTTTGCAATTTCCTTATTTGCATTTCTAATTGCTTTGTTTTTAGCATTCTTCACTCCCTCTCCCTAATTATTCTAGGCCTCCACTTGCCTAGAGTGAGCTTAGGGAGAGGTTCTACTTGCCACTTAGAAGTAGTATTTTAAATTTGAAGTGTAAATCACCTTCCCGCCACCATTTCGCATGTTGTCTTAATTCAAAAACAAAAAAAATGATATATTGAAAAATACCAAAAAGAAAGTTGAGATTTTTATTCCAAGTAAGAGAATCAATTTTGCAAACATTTGGCCTCCTTGGACGACCCTAGATACTCCCCTATCTAGGAATATAAATTTAAGAGTTGATCGATTTTACGCGTTACAACGACCTAATTAACAAACCGCGTGAAATCGCTATCACTTTTTGGCACCGTTGCTAGGGAGGCACAGCTTTGCATTAATTAATTTTCTCTTGCTTGAAGTGGATCTCATCCCCTTCTCTTTCTTTCTTTTGTGTGTGCAGGAATTACAGCAGGAAGGCGGGAATCTGGAAGCAAGAGCTCAAAGATCCTTTTCTTCCCGTGAAATTCAGGTTGGTTCCCCTTTCTTGTCACATTTAGGCTAAAAGACTACCAAAAAATATTAAACTTGGCCTTCAGGACCATAAACAATTTAATTAAGTGGAGTGGTGCCGATATAAAATCCATTTTTTTCTTGAATGCTTCTTTAACACCACTCCATTGCAAGTATTGGTGTTCTATTTTTCGAGTTCAGATTTCTATGCAGACTTGAAAAATCGATTCCTAACACCACATGCCTCCAAAAATCATAAAACTTCATACAGTGATTTCCAATTAAGTTAGGAACATATGTTCCAAATTTAAGATCAATTGGATTTGCATTTAATTTTTAAAAATTCTTGGACTGCATAGGGGTCACACCCTCTAATCTTCCTATTTTGCTACTGTCCATGAATTTTTAGAATTTTTATACTAATCCAATTTTTATGAAATTTAGGTTCTTGGAATCCTTGTGAAATTTTACACATCATATAAAATCGCAAGAATTTTCTGAGGTCAGTGGTAATACTAAAATGACCAAAATACCCATAGGTATCATTTATAGTCTTTAACACCAGTATAATTAAAAATTTAAAATAATTATCAAACAAATTTCTAAAATCTTACAAAAATCTTTTTTGGAATATTTGTTTGATTTTCTTCAAAGTAGTGGTGTTGTTTGACTTGTTTGGACCACTACTTAATACAGAAAGCCTAAAATTAATTCATTGGTAGTGATTTCTGTCTTAGGGATAATTGACTTAGGGTTTCTTTCTTTCTTTTTAGAGACTCACATTAAAGGAAATTAACCATCACCAATACAAATTGTCTTTCCTTTCATTGTGAAGTTTCAAACTTATTTGAAAATTTAAAGAGAAAAACCCTAAAACACATTTAATTAAATCAAATCCTAAAAGACAAAAATACAAAAAATTGTGTGACAACTTGATTTTCATTGGAGCCACTCTCCAATTCCTGTACACACACAAAATAATCAAAATAACAGGGCAAAACCCAATAAACGCCCTCCACATTCCGTGTGCACTATAGCATCCCAAACCTAATTAAAATTTGTAGCAGCTTGACCCCTAAGGCTTTATCAACTTAAGCTTGCTATTTAGGTCTTAAGTTTTCTTTAGTTAGTACTAATTCTGTCATCTATATCTGGTGTTCAGGCTGAGGGGCCGTCTCAAACGACCAGGTGTGGGTTTGTACAAGCACCTGGGGTTTTCCCTGGGAAACGTTTGGGCCCAAACCTCCCCTTAAGCAACTTGGCTAGATTTGTTGATAGAACGGGTATTCACTATTGACTACTTATTTCCTACACAGACCAAGTCTTAGGTTATTATTAGGGAGTCGCATTTAAGTTAGGTCTAGTTCTGTTTGTTTGAATTGCACACTTTCTCTCATCTCTTTCTCTTCTCCTCCCCTCCTGTTCTTCCATTTTATGCACGGGCGACGGTCTCAAAATCCACACTTGGAAGGACCATTTGATTTCGCCCCCTACGCAAAAAGATCACTTTTTCTGTCTTCTTCTCCTGAAAAAATGGAAACACAACAACATAGGTCCACTGACCCTTCCACTTCCACCTCTAACCTTACCTCTAACCCCATCACTAACCCTAATTCTAACCCTTCCTCCCAAAACCCACCCACCATTAACTTCCCACACTTGGAGCTTCCTAATCTTGAGTTGCCCCACACACAACATCAAGACCTCCTACCTAATCTTTTAAAATTGATGGCCGATCAGATTAATAAATTAAATCCAATCAACAAACATTGACTAGGAACATCCAAAACCTAGCCAATCCAAGGCCAAACCCACCACCCTGTCAGCAACCTGTTGTTCCTCTAAAAGATTTCTATGATCCGTCTTATTATGAGGAACGACCAGGGGTGGTCATACCGGAGGGGGACTTTGAGATCAAGCTTGCTGTCCTAAACCTAATTAAACACTTTCATGGCCTTCCTAGGGAAGACCCTTTCAGCCACCTTGAGGAGCTAACTCTTCTTGCACAGACAACCCATTCCCGAAATGTGCAAGAAGACATATGGATGATGCTGATTTTTCCATTATCTCTTAAAGATAAGGCCGCTTATTGGTTCAGGACCATTGGCCGACCCATCACAACTTGGCCTCAACTCAAGAGCGCCTTCCTCAAGAAATTCTTTCCCATAGGTTGTACCAATTCTTTGCGAAGATCTATTACGACCTTTCACCAAAAAATCTGGTGAAACTTTCCATGATTCTTGGGAAAGATTTCAAGATCTTTTAAGAAGTTGCCCACACCACGAGATTCCTTTATGGCAGCTCATGCAAATCTTCTATCATGGATTAGAAGATCAAATCCGACTTTTTGTCAATGCCTCGTGTGGCGGCAACTTCTTAAATAAAGATGCTGAAAGTGCCTACGACCTATTTGAAGAAATGAGTAAAAACTCATTTAATCAAGCTTCCATGAACACATTTTGCAGAACCCAAAACCCGCAGTTCGGTGTTCATGAAATAGGCACTCAATCTATCCCTGTCACCCAAGAAGATCTTCAATTGATTGCTCAAAAACTCGACCAGATGCATACTAATCAAAAGAAAATTGAGGAAAGACTGGCCACATCAACTCAAGCTCCACACCCACATCTAACCCAACCTAACTTTCCACGAAGAGAAAATTTGCACAATCTCAACACTACTCCTGCTGATTATTCTGAGGTTGCCCATGATTTACTGGGGAATTACAACTACCCAGATCTTAACCCCACTCAAAATATTTCTGCTATCCAGGAGCCCTTTAAAAATTCTTACAATTGGAAAAATTACCCGAACTACTCTTGGAATAATCAAGTTTCCTCCCAACCATATCATTTTAATGGGTATGGGTCGAATCCAAACTTCCATCCTGGGCCATCCCAACAAGACATCAATGCCTAGATGCTGCGAACCCTGCAGGATATGCAAACAAAAATGACGGAAGTAACCTGCAACATCACAAATCTGAATAATCAGATTGGGGTTACTCCCACGCAAAGACCTGCAGGACATCTTCCGTCCCAACCCATGCCCGACCTTAATCACCAAGGGAACCATTATATGGGCAGAACTCCACATTATCCAAATCAGCCTCCTCCTAATCCACCAACTCAGCAGCCGCCCAAGTTTCTGCAATCATAGGCCCCCCCACCTCCTCCAAATAGTAATCCGACTGCACATGCAGTTACTTTGAGGAGTGGGAAAACCACCACTGATCCCGAGCCTTCACACAAACCTGGTGAACTACCTGTGCAAATTGACTCCCCACCTCCCCATCAGGAAGAAAAAGAAATACAAAAATCTCAAAACAAGATTCTTGTCCCTTTCCCACAAGCTCTCTACCCTACCACCAACAAAAAAAGAAATCTGAGCCCACTACAGAAGAACTCATGGAGCTATTTGGGTAAGTTCATATCAATATTCCTCTCCTAGATGCCATCAAATATATACCTGCCTATGCTAAATTTTTGAAGGAGATTTGTACTCCTAAAAGGCAGGCCAAAAATCTAGGATAGGTGCATCTTTCAGAGATAGTAAGCTCTGTCATACAAAGTAAGCTACCTCCTAAGATGAAAGATCCGGGGGAGCCTTTAATTTATGTAATTATTGATGACACTACATTTAATCGTGCCCTCCTTGATCTTGGTGCCTCAGTTAATATTATTCCCACGAGTTTATTCGAAGAATTTCAGATCGGTGAACTAAAACCCGTCGAGGTTACCCTGCAATTAGCCGACCGATCTACAATCAAACCTTGTGGGATTATCGAGGATGTTTTAGTCAAGGTCCAGAATTGTGTCTTCTCTGCAAACTTTCTGGTTCTTGACATTGAGGTACCGGAATCATTACTAGATTCCCCAATAATCCTTGGACGCCCTTTCTTGGCCACTACAAAGGCAAATATCAATTGCCACACAAGCAAAATGGATATCAACTATGCAGGACAAACTATCACTTTAGATATTTTCAAATCCTCCAGGAGATTCCATGATGATAACTTCTTTGAGGACTCAGATACTGAAATTTCCAATATGGTGGAGGAGACAATGTTAATAGATACCCTTACCTACCATAATTTTTTTGAGGACTCTGATTCAGAATCAGTGGTCGGCGAAATCTGTGATCTGGAAACTTGTCTTGACCCCAAATTTATTCCAGATACCCCCCTAAGCACCTTAACCTACCCACTTTTCACACACCTAACTTTTCCAGACTAACTTCACCCAATCCTCACCATTCCTTCCCCGACTCCTTTCTTACGTACCTGCCACCAACCCCACCTGAGTTTGGCCTCCAACCTGATTTAAAACCATGGCCAGACTCGGGCTACACTTATCATTTTCCATCCAACTTTGATCCCAATACTGCTTCTAATCAATTTTCTAGGGATCTAGAAGAAGACACCTTTTTTGCGGGCATCCAAGTGTCTAATTATTTATATGATTTTACGTCTTCCGTGCATACCTTCACGCCCGGCTGAATGGCGTAAAAGATAGCACTGGATGGGAGGTGACCCATCATTTTTTCTTACTTTCCCTTTTTCTTCTTTTTCCAGGTTTTGTTCATCCTAAACCCGACCGTTCTTCACTAAGGTGATCCCTTTTCCCTCCTAATGCATGAGGAAATGGCATATCTTAAGCATGGGGGGTGTTTTTAAATTTGACGATCGATTTAGGATTTTCAAAACCTAAAAATATGCAATTTTCTTTAATTTATTTCCTGCTTGCATACTAAAAAAAATGATGAAAAACTTTTTGAGGAAAAATTTTGAAATCTGGACTAAGGTCGAAAAATTCACTTTTGGTACAATGGGATTTAATCTTTAACAAACTAAGGATAAGGACATGGATCTAATCATTAGAATTCAAGGGTCTATTTTAGACTAGATCAGATATCCTTCTCTAAAATTCCACCTGAACTCATGATAGTTCAGGTGACTTGATCCTATTTGGTAATGTGGAAAGTATTTGACTTAGCTTTTGATTCAAAAACTTGCATGTTTTGAGAAACTTCTTGTGTCACTCTTCACACATAAGCCAACACTTAAAAATAGCTAAAAATTTGAAAAACTCCCTTGTTTGGACTTAGTAAAAGTTTGAAGCAGATCATTGGTTTGAGTTCCCACCGCCGAGAAGGAGGAAAATGCCTCCTTTGAGGATGCGATGTCAACATGTTACCGCCTCGGCGCTGCTCCATATCTATGTTTCATATCTTTAGACGGAGCATTAAAACGCATTTTAGCAGCTAAGTGTCTTGGACGGTGCTCTACCTATAGTGTCGGAGCAAGAGCTTGAGTTTGCTTGGAGCGCCCCTTTTCACCGCATTGTGTTTTGGGGTTGTGAGCTCCTGGGTGCTGTCATGGACATTGCTATCCCGAAGTACCAGCGCCAGAGCCCCCTCGAGGAATGGCAACGGGAATGATGATCCCGACACATCTGTTGTAAGACTAAGCTAAAAATAAGCATGGGGGAGAAAAAAAAAGAAGTAATAATAAATAAATTAACATGCCCTTATAAAATGTTGGCTTTCCACAAGCACAGACACAAGGTTTTAAAGGATTTTGCAAGTTGTGAATCAGATTCATGAGCCAGAAAAATCCTAAAACAAAAATTTCAAGTCATCTGAATTAATAAGGGGGTTAATTTATGAATTTTCTGGAGGATATATTGATCCCGTTCTGTCTAATGGTCGAATCCAAAAATAAATCCCGTACCTCCTGTGTTTTAATCTACCAAGGTCCCTTAATCTCTTTTTCTCCTCAAAAGTCAAAAAAAATTAGATTTCCCAAAAATTCTGTTTTCCAAAAAAAATTAAAGTTTCTCTAAGAGACTAGCAAAAGATAAGTATGGGGGTGTGATAAACGCCACTTTATCATCATTCTTATTCATTAAAACAAACCTAGCTCTTAGGATTTTACTCTGCAAACGGGTTTTTGGGCTGCATTTAGGCATAAAATAGGTTAGGTATGCAGTGCATTTTTTATTGTCTTTTCAATATGTTTTTGTGAGTGTTAGGGATGTACAAATATACAGATCCCTAAAACCCTAGCACTCAAGAAGGCAAATGATGAAGGAGAAGACCAGACTAGCTGGAACTCAGCTTGATCCAGCTCACCACAGCTGGAACCTACCTCACTTGAACTAGGGTTAGCTCATCCCAGCTACATTAAGCTAATCTCAGTTGAATGGCAGGTTAAGAGAGTTCATCTTAGCTCACCCTAGCTTAAGTCAGCTCAGATCCAGCTCAACTTAGCTGAGTCTAGCTCATCTCAGCTCCCACTAGTCGACAGGGAGCTCTAGCTAGCTCAGCTGAGTTGACAGGAGTTCACCCCAGCTCAGATCCAGCTACATCTAGCTCCACTCAACTCCAGCCAGCTGATGAAGAACTCATCCCAGCTCAGGAAGCTCAAGTCCAGCTCTCGGGGACTTGACTTAGCTCAACTCAGTTGAGCTAAGCTACCTTAGCTGCCTCAACTAGCTTGATTCTCCCCGAGAGCACTAGACCTAGCTCACCTCAGCTCATTATGGTAGAAGATAGGTTACTTTAGCTTGGCTTAGTAGCTAGCAAAGAACTAGCAAGCTAAGCCAGCTAGAGTAGCTCCATGCCAGCCTTTTCAGCAGCAGCCAGCTCCAATTTCATCTCTAGACTTCTCCTCCTCAGCTTCTCCCTCCAAACCCTAGCTCCAACACCTTCTCCTCTACTCCACCATTAGCTAAGCTAGGTTAGCTTAGCTTAGCTTACCTTAGCTAGCAACCAGCTCCTTGGCCATCCACCACCTTCAAATTCAACCCTAGCTAGCTCCACCAACTTAATCCTACCTAGGCTAGCTACCCTACTCAAGTTGGCGCCAACTTCTAGCCATCCCTTCACCCCATTATCACCACCAAAAGACACCAAAAGTTGGCACCACAAACTACCCCTAACCACCTCTATATTGGCACCAACTTTCAGCCCTTAATCCACCCTACACCTACCCACATAATCGCCAACTTCTAGCCATTCCTTCACCCCATTATCACCTCCAAAAGTTGGCACCAAAAACTACCCCTAACCACCTCTATATTGGCGCCAACTTTCAGCCCTTAATCCACCCTACACCTACCCACGTAATCCATCCTAGCCATCCACCTACCCCTCCTTCTAGAACCCTTCTTGGCACCAACTTAGACCCCCTTCTAGAAGCCATTTTGCCGCCAATATCAAGGGATGTCAACACCCATAACCACCCCCTAGGTGTCCCTTAAGGTGGCGCCAATTCGCCTTGGCCATTGGATCCTTAACCACCTCCATCTCTTCATCTTAGCCCTCCATTCCAAGAGTCACCTTAGCCCCCTTCCTATTCTATAAAAACCCACCACCTACCACCATTTTGGGGCATCCTCCATTAGTGTATTTTGCTACCTATACCACCTATACCTACGACCAAGAGGAAGGAGTAGAGAAGAAGATTAAAGGGGCACATCACCAGCCCTTTTGGTGCCTTCTTCTCCCCACTCTATTCAACTTGGGCCACGCCAAGGAGGAGGACTCTTCCAGTTCAAGGAGGACGGCGAGGCAAGGGAGAAGGACCTAGGGTGGACGTCCACCCTTGGAGGGAAGCTTAGGGCACACCCCCCTTAGGGCTTGCCTTGGAGGACATCACCTTGGCGGAGTACAGCAAGGAAGGAGTTGGAGGATTCTTTTCAAGATTGGGAGCCACCAACCTTGGAGCAAGAAGCCTTCTTCTTCACCATCTGTCTAGAGGATTTGTGTTTGCTTTTCTTATTTGCAATTTTCTAGTAGTAGAAGCATTCCTCTACTGGGCCTTTTTGTAAAATACTTTTTCATTTATCTAGTTGCCTTCTTTGCAATTTCCTTATTTGCATTTCTAATTGCTTTGTTTTTAGCATTCTTCACTCCCTCTCCCTAACTATTCTAGGCCTCCACTTTCCTAGAGTGAGCTTAGGGAGAGGTTCTACTTGCCACTTAGAAGTAGTATTTTAAATTTGAAGTGTATATCACCTTCCTGCCACCATTTCGCATGTTGTCTTAATTCAAAAACAAAAAAAATGATATATTGAAAATTACCAAAAAAGAAAGTTGAGATTTTTATTCCAAGCAAGAGAATCAATTTTGCAAACATTTGGCTTCCTTGAACAACCCCAGATGCTCCCCTATCTAGGAATATAAATTTAAGAGTTGATCGATTTTACACGTTACAACGACCTAATTAATAAACCGCGTGAAATCGCTATCATATTTATTACTCGAAAACCTAGATATCCGAGGTCGAATACAGGGAGCAAATTGGTATTTAAAAACTAGAATCACAACTTCCAATTTTATAAAATGCAATGATGAATCAAAGTTATAAAGCAAAAGTGATATCAATGTGTCGAGAAGCTCAAAAATATAAAGATGGATGTCTAATGTAAAAATCAGACGTCTTAAGTCTTTGATGCTACAGTGCACTCTCTCTATTTTTGCTTTCTATGTTCTTCTTTTGATTTTTGATTTCTCCTTTCTTTGCTTCTAATTCCTTCTTCCTTCTGCCTTTTATTCTCTGCGGCTACTCTTCCTTTTCTTCTTTTTCTTCTCTTGTTTCCTTAGCTTTCCTCTGCCTTTGATTCTCTGCTTGGCTGCACCTTTGCTTCCTTCTTCCTTCTGCTTTCAGCTCTTGGCTTCTTCTTCCTTTCCTCTCTTTGGCCTCCTTCTTTTCTTCTTCTGCCTCTGTCTCTATCTTCAAGTCTTTCTTCCTTCTTCAACCTCTACTTCTGTGGCTATAGTGCTTCCTCCTCTTTCCTTGACTTCTGCCTTCAAGTCTTTCTTCTTACTTCCTAAGCCACTCCTTCTTCTTTCTTCTAGCTCCTGCCTTTAGCTTTCTTCCTTAGCCTCTTCTTCCTTCTCCTTCTTTCCCTGCCTTCTGCCTTCTTCTTCAGCAGCTGCCTTATCCTTCTTCTTCTTTCCCTGCACAACATAGAGCAAAACCTACCCCTACCATCCCTCACGTTGCTCTCTCTTTATTTCTCTCTTTGCTCTCCCAAAGCTAGACAATCGAGTATACGCGTCGGGTTATGCATGCCCGGGTCCAGACGCATCGGTGTGGGTGGTGTGCGAGGAGTGTAGGGTATACGGGTTGGGTACCAGGTTCGCGTTGGTGTGTGTCGCGGACGAGACGAGGGCATGGGCAAGGAGCCTCACCCCGTGTTACTTGAGGCGAACAGCTAAAAACACAAATTCACTTTATACTATGCACCTGTGCTGAGAACCTCCGAGGTGGGACTAAAGTCCCACTCACTTCACTTGCACGCCCGCAGGGAGGAATCTTGTCCAATTGAGGCAGCTGGGTGCCTCGCTAAGCCTCGTTCTCTATCTGGATGTGTTCGCACACTCAATGCACGTCACCTGGAGCTCAACACCTGGGTGGATGTGGCTTGGAGCGCTGCTTGCGAGCTCCTTCACGCCTTCGCTAATGGCGGCGAAGGGGTCAGACCTTAAATGCATGAATATGGCCTCGTGGCCCTATCAAATGCCTTGGGAAGCTTTGTCGTGTCACAACGAAGGTGAGACGGTGGTTGGCTGGTCATGGGATGACCTAAGCGTGCGTGCCTAGGTCGCTCTGTGGCCGTGAAGTGTGTGTGTCCGGTGGAAGTGTAGGGTGTGTGTGGCAGTTGGTGAAGGGGTGGAGGATGATTAGTGAGATGAGTCGATACTGTCAAGGTTGTTGGTGAGGCATGTGGAGTGGTGGAGTGATGGTTGTGCCTCGCCAGTGGTCTGCCGGAGGTGAGGGAGACGGAGGTGGACAGTGGCTATCGAGGGGTGTTTTATGAAATTAAGTGGGGGAAAATGAAGAGTAGAGAGAAGGAGACTTATCTGCGAGTAGCTGGACGAAGGGGAGGTAGAGGGGACGAGCAGCACGTATGTGCCATCGTCGGGGAAGAAGGCCCTGAGGTGATGATGACGGCGACGAGGAAGGGGTCGGAGAGGCACACGCGGGTACGATGCGACGTGCAGGAGCAAGGCGGAGAAGACTCTGCCACTGGTAATGTGGTGGAGCGACTAGAAGAGGGAGGAGGGATCGCCGGAGCTTGTGGGCAGTTGGCCGGAGATGAGGGAGGAAGAAATTATGGGGGAATCAGCAGCCAATTCAAGTTTGGAAGATGCGGCAACGACCAAGGGTCCTTTTATAGCTGCTGACTGAGACCCTTGTGCTTGGAAGGCAAGCTTCCAAGCGCAAAGATCTCACCGGAGATGGAAGGTGCGTAAGACACCCAAATCTCTTGAGCATTCGCATGAGAGATTTGGTGTAAATCCGATCTTGGGATCTTGTTCAGATGGTAGGGAATTCCTCAGAGAATCTCCCTTCCAAATCTGGGAGGAGATCTCTGAGGATTCGGGGAGAAATCCTCCTCAAATCCTCGTCGGAGTAAGATTCCTTCGCTGTAATGGCGGAGGGACCTGAATGCAAAGAGTGGCAAGGAAGATAGGGGGTCTGTGCAAGGATTTTCAAAAGCTAGGGGTCAAAATGTAATTGGGTGGACTATTTTGCAAAGTAGGTTAAGGTGACCTTCCTTTAGGTCCAAATTTTGGTAAAACCTAATTTGGACCTAAGGAATCCAATGGTGAAGTTAGATTTTAGGTTTGACAATGTTTGGTTGGATATTTTGTATAAAAACCCAAATTAGGTCAAAAACTAAGCTAGGACCCCTATCTAGGTCAAAATATGTTTCAAAGGCCAATTTGAAGGTTCTAAATCCTAGAAGGTATTTTTCCATGATTTTTAGAGGGTTTATTTTGATTTTTATCCTGGCCAGAACCTTATTGTATTAAGTAGGTTTGTTTTTAGGGTTACAGAATGTCATTTAATTCTTAAATCTCACAATAACCCTTTTTTGACTGAACCATCCCACTTTTCCTCCTATTAAGTCCAATTGACCTATGTCTAACCCCTGATAAATCCCGTTGATGTATTGCAATGGTAAAATTGTAGTTTTTCCCTTTATTTCATGTTTTCTTCCCAGAACAGTAATCCCTTGAATTAGGCCTTCCTTTAGGTTTTGTAGGAGCTTTTGTTCACTTTCTTAGGTCAAAATGAGCCAGTTAGGACTCATGATGAGGTTCTCATCATTAAGGTGTGGAGATTCTATGATTAACCCCTTATTTTTCTAGTAAATTACGAAATTGGGCATTAGTGAAATGGGTGCCACCATCGCTGATGATGACCCTTGGAATCCCGAACCTGCTGAAGATGTTCTTCTTGACAAAATCGATGACCACCTTGTGGTGATTGGTTCAGGTGGGAATAGCCTCAATCCACTTGGACACGTAGTCAACAGCGATGAGAATGTACTGGTGTCCAAATGAAGGGAGGAATGGTCCCATGAAATCGATGGCCCAAACGTCGAAGATTTCGACGGGAAGAATAGGGTTTAAAGGCATCATATCTCTCTTAGTTATGCTCCCAAGTGCCTGGCATTGGGAACACGACCTCAAGAAATCATGAGCATCCTTGAATAAAGATGGCCAATAGAATCCAGATTGCAAAATTTTTGTAGTTGTCTTTTTCCCGGAGAAGTGTCCATCACACGCAGATGCATGGCAGAACTCGAGTATACTCTTGAATTCGTTCTCCGAAACGCATTGGCAAATAATCTGATCAAAGCCGATGCGGTACAGTTCAAGGTCCTCCTAGAAATAATATTTGGCCTCAGATTTGAGTCTGTCCCATTGTTGCTTGGTCCAATCCTGGGGGATTTGACCAACGGCCAGATAATTAATGTTGTCAACAAACCACGGGGTTTGGACACTTGAAACTGTAAGGATAGTCTCGTCTAAAAAGTATCAGCAATTGGAATGTCTGGATGAGAAGAATCACTCAGAAGCCTCAATAGATGATTCGCCACCACATTATGTACTCTGAATTTATCCTTAATTTCAAGATCAAATTCTTGAAGCAGAAGAATCCATCGAATAAGCCAAGGTTTGGCATCCTTTTTAGCCAAGAGATGTCTCAAGGCCGAGTGGTCAGTATAAATTATGACATGAGACCCTAAGTCATAAGTCCTGAATTTCTCCAAAGCAAATACTACAACTGGTAATTCCTTATCAGTAACAGTGTAATTCCTCTGGGCCTCGTCCAGAGTTTTACTAGAGTAGTAGATGACAGAGGGCTTCCTATCAATCTTCTGACCCAAAATAGCCCCGACCGCGTAATCAGAAGCATCGGTCATGATCTCAAATGGGGCTGTCCAAACCGATGGTTGCAACACCGGAGCACAAGTGACTACCATTTTAAGAAAATCAAATGCCTTATGGCATGGTTCGTTGAAATCAAATGGCGTATCTTTGGCGAGAATGTTACTCAAAGGACGAGCAACCTTAGAAAAGTCCTTGATGAACCTCCTATAGAATCCCACATGATCAAGAACTGATCGAATTTGTTTGACAGATGTGGGAGGAGGAAGTTTAACGATAGCATCAACCTTAGCTTTGTCTACTTCGATTCCCCATTCAGAGATTACATGACCCAAGACAATGGCTTCTTGTGTCATGAAATGACTCTTCTCCTAGCTAAGGACCAGTATTGTTTTGATGCATCGTTTAAGGATCATTTCAAGATTAGTTAGACAAGAGTCAAACGATTCTCCAAAAATAGAGAAATCATCCATGAAGACTTCTATAAACTCTCCCACCATGTCAGAGAATATGGCCAGCATACACCTTTGAAAAGTCGCAGGTGCATTGCATAAGTTGAATGGCATCCTACGGAAAGCAAAGGTTCTGTAGGGACAGGTGAAAGTCATTTTTTCCTGATCCTCAGGATTGATAGGGACTTGGTTGTATCTCGAGTAGCCATAAAGGAAACAGAAGTACTTCTACCTGGCTAGTCTTTCAAGGATTTGATCGATAAAGGGTAAAGGGAAATGATCCTTTTTTGTGGCTGTGTTTAGCTTCCTATAGTCAATACAAACTCTCCAAGAGGAAGCTGAATGAGTTGTGATAGATTCTCCTTTCTCGTTAGTCACAATGGTAATCCTGACTTTCTTGGGAACAATTTGCACGGGACTTACCCAAAAACTATTAGAGACCGGATAAATAATTCCTACATCGAGCCACTTGATAATCTCCTTCTTGACCACTTCTTGCATATTTAGGTTTAATCTCCTCTGCATCTGGCGAGAAGGGTGGGATCCATCTTCCAAAAATATTCTGTGATTGCAGTAAGAGGGCTCGATCCCCCTAAGGTCATGAATGATCCAACCAATTACCTCCTTGTGTTCCTTTAGGACCTTAATTAGTTTAATCTTCTGCTCCTTTGTTAATTTAGCACTGGTAATCATAAGGAGCATCTTATGTGGTCCTAAAAACTGATATTTCAGATTCTCAGGCAATGGTTTCAGTTCAAGTTGGAGCGGGTTGATGATTGAAGGTAAGGAAGATGATGATGAAGACTCATTAAGAGGAAGAGGTTGAGAGTGAATAAAATCAATAACCTCTTCAGAAGGTGGCGGGTCTGCCATAGAGGGTTGCGGGTCCAAATCATCATCAGAGGAGGAACTTTCAAATGTAGAAACCACAATACAAGTTTCAATATTCACATTATCATCCTCAAGTTCCTCAATAAATCCACAATCCTCGAATTTGTTAATCGCCTTAAAAATATTCAATTTCATTCTTTGAACCCCAAAGGCGATTTCCATGCTACCGCTCTCACAGTTAATGTTGGCCTTGGCGGTAGCCAGGAATGGATGCCCCAGAATGATGGGCGTGTTCCTTAAATTCTCAGGTACATCCATATCAAGGATAAGAAAATCTACAGGAAAATAGAAATCCTTAACCTTGACAATAACATCTTCAATAACGCCTCACAAATTTGTGACCGAATGGTCCGCTAACTGCAGCGTTATTGAAGTCGGCCAAAGTTCACCTAATCCAAACTTCTCGTAAAGAGAAGTCGGAATTAGGTTAATGGATGCACCCAGATCCATTAGTGCTCTATCAAAAGTGTAATCTCCAATGACACAAGAAATCAAAGGAGCACTTGGATCTCTCTTTTTCTGAGGGTGGTGGTACAGGATAATAGAACTAGCCTGCTCAGAGAGTACCACCTTCCTTGGAACAGATCCTCTCGACTTATGCTTCTGTGTACATAAATCCTTTAAAAATTTCACGTAAGTCGGTATGTGTTTGTTAGCGTCGAGGAGCGGGATATTGATCTTGACATTCTTGAAAATATTCAGAAGCTCCTCATTACTATCAACAAACTTCTTCTTCCTTGATCTAATCAATGCCTCAGGAAAAGGAACATGAGTTGGATCTTCGGAATCAGGTTCCTGAGCCTTGATTTATTCTCTAGAGTTCTCCTTTCTCTCCTCAGGCTCTTCAGGATTCAATAAATCAAAACAGTGTGGTTGTGGATCCTGAGTTTGTTTACCACTGCTCAAGGGAACAGAATTAGCAGATGCATACAGGTTTGGGTCTTGGGGAGGGTTAGGAAAGATTGGAGGGGCTTCATTAGCCAAAAACCTTTGATTTGAGGAAGAAGTAGAAGAGGAAGGACCTTGCTCAATTTCCTGAGAATGTGCGTGCGAGTCCCTCTGATTCCCATACCCATGGGCTTGATTGCTCGAATTCTGGGTATTACGCTGGCTAGGTACAGGTTGAGATGGTAGTGATCTGGGTTGCCGAGAATTAGCAATGAACCCATTTTACAAGTTGTCCAGCGAGGTTTTCATTTGCTGCATGAGCCGGAGCATAGATCCTTGCATCTCTACCATTTGTCGGTTCAAATCAGCCTGCCCTACGGGTTGACGAGCATTCCAAGTTGGCTAATTGACCTGATTCGGGGGCAACTGAGTGTAAACGTGACCCTGACCCATTGGTCGTTGCAGAGCATAGTTGCTGGGTTGGAATTGGGCCTGTTGCCCCAGGTTTTTCCAGGAGAAGTTAGGGTGGTTCCTCCAACCCGGATTATAAGCATTGGAGTAAGGGTTGGACCTAACATTCTCCTGTATAGCATAAACATCCTCATAGGGTGAGGATGGAGAGAAAGAAAGGGAAAGATCAGAGAAACTGGGATCAAAGGCCCCAGTTTGGAACCCATGGGTTCCGAATAATGCTGACTCACAGGTTGAGCCGCATCAAGTTGATTCACGAACTCTCGTCCAGAAGGAGCTCGCGATGAATGGAATCCCAAATTATGGGATTGAGTTGATCGAGAGTTGTTCATTGAGTTTCCAGCTATCCACTCCTCCATTCTCTTAGTAACCAAGTTCACCTTATCAAGTTTATTACAAATCAATTCCATATCAAATGAATGAGAGTCGTGGACTTCATTAACATTCGATCTTGGCTGCTGGGACTGGTTAAAAGTATCCACGGAGACATGATTGATTGAATTCTCGCTCATCTCCTCAAACAAATCGTGCGTGCTATCTATGTCTTTGTTGAGGAAATTGCCTCTGTAAGAAGCGTCCATGTGATTTCTGAGTTGCTCAGTCAACCCATGGTAGAAGATCTGCACAAGTTGCCATTTCAGCACCTCATGGTGTGGACACCTCCGCAATAAGTCCTGAAATTGCTCCTAAGCAACATGAAATTGCTCTCTCGGCCACTGGGTGAAGGTAGTAATTGCCCGTCTCAAAGCATTGGTACGTCTGATAGGGAAGAATTTCTTCAGGAAGGCCAATTTCAAATCATTCCAAGTTGCAATTGGCCTTCCTATAGTCCTGTACTAATGAGCGACTTTATCCCTAAGAGAGTGGGGGAATAGTCTCATGATCATCTGCTCCTCATTCATGTTTCGTGCCTTGGTGGTTTGGACCAAAGTGGTCAAGTCCTCCAGGTGCTGAA
Organism: Thalassia testudinum; assembly: GCA_037157565.1. Taxonomy (NCBI): domain Eukaryota; kingdom Viridiplantae; phylum Streptophyta; class Magnoliopsida; order Alismatales; family Hydrocharitaceae; genus Thalassia; species Thalassia testudinum. The sequence goes on along the minus strand of JAZHRO010000063.1, from coordinate 27,205,813 downwards.
ACGGGTCTCTAGAGCCAAACCCATGGAAATGTTTGATCAGGCTTAACACTTGGGGCTTGATTTCTACGTCTTCGGTAGGAATCTGGACGCCGAGACGTTCCCCGTAATTTGAAGGGTCATAAAAATCCTTCAAGGGTTGAGCGCCCTGTATTCTCTGGAACCATTCTTGCATTCTCTGAATTTGTTCCAGCTGCCTTTGAAATACCTCCTGTGGATCCTAAGGCAGTGGAGGTTGTTGATTGGCCATGGGATCAATTTGGCCAAAATCCAATCTATGCCTCCTAGAATACTCTAGTGGTCTTTCCAATCGAGGATTTAATGACCTCCTTCCCAGCATAAACTAGGAAAAGGTCGAATGGACTAGGGATAAGAACCCTGTAGCACAACAAAACAAGCCTATCCTTAAGTAGGGTAGCCTAAAGATCTACAGACTCTCAGAATCCATCGTAACATTATAAATGATTTACTCTACTTGTGTCTACTCAATCCAACCAGTTAGAAGGAGGGACTGGGGAGAAGGTTCTTCCTTCAGCTTGCGCCTTCGGTTCCTAGTGTACCCCCCAACCGCGGTAGTTTGATGCTACTCCCCTAGTTAGACATCAGATTGATCAGTATAAGCAGGTTAATCGTAAACAATCTCAGACTGGACCTCGAAGAGTGAATCAATCCTTAAGGCCAACATCTACTTGATTTATTTGGGCTTGGGATTGTAGTGCTTATGGAATGTGGTGGGCCCTTAAAATGGGTTGTGACCTTAATGATCAATTAAGTATGTGTGAGTGCATGCACAACCAGGGTTTTCAAGCAAGATTATTTGTGATGAGTAGATTTTAAGGTTCAAATCTTGCTTAAGTAGCTTTTAGGGTTTAAAATTAAGTTTAATTCAATCAAGTTTGAGGTAAACCAGGTTTTCAAGCATGGGTGAAGATCACTTTCCTTTTGAAATCAAAAAATAAAGTGGAGTGCCTGGTATTGACCTAAATTGAAAACCCTAAGGGGAAGCTACTTGGTGAGTTGATTTTAGGTTGAGTGGTGCGGCTCAAACAACTCAAACAATTGGCCACAATTGCACCACTGAGTTAGGCACACAAGCGATTAACCTAGATTGATTTCTACTCTTTTGTATGTTGATTTTTGTGTACCAATTCCACAGATCAGAATTCGATTGAGTAGATAAGAATCAATTAGGTTATGTGCCTTGAATGTGGGTGTATGTTTGAATTACCCCACAAGAAATATCTTTTTGTTGATTGTTTTTTTTCTATGTGGGTGAGATGAATGTGAGTGAAAATTCAAGCAACCAAACTAACCCTAGTATTTATGCAAACACCTAGGTTAATTGGAGTTTGAATTAATATTATGAAATGAAATCTATGGAGGGGGAAAAATGGGGAGCACCTAGAGTCGTCTTCAACTGCACTTTACTCCAATCTACCGCTTGACGATTCCCTGATCTAGGTATCTGCAAAACAATAGACAAGAGATAAAGCAAGTTAGAAAACAATAAAGTGCTTGAAATGTGGAAAGAAGATAAAAAAGGAAATCATTGCCTCCCCGGCAATGGTGCCAAAATGTTGACAGTGGAAAACTACGCGTTCAGAGTTGGATTCGAAAACCCGTCGTTGTAGTTCGAGTCGCGAAGAAATCTGTTCAACAGAAAAAATTTATACCAAAAATCTGTAAAGAAGTTCCGGGTTGAACACAGAGAGGCTACGTTGATCTCCAAATCCACAATTATATTTTTTTGTATTCTTTTTTTGTTTAAAAGGCGAAATAATCACAATGGAATCGCTATAGACAATAAGAGAGAGGGAACAATCACTTGGTATTTGAATAATGTTTTTACAACTAAGAAAGCGGGAAATTCTACTCTAGAAAGCGATGAAAGAAAGTAGAGAGATGTTATCCTTCTCGATGAATGCTTGGAGGACGAGCTAGGCAGAGGCGACGTCTGGAAGACGGAGGACGAGGCGTGAAGAAGGAGGACAAAGTCGGAAGAACAGGAACGAGGTAGCACATCGTCGTCGTCGCAAGATCCACTTCTAGAACAGGGGCAAAAACTTGGATTTAGCTCTTGAGGAGCATCCTGGGTGTGGGACAAGATTCTCTTAAGCTTTGGAGAGAAAGAGAGGAGAAGGAAGGGATGAGAAATTCGTAGGGTAGGATTCTCCTTTTATAGTTGCAAGAATTGGGGGCAATTTGGTCATTCCATATTCAAAAACATTAAAATTAGGTCTTTAGTGATGGATTTATCCGTCACTAAAGCCTTGATCGTGGGCGATGTGCACGTGCCCCACGAGCACCTCCTCTCTCGTGCCTTAACGCCAGGCACATGTTTAATGGATCTTAGTCGTCCGATCAAGAGATCGGATGGCTTAAACTTCATCTCGCTCGCGCCTTCTTCTGTGCGTGAGATCAGGCGTTCGAAGATGCGTGTAATTGCGCATTTGGCTGATTGCTTCATCTGACCCATTGACGCATGATTGGATGGCCCAAATCGCGCTCTCACATGCGAAGGAGGCATGTGCTGCGCCAGAATCGAATGGGCGACCTGTGGCGCCAAAGTGTCTTAACCACTGCACTATGCGTGTGGATAGACAAGAAGAGTATTCTTGTGCCTTTTAATGCTGATAGTTGGATCTTCATCCAACGGCCAAGATCTCACATCAGGCACTCCTTCAGGAGTTGAATGGAGGGGGGCGGCCAGGTGCAGATGGTTAGAATGATGCCATGTTGCACCATCCTGACCGTTCATCTTCTTTGTGTTGTAGATGGTGCACGGATGTCGGATTGGATCGATTTTTGCGCCGTTAGGCTGCGATTGTCGATTCGAACCCATCCGTGTGGCCGGATTTGTTGTCTGAGCTATGGATTAACACCATCTTGGCCCTTGATTCCTGAGCTTCTTGGGACTATATCTGGTGCTACGAATGTCTGATCGGGGTGATCTTGGAGTCGTTGAGCTCCTGTCATCACCATGATCAGATCCGTACGGTTGGATCCTTGGTTTGAAGCCCTGATTAAAAGGTTGCCCTGTCCCTGACCATAAAAGGAGATAATTACTATACAATTTGTATAATTTGTCCTACGTGCATGATTATGCATGTTATGCAATATTTACAATGCATGATGCTAATATGGTACGAAGAACTTGCATTAATAGACATTTTAGGTTAATCAGATTTATGCACATTAGATGTCCACCTTGGAGAAGCATCTTGGAGGACAAACTTGGAGGAGCTTCACTTAGAAGCAAGGAGAGTTCTTTTCAAGCGTACGAGTTGTTGTGCTTGGAGCAAGGACCACTCCTTCTTCATCATCTTTGGAGAACTTTTCTTCTTCCTTATTTCCTTTGTATTAGCTAGTGTACTAGTAATACAAAGTTTTTTTCCTTCCAATTTGCTATTCTACTTAGTGTAATTTTCTTATAGTTGTAGTGCACCACAACTCTCTTCTGATTACCCTTGGTGCACTTGCCTAGGGTGAGGTTAGAAGATAGGACATTCTTGTCACTTTATAGTAGTTGATAGGCGTAGCTTTAGAGTAATTACTTTCACTCTCAAGTGCTCGTTATTTCAAAACCCTAAAAATAGCAAAATAAAAAATACAAAAATACAAAGTGTGGATTTGAGAAGTGTGAGAGAAAACCATCTTATGTGACTAACAATTGACCAAGTTAGCTCATTTCTTGCCCATCTGAATGACCTACACTATTTCCTAGTTGGCAACTCTTCATATCAGAGAGATGGTGCGGTTACATGGTGTGCCAAAGCAGATAATTTCAGATAGAGACATGCAATTTATATCGTATTTTTGGAAAAGCCTTGAGATTGCATTGGGGACATAGTTACACATGAGCACAGCTTATCACCCATAGACAGATGGGCAATTAAAGCGTATCATTTAGACACTGGAGGATTTACTCAGGTCTTGCATGTTGGAGTGGGGTGGTTCTTGGGTGGAACACTTGCCACTTGTAGAGTTTGCCTATAATAATAGCCATCATGCAAGTATTAACATCACTCCTGATGTAAACACATTTACACTACTTAAAATGTCTATTTATGCATGTTCTTAAGCATAGGATTGCATTTCATGATATAAATATTGCATAACAAGCATCATCTTGCATTTAGAGTAGTTTGAATAAAATGGAGGTTAATTGTCTCCTTTTATGTGCTTGGACAGGGCAAACATTTTGTCGGGACCTCGGATCAAAGATCCAACCGTATGGATGTGATCAGGGCGACGATTGGAGTTCAACGACTCGAAGATCGCCCTAATCAGGCATCCGTAGCATCAGATAGTGATCGGGGAACCGTAGAAGATCAAGGGCCAGGATGGTGAAAATCCACACTTTAGATGACAAATCTGACCGCACGGATGAATTCGGATCGATGATTGCAGCCCAACGACATAAAAATCAAGTCAATCCGACATCCGTGGCACCATCTACAACTTCCAGAAGATGGACGGCCAAGATAGCAGCACGTGGCGCCATCTCAGCCGCCCAAACGGTCGCTTGCATCTTGTGAAGGCCCCGTGCCCGATCGTTCTTCGCCGTTGGATCTTAATCCAACGGCTGTGGGTGCTCGCGCTTAAAAGCGTCCGCTCGACCATCCGCGCCCCATAGCGCAGTGGTCGAGCGCGCTTTCGTGAGCGCTGGGTGCGGGTTCGAGCAGTGGAGAGGGGCTGGAAGGCGCGGCGATTGGCCGTGGGTGGAGCGTCAGATGGAGATCAGACGGCCGCGCACGCCCGATATCGTTGACGAGCGATTGGATGCGCAATCGGACGCGCAATCAGACGCACGGGCAGGCGCACAATGCAGCGGGAGAAGGCGCGACTTAAGCCGTCCGATCTCGCGATCGGACGGCTGAGGATTGCTGGATGTGCGTGGATGTTGATGAGCGGGCAGCCGAGGAGGCGCGCGGGAGCCGCCCACTACGCCCACGTTGAGGGCTTTAGTGACGGATTTATCCGTCACTAAAGACCCCTCTTTTATTATTTTGAAGTTGTAATGTCCATTTTGCCCCCACTCCTTGCAACTATAAAAGGAGGCCCCCTCCATACGAAATTCTCATCCCTTCTTCCTCCTCTCTACCCCTCCAAAGCTCAAAAGAAGCTTGTCCCACACCCGGGATGCTTCTCACGAGATAAAGTCCAATTTTCGTTCCCCTTCGGAAGTGGATCTCGCGACGACGACGGCGTGCTGCTCCGTTCCCATTCTTCTGCTTCGTCCTCCATCATCCTGCTTCATTCTCCTTCATCCAGGCATCATCCTGTCCGGCTCGTCCTCCAAGCAATCGTCGAGGAGGATAACTTCTCTCTCCCATTCTTATTTACAGCTTTTCTAGTGTAGAATTTTCCTGCTTTATAGTGTAATTGATTTTCCGCTTTCTAGTGTAAATTTCATTTAGTTTGATTATATAAACAATTGGAATATTGAATGCATGTTCTCTTTCTCTCTCTCTCTTTGTCTTTCTTTTAGTCTGATAGCTCCATTGTAATTATATCACCTTGCTTATCAAAAATCCTAAAAAAATATAATTGCGAATATAGATCAACGTAGCCTCCCTGTGTTCGACCCGGAATTCTTTTTGGTATAAATTTTATTTGTTGAACATGAATTCTTCGCTTTCGAACTACAACGACAGGTTTTCCAAAACCAAACACGTAAGCGTAGTAATTCGTAAAACCATTCAATATTTTGGCGCCGTTGCCGGGGAGGCAACGATTTCAGATCTTTTCTTCGCATTTCTTGCACTTTATTTATTTTCTAACTAGCTTTCTCTTGTGTCTATTGTTTTGCAGAGACCTCCATCAAGGAATCAACAAGCGGTAGACTGGAGTAAAGTGCAGTTGAAGACAACTATAAGTGCTCCCCCATTCTTTCCCCCTCCATAGATTTCATTCGCCACATTAAATCCAAATCCCAATTATCCTAGGTGTTTGCATAAATCCTATGAATAGTTTGGTTGTTTGGATTTTCACTCACATTCATTCCACCCTCATTCATAAAAAAATAACAAAAAGATAATCTTGTGGGGTAATTTCCAACAAACACCCACATTCAAGGCACTTGATCAACTCGATTTGTTTTCTACTCAACCGGGTTCTGATCTGTGGAACTGGCACACACAAAGCAACACATAACAAAGTAGAAATCATTCTAGGTTAACCATTTTTGAGTGCCTAACTTAGTGGTGCATTTGTGGCCAATTGTTTGAGTTGTTTGGGCTGCACCACTTTATTTAAAACCAACTCATCAAGTAGCTCCTCCTTAGGGTTTTCAATCTAGGTATATTCCAGGCACTCCACTTTCTTTCTGATTTTAAAGGAAAATAATCTTCACCCGTGTTTTACAACTTGGTTTGCCTAGAAACTTGATTGCAATTCATCTAATTTGAAACCCTAAAAGCTACTTAAGCAAGATTTGAACACTAAAATTCACACATTATCAATAATCTTGCTTGAAAACCCTGGTTGTGCACGCACTTACAAATCTCAATCAATCATTAAGGGCACAACCTATTGTAAGGGCCCATCACATTCCATAAGCACCACAATCCCAGGCCTTAATAAAATTGAGTAGACGTTGGCCTTAAGGTTTGATTCACTCTTCAGGGCCTAGTCTGAGATTATTTTTGATTAACCTACTTGTACTAATTAATCTGATGTCTAGCTAGGGGAGCAGAGTCAAACGACCGCGGCTGGGGGGTACACTAGGAACCGGAGGCGAAAGCCAAAGGAAGAACCTTCTCCCCAGTCCCTCCGTCTAACTGGTTGGATTAAACAGATGCAAGTAGAGTAAATCACTTGCAGTCTTAAGGCTGGTTTTGGGAGTCAGTAAATCCTTAGGCTACCCCACTTAAGGACAGCCTTGTTTTGTTGTGCTGCAGGGCCCTATCCCCAGTCCTTCCGACCTTCTCCTAGTTTATGCTGGGAAGACGGTCATTGAATCCTCGATTGGAAGGACCGTTAGAACATTTTAGGAGGTGCAAGTGAGATTTTGGTCAATTTGATCCCATGGCCGAACAACAGCCTCCTCTGCTTGAAAATCCACTGGAGGAATTTCAAAGGCAGCTGGAACAAATGCAGAGAATGCAGGAATGGTTCCAGAGAATGTAGGGCGCTCAGCCCTTGAAGGATTTTTATGATCCTACAAATTACGGGGAACGTCCCGTCGTCCAGATTCCAGCCGGTGTCGTAGAAATCAAGCCCCAGGTGTTAAGCCTTATTAAACATTATCATGGGCTTAGCTTCGAAGATCCGTTTCAGTACTTGGAAGATTTGACCACTTTGGTCCAGACCACCAAGGCTCGAAATGTTAACAAGGAGCAAATGATCATGAGGCTCTTCCCCCACTCTCTTAGGGATAAAGCCGCGTATTGGTATAGGACAATAGGAAGACCAATTACAACTTGGAATGAGTTGAAATCGGCCTTTCTGAAGAAATTTTTCCCAGTCGGTCATACCAATGCTTTGAAACAGGCAATCACTACCTTTACCCAGTGGCCAGGGGAGCAGTTTCATGTGGCTTAGGAGCGATTCTAGGACTTATTGCTGAGGTGTCCACACCACGAGGTGCCGAAATGGCAACTCGTGCAGATCTTCTATCATGGGTTGAATGAGCAACTCAGAAACCATGTGGATGCTTCTTGCGGAGGCAATTTCCTCAATAAAGATGCAGATAGTGCACATGATTTATTTGAGGAAATGGGTGAGAATTCAATTAATCATGCCTCCATGGATACTTTTAACCGGTCCCAGCAACCCAGATCGAATGTCAATGATGTCCATGACTCTCATTCATTTGATATGGAATTGATTTGTAATAAACTTGATAAGGTGGACTTGGTTGCTAAAAGAATGGAAGAGTGGATGGCTGGCAATTCTATGAACAACTCTCAATCTACTCAATCCCAAAATTCAGGATTCCATTCCTCACGAGCTCCCTCTGGACGGGAGTTCATGAATCAACTCGATGCGGCTCAACCTATGAGTCAGCATTTCTCGGAACCCCATGGGTTCCCAACTGGGGCCTTTGATCCCAGTTTTTCTGATCCTTCCCTTTCTTTCTCTCCATCCTCACCCTATGAGGATGTCAGTGCTGTACAAGAGAATGTTAGATCCAACCCCTACTCGAATGCCTATAGTCCAGGTTGGAGAAACCACCCTAACTTCTCTTGGAAAAATCCAGGGCAACAGACCCAATTCCGACCCAGCAACTATGCTCCGCAACGACCAATGGGTCATGGTCAAGTGTACACTCAGTTGCCTCCGAATCAGGTCAATCATCCAGCTTGGAATGCCCGTCAACCCACAGGGCAGGCTGATTTGAACCGTCAAATGGTAGAGATGCAAGGATCTATGCTCCAGCTCATGCAGTAAATGAAAAACTCACTGGACAACTTGCAATCCGGGCTCATTGCTAACTCTCGTCAACCTGGATCTCTACCATCCCAACCCGTACCCAACCTGCAAAACATTATAAATTCGGGCAATCAAGCCCAAGGGTACGGAAATCAGAGGGACCCACACGCACATGCTCAGGTGGTTGAGCAGGGTTCCTCGTCTTCTTCTGCTAATCAACAATTCATGGTCAATCAAGCCCCTCCAATCTTTCCTAACCCTCCCCAAGACCCAAATTCTTACGCTTCTGCAAATTCTGTCACTTTGAGGAATGGTAAGAAGACTCAGGATCCACAACCACACTATTCTAATCTTTTGAATCCTGAAGAATCTGAGGAGAGAGAGGAGAATTCTAGAGGAGAAATTAAGGCTCAGGAACCTGATTCCAAAGATTTGACTCATGTTCCTTTTCCTGAAGCCTTAGCCAAAGCAAAGAAGAAGAAGTCTGTTGATAGCAATGAGGAGCTTTTGAATTTATTTAAGCATGTTGAGATCAATATTCCGCTCCTTGATGCTATCAAGCACATACCGACTTATGCAAAATTTTTAAAGGAATTATGTACACAAAAGCGTAAGTTGAGAGAATCTGTTCCGAGGAAGGTGGTACTCTCTGAGCAGGCTAGCTCTATTATCCTGCACTACCTCCCTCAGAAAAAGAGAGATCCTGGTGCTCCTTTGATTTCTTACGTTATCGGAGATTACACATTTGATAGAGCACTTTTGGATCTCGGTGCATCCATCAACCTAATTCCGACTTCTCTCTACGAGAAGTTTGGGTTAGGTGAACTTCGGCCAACTTCAGTAACGCTACAGTTAGCGGACTGTTCGGTCACAAACCCGCGAGGCGTTATTGAAGATGTTATAGTTAAGGTAAAGGATTTCTATTTTCCTGTAGATTTCCTTGTCCTTGACATGGATATACCAGATAATTTGAGGAACACGCCCATCATTCTGGGGCGTCCGTTCCTAGCTACTGCAAAGGCCAACAATAATTGTGAAAGCGGTAGCATGGAAATCGCCTTTGGGGATCAAAGAATGAAATTGGATATTTTTAAGGTGATCAACAAATTTGAGGATTGTGGATTTATTGAGGAACTTGATGAGGATAATGTTAATATTGAAACTTGTTTGACAGTTTCTTCAATTAAAAGTTCCTCTTTGGTTGATGAATTTGACTAGCAACCCTCTGACCTGACATCTTCGGAAGAGGTTACTGATTTTGTTCACTCAAAACCTCTTCCTCTTATTGAATCTTCGGCATCTACCCTACCATCAATCATTACCCCACCCCAGCTTGAATTGAAACCATTGCCCGAGAATTTAAAATACCAATTTTTAAGACCGCAGAATACGCTCCCTGTGATTATTAGTGCTAAATTGACAAAGGAGCAAGAGATTAAATTGATTAAGGTCCTAAAGGAACATAAGAAGGCAATTGGTTGGATCATTCATGACCTCAGGGGGATTGAGCCATCTTACTGTAATCATAGAATATTTTTGGAAGATGGATCCCGTCCTTCTCGCCAGATGCAGAGGAGATTGAATCCAAATATGCGAGAAGTGATCAAAAAGGAAATCATCAAGTGGCTTGATGCAGGAATTATTTATCCAATCTCTGACAGTTCCTGGGTAAGTCCCGTTCAGATTGTTCCAAAGAAAGCCGGGATTACTGTTGTGACTAATGAGAGAGGTGAATCTGTCACAACTCGTTCAGCTTCCTCTTGGAGAGTTTGTATTGATTACAGGAAGCTGAACACAGCCACTAAAAAGGATCATTTTCCCCTGCCCTTCATTGATCAAATCTTGGAAAAATTAGCTGGGCAGAAGTACTTCTGTTTTCTTGATGGCTACTCGGGATACAACCAAGTTCCTATCCATCCCGAGGATCAGGAAAAAACTACTTTCACCTGTCCCTACAGAACCTTTGCTTTTCGTAGGATGCCTTTTGGGTTATGCAATGCACTTGCGACTTTTCAAAGGTGTATGCTAGCCATATTTTTCGACATGGTGGGAGAGTTTATGGAAGTCTTCATGGATGATTTCTCTGTTTTCGGAGAATCATTTGACTCTTGTTTGGCTAATTTGGAAATGATTCTTAAGCGAAGTATCAAGACACGACTGGTCCTTAGCTGGGAAAAGAGTCATTTCATGACCCAAGAAGGCATCGTTTTGGGTCATGTAATCTCTGAACGGGGAATTGAAGTAGATAAAGCTGAGGTTGATGCTATTGCTAAACTTCCTCCTCCCACATCTGTTAAACAAATCAGATCATTTCTTGGCCATGTGGGATTTTATCGAAGATTCATCAAGGATTTCTCGAAGGCTGCTCGTCCTTTGAGCAATCTTCTTACCAAAGAAACGCCGTTTGTTTTTGATGAATCATGCCAAAAGGCATTTGATTTTCTGAAAACGGCCGTCACCTGTGCTCCAATTTTGCAACCACCAATTTGGACAGCCCCATTTGAGATCATGACCGACGCTTCTGATTACGCGGTCGGGGCTGTCCTGGGTCAGAAAATTGACCGAAAGCCCTCTGTCATTTACTACGCTAGTAAAACTCTGGATGAAGCCCAGAGGAATTACACTGTTACTGAAAAGGAATTACTAGCTGTAGTATTTGCGTTGGAAAAATTCAGGGCTTATCTCTTGGGGTCTCATGTTGTTGTTTACATCGACCACTCGGCCTTGAGACATCTCTTGGCTAAAAAGGATGCTAAACCCTGGCTTATTCATTGGATTCTTCTTCTTCAAGAATTTGATCTTGAAATCAAGGATAAAGCCGGGGTGCAAAATGTGGTAGCGGATCATTTGTCGAGACTCCTAGGTGATTCTTCTTGTCCGGACATTCCGATTGCTGACACTTTTCCGAACGAAACCATTCTTACAGTTTTAGGTGTCCACTCCCCATGGTTTGCTGACATTGTTAACTATTTGGCCGTTGGTCAAATCCCCCAGGATTGGACCAAGCAACAACGGGATAGACTCAAATCTGAGGCCAAATACTACTTTTGGGAGGACCCTGAACTGTATCGCATCGGCTCTGATCAGATTATTCGCCGATGCATACCGGAGAATGAATTCAACAGTATACTCGAGTTCTGCCATGCATCTGGGAGTGGTGGACATTTCTCCGAGAGAAAGACGGCTGCAAAAATATTGCAATCTGGCTTCTATTGGCCGTCTTTATTCAAGGATGCCCAGGACTTCTCAAGGTCATGTTCTCGATGTCAGTCACTCGGGAACATAACTAAGAGAGACATGATGCCCCTAAACCCTATTCTTCCTATAGAAATTTTTGATGTTTGGGGCATCGATTTCATCGGACCCTTTATCCCTTCATTTGGACATCAGTACATTCTTGTTGCTGTTGATTATGTGTCCAAATGGATTGAGGCAATTCCCACCCGAAACAATGACCACAAGGTAGTCATCAATTTTGTCAAAAAAAATATCTTCCGTAGGTTCGGGATTCCGAGGGCTATCATCAATGATGGTGGCACTCATTTTACTAATGCCCAATTCCGAAATTTATTGGCCAAATACGGGGTTAATCATCGAATTTCCACACCTTACCATCCCCAAACGAATGGACAAGCCGAGATCTCCAATTGAGAGATCAAGAACATTCTGCAAAAAATGGTTAGGCCTGATCGTAAGGATTGGACTCAAAAGCTTGAGGACGCTCTTTGGCCCTACCGTATGGCGTATAAAATGCCCATCGGCATGTCTCCATTCCGTTTGGTGTATGGAAAGGCATGCCATCTACCCATAGAGATTGAACACAGGGCATTCTAGGCAATCTAACAATGCAATTTAGATCTGAATCTAGCTGGAAAGACCAGGAAACTCCAAGTATCTGAGTTGGAGGAGCTTAGAAATGATGCTTATGAGAATGCCAAGATCTACAAGGCTCGGACCAAAGCTCTACATGATCAATTGGTTTCCCGCAAGAGCTTTGAGCCAAACCAGAAGGTCTGGTTATTTGATTCTAAACTTAAGCTCTTTCCTGGTAAAGTTAGATCTAAATGGAATGGCCCGTTCATAATTGATCAGATTTTTCCTAATGGTGTCGTTCAGATTTCTGACCCAAAGACGGGTAACACCTTTAATGTTAACGGTCAACGTTTGAAGCCTGTTGTTGACTGTAATCTTCCAGAACCCGTCTCAGACTCTGTTGCTCTAGACATTCTGTGACTTCTTTGGCTGGACTCCGCCTAGCTGACGGCATTAAACTCAGCAGTTGTACATACGACACAAGGCTGATACAAGCTTCATATCCAGGTGACATCTTTCATATTCTACCCTTTCTTTCATGTCTCTTTTTCAATGAGGACATTGCATCAGCTAGGCATGGGGGGTGGATTCATTCTTGAATTATGTGGTTAGCTTTGTGAAATCCATATAAATTGTCTCTCTTCTTATTTAAAAAAAAAAAGTAGGAAGGATTAGTTGGACATTAGGACTTTTCAATCCTAAGAAATTTTACATTAGGATCTGAACACAAAGACCCCTCAGGTCTTTGGACTTAATTAGCCTGTGTATCCACTAAAATGTGGATTTATTTTTGAGTCCTCGCCATCTTAATTCTATTATAATTGGAATAAATAAGTTTGGGTGATAAGTACACGACTTATCAACCCACCCTCTGATTTGAGGGAATTTTGAGTCTTCAGCATCTGCACACTTTCTTTGCACTGACTCGTGTTCGGCGATTCTAACGGAATTTGGGTAGCTAATGAACCTTCTAGGGTGATATGGCTGGCAAGTTATCGTAGGTAACAGGCCATAGGTAGGTTGTCCAAAGCCTAGTCACTGGACCTTTCTCTTTTTCCTGCCTTTAGGTAAATATTAGACCAGGGAAGCTACCTACTTAAAAAAAAAAAAGAAAAGGAGAAAAGAACAAAAAGAAATAAGCCACACTTCACCGCACGAGTATGGCTGGCAAGTTGTCTGTGGTAACAGCTCATCGACCGGTCGTCCAGAACCCAACTCAGAAAATGCATTAAAAATTCCCAAAACACTTAGGAAGAAGGGGAGAAGTAGAATAAATCGGGGAGATATACACTGGATTCACCCTTGTGTTGACACCATAAAAAAAAAAAAAGTAGTGCGAAAGCTATCGGTTGTAAAGATACACTTGTAGGTAGAATTCTGGTTAGGTCACCTAGAGGCGTAGAAATCCGAAGTCCGTTTTAATTGTCGGTCAACGAGTCTATCACAATCACAATAAGATGCTTAAAGCTTAGGATTCTCATCAAATTTTGGGTGAGTTGAATGGTCGTAGAAAGCCACTCTTAAACCCAAAAATTTGAAAATCCAAAAAAATTAGAAAAGAGAAAAAGAGAAAAAGAAATTTTTCTTTTATTTCGGCGAGGGCTTGAGGCGGTCTGCATTTTGGCTGATACCTGGGCACTGTTGTGTCTTTGAAAGTTCAGTTCCTAAGTAGACAATTTCTTAATGATTGAAAAATAACTCAAGTCCAAATAATCTAACCTAATTCTTTTATAAATAGCATATAGTTTTTGCTAGGAACTAGCAAAAGATAGACATGGGGGTATGATGTAAATACATTTACACTACTTAAAATATCTATTTATGCATGTTCTTAAGCATATGATTGCATTTCATGATATAAATATTGCATAACATACATCATCTTGCATTTAGAGTAGTTTGAATAAAATGGAGGTTAATTGTCTCTTTTTATGTGCTTGGATGGGGCAAACATTTTGTCGGGACCTCGGATCAAAGATCCAACCGTATGGATGTGATCAGGGCGACGATTGGAGTTCAACGACTCCAAGATCACCCTAATCAGGCATCCGTAGCATCAAATAGTAACCGGGGAACCCTAGAAGATCAAGGGCCAGGATGGTGAAAATCCACACTTCAGATGACAAATCCGACCGCACGGATGAATTCAGATCGACGATCGCAGCCCAACGACACAAAAATCGAGTCAATCCGACATCCGTGGCACCATCTACAACTTCCAGAAGATGGACGGCCAAGATAGCACCACGTGGTGCCATCTCAGCCGCCCAAACGGCCGCTTGCATCTTGTGAAGGCCTCATGCCCAATCGTTCTCCGCCGTTGGATCTTAATCCAATGGTTGTGGGCGCTCGCGCTTAAAAGCGTCTGCTCGACCATCCGCGCCCCATAGCGCAGTGGTCGAGCGCGCTTTCGCGAGCGCCGGGTGCGGGTTCGATCCATGGAGAGGCGCTGGAAGGTGTGGCGATTGGGCACGGGTGGAACGTCAGATGGAGATCGGATGGCCGCGCGCGCCCGATAGCGTCGACACGTGATTGGGCGCACAATCGGACGCGCAATCAGACACACGGGCGGGCGCGCAATGCAGCAGGAGAAGGCACGACTTAAGCCATCCGATCTTGCGATCGGACGGCTAAGGATCGCTGGACGTGCGTGGACGTTGATGAGCGGGCAGCCGAGGAGGCACGCGGGAGCCGCCCACGACACCCACGTTGAGGGATTTAGTGACGGATTTATCCGTCACTAAAGACCCCTCTTTTATTATTTGAAGTTGTAATGTCCATTTTGCCCGCACTCCTTGCAACTATAAAGGGAGACCCCCTCCATACGAAATTCTCATCCCTTCTTTCTCCTCTCTACCTCTCCAAAGCTCAAAAGAAGCTTGTCCCACACCTGGGATGCTTCTCGCGAGATAAAGTCCAATTTTCGTTCCCCTTCGGAAGTGGATCCCGCGACGACGACGGCGTGCTGCTCCGTTCCTGTTCTTATGCTTCATCCTCCTTCGTCCTGCTTCATCCAGGTGTCGTCCCGTCCGGCTCGTCCTCCAAGCAATCGTCAAGGAGGATAACTTCTCTCTCCCATTCTTATTTACAGCTTTTCTAGTGTAGAATTTTCCTGCTTTATAGTGTAATTGATTTTCCGCTTTCTAGTGTAACTTTCATTTAGTTTGATTATATAAACAATTGGAATATTGAATGCATGTTCTCTTTCTCTCTCTCTCTCTCTTTCTTTTAGTCTGATAGCTCCATTGTAATTATATCGCCTTGCTTATAAAAAATCCTAAAAAAATATAATTGCGAATATAGATCAACGTAGCCTCCCTGTGTTCGACCCGGAATTCTTTTCGGTATAAATTTTATTTGTTGAACACGAATTCTTCGCTTTCGAACTACAACGACAGGTTTTCCAAAACCAAACACGTAAGCGTAGTAATTCGCAAAATCGTTCAATAACACCATTCGAGGCTTTCTACGGATGGAAGTATATATCACCCTCATGTTGGGTGGAAGTAGGTCTTGAGTCCATCCAACATATACAAGAGATTGTTTGGGAAATAAAAAAGAAGCTATAGATAGCCCAGAGTTGCTAGATGGCAAGTGGAATGATGTACAATTTGGAGTTGGGGAGTTTGTTTTCCTCAAGGTATCCTTGATGAAAGGAATTTAGAGATTTGGAGTTAAGGGTAAGCTGGCACCCAGATATGTTGGCCCCTTTGAGATACTGAAGCAAGTAGGACCTGTCGCTTACCAGCTTGCTTTACCTCCTCACTTGGCAGGGATCCATGACATCTTCCATGTATCCAATCTCTAGAAATATGTCCCAGATGGAAGCCATGTCATCAGTTATGAGAACCTAACTCTAGAGGACTTAACATTCCAAGAGGAATCGGTGGAGATACTTGATCGTGCCACTCGGAGATTGCTAAACAAGGAAGTGACCTTAGTCAAAGTGCGATGGAGGAGCTTAGATATGAGGAGTTGACTTGGGAGACTGAGATGGCAATGAAGGAGAAATACCCTCATCTCTTCCAACTACATGTGTGAATTTCGAGGGTGAAATTCCCTTTTCATTACTTATGTTTTAATATCTCTACTTACTATCTTTCATTGTATGCTCTTATTTGCCGAAGTCTCGGGCAACAATCCTCTTTAGTGGGTTATGGGTTGGGGTGATTAGACACTCGATTACTTTTAGGTCCAAGCCCACCTAAGTTTCGAGGATGAAACTTCCTTTTAGTGGGTTATGATTTAATGATCCAGACTGGTGATCAGATTATTCATTCGGATAGTATACCTTGAAATGAACCTTATAACACCAATCGTGTGCAAATCAGATCTCATGTGAATTAAAAAAGCATAATCAAGGTAGAAACCCACGTGATTTTTGCTCTTGTGATTCGATCCATGGATTGACGATATGAAAGTACCGTTAGCTTCCTAGTGTCATGAGCATTCTGACACTATGTTTCGTGCAGCGATTGGGCCTCGGGTGTGCGAAATGCATGCGAACTACAAGCAAAACCCCATGCTACCACCTTAGGAATCACATGGTGCAAATGACCTCTATTTAGAAATCTATGAATTTTTTTGGATTTCTCGGCTCATAACGATTAAGATGAAATGCATTTCATGGGAATCAAAGTTCTTTTGACCTAGTTATAGGAGTACTCATTGTTTTGGAAAGCCAAAATTACATATTTACTTCCTAAATCAAGTCACTTCCTAATTAATCCTAATCCCTCCTATTCATCATCATCATCATTATTATTTTGTTTTGTTTGTTCTTCCTAAACCTAACCCTCCTCCTACATCACCTCTTTCTAAACCATTTTAAAAACCTATGTCATATCTCATGCAGTCCTCACCACCGTCGTCACCAACTCCCAGTTTGTTCTTCTTCCACACACAAGAGAAAGAGAGGTAGGGAAACAGGGAGGAAGAAAGAGGCTATGAGGAGCGACGAGCGAGTGAATGTGACGACAATGGTGTGAACGACCTAGGTTAGTTTTCACTCCTCTAGTTTCGTTTATGCATGCACATTGAGAAAGAAACAAGAGGGAAAGAGAAAGAGATGGAGGAGAAGAAAGGCTCAAGTAAGGAGCTTGGTCAAGATCTAGGTGGTGGCCGAGGACAAGATTGGAGTTAGCACCACTAGTGAGTTGCGTGCATGGGTGCAACTACAACCCAACGAGGAAGAAAGAGAAGAGTGGAGAGAGAGTAAGAGGGAAGGTCCTTACTCACTGGAGGTCCAGCAAGAGTCAGTCAGGGTCGACGAGGGCTGCTGGAGGTCCAGTGAGTGCTGGTCGGGGCCGGCAAGGGCCATCGAAGGCAAGGTCGGTGACGAGGGTCCTTGACCAATGAGGGTGGACCACGTCGTGCATCCTACATGGTCATGGTGAAGGAGAACAAATAAATGAAGAAGAGGGAGAGGAGAAAGTTTGCAGCGAGGGTGGTCAGATGTTGGCGCCGGTGAGGGGAGGGCCTGGTTGCTTGTGCGTGCATGGGTGCATGTAAACGGGTGGCGAAGAAAGAAGAGAAGTCCAAGGAGAAGAAAAGGATGAAGGATGAGAAAATTACAGAAGAAAAATATAATTTTTAAGTATTTCATTTTGGACCCTATTGAGAGAATTAGTAGCCTATTTAAGATCTAACGATCAGGATTATTTTGCACAGGTAGAGGTCATCCAAGGTCAAGTATCAATGATCCAAGACTCAATCTTAGGGTTTTCGATCATGACAGAAGCATCCATACGGTCAGATTAGATGGATTCTGCCTCAATTGTTGAGGCATCAAGTAGAGGGCCTGTTCGCACGTAATCGTGTAAAGGGGATTTCGTGTATGAGTGCTCACATGCACATGAGCTAGAACGCCACCTTTTGTTAATTATTTCCTTGATTTCGCTATATTGTTCCCGTTTGAACCTGTGCACATAGGGTGAGTAACTCAATGTTGGTTTGTTCTTTCTATTTGAAATTAAAGGCTTGTTCATGTACCTCTAATATTTGCAAATGTGTGTGGAAAGCATGCTTAAACACTAATGTTTTCTAACAATGGATTGTTATGATTTACTGTGGGGCTAAAAATGATTAATTATAATTTATTGATCATTTTTCATGAATTAGTGAAGTATGAATGGTTATCTTAGATATGGCCTTGCCATTGCATGCATGAAATGATTTCCATTTTTCATGAACTTGGCATCATTGGGACCGTTAAATAATAAATTAATTAGGACCATGGTCAAAATTTGGAAACTAAGTAGTATAATAGTCAAATTGGAAGTGATGCAATCTCAGTTCTATTATAACCTTAACAAGAATGTAGGAAATAAATATATTATGAATTTTATGCCATCAAGGATTTGATAATGATTTTATGAGATAAAGATGCTAAGTGGACTATTACTTAGTTGCTTGGTCACTGTTCTCGGTGATCGTTCGTGGCCAGGGAGATGCATGCCTCCTTATGACTCAGGCTTTTAGCCAAGTCAGGTGTGACCTCAGGTTTCTATTACACCAGATGTGGAGTGTTCCATCTATTGGTGTCACGGGGAAAAGAGCTATCCAGGGTAGATGACACCTTACACCTGTGATGTAGTTGCCCTGGGATTGGTTTTGAGGTTTTACGTCGATCACGTCCTACGTTGTGGGTTCTCGAGGTGGGTAAGATGCCACTAGGCTTGGTTGAGTCCAATTCGAGGGACTTTACAGGTAGGGATGAGTCTAGATCAATAATCCTAATTTATTTCATAACAAGATGGCCGGTAATTGGCAAAACAATAAATTTTAAATGTTCGTTAGTTGATGCTAAATAATTAATTAATTGAACTTTACAATGCATTTCTGTTAGTTTTTTCTAATCTTCTGTTTGTTTATGTTTCCGTGTTTCTAGTTCTTTTATTTTATTCTTGCCTGTTTTTGTTGTTTATACTTTGTTTCCTAGATGCGTTCTACTAGGAGTTTTCTTATTAGCCTAACTTCAGATGCAAGTGAATCATCCTGAGCTCAGGAGACCGTCGACGAGTTTCTGGAGTGGGGTGCAGAGCAGTGATATGCAAGTTTAATAGTTACTGCCCCTTGCTATAGTAGTTTTCCTTTCCCTGTTTTCTTTGTGATGTAATCGACTAGTAGATTTTCTTTTTTGGTGCACTTTTATTTTCTGTTCGGATATGGACCTAACATGTAACAACCCGATTCCCGAATCCCTACAAGACACGAGAATCGGACCGACTCGACTGATCCCAAGACCCAGTCGTCCAATGAGAAAGTAACCAAAGAGCAGTAAAACAAACCACATTCACCATGTATATAACTAGCAGTAACAAAATATAGCAATAAAGAAAGGAAATACTACAGTATACACCACCACAACAGAAGAGAAATAAACATGTACATAACATGAAGCTTACAATAAAGAGAATACAGGGAGTAACAGAAAACTACTCACTATAGCGGAAAGAAAAGTACAGAAGGTACTACAGGTAACACTACTGGGCTCTACTAGACCCAGCTCCCTCTACAGCCATTGACTCTGGCTGCTCAACACCTGGTCTTGAAAAGGTAACAAGGGTGACACGTCAGCGAAACGCTGAGTAGAGTGGCAACTAAAAGCTAGAAGAAACAGTAGAGTGGACAATAGCTGTTATATTTTTACTTTCTTTCTTTATATTTTTCCATTTATTCACTATTGATTTATTTCTCAGATCCTTCTCTTGATCTTGAATGTTCCTCGTGGAAACGATCTTGATTGCAGTCTTTTCCGAAAAGTAGAAGTAACACGTGGTGCTCTCCTGGCCGGGAGAGTCCCCCGTGGTGGTCCTACCTTCAGTCAACCACCCCACGGTCGCTGACAGACGTAACGGTGATTGCGGCACGCGCGATAAGAGCACGGGTAGCTACCTCGTACTGGCACACGGTCAGTCGTTTCCATTAACGGGTGTGCCCAAAGCACAACACGGAACCAGTATAGGGCAGAGCCCTCTCAGTAACAGGGGTCCAGCCCCTCCACAATAACCAAACAGGGGTCTTGCCCCTCCACAGTCTGCACACCCTCGCCTAACTACCCGGGTTTGCCCCGTGGGCCTAACAAGTCGTTGTAGGAGGGCTAGTAGAACCCCAGGGCCTGTGGGGTAGCTAGTGCTTACCCTACACTAGTAGCTCTCCTCGATACTGTGTACACGAGGGCCAAAAGTCGGTACAAAGTGGCCAGACCTAACCTCGGGTCCTTGGGGCGGCTAGCTTCGCTCTGCACTAAACAGGGGGACAGTTGCTCTCCTTGGTACTCCGTACACAAGGGCCAACTCACTTCCCCAATTCTATTCCATTCCCTTTCCAGGAGTTCTACTCCTAATTCCCCGTAGGGTTCATGCTCTTTTAACTCAGCCAATTTAGGCTTCACCGTTCCAGCTTTATATTCATATAACCCATGTTCCCAACCATATTTATTTATTCATAACATGCAGCTGTTAACCAACTTACAGCCAGTTATCATTTCCTTTCCACTTTTCCAAGACTGCAATGTATATATTCAACTAGTTTTCCAGTCCTAGGATTCATGCCATACCCTAGGATCTATCATTCAATCTAGTTTTCCAGTCATAGGATTCATGCAATACCCTAGGATCTATTAATTGTTTCATGATTGTGCAAAGTTTGTTAAATAAATTAAAGGGCCACTCTACCCACGAAACCGGGAGTACTGGGGGCGTGTTCGGCAATCCCGCGCACCTTCGCAACCCCCACAGCCGCAATGGAACGGGGTCCTAACACAAGGATTAATCACAAGGAGTTTCTCAGAACAGTATACAATTACTGTAAACAGGTAGAGGAAATAACTCTGGAAAGAACGAAACTTGAAACGCGGAAAACGGACTCCGAACGGATGCTAAACGGGTCACAAACGACGAGTCTGCCCAAAATCAAACGTCTGGAATTTCTTCCAGACGTCTTAAAAGGTTGATCAGGTCATACCTCAGTCTGCGTAGTCCTCCTAACATCCAGACGCCCGCTGGATCGTCTGGTCCTAGTTCCTAGACGTCCGATTGTCACCTCGGACGTCTGGAGGTCCTCTCCGTCGTCTGGTACTATGGCCAAATGTCTGATCCGTGTGGGATGATGAGCCCTCGCACCCTCTCGAATAGAACTGCGCACACACACACCCACTCTAATCATGAAGAGGCGTAGAAGAACGCAGCGGATGGTTGCATGGTTGTACACACGTAAAAAGGAGAAGGTAGGAAAATATTGTACTTGTCAGACGTCTGGACCTTCCTCCAGACGTCTTCGGCATCTTCTAGACGTAAGTCCAAATGTCTGATTTTGGGAAATTTTCCAAGAATTAGGACCCTTTTTTCTCTCCGCCCGCGTAGCACGGCCGCGCCGCGTCCGCCTACTACCTGAGCTGCAGTAGCTCCTTTGCGCCACCCCACGCTCACTACTCTCCCGCCGGTCGGCTCTAGCTACCTCGGCAAGCTCGTATCTTCGTGGTTGAGCTTTCTTCTTCCTCTCGCAACACTCCTCCTTCCCGCACGCTCGCAGCAACCACTGCTGCCGCACTCGCTCACTCGCTCGCTCGTGCTCTCGCTGGCAGGGAGAAGGAGAAGAGAAGACGGTGGAGTGAGGGTGAGGGAGAGGGGGAGCGTTGTTATAAGGTAGCCGTGGGGAGAGAGAAGAAGGAAAGCGGTGCCTGCTGGGAGAGAAAGAGAAAAACAAAGGCGGCAGGCTCAGTCTGCGTGCGCAGGCACGCAGACGCGAACCTGTACGCCGAAAAAATTTAATACCAGACATCTGGGAAGGGTTCCAGATGTCTAGCCAGACGTTTGGGACACTTCCTCGACGTCTTAAACTACGTCTGATAACCATGTTCGTAACAATATAACAAACTCAAAGGAAGTTTCATCCCCGAAACTTGAGCTAACTAGGGTGCGAGAAAGAACAATATATACATAACAAACTCAAAGAGGATCGAAGCCAGTCTGAAAAGACGTACCCGCGAAAAGCTCCAGGTACCGCTCCCGCATTACCGCCTCAGGCTCCCAGGTGGCCTACTTGTACCGCTGGCTCCTCCACAAAACCTTCACCAAGTGTACTTGCTTCCATCTCAGACTGCGGACGGCTCTATCAAGAATCTACACTGGTCGCTCGGGGTAGCTCAGGTCGTTGCCCACCTCGACGCTCTCGTGGCTCAGGACGTGACTGGGATCGGCAACATACTTCCTGAGGTTGGACATGTGGAACACGTCGTGCACACCAGAAAGCTGGTGAGGGAGGGCAAGCCTGTAAGTAACGGGTCCAACCTGCTCTAGGATCTCAAAGGGCCCCACAAACCTCGATGTGAGCTTCCCTCTCACCCTAAACCGCTGTAGGCCCTTCATGGGTGAAACACGAAGGAAGACGTGGTCCCCAACCTCAAACTGCACCTCTATGCGTTTCCGATCTGCGTAGCTCTTCTGCCTGCTCCTGACAGTGCGGAGTCGCCTGTGAATCTGCCCGACTACCTCTTGACTCTACCGGATCAGCCTGGGGCCAACCTCCCACTTGGTCCCCCCCTCAACCCAACTCAAGGGTGCCGTACATCTCCGTCCGTACAGAGCCTCGTAGGGAGACATGCCGATGCTCGAGTGATAACTGTTATTGTATGCAAACTCTGCCAGGGGCAAGTGCTCCTCCCAAGAGCCCCTCCAGTCCAGTACACAGGCACGCAAAAGGTCCTCAAGTGTCTGTATCGTGCGCTCAGATTGTCCGTCCATCTGGGGGTGGTATGCTGTACTGAATCTCAACCGCATCCCCAGGGCCTACTGAAACTCAGCCCAAAACTGGGACGTAAAGCGGGTATCCCGGTCAGATACGATCTCCTACGGAACTCCGTGTAGACGTACCACGTCGCGGATATACCTCTCTGCCAACTGTACTGGTCCCATAGTGACTCGGATTGGCAAGATTCGCGTCGTCTCCGTCAATCTATCAACGATTACCTCGACTGCGTTGTGTCCTCGCTGGGTAACAGGTAAGCCCACCACCAAGTCCATGGTGATGCTCTCCCACTTCCACTCTAGCACAGGAAGTGGCTGTAGCAGCCCTGCAGGCCTCTGATGGTCGACTCACCTGCTGGCACACTAAACACTACTGCACGAATTCACCCACAACCCGCTTCATCCCCCTCCACCAAAACTCACGTCTCAAGTCATGGTACATCTTTGTGTTTTCGGGATGTATGGTGAATCTGGAATCGTGTGCCTCAGTCAGGAGCTCTCTCAACAGCTCCTCGTCTCTGGGAACACACAAACGTCCCCTCAAGCGCAGCACCTGGTCTGTGAAAGAGAAGTCCCTCGGGTCTCCTGACAATACTCTGTCGCGCAAGGAATGCAAGTATGGGTCAACCATCTGTCTTGTGATGATGCGATCTATCAGCTCTGGCCTCGTCTATCGTGTCTCAGTCACTGCCCCACAGTGCCCCTGTAACTCTAGGGGTCGCCAACTGCCCATCTCCTCCAAAAGGCTCCAACTCTGCACCTGTAAATTGGCCAGGTGTGCGGGCGCCTTCCGGCTCAAGGCGTCAGCCACCATGTTGGCCTTTCCCAGGTGGTAGGAAATGCTGCAGTCATAGTCCTTCAGGAGCTCCAACCAACGTCTCTGTTCATGTTGAGCTCTTTCTGATCAAATAGGTATCTGAGGCTCTTGTGAACTGTAAAAATCTCGAAGGTCTCACCGTACAAGTAGTGCCTCTAGGTCTTCAGCACGAAGACAACAGCTGCGAGCTCTAGGTCATGGGTAGGGTAGCTATGCTCATGGGGCTTCAGTTGCAGTGAAGCGTAAGTGACAACGTGACCCCTCTGCATGAGTACACCCCCTAACCCCTACAAGGAGGCATCCGTGTACACAATGAACCCGCCACTACTGTTAGGGATGGTGAGCACAGGAGCCGAAGTCAGCGTCTCCTTCAGCTCCTGAAAACATGCCTCACAGGCATCTGTCCAAGTGAAGGGCACGTCCTTCCAGGTCAACTGTGTCATAGGACGCGCAATTTGTGAAAAGCCCTTGATAAACCGTCTGTAGTAGCTTGCCAGTACTAGGAAACTGCGAATCTCAGTAATCGTACGCGGTCTCTCCCACCTGAGCACTGCCTCGACCTTGGCTGGGTCCACCGCCAAGCCATCTCCAGAGATCACATGACCTAAGAAGGTCACCTCCCTCAACCAGAACTCGCACTTACTGTATTTGGCGTACAGCCTACGTCGTATCAGTGTGTCCAGAACCATCCGCAAGTGATGTCCGTGCTGCGTCTGATCTCGAGAATAGATGAGTACATCATCAATGAATACCACCACGAACTGGTCCAAGTATGGTCTAAACACCTGGTTCATCAGGTCCATGAAGGCAGCAGGGGCATTGGTCAGCCCAAACGGCATGACCAAAAACTCGTAGTGTCCATACCGGGTGCGGAAAGCTGTCTTGGAGATGTCTGCCTCTTTGATCCTCAACTGGTGGTATGCAGACCTCAAGTCGATCTTGGAGAATACCGTGGCACCTCACAGCTGGTCAAACAAGTCGTTGATCCTCGGCAGCGGATATCTGTTCTTGATGGTGACCCTATTCAAAGGCTTAGGGTACCATCCTTCTTCTTTACAAACAGTACCGGGGCTCCCCAGGGAGATGCACTGGGCCTCACAAAGCCCTTCTTCAAAAGATCCTGCAACTGAGACTTGAGCTCTCGCAGCTCAAGTGGTGCAATCTTGTATGTTGTGGTGGAGATGGGGTTGGTCCCTAGTACTAGTGAGATCTCAAACTCGATCTCACGCTCGGGCGGTAGTCCTGGCAACTCGTTTGGAAACACGTCGGGGTACTCTCTGACCACCGAGATACTCTGGAAGTCATCCACAGGGCTAGGCTCTGCCACCACACAGGCTAAAAAGCCCTCACACCCCTGGCTCAAAAGTCTCGCCGCCCGAAGTGTAGAAATGCACCTGAAACCTCCATCCACTGGCTGACCGTGGAACTCGAAAGAAGGCAACTCTGGTATGGAGAAGACGATCTTCCTCTCAAAATAGTCCACCAGAGCATGGTAAGCGGACAACCAGTCCATCCCCAGAATTATGCCAAAGTCCTCCATCTATATCATAATCAGGTCAGCGGGATGGCCATGTCCCCCAATACTGACCTCGCAACCCGTGTATACCTCCTCAGCTACAAACAGCTGACCACTCGGACCTCTGATCATAAACGGATCCTCTGACAGCATATAATCCTGCCCCAAACTAACTGCGAAACTGGCTGTGACAAACGAGTGCGTAGCGCTGGAATCGAAAAGTGTGTAAACGAGCCTGCCGGAAACTGAAACCATACCTGCCACCACTGATCCTGAAGCTCTGGCATCCCTTTGTGTCAGGGCGTTGATACGCCCCTTAGCCCTAGGTGCGGACGAAGCAGCCACACTTTGCGTCAGACAGGTAGCTGCTGGTCGGTACCCTCCTCGTGATTGTTGTCCTCCTCCTCGCGCCTGGAAACCGTGGCCTCCTGCTCGCCCTCCAGTGCTTGGCATGGGAAGCATCTGCTGACCTACTACCCTAGACGGGCAGCCCTTCCTGATGTGACCCGACTGGCCACATTGGTAGCAGAGGGGAACCCAACTCCCGCCCTCAGTGGGTCCCTACTGTCTGCTGGACGGGGGCCGGTGCTGGCAATTGGCCCCTGTTGAGGGCCCCTAAAGGCCACTGATGGCCTTGCAAAATGTGACGGCCCTCCTGCGGATGCCACGTCTCTCCTCTCTCGCCGGCCCTGTGAAAAGTTTGCCTGGTAGGGCCTCTTCCGCCCGCTGTTAGTATCTCGCGCAGACGGGTTGGTCTCCTTGTAGGTCATAGCTGCCTCCACCACCCTCGAGAACGTAGGCAGCTTCAAGGGTTTGACGTACCCCCGAATCGTAGGCCGGAGCCCCTTGGTGAACCTCCAAAGGTGCTCCTCCTCAGTGGCTACTGCCGTCGCGGCGAAACGGAACAACTCCACAAAACGCGTGCGGTACGTGCTCACAGTCATCGTCCCCTGGCGGAGAGTGTGGAACTCCCGCCTCCTCTGGTCCTGCCACGTCTGGGGAAAGTACTGCTCGCAGAAGAGGGTGACGAACCGGTCCTAGGTCGGCTCATCCCTCTCCTGTCCCGTGACCATCCTCCACCACCTCTGTGCCGCACTCTCTAGCTGGTATGTTTCAAAGGCCACGCGGCACTCCACCGGGGGGCGAAGGGTGTCAAAAACCTTCTCGATCTGCTCGAGCCAGTCCTCCGCCTCGGTCGGGTCCTCATCCCCCTTGAAGGAGGGGAGATTCAGCTTCCGGAACTGCTCGAAAAGCTCGAAGTGGCGCTGCAGTGGGGATGCTGGTGCACCTCCAGGTAAGGAAGCCTCGTGCACAGAAGCGTTGGAAGAAGGTAGGGGTGGTGGCGGCCCATCCCCTCCCCCACGTCCAGTGCCGCATCTGTCGCATGGTCCCACAGAGGACTTCCCCTCCGCAGCCCCAGGGAGAGGCTCTCGGGGCGGTGGGTGGAGCTCCTCTCGCATTATGTCCCGTATCAGTTGGGTGAGGTCCTGGGCCTGATGCCCGGGAGCAATGGCTAGTCCACTGAGACGTCGACCGCAACACGCCCACCTCGCCGACCTCGTCCTCGGTCGCACCCGCGGCCCGCCTCGCTAGTCCCTCGTCGAGGCATCTCCTGCAAGGAGATGCAAAACAGAATGAAAACACGTCAACAAACGAACGACATCTAACGAAGAAGTCTACGAGCTAATGTTGAACGATTTTTTGAATCGCTACGCTTACGTGTTTGGTTTTGGAAAACCTGTCGTTGTAGTTCGAAAGCGAAGAATTCGTGTTCAACAAATAAAATTTATGTCGAAAAGAATTCCGAGTCGGACACAGGGAGGCTATGTTGATCTATATTCGCAATTATATTTTTTTAGGATTTTTGTTAAGCAAGGCGATATAATTACAATGGAGCTATCAAACTAAAAGAGAGAGAGAGAGAAAGAGAGAGAGAAAGAGAGAGAGAGAGAGAGAAAGAGAACATGCATTCAATATTTCAATTGTTTATATAATCAAACTAAATAAAAATTACACTAGAAAGCGAAAAATCAATTACACTATAAAGCAGGAAAATTCTACACTAGAAAAGCTGTAAATAAGAATGGGAGAGAGAAGTTATCCTCCTCGACGATTGCTTGGAGGACGAGCCGGACGGGACGACGCTTGGACGAAGGAGAACGAAGCAGGACGAAGGAGAACGAAGCAGAAGAACGGGAACGGAGCAGCACGCCGTCGTCATCGCGGGATCCACTTCCGAAGGGGAACGAAAATTGGACTTTATCTCGCAAGAAGCATCCCAGGTGTGGGACAAGCTTCTTTTGAGCTTTGGAGGGGTAGAGAGGAGAAAGAAGGGATGAGAATTTCGTATGGAGGGGGTCTCCTTTTATAGTTGCAAGGAGTGGGGGCAAAATGGACATTACGACTTCAAAATAATAAATAAGGGGTCTTTAGTGACGGATAAATCCGTCACTAAAGCCCCAATGTGGGCGTAGCTTCCGCGCCCACGCGTGCCTCCTCGGCTGCCCGCTCATCAACATCCATGCATGTCCAGCAATCCTCAGCCGTCCGATCGCGAGATCGGACGGCTTAAGATGCGTCCGCGCTCGCTGCGTTGCGCGCCCCCCACATGTCTGATTGCGCGTCCAATCACGCGTCGACGCTATCGAGCACGTGCGGCCGTCCGATCTCCATCTGACGCTCCACCCGCGCCCAATCGCCGCACCTTCCAGCCCCCTCTCCACGGCTCGAACTCGCGCCCGGCGCTCGCGATAGCGCGCTAGACCACTGCGCTATGGGGCGTGGATGGTTGAGCGGACGCTTTTAAAAGCGAGTGCCCACAGCTGTTGGATTAAGATCCAACGGCGGAGAGTGATCGGGCGTGGAGCCTTCACAAGATGAAGCAGCCGCTTGGGCGGCTGAGATGGTGCCACATGGCGCTATCTTGGCCGTCCATCTTCTAGAAGTTGTAGATGGTGCCACGGATGTCGGATTGACTCGATTTTTGTGTTGTTGGGCTGCGATCGTCGATCCGACTTCATCCGTGTGGTTGGATTTATCATCTGAAGTGCAAATTTACACCATCCTGGCCCTTGATCTTCTAGGGTTCCCCGGTCACTATCTGATGCTACGGATGCCTGATTAGGGCGATCTTGGAGTCGTTGAACACCAATCGTCGCCCTGATCACATCCATACGGTTGGATCTTTGATTCGAGGTCCCGACAAAATGTTTGCCCTGTCCAAGCACATAAAAGGAGACAATTAACCTCCATTTTATTCAAACTACTCTAAATGCAAGATGCTGCATGTTATGCAATATTTATATCATGAAATGCAATCCTATGCTTAAGAACATGCATAAATAGACATTTTAAGTAGTGTAAATGTATTTACATCATACCCCCATGCCTATCTTTTGCTAGTCCCTAGCAAAAACTATATGCTATTTATAAAAGAATTAGGTTGGATTATTTGGACTTTGGTTATTTTTCAATCATTAAGAAATTGTCTACTTAGGAACTAAACTTTCAAAGACACAATAGTGCTCGGGTATCAGCCAAAATGCAGACCGCCTCAAGCCCTCGCCTTATTAAAAGAAAAAATTTCTTTTTCTATTTTTCTCTTTTCTAATTTTTTTGATTTTCAAATTTTTGGATTTAAGAGTGGCTTTCTACGGCCATTCAACTCACTCAAAATTTGATGAGAACCCTAAGCTTTAAGCATCTTGTTGTGATTGTGATAGACTCATTGATCGATAGTTAGAATGGACTTCGGATTTCTACGCCTCTAGGTGACCTAACCAGAATTCTACCTAAAAGTGTATCTTTACAACTGGTAGCTTTCTCTCTACTTTTATTTTTTTTTTTTACGGGGTCAACACAAGGGTGAATCTAGTGTATATCTCCCCGATTTATTCTACTTCTCCGCTTCTTCCTAAGTGTTTTGGGAATTTTTTAGTGCATTTACTAAGCTGGGTTCTGGATAATCGGTTGATGAGCTGTTACCACTGACAACTTGCCAGCCATATTCGTGCGGCGAAGTGTGGCTTATTTCTTTTTGTTCTTTTCTCCTTTTTTTAAATAGGTGGCTTCGCTAGTCTAAGATTTACCTAAAGGCAGCAAACTAAGAAAGGTCCAGTGACTGGGCTCTGGACAACCTACCTATGGGCTATTACCCACGATAACTTGCCAGCCATATCACCCTAGAAGGTTCATTAGCTACCCAATTTCCATTAAAATCGCCGAACAACGAGTCAGTGTAAAGAAAGTGTGTAGATGCTTAAGACTTAAAATTTCCTCAAATCAGAGGGCGGGTTAAGTCATGTACTTATCACCGAAACTTATTTTCTCCAATTACAAAAGAATTAAGATGGCGAGGACTCAAAAATAAATCCACATTTTAGTGGATACACAGGCTAATTAAGTCCAAAGACCTGAGGGGTCTTTGTGTTCAGATCCTAATGTAAAATTTCTTAGGATTGAAAAGTCCTAATGTCCAACTAATCCTTCCTAATTTTTTTTTTTAATTTTTTTAAATAAGAAGAGAGACAATTTACATGGATTTCACAAGGCTGACCAAATAATTCAAGAATGAATCCACCCCCCCATGCCTAGCTGATGCAATGTCCTCATTGAAAAAGAGACATGAAAGAAAGGGTAGATGATTGCACAGCAATCATAGGTCTTAATTGACCTAAATTAGGCTAGAACTTAGCATAAGTTAGGGTTATTCATGCATGCATATGCATTATCTGCATCTTTACTGCTTTCCTTTAGCTATGCATAAAATAATGTTATAATGTGCTGATTAAGTGCATTATGTCGATTGTAGGGAATAAGCTGATCAGGAGTTGGATCTGAAGCTGGATCAGGAATGCGGGAGTTGTAGCAGAGCTGGAGCAAAAGGCCTAGTTTAGATGTAGGAATAATAATGTAAGGGGGTTAAAGGTTTTCTATTCTATTAAGTAGAAATAAAGTAGTAAAATCTGAAGAGCATAGGTCCATCCTAGCCCTAGGATAGCCTAGAGACTTCCCCAAGCCTTAGTCACCCTTAGATTAGGTCACAACACCTTAGGAAGCCCTAAAACCCTAGTTCCAACCCTTCTCTGGATGTCCAGATAAGTTTTAAGACATCCAGGACCCTTATCCAACTCCCGCACACTTCAAACCCACTTCTGCAGTGTTATTGGACATCCAGACACTTTGTCAGACGTCCAATTTCTGCAAAAAACTCAAAACAGAACCCGAAATCCTTCTTGACTCTGATTGAACGTCCAGAAAACAAGTCTGGACTTCTGATTTATGAGTATAAGACGTCTGATTCTATAATTAGACATCTGATACTGCTCTCCAATTCCTGTTTTGAGATTTAAGCCTTGATCTTGGATCTCTAGGTCCCTAAACCCAATTCCAACCCCATAGGAACCTAAATTAAGGTGCCTTAACCCTAGTACATCACCTCTATACCTCCCTAAGGACCTAATGAGGTCCTCACTAAACCTAATTGACTTGGATCTTAGTCAAATCCATCAGCCTATTCAATTGGACTCATTGAGTCCAATTGAGCCCTGATCTCAGCACACACTGTCCATTTGGACTCAATGAGAGTCCAATTGACCTAGACCTAACTTAATTGAGTTGTTTTACTCTCAATTAAGTTTCCACACACCCAATTAAACTTGTATTAAGTTTAATTGCACTTTACCTTAGTGAATTAGGGTTTATAACCCTAATTTGAGACCTACCTTGACCTAAACCCACTAGAACCCAACCTAATCAACCTAGCCACCTAAGTTTCGACCCACACACACTCACACACATCCACACACACCATCCACACGAAAATATCTAGCCTAGAGTTCTATAGAACTCTCTACCATGTGTGGTTGCCTTGGTTGCCAAAAATAGCAACCAAGAACCATTCAATTTTTAGATCCACATTTTGTGGATCTAAAAACCACCATCCACCCTCTCTCTCTCACTCTCCCACGAGCTCCCACCATAGGCCTCTCTATAGAATTCCATAATTCTCTAGAGAGCTTCCATTGGGTCTATAAAAAGACCCCATGGGTGGCCATTGGCACCCATTCACTCCCTTGGCAATTGCTCTCCATTGGTGCCATTCACGCCACCTCCACTTAGCCATTCACTCCACCTCCATGAGCTCACTACCACCACCATGGAGGACACCATGTCGGGATGCTGGATCAACCCTACTTCTCTCCAAGGGTCGGCCTAAGCTACATTGGCCGCCCCTCATTCTCCTCTCGACCACTCCAAGGCGATCGGGGACCACCCCTGAATGCCCTCTATTCTTCTAGCTCTAGATCATGCTCTTCATAATTTTTATTGCTTTCATTTACTGCTTAGTAGAGTAGTCTTACTTCTCCCCCAATGATGCATGCGAAATCCCCCCGCTGATTCTTGTATGCAATCGTTTTCTAATAGCTAGGTTTAATTTCAAGCATTCCTGTATAAGCTTTCCTCTATATTTCCTATACAAACAACTCTCCCCCAATGAATGAATGAAAATGCATTTATATATATATATCTCTCTTTACGTGTTCGAAATCACCATGAGTTGAATGATTATTTTATTTGCATGATTTAAGTGCCTGTTCTTTAACCGCCTATATATTGCGCACCAGAATATTAAGTAGAGCGGCTTTAAGATCAATTTCAAAAATAGAAACACGCCTCCCAGAGACGAACGACCGGGACTGAAGTCTCATTATTTTACAAAATAATATTTTTGATGAACGTTTTGCGCGACTATACTACAGCTTTCGACGACTTTCAAATGCGCGAAAATGACTTTCCGTTAGTAGAATATGAAAGATGTCACCTGGATATGAAGCTCGTATCAGCCTTGTGTCATATGTACAAGTGCTGAGTTTGATGCCGTCAGCTAGGCGAAGTCCAGCCAAAGAAGTCACAGAATGGCTAGAGCAACAGAGTCTGAGACGGGTTCTGGAAGATTACGGTCAACAACAGGCTTCAAACGTTGACCGTTGACTTTAAAGGTGTTACCCGTCTTTGGGTCAGAAATTTGAACGGCACCATTAGGAAAAATCTGATCAATTATGAATGGGCCATTCCATTTACATCTAAGTTTACCAGGAAAGAGCTTAAGTTTAGAATCAAATAACCAGACCTTCTGGTTTGGCTCAAAGCTCTTGTGGGAAATCAATTGATCATGTAGAGCTTTGGTCCGAGCCTTGTAGATCTTGGCATTCTCATAAGAATCATTTCTACGCTCCTCCAACTCAGATAGTTGGAGTTTCCTGGTCTTTCCAGCTAGATTTAAATCTAAATTGCATTGTTTGATTGCCCAGAATGCCCTGTGTTCAATCTCTACGGGTAGATGGCACACCTTTCCATACACCAAACGGAATGGAGACATGTCGATGGGCATTTTATACGCCGTACGGTAGGCCCAAAGAGCGTCCTCAAGCTTTTGAGTCCAATCCTTATGATCAGGACTAACCGTTTTTTGCAGAATGTTCTTGATCTCTTGATTGGAGATCTCGGCTTGTCCATTCATTTGGGGATGGTAAGGTGTGGAAATTCGATGATTAACCCTATATTTGGCCAATAAATTTTGGAATTGGGCATTAGTAAAATGAGTGCCACCATCACTGATGATAGCCCTCGGAATCCCGAACCTACTGAAGATATTTTTCTTGACAAAATTGATGACCACCTTATGGCCATTGGTTCGGGTGGGAATTGCCTCAATCTATTTGGACACATAATCAACAGCAACAAGAATGTACTGATGTCCAAATGAAGGGATAAAGGGTCCCATGAAATCGATGCCCCAAACATTGAAAATTTCTACAGGAAGAATAGGGTTTAGGGGCATCATGTCGCTCGTAGTTATGTTCCCGAGTGACTGACATCGAGAACATGACCTTGAGAAGTCCTGGGCATCCTTGAATAAAGACGGCCAATAGAAGCCAGATTGCAAGATTTTTGCAGCCGTCTTTCTTCCTGAGAAATGTCCACCACACCCAGATGCATGGTAGAACTCGAGTATACTATTGAATTCATTCTCTGGTATGCATCGGTGAATAATCTGATCAGAGCCGATGCGATACAGTTCAGGGTCCTCCCAAAAGTAGTATTTGGCCTCAGATTTGAGTCTATCCCGTTATTACTTTGTCCAATCCTGGGGGATTTGACCAACGACCAAATAGTTAACAATGTCAGCAAACCATGGGGAGTGGACACCTAAAATTGTAAGAATGGCTTCGTCCGGAAAAGTGTCAGCAATCGGAATGTCCGGACAAGAAGAATCACCTAGGAGTCTCGACAAATGATCTACTACCACATTTTGCACCCCAGCTTTATCCTTGATTTCAAGATCAAATTCTTGAAGAAGAAGAATCCAACGAATAAGCCGGGGTTTAGCATCCTTTTTAGCCAAGAGATGTCTCAAGGCCGAGTGGTCGGTATAAATAATAACATGAGACCCCAAGAGATAAGCCCTGAATTTTTCCAATGCAAATACTACAGCTGGTAATTCCTTTTCAGTAGCAGTGTAATTCCTCTGGGCTTCATCCAGAGTTTTACTAGTGTAGTAAATGACAGAGGGCTTTCGGTCAATTTTCTAACCTAGGACAGCCCCGACCGCGTAATTAGAAGCGTCGGTCATGATCTCAAATGGGGCTGTCCAAATTGGTGGTTGCAAAATTGGAGCACAGGTGACTGCCATTTTCAGAAAATCAAATGCCTTTCAGCATGATTCGTCAAAACAAACGGCGTTTCTTTGGCAAGAAGATTGCTCAAAGGACGAGCAACCTTCGAGAAATCCTTGATGAATCTTCGATAAAATCCCACATGGCCATGAAATGATCTGATTTGTTTAACAGATGTGGGTGGAGGAAGTTTAGCGATAGCATCAACCTTAGCTTTGTCTACTTCAATTCCCCGTTCAGAGATTACATGACCCAAAATGATGCCTTCTTGGGTCATGAAATGACTCTTTTCCTAGCTAAGGACCAGTCGTGTCTTGATACATCGCTTAAGAATCATTTCCAAATTAGCCAAACAAGAGTCAAATGATTCTCCGAAAATAGAGAAATCATCCATGAAGACTTCCATAAACTCTCCCACCATGTCGGAAAATATGGCTAGCATACACCTTTGAAAAGTCGCAGGTGCATTGCATAAGCCAAAAGGCATCCTACGAAAAGCAAAGGTTCCGTAGGGACAGGTGAAAGTAGTTTTTTCCTGATTCTCGGGATGGATAGGAACTTGGTTATATCCCGAGTAGCCATCAAGAAAACAGAAGTACTTCTGCCCAGCGAATTTTTCCAAGATTTGATCAATGAAGGGCAAGGGAAAATGATCCTTTTTAGTGGCTGTGTTTAGCTTCTTGTAATCAATGCAAACTCTCCAAGAGGAAGCTGAATGAGTTGTGACAGATTCACCTCTCTCATTAGTCACAACAGTAATCCTGGCTTTCTTTGGAACAATCTAAACGGGACTTACCCAGGGACTATCAGAGATTGGATAAATAATTCCTGCATCGAGCCACTTGATGATTTCCTTGTTGACCACTTCTCGCATATTTGGATTCAATCTCCTCTGCATCTGGCGAGAAGGGTGGGATCCATCTTCCAAAAATATTCTATGATTACAGTAAGATGGCTCAATCCCCCTAAGGTCATGAATGGTCCAACCAATTGCCTCCTTATGATCCTTTAGGACCTTAATCAATTTAATCTCTTGCTTCCTTTGTCAATTTAGCACTAATAATCACAGGGAGCGTATTCTGCGATCCTAAAAATTGATATTTTAAATTCTCAGGCAATGGTTTCAATTCAAGCTGGGGTGGGGTAATGATTGATCGTAGGGTAGATGCTAAAGATTCAACAAGAGGAAGAGGTTTTGGGTGAACAAAATCAGTAACCTCTTCTGAAGATGTCAGGTCAGAGGGTTGCAGGTCAAATTCATCAAACAAAGAGGAACTTTCAATTGAAGAAACTGTCAAACAAGTTTCAATATTAACATTATCCTCATCAAGTTCCTCAATAAGCCCACAATCCTCAAATTTGTTGATCGCCTTAAAAATATCCAATTTCATTCGTTGGTCCCCAAAGGCGATTTCCATGCTACCGCTTTCACAATTAATGTTGGCCTTTGCGGTAGCCAGGAACGGATGCCCCAGAATGATGGGCGTGTTCCTCAGATTATCTGGTACATCCATGTCAAGGACAAGGAAATCTACAGGAAAATAGAAATCCTTGACCTTAACTATAACATCTTCAATAACGCCTCGCGGATTTGTGACCGAATGGTCTGCTAACTGTAGCGTTACTGAAGTTGGCCGAAGTTCACCTAACCCAAACTTCTCATAAAGAGAAGTCGGAATTAGGTTGATGGATGCACCGAGATCCAAAAGTGCTCTATCAAATGTGTAATCTTCGATAACGCAAGAAATCAAAGGAGCACCAGGATCTCTCTTTTTCTGAGGGAGGTAGTGCAGGATAACAGAGCTAGCCTGCTCGAAGAGTACCACCTTCCTCGGAACAGATTCTCTCGACTTATGCT
Organism: Thalassia testudinum; assembly: GCA_037157565.1. Classification (NCBI taxonomy): domain Eukaryota; kingdom Viridiplantae; phylum Streptophyta; class Magnoliopsida; order Alismatales; family Hydrocharitaceae; genus Thalassia; species Thalassia testudinum. The sequence goes on along the minus strand of JAZHRO010000063.1, from coordinate 27,170,010 downwards.
TTTGTGTACATAATTCCTTTAAAAATTTTGCGTAAGCCGGTATATGCTTGATAGCATCAAGGAGCGGAATATTGATCTCAACATTCTTAAATAAATTCAGAAGCTCCTCATTGCTATCAACAGACTTCTTCTTCTTTGCTTTGGCTAAGTCTTCAGGAAAAGGAACATGAGTCAGATCTTTGGAATCAGGTTCCTGAGCCTTGATTTCTCCTCCAGAATTCTCCTCTCTTTCCTCAGATTCTTCAGGATTCAAAAGATCAGAATAGTGTGGTTGTGGATCCTGAGTCTTCTTACCACTCCTCAAAGTGATAGAATTTGCAGAAGCGTAAGAATTTGGGTCTTGGGGAGGGTTAGGAAAGATTGGAGGGGCTTGATTGACCATGAATTGTTGATTAGTAGAAGAAGATGAGGAACCCTGCTCAACCACCTGAGCATGTGCGTGCGGGTCCCTCTGATTTCTGTACCCTTGGGTTTGATTTCCCGAATTAATAATGTTTCGCAGGTTGGGTACGGGTTGGGATGGTAGAGATCTGGGTTAACGAGAGTTAGCAATGAGCCCGAATTGCAAGTTGTCCAGCGAGTTTTTCATTTGCTGCATAAGCTGGAGCATAGATCCTTGCATCTCTACCATTTGACGGTTCAAATCAGCCTGCCCTACGGGTTGACGGGCATTCCAAGCTGGCTGATTGACTTGATTCGGAGGCAACTGAGTATATAATTGACCCTGACCCATTGGTCGTTGCGGAGCATAGTTGCTGGGTCGGAATTGGGTCTGTTGCCCCGGATTTTTCCAAGAGAAGTAGGGTGGTTTCTCCAACCTGGATTATAGGCATTTGAGTAGGGGTTGGATCTAACATTCTCTTGTACAGTACAAACATCCTCATAGGGTCAGGATGGAGAGAAAGAAAGGGAAGGATCAGAAAAACTGGGATCAAAGGCCCCAGTTGGGAACCCATGGGGTTCCGAGAAATGCTGACTCATAGATTGAGTCGCATCGAGTTGATTCACGAACTCCCGTCCAGAAGGAGCTCGTGAGGAATGGAATCCTGAATTTTGGGATTGAGTGGATTGAGAGTTGTTCATAGAATTGCCAGCCATCCACTCTTCCATTCTTTTAGCAACCAAGTCCACCTTATCAAGTTTATTACAAATCAATTCCATATCAAATGAATGAGAGTCATGGACTTCATTGACATTCGATCGAGGTTGCTGGGACTGGTTAAAAGTATCCATGGAGGCATGATTAATTGAATTCTCACTCATTTCCTCAAATAAATCATGTGCACTATCTGCATCTTTATTGAGGAAATTACCTCCGCAAGAAGCATCCACATGGTTTCTGAGTTGCTCATTCAACCCATGATAGAAGATCTGCACGAGTTGCCATTTCGGCACCTCGTGGTGTGGACACCTCCGCAAGAAGTCCTAGAATCGCTCCCAAGCCACATGAAACTGCTCCCCCGGCCGCTGGGTAAAGGTAGTGATTGCCCGTCTCAAAGCATTGGTATGACCAACTGGGAAGAATTTCTTCAGAAAGGCTGATTTCAACTCATTCCAAGTTGTAATTGGTCTTCCTATTGTCCTATACCAATGCGCGGCTTTATTCCTAAGAGAGTGGGGGAAGAGCGTCATGATCATTTGCTCTTCGTTAACGTTTCAAGCCTTGGTGGTCTGGACCAAAGTGGTCAAATCTTACAAGTGCTGAAACGGATCTTCGGAGCCAAGCCCATGATAATGTTTAATCAGGCTTAACACCTGGGGCTTGATTTCTACATCACCGGCTGGAATCTGGACGCCGGGACGTTCCCCGTAATTCGAAGGATCATAAAAATCCTTCAAGGGCTGAGTGCCCTGCATTCTCTGGAACCATTCCTGCATTCTCTGCATTTGTTCCAGCTGCCTTCGAAATTCTTCCTGTGGATTTTCAAGCAAGGAGGCTGTTGTTCGGCCATGGGATCAAATTGACCAAAATCTAACTTGTGCCTCCTAGAATGTTCTAACGGTCCTTCCAATTGGGGATTCAATGACCGTCTTCCCAGCATAAACTAGGAGAAGGTCAGAAGGACTAGGGATAGGGACCCTGCAGCACAACAAAACAAGGCTGTCCTTAAGTGGGGTAGCCTAAGGATCTACTAACTCCCAAAACCAGCCTTAAGACTGTAAGTGATTTACTCTACTTGCGTCTGTTTAATCCAACCAGTTAGGAGGGACTGAGGAGAAGGTTCTTCCTTTGGGTTTCGCCTCCGGTCTTAGTGTACCCCCTAGCCGTGATCGTTTGACTCTGCTCCCCTAGCTAGACATCAGATTAATCAGTACAAGTAGGTTAATAAAAAATAATCTCAAACTAGGCCCTGAAGAGCGAATCAAGCCATAAGGCCAACGTCTACTCAATTTTATTAAGGCCTGGGATTGTGGTGCTTATGGAATGTGATGGACCCTTACAATGGGTTGTGCCCTTAATGATTGATTGAAATTTGTGTAAGTGCATGCACAACTAGGGTTTTCAAGCAAAATTATTGATAATGCGTGAATTTTAATGTTCAAATCTTGCTTAAGTAGCTTTTAGGGTTTCAAATTAGGTGAATTGCAATCAAGTTTCTAGGCAAACCAAGTTGTAAAACACGGGTGAAAATTGTTTTCCTTTAAAATTAGAAAGAAAGTGGAGTGCCTGGAATATACCTAGATTGAAAACCCTAAGGAGGAGCTACTTGATGAGTTGGTTTTAAAATAAAGTGGTGTGGCCCAAACAACTCAAACAATTGGCCACAAATGCACCACTAAGTTAGGCACTCAAAGATGATTAACCTAGAATGATTTCTACTCTGTTATATGTTGCTTTGTGTATACCGATTCCACAGATTAGAACCTGGTTGAGTAGAAAACAAATCAAGTTGATCAAGTGCCTTGAATGTGGGTGTGTGTTGTGTGTTTGTTGAAAATTACCCCACAAGATTATCTTTCTATTATTTTTTTATGAATGAAGGTGGAATGAATGTGAGTGAAAATCCAAACAACCAAACTATTCCTAGGATTTATGCAAACACCTAGGTTAATTGGGATTTGGATTTAATGTGGCGAATGAAATCTATGGAGGGGGAAAGAATGGGGGAGCACTTACAGTTGTCTTCAACTGCACTTTACTCCAGTCTACCGCTTGTTGATTCCTTGATGGAAGTCTCTGCAAAACAATAGACACAAGAGAAAGCTAGTTAGAAAACAAATATAGTGCAAGAAATGTGAAGAAAAGATCGGAAATCGTTGCCTCCCCGGCAACGGCGCCAAAATGTTGAACGATTTTTCGAATTGCTACGCTTACGTGTTTGGTTTTGGAAAACCTGTCATTGTAGTTCGAAAGTGAAGAATTCGTGTTCAACAAATAAAATTTATACCGAAAAGAATTCCAGGTCGAACACAGGGAGGCTACGTTGATCTATATTCGCAATTATATTTTTTTAGGATTTTTGTTAAGCAAGGCAATATAATTACAATGGAGCTATCAAACTAAAAGAGAGAGAGAGAGAACATGCATTCAATATTTCAATTGTTTATATAATCAAACAAAATAAAAATTACACTAGAAAGCGGAAAATCAATTATACTATAAAGAAGGAAAATTCTACACTAGAAAAGCTGTAAATAAGAATGGGAGAGAGAAGTTATCCTCCTCGATGATTGCTTGGAGGACGAGCTGGACGGGACGACGCCTGGACGAAGGAGAACGAAGCGGGATGAAGGAGAACGAAGCAGAAGAACGGGAACGGAGCAGCACGCCGTCGTCGTCGCGGGATCCACTTCCGAAGGGGAACGAAAATTGGACTTTATCTCGCAAGAAACATCCTGGGTGTGGGACAAGCTTCTTTTGAGCTTTGGAGGGGCAGAGAGGAGAAAGAAGGGATGAGAATTTCGTATGGAGGGGGTCTCCTTTTATAGTTGCAAGGAGTGGGGGCAAAATGCACATTACAACTTCAAAACAATAAATAAGGGGTCTTTAGTGACAGATAAATCTGTTACTAAAGCCCCAACGTGGGTGTAGCTTCCGCGCCTACGCGTGCCTCCTCAGCTGCCCGCTCATCAACGTCCACGCACGTCCAGCGCTTTTCAGCCGTTCGATCGCAAGATCGGACAGCTTAAGATGCGTCCGCACCCGCTGCGTTGCACGGCCCCCACGCGTTTGATTGCACGTCCAATCGCGCGTCGACGCTATCGGGCACGCGCGGCCATCCGATCTCCATCTGATGCTCCACCCACGCCCAATTGCCGCGCCTTCCAGCCCCCTCTCCATGGCTCGAACTCGCGCCCGGTGCTCGCGATAGCGCGCTCGACCACTACGCTATGGGGCGCGGATGGTCGAGCGGATGCTTTTAAAAGCGAGCGCCCACAGCCGTTGGATTAAGATCCAACGGTGGAGTGCGATCGGGCGTGGGGCCTTCACAAGATGAAGCGACCGCTTGGGTAGCTGAGATGGCGCCACGTGGTGCTATCTTGGCCGTCCATCTTTTGGAAGTTGTAGATGGTGCCACGGATGTCGGATTGACTCGATTTTTGTGTCGTTGGGCTGCAATCGTCGATCCGAATTCATCCGTGCGATTGGATTTATCATCTGAAGTGCAGATTTACACCATCCTAGCCCTTGATCTTCTAGGGTTCCCCGGTCACTATCTGATGCTACGGATGCCTGATTAGGGCGATCTTGGAGTCGTTGAACTCCAATCGTCGCCCTGATCACATCCATACGGTTGGATCTTTGATCCGAGGTCCTGAAAAAATGTTTGCCCTGCCCAAGCACATAAAAGGAGACAATTAACCTCTATTTTATTCAAACTACTCTAAAAGCAAGATGATGCATGTTATGCAATATTTATATCATGAAATGAAATCCTATGCTTAAGAACATGCATAAATAGAAATTTTAAGTAGTGTAAATGTGTTTACATCAGCTAATGTCAAAAGAAGCGTTGTGGTGGCTACTCTAGTTACAGACACGTGAATTGGTTATTTTCCAGTCAGTTGATTCACTTCTCGGGACGACCTTGCTCTGATACCATCTTGTAACGACCCGATTCCCAAATCCCTACAAGACATGAGAATGGACCGACTCAACTGATCCCAAGACCTAGTCGTCCAACGAGAAAGTAACCAAAGAGCAGTAAAATAAACAACATTCACCATGTATATAACTAGCAATAACAAAATATAGCAGTAAAGAAAGGAAATACTACAGTATACACCACCACAACAGAAGAGAAATAAACATGTACATAACATGAAGCTTACAATAAAGAGAGTACAGGGAGTAACAGAAAACTGCTCACTACAGTGGAAAGAAAAGTACAGAAGGTACTATAGGTAACACTACTGGGCTCTACTAGGCCCAGCGCCCTCTACAGCCGCTGACTCTGGCTGCTCAACACCTGGTCCTGAAAAGGTAACAAGGGTGACACGTCAACGAAACTCTGAGTAGAGTGGCAACTAAAAGCTAGAAGAAATAGTAGAGTGGACAATAGCTGTTATATTTTTACTTTCTTTCTTTATATTTTTCCATTTATTCACTATTGATTTATTTCTCAGATCCTTCTCTTGATCTTGAATGTTCCTCGTGGAAACGATCTTGATTGCAGTCTTTTCTGAAAAGTAGAAGTAACACGTGGTGCTCTCCTGGCCGGGAGAGTCCCCCGTGGTGGTCCTACCTTCAGTCAACCGCCCCAAGGTTGTTGACAGACGTAACGGTGACTACGGCACGTGCAATAAGCGCACGGGTAGCTACCCCGCACTGGCACACGGTCAGTCGTTTCCGTTAACGGGTGCACCCAAAGCACAGCACGGAACCAGTATAGGGCAGAGCCCTCTCAGTAATAGGGGTCCAGCCCCTCCACAATAACCAAACAGGGGTCTTGCCCCTCCATAGTCCGCGCACCCTCACCTGACTACCCTGGTTTGCCCCGTGGGCCTAACAAGTCGGTGTAGGAGGGCTAGCAGAACCCCGGGGCCCGTGGGGTAGCTGGTGCTCTCCCTACACTAGTAGCTCTCCTCGATACTATGTACACGAGGGCCAAAAGTCGGTACAAAGTGGCCAGACCTAACCCCGGGTCCCTGGGGCGGCTAGCTCCGCTCTGCACTAAACAGGGGGACAGTTGCTCTCCTTGGTACTCCATACTCAAGGGCCAGCTCACTTCCCCAATTCTATTCCATTCCCTTTCCAGGTGTTCTACTCCTAATTCCTCGTAGGGTTCATGCTCTTTTAACTCAGCCAATTTAGGCTTCACCGTTCCAGCTTTATATTCATATAACCCATGTTCCCAACCGTATTTATTTATTCATAACATGCAGCTATTAACCAATTTACAGGCAGTTATCATTTCCTTTCCACTTTTCCAAGACTGCAATGTATATATTCAACTAGTTTTCCAGTCCTAGGATTCATGACATACCCTAGGATCTATCATTCAATCTAGTTTTCCAGTCCTAGGATTCATGCAATACCCTAGGATCTATTAATTGTTTCATGATTGTGCAAAGTTTGTTAAATAAATTAAAGGGCCACTCTACCCGTGAAACTGGGAGTATTAGGGGTATGGTCGGCAATCCCGCGCGCCTCCGCAACCGCCACAGTCGCAACGGAACAGGGTCCTAACACAAGGATCAATCACAAGGAGTTTCTTAGAACAGTATACAACTACTATAAACAGGTAGAGGAAATAAATCTGGAAAGAACGAAACTTGAAACACGGAAACCTGACTCCGAACGGATCCTAAACGGGTAAAAAAAATGAGTCTGCCCAAAATCAGACGTCTGGAACTTCTTCCTGACGTCTTAAAAGGTCGATCAGGTCATACCTCGGTCTGTGTAGTCCTTCAGACGTCCAGACGCCCGCTGGATCGTCTGGTCCTAGTTCCCAGATGCCCGATTGTCACCCCGGACGTCAGGAGGTCCTCTCCGTCATCTAGTACTGTGGCTGGACATCTGATCCGTGTGGGATGGCGAGCCCTCGCGCCCTCCCGAACAGAACTTGCGCACACACACACCCGTTCTCATCACGAAGAGACGCAGAAGAACACGGCGGACGGCTGCATGGCCGTACACGCGTAAAAAGGAGAAGGTAGGAAAATATTGTACCTGTCAGACGTCTAGACCTTCCTCCAGACATCTTCGGCATATTCTGGACGTGAGTCCAGATGTCTGATTCTGGGAAATTTTCCCAGAATCAGGACCCTTTTCGCTCTCCGCCCGTGATGCACGGTCGCGCCGCGCTGCGTCCGCCTGCTGCTCGAGCCGCAGTAGCTCCTCCGTGCCTCCCCACGCTTGCTGCTCTCTCACCGGTCGGCTCTAGCTGCCCCGGCAAGCTTGCACCTTCGTGGTCGAGCTTTCTTCTTCCTCTCGCAACACTCCTCCTTCCCACACGCTCGTAGCAGCCGCTGCTGCCACACTCTCTCACTCGCTCGCTTACGCTCTCACTGGAAGGGAGAAGGAGAAGAGAAGACGGTGGAGTGAGGGTGAGGGAGAGGGGGAGCATTCTTATAAGGCAGCCACAGGGAGAGAGAAGAAGGAAAGTGGCGCCTGCAGGGAGAGAAAGAGAAAAATGAAGGCGGCAGGTTCAGTCTGCGCACATAGGCGTGCAGACACGAACCCGTACGTCAAAAAAATTTAATACCAGACGTTTGGGAAGGGTTCCAGACGTCTGGACAGACGTCTTAAACTACATCTGATTCCCATGTTCGTAACATAACACATTATATTTAAATTTTGAATTTTATGCTTTGGTTAGTAATTCATTTGACTCTGCACATGCTTCTCATGTTTATGTGATGGACAATGGGTATTCAGGTTCGTAACCTGCTACCTGATACAGTTAGGTGTCGGGTCGCAACAATGATAGTCTAACATAATGTCTACATCAAAATAAAAGGAAGTGTTGAGTAAGAGTTATACAAACCAACATAGATAAAGATACTATCTAAATGCCACTTAGAAAGTGATCCTGATTCTCCCCCTCAATTAGTGATCCCTTATTAAGGTTTGATTTTCTTTGTTCTTCTCTCCCTATCAGGTTTCTCTCCATATTTAAACAATTCAATCCTCAGTTAATTTTAACTAAGTAGGAAGTAAAGATTACATTACGAAATCATACCTGCTAAGGTATAAGAAGTTATACCTAATAGTTGTACTTAGGTGGAGGGGGTCTCCACCAATAATCTCGTATCCATTGATCTTGTTGATGCCACTATCTTCCATAGCCAAATCGATGATTATTTGTTCCTTGAAAGTTACACCTCCGATAGTTGTTTTCATATTGATCTTTCCCATAACTTGCAACACAATTTTCCACAAAATTTTTCGGTACCCATATTCTTTTGGATTCGTGGTTGTTAATTCCTTTTGAGTAAGAGGGTCCATTGAACTCTCTTCTATTGGCCTTTTGATATAAAAAAGCATGCCTAATCTTCTTTTAATTATTGTTTTTAATGTCCTCATGTTTTCCTACATATGTTCTAGTAAAATATTTGAGGTCATTAAGTGTGCTTTCAAAGTGAATATATTATTCCTTGAGATCTACTTTCTCGTTGAACTCTACCTTCACGACTCTTATAGCATTTAATTCCCTTTTGTTGTTTTCTAAATCTAGAGATAAGCTAAGTTTTTCATTTTCAAAACTAGTGCAGTTATCCTTAAGTTCCTTATTTTCTTCCTTAATCTCTTAGCTAAATTGTATGAAATCATGATATGCATCTAATAATTCTTCTAAAGTAAGGTCAGAGTTTACCTCTTCTTCACTTGATTCTGTTGGTGCCATGTGACATAGATGAATAACTCCATCTTCGTGGCTTTCTTCCTCGATATCTAATTCCGAACTTGGGTTGGAATAATCTCATGTTACTTCTTCATTAGTGGATTCCTCGTGCATGATAGAGAGCTGGTTCCATATCTCATATGCACTTTTGCATGAAGCAACTTTGTCAAATTCCTCTCTTGTTAATGCACAAAATAGTGCATTTATGGCTTTAGCATTAATATTTGTCACTTTCTTCATCTCTTCCTTCATTAACTCTTTTCCTTCCTTCTTTATTGGCATGTACTTGGACTTGATGATTGGCCAAATCTCGAAGTCCGTGGCTTCAAGAAAAATTTGCATTCTCCTTTTCCAATAACCATAATCTGATCTGTTGAATAGTGGTGGATAGAAAAATGATTGTTCCTCCATAAAACTTGTTGTTGTGACCATGTGAAGGTGAGATGTGATGTCACCCTCACGATCTAGCTCTGATACCAAATAAAGGAGTGGCATGCGACTTACATAGATCTTAGTTGGCCACAAATACAAGATCAAGCATAATAAAAAAATATGGCACAATAAAAACAATCCCACAATATACACAATGATTTATAGTGGAAACCCTTATAGACAAAAATCAGTACCGAAGCCTCCCAGCTTAAGATTTTCTCAACTAGGAAATGCTAGTCAATCCACTAATTAACCACTTAAACGTGGGTGACACAACCTCTTACAAACCACTTCTCTTTTACCAACAAAGAGAAGTTCAAATAACGTTGGAAAGTCCAACACAAAATATCCCAACAATTGAAATGAAAGAAACCAATGAAATACATAAATTAATCCTATGGAACCTCAAGAAATTAAAATATGCAAATCAAGTTTTCTTTTTAGTAGTGCAGAGCGATGTGCTTTTGAAGAGTGTAGACGAGTGAGCATGATAGCACAAGGAAGAGTTGAAGTAGAAGTACTTTTTCTCTTCAAAATATTTTTCAAGGTGTGTTTTGAAATGAGGGGCGTAGAGCCCTATTTATAGGTGAAAATGGAGTATTTTTGGAATGCTGAAAAATCAATTTGGTCGATCAAATTTAATGATTGGTCTATCAATTTGATGTTTAGTCAACTAATTTATCTAATTGATCAATCAATTATAGATTGATCAAATATTTAATTGGTCAATATAATTGTGATAAAATTAGATTTGACTGTTAGGTTAGTTTGGTCGATCAATCTTCTTATTTTGATTAATCAATTCTCATATTTTTGTTGATCTACTTTAATTTAACCTTAGTTTTAAAATCGTTATCGACTTAGAAAGGCGTAAATAAAATCCTATGGTTCCTTACAGCAATTCTAGACTCAAGAAATATAAAAGAATTACAATTGACTAATGATAATCTTCACTTTGATCCATGCGGAGGATAATTTACTTTACTTGTGTTATTGTGATCTTGAAAGATTAGTTCACAATAAAACATAATTTTGTTTTATCAAAATAGAGGTCTCAACGTTCTTAAACTTCCCTTAATACATGCTCTTCTAAATAATATCAACTCCTCCTTTTTGACATAATAAAGGAATAAGCTCCCCCTAAATACATGCATTTCTAAGTCAATTTTAAACCAACTAATATTAAAGGTGATCTCCTCCTTTTTAGTGGGATTATAGCACAAAAAAAATTGATGTTCCCCCTATCTTAGTGCTATTTCAAGATGAAGCATCAAAATCAAGAAGAATTAACATCATTGGTATGAGTTCCAATTGCCATACTCATTTGGTTCGCTAAGAACCTTGATTCTCCCTAAATGTAGACCATGGAGATATTTCCTTGGGTCCACTTGAAAAACTGCAAAATGAGATTGAACCACTTGTCTAGGTACCAACATTTTCTTAGGTCCTGCATGGTTACTTTTTCTTAATCGAGTTTAAGGTCCATTTGGCCTTTGTGCATAAGAACTCTTAGTGTCTCCATTTCTAAGTTTTTCATACATCTTAGTCTTCCCTTTAGAGGGTCTAGCTCACTTACTCAACATCCTTTTAGAACTTTCTTTAATCTATGCAAGCTCCTTTTCAATCACATTAACTTTGCTTTTTCAAACTAAAATTTCAATTTTCATAGAATTATTGTCAGTAATTAACTTGTTGATTTGCAAAGTTGAAGTCTGATTTTCCAACACAAGATCTTTTTCAGATCCAATGGAACTAAAATTAACTTTCAGATTTTGAATTTCAGTTACTAAATCATCTTTTTTAGATTTCAAAGAATTGAAATTCTTTTTCATATTTCTATTTTTTAACTTTAAGGACTTACTAAGCACATACAATTCCTCTAAAGCATCATGTAGTTCATCTATGGTAAAGGAATTTACCTCCTCTTTGTCATCATTTTTGTCATCTTTTTCACTATCATCTATGATTGCCATGAAACTGAGGTAGGTGATCTCATTCTTTATTTCATTCATTTCTTCTTCTTCCTCCTCCGAACTTATATCATCTCAAGTTTCTTGAAAAGCCTTCTTGTTTTGTTTCATCTTGTTCTCATATGGCATTAGATTTCCTAAGAGATCTTCCATGTTGAGTTGCTCGATTTGTTGGGCTTCTTCAATTAAAGTCACCTTTTGTTCTCACTCCAAACCAAGGAAACGTAAGAGTTTGGATTGAAGCTCACCTTTTATAAACATCTTTCCCAATGATTTGAGATTGTTCACAATCAAGGTGATCCTAGTGTACTTCTCACTCAAACTTTCATTATCTTTCATAACAAAATATTTAAATTCTTGAGAAAGCAAATTAATTTAAGAAGTTTTTACCTTTTAAGTAGCTTCGTGTGTTACCTCGAGCATTTTCCAAATTTTGTATGCGGTTGAGCATTGCGAGATTAAGTTGAACTCATTTTGGTTGAATGTACAATACAACACGGTTATCATCTTCGCATTGAGAGATAACTCCCTAACTTGATCTTGAGTATATCCTCCTGCAAGTTTCTCCTACATGACGTAGGGGGTCTTGCATTTCTCCCAATAGTATAATCATTTGCCTACAACTGCATTTGCATACGTAATTTCCAAAATGGATAATTTTCACCTTCGAAATAAGGTGGCCGGATGGTGGACTCTCCTTTGTTGTGTCTCGTCACAAAGATACGTTCTTCCATGCTCAGTACCTCGCCGAGTGTGACTCCATATATGCAAGAATGAGGTTCTGATACCAACTAAAATTGCACACTAGAGGGGGGTGAATAGTGCAAGAAATAAAATCAATGAACATTTACAAAATAAGATCAATCACATAAAGGCATTAACCACACGAGACAAGAGTTTTTAGGTCGAAATTGAACTTGGGTAAAAACCACTGCCTAAGCATCTTGACTTAGGATTTCCCGATCTGCCTAGTAGATCAAATCCACTAAATGTACCACTTAAACGATTGGGGCAAAACCTTAATACACCCACACTACTTCAAATTGAGAGTAGTGTACCTTGAAATCGTGAGTTTAATTAATTACGTTGTGGCATAGATGCGAGATCCGATTCAAACAACAATATTTTTAACGAGACTATGGTGAGTCCCGATTGATCTCATGGAGGCGTGTGTTTGCGAATCGATTTTGATTTTTTCTCTCTTTCTAGTCACTTAGAATTTCAGTCTGATGTTTAAAGTGTGAATATAAGATTCGTCGGTTACATTGTTTATGCGTAAAATGTGTGCATGAATCAAGAATATAATGAATGTAAAAGTATGCATCTCTATTTGCACGACTTCAACTAAGTGATGGAGACCTATGGAAAACTCATTTATCATTAAGTCATCAATATCTTCTAGAGCTGACATTTTGTTTGCATAAAAAGAAATATGATCCAAATAAAGATAACAGGACTTTTATTGCATTGAATCAATCCATTTACAAATGATTCTAGAGGAATGCTTGTACAATGAATTGAAAGACAACAAGATCTAATCTTACAGAAGCTCATCCCGCTGGGAATGCTAGTAGAGCCATTGGCATTGTGGGATGAGAGCGGTAAGACCTTGGGTAACATGGCCCGTCTACACCGCTTAAAGAGATGCATACATGGAACCCATGGAGTGTTTATGTGTGCACTCTGGAAAGAGGTAGTACTACACTACTAAGAAGGAAAAATGTGAAAAATTAAACAATGAAGAACTATTAAATCTACGTGAAATTGAGACTCCAAAGGTGGGCTTTGGTGGTCGTGTGGCTGGAGGTAGAGGGAGGGAAGGAGGATGGCCATAGGTGTGGTGGTCGACCACTTGATGAGGTGGTGGAGGAGCTCTTGGACGTGGAGGAAGGTGCTCGTGGAGGTGGTGATAATGGTGCTTGTGGAGGCTATGGAGGAGATGGAATGGTGGAACGTCTAAGATATGAAGATGGATGTGCAGCCAAAGATGGTGGGTTTTTATAGAAGTAGGGGTCTTCAAATGGTCATCCAAGAGAAGACTCTAGAGAGACTTAGGTGGCGGCTAAAGATAGGAGGAGAGTGGGCCTTCAAGATCCACAATTTGTGGATCTAGTTGTGGGCTAGGTGGACTTAGGGTTTAGGCTTTGAAGTGGCCCCACTTAAGGGTGTGTGATCGCCAATTGTGTGGTGTGTGTGCAAGCGTGACCTAAGTGGTCGGGTGAACCACTTGGGTGGCATCTATGTGCTCTAGGTTGAGTCCTAAAGGTCTAGGTAATTAGGTCTAGGTTAGGTTCAAAAAATAGGTTCATACAACCTATTACTAAGGTAGAGGATCCAATTAAGCTTATCACAAGTCTAATTGGGTCAATGTGTGTGTAATTGGAGAGAGAAATCCCAATTAGGTTGTGTATGAGTAAATTGGACTTTGACAGAGTCCAATTAGACTTGCATGGGTTGAAATTAGGGTTTAATTGGACTACATGAGTCCAATTAGCTAGGTAGAGTTCAATTGACTTCGACTGAGTCAATTGGGCTTAGTAAGAACCTAATTAGGTTCTTAGGAAGGGCTAGTGATAGTGTACTAGGCGTATGGAGTCTTTAATTAGGTTCCCTAGGGTGTATGATAGGTTAGCTAGGCTTAAAGAAGCAAGATGTTGATTCAAATTCCAAATTAGTAATTGGAGAAGACCTCCAGTCGTCCAATAAAAAAGTCAGACGAATTACCTCTATTTCAAGATGAATCAACAAAGTCAAGAAGAATTACTCTATTAGTATGGGTTCCAACCACCATACCTGTTTGATTTGCCAAGAACCTTGATTCGCCCTTGATGTGGACCATACAGATACTTCCTCATGATGAGAGACTCATCATGATCTCTAATTACCCCTAATTAACTAGTCTTCCTAGTTAATTAGCTAAGGTTATGAATTTATAAGGGTTAATTATAGAATAAGGGATATTTAGTAAAGGACCTTAAAATAAGTTAAAAATGGTATTTTATCATTCAATTAACATTATTAATAATCTAGATAATAATTAGACTTGAAATCCTATTAACCATTTCCTTAATTAATAAGTTAAGTAACTTAAAATATACCTAAGTATATAATAACTTAAGTAATTTTATTTAATCTAATAAATTAATCTAAAAAGGTCAAAAATGTAAATTCAAGGTGAAAACATAATATTTACCTTATTTACTAAGATATATAAAAAGTTGAAAAAGATCTAAGTTAAAATAAACCTTTAAAACCTGAGTTTACATTTTGGTCCATAAAACTTATTACAATCGGGTCCTTAATTTTCACACAGTTCCTTAAGTTTCATTTCATATAGGTCCCTTTTCGACTTCTTCTTCAGGTGAATGAATGGTTGGCGACGGAGAGTCACGCCACCACACGATCACCGCCCTACCGACATCAACCTTCTTTGTCTAAGCTCTTGCAGCTTGTGCTCACCACCTCCTCTTCATCCACTGGTCTGGATTAACCAGAAATCCTAATTTTCAGTGGGAGATAACCTCACTGTCGTCAGAGACGATGCCGGAGGTTAAGCTCCTCAAGCTCCTTCTTCGTCCAGACTCCGCCACTCTCTACGTCACCAACTACTATAAATACCCCCTCACCCCTCTGATTTAACTTAAGTTGTCTCCCTTCCCTCTTCTAACACTGCAGCCGACTTCGATAGGCTATTCTTCCAAAACTTCGGTGACTTTCCATCTCACTTTCAGACTTCCTCCATCCAATCTGAATAGCCGAGGAGATCCACCGTGGTCTGCCACGTCTTTGGACACAGGTGTCGACTAAAGGAATCCTCTATTTCACCTTACATTCACCTACCGGAGATCTTCCTGAAACCCTCTGATTTCGTCGTCCGCTATGAACCTTCGGTGGAACCCTATTGACCCCTTCGTCTAGATAACAGTAGATTAGGAGTAGGAGTAGGAGTAGGGTAGTTAGGTAAGTAGTTTAGGTAGGAAGTTTAGTTGTAATTTTAGATTTTAAATGTTCATCTTCTCCGACTCCGGCGAACTCCTTGAGCTCGCCAGAGCCATAATTTCATCTTTTGAAATCGCTGATCACTTTCTTCTTTCATCCATGACCATTCCTAATCCACTTAATCACTAATTGAATCATTTATTCGCCTAATTCATCTTTCACCTCCACCGACTATTGTCACTGTCCATGGCGACAATAGTGGACTTAGATTCACCTTCATAGGGTTCTCCATCATCTATCCACCACTTAAGGACCCTAATCGACACTATAATATGTAGAATTACCACATATAACGTAAACGTTCAATTTATAATTAAGCTCCTAAGGTTGCTGTCAATGGCAGCTCAGGAGCAATTCAAATCCTTAATTATATATATATATAAATGATCATAAATACTTGTTGACTTGTTTTAACCACGCAATTGAGTGGTAAAACAGGTCCTGAGCTTAATCCACACAGATCATTTGAAAAATGAATTTTACTGTTAAATCTTAACTCTAATGAAATAATGAAGAATTAATTGAGTCCTTGAGGTTCCTTGCAACCTCAGGAACCCTTTTAGATTAAAAATGGCATAATTTCACAATCTGTACACAGTTTGTTAATTTTCTAGACTCAGCCAATAGAATGATGAAATGATGACAACTAATTAATTTGCAGTTGGTTATTTGAGGATTTAGTGTCTGGAGCTATAGATTGAGGTTCATCTTCTCCAACCCCGACGAAGTTGGAGAAGTCTGACAGAGAGGTCTGAGGAGCATTTAAGGAACCTAGAAGCTTCAGTGCAGTGCACTGAAGCTATTCATACCTTCAAATCTGTGAAGCAACCTCTCAAGTACTCTGACGAACAAACACCATTAGGAGCTCAGGCGGCAAGCCTGGAACCCTAATTTCTAGGGTTTAACCATTTGTTTTAAAGGTTGGATGAGTTCCTGAGATTGAAGAGATTCTATTTTAGGCATTAATTTCCTGTGGAGAGGTTTAAATCATAAATTCAAATTTCGAGGCTTCGCAGTCAAAACTGAGTCTGATTCTGGATTCTGAGCATGATTTGATGATTTGAGAAGTTTAAATGGATTCTGAGAATCTTTTGAATGATATGAAAGAGATTAAACTGAGCTTAGACCTGTATTTTGGTTGGAATTTAAACCCTGCTAGTTTGGGTTGTTTTCGAACCCAAACTAATAGAAATGGTATTTTGATGAAATTTGAACATGAATCCTGGCTAGATCAATCTGTTACAACCCTTAGAACTTGTTTAAATCAATCAGAAATGTTTTTCTATGTCTGTCTATCTATTTTAGGTTGTAAATTTTGTTCTCTGAAGCTTATAATGAAGCTTGAAGCTTCTCTGCTGTGCTTGAAGCTTTAAGAGCTTCAAATCCTACACCTGTAGCTGCGGAATTAACCTTAGAACCTAATCAGACCTTCAGCTGAGAGAGAAAAGTCCATCTGAGGACTCTGTGAACATAATTACCACTTTCCAGGCAATAAAAGCCCATAGGAACCCCTTGATTTCACTCTTCAAATCAAAGAGGAAAACACCCTCTAAACTTAAAATTGACCCTGCAACTGAGTAGATCTACCTTAGAGCTTTCCAGCAAGCCTTGAATCACTTGGAATGGAGCTCTGAGTAGGGAGATATTGTTAATTGAAGTCGGGTCTGGAAGGGGGGAACATAGTCCCACATTGGAAAGATACGAGCGGGCGCCTTGGAATAAAAGGAATTTGTTGTATAGGCTCCCCAATCATCAAGCGCTGGGCGCGAACTGTGCATTTGAACATTTGAACCTATCTGAGCATGTGTGTGTGTGTGCGAGCATGTGTGCCTGCAGGTGTGCGCCCAAGTGGGTGTGAGCGAGTGTGGCCCTGGGAGGGCGAGGCCTGGGAGGCCGATTAAGCCGGATTGGCTCGAAAGTATGAATCGAAAATTAAATCAAAATTGAACGTAATTGAAATCAGGCGAGGACCAACTTGGGTCTGGTCCCACCCTGATCTCAGGGTGCTGTGTATCCTCTAAAGGACCTCGCCACAAATAAAATAATTTTTGGTTAAAAAATAAAAAAAACTCGATTCTATTGAAGGATTCGCAGGAAAAGCTAAGGTTAAGTGAAGAGCTGAAGGCTAAGGGAAGATAAGAAGAAGGTAGGAACAGAATAGGAGAAAGAGAGAAAAGAGTCGAGAATAAAAAGAAGAGAAAGAAGAATAAGTAAAGAGAGAGAAAAGAGGCTGAAGAAATAAAGAAATGAAGTTGTTTTTCTTGTATCACTTTAAATTCCTTTTTGTTTTTAAATGTTGTAATAAGGCATGTTTTAATAGAACTCTATATTACCTTAATTTCTTTTGAAATAAAATAGAAAACCACCATGTTTACTTGCTAATAAAGTAAATCATTTGAGTAAATATGTTCTCTTATGGGATTTTGCATATTACTTCATTTTAATTAATATTTTGGTAAAATTCATGTTCTTAAAATTAACTTGAATATACCTCCTAAACTTATAAAGAAAATAAAAGATAATTGGTGAATTTAGAAAGAATTATACCTCTCAGCGAACAACCTAGACTCAACCAGTATAAATTTCTAAAATGTTAGGTTAATTCGACCATATACTACATAACCGACACAACTTCAAGTTAACCTAAGTGACTTTTTCTACTCTTAATTAAGTAAAATTAACTTAATTATTGAGTTGAGTAAAGTGACGCATTATTTTAATGGCGCCGTTGCTGGGGAGGTAATATTTTGCTTCATTTTAATTCATCAAAACATTCCCTGGCATTGTTTCATGTAATCATCATTTTAATGGCGTCGTTGCTGGGAGGTAATCCCTTAATTCACTAGAATTTAGTTGGTTTAATTGTCTAATTAGGTGGTTTTTTGTAAATATATTTTTATTTTTAATAACTTTTGTTCTAATTAGTTGTATTTTGTTTTGTTTTTGTTTTATTTTTATTTTTTCTGTCTTCTTTTCAGGTTTACCTTTGCGGGTAATCTCAAAAGAAGGCAAGAAACTGTTTACGCGTGTTGCTATTTTTGTTTTTATGAGTATTTCTATACTTTTGTATTGTTGCATTTAAAAAAATTAAAAAATACAAAAATACAATTTTTTTACTAGCAGTAGCATATTATAGGCATACACTCTTAGGAGTGCATTATCTGCTAGTAGTTAGTGCAAATCTGACTTGGGAATTTTTAACTGTTTTTCTTGCATCAGCGGGAAAACACAAGAAAACCCGCGTAGATCCCTGTCCTCTGAGATATTAAAAAGACCACATATTTTTGCTTGAAAAGATTTAAAAAAGTGGCCATTGTATTTTACCTGATATATTTTTGTAAAAGACTAACTAAAAGGAGGAAGTTAAAAATTGTTACTTAAATCTGATTGCAGAATGCATGCGGGTATTTCAATTGCTATCGCCCACACAGTGCGATCACTAGAGTCACACGAGTCTATTTTTCTATCTCTCCTCTTTTCACCTCTTAGGGCTTTGGTCGAAGATCAACAAGTTTGTCTCACTACTAGAGCCCTGAGGAGTCAGTAGTGAGCAGTCTCGATCCTAGTCCTTAGACCTTTGAGCTTTAAGGTACGCACTTGCATAGACACATATTAGGACGTGTATTTTGATATTGTTACTCTATTTGTTTGTGTCAAATTACTTTTGCGTATCTTAAGAATCTCTTCTTTCCTTTGAAAGAAGAGCAAAACCCGCGTCTTTTGCACTATTTTGTGTAGTTGTTTTCTTATCGGTGGTGTGTGTGTGAATTTGCACATTATCTTCCATTTTATGGATGGGAGGCGATTGTAACGACCCGATTCCCGAGTCCCTACGAGACACGAGAACCGGACCGACTCGACTAATCCCAAGACCCAGTCGTCCAACGAGGAAGTAACCAAAAGACAGTAAATAAACCACATTCAGCATGAATATAACTAACAGTAAGAAAGTAAGGAAAGAAACTACTACAGTAGGCACCACCACAACAGTAAAACAACATTTATCATATAACAAAACTGCAGGTAAAGAAGGTACAGCGGAAACAGAAACTACTCACTAGAACAGAAACAAAAAGGGGTACAAAGCTGTGGTAACTCTACTGGACCCTACTCGGCCCAGCTTCCTCTGCAGCCGCCGACCCTGGCTGCTCAACACCTGGTCCTGAAAAAGGTAACGAGTGTAACACGTCAGCAAAACGCTGAGTAGAGTGGCAAACTAACTAAAGGCAACAGTAGAGTGTACAGTAGCTGTTATGTTCTATTACTTCCTTTATTTACATCTTTCAATTTTTCTCACTATTTCATTTACTTCTCAGATCCTTTACTTGATCTCGAATGTCCTCGTGGGACGATCTTGATTGCAGTCTTTTCCAAAAGTAGAAGTAGCACGTGGTGCTCTCCTGGCCGGGAGAGTCCCCCGTGGTGATCCTACCCTCAGTCAACCACCCCAAGGTCACTGACAGACGTAACGGTGACTACGGCACGCGCTATAAACGCACAGGTAGCTAGCCCGCACTGGCACGCGGTCAGTCGTTTCCGTTAACGGGTGCGCCCAAAGCACAGCATGGAACCAGGGCAGAGCCCTCTCAGTAACAGGGGTCCAACCCCTCCACAGTAACCAAACCGGGGCCTTGCCCCTCCACAGTCCGCGCACCCTCGCCTGACTACCCTAGTTTGCCCTAGTGGGCCTAACAAGTCGGTGAAGGAGGCTAGCAGAACCCCGGGGCCCGTGGGGTAGCTAGTACTCTCCTAACACTACTAGCTCTCCTCGGTACTACGTACACGAGGGCCAACAAGTCGGTACAGAGCGGCCAAGCCTAACCCCGGGTCCCTGGGGCGGCTGGCCCCACTCTGCACTAAAACAGGTACAGGTACTTCCCTTGGTACTGCGTACCCAAGAGACAGTACAAACTACATCTCAGTTCCATTCCTTTTCTTTCCAGGAGTTCCACTCCTAATTCCCCGTAGGGTTCCAGCTCTTTATCTCAGAACATCATATGTTTCACTTTCCAGATTCACGTTCTCAATTTCCATGATCTCAAACATGTTTCTTTGTTCATAACAGGCAGCTGTTAATTAAATTCACAGGCAGCTTATATATTCCTTTCCATTTTTCCAAGACTGCAGTAATATACATTCCACTAGTTTTTCCATCCTAGGATTCATGCCATATCCTAGGATCTATCATACAATCTAGTTTTCCGGCCCTAGGATTCATGCAACACCTAGGAGCTATCATTCCATATATTTCTCATTCCTAGGATTCATGCAATGCCCTAGGTTCTAGTTATGGTTCCATACTTTAACAGATTTTATTAATACTTAAACCACTCTACCAGGTACAACGGGAGTAATGGGGGCGTGATCGGGAATCCCGTGCGCCTCCGCGACTCTCAAGACTGCAACCGAACGAGGTCCTGTTCGGCTTGGTTCCCCGGACGTCCAGAAGTCTGTGGGGACGTCTGCCTAGATCCAAGACGTCCGATGGTCACTCCGGACGTCTGGAGGTCATTCCCGCCGTCTGGTACAAATTCCAGACGTCTGATTCGCAAAGATGACGAATCCGAGGACCTTTCAGACGTCTGTATGACCTCACAGATGTCGATCTTGCCGTCTGGATATCAATCCAGACGTCTGATTCTGGAAATTTTTCCAGAATCAGAACCTTGCTCGGCCTCCGCTCGCGATGCCGCCCGCGTCGCACCTCGCGCGTCCGCTGCTCCGCCCGCAGCAGGTCCCTCTCCGCGACGCTCTGCGCCCTCCTGCGCCCTCCGCCGGCCGGCCAAGCCGCTCCCGGCGAGCTCGCTCTCACGGCAGAGCCCCGCCCTCGCACGCCGCAGCTCCTCCGCGCCTACTGCGGCTGCCGCTGCCGCTGCGCCCTCGCGTCCGCTCGCTCTCGCGCACAGGCAGGAGAAGAAGGAGGAAGATGGTGGAGACGGGAGGGGAGGCGCGCCCCCCCCCCCTTTTAATGCCGCGCGGAGAGGAGAGAGAAGGCGGTCGCAGTCGCCTGCAGCCGCAGAGAAAGAGGCAGGATCGCAGGTCTGCGCGCACAGGCGCGCAGACGAATATCCCGTGCGAGCATAACTGTTCGCCAGACGTCTGTAAACTATCCCGGACGTCTGGTCAGACGTCTGGATGTGATCCCAGACGTCTTTACAGACGTCTGGGCCACCTCCCAGACGTCTTAAAAGACGTCTGGGGCACGCGCTCGTTACAGCGATTCTTGCATCCGCCTCTTGCACCATCGATGACAGGTGATCCTAGGTCAGTTGAAGATAAGCAACCAATGGTTTTCCCATCTGATAATTCTATGGATCAAATGCAAAATCTAAATCCCAAGATCCCTTCTTCTTCTGGTCAGGGGGAAATGCCACCTTTTGATGTTCATGAGGCACTCCTGAACCAGAATCTTAGGATGCTTGAGCAAAATAGGCAAATTAATCTATTAACAGTAGCCCTAAACAATCTACAGACTCTTCAAACCCATCCTCCACCTCGACCTGCAGTGGGTTTTGAATCCCTGATTTACCGATCCATCGTCCAAGGCCTCTACTTAGAGATTATCATAACCCATCTAATGCACAAGTAGAGCCTAATGTTAGGATACCTATTGGGGAAAATGATCCAGAATTAAAGCCAAACATTATAGGTTTAATCCCCCACTTTCACAGATTTGCATTTGAGGATCCATTTCAACACATAGAAGATTTAATGAATTTATCCCAAACTGTTGGTCCTCAAAATCAAAATAGGGAAATCCTACTAATGAAGATGTTCTCTTTTAGCCTTAAAGATAAAGTAGCTTATTGGTATAGAACTATAGCAAGACCAATCTCAACTTGGGTTGAACTTGAATCTGCATTTTTGAAGAAATTCTTTCCAATTGGTCGAACCAATGCTTTAAGGAGAGATATTACTACTTTCAATCAAAACCAAGGAGAACCAATTCATGAAGTATGGGAACGTTTTCATGAATTGCAAAAGAAATGCCCACATCATGACATCTCTCGTTGGCAACTCATGCATATCTTTTACTATGGTTTACAAAAGGGCATTCGCAATCTAGTCGATGCCTCTTGTGGAGGGAATTTTATAAATCGCGACGCAGAATCCACCTCAGAATTATTTAAAGGGATGGAAGAAAACTCGATCAACAATGCATCAATGTCAATTTACGCAGGACGCAAATACGAATCATCAAAATCCGCACAAGTGCATTCACGACATTGGTAATCCGTCCAGTTCAAAGGATTTAGAGATTATTGCAGAAAAACTGGACAAAGTCGATATCGTAGCAAAGCATCTCGGTGAGGTTAGAAGCACAATGAAGACTCTTACGCCTCTACTTGCTACGAATCCCGTGTATTCACCTGCTTCGTAAATTCCCGCAGGGAGGGAATTTGTGAATAATCTGGATTCTAGAGATCCATCTTCCTTGGGTTTTATATCTACTCCTTCACTAACCCACGGAGGGACCTTTGTCCCATAATCTTACCCACCCTTTTCCCCACCCTTTCCTGTTGTAGAAAACATGCCATATCCTTTAAGTTTACACGCTATCCAGGAAAACACTCCAAGACCAAATCCTTATTCAAATTCCTATAATCCTGGATGGAGAATCCACCCAAATTTTTCTTGGGTTGATCAAAATCAAAGACCAAATTATCCAAATTAGACCCATTTTAACCCACCTCCATTGCCTCCTCAGTAATCAAATTTAAGGCCTAATCCAATGAGTATGCAGAATTACTCTAGGCCTATTAGAGATACACAGCTAGACCAGATTTTAAAAGTTGTGTCAGAGAGTCAGCGACAAAATGCTGAAGCTCTCGCTGAGATCCATAGGCAATGTAAGGTTGAATTGGCTGATTTACGAAATCAAATCACACTTTTGGCTGAGTCTCGTCAGCCAGGTACTCTTCCATCTCAGCCAATTCCGAATCCTAGGAATCTGCCAAATCCTAAGCAAAATCAAGGCCAAGTCCATTTCATTAATCAGGCCTTTGATTCTAATCATAACCCGTTCTCCATACTACCTGAAAATAATCCACCAAACTCTCATCAGCAACCTATTTTATGTCAAAATGACCCACTTATTATTGAGAACCAAAGCTGACTCTGCTGATCTTCTGAACTTGGTGGAATCATTTTTAAATTGCCTTAATCTTTAACATTCTACACCCCAACCTAAATCAGATCTAATCTTCACGAGATTCACTCTGATCTTTTTGAGATTTTCACGAGAATATGATTTTGGTTTTGTGAGATTTATTCTAGGCAATTTCAGGATGAGTTTTGACTAGGTGGTTTAATCTATTTTCTATTTTTGATCCAATTCTTTCATAACTCCTCTGTTTTTACCATATACCTATTCTTTTTAGAAGTTCTTTACTAGGGTTTATGCCTAGCTGAAGGCGTAAAACTTAGCATTTGTACATAACTATTTTTACCTTTTTGATTTTCTTCTACACTTACTCTGAAACTTTCACTTCATATTTCACTGATTACCTTCATTTAGTTTGACTGACCACTCTGACCTTTGGTCAGACTTAAAATCGTCCACACAAATATTTTTAATCTCCTCTATTTGACTCCTTCCATCACCCTATACTAAATGAAGTGTAATATCTTCTCACCCTTCTTAGAATGAGGACATTGTAAAATTTTGGCTTGGGAGGGTGTTGAAGTGAAATTTTCACTTTAAGTGTGGGTTATAAAAAAAACACATAAAAATTGAATATCTACGAACTTTAAAAAATAAAAATTTCAAAAATGACAAAAATTTTAAAAAAATTAAAATTTTCATAAAAATTTGAAAATTTTTTGAAAAAATTCATAAAAATTGAAAAATCTTATATACATAAAAACAAAAATATATAAATACAAAAATTTGAAAAAGAAAATTCATAAAAATAATAAGAGAGGTATATTCATTTATAAAGAAGAAAAGAAGATATATATATATATATATTTACTATAATTAAGAGCATAATTTTCTTTTAGGTCAGAAGTTTAAAATGTATATAGAATATATATAGATATTTAAGAGCATTCAATTCTTAATTAGATTTTTACTTTAAACATTTTGTAAAAACATACTTTTGTGTTTAAAATTTTTAAAATAAGATTTTATTTGAATTAGGAATCTTTTAAATCTTTTAAAGATTTATTTTTTGATTCTTACTTGAATTAACAAACTAAGTGTATTAAGATTTAAACTTAAGTGTTGGAATTAAATTATAACTTTCTAATCAATTAGATTAAGTAATCCTTTTCCTTTTTGAAAATTTGATTTTATCATAAAGTTAAGTAAAAAGCCAGATATTAAGAGTTAATTAAATAGAGAGTTAGTAGAATTTTAGTTTACAAAATTTACAGGCTAAAGATAAATAACTAGACTTGGTAAATTTTGTCTTGATGGATCCTATAGGAGGAAACTAAGAATTTGAAGAACTTGAGAGTGAAGGGCTTTATTGTCCAAGCTCTGGTTTGAGAGCTAAGTAACCTAAACATCTAAATTCACACACATAGAATTATCTTGTTGGCATCTGAGACCGTGAAAACACAAAGGTTAAGAGATCAGTTCTGAATCCTCTTTAGTCCAAGGATTTTCGCAGGGTGGTTCTTGAAAGGGTGAAGGATGTGCCACTCACCTAGAAAAAGGATTTGGAGAATAAAGTTAGTAAGAAAAATGAGAAGGGGGGGAAAAGAAAATAATAAAAATAAATAAATAAAACACCCTGCAGTTAAGTGCCTCGTTACAAAAGGGTGCTTATGAAATTTTTCCGCAAATAAATAAAGCATCTCATTACAAATGGATGCTACCCTTCCTTCCATCAAATAAAAAGAACACCTTGCTCCAAATGGGTGTTCTAACCTATATAAAAAGTGAAAAAAAATATGGAGATAAAAATACTAGGAATAAGAGACCCAGTGATCCACCGGGGAGATATACCGAAAAGGTGTTGACCTCGGGATAGAAAATTGGTGAGGAGAAAGCAACCAAACCTGAGTAAGGACAAGCCAAAGGCTTGAATTGGAATAATTGGGATTGGAAATTGATGTCTTAAGATCTGGATTTGCACCTTTGGATGCCTTTAGGACAAATCTCTTCACTAAGCACAGATGTTTCAAAATCATAGCTACTGAACCTTGGTATTGGGCAATGAAGCCTAAGAAATTTGGTTTTGAAGATTTTAAGTTGAGACCTAAAGGAGAAGAATTGACAGAATCCTAGGTCTAAAAGTTATTCTTTAGTGATGTAGGCTTGTAAATTAGAGTTTTACTACTCTAAGTTTGATTAATAATGAGTATTTGGTTAATTTGCTTAAACTTATATTGATAAAAGTCAAATATCATAAACAAAGGATTGACTTAAATATATTTGAGTTTTTGAGTTAAAATTTAACTCTCAATGCTTAAGTTTCATTTCCTTAAAACACTTTGTATTCTAATTTGAGTTAAGAATAGTTACAAAGATAAAGAGATTTTTGAAGAATTCTAATTCTAAATAAAATTCTTGTTAACAAATTATTTTAAGTGTGTTTTGAAAATGTTATAAGTATAAGTCTACGTAAGAAAATTTTCACAAGTGCTCTATACATTAATCATTTATATTAAACTTAAAAATTTCTGACCTAAGCTTTCCTCTACAAAGTTACTATTTATAATAATTTAAACCCAACTGCTTTAAATCATCATAGTCTTAGTTAATTTTACTAGGGACTAGCAAAAATTTGGCTTGGGGGTATGATGGGAGACTCAACATGATCTCTAATTACCCCTAATTAGCTAGTCTTCCTAGTTAATTAGCTAAGGTTATGAATTTATAAGGGTTAATTATGGAATAAGGGATATTTAGTAATGGACCTTAAAATAAGTTAAAAATGGTATTTTATCACTCAATTAACATTATTAATAATCTAGATAATAATTGGGCTCGAAATCCTATTAACCATTTCTTTAATTAATAAGTTAAGTAACTTAAACTATACCTAAGTATATAATAACTTAAGTAATTTTACTTAATCTAATAAATTAATCTAAAAAGGTCAAAAATGTAAATTCAAGGTGAAAACATAATATTTGTCTTATTTACTAACATATATAAAAAGTTGAAAAAGATCTAAGTTAAAATAAACCTTTAAAAACTGAGTTTACATTTTCATCCTTAAAACTTATTACAATCGGGTCCTTAATTTTCAAACAGGTCCTTAAGTTTCATTTCATATAGGTCCCTTTTCGTCTTCTTCTTCTTCTTTAGGTAAATGAACGGCTGACGATGGAGAGTCACGCCACCGCACGATCACCGCCCTGCTGACATCAACCTTCTTTGTCTAAGCTCTTATAGATTGTGCTCACCACCTCCTCTTCATCCACTGGTCTGGATTAACTGGAAATCCTAATTTTCAATGGGAGATAACCTCACCGTCGTTGGAGATGACGCAGGAGGTTAAGCTCCTCAAGCTCCTTCTTCGTCTAAACCCCGCCACTCTCTGCGTCACCAACTACTATAAATACCCCCTTACCCCTTTGGTTTAACTCAAGTTGGCTCCCTTCCCTCTTCTAACACTGCAGCCGACTTCGATAGGCTCTTCGTCCAAAACTCTGGTGACTTTCCATCTCACTTTCCGACTTCCTCCATCCAATCTGATTAGCCGAGGAGATTTGTTGTGGTCTGCCACATCTTTGGACACAGGCGCCAACCAAAGGAATCCTCTGCTTCACCTCACATTCGCCCGTCGGAGATCTTCCTGAAACCCTCTGATTTCATCGTCTGCTATGAACCTTCGGCGGAACCCTATTGACCCCCTTGTCTAGGTAACAGTAGATTAGGAGTAGGAGGAGTAGGGTAGTTAGGTACGTAGTTTAGGTAGGTAGTTTAGTTGTAATTTTTGATACTCTCTGAGCAAGCTAGTTTTATTATCCTGCATCACCTTCCTCAGAAAAAGAGAGATCCAAGTGCCCCTTTGATTTCATGTGTTATCAGGGATTACACTTTTGACAGGGCACTTTTGGATTTAGGTGCATCCATTGACCTAATTCCGACTTCTCTTTATGAAAAGTTCGGATTAGGTGAACTTAGGCCGACCTTAGTAACACTACAGTTAGCGGACCATTCAGTCACAAACCCAAAAGGTGTTATTGAGGATGTTATCGTCAAGGTTAAGGACTTGACTTTCCTATAGATTTCCTTGTCCTTGACATAGATGTACCTAAAGATTTAAGGAACATGCCCATAATTCTGGGGCATCCGTTCTTGGCTATTGCTAAGTCCAATATTAACTGAGAAAGCGATAGCTTGGAAATCACCTTTGGGGATAGAAAATGAAACTTGATATTTTCAAGGCGATTAACAAATTTGAGGATTGTGGATATATTGAGGAGCTTGAGGATGATGATCTGAATGTTGAGACTTGTATGGCATTTACCATCCTTGAGAATTCCTCCTACACCAATGAACCCAACCCACAACCCTCCGTGGTAGACTTGCCACACCCTAAGAGGTTGCTGATTTTATTCACTTCCAACCTCTTCCATTAGACTATCTTAATGAATCTTCATTAGCATCCTCCTTACCCTCCAGTTTAAACCCGCCCCAACTCGAACTGAAACCATTGCTTGAGAGTTTGAAATATGAATTTTCAGAACCTAAGAAAATGCTCCCTATGATTATAAGTGCAAAACTGACTAAGGAGCGTGAGATGAAACTTATCAAGGTCCTAAAAGCACATAAGGAGGCAATTTGTTGGACCATCCATGGCCTTAGGGGGATTGAGCCATCTTATTGAAATCATCAAATTTTTATGGAAGATGGATCCCATCCTTCTCGCTAGATGTAGGGGAGATTGAACCCTAATATGCGAGAAGTGGTCAAGAAGGAAATCATTAAGTGGCTAAACACAAGAATCATTTATCCAATCTCGGATAGTCCTTGGATTAGTCCTGTGCAAATTGTTCCCAAGAAAGTTGGGTTACCGTTGTGACTAACGAGAAAGGAGAATCTGTCACAACTCGTTCAACTTCCTCTTGGAGAGTTTGTATCGATTACAGGAAGCTGAATACAACCACAAAAAAGGATCATTTTCCTTTTCCCTTCATCGACCAAAATTTTGAAAGGTTAGCCAGGCAAAAGTATTTCTATATCCTGGATGGTTACTCGGGATACAACCAAGTCCCTATCCATCTCGAGGATCAGGAAGAGATGACTTTCACCTGTCCTTACAGAACCTTTGCATTCTGTAGAATGCCATTCGGGCTTTGCCATGAACCTGTGACTTTTCAAAGGTGCATGCTAGCCATCTTCTCAGACATGGTGGGAGAGTTTATGGAAGTTTTCATGGACGATTTATCCATTTTCGAAGATTCATTTGATTGTTGCCTAGCTAACCTAGAATTAATCCTTAAGAGATGCATTAAAACACGGTTGGTCCTTAGTTGGGAAAAGAGTTACTTCATGACACAAGAAGGCATCGTCTTAGGTCATGTAGTCTCTGAGCGGGGAATTGAAGTTGATAAAGCTATGGTGGATGCTATCTCCAAACTTCCTCCTCCCACATTTGTTAAACAAATCCAATCATTCCTTGGTCATGTGGGAATTTATAGGAGGTTCATCAAGGACTTTTCTAAGGTTGCTCGACCTTTGAGCAACCTTCTAGCCAAAGATACGCCCTTTGATTTTGATGAATCATTCCATAAAGCATTTGATTTTCTTAAAACAGCAATCACTTATGCTTCGGTGCTGCAACCACCGATTTGGACAGCCCCATTTGAGATCATGATCGATGCTTCTGATTATGTGATCGAGGCTGTTTTGGGTCAGAAAATAGACAAGAAGCCCTCTTTCATATACTATGCTAGCAAAACTCTAGACGAGGCCTAGAGAAACTACATTGTTATCAAAAAGGAATTGCTAGCTGTAGTATTCGCGTCGAACAAATTCAGGGCTTATCTCTTAGGATCTCATGTTATAATCTACACTGACCACTCAACCTTGAGACAGCTCTTGGGCAAAAAGGATGCTAACCCTTGGCTCATTCGTTGGATTCTTTTACTTCAAGAATTCGATCTTGAAATTAAAGACAAATCCGGGGCACAAAATGTGGTGGCAGATCATCGTTCGAGACTCCTAATTGATTCTTCTCGTCTAAATATTCCAATTACTGATACTTTTTTGGATGAGACTATTCTTACAGTTTGAGGTGTCCAAACCCCTTGGTTTGTGGACATGGTAAATTATTTGGCCGTTGGTCAAATCCCCTAGGATTTGACCAAGCAATAAAGGGATAGACTTATATCTGAGGCCAAATATTACTTCTGAGATGGCCATAAACTGTACCGCATCGACTCTGATCAGATTATTCGTCGATGTGTTCAAGATAATGAGTTCCAAAGCATACTTGAGTTCTTCCATTCATCTGCGTGTGGTGGACATTTCTCCAGGGAAAAGACGGCTGCAAAAATTTTGCAATCTGGTTTTTATTGGCATCTTTATTCAAGGATGCCCAGGAATTCTCGAGGTCGTGTTCCTGATATCAGACACTGATGATAATGCCATCATCAGCCATATCTAGCTTTAATTAGTCATAATCAACAGATAAATGCTTCTACATAACCGCCAGAAAATCATAATTCACTGCATATCCTTTTTAAGAGATTAACAGTAAAATAAGGGTAAAACTATAGTTTTAACAGAATATCTTAATTGCAGAACAATCATAAGGTTTTTCAGGGGTTAATTAAAGGTCGAATGTTCATAAATGTCTAATAAGTGAGTTCATGCAAACATAAATGGGTTTTTACGCGTTCTGAGAATTAATGGATATCTGAAATCTTAAAAATAGACCCGCTTAATTAACTGAGGTTCTGGTCAGGATAAAATTCACCTAAACCTTCTAAAAATCATAGAAAAATATTATCTAAGGTTTGTTACCTTTGATTTGACCATTGGAATCCATTTTGACCTAAAATAAAGTCTTAAACAGATAGTTGCCCTAATTTGGGTTTCTATGCAAATTACCTAGTCAAACTTAGTTAAAACCTAAATACAACTTCACCATCAGATTCCTTGGGTCCAAATTAGGTTTGTAACAAAATTTGGACCCAATCAAACATCATATTGATCTAGTTTGCATTTCAATCCAGTCTGACTCTTTTCATCACATACACACCCCTAGCATTTTGAATTCCTTACAAATGGGTCCCTAAGTTTGTCATCTTCATTGCAATCAGGTCCCTCTGGTGTCGGACCCGAATAGGTTGTTAATATGATGATTTTATCGTTGAAGTGTGTATAGTGGTTAACCTAAATCGGACCTAACCATCTCTTTAAAAAATTTTTAACCTGGCCTACTTGATTTTATCTTGTCACTTTTAGGCCCAGGGTCAAACTCAGGGAAGTGGGATTACAAGTCGAGTTTCTACTCCTTTCCTACAACGAGTCTCTTCCATTCGTTTATTATGTTTTTGGTGATTTTCTTATATAGATTTTTTTCTGGTAATCTTGGTCCTTGAGTCACACCCTCAAAATTGAGTTCTTGGCTTTTGTGACAAAACAGAGTTCCAAAACGGGTCTTGCTATTCGCAAGACAGAGTACCTGCAAGTCAAAGATTATCTTTTATCTTTTATATATATCTTTTTTATCTTTTTACTAACAGGAAAGCGAAATAGAAATAAAGTAAATACAGTATATATATGTATAGGTATATATTATGTATATAAAGGGGTGGGGTTGGAGGCGGAGATGGAGTGTAGCACGGTGTCGAGTCGGTCATCGTCTAGAAAGATGCAACCGACAGGACGAGGTGCCGCATGGAGTGTAGGATGGATTGTGGAAGATGTATGCGACCACGCTTTTTGTACGTGTATCGGGGAATATCAGCAACTGGTGCAGATATTCCCGCGATACCACGTATGATAAGTATCGTGAAAATATATATATATATGTATATATATAAATATATCTATATGTATATATGGTTATCTATAGGTATATATATGTATAAATATATATATATATAGATATATGTATATATGTATATGTATATATATATGTATATGTATATATGTATGTAGCTATATGTGTAGATAGATATATGTATATATATATATATATATATATATATAGATGTATGTATGTATGTATATAATAATATATGTATATAAAGGTATATGTAGCTAGATATGTATATATGTATAGATAGTTATATAGCTATATATGTATATATGTATATAGATATATGTATATAGACTAATACATAGTTATATAAGTACTAATATATGTATAGATATATGTAAGTATATATGTATATATATATATATAAGTATATGTATATATGTAAATATATATATGTGTATATATATATATATATAAGCATATAGATATATGTATACATATACATAAGTATACTAATACTACTATATATATAGATGTAAGTATATATATATATATATATATATATATCTATATATATGTATATGTATATAAGTATATGTATATATGTATATATATATATGTGTATACATATATATATATATATGTATGTATGTATGTATACTAATACATAAGTATATAGGTACTATTATAAATATAAGTATATATATGTATGTATATGTATATATATATGTATATAATAGTGTATAGGTGTGTGTGGGTGTGTGGAAGTGTTAGTGTAGGTGTGTGTGAGCATCGGTGAAGAGAGTGAGAGAGCATTGTGAGAGAGAGAGAGAGAGCCGGAGAGAGAGTAGCCCTGCTGTGAAGAAGAGGCAGATAAGCCATCCGCGAGCCCAATGCGTCATCTGAAGGTCCTCAAGCGCACGCGCAGGCACGTATGCGCGCGGGGACGTGCGCGCTGGAGGGCGAGGTGCGTGGAGAGGGGACGCAGTGCACCGTGCTGCGCGAAGGCTGGAGTGGGCGCTGGCGCTCACAGGTGCACGTGGTGAAGGAAGTGGGCAAAGGCAGGCGCTGGGAGAGGGCTGGCGGACGCGTGGGCAGGTGCGCACATGGGCGAGGGCCAGTTGTGGTGCACCGGGTGACAAGTAAAGTGAGAAGCTCACTAGTCACCCCATTGTAGCCACAGTGTCGCACAGACTCGCGTGAACAGTGGCTACAGTGGTTGTCCGCGCCGCGCAACCGGGAGCTGCAGGTGGTGTGAGTGTGGCCAGCTCGCGGGTGGCGCGCGCGGGCTGGCGTGCGAGGAAGAGGGTCTACGTCGGCAGATTGCGAGCGTGGAGAGATTGTGACAGAGCCCGCGGAGAGGGAGGCGAGGGTGCCTGCAGCTTGCGCGGAAGCTTGCAGGTGCTGGCAGGGGTGCGGGGAAGAGCTTGGCCGGTCGCTGCAGAGGTGCACAGAGGCTGGTTGCGGGCGGAAGAGATCACGACAGGGCAGAGAAAGAGGGTGGCAGAGAGGTCTGCAGGCATGCGCGGAAGGGGCTGTGGCTTCTGTAAGTTTGCGAGGAAT
This sequence comes from Thalassia testudinum, assembly GCA_037157565.1. NCBI lineage: Eukaryota > Viridiplantae > Streptophyta > Magnoliopsida > Alismatales > Hydrocharitaceae > Thalassia > Thalassia testudinum. The sequence continues at coordinate 27,137,364 of JAZHRO010000063.1, read as the reverse complement.
GGCTGGGGCTGCTGCTGCCGCCCCCTAGCTGCTGCTGCTGCCAAGCTGCAAGCTTCAGACCTTGAAGCGTGCGGCCATGGCTGAAGGTGCTGGAACGGAAAAAAATGAGAGAAGAGCCACCACGCCCACCTGCTCTTTGAAGAGTTGGGAGGTGGTGGTATCACTGTGGTGGTGTGCACCACAGTGAGGGCTCCTGTCGGTCGGGTGTCTCCGAGGAGGAGGGCCGGTGTGTGGAGGGAGAGGGAGGAGAGGAAGGCCTGGAAGGAGATGGAGCTGCGGGTTCTTTTTTTTTTTTGAAGTGGACCAGGCTGCTTTGAAGAAGAAGTTGTGGCCTTTTATAGAGGAAGAAGCCATGCACGGCCATGCCCTGGCTATGCATGGCTCATGCATGGCCTTGGCAAGGAGAGGCAGCCGCAGGGAAGGGCAGCTGCAGGGAATGGCAGCTACAAGGAATGGCACGCGAGGAAGAATGGTGCAGCCGCAGGAAGAGATTTCCAAATCTAATGGAAATAAAAATAAAGATGGGAATATTGCGAAGTAGCACTTGAAGAAAATGCGAATTGTGAGGCCATTAATTTCATTCTCCTCTCCTCTCAATTAAATGCATGCATGAATGTATTTTTACAATGCAACTATGGAGACCTAATATGCATTGGTAATGCTAGGAAATAGCACAAGATGGCACAATTGCAGGCGTATTTTTATAGTGCAATCATACCCCCATGCCTATCTTTTGCTAGTCCCTAGCAAAACATTTTTTTGTAGTACTTAGAAATGATCTTAAGCTGAAGATTTTCTTCCATGGCAACATAGGTGTGTTTATTGTTGGATATTGTGAGAACTAATTGTAGAGAAGACTAACAGTACTTTAAGTCTCACGTGACAAAGATCATCTCTCGACTAACCAGGACTCTTGATATTTAAACCTTAAGTACGATTTCTAGGACCTAGGAGGTTTTTGCCATACTCGAGAGCTCAAGAGATTATGGCTTGTGCTTAGTGAAGGATCAAGACTGACCAGATGAACATTAAGACTCAAGCCCAGGGTTTCACGAATCTTTAAGTAAAAGTTGGTCCCAGTTTCAGCTTGTGTTTTTGGATTGACCCTTAAGAAGATGACAGAAAACTCAACTCCCATTTTCTGACATTTGTGGCTCAAGCAAAACAGAACTTTTCGTAGGAAGATTTTACAAATATTTACGAGATATACTGACTTATTTGCTACTTTTTTTTTTTTTTGAAACACGTGTCAGTATATCTCTTACAACATTTTTTTTTTTTTGAAGGAGCACACTTTTCCTTTTGGTGGGAGAGTTTCTTTTTGGTAGAAAGAGTTTCTCCTAAACACAAGACTAAAACCTGGGATAAAAAGTCTACCTACACGCATAGGTAAGCACTCCACCTTCCCTAATGAACACTAGGGTTGGATCTTATGTTCACCTGGTCTTTCCTGATATGTGTAGTGTGAACCAAGTTTACTTAAACTCTCAAGTAGAAGCAAATCAATGAATCCTGTATTGGTGTCTCAAGTACAAGAATACGTCTTTAGTTAGGAGAGATTCCGATCTATCTTGTCAATGCTCAAGTGAATTAAGCCAAGCCTGAGAGAATCAAGCTTCTGTGGCCTGGAAAGTCTTCAAAACAGAGGTTGAATATCCATAAACACTTATTGTATTTTTGTTTCAGCTTTCAGATCATTGCTAAACACCATTTTTTATTATTATATATATATATTTTTTTTCTTTTTCTTTTTCTTGCATATTTATAAATAGGTGGAAATTGCATGATACCATAAAATACCTAGATCCTATAGATCCCTATCCACCCCCCCATGCCAAACAATGCTATGTCCTCATATGCATGCAGGGAAAGGTAGAGAAAGGACGGAAGATCGGGTAATGAGAGTTGAGGTGCAGGGTATACAGCAGGGTGGTAGGGTGGGTGGTGAAGTGAAAAGTGAAGAGATTGTGATAGTGGCGTGAAAAGTGATGGTGGATGGTGAGAGATTTGGCATTTCTTGGGACGAGAGTGTCCCAGGTGGATCAGCAAACAGATCAGGAAGAAGAAGTTGGCCCTTAGATTGGCCAAGAAGAGGGGCTCTTTGGATAGATGGATCCAAAAGGAAAAGGCCCTAGTGAGTAGGATATGGGCTCAAGGTCCCAGTGTGGAGTTGCAAATCTGCTTGATTTGGCGGGAAAGAAAGGGCAATCCGATCTTTAAGAGTGTGGACGGCGGTGAGTAGCCCGGATATTACTTAGACCACGAGGTATGGGAAGTGGAGAAAACCTTGTCAGAAGTCTGGTCAGGAGAAGGTACGGGAATAGGGAGGGATGGGGGAATGTCACAATATGTGCTAATCAGGCAGTCTTCAGTGTTTACAGGTAATCCACAACAGTCTGAATAGGTCCCAATTAGTCCGATACACGCACTGACGATCATGTCCTCGTCAGACTTGTCATCCTCGATACAATCGCAATCAAAGTTCTTGGCTGCCTTGAAGATGTTAAGCTTGAGCTTTTCAGATCCAACGGTAATCTCAATACAGCCCGACTCGCAGTTGATAAGGGCACAGGCTGTGGCTAAGAAAGGTCGACCAAGGATGATCGGACAATCAGAAAGTGAACTAGGAACTTCCATATCTAAAATAAAAAAGTCAACAGGAAAACAGAGACGTTGACCCTAACCACCACGTCTTCCACCACACCCTTCAGGATTTTGACAGAACGATCTGCCAACTGTAATGTGACAGGGGTGGGCTTCAGATTTCCTAAAGAGAATTTTTTGGGCATGATGGTTGGTATAAGATTGATGGAAGATCCTAGATCAAGCAGGGCACGGTTAAAACTACAGCCTTGGATGCTACAAGAAATAAGCGGTGTGCCCTGATTTTTCTGCTTTGGTGGTAGGTTTGTCAGTATAGCACAACTCGCATGAGGGGAGAGAACCACCGGATTTTTAGTTTTCTTTGACTGTTGCCTGGGTGTTGTGTAGTCTTTGAAAAATCTGGCGACAGTTGGTATGTGGTTGATAGCCTCGAGCAGGGGTACTTTGATTTCTAGATCCCTGAACAAATTATGCAGGTTATCAAAGGCCAGCGTATCTTTCTTTTTTCCTTTTGGCTCCCTCAGTAGAGCCTCAGGGAATGGAACTGATTTTGACACCAATTTGGGTGTATCATCCTCTCGCGAATGCGGTGCACATCCCGAATGAGAGGGCGATGAAGAAGAAGACAGTCCAGGATTGGGTCGAGGCAGATTGATGGTCTACTTACCGCTCCTCATGGTGATAGCATTGGACGATGCGGGTCCAATGGGATCATAAGGCGGAGGAGGGTTCGCAATGGGGGCATAAGAGTGCGGTGCTGCAACGGGATTAGCCTGAAATCCCAAAGGAATGCTCGGAGCTTGTAGAATTTGATGAACCTGTCCCTGAGAAGGTTGTACCTATGGTTGCGGACCACGGGGTACGAAGTTTCGCGGGTTTAGAACAGGTTAGGCAGGAAGAGTGCCCTGAGATCGAGTCGCCATGCGTAGTTGACTGATCTCAGCATTCTGCTGCACCAATTGGTGATGAAGAGAGGTCATGTTCTCTTTATGGCGCTTTGACATTTCCGTCATCATTGGCATCAATTTATCAAGAGGACTTGATGCGTGTTTTGTTTGCGGTACGCAAGGGCCTGATGGCGGATTCGCCATAGGATTAGACTGGGCCCTTGGGATGACGGGTGCGGACGGTCGCATTGGTCCACTCGCGGGGTTTTGGCGCTGTAGGTTGTTAGACCATGTGAAATTTGGATGATTTCTCCACCCTGGGTTATACGTGGCAGAGAACGGGTTGTTCCCCAGGGTGCAAGCATCTTCTATGCCAGAAGATGTGTCTGCATGTAAATATGCATCGGAGCACACGGAGGCTTGGTCCTCCATGTTGAAATACTGACTTGCAGAAGCCAGATCCACATGACTTACTGAGTTGCTCGGCACGTCACTTGGTAAGGAAGGTCTTAAAGGGTTTCTCGGGATAAGCTTGGTGTTGGAAGAATTGGAATTGTGACGAAGTGGTGAGGTGGGGGTGTTTGCCATGTTTGTGGAGGAGGATGATTCGGCTCCTTTTCTAAATTTATTAGGCAATTCAAACAGTTCAGGGTTTTGTGACCACCTCCCAAACATGCACTACCGCAGGAAGAGTTGGGGAGATGAGAAGGGAAAAGAGATGGGAGAAACGACGCCGCAAAGGTACACTTGATGACAAATCAATACAATCAAATTCCTAACCTCTACAGTGTGCCCTTAGACCTAAAGATCTAAGTTACCTGCTATCACGAACTACGGAACCGAATGCGAGCACCGCGGAACCACCAGATTGAAAGGCCATTTGCCCCAGTCTTAGACACCCGATAGCATGCGAGAACTCTCACCAGCACGTAGCTGCTACACACAGGTAGTTAGACCTCTGTTGAAGCGACAGACTCGATCGTGTTTTAAGAGTTATTGCGTCGTAGTATAGGTGATCAAGCGTCGTCAACAAATAAAAGTTTTTATTACTCGAAAACCGGAGTATCCGACGTAGAACACAGGGAGCAATCAGAATTTACTACTAATCTCAAATGTAATTGAACACTCTAATTTACTCAAAACTTTAATTAAATATGAATGTATGTGGTTAAAAAGTAATTATGACAGAAGAATGAAATTGGACGTCTGATCTTGTGATCAGATGTCTTAAAAGTGTTTCCCCCTCTTCTTTTGCTTTCTTTCTTCTGCAGCCTTCACTTTGCTTCTTTCTTCTTCTTGTGTTGGCCTTCTTCTTCGTTCTCTACAGTCTCTCTTCTTCCTTGTCTTCTTCTTCTCTTCTCTGCAGCCTTTCTTCTTCTTCTACCTTGCTCAGCCTCTTCTTCAGAGTTTCTTCTTCTTCTGCTCCTTCTCTTCTCCTTCTTCTCTTCTCCTTCCTGCGGCTAAGTCTCTTCTCTTCAACTCTTAGCTTGCCTGCACAAGGGAACAAAACCTACCCCTTTCCCTCTACCCGTAAGTCTCTCTCTGCAAATCGCTCTCAGGACGCTCTCCTAGAGCCGCGGGTAATCGGGTTGGGCTTCGCATCCAGGACTAGGGGCACTGGCGTGAGGGTGATGCGCGAGGTGTGCTCAGATAGGGTCGGGTCGAAGCCCGCCAGATCTGCGAGATGAAGCCGCGGACGAGGCGAGCGAGCATTGGGTGAGGTACCTCACCCCTGTGCATTCGAAGGCGATAAGCGTATAACACAAAATCAATTTAAAGCATACCTGCACGTTGTAGATTGCCGATGTGGGACTATTAGTCCTACCCTGCTCTCGCGTGCGCCTGCAGAACCTTCGTGCAATTGCCACAGCTGCGGCCTCTGTTGGCGTTGATTTTTGGAGCAACGATCTTCGCGAGACCTGCCCCAATGCACAGCACCTGAAGCCTGGAGCGAGCTTGGAGCTTCTTCAACTGTCGTCAATGGTGGCTGTAGCTCCGATCCTATCGTGCATGAATACGGCCTATTGGCCTAATCAAACAACCTGCAGACCTTCGTCGTGGCATGGCAAAGGTGATGCGACGTGCAGCTGGTCAAGGGGCGGCCTAGGCGTGCGTGCCTTGGTCGCCCTATGACTGAAGGTGTGGGTGTGCTCAGGGGGCTATTGTGGAGACATAGAGGGATGGTGGAAGGGCGGAGGTTGCTCGGTGAGGTGAGGCGGAGCCTCTGAGTTGGTCGGCGAGTCGTGCGGAAGTGTGGAGCGATGGGAGCGACTCGCCGGAGGTTGGTCGGAGGCGAGGAAGATGGCGGTGGTCAGCGACGGTCGAGGGTCGATTGATGAAATAAGGTGGAGGGAATGAAAGAGGGGATAGAGGAGAATAGTTTAAACCTAACTACAGGGACGAAGGGGGACGGAGAGGCGGACTGCTGTACCTGCTGTCACCGGAGAAGAAGCTACCCAGTGGAGGAAGACGGCGGCGACGACAGGTCTGAGGCAGCGTGCGCGGGTATTGCGCGACGCGGAGGAGAATCAGGAAGATGTCTCTGCAACTGGTTTTGTGGTAGAGCGAAGAGGAAAGGAAAGGAAGCTCGCCGGAGCTCGCTGGGTACCCTGGCCTGGAAGGAAGAGACGAATCTGAGGTGAAACCCCGGCCAGGTCGAGCTGAAAATGAGCGGCCTGGTTTGGGGGTTCTTTTATAGGCATTGGGCCGTGTGTTCAGAGCTTGGAGGGCACGTCTTTGTCTCTGATGGCTCGCCGGAGAAGGAAAGTGGGTGGATACCCAAATCCTTCGTGCGTTCGCACAAGAGATTGGGATCAAACCAGGGATCATGATTGGCCTCAGATGGAAGGGAATTCCTCAGAGAATCTCCCTTCCATTTCTGGGAGGGAATCTTTGAGGAATCAGAGAGTATTCCCTCTCTAATCCTCGCCGGAGAAGGATTCTGCCCCAATAATGGTGGAAGGACCTGATTGCAAAGGTGGCGAGGAAGTTAGGGGGCTCTCTGTGATGATTTTCAAAAGATAGGGACCAAATTGTGATTTGGGTGTACTGAATTGCAATGTAGGTCAAGATGACCTCCCCTTAGGTCCAAATTTTGGTACAAACCTAATTTGGATCTAAGGAATCCAATGGTGAAGTTGGATTTTAGGTTTGACCATGTTTGACTGGATATTTTGCATAAAAACCCAAATTAGGTTAATTGATGAACTAGGACCCTAATCTAGGTCAAACTGGGTTCCAAAGGCCAAATTGAATGTTCTAAACCCTAGAGGATATTTTTCCATGATTTTTAGAGGGTTTACTTGCTTTTTATCCTGACCGAAACCTTGTTGATTTAAGCGGGTCTGTTTTAGGGTTATCAAATGTCATTTAATTCCTAGATTGCACATAAACCCATTTCTGATTGACTCAACCCACTTTTTATCTCATTTATACCTTTTGACCTATGTTTTGCCTCTGAGAAATCTCATTTATGTACTGCAATGGTAGAATTGCAGTTTTAACCTTTATTTCATGTTTTCTTCTCAGAGCACTTATTCCTTCATTTAGGCCTTCTACTAGGTTATGTAGGAGCTTTTATCCTCTTTATTATGTCAAAATGAGTTAGTTATTGCTCATGATGAGGCTCTCATCATACCCCCATGCCTAGCTTTTGCTAGTCCCTTAGCAAAATTTCAAGGTTTCAACTTCTGTTCTAGACGCTGAGTGTAAGTGCTTTTCTTTTTCTTTTGTGATTAGGTAGGAATGCCGACAATAGGCCTAGAGGTATTCAAGTACCAACCAAATTCAGACCTGTTCCGCTTTAGCCTCAGTCCTCCGCAAAGGTTTCTAAGGCCCACAGAAACTAACCTAGGGTTTGTTGGACTCCGCGGTTAAAGCACCCGTGCTTGAGACATTCTTAGCCTAAGTTTAGTTTGTAGTGCGTTTTTGTAAGAGAGATAGAGGATTTATTTGTTTGGAGAACTTTTCTCTCTTTTCTTTTTATTTCTAGCTTCTGATTAGCTTCTCAACACGATCTTTATCGGATTCCTCGTCCCCATCATCAATCCTCAAGGGTCCCTGGCTTTCAAGATTTCAAGATAATCCCGCCCATGGCGTTCCGTGGCCGAATTCAGACCCTGGCGATCGACATTTCGTGATAATGCCGCCCATTGTATCTGAACCAACAGAGTGCTTACATGCCCCCAATAGGATATTTAAATATCCTAAGAGACAAGCACCGAGGAGATGATATGTTGTTACGCATCTTCGAGAGGAATTTCCCGCCTCTCCGCGCTGGGAACTCATCCAAATCAACTTATGTTGATTGGCTGCTCCTAATCTAGGTGACTTTTGTAGAACATTAAATGCTTTTCCGTGATTTGGATGTTTATGCGCACTGAACCAGACTGTGTGTGAATTTGGGGTGCTTAGGTTACCGAATCTCGCAAATCAAAAGTCAATTAACGAGGCCGAATACTTCCTAAGCCTTAGACCTAATACTTAAGCTTCGCATTTTCCCCAACCTCTTGAGGATTATCCAGATTTTAGCGGATACGTGAATTTTTAAGCTAAAGAATCTAGCCCAAGAGGCCTAAAATCAACGTTCCCGCTAATCTCTTGTTATGTCTCCTTAGCACTTTTCTTTTATTTCTTTTCTTGATTTGGTCTAGAACTTCAGTTAATTCCTTAATCTTTTACTAATGACTATTTCTTTTTCTTTCTCATTTTGTGCTGCTTTTGTCATTTTTGCTCTTTTTCTCCTCCTTATGTTTATGTGGCTCACAAAATTTCCTCCCTCCCCCATTTTTTTGTTCTTTTTCATAATTTTTCAATTTTTTTGTGTTTTTGACATATGCAAAAATTTTTTTGTGTGTGGGACTCCTGACTTTTTTCTTGGTTCTGTATGTATGCACTTTATCACCCCCCCATGCCTAAGTTTTGAAATGTCCTCATTGTAAACGGAGGGTGTGAAATAGTGTTGAGGTCAGGGACTTAGAACAGGATATATCGGGTGGGTGAATGGGTCGAAAATGAATGATGCGAATGATATCAGGCTCTGGTACGTGTACCAGAGGTGGGATCAACTGTCTAAGGCTGAACTCAAGGCGCAATAGACGTGGAGTATAGACGGATAATCAGACGAGTCTCTATTTTTGGGATGACGGGTTGCCTCCCGTTAAGCGCTAAATTTAATGCCTTCAGCCGAGCGAAAAATGGGGTGGAGAGGGAGTGGTCAAATCAGCGAAAATTTGTAAAACAAGCACCTTGATTAAGAGCCTGGTTGGTCCAACCAGGTGCTTGTTAAGATCAGTAGGCTGATGATGCAGCCCAAACCTAATGAGTCTGGTGGGTTGATAGATGTAGATCAACAGATGCGGAACCCACCATATGCAATGAAGTTCAAATGAATATGGAAGTGAAAACTCGGGTTTAGGCTGAGTCGACTCAGCCTGGTTAGAGTAGGGTTCCGAAAAATAGTCAATGTAAGGTGTGGAATCCCTACAGGGGCGATCACAGAATGTTGGCTCCTGTTTTTCGGTCTGATCAATGCCCGATACCCAATATAGATATGGAGTTGAATCATCTACAAACGGCTCAGTGAGAGGTGAATCGGAATAGAAATTGAGTCCGATTGCGGGTCGGGGTAGGGAACGGGCTTTGATTGGTTCTGTATATGTGGAGCAGGTGGCTTCAAAGAAGATTGGCTTGTTATAATCAGGAAGCAGATTTTCTCCGATGTTATGGTCAGATTCGAAATCGTCGGAGAGTTTGTGAAAATCAAAGTCTGAATGAGATTCAAGATCATGAGTTCCACCACAGAATAAATCATATGTTGTATACTCAGCAGCCTGACTGGGGTCTAGCCTAAATGTTAATTCTGAGCTTAAAAAGGTATCCTTATCTGGTAGAGGCTCAGGTTCTAAGCTAGTAGGGCAGACCCAATTGAAACCCCTCTCGTCCAACTCCTCGATTTCTGTGTCATAGATTGGCATGACTTCTGAAAAATCGATTAGTTCCTCTGAGGATGTTGGTGAGGGATATTCATCAAATCGAGGCCCAAAGTCATATACTTCATTGAAAGATTGATCTTCTTCATATGTGGCCTTGAAATCTTCAAAATAGGTTTCAGATCTAGGTTCTAGGCTTAGGATGTGGGTTGAATAACTAGAATCTAGGTCTGAATAACCTTCGAGGGTCACCTTATCAGAATAAGGGACGAAATTTATACCCTCTAGAGGTTCAGTTCTACTCTCATTCTTACAGGAGTTTTGGGATTCTAGAATGGGCTCAACATTGTATTTTCCTGCATTTGGAGCTTCCCAACCTTCTTCAATATCTGGCACATTGTACTCCATCTGGGTTGGGAATCCACAACCACTTTGTGCCTCAAACCCGAGATCAGATTTATCCTTGATGTTGTCCCAAGATAGTTCCTCCTCTGTTTGTGGTATATACTAGTATTTCTGGTCAATAACTTGTTTTACTAATCTCATTATCTCTTCCCGTTTTTCAAGACTATCTTGGTGTTGCTTCCAAAGTCGAGGATCTGTCATACATTGAATGTATTCAAGATTGTGCAGTTTTTCTATCTCAATGTATGCAGTAATGATCAAGTCACGGGTTGATCCTTTTGTGGCTTCTGCTAATAGTACTTGGGCACAAGTTATGATAAAGGTTGTGGTTGTTGGAACATCAACCTGAATGTTTCCTACTGGTGTTGAGGTTTCTTCTTTTTCATAGAATTTCATGGTATCCTCAATCATTTTATCTCTCATGGATCTCTGATCTTCAGGTTTCTTGAATGGTAGTCCTAAGTGGTTTGGCTGCATATTTGGATCAGGTGGTGGAATCAAGATGTAGAATCAAGTTATGAATCAAGATGTAGAATCAAGTTATGAAGCGATCAGATCTGAATAACGAGTCCCACTGAAAATGTGTATGTGTGCTCTAAAGAGAAAAGATGAGGGACTGGAGATGTTTTTGACCCAATCAAGACACCTAAAGACGTTTGGATGACTATGGAGGTTCAGGGCGGATGGACCCCTGGATCAGAAGATCGTCCACCTGAGAATTAGCTGGGCAGCCAGAGAGGGAGAGTCCCGCAAAGACCCCTACACGGTAGAGCGTCCCCACGGGTTACAGGGTTTCCCCCACCTGACCTCTCTTGTCACTGAGATTCTAGGTAGACCAGAATAGGGACCTTAACCTCTTAAGTCTACCACTTTTATTTCAAAGGTGCTTTTAGGGTTCTCACTTGAACTTTAGATGTTTTGATGTTGTGACCTAATTTAGAGGTTGGTTGACCCAAGGGATCAACTTCACCTGACCTGTCCTATAGATGGCAGAATGATTCTAGGTTTGGAGCCTAGAGATCACCCTGATTTGACTCCCAGGTTATTAGGTCCAAAAATTTTAAGATTCAAGTGATTTTAGAACTCCTTTTTTTTCTTAGGGTTTGTCTTGTTTAGATCACTTCAATCAAGGTCTTGGGTGACACACTGATGCGGGAAGGTTTATTTCCTTTTATGCAGGCATGTGTGACTAACACTCCAAGATCCTACTGTAGAAACCCTATTTGATTCTATTTCCAATCCTTTGTTCTTTTTCACAAAAATTCTCTTTGGACTTGAAAGCAAGAAGCGTGTTGTCCATAGAGATTAAGCGTTATTTCTATTAGGCACCTGAATTTGTGGGATAGAATCTAAAAAAAATCACCCCAACTTCAACATTTGAAAAAATTTTCGCAAAATTAGGAAACGTTTGCCTTAAAGATGGTGATTACTATATAAAGAAGGTAATTGATTTTCTTCCTTTTGTTTTTTCAGGATTTAGGGAATGGTTTAAGGAAGAAAAGAACTTACCTGCCCTGGAGTGGATGACTTGCGGGAGGGATTTTCTCGTGAAATACCTGCAAGATCAAAACAAAGCAAAGTAGGGCAAGTTAGTGTTCAATATTATAAAAAGAATGTAGAGACTAGCGATAAATTGCGCGCCACTCCCCGGCAACGGCGCCATTTTGTTGAAGCGACTGACTCGATCGTGTTTTAATAGTTATTGCGTCGTAGTATAGGCGATCAAGCGTCGTCAACAAATAAAAGTTTTTATTACTCGAAAATTGGAGTATCCGAGGTAGAACACAGGGAGCAATCCGAATTTACTACTAATCTCAAATGTAATTAAACACTCTAATTTACTCAAAATTTTAATTAAATATGAATGTATGTGGTTAAAAAGTAATTATGACAAAAGAATGAAATTGGACGTCTGATCTTGTGATCAGATGTCTTAAAAGTGTTTCCCCCTCTTCTTTTGCTTTCTTTCTTCTGCAGCCTTCACTTTGCTTCTTTCTTCTTCTTGTGTTGGCCTTCTTCGTTCTCTGCAGTCTCTCTTCTTCCTTGTCTTCTTCTTCTCTTCTCTGCAACCTTTCTTCTTCTTCTGCCTTGCTCAGCCTCTTCTTCAGAGTTTCTTCTTCTTTCGCTCCTTCTCTTCTCCTTCTTCTTCTTTTCTCCTTCCTGCGGCTAAGTCTCTTCTCTTCATCTCTCAGCCTGCCTGCACAGGGGAAAAAAACCTACCCCTTTCCCTCTACTCGCACGTCTCTCTCTCTGCAAATCGCACTCAGGATGCTCTCCCAGAGCTGCAGGTAATCGGGTCGGGCTTCGCATCCAGGATCAGGTGCACCGATGTGAGGGTGATACGTGAGGTGTGCTCAGATAGGGTCGGGTCAGAGCCCACCAGATCCGCGAGATGAAGCCGCGGATGAGGCGAGCGTGCATTGGGTGAGGGACCTCACCCCTGTGCGTTCGAAGGCGATAAGCGTATAACACAAAATCAATTTAAAGCATACCTGCACGTTGTAGATTACCGATGTGGGACTATTAGTCCTACCCCGCTCTTGCGTGTGCCTGCAGAACCTTCGTGCAATTGCCAAAGCTGCGGCTTCTGTTGGCATTGATTTCTGGAGCAATGATCTTCACGAGACCTGCCCCAATGCGCAGCAACTGAAGCTTGGATGTCCTGAAGCCTGGACCGAGCTTGGAGCTTCTTCAACTGTCGTCAATGACGACTGTAGCTCCGATCCTGTCGTGCACGAATACAGCCTATTGGCCTAATCAAACCACCTGCATACCTTCGCCATGGCACGGCGAAGGTGATGCGACGTGTAGCAAGTCGCGGGGTGGCCTAGGCGTGCGTGCCTAGGTCGCCCTGTGACCGGAGGTGTGGGTGTGTTCGGGGGGCTGTTGTGGAGGCGTAGAGGGATGGTGGATGGGCGGAGGCTGCTCGGTGAGGTGAGGCGGAGCCTCTGAGTTGTTCGGCGAGTCGTGCGGAAGTGTGGAGCGATGGGAGCGACTCGCCGGAGGTATGTCGGAGGCGAGGAAGATGGCGGTGGTCAGCGACGGTCAAGGGTCGATTGATGAAATAAGGTAGGGGGAATGAAAGAGGGGATAGAGGAGAATAGTTTAAACCTAACTACAGGGACGAAGGGGGACGGAGAGGTGGACAGCTGTACCTGCTGTCGCCGGAGGAGAAGCTACCCAGTGGAGGAAGACGGCGGCGACGACGGGTCTGAGGCAGCGTGCGCGGGTATTGCGCGACGCGGAGGAGAATCAGGAAGATGTCTCTGCAACTGGTTTTGTGGTAGAGCGAAGAGGAAAGGAAAGGAATCTTGCCGAAGCTTGCTGGGTACCCTGGCCGGGAAGGAAGAGACGAATCTGAGGTGAAACCCCGGCCAGGTCGAGCTGAAAATGAGCGACTGGGTTTGGGGGTTCTTTTATAGGCATTGGGCCGTGTGTTCAGAGCTTGGAGGGCACGTCTTTGTCTTCGATGGCTCATCGGAGAAGGAAAGTGGGTGGATACCCAAATCCCTCATGCGTTCGCACGAGAGATTGGGATCAAACCAGGGATCATGACTGGCCTCATATGGAAGGGAATTCCTCAGAGAATCTCCCTTCCATTTCTGGGAGGGAATCTCTGAGGAATCAGAGAGTATTCCCTCTCTAATCCTTGCAGGAGAAGGATTCTGCCCCAATAATGGTGGAAGGACCTGATTGCAAAGGTGGCGAGGAAGTTAGGAGGCTCTCTGTGATGATTTTCAAAAGATAGGGACCAAATTGTGATTTGGGTTTACTGAATTGCAAAGTAGGTCAAGATGACCTCCCCTTAGGTCCAAATTTTGGTACAAACCTAATTTGGACCTAAGGAATCCAATGGTGAAGTTGGATTTTAGGTTTGACCATGTTTGACTGGATATTTTGCGTAAAAACCCAAATTAGGTTAATTGATGAACTAGGACCCTAATCTAGGTCAAACTGGGTTCCAAAGGCCAAATTGAATGTTATAAACCCTAGAGGATATTTTTCCATGATTTTTAGAGGGTTTACTTGCTTTTTATCCTGACCGAAACCTTGTTGATTTAAGCGGCTCATTTTTAGGGTTGTTAAATGTCATTTAATTCTTAGATTGCACATAAACCCATATCTAATTGACTCAACCAACTTTTTATCTCATTTAGACCTTTTGACCTATGTTTTGCCTCTGAGAAATCCCGTTTATGTACTGCAATGGTAAAATTGCAATTTTAACCTTTATTTCATGTTTTCTTCTCAGAGCACTTATTCCTTCATTTAGGCCTTCTACTAGGTTATGTAGGAGCTTTTATCCTCTTTATTATGTCAAAATGAGCTAGTTATGGCTTATGATGAGGCTCTCATCAACCTCCAATCCTTAATTAGGGTCAAGTTACTACCAATTTTAGTTAGAGGCTTAGGGTCAAGTGCTTCTGGAATGTGAAGGGCATTTTTTACGGGTAATGCCCAAGTGATTGATTTTTCAAAGTGTGTAATCCAAGCATGCAACGGGGAAATCTCCCCTAATTGAAGTTCTTAATTGGTGAATGGTTTTTAGAGTTCAACCTTAAGTAGTATGGATTTTAGGATTTCACTGAATTACCAATTCAACCAATCTCCAGGTTTTTGTGAGAATACAAGTTTTCTTTCTAAGCCCAACAAACCCTTCTTCAATATCAGTTAGTTAATGCATGCTAAAATGCAATGAGCTACCCTAAATGGAGATTTCTATGTGTGGATGCACAAATCAGTTTTATATTAGTGTGAAAGAGAGCCAAAGCACTTAAATTCAAGTGCTCCCAATCACCAAAAATATTTCCACACATGAGGCTTCAACCAAAAGATAAAGAAAATCAAATTGTTGGGGTTGAAGTATTAGGGATCGAATCTTAGGCAAGTTGAAAAGTTATGGTGGGGTTGGAATTAACTCAATTCCAAGTCTCCCCACCAAAAATGTGATCCCGAATTTGCAAATAATCGAGGCAAAGAGGGGTGCAATCAATCTTTTTATTTGCCTCAAATAATACTTCACACAGCGAAAAATTCAAGAATCACGATTCTTGGATTTTCGCTATGCGAAGTAAGGTGGGAAATCGTGGGGCAGTGGGAGTGAAGACAATCAATCAAACAAGTGAATTTTAGTCTACTTGCCCCAAGAGATCCCAAGAAGTTTTTCTAGTTTTCAGTTTTTAGTTTTGTTTTTTTTTTTACTAAGGTTACAAGTTAACCTAGGTTGCTAAGAAAAGAAAACCTACTTGTTCGGCAATGTGTGTGAAGCTCCAATGCGGTGTCGGCGTCTTCACGCTCTTGTTCCCGCCTTGGATCTGCCCACGTTCCCGACTTCGTCTACTTGTCTTCTCCTTGCAACAGGTTCACCTGCACAGCAAAAAACAAAAACACCCGTGAAGAGAAGAGAAAAATGAAAGGAATGTAATAGAAACTTACTTGCAGGTGCACTTCCCCGGCAACGGCGCCAGAAAAGATATGGTGTTAGACCCGAATAGGTTGTTAATATGAGGATTTTATCGTTGAAGTGTGTATAGTGGTTAACCTAAATCCGACCTAACCATCTCTTTACAAAATTTTTAACCTGGCCTACTTGATTTTATCTTGTCACTTTTAGGCCCAGGGTCGAACTCAGGGAAGTGGGGTTACAAGTCGAGTTTCTACGCCTTTCCTACAACGAGTCTCTTCCGTTCGTTTATTGTGCTTTTGGTTATTTTCTTATTTAGATTTTTTTCTGGTAATCTTGGTCCTTTAGGCATGATTGCACCGCAAAAATACACCTACAATAGTGACTTCTTGTGCTATTTCCTAGCACTACCTATGCATATTAGGTCTCCATAGTTGCATTGTAAAAATACATGGATGCATGCATTTAATTGAGAAGGGAGGACAATGAAATAAGTGGCCTTGCATTTTACATTTTTTCTCAAGTGCATCTTTGCAAAATTCCCATCTCTATTTTTATTTCCATTTGATTTTTTTAAATCTTTCTCCCTACGGCTGCATGGAGCTATTTCTTCCTCGCGCGCCATTCCCTACAGCTGTCCTTCCCTACGGTTGCCTCTACCTGCCAAGCCATTCCAACCATTCCTTGCAGCCGCATGCAGCCATTCCTAGCCATGCCTTCTTCCTTTATAAAAGACCATGGCTCCCACCTTCAAAACAAGCCTGGTCCTCCACTTCAAGCACAGTAGCTCTCCAAGCCACCACTATCCTCTCCTCCACTCCCCTCCATACGCCGGCCCTCCTCGGAGATACCCGGCAGGCAGGAGCTCTCACTATGGTGCACACCACCACAGTGAGATCACCACCACCCAGCTCTTCAAAGAGCCGGTGGGCGTGGTGGCTTTCTTCACTGTTTTTTTTTTATTCCAGCCATTCCAGCCATTGGAGCTGCTGCTTCAAGCGTGCAACTCAAAGCTTCGCTCACGGCAACAGCAGCAGCAGCAGCCCCAGCCTCTGTCGTGCATGCCTGCAGGCACCTTAGCCCTCTGCGTGCGCCTGCGTGCCTTCTCTACCTCCGCTTTCTCCGCTCTGTTGCATGCCTTGTCGCCCGCAATCGGCCACCGCACATCACTGCAGCGGCCAGCCAAGCACCCCAGCAGTACCCACAGACCTCTACGCACCCTACCGCGCCCCTTCGCTCGCGACCCAACCCCCCTCTGCGTAGTCTGTCACGATGTTCCGCCTGCAAGCCACCAGCCGACGCTAGCCACCGCACGCCAGCTGCAAGCCGGCCTCACTCATAACACCACCCACTGCCGGTAGCGTGGCATGGACGACCACTGTAGCCACTGTTCACACGAGTCTTCGCGACACTGTGGCTACAGTGGGGTGACCGAAAAGCTTCTCACTTTCCTGGTCACCCAGCGCGCCGCAACCGGCCCTCGCCCATGCGCTCGCCCACCTGCGCATCTCCACCTGCATCGCCTGCTTGCTCCTACGCATCTGCTTCACCCACTCCCCTTGCTCGCACTCGTCTGCGTCGCGCACTCCCTTCACCGGCTCCAGCCTTCGCGCAGTGCTATGCACTGTGGGTTCCTCTCCGCTCCCCACTCCTGCGCGCTCCTCTCTGCGCAGACACGCCTGTGCATAAGTGCGTGGAAGCCCCAGACGACGCCCTTCGCGCCCAGACGCCTTAACTCCACCCCTCAGTAGTGCGGCTGCCACCTCTCTCTCTCCCGGTCTTTCTCTCTCTCCCTCTCTCACTCTCTCTCACTCTCTCTTTACACCGACGCACACACACACCTATACTAACACTTCCACACACCCACACACACATATACACTATTATAAACATATATATATATATATATATTCGTATACTTATATATTGATATATATATACATATATATATACATATATATATACTTATATTTATACATATAGTAGTATTTATATTCTTATGTATTAGTATACATACGTACATATATATATATATATACTTATATATATACTTATATATATATATACATATATACATATACTTGTATAAATATACATACATATATACATATATCTATACACACACATATATATATACATTATCTATATATATATATTACCTATATAACTAAGTATAGATGCATACATATATATATATATATATATATATACATACATATATACACACCTACTTATATATACATACTTATATACATATATATATCTATATAATTATATTTACATATATACATATATATACATATCTAGATACATACACCTATATATATATATTATTATTATATATATATATATATACATCTATATAGTATTATATACATACATATATATATATATACTTAGCTACATATATCTATACATACATATATTACTATATACTTATACATACATATATATATAGTTAAATATACATACACACACACACACACACACACACACATATATATATATATACCTATACACATATATATACATCTATATCTACATATATATATACCCATATATTTATAACCATATATATATACATATAGACATATTTACATATATACATATATATATATATATATATATATATATTTTTTCACATTATTTACCATATGCTGTATCGCGGGAGTATCTGCACCAGTTGCTGATATTCCCTGATACACGCGTACAAAAAGCGTGGTCGCATTCATCTTCTACCATCCATCCCATACTCCACGCGGCACCTAGTCCTGTTGGTTGCGTCTCTCTAGACGATGATCGACTCGACATCGTGCTACACTCCATCTCTACCTCCACCCCCACCCCTGTATACATATATAATATATACCTATATATATATATACTATATTTACTTGATTTCTGTTTCACTTTCCTATTAGTAAAAAGATAAAAAAATATATAAAAGAGAAAAGATAATCCTCGACTTCTAGGTACCCCATCTTGCGAATAGCAAGACCTGTTTTGGGAACCCCGTTTTGGCTCAAAGCCAAGAACCCAATTTTGAGGGTGTGCCTCAAGGACAAAGATTAGCAGAAAAAAATCTAAATAAGAAAAACACCAAAAACACAATAAATGAACGGAAGAGATTCGTTGTAGGAAAGGCGTAGAAACTTGACTTGTACCCCACTTCCCTGAGTTCGACCCTGGGCCTAAAAGTGACAAGATAAAATCAAGTAGGCCAGGTAAAAAAATTTTGTAAAGAGATGGTTAGGTTCGATTTAGGTTAACCACTATACACATTTCAACAATAAAATCACTATATTAACAACCTATTCAGGCTCGACACCATACTCTTTTCTGGTGCTGTTGCCAGGGAAGTGCGCCTTCAAGTAAGTTTCTATTCAATTCCTTTCAATTTTTTTTCTCTTCTCTCTTCACGGGTATCTCTGTTTTTCTTGGTGTGCTGGTGAACCTGGTGCAAGGAGAAGGCAGGCAGATGAAGTCGAAGACGTGAGCAGATCCAAGGCAGGAACGAGAGCGTGAAGACGCCGACACCACATTGGAGCTTCTCACACATTGCTGAACAAGTAGGTCTTCTTTTCTTAGCAACTAGGGTTAACTTGTCACCTTAATAAAAAAAAACTAAAAACTAAAAACTAGAAAAACTTCTTGGGATCTCTTGGGGCAAGTGGATTAAAATTCACTTGTTTGATTGATTGTCTTCACTCCCACCGCCCCGCGATATCCCGCCTTACTTCGCATAGCGAAAATCCAGGAATCGTGATTCTTGAATTTTTCGCCATGTGAAGTATTATTTGAGGCAAATAAAAAGATTGATTGCACCCCTCTTTGCCTCGATTATCTGCAAATTCGGGATCACATTTTTGGTGGGGAGACTTGGAATTGAGTTGATTCCAACCCCACCACGACTTTTCAACTTGCCTAAGATTCCATCTCGAACATTTCAACCCCAACAATTCAATTTTCTTTATCTTTTCGTTGAGCCTTGTGTGTGGACATTTTTCTTGGTGATTGGGAGCACTTGAATTGAAGTGCTTGGCTCCCTTTCACATTAATATAAAACTGATTCGTGCATCCACACATAGAAATCTCCATTTAGGGTAGCCCATTGCATTATAGCATGCATTAACTAACTGATATTGAAGAAGGGTTTCTTGGGCTTAGAAAGAAAACTTTTATTCTCACAAAAACCCGGACATTGGTTGAATTGGTAATTCAGCAAAATCCTAAAATTCATACTACTTAAGGTTGAACTCTAAAAACCATTCACAAATTAAGAACTTCAATTCGGGGAGATTTCCCCGTTGTATGCATGTTTTACACACTCTCTTAAAATCAATCACTTGGACATTACCCGTAAACAACGCCCTTCACATTCCAAAAGCACTTGACCCTAAGCCTCTAACTAAAACTGGTAGTAACTTGACCCTTACTAAGGATTGGAGGTCTAACTACCTGCATGTAGCGGCTACGTGTTGGTGAGAGTTCCCGCGTGCTATCGGGTGTCTAAGACTGGGGCAAATGGCCTTTGAATCTGGCCCGGTGGTTCCGTGGTGCTCGCATTCGGTTTCGTAGTTCATGATAGTAGGTAACTTAGATCTTTAGGTCTAAGGGCACACTGTAGAGGTTAGGAATTGGATTGAATTGATTTGTCATCAAGTGTACCTTTGCGGTGTCATTTCTCTCATCTCTCTTCCCTTCTCATCTCCCCAATTCTTCCTTGGGTGGTGCATGTTTGGGAGGAGGTCACAAAACCCTGAACTGTTTGAATTGACTGATAAATCTAGAAAACAAGCCGAATCATCCTCCTCTTCCATAAACATGGCTGCACCCCCACCCCCAAATCCTGAGGGAGGAAACCGCCCTCAGAACCCACCTGGTGGTGGAGCCTTAGATCCCATAACCCGCCTCCAAGCCCAAATGGAAATGTATAATGAGCAAATGGAAGCCATTCGGGAAATATTGGAGGAAATGCAGAACCCTCCCGAACGGGAGGAGCCTAGGTCTCTTAGCTCCTATCCGAATCCCGCTGCTACAAAGACCATAGGACAAATTCAGGTCCCCATGGGCGGGGACGACTTTAAATTAAAATCGAACATAATTGGCCTAATAAATTTTCACTTCCATGGTCTTGCAAGTGAAGATCCTTTTCTCCACTTGGAAGACCTAACCCGACTGGCTGAAACTGTTAAACCAAGAAATGTCGGGTTACCTATAGTCCTCATGAAAATGTTCCCATTTTCATTGTGGGATAAAGCGTCGCAGTGGTTACGCACCCTTGGGAGAACCATCTACCCTTGGGAAGAGATGCGAATAGCATTTCTCAAGAAGTTCTTCCCAATCGGGCGAACCAATGCGCTTCGCCATGCCATCACTTCATTTACGCAACAAAACGGCGAACAATTTCATGAGGCATGGGAGAGGTATAATGACCTCCTCAGGAAGTGTTCGCACCACAGTCTACCTAAGTGGCATATAGCCCAAATTTTCTACTATGGGATAAATGAGACTTTGAAGCAGATCGCAGACGCTTCCTGCAGAGGGAACTTTATGAATAAAGACGAGAATGGAGCATTTGAATTGTTTGAAAATATGAGTGAAAACTCGATGAACAATGCTTCCATTGTCGCCTTTAATCGTACCAGCTAGCCTCGAAATGTCCACGAAGTTGACACAGGACCCTCCCATTCATCCACTGATCTAAGCCTTATTGCACAAAAATTGGATGAAGTCTCCGTCGTGCACAAGAAGCTGGACGAGCTTCTGGCCAACCCCGCCCGATCTATGGCAAACACCCCCACTTCACCACTTTGTCACAATTCCAATTCTTCCAACACCAGGCTTATCTCGAGAAACCCCGTAAGACCTTCCTTACCAAGTGTCGTGCCAAGCGACTCGGTAAGTCATGTCGAACTGGCTTCTGCGAGCTAGTATTTCGACACGGAGGACCAAGCCTCCGTGTGCTCGAACGCATATTTACATGCAGACGCGTCTTCTGGCATAGAAGACGCTTGCACCCTTGGGAACAACCCGTTCTCTGCCACTTATAACCCAGGGTGGCGTAATCATCCGAACTTCGCATGGTCCAACAACCTGCAGTGCCAAAACCCCGCGAGTGGACCAATGCGATCGTCCGCACTCGTCATCCCAATGGCCCAGTCTAATCCTATGGCGAATCCGCCATCCGGCCCTTGCGTACCGCAAGTAGAACACGCATCAAGTCCGCTGGATAAATTGATGCGAATGATGACGGATATGTCAAAGCGCCATGAAAAGAACATGACCTCTCATCAGTACCAATTGGCGCAGCAGAATGCTGAGATCAGTCAACTATGCATGGCGACTCGATCTCAGGGCACTCTTCCTGCCCAACTTGTTCCCAACCCGCGAAACTTCGTACCCTGTGGTCCGCAACCACTGGTACAACCTTCTCAGGGATAGGTTCTTCAAATTCTGCAAGATCTAAGCATTCCACTGGGATTTCAGGCTAATCCCGCTGCAGCACCGCACTCTTATGTCCCCATTGCAAACCCTCCTCCGCCATATGATCCCACTGGACCCGCATCGTCCAATGCTATCACTACGAGGAGCGGTAAGCAGACCGTCGATCTGCCTCGACCTGATCCTAGCCCGTCTTCTTCTTCATCTCCCTCTCATTCGGGATGCGCACCGCATTAGCGAGAGGACGATACACCCAAATTGTTGCCAGAATTAGTCCCATTCCCTGAGGCTCTACTGAGGGAGCCAAAGGCAAAAAGAAAGATATGTAGGCCTTTGATAACCTGCATAATTTGTTCAGGGATGTTGAAATCAAGGTACCCCTGCTCGAGGCTATCAACCACATATCACTGTCGCCTGATTTTTCAAAGACTACACAACACCCAAGCCACAGTCAAAGAAAACTAAAAACCCGGTGGTTCTCTCGCCTCATGCGAGTTGTGCTATACTGTTAAACCTACCATCGAAGCAGAAAGATCCAAGCACACCACTGATTTCCTGTAGCATCCAAGGATGCAATTTTAACCGTACCCTGCTTGATCTAGGATCTTCCATAAATCTCATACCAACCATCATGCTCAAAAAATTTTCCTTGGGAAATCTGAAACAAACCCCTGTCACGTTACAGTTGGCAGATCGTTCTATCAAAATCCTGAAGGGTGTGGTGGAAGACGTGGTGTTAGGGTCAACAGTCTCTATTTTCCTGTTGACTTTATTATTTTAGATATGGAAGTTCCTAGTTCACTTTCTGATTGTCCGATCATCCTTGGTCAACCTTTCTTGGCCACATCCCGCGCCCTTATCGACTGCCAGTCAAGATGTATTGAGATTGCTGTTGGATCTGAAAAGATCAAGCTGAACATCTTCAAGGCTGCCAAGAACTTTGATTGCGATTGCATCGAGGATGACACGTCTGACGAGGACATGACCGTTAGTGCGTGTATCGAACTATTTGGGACCTATTCGGATTGCTGCGGATTACCTATAAACACTAATGATTGCCTGACCAACACAAACTGTGACATTCCCCCATCCCTCCCTTGTCCCGTACCTTCTCCTGACCAGACTTCTGATGAGGTTTTCTCCGCTTCCCATACCTCGTGGTCTGAGTCATATCCGAGCTGCTCACTGCCGGTCCACACTCCTGAAGACCAGATTGCCCTTTCTTTCCTGCCAAATCAGGCAGATTTGCAATTCCACACTGGGACCTTGAGCCCACATACTACTCACTGGGGCTATTCCATTTTGGATCCATCTATCAAGAAGCCCCTCTTCTTGGCCAATCTGAGGGCCAACTCCTTCTTCCTGACTTGTTCTCCGATCCACCTGGGACACTCTCGTCCCATGAAATGCCAGACATTTCACCATCCACCATCTTTTTATTTTTTCCATGTGATTTGGAAATCTCTTCCCACGGCTACACCTTTCTTCTCTGTGCGCCATGCTTCCCTGCGGCTGCCTCTCCCTGCCAGCCCTTCCCTGCGACTGCCATTCCTTGCATGAGCCATGCATGGCCATGGCTTCCTCTTCTATTTAAAGGCCACGGCTTCTCCTTCAGCAGCAAGCTTGGTCCTCCATTTCAAACCTGCAGCTCCATCTCCTCCAGGCCATCCTCTCCTCAATTCCCCTCCATACGCCGGTCTTCCTCCGAGGAGACACCCGGCGGGCAGGAGCCCTCACTGTGGTGCACACCACCATAGTGAGACCACCACCGCCCAGCTCTTCAAAGAGTCGGTGGGCGTGGTGGGTTTATTCTCGTTTTATTTCCCACTCTAGCACCTTCTGCCATTGGAGCAGCTTCAAGGTCTTCCTTGCTGCAGTAGCATCAGCCCCTTCCGCGCACGCCAACAGGCGCCCTAGCCCTCCGTGCGCGCCTGTAGGCCCTCCCCACCTTTGCTTTCTCCGCCCTGTCACGCTCACTCCTGCCCGTAATCGGCCGCTACGCGCCTCTGCAGCGGCCAGCCAAGTGCCTCCCCGCCCCCTGCAGCACCTGCAAGCTTCCGCACAAGCTGCAGGCGCCGTCCCCTCCCACCTCGCGTACTCTGTTGTGAGCTCTCTGCGCTCACAACCAGCCGGCGCAGGCCTTCTCCCTCGCACGCCAGCCCACGCGTGCCAGCTGCAAGTCGGCCTCACTGATAGCACCGCCCACTGCCGGTTGAGAGGCGCGGACGACCACTGTAGCCACTGTTCACGCGAGTCATCGCGACACTGTGGCTACAGTGGGGTGACCGGAAAGCTTCTCACTTTCCTGGTCACCCGACGCGCCGCAACCGCCGTTCGCCCCAGCGCACGCCTGCCCGCGCGTCTCCGCCCGCGTCGCCCGCACACGCCCGCGCGTCTGCCAGCCCTCTCCCAGTGCCTGCATCGCCCGCTCCCTTCACACGCGCTTGCCTTCACCTGCTCCAGTCTCTGCGCAGAGCTGTGCGCTGCGGGTTCCTCTCCACTCCCCACTCCCGCGCGCACCTCTCTCTGTAGACGTGCCTGCACATACGCGTGTGGAAGCCCCAGACGACGCCCATCGAGCCCAGATGCCTTAACCCTCCAGCAGCTGCTTCCTCTCCTGCTCTCTCTCTCTTTCTCTCACAACACTCTCTCACTCTACACCGACGCACACACACAGCTACACTAATACTTCCACGCACCCACACACACATATACACTATTATAAACATATATATATATATATACGTAGACTTATATATATTGATATATATATACATATATTTATATACATATATATATATACTTATATTTATACATATAGTAGTATCTATATACTTATGTATTAGTATACATACATACATATATATATATATATATATATACATACATATGTCTATATACATATATTATATATATATATACATACATCTATATACTATTATATCCATACATACATATATATATATATCTATACATATATATCTATAACTATATATACATACACACACACACAGATATATATATATATATATAGATACTTAGCTACATCTATCTATATATACATATATTACTATATCCTTATACATACATATATATATATACCTCTATATAGTTATATATACATACACATATATATATATATACATATACACTTATATATACATATCTACATGTATATATACCTATATATTTATAACCATATATATATACATATAGATATATTTACATAAATACATTTATACATATTTTCACATTATTTAGCATACGCTGTATCGGGGGAATATCTGCACCAGTTGCTAATATTCCCTGATACACGCGTACAAAAAGCGTGGTCGCATACATCATCCACCATCCATCCCACACTCCACGCGGCACTTAGTCTTGTTCGTTGCGTCTCTCTAGACAACGACCGACTCGACACAGTGCTACACTCCATCTTCGCCTCCACCCCCACCCCTTTATATACATAATATATACATATATATATATGTATTGTATTTACTTTATTTCTGTTTCTCTTTCCTGCTAGTAAAAAGATAAAAAAAATATATAAAAGAGAAAAGATAATCTTTGACTTGCAGGTACCCCGTCTTGCGAATAGCAAGACTCATTTTGGAACTCTATTTTGGCTCAAAGCCAAGAACCCAATTTTGAGGGTGTGCCTCAAGGACAAAGATTACCAGAAAAAATCTAAATAAGAAAAACACCAAAAACACAATAAACGAATGGAAGAGACCCGTTGTAGGAAAAGCGTAGAAACTCGACTTGTAACCCCACTTCCCTGAGTTCAACCCTCGTCCTAAAAGTGACAAGATAAAATCAAGTAGGTCAGGTAAAAAAATTTTGTAAAGAGATGGTTAGGTCCGATTTAGGTTAACCACTATACACACTTCAATGATAAAATCATCATATTAACAACCTATCCGAGCTCGACAATAAGGCACCCCCTCAAAATTGAGTTCTTGGCTTTGAGCCAAAATAGGTCTTGCTATTCGCAAGACGGAGTACCTGCAAGTCAAAGATTATCTTTTCTCTTTTATATATATATTTTTTATCTTTTTACTAATAGGAAAGCGAAACAGAAATAAAGTAAATACAGTATATATATGTATAGGTATATATTATGTATATAAAGGGGTGGGGTTGGAGGCGGAGATGGAGTGTAGCACGGTGTCGAGTCGGTCGTCGTCTACAAAGACGCAACCAACAGGATGAGGTGCCGCGTGGAGTGTAGGATGGATTGTGGAAGATGTATGTGACCACACTTTTTGTACGCGTGTATCAGGGAATATCAGCAACTGTGCAGATATTCCTGCGATACCACGTATGATAAGTATCGTGAAAATATATATATATGTATATATATAAATATATCTATATGTAGATATGGTTATCTATAGGTATATATATGTATAGATATATATATAGATATATGTATATATGTATATGTATATATATAAGTGTATGTACATAAGTATGTAGCTATATGTATAGATAGATATATGTATAGATATATATATATATATATGTATGTATATAATACTATATAGATGTGTATATATATATGTATATAATAATATATGTATATATAGGTATATGTAGCTAGATATGTATATATATATATATGTATGTATATAGATATATGTATATAGACTAATACATAGTTATGTAAGTATTAATATATGTATAGATATATGTAAGTATATATGTATATATGTATATGTATATATATATATATATAAGTATATGTATATATTTAAATATATATATATATAAGTATATAGATATAGATATATGTATATAAGTATATGTATATATGTCTATATATATATATGTATGTATGTATACTAATACATAAGTATATAGGTACTATTATATGTATAAATATAAGTATATATATGTATATATATGTATATAAATATACGTATATATATATCAATATATATATGTATACGTATATATATATGTATATAATAGTGTATAGGTGTGTGTGGGTGTGTCGATGTGTTAGTGTAGGTGTGTGTGAGCGTCGGTGAAGAGAGTGAGAGAGCGTTGTGAGAGAGAGAGAGAGAGAGAGAGCGGGAAAGAGAGCAGCCCTGCTGTGAAGAAGAGGTGGATAAGTCATTCGCGAGCCCAATGCGTCGTCTGAAGGTCCTCAAGCGCATGCGCAGGCGTGTATGCACGCGTGGACTTGCACGTTGGAGGGCGAAGGGCACGAAGAGGGAACGTAGTGCACTGTGCTGCGCGAAGGCTGGAGCGGGCGCTGGCGCTCGCAGGTTCACGCGGTGAAGGAAGCGGGCGAAGGCAGACTGTGGGAGAGGGCTGGCAGATGCGTGCACGGGCAAGGGCCGGTTGCGGCGCGTCGGGTAACCGGCAAAGTGAGAAGCTCACCGGTCACCCCACTATAGCCACAGTGTCGCGCAAACTCGTGTGAACAGTGGCTACAGTGGTAGTTTGCACCGCACAACCGGGAGTTGCAGGTGGTGTGAGTGTGGCCAGCTCGCGGCTAGCGCACGCGGCCTGGTGCTCGAGGAGGAGGGTCTGTGCCGGCCAGTTGCGAGCGCGGAGAGCTCGCGACAGAGCATGCAGAAAGGGAGGCAAGGGCGCCTGCAGCTTGCGCGGAAGCTTGCAGGTGCTGGCAGGGGTGCGGGGAAGCGCTTGGCCGGCCACTGCAGAGGCGTGCAGAGGCTAGTTGCGGGCGAAAGAGAGTGCGACATTGTGGAGAAAGAGGGCGGCGGAGAGGTCTGCAGGCATGCGCGGAAGGGGCTAGGGCGCCTGCAGGCTTGCGCGGAATGGCTGGGGCTGCTGCCGCCGCCTAGCTACTGCTGCTGCCAAGCTACGAGCTTCAAACCTTGAAGCGTGCGGCCATGGCTGAAGGTGCTGGAACAGAAAAAAAAATGAGAGAAGAGCCACCACGCCCACCAGCTCTTTGAAGAGCTAGGCGGTGATGGTCTCACTGTTGTGGTGTGCACCACAGTGAGGGCTCCTGTCCGTCGAGTCTCTCCGAGGAGGAGGGCCGGCGTGTGGAGGGAGAGGGAGGAGAGGATGGCCTGGAAGGAGATGGAGCTGCGGGTTCTTTTTTTTTTTTTTGAAGTGGACCAGGCTGCTTTGAAGAAGAAGTCGTGGCCTTTTATAGAGGAAGAAGCCATGCACGGCCATGCCCTGGCTATGCATGGCTCATGCATGGCCTTGGTAGGGAGAGGCAACCGCAGGGAAGGGCAACTGCACGGAATGGCAGCTGCAGGGAATGCCACACGAGGAAGAAAGGTGCAGCCGCAGGAAGAGATTTCCAAATTTAATGGGATAAAAATAAAGATGGGAATATTGCGAAGTAGCACTTGAAGAAAATGCGAATTGCGAGGCCATTAATTTCATTCTCCTCTCCTCTCAATTAAATGCATGCATGCATGTATTTTTACAATGCAACTATGGAGACCTAATATGCATTGTTAATGCTAGGAAATAGCACAAGATGGCACAATTGCAGGCATATTTTTGCGGTGCAATCACCCTCCACCATTATTCTAGGGGAACTCCTACTCCGACAACCTTCAATTAGAGATTTCTCTCTGATTCCTTAGTAGATCTCCCGCAAAAATGGAAGGTCTCCTAATGAGATCCTCTTCCATTTGAGCTTCTTCATGACCATCTAAATCCATCCAAAGGCTCATGCAAACCTTTTGAAGGTTCTGGTCTCCTATTTCGTGAAGCTTCAAAGCTTCCATGCTTGGTCTCCAAGCTTGGAAAGCTCATTTGAGGCCTATATAAAGACCCCTGAGGACGAACCATCCTCCTCACCTTGTTTTTGGTCGGAATACCTCCTTCTTCCCTCCTCTCCAGCCGAATGCTCCACGATCTCCAGCGACCTTCTCCGACCACCTTCCTCATCCGCTCTCACAGACCAAAGGGAGTGGATTCCTCTTCCTTAACTTCTTCCATGCGTCGCAATACCAGCGGTCGTCGCCTACGCCCCCTCGTCGTCACCGCCCCTATCACCGGAGGTTTCATCTTCCCCACATCTGACATACGACCAGCATAGGAAAATCCCCCCTTTCGACTAATTAAATTAGGGTAGTTTAGTTCCCTTAGTTCCTTAGGTTTTATCCCTCTATCCAAAATCCAGAAAACACCCCTCGACGCACATGCATGACGTCATCTTCTTCTGCTTCGGCCACATCTCCGACAAGACTTTCCCATCACCTCACACCTCCAACTGCCTCACCGACAACTCCACAACCTCTGCCACATCACCACGATCAAAACCCCTCTCTTATCTCACCATTCCATCCACATAAACTACCCATCGAACAACCCAACCTTCAGGCTTCATCTCTATCACCGACTAGTCATCATGCACCTCCATCCTCCACGAAACCACCACCACTACATTCGCCTACGTCCGGCGAACCTTATGAGCTATTTTAATGTGGTTGAAAGGCTATGTTCTTGATTTTCAGGGTTTGCCATCTCTCCACCGCCGTGTTGGCTTCTTCGGCAGTGTTCGTGGTGTTCTAACCATAAAGAGCTTAGGTTTCACCTCCAGGCATTATGAACAAGGCCAAAGACTACTCCCAGGTCCTCAATTGAGGATCTCAGCTGTAGTGGCCACTTCAAGTGGAGACGCCTTCACTGCAGCAGCACGTAAGAAAGAGGCGTGTGATTAGTCCCACCTCATAAATACAGGAGCGTGTGGATGCGGATATATTATTTTTCTCAATAGTCTTTATCACCTCCAAACACGGGTGAGGTCCACTTCACCCTTACCCGCACATAGACCTGACCCACCTAGTCACTCTTCGGCTGTGACCCCACATGCACAGTTGTGGACCCAATTATTCATACCCGTATATCCGACTAAGGTCCGGATATTTGAGAGAAGAGGAAAGGAAGGAAGGAAAGAGAGAGAGAGAGTAGGGTAGGGGAGGATTTTACTCCTCTGTGTGGTTGCCAACACTTGGCCGTGAGAGAAGAGAAGAAGGAGAAGGTTGCCATGACGAAGAAAAGAGGGAAGGCAGAAGAGGAAGGAGAGAAGGAAGAAGATCAGAAGAAGAGTATTGTAGCAGGTGACATTTAAGTCGTCTAACATAATATTCAGACGTCAGATCACTGCTCATTTGTTTAACATGATTGAGTAGTTGATATACATGTGCTTAGACTAATAATTGGTGATTCAAATCACCATTATTTTGTCTTAGATATCTTTTTGGTCTCTTTAAGTCTTGAAATACTTATGTTATTCATTGAATATCTAATGTGATAGATTAGCACTTATTGAATATCATTATTCTTGGCTTATTCCTATGCTCATTTATATTTTAATTGAGATTAGCACGTGAATGCAATACTTGCTCCCTATGTTCGACCTCAGGCTTCATTTTTAGATATTCAAGTTATAAATTTTATTTGTTGACAAGCGATTTCAACTATACTGCAACGCAACGATTTCAAAACATCGATTTCGCCCCTGATCAAAATTTTGGTGCCACTACCGGGTAGCAGCGTGCAATTCACCGCTATTCTTTATTTTATTTGATTATATTTGAGCACTAACTTGCCCTATTTGATTTCTTATGATTTTGCGAGGTACATCACGAGGCGATCTTCCATGCAAAACAACCACTCCTAGGGCAGGTAAATTCTATTTTCTTCCCTAATCAATCTCGTAATCTTGGGAAGATATAAAGGAAACAATCAAATTAGGATTCACCTGCCTTACTTTCTTAGTTAATCATCATTTAAAAGACAAGTTTTCCTTATTTGCAAAAATTTCATATCTGATTGAAGCCTGGGGTGATTCTGTTTAGAAATCCCTACCTTGATTGCTTGTACCTATTAGGGACAACGCTTAATTTCTAAATCACTTTGGGCTAGCACACTTCTTGCTTGAAGCCCAAGGTGAATATCTTGAGATCAAATTGGAATTGGAATATAGCCAATTAGGGTTTTCAACACTAGGGTTTGGACGAGTTAGCTCACATTTGCCTCATTAAAGAAAATAAACCCTCTCGCATTTGTGTGCTACCCAAGCCCCTGTTTGAAAAGATCTAATCAAGAAAAACCCTAAAAATCAGGCTCTAAGATTCACTTGAACCCTAAAATTGTGGACCTAATAACCTGAGACTCAACTCAAGGTGATTTCTATGTCTTGACCTAGAGTTCATTCAGCCATCTTTAGGATAGGTTAGGTAAAGTTGGTCTACTTTGTGGGCCAACCAACCTCCAAATTAGGGCACAAGTCAAATCAATTTCTAATCAAGTGAAATTCAAGGCACAAATTAGGTTAAAATTGGTAGACTTAAGGTCTCAAGTCTGTACATTCCGATCTACTTGGAACCGTAGTGACAAGGAAGGTCGGGTGGGGGAAACCTTGTAACCCATGGAAATGCTCTATCGTGTAAGGGTCTTTGCGGGCCTCTCCCTTCCTGGCTGCCTAGGTATTTCTCGGGTGTGCGGATTTCTGATTCAGAGGTATCATCCACCTTCAAATTGCCTTAGTCATCCAAAAATCTTTGGGTACTGTTGGGAAAACGTAGATCGCATTTTTGATAAAAGCGCCGTAGTATAGTTGCGAAATACGATCCAACAAAGATATTATTTTGAAAATAACAAGACTTTCAGTCCCGGTCGTTCGTCTCTGGGAGGCGTTGTTTTTGTTTTTGAAATCGATCTTAAAGCCACTCTACTTTATTTAAATGACATGCTGGTGCGTAATATATAGGCGGTTAAAGAACAGGCACTTAAATCACGCAAATATGATAATCATTTAGTTCAAGGTGATTTCAAACACATAAGAGAGATATATATATATAAAATGAAATTTCATCCATCGTGGGAGAGTTGTTGCACAAGGAAATCTAGAGAAAAGCTTATACATGAATGCTTAAAATTAAATCTAAAATTAAATCTAACTACCAGAAAACAATTGCATACAAGAATCAGCGGGGGGATTTCTCATGCATCATTGGGGGAGAAGTAAGACTACTCTACTAAGCAGTAAATGAAAGCAATAAAAATTATGAAGAGCATGATCTAGAGCTAGAAGAATAGAGGGCATTCAGGGGTGGTCCCCGATGGCCTTGGAGTGGTCGAGAGGAGAATGAGGGGCGGCCAATGTAGCTTAGGCCGACCCTTGGAGAGAAGTAGGGTTGAGCCAGCATCCCGGCATGGTGTCCTCCATGGTGGTGGTAGTGAGCTCGTGAAGGTGGAGTGAGTGGCTAAGTGGAGGTGGCGTGAATGGCACCAATGGAGAGCAATTGCCAAGGGAGTGAATGTGTCCAATGGCCACCCAAGGGGTTTTTTATAGACCTAAGGGAAGCTCTCTAGAGAATTATAGAATTCTCTAGAGAGGCCTATGGTGGGAGCTCGTGGGAGAGTGAGAGAGAGAGGGTAGATGGTGGTTTTTAGATCCACCAAATGTGGATCTAAAAATTGAATGTCTCTTGGTTGCTATTTTTGGAAACCAAGGCAACCACACATGGTAGAGAGTTCTAAAGAACTCTAGGCTAGGTATTTTCGTGTGGATGGTGTGTGTGGGTGTGTGTGGGTCGAAACTTAGGTGGCTAGGTTGATTAGGTTAGGTTCTACTGGGTATAGGTCAAGATATGTCTCAAATTAGGGTTATAAACCCTAATTCACTAAGGTAAAGTGCAATTAAACTTAATACAAGTTTAATTGGGTGTGTGAAAACTTAATTGAGAGTAAAACAACTCAATTAAGTCAGGTTTAGGTCAATTGGACTCTCACTGAGTCTAATTGGACAGTGTGTGCTGAGATCAGGCCTCAATTGGACTCAATGAGTCCAATTGAATAGGCTGATGGAATTGACTAAGATCCAAGTCAATTAGGTTTAGTGAGGACCTAATTAGGTCCTTAGGGAGGTTTATAGATGATGTACTAGGGTTAGGGAACCTTAATTTAGGTTCCTATGGGGTTGGAATTGGGTTTAGGGACCTAGAGATCCAAGATCAAGGCTTAAATCTCAAAACAGGAATTGGAGAGCAGTATCAGACGTCTAATTATAGAATCAGACATCTTATACTCAAAAATCAGAAGTCCAGACTTGTTGTCTGGACGTCCAATCAGAGTCAGGAAGGATTTCAGGTTCTGTTTTGGGTATTCTGCAGAAATTGGACATCTGACAAACTGTCTAGACGTCCAATAACACTGCAAAAGTGGGTTTGAAGTGTGCGGGAGTTGGCTAAGGGTCCTGATGTCTTAAAACTTATCTAGACATCCAGAGAAGGGTTGGAACTAGGGTTTTAGGGCTTCCTAGGGTGTTGTGACCTAATCTAAGGGTGGTTAAGGCTTGGGGAAGTCTCTAGGCTATCCTAAGGCTAGGATGGACCTAAGCTCTTCACATTTTACTGCTTTATTTCTACTTAATAGAATAGAAAACCTTTAACCCCCTTACATTATTATTCCTACGTCTAAATTAGGCCTTCTGCTCCAGCTCTGCTACAACTCCCGTTATTCCTGATCCAGCTTCAGATCCAGCTCCTGATCAGCTTATTCCTTGCATTGACATAATGCACTTAATCAGCACATTATAACATTATTTTATGCATAGCTAAAGGAAACCAGTAAAGATGCAGATAATGTGTATGCATGCATGAATAACCCTAACTTATGCTAAGTCCTAGCCTAATTTAGGTCAATTAAGACCTATGATTGCTACGCAATCAGGTGCTTGATTGGGTCCGAATAATATCTAGTCCCTCATCCTTTTTCTAGAGCACATACATGGGAAGGTCCTTAGGTTTTTAACCTAAGAGGCTTTATTAGATCTTCTTGGGAATCTCTTTCAGATCTGATCAACTTCAATCTAGCTAAGTTTGATTCTAAATCTTGGTTCCACCACTTAATTCAAAAATGCAATCTGACATGTTAGGAAAAGTGATTAGGATACATGTGTCCCAAATGACCATCAAAGGCAAAATAATTGGGGATGCCTATAGACACCACGAGGAATATTTTAAGAGGGACATTCAGGATAAATTTAAGAAAACAATGGACCACATTGTGAACCGTATGGATATAATATGGATACAAATGAACCATGGTTCAACCCGGGATGATCTCTTAGTAGAACACATGGAATTGGTGAAATTACACAACAACGATTATCTGCAATGTTTGTCAAATCCTTCCTTTCTGGAAGATCTCCAGAAATTTTTGGAAATACGAGGAGAATTGTTGAATAGGTTATATCGATCCATTGATCAAAAATACCCATCAGAAATTAATAAAACATCTTGGAGTGATTCTAGTGATCAACATAATTTCCCAAATCCCAGGTTCAAGAATCAAGGTCGTTGTGGACCCCCAACCCAAATGAATTCAAATTCAAATTTCATAACAATTAACATTCCTGATCTTAAGATGGGTTGGGAGGATCTAATTACAGGTGTTCCTAATTCTGAATTGACCGTAGGAAACCAAGAAGGTGGTCCATCAAGCTTAGATTTCTCTGACACTTGTGATAATGAGCTTAAAACAAAAATTTTGGAGAATGTAAATCCAAGCCTTATCTTATTAAGGTGATTCTCGAGAATAATTCTGACATCCCTGTAGAGCCCAGCATAGATCCTAGTGACCCAATGCCTACCTTTAACCTAGAATCTAGATCTAAGCCTAATTGGGACGAGTATGAGGCCCCATGTGATGAAATACATATTTCGAATTTGAAATATGATTCAAGGCCTGTAATTGATGAATACATCTCTCAAACCTCCTTAGAGACACTACTTGATTTCTCAGAAGTCACATCGATTTATGATACAGAAATTGAGGAGTTGGAAGAGTTGGGATTCAATTGGGTCTATCCAAGGAGCCAAGAACCCGAGCCTATGCCTAATAAGTATACCTTTTTAAGCTCGGATCTGAAAATAGGTTAGATCCAAGTCAAGTTGTTGCTTCTACACATCTTGATCCTTTCTGTGGTGGAACCTCTGATCTAGAATTGAGTTCAGAACATGATCTTCGCAAGTTCTCCGATGATTTCGATTACTATGATTTCGGAGAACCTTTGCTTCCTAACGATTATGAACCGATCTATGACCTCAACACCGATGACCCATTCTTCGACTCTAACTCTGAGGTCCCTGATCCCGAGATCATTAATTCAAAATCAGGTTCCATTGAGATGAAATCTGGTTTGGTGTTTTTTGCTTACAGAAATACTGTATCAGAATAATATGTCATCGCAGTGAAATTGCGTGGTGTAAAAATCCCGAACAAAACTAATTATCAGTAAAACTAACCATGGTGGATTAGGTCGTATCCACAAGGAGGAACAGATCAATAAATTCACAAAGTATTTTTCATTTGTATTTGTTTAATCAAGTGCACAATCCGTGCTCAAATCTGATGCGAAATAAGGCGAAAAGAAGGAACACGCGATAATTTAAAAATGCAGGGGTATGTATGTAATTTTCCTTCCATGAAATAACTTTCAATGGCATGTAACATAATTATACTTCAAGACATTAGGCTTTCTCCTTTAGGTCATGTGAGTGCCTTGATGATATTTTATGCATGTGTCAAACTCAACATATAAGAGTTAAGTGCATGAGAAAAATAATATAAACACTTAAGGGCATTCACGTAATTTCACTCACATAGATTAATTGATCAAATATTGCAATAGTGTTTTCGGCAATGGCATATTTGGTAATTAGAAATTGACCCAAAAAAGGAGGATTTTGTCCTCTTAATCTCGCGCGAAGACGAGTCGATGGGGGAGGCTGAGGAGCTCAAGGAAGGTCGAGCGTGATGAGAGCTTTCTGATGGTGGTGGTGGCACTCCAAATGGCAGCCAGAGTTGATGCCAGTGATGAAGAGGAGAGGCAGCGATGTCGGCAACTCGTCGGTGGGCGTGGCTGCAGTTGGCGTGTCTGAGGGCATGGCTAAGCTTGTGAGGTCGAGGATAGCTCAATGGAGGCGACGGCGTGGAGAATGATGGCATGTAGA
Organism: Thalassia testudinum; assembly: GCA_037157565.1. Classification (NCBI taxonomy): domain Eukaryota; kingdom Viridiplantae; phylum Streptophyta; class Magnoliopsida; order Alismatales; family Hydrocharitaceae; genus Thalassia; species Thalassia testudinum. The sequence goes on along the minus strand of JAZHRO010000063.1, from coordinate 27,101,723 downwards.
GGTGGCTGCATGGAGGGGGATCGGCGTTAATGTTGGGTTCCTCCTCCTTGTTGACGGAGAAGAAGAGGAGGAGGTGGCATGTCGGCTCGTGGGTCACGCGGGAACACCGACTGCTATCCGTGGGAGGGGTGTACGACTATGGTGGCGAGGAGGAGATGGCTGCGCGTTGGTTGCTGATGGGTTCCTCTTCTTCTGTTGGAGAAGAAGAAGAAGAGGAAGAAGGGGAGGCCAAGCAAGGAGTTGCTAGAGTTGTGGCTGATGGCGTGAACATTGCGTTGATGGAGGAAAGGCGTGTGATTGCACAGCAAAAATACACCAATAAATATGCCATCTTATGTTATTTCCTAGCACTGCCATTTCATATTAGGTAGCTATAGTTGCATTTGAAAAAAGACACATGCATGCATTTTTAAAGAGGGGAGGAGAAAGTGAATAATTGGCCATTTAATTAACATCTTCTTCAAGTGCTGCCTCTCAATTTCACCTTCTTCATTTTTTTATTTTGACTTTGAAATCGTCTCCCTCGTGTGGTTCAGGGCATGGGGCTTGCATCTCTTCTTGCCATTCCTCTGCCAGTAGCATGCTCTGTCGGCAGCATGGTTGTGGTAGCCTCCTTCTTTAAAAAGCCCTACCCTCTCCCTTGCTCTAGGAGAGCTAGGGGGAACACAAACCACCCACAGACACCTTCCTCCAGACCAAGCTCCTCCCCTCTTCCCCTCCATACGCAGTATCTCTTCCACTAAAGAGACACACTACGGTTAGGAGCAAGCTCACAGTGGTCCCACGGCCACCACTGTGAGTTCCACCACTGCCCAACTCCTCTGAGAGCAGGTGGGCGTGGTGGTTTCACGTTCTATTTTCACCGCTTAACTCCCTCGTCGCCATTGTCAACGCTCCAAGGTCTGAAGCTCCAGCAGTAGTGTCGGCCGCCAGCAATAGCACAAGCACCACGCGCACGCCAGCAGATGCCCCTGCAGACCGTCTGCAGGCTCTTTCCACGTGCGCAGGCACCTTCCAGCGTGCCCACGCACGCAGAACCGGCCACAACTGGTCACTCACTTTGTGTGGCACTGTAGCTACTGTTCACACCACTCAGCGCGACACTGTAGTTACAGTGTGGTGACCGGTTTGTTTCTCACTTATCCGGTCACCGCACGCTCTCTCTCCTCCTCGCGACCGCCTTCAGCCAGTCAGCACCAGCATCTGCATCTGTGCCCGCGCTCGCTTCTTCTCCCGTGCCCACTCCCACCCGCAATGCAGTGCACTGCGCTGCATTGCCCTCTCTCTCTCACTCCTGCACTCGCCTGCGCGCGACGACAGTGCGCACGTTCTCTCCAGCGTCTGCGCTCTGCGTTGTGCGCCTGCACGTGCCCTGGCCACCAGACGTCGCACACAGCCTCCAGACGGCTTAACTTGCCCGCTCCCTCTCATAGCCACCCGCCAGTACACGCACACACACACTCACTTGTACACACCTATACATACTTATACATCTATACATATATATATTTATATATATATATATACATACATACTAATACCTATATACATAGATACTTATACAAATATATTTATATACATATATACATATATATATCTATATACATTTATTATTATATATATATCTATATAGTTAAATTTTATACATATATATCTAGTTATATGCCTACATATATATTTACATATATATATATACATAACTACATATGCACCTATATAGTTACAACCCTATCTATATATATAAAAACATATATACATATACATATATACATATATATATTTAAATACATATCACCTACCTATATCCATATGCACTAGTCACTCCACCACGCGTTATATCGGGGGAATATCTGCACCAGTTGCTGATATTCCCCGATACCCGCGTAAAGAAAGCGCCTTCGCACACACTCCCACACATCCATCCTACACTCTACGCGGCACTTCGTCTTGTTGGTTGCTTCTTTCTAGATGTGGACCAACTCGACACTGTGCTACACGCTATTTCCACTTCCACCCCCACCTCTATATATATAATATATATATATAGACTATTTATTTCTCTAAAAGCAACCTATCTTATTTTTATTTCTCTTTTGTTTCCTGCTATTAAAAAGATAAAAAAAAGAGAGTAAAAGAGAAAAGATAATCCTTGTCTTGCAGGTACTCGGTCTTGCGAATAGCAGGACCAATTTTTTTTGGAAACCCTAAGTTGGCTCAAAGCCAAGAACAATTTGGCTTGAAGCCAAGGACCTAATTTTGAGGGTGTACCTCAAGGACAAAATTATCAGCAATAAAATCTTAAATAGAAAAAATCAAAAACATAATAATCTCACGGAAGTGATACGTTTTAGGTAAGGCGTAGAAACTTATTCACCTTTAATACCCGCCTCCCTGAGTTCGACCCTGGGCCTAAAAGTGACCAAAATAAAATTAAGTAGGCTAGGATAAAAGATTTTTGTGAAAGATGGTTAGACTCGATTTAGGTTAACCACTATATTAACTTCAATGATAATTTCACCATATTAACACAACCATTTCGAGTCCTAACACACCTTTTTCTGGCGCCATTGCCGGGGAGGTGCGCATTGAGGTAAGTTTCTATTCCATTCCTTTGATTATCTCTTCTCACACCCTTCTCTTCACGGGTGTTTTTGTTTGCTGGTGTGCAGGTAAACCAATTGCAAGGAGAAGGCAAGCAGAGGAAGTTGGAGATGTGGGCAGATCCAAGGCGGGAACGAGAGCATGAAGTCGCCAGCACTGCACTGAAGCTTCGCCCACGTTGCTGAAAAGGTAGGTCTCTCTCTCTTAGCAACTTAGGTTAACTTGTCGCCTAAATAAAAAAAAAAACCTAAAAAAATACTTCTTGGGATTTCTTGGGGCAAGTAGATTAAAAAATCACTTGTTTGATTGTCAGCTATCACCCCCACCACCCCGGGATTTCTCGCCAAACTTCGCATAGCGAAGATCCAAGAATCTTGATTATTGAATCTTTCGTTGTGTGAAGTATTCTTTGAGGCAAGATTAAATAGATTGATTGCCATCATTTATCCACAATTCGGGATCACATTTTTTGGTGGGGAGAATTGGAATTAAGTTGATTCCAACCCTACCACGACCTTTCACGTGCCTGAGATTTGATCCCGAATATTTCAACCCCAACACTTTGATTTTCTTTACATTATCTTGTGGTTGAGCCTTGTCTGTGGAACATCATTTTGGTGATTGGGAGCACTTGAATTGAAGTGCTTTGGCTCCCTTTCACACTAACCTAAAATTGACTCGTGCATCCACACAGAAATTTCCACCTAGGGAAGCCCATTAAATATTTAGCATGCATTAACCAACTCACATTGAAGAAGGGTTTGTTGGGCATAGAAGAACTTGTATTTTCTCAAAACCTGGAGATAGGTTGAATTGGTAACTCAGCGAAATCTTAAAATCCATACTACTTAAGGCTGAAATTCTAAAAATCATTCACCAACTAAAACTTCAATTCGGGGAGATTTCCCTATTGCATGCTTGGTTTACACACTTTCTAAAAATAACACACTTGGGCATTACCCGTATACAACTCCCTTCACATTCCTGAAGCACTTCATCCTAAGCCTCTAATTAAAACTGGTAGCAACTTGACCCTTATTAAGGATTGGAGGTCTAACTACCTGCGTGTAATGCCTACGTGCTGGTGTAGGTTCCCGCGTGCTATCGGGTGTCTAAGACTGGGGCAAACGGCCTTTCAATCTGGCTCGGTGGTTCCGCGGTGCTCGCATTTGGTTCCGTAGGTTGTGATAGTAGGTAACTTAGATCTTTAGGTCTAAGGGCACATTGTAGAGGTTAGGACTTTGGTTACCTTGATTTGTCATCAAGTGTACCTTTGCGGCATCATTTCTCTCATCCCCTTTTCCCTTCTTATCTCCCTAATTCTTCCTGTGTTAGTGCATGTTTGGGAGGAGGTCACAAAACCCTGAATTGTTTGAATTGTCTGATAATTTTAGGAAAGAAGCCGAATCATCATCCTCCTCCACAAACATGGCTGCACGCCCATCCTCAAATTCTGAGGGAGGAAACCACCCTCAAAACCCACTAGGTGGTGGAGCCATGGACCCCATAACCCACCTCCAAGCCCAAATGGAAATGTACAATGAGTAGATTGAAGCCATTAGGGAAACCTTGGAGGAAATGTAGAACCCTCCCGAATTGGAGGAGCCTAGGTCTCTTAACTCTTATCAAAATCCCGCTGCTACAGTGACCATAGGACAAATTTGGGTCCCCATGGGCGGGGATGATTTTGAATTGAAATCCAATATAATTGGCCTGATAAACTTCCACTTCCATGGTCTTGCAAGTGAAGATCCTTTTCACCATTTGGAAGACCTAACCCGATTGGCTGAAATGGTTAAACCAAGAAACATCGGGTTATCAATTGTCCTCATGAAAATGTTCCCATTTTCGTTGCGGGATAAAGCATCGCAATGGTTACCCACCCTTGGGAGTACCATCCATTCTTGGGAAGAGATGCAAATAGCATTTCTCAAGAAATTCTTCCCAATCGGGCGAACTAATGTGCTTCGCCATGTTATAACTTCCTTTACGCAACAAAACGACGAACAGTTTCATGAGGCTTAGGAGAGGTATAATGACCTCCTCCGGAAGTGTCCACACCACGGTCTGCCTAAGTGGCATATAGCCCAGTTTTTCTATTATGGGCTAAATGAGATTTTGAAGCAGATTGCAGATGCTTCCTGCGGAGGGAATTTCATGAATAAAGACGAGAATGGAGCATTCAAATTATTTTAAAACATAAGCGAAAACTCAATGAACAATGCCTCCATTGTCGCCTTTAATAGTACTAGCCTGCCCCGTAATGTTTACGAAGTTGACACGGGACCCTCCCATTCATTCACTGATCGTAACCTTATCGCACAAAACTTGGATGAATCTCCGTCGTGCACAAGAAGCTGGACAAGCTTCTGGCCAATCCCGCCCGTTCTATGGCAAACACCCCCACCTCACCACTTCGTCACAATCCTAATCCTTCCAACACCAGGCTTATCCCGAAAAACCCCGTGAGATCTTCCTTACTGAGTGTCGCGCCAAGCGATTTGGTAAGTCATGTGGATCTGGCTTCTGCAAGCTAGTATTTTGACACGGAGGACCAAGCCTCCGTGTGCTCGGATGCATATTTACATGTAGACTCGTCTTCTGTCTTAGAAGATGCTTGTGCCCTAGGGAACAACTTGTTCTCTGCTACTTATAACCCAAGGTGGAGAAATCACCCAAACTTTGCATGGTCTAATAACCCGTAGCGCCAAAACCTCGCGAGTGGGCCAATGGGACTGTCTGCACCCGTCATCCCAAGGGCCCAGTCTAATCCTGTGGCGAATCCACCATCGGGTCCTTGCATACCGCAAATAGAACATGCATCAAGTCCTCTTGATAAACTGATGCGAATGATGACGGAAATGTCTAAGCGCCATGAAGAGAACATGACCTCTCTTCAACACCAATTGGCATAGTAGAATGTTGAGATCAGGCAACTACGTATGGCAACTCGATCTCAGGGCACTCTTCCAGCCCAACCTATTCCCAACACGCGAAATTTCGTACCCCGTGGTCCTCAACCACAGGTATGACCTTCTCAGGGGCAAGTTCATATTCTGCAAGCACTGAGCATTCCTCCGGGATTTCAGGCTAATCCCGGTGCAGCATCTCACCCTTATGTCCCTATTATGAACCCTCCTCTACGTTATGATCCCACTAGACCCGCTATGTCCAATGCGATTACTACAAGGAGTGGTAAGAAAACCGTCAATCCGCCTTGACCTGATCCTGGCCCATCTTTTTCATCGCCCTCTCACTCGGGATGCACACCGCATTCGCGAGAGGACGATACACCCAAACTAGTGCCAGAATCGATCCCATTTCCTGAGGCTCTACTGAGGGAGCCAAAAGGCAAGAAAAAGGATACGCAGGCTTTTGATAACCTGCGTAATTTATTCAGGGGTGTTGAAATCAATGTACCCCTGTTAGAGGCTATCGACCACATACCTACTATTGCCCGATTTTTCAAAGACTACACTACACCCAGGCGACAGTCAAAGAAAACAAAGAATCCGGTGGTTCTCTCACCTCATACGAGTTGTGCTATACTGTCAAATCTACCACTGAAGCAGAAAGATCCGGGCACACCGCTTATTTCTTGTAGCATCCAAGGCTGCAATTTTAACCGTGCTCTGCTTGATCTAGGATCTTCCATCAATCTTATACCAACCATCATGCTCGAGAAATTTGCCTTAGGGAATCTGAAACCCACCCCTGTCACGTTACAGTTGGCAGATCATTCTATCAAAATACCAAAGGGTGTGGTGGAAGACGTTGTGATTAGGGTCAACAGTCTCTGTTTTCCTGTTGACTTTCTTATTTTGGATATGGAAGTTCCTAGCTCACTTTCTGATTGTCCGATCATCCTTGGTCGACCTTTCTTGGCCACAGCCCGCGCCCATATCGACTGCGAGTCGGGTTGTATTGAGATTGCTGTTGGATTTGAGAAGCTCAAGCTTAACATCTTCAAGGCTGCCAAGAACTTTGATTGCGATTGCATTGAGGATGACACGTCTGAAGAGGACATGGCTGTCAGCACATTTATCGGACTAATAGGGACCTATTCTGACTGCTGTGGATTGCCTTTAAACACAGAAGATTGCCTGACCGCCACATATTGTGGTGTTCCCCCATCCCTTCCTTTTCCCGTACCTTCTCCTGACCAGACTTCTAACGAGGTTTTCTCCACTTCCCATGCCTCATGGCCTGAGTCATATTCGGGCTACTCACAGCCGATCCACACTCTTGAAGATCGGATTGCCCTTTCTTTCCCGCCAAATCAGGCGGATTTGCAACTCCACACTGGGACCTTGAGCCCACATACTACTCACTGGGGCTATCCCTTTTTGGATCCATCTATCCAAGATGCCCCTCTTCTTGGCCAAACTAAGGGCCAACTTCTTCCTCCTGACTTGTTTTTTTCTGATCCGCTTGGGACACTCTCGTCCCAAGGAATGCCAGATCTTTCACCATCCTCTCCTGACTGAAAGAGTTGCCTAATATGCTTAAGTATGTTTTCTTGGGACCAAATGAAACGCTCCCCATAATCATCAGTTCAAAATTGACCAGGGAGCAAGAGTGCAAACTAACAAAGGTCTTGATGGAACACAAGGCAGCCATTGGATGGTCCTTATCAGACTTAATTGGCATTAGCCCCTCCTATTGCACTCACCGTATATATACGGAGGAGGAGTCTCAACCTTCCCGTGAGATGCAGTGACGTCTCAACCCTAACATGTGGGAGGTCATTAAAAAGGAAATTATTAAGTGGCTGGATGCGGGTATAATCTACCTGATCAGCGATAGCCCCTAGGTGAGCCCGATTCATGTCGTGCCCAAAAAGGCGGGACTCACCATCCGTGTCAATGACAGGGGTGAATCCATCCCTACATGCACGCGTACATCTTGGAGAGTGTGTGTAGATTATAGGAAACTAAATGCTACAACTAAGAAAGATCACTTTCTACTACCTTGCATTGACCAAATCCTGGAGCGGTTAGCGGGAAATAAAATTTTCTATTTCATGGATGGATTCTCTGAATATAACCAAGTGGCAATTGACCCTCAGGACCAAGAGAAAACCACCTTTACCTGCCGCTTCGGAACCTTTGCATTTAGAAGAATGCCGTTCGGACTTTGTAACGCGCCAACAACTTTCTAGAGATGTATGCTGGCGGTATTCCATGACATGGTGGGTGACTTTCTCGAGGTTTTCATGGATGACTTTTCGATCTTTGGACCCTCTTTTGATGACTGTCTTGCCAACATGACCTGTATCCTTCGGAGATGTATTGATGTGAACCTCGTGCTTTCCTGGGAAAAAAGTCATTTTATGGTACACGAGGGAATTGTTCTCAGGCATATCATCTCCGATAGGGGTATCGAGGTTGATAGAGCTAAGCTTGATGTAATTGATGATTTACCTGTGCCTGGCTCTGTCAAACAAATCCGCTCCTTCTTGGGACATGTCGGTTTCTACAGGAGATTCATCAAAGACTTCTCCAAGATTTCTAGACCTTTAACTCATCTCCTATCAACCGATGTACCCTTTGATATGGGCCCTGACTGCATACGAGCATTCACGCAGCTGCGCGAGGCTATCACCAAGGCCCCTGTTCTCCAGCCACCTGATTGGTCCCTCGACTTTGAACTCATGTGTGACGCTTCCGACCTTGCAGTCGGAGCCATCCTGGGACAAAGACGCGATAGACACCCCTTCGTGGTGTACTACGCCAGTAAGAAGTTGGACGAGGGCCAGCATAATTATACTACCACTGAGAAAGAACTACTGGTGGTCGTCTTTTGGCTGGAGAAATTCCACTCTTACCTTTTGGGCTCACATGTTGTATTCACTGACCACGCGGCCATTCGCCATCTCATGCACAAGAAGGATGCCAAGCCTAGACTGATTCGTTGGATCCTTCTGCTCCAAGAATTTGACATTGAGATCCGTGATAAGGTCGGAGCCCAAAATGTTGTGGCTGATCATCTCTCTAGACTGGACCCTGACCACATTGCCGATTAACGAGGTTTTCCCCGATGAGCACCTATTGGCAATTAATGTGGCAAGTGGACCTTGGTATGCCGACATTGCCAACTACCTTGCTTCTGGTTCCCTTCCACGTGGCTGGACTAAAAACCAGCGCGAGTGTCTCATTGCAGAAGCAAAGTATTATTTCTGGGATAATCCACTTCTTTTTCGAATAGGTGCTAACCAGATCATCCGTCGCTGTATTCCTGACAACGAATTCCCCAGTGTGCTATCCTTCTGCCACGATTAGGCCTGTGGAGGCCATTTCTCTGGGAGGAAAACTGCAGCCAAGGTGTTACAGTGCGGTTTCTTTTGGCCCTCCCTTCACCAGGATGCACACAATTATGCTAAACATTGCACTAGGTGCCAGTCGTTAGGGTCAATGTCACGTCGTGATATGATGCCCTTGCAACCCGTCCTAGCTGCTGAAATTTTCAACATTTGAGGAATCGATTTCATGGGTCCCTTTCCTCCCTCCAATGGCTTCGAATACATCCTCATGGTTGTTGATTATGTTTTGAAATGAATCAAGGCTATTCCCACGTGCCATGCTGACCATGTCATATCCACTCGATTTGTCAAAGACCACATTTTTGCACGCTTTGGGATCCCTTCAGCCATTATCTCAGATGGAGGAAGCCATTTTACCCATGCTTCTTTTCGGGCTCTTCTGAGGAAATATGGAGTCCACCATCATATCGCATCTCCGTATCATCCTCAGACGAATGGCCAGGTTGAGCTATCGAACCAGCAAATCAAGCAAATTCTCCTGAAAATGGTTTGGCCTGACCGTAAGGATTGGTCCGACAAGTTGATTAACGCACTTTGGGTGTATCAGACTGCCTTCAAGGCTCCCCTTGGTATGTCTCCTTATAGAATCGTTTACGGGAAGCCTTGTCATTTGCCCGTGGAGTTGGAGCACCGCGCTTATTGGGCAGTTCGCCAATGTAACCTCAGCCCAGACCTGTGTGGTCGAGAAAGGAAACTCCAACTCCAAGAGCTAGAAGAACTCCGTCGTGAAGCTTATGATTCTGCCTTAACTTTCAAGAAACGCACTAAGGCTTTTCACGACAGCCGTATCCGATGGAAGGAATTTGAGCCCTCTCAGCAAGTTTGGCTTTACAATGCTCGGCTCAAATTCTTTCCAGGGAAATTGAAGTCCAAATGGACTGGTCCCTTTTTGGTCTCGTGACCATTTCCCAACGGGGCTATTGAAATTGAAAATCCCAAATCTGGGCATAAATTTACGGTCAATGGGCAGCGATTAAAACCTTATCTTACTCATGAACCTGCCCCCGTTGGAGAAACGGTTGCCCTGCTAGAGGGTAACTAATGTCGTGCCTCAGTCTGAGTCCAGCTGGGGACGTTAAATTCAGTGCTCGTTGGGAGGCACCCCAACAGCACTCCACTGTCACATACACTTCACTTTGCACCTTTTCACTTCACCACCCACCATCCACCCACCCTACCACCCTGCTATACCCTGCACATTAACTCTCGCTCCCCAACTCTCGCTCCCCGATCTTTGAACCTTCCTCTACCCTACCCTGCATGCATATGAGGACATAGCATCGTTTGGCATGGGGGGGTGGATAGGCATCTACAGGATCTGGGTATTATATGGTATCATGCAGCTTCCATCCATCTATATGTACATAAAAAAAAAGGTGTTTAGTAATGATCTGAAGGCTGAAAAAAAAATACAATAAGTGTTTATGGATATTCAACCAATGTTTTGAAGTCTTTCCAGGCCACAGAAGCTTGATTCGCTCAGGCTCGGCTTAATTCACTTGAGCATTGACAAGATAGATCAGAATCTCTCCTAATTAAGGACGTATTCTTGTACCTGAGACATCAGTACAGGATCTGTTGGTTTGCTTCTACGCGAGAGCCTAAGTAATCTTAGTTCACACTGCACATATCAAGAAAGACCAGGTGAACATAAGATCCAACCCTAGTGTTCATTAGGGAAGGTGGAGTCCTTAGTTGTGCATGCAAGTAGACTTTTTATCTCAGGCTTTAGTCTTGTGTCTAGGAGAAACTCTTTCCACCAAAAGAAAAGTGTGCACCTCCAAATAAAGTTGTAAGAGATATACTGACACTTGTTTAAAAAAAAAAAACTATGCAAATAAGTCAGTATATCTTGCAAATGTCTGTAAATTCTTATCCTTAAAAGTTTTTTAGGACAAGTTACAAATACCCTGTTTCCACCATATATTCTTTGAGCCATAAATGTAATGGGAGTTGAGATTTCCGTCATCACTTTAATGGTCAATCTGAAGACACGAGCTGAAACTGGGACCAACCTGCACTTAAAGATTCGTGAAACCCTGGGCATGAGTCTTAATGTTCATCTGGTCAGTCTTGATCCTTCACTATGCACAAGCCATAATCTCTTGAGCTCTCGAGTACGGCAAAAACCTTCTGAGTCCTGGAAATTGTACTTAAGGTTTAAATATCAAGAGTCCACATTAGTCGAGAGATTGTCTATGTCGCATAAGACTTAAAGTACTGGTAGTCTTCTCTGCAATTGGTTCTTACAATATCCGACAAATAAGCACACCCATGTCGCCTTAGAAGAAAATCTTCAGCTTAAGATCATTTCTAAATAAATACAAAATGTTTTGCTAGGGACTAGCAAAAGATAGGCATGGGGGTATGATTGCACAGCAAAAATACACCAATAAATATGCCATCTTGTGTTATTTCCTAGCACTACCATTGCATATTAGGTAGCTATAGTTGCATTTGTAAAAAGACACATGCATGCATTTTTAAAGAGGGGAGGAGATAGTGAATAATTGGCCATTTAATTAAAATCTTCTTCAATTGCTACCTCGCAATTTCACCTTCTTCATTTTTTATTTTGACTTTGAAATCGTCTCCCTCGCGTGGTTCAGGGCATGGAGCTTGCATCTCTTCGCACCATTCCTCTGCCAGTAGCATGCTCTGCTGGCAGCATGGCTGGTCATGCACACGTGCAGCATGGCTGTGACAACCTCCTTCTTCTTTAAAAAGCCCTGCCCTCTCCCGTGTGCAAGGAGAGCCGAGGGGAACACAAACCACCCATAGACACCTTCCTCCAGGCCAAGCTCCTCCCCTCTTCCCCTCCATACGCAGTAGCTCTTCCACTGAAGAGACACACTGCGGGCAGGAGCAAGCTCACAGTGGTCCCACGACCACCACTGTGAGTTCCACCACCGCCCAGCTCCTCCGAGAGTAGGTAGGCGTGGTGGTTTCACCTTCTATTTTCACCACTTAACTCCCTCACCGCCATTGTCAACGCTCAAAGGTCTGAAGCTCCAGCAGCAGTGTCGGTTGCCAGCAACAGCGCAAGCATCGCGTGCATGCCAGCAGATAGCCCTGCAGACCATCCGTAGGCTCTTTCCAGATGCGTAGGCACCTTCCAACATGCCCGCGCATGTAGAACCGGCCGCAACCGGTCGCTCACTCTACGCGGCACTGTAGCTACTGTTCACACCTCTCAGCGTGACACTGTAGCTATAGTGCGGTGACCGGTTTGTTTCTCACTTATCCAGTCACCGCATGCTCTCTCTCCTCCTCGCGACCGCCTCCAGCCAGTCAGCGCCAACGCTTGCGTCTACGCCCACGCCAGCGTCTTCGCCTATGCCCACTCCCGCCCGCAACGCAGTGTGCTACGCTACGCAGTGCGCTGCGTTGCCCTCTCTCTCTCACTCCCACACTCGCCTGCGTGCGATGACAGCGCGTGCATTCTTGCCAGTGTCTGCACGTGCCCTAGCCACCAGATGTCGCACACAGCCCCTAGACGGCTTAACTCACCCGCTCCCTCTCACAGCCACCCGCCAGCACACGCACACACACACTCACTTGTTCACACTCACGTGTACACTCACACACTCACTTGTACACACCTATACATACTTATACATATATACATATATATATATTTATATATATATACATATTAATACCTATATACATAGATACTTATACAAATATATCTATATACATATATTACTATATATATATCTATATAGTTAAATATATATACATATATATCTAGTTATAAATATATATATATACCTATATATATATATTTACATATATATATATATATACATAACTACATATACACCTATATAGGTACAACCCTATCTATATATATATATATACACACACACACACACACACACACATATATATACACATATATACATATAGATATATTTATATACATATCACCTACTTGTATCCATATGCACTAGTCACTCCACCACGCGTTATATCGCGGGAATATCTGCACCAGTTGCTGATATTCCCCGATACCCAAGTAAAGAAAGCGCCTCCGCACACACTCCCACACATCCATCCTATACTCTACGCGTCACTTCGTCTTGTTGGTTGCGTCTTTCTAGACGTGGACCAACTCGACACTATGCTACACATCATTTCCACTTCCACCCCCACCTCTATATATATAATATATATATATAGACTATATTTATTTCCCTAAAAGCAACCTATCTTGTTTTTATTTCTCTTTTGTTTCCTGCTATTAAAACTATAAAAAAAAGAGTAAAAGAGAAAAGATAATCCTTGCCTTGCAGGTACTCGATCTTGCGAATAGCAGGACTAGTTTTTTTGGGAAACCCTAAGTTGGCTCAAAGCCAAGAACAATTTGGCTCGAAGCTAAGGACCTGATTTTGAGCGTGTACCTCAAGGACAAAATTATCAGCAAAAAAATCTGAAATAGAAAAAACCAAAAACATAATAAACGCACGGAAGAGATACGTATTAGGTAAGGCGTAGAAACTTATTCACCTTTAATCCCCGCCTCCTTGAGTTCGACCCTAGGCCTAAAAGTGACTAAGATAAAATTAAGTAGGCCAGGATAAAAAAATTTTGTGAAAGATGGTTAGACTCGATTTAGGTTAACCACTATATTAACTTCAACGATAATTTCACCATATTAACACAACCTATTCGAGTCCTAACAGTGTGCTGCTTCTTGTGTGCGTGTGTGCACGCTCACACAAGCAGGTGCGAGGGATATGGTGGCATGTGCACACGAGGACTATTACTACAATCTGCATGCGAGGAAGTTGATGGGTGCAGGTGCAAAGGGGGTGTTGGCACTGCATGAGGAGGAGGTGGTCTCTTGTGAAGAGGATGAAGCAGGGTGGTGGTCGCGGGTGGAGTACTGCTGACGTTGAGGATGGGCTTCTTGGGTTAATGGAAAGGATGCACACTGTTGCAGTGAAGGTGGAGATCTCTTGTTCTCAAAGAACAAGGAGAGGGAAGGTGATCTTCAGACATCCAGGAAGGTTCCCGAACAACTTAACTGGGGGGCAGGCGTGCGGTTGAAGGCTCTAATGGTGGCTCACGGTGGCGGAGTTGGGCACACGGTGTAGGTTGAGAGAGGAAGGATATGGAGCATGGTGATGAAGTCGGAGACGTAGTGGCAGATGTGGTTGCGGGTGTCGATGCTATCACCACCGATCGCGGTGATGATTCGTTGGAGGTGAGACGCAGTGGTGGTGGTGACGTCGACAGTGGAGGAGCCTCCTCCCCTTGGAGAGGGAGAGAGTTGGAGAGGGAGGACCTCTCCTGGAGAGAGGAGATAGATGACTCCCCCCCTTCTGCCGTCCCCTGCTATATAAGGATCGAAAGAGAGAATCAAAGAGAGTCAGAGAAGGAAAGAGAAAAAACAAAATTGTAATTTTATGTTGCCATTTGAGGGAGAGAGAGATAAGGAATCCATGATATTTTTATGTGATTAAAAGAGGCAAGTGGTTTTAGGGAAAATAAGGAAGTGATTAAGAGATGCAAAAGAATGATTCTCTTGCCAAAATTTTCCAAGATAAAATTCCCACAATGTGACATCTCAAATTTAGATTTGATGTGAAGTCCTTGCCTTCAAAGTGAATAATTAGTTCTTTCACATAAATATTCAAGTAATTAATGCATGAAATGATACATTCAAGGCTTACACATTTTGTCATTATCAAAAATGGTTTAGATTAAATTCTCCTCCAAATAATATCGTACTTAAGCATTAAATTAGTCCACTGAAGTGGACCTATCAGAATCATTCCTTTTTGATCTTTAGGATTCAGAAACAGTAAGTGCCGAGTGTGTCTGCAATCCAGAGTTTGAATCTTTTCTTTACTCAGATTTTTATGATCCTATAAGCACTCTTAAGGCATTTACCTTTGATTTTATGGCTGTTATGAGGACTCTCTAGATGAACCTAGTTTTGAAACCTTTCTAGTGGAGCCCTCAACACACATAGTTTTGAAAGAAATCACCTCTTCTACACCACATATAGAACCTTCTCAAATCCAATCCCAACCTCGGCCTGCCACCGGAATCAATTTCTACTCTAATTCTCCTCTCGATGATCCGATCACATGTGATTCTCCTCCATCTTTTGATCGAGATTTGGACATCAATCAAACTACTAATCACGTCCCATCTTTCTCTGAGCACTTTTGTAGGGTTCATACATTGTCCACAGATTCATTTTCTTTCAAGGATCCCTTCACCCTTACCCGCACACATAATCAACTCACCTACTTAATCCTCGGCTGCGACCCCACGCACGTAGCCGTGGACCTGGTTACACATACCCATATACCTGACTAAGGTTTGGATATTTGAGAGAAGAGGAAGGGAAGGAAGGAAAAAGAGAGAGAGAGCAGGGTAGGGGAGGGTTTTGCTCCTCCATGCATTGGCCAACACTTAGCCGTGAGAGAAGAGAAGAAGGAGAAGGTTGCTGTGAAGAAGAAAAGAGGGAAGGTAGAAGAGGAAGGAGAGAAGAAGGAAGAAGAAGATCAGAAGAAGAGTACTGTAGTAGGCGACATTTAAGTCGTCTAACTTAATATTCAGATGTCTGATCACTTTTCATTTATTTAACATGATTGAGTAGTTTATATACATGTGCTTAGACTAATAATTGGTGATTCAAATCACCATTATTTTGTCTTAGATATCTTTTTGGTATCTTTAAGTCTTGAAATACTTATGTTATTCATTGAATATCTAATGTGACATATTAGCATTTATTGAATATCATTATTCTTGGCTTATTCCTATGCTCATTTATATTTTAATTGAGATTAGCGCATGAATGCAATTGTTAATCACACTTGATCTGGTTTTAAGTGAGTCGCATTGTAGAACAGTTGATCAAGCGTTATTAACAAATAAGAAGTTTTTATTACTTGAAAACCTAAGTATCCAAGGTCGAACATAGGGAGAAAATGGAAACTATTCACTAATCTCAATAAATGTAATTTGAATACTTAAATCTACTCTAAATCTAATTCAGAAGATAATGCAGGAGTTTATGGATATTAAAATATAGCAAAATAAAGAGATTGAGAAGAATAGAGCCAAAAGTCCGATTCTCTTTGTTCTTTAGCTTCTCCTTTCTTCTCTCTTTTCTTCTTCTTCTTTCTCTTCTTTCCTTTAGCTTTGTCTCTTTCTTCTTTTCTCTGACTTTCCTCTACGAGTCTTTGGCCTTAGCTTTCTTTCTTTCCTTATTTGTCTTTGGCTTCTTTTTCCTTGTCTTCTTCTTTGCCTTGATTTCTCCTGCCTTCTTCTTCCTTCTTTGCCTTCTGATTTCCTTCTTTCTCTTTCCTTCTTCAGCCACGCCTTTCTCTACTACAGTGCCTTCTTTCCCTTGGCCTTGGCTTCTACTTTAGCTTCCTCAACTTCTGCCTTCAGCCCTTTGCTTTTCTTCTTTCTCCTTCTTCTTCAGTAGCACCTCTTCCTTCCTTCTTCTTCCTTAGCTTCTCTACTTTCCTTACCTTAGCTCCTCTTCCTTCTCCTTCTTTCTCTGTGGCTATGCCTTCCTCTTCCTTTCTTCTTTTCCCTACACACACACGAGTGCAAATCCTATCCCCTACCCTCCCCACGTACACTCTCTCTCTGCTTCTCTCTTCACTCTCTTAGAGCCAGCTGGGTAATCAGATTGGGTTATGCGCACCTGGGTCCAGGTGCACTGGTGTGGGTGGTTCGCGAGGAGTGCACAGTTAAACAGGTCAATCAGCCAGGTTTGCGGGAACATGGGTCGCGGACAAGGCAGGTAAGCATGGGTGAGGGGACCTCACCCCATGTCTTGAGGCGAAGAGAAGGAAACACAAAAACAATAAAAATGACTCACCACGCTCTTGAGTTTCCGCACCCGTGAGAGGACTTCGCTTAATTGCTACAGCTAGGCTCTCCTTCAAGGCCAATTGCCTGCTGAATGCGTGCGCGAGTCCAACCTGCACCTTCTAGACCTGGAGACCTGGAGCGAAGCGCCTGGGTTGAAGCTTGCGAGCTCCTTGCTTGTGCGTCAATGGCGGAAAGGGGTTAGACCTGCGATCACTCCATACAGCCTTGCGGCCCCATTAGAACATATAGGTATCTTCACCGTGGCACGGCGAAGGTGCCTAGGTGGATGGCTGGCCGTGGGGCAACCTAGGCGCGTGTGCCTAGGTCGCTCTGTGGCTGTGGTAATGGGTATATTCGGTGGGCATTTGGGGAGGTGTTGGAGGTCATTGGAGGGGCGGATGATGATCAGTGGGTGATGGCGAAGGTTATGAGGGGTCTGGTGAGGTTGATGGAGGAGGTGTGGAGGTGACGGAGGCACCTCGCAGGTGTTTGGCCGGAGATGGGAATGATGGTGATGGTCTGCAGTGTCGAGGGGATAAAAATAGAAATAAATGAAGGGGAAATAAAGAGAGGAGGGAGAGGAAGAGTTCTAACCTACTTTAGAGACGAAAGGAGGGAGGAGGCAGACAGCTCATACCTACTGCAGCCGGAGATGAAGCTTCCAGTGGAGGGAGAACGGCAACGACGAAGAGGCTGGAGGCGCGCGTGCAGGTATTGCGCGACGCAGAGGAAGGAGATGAAGTTGTCTTTGCCACTGGTATTGTGGCAGAGCAACGAGAAGGAGGAGGAGGAGTCGCCGGAGCCTGCTGGACACTTGGCCGGAGGAGAAGGGGAGGAATTGGAGGTGGTCTCCTGCCAAGCCAAGCTAAATGGGAGCGGTCGGATCAGGGGGTCTCTTTATAGGTGCTGGTAGAGGCTCTTGTTCTTGGAAGGCAAGCTTCCAAGTGCAAGAGTCCTCTTCGGAGAAGGAAATAGTGGGAGACCCAAATCTCTCGAGCATTCGCACGAGAAATTGGGTGCGAATCAAACCTTGGAATTACATTCACATGAAAGGGAATTCTTCAGAGAATCTCCCTTCCAAATCTAGATCTCTGAGGAATTTGGGGGAAATCCTCCTCAAATCCTCGCCGGAGTAAGACTCCTCCGTTGTAATGGTAGAGGGACCTAATTGCAAGAGTGGTGAGGAATAGGGGGTCTGCACAATGAATTTCAAAAGCTAAGGGTCAAAATGTAATTGGGTGGACTGTTTTACAAAGTAGGTCAAGGTGACCTTCCCTTAGGTCCAAACTTTGTTACAAACCTAATTTGGACCTAAGGAATCTAATGGTAAAGTTGTATTTTAGGTTTGACTACGTTTGATTGGACATTTCACACAAAAACCTAAATTAAGTCAAACAATTAGCTAGGACCCCTATTTAGGTTAAAATAGGTTCCAAAGGCCAATTTGAAGGTTCTAAACCTTAGGGGATATTTTTCCATAAATTTAAGAGGGTTTAGTTGATTTTTAGCCTGACCAGAACCTTGTTGAATTAAGCGGGTCTGTTTTAGGGTTACAACAAATCATTTAATTCTCAGATTACATGTTAACCCTTTTCTGATTGAACCAACCCACTTTTTATCTTGTTTAGACCATTTGACCTATGTTTAGCCCCTGATAAATCCCATTGATGTACTGCAATGGTAAAATTGCAATTTTACCCTTTATTTCTATTTTCTTCTCAGAACATTTATTCCTTGAATTAGGCCCTTCTCCAGGTTATGTAGGAGCTTTTATTCTCTTTCTTAGGTCAAAATGAGCTAGTTAGGGTTCATGATGATGTCATCAGCAATACTTGCTCCCTGTGTTCGACGTCGGACTTCATTTTTAGATATTCGAGTTATAAATTTATTTGTTGACAAGTGATTTCGACTATTTTAAAACATCAATTTCTCTCCTGATCAACAGGCACTCGGAAGCATAGCTAAGAGGGACATGATGCCTTTAAACCTGATTCTTCCCGTCGAAATCTTCGACGCTTGGGGCATCGATTTCATGGGACCTTTCCTCCCTTCATTTGGACACCAGTACATTCTCGTAGCTGTTGACTATATGTCCAAGTGGATTGAGGCTATTCCCACCCGAACCAATGATCACAAGGTGGTCATCGATTTTGTCAATAAAAATATCTTTAGTCGGTTCGGGATTCCGAGGGCCATCATCAGCGATGGTGGTACTCACTTCACCAATGCCCAGTTTCCTAATTTACTAGCAAAATACAGGGTGAATCATAGAATTTCTACACCCTACCACCCTCAGACAAATGGACAAGCTGAGATCTCCAATCGAGAGATAAAGGACATCCTGCAGAAGATGGTTAGGCCTGGTAGAAAAAACTGGACTCAAAAGCTTGATGACGCTCTTTGGGTCTACCGTACTGTACAAAATGCCTATCGGCATGTCACCATTTTGTCTGGTGTATGGTAAGGCGTGACATTTACTCATAGAGATTGAACATCGGGCATTCTGGGCAATCAAGAAATGCAACTTTGATTTAAGTTTAGCCAGAAAGACCAGGAAACTCCAACTATCTAAGTTGGAGGAGCCTAGAAATGATGCATACGAGAATGCCAAGATGTAAGGCTAGGACCAAAGCTCTTCATGACCAGTTGATTTCCTGCAAGGGCTTTGAGCCGAACCAGAAGGTCTGGCCCTTTGATTCTCCACTTAAGCCCTTTCCCTGTAAGCTTAGGTCAAAGTGGAATAGCCCGTTCATCATTAATCGGATATTCCCAAACAGAGCCATTGAGATTTCTGACCCAAAGATGGGTAATTCTTTCAAGGCCAACGGACAATGTCTAAAACCTTACATTGATCGCGTTATAACAAAACCTATCTCAAACAAGGTTGCTTTAACCTTAATCTGACTTCTTTAGCTAGACCCTACCTAGCTGATGGCACTAAACTCAGCACTTGTATAGTCTGACTCAAAGCTAACCAGAGCATCATGAAATACTGGTGATATTTTTCCATTCTACCCTTTTCTCATGCCTTCTATTTTCATTGAGGACATTGCATAGGCTAGGCATCAGGGGGTGGATTCATTTTTTAATCATATTATCAGCTCTATGGATTCCTTGCAAATTTTCCTTATTTTTCCCTTTTATTTAAAAAAAAAGAGAAAAAATTGAATTAGGAAAAGAAAATTTTGGTTTTAGAAATTTTCAACCTTAGGAAATAATACAGTAGGACCTGAATACTTAGATCCCTCAGGTCTTCGGGCTTAATCAGCCCCTGGTGTCCACTAAAATGTGGACTTGTTTCTTGAGTCCTCGCCATTTGAAAATTCATTTCTAATTGGTTAATAAGTTGGGGTGATAAGTATACGACTTACCAACCCGCCCTCTGATTTGAGGGAACTTATAGTCTAAGCATCTACACATTCTTCGCACTAACTCACTATTTGGCAATTTTAATAGAAATTGGGTATCTAATGAACCTTCTAAGGTGGTATGGTTGGCAAGTTGTCCGTGGTAACAGCTCATCTGCCGATTGTCCAGAGCCCAGCCACATAACCATTCTCTTCTTGCTGCCTTTAGGTAAATCTTAGATCAGCGAAGCCACCTACTTATAAAAAAAAACAAAGAAAAATACCCAAAAAGAAAGTAAAAGGAAATAGAAAAGAAGAAAAGAAGAAAGAAATAAGCCACATTTCACAGCACGAGCATGACTAGCAAGTTGTCGGTGGTAACAACTCATTGGTTGGTTGTTTAGAACCCAGTTCATGAAATGCACGTATAATTCCTTCACTTTGGATGAAGCGGGGAAGTAGAATAATCTGGAGAGATATACACTGGATTTTCCCTTATGTTAACCCCATAAAGATAAAAGTAGGGAGAAAGCTACCGGTCATATATATTCACCTTTAGACAGAATTCCTTTTTAAAGTCACCTAGGGGCATAAAAATCCAAATTCAATTCTAATCGCTGATCAGTGAGTCTATCACATTCACATAAAAGGATGCTTAGTACTTAGAGTTCTCTTCGAGTCTTGGGTGGGTTGGGTGGCGATAGAAAGCTGCCTCGAAACCCTAAACTTAAAAAAATCCAAAAAAAATAGAAAAGAAGAAAAAGAAAAAGAGGCTTTTGCTTTTGAATAAGATGAGGGCTTGGGCATTTTGCATTTTGGCAAACACCCAGGAGTTATTGTGTCTCTGTAGTTCAAGTCCTTAGTAGAAATTTCCTCATGTTAAAAAATAACTATGGCCCAAGTAATTTGATCATTATTCTATTTATAAATGGCATATAGTTTTGCTAGCGAGTAGCAAAAGATAGTGATGGGAACACCATCATAGGCCCTAACTAGCCCATTTTAGTCTGGAATACAAGATAAAAGCTCCTACATAATCATTTGAGGGTTATATCTCCACCATATTATGTTTTGAGAAGAGAGTAAGAAACCAAGGTTAATTCTATAATTTTAGCAGTATATCATGAATGCAGAATAACCAAGGGGTTGGCTAGGGGTGAATTAAAGGTCAAAAGAGCAAAGTTAAATAAGTGGGTTCATGCAGACAAAAATGGGTTTTTATGCATTTCGAGAATTAACAGTAACCCAAAACCCTAATTTCAAGTTCATGATAGCAATCCTCACTACTTCAAAAAAAAGAAAACCCTAATTCCAAATCTTCTTAAATAATAGAGGTTCTGGTCAGGATAAATTCAATCTAAACCTTCTAAAAATCATATAAAAATATTCTATATGGTTTGGTACCCTTGATTTGACCTTTGAAACCCATTTTGACCTAGAATAGAGTCTCAGACAGAAAGTTCCCCTAATTTAGGTTTCTGTGCAAATTACCCAATCAAACTTGGTCAAAACTCAAATCCAACTTCACCATCAAATTCCTTGGGTTCAAATTAGGTTTTAACTAAAATATGGGCCTAATCAAAGTTCATCTTGACCTAGTTTGCATTTCGATCCAGTCTGATTCTTTCTCTCTCATTCATAACCCTAACTTTTGAAATCCTTGCAATCAGGCCCTTGGGTTTCTCATCGTTCTTTGCAAAAAAGTCCCTACCTCCATTGGTGTGAACACACCAAGCTCCATCGAGATTCAAGCGAGGATTTCTCGCTCGATTCACAATCAAACTCTCCCAAAATTTAAAGGGAGATTCCTTGAGGAATTCCCTTCCGATTAAACCTGGTCATGGATCTTGATTCATTCCCAATCTTCCATGCGAATGCATGGAAGATGTTAATCAAGCTAGATAGGAGGCTTAAATATGTTTCGTTGTAGCAAAATATCCTAAATAGTTCAATCAACAAATATAATTTATAAACTCAGAATCAAGAAATGAAGTCCAAGGTCGAACACAGGGAGCAAGTATTGCAATTCACACGCTAATCGAAATGAATATCTAAATGAGCATAGGAAATTAAGTACAATAATGATATTCAATGCATAATAATTACTCAAAACTAATATTCAATGTAAAACATGAGTCTTGCAAGAGTTTAAGAGGACAAAAAGATATCTAAGATAAAATAATGGTAATTTGAATCACCAATTATTAGTTTATACACATGTATACCAATTCTTCAAATAATGAAATAAATGCATAGTGGCCTGAACCACTTAAACTTCAATATTTCCACAGTTTCAGAACTCTACTTTAGCCAATCAAACATCGCCTTCTCAATATCAAACTATTTAAGTTAAGCTTGCTATAGTGCTCTACAGAGAGCCTTTCTCTCTTCTTCTTTGGGGCTTCTCCTTCTTCTTTCCTTCCTTTCTTCAGAGCCTCCTCTTCACAAGCACATGGGAACAATTCCCTTAGCAGCTAAGTGTCTACACAGAGTTAAACATCAGAGAGCAAAACTCTCCCTCCCCCACTCACAGATTTCTCCTTCCTCCTCTTTCAAACCTGGGTTTAATCGGGTATACGGATCTAGGTATGGGTTTATGCAGTATCAGGTCTAGGCTCATCAGCAGTGGTGATGAGAGAGGAGTGAGGGCTTAGGCGAGTTCAGGGGAGTGAGTGAAGCAGGGACCTCACCCCTAGTGTCTAAGGCGATAAGGCCTAAACACAAAAACAATTTATTCCAGTGTTGCTCCCAATTTCCACAATGTGGGACTATTAGGCCACGCCTTCTTCACGCGAGTGTAGCAGCTGGTGGATGATCCAATTGATGGTGGCTGTAGCTATGTTGACTAGAATTAGGTGCCTGGAAAGACACCTGGGAGGACTCCTCACGACTTGGGAGCATCCTCAATAAAGAACATGGCTTGGTGTAGCTATTGTAGCTGAAGAAGATTGAGGTGACAGCGGTGCTCTGACATGGAACCTGAGAACATGAAATAAGGCCTTGCGACCGCATTAGAACATCTTAGAAGCTTCGCAAGGATGCAGTGAGGGCATTGGTGGCGGTGGCATGCTATGAGAGATCATGTGTGGGTGTGGCAGAGGGGGAAAAGGTTCGAGAATGTGGGGTTGTTCGGTGGGTGGTTTAGGTGGGCTAAATGCGAAATTAGTTGAGGGGTTTTGTGTGGGGATGAGTGGCAGAAGTTGTGAGGGTGTTGGAAAGGTGTTTGGAGGTGTGAGGTGAGCAGAAGACCTCACCGGAGGTATGGCCAAAAGTGGAGACGAAGGTGGTTGGCGACGGTGTCATGGGTTGAAACTAAGAGTAAAAGGGATAAATAGGAAGTGGGGGAGGAGATAATCTTAATTAACCTAATCTAAACGGTCGAAAGGGAGGGGAAGGCACCGGCTTTGATTGGCTGGTGCTGGAGAAGGGGAAGTCTCCGGTGGGAGAACGACAAGGAGGAAGGAGATCTGGGAGGTGCTCGCCAGTATTCCGGGATGCGGATGAGTCAAACAAAGAGAAATCTACCTGCTATTGTCCGTGACGACGGAAGAGGAAGGTGGACGGAGGGGCTCATTGGAGCTCGCGGAGCTTTCGGCCGAGGAGAAGGGAAGTTGGTGGGGAACCAACTAGAAACAAGCTAAGTAAGGCAGTGCACGCCGTCTCTTTATAGAGATTCAGGGAGAGTTATAGAACAAGAAGGAGCTTGATTGAGATCCATTAGGAATCAAGAGTTAGCCATTGATTTTGTATGTTCACATGCACGAATCATAGGTTTTTAGGAGTTAGAACCAATCCTAATAGGTTTCCCTAGGTATGAACATCAATCCCACCAAATTTGGTGGGATTTGATTGCCATTTGAGTAGGATTAGCTTAGGTCAAAGGTTGCTTGGAGGTCGGGTTTGACCTCAATGGTGGCAGGGACTTTTGTGCAAAGAAGACAACAAAGTTAGGGGTCTCTTTGCAAGGATTTTGAAAGCTGAGGGGTTATTTGAGACAAAAAGAATCAGAGTGGAATAAAATGCAAACTAGGTCAAGATGATCTCTGATTGAGCCCAAATTTTGGTACAAACCTAATTTGGACCCAAGGAATCTAATGGTGAAGTTGGATTTTGGTTTTGACTAAGTTTGTCTAGGTAATTTGTATAAAAACCCAAATTAGGGCAACTTCCTATCTGAGACTTTATTTTAGGTCAAATGGTCAAATCAAAGGTACCAAAATTTATAGAATATTTTTCTATGATTTTTAGAAGGTTTAGGTGAATTTTATCTTGACCAAAACTTCAGTTAATTAAGCAGGTCTAAAATTAGGATTTCAAATGTCCATTAATTCTTGTAACGCGTGAAAACTTGTTTCATTCTTCATGGACCCTCATTAATGACCATTTGACCTTTAATTATCCCTTAGAATACCCCATGGTTATTCTGTATTTGTGGAATGCTGTTAATTTTACAAAAATAACCTTGTATTCTTTTCTTCTTTTCAAAACAGGATAATGTGCCTTTAGGACCTTCTGATGGATATGTAGGAGCTTTTATCAACTTTATTAGACCAAATTAAGCTAGTTATGGCTCATGATGGTATTCCCATCATATCCTCATGCCTATCTTTTACTAGTCCCTTACCAAAATCTTATGGAATTTAACTCGAATTCTAGACCATGCCTTTGATACTCAGATATCTGATGTGTGCCTTTTCTCTAGAGACTAGGTCAAAATGCCAATAATAGGCCTAGAGGTACTCAAGTACCAACCAAAATCCTGACCTGACCAACTTTAGCCTCATTCTTCCATGAAGGTTTCTAAGGCTTGCAAAAGCTATCCTAAGGTTTGTTGAACCCAATGGTTAAATCACCCGTGATTGTAACATAGTCTAGGTTCAGTTTGTAGTGTGTTTTTGTAAGAGAGAGGGATAGAAGAATTTTTTCATTTTTGGAGAAATTTCTATCTATTTTTCTTTTCTTTATTTCTAGCTTCGGATTGGCTCAAAACACGTTCTGTATCAGATTCTTATCATCACCATCAATCCTTGTAGGGTCCCTGGTAATCGATGTTTCAAGATAGCACTACCCATGGCAACCCCTAGAACCCTGGTTTTCAACACTTTGGGATAGTGCTGCCCATGGCATTCTGTACCTAAATTCAGGCCCTGGCAATCGACATTTCAGGATAATCCCGCCTATGGCACCTAAACCAGCACAAGGTACTTACATACCCCCAATAGGATATTTAAATATTTTAGGAGACAAGTACTGAGGAGACAATATGTTATTGCGCATCTTCAAGGGGAATTTCCTGCCTCTCCACGCTGAGAGCTCATCCAAATCAATTTGTGTCTTCAAGCCATTCCTCGTCTGGGTAGCTTTTCAAAATAGAATAAATGCTTTTGCGTGATTTGGATTGATTAAGTGTACTAAACCAAACTTGTGTGTAGATTAGGGTGCTTAGGTTACCAAGTTTCGCAAACCAGAGGTTAGTTAACGAGGCCAAATAATCCCTAAGCCTTAAACCTAATACATAAGTTTTGCATTTTCCTCAACCTCTTGAGAACTATCCGGATCTTAACGGATACGTGAATTTTTAAGACTTAAAATAAGCCAAGAGGCCTAAGATCAACACTCATACTAATCTCTTTGTCTCTTTAGCACTTTTTGACTTTTATTTTTCTTTCTTTTGATTTGGTCTAGAACTTTAAGTAGATTCCACAATCATTTACTATGACTAACACTTTTTGTTTCAAATTTGTTGCTCCTTTTTGACATTTAGAATCTTCTCCCATTTTCCTCCTCAAGAATAATATGAATTAATCTTACAAAATTTTCCTCCCCTTTCCATTTTTTTTTTCTTTTTCAATTTTTTATTTTTACGATTTTTTGAATATGTATTTTTTTTGTGAGAACCCCTCAGAAACTTTTAATTTCCATATGTCTGCACTTTAACACTGCCCGATGCCTAAGTTTTGCAATGTTCTCATTGTAAATCGAAGGGTACGAAAATGATTTCAAAGGGTTAATTGGTGATTCAAATCACCATTTTAACCCATTCTTTTTACACTGAGATACTTGGTCTCCTCTATATATCATTTTGAATTGTTCTAAATAAAGTTTTGATTATAATTGCTTATCTTTCTTGTGATTGGTGAGATTAAATTGCTATCATTTGCTCCCTGTGTTTGACCTCGGACTCTTCTTTGATTCTGAATTATAAATTTAAATGATTAAGCATGATTGTTCTATATTATGATGCATTTTCTTAACAAACAACAAATTTGCTTAAATAGATAGGCATGGGGGTGTGATGTGCATACATATAATTGACCTAAAATACCTATTTATGCATATTCTTAGTGTCATAGAAGCATCATGCATTATAAATAATGCATAACATGCATCAACATGCATTCAGGTTAATTTGTATAAATTGTATAGTAATTCACCACTTTTTGTGGCAATATTTATCAAGGCCTTGGATTGAAGATCCAACCATACGGATATGATCAGGGCAACGATCGGAGTTCAACGACTCCGAGATCACCCCGATCAGACCTCCGTAGTATCAAATATAGTTCGAGAAAGATTGAAGGTCAAGGGGCCAGGTGGTGTAAATCCATACCTCAGATGACAAATCCAACCACACGGATGGGTTTGGATTGACGATCCTAGCCCAATGACGTAAAAATCGGTCCAATCTGACATCTGTGGCACCACCTACGAGTAAAGGAAGATGGATGGCCTAGATGGCACCATGTGGCACCATCCAAGCTACCCGAAGGCACCAGCGCTCCTCTCCTCAAAAAAGAAGCCTTGATCTCATCCGTTGGATCTTGATCCAACGGCTGAGAATGAGCCACATCACTCCCCAGGCGGTGCTCTCATCACTTGAAGGATAAGGACACTTGATCTCAACCGTTGGATATCCATCCAATGGTCAGAGCAAACACACCTTAAAACAAAAACTCGATTAAAGGTGGGGTGTAGCACATTGGTTGCACACCCCTTTGCGAAGAGGAGGGCACTGATTCAAAGCGCGACACACCTCAAATTGAAGTGACGAGCGAACATGGATGGAATTCGGTCGTCAGATGCGCATTGAACGACGATGATGGTAGCGATGCGTGCTACGATGAGAGCCATATGCATACATGAAGGATCACACGTGATCGTATGCACTAGTGTTGTGTGTGCTGAGGAGGCAAAGCGTGCGAGCATTTTTTACTTTGTCCGATCTCTTGATCGGATGTCTAAGATCTCGAGAACGTGGTGGGCGCGCTTAACACTTGAAGAAGAGTCGAGTGACATGGAGCGTTGTGGAGCATCGAATCAAAAGCAAGTGGTGGAGACAAGGCACGTGGCTACAATGATGTGCGTCTACATTGATGCACGTATCTATCACTAAAGGCAGCATAGTTTAATGTTGAAAGCTAAAATGCCTCTTTTTCCCCTATGTACGCAACTATATAAAGGCCCTACGCCTTCCACACTTTCTTCATCCCTTCCATCATCTCTCTCTCTCTCTAAGAGCTAAGAACTCAAGTTCCAAAGCTCACTCTAGTGCTCCCAAGCTATGAGAAGCTTCGCTAGAGTAAAAATACAAATTTTTCCACCTCTCATCCCCTTCGCAAAACTCTCATCCAAATTCTGGAAGTGGATCCCATGATGCCAACACCCTGCCTCACCCTGAGTTCATCCCAATCCGTCCTCCATCTTTGCTCTCCTTCCAGGCGACGTCCATCTGGCTTGTCCTCCAAGCAGTTGTCGAGGAGGATAACTTCTCACCCCCTTCTCTTTATCGCCTTCTAGATTAGATTTCCCACTTTCTAATTGTAGTTGTAATGACATTTTTTTTAGTATAAAAGTTCTCTCTCTCTTTCTTTCTCTCTCTCTCTCTCTTTCTAGTTTTAGTGTTTATATTGCAAGTAGAATAGCGATCATTGTGAATGTCTTGTTTATAAATAAAAATTACAAAAAAAAATATAACTGTGAATTTCAAATCGACGTAGCCTCCCCGTGTTCAACCCAGGATTCATTTTGAGTTTTGATAAAAATTATCTGATGGACGGATTTTCTCGCGAATTGCACTACAACGACAGGATTTTCTAAACTCAAATCTTGTCACTACGAATTTCCGCTACATCAAATACTAAAAAGTATGTCAGGTGTTGTTTACGTGAAATCATCATTGTTTAAGATATACGTCGTAGTATAGTTGACAAGATCACTCAAAACATTTAAATTTGTAAACTCAAAATCAAAAAGGAGTCTGAGATCATTCGCAAGAAGTAATTGTGCAATTTAATTCACCAATCATAATTTATCAAAAATATATGCAATTGAAATCAATAAGATGCTCCACATGACATTTCAATGTGAACTAAAAGAATAGTGTATAAAGATCAGGTTAAAATGGTGATTTGAATCACCCATTTAGCCCTCATTGTTAAGCTCTTAATCTACTCAAATATTTGAACAGTAAACCACAATCAATAATCCACATCAGGCACTTTAAATGTTTCAATAGTAACCAACAGAATGCCTTAGATGACAGAATAAGGCATCAGGCACCATATCAGAAGCGGCACAGCACCACAAAAGAAGCACAAGGGTTTCTCTCCTTCAAGCCTCGGAAGAGGCACAGCAGCAACCACGAAGGCTTAAGGGCCTCTTCAGAAATCTCTCTAAGTATCCTGAGAGGAGAGAGGTCATGGATCCCAAGGCAAAGCAAAACCCACCCTTCCTCCCACTTAGATTCTCTTTCCTTTCTCCTCAGCTTAGAACAGACCAGACCTGGGTAGCTCGGTAAACGGATCAGCCCACACCCACGTGGCGTGACTGCGAGTGAGGGCATGCGTATGCGCATGCGTGAGCGGGGACCTCACCCCCTATGCGGGCTGAGCCGATAAGCTGTAAGCACTTTTCCTTTTGTCTATAGTTGCGCCCTCTTGAGTCCACGATGTGGGCCTAAACCCATGAGGCTTCTTCACGTGCGAGCTGCAGGAGGTGAAGGCTCCAATTGGTGTAGAAGACGACCCTTGCAACTTCAATTAAGGGCCTGGGAAGACTTCTAGGGATGGCCCACAGCACTTAGGGGGGCAGCAACGAAAAACATGGCCGGAGCACTGTAGCGTAGGTCGAAGAAGAAGGTTGCAGCAACGAATGTCCGACGAACACCTGAAAAGGAGAATACGACCTTTCGGCCTCATCAAAGAAGCTCAGAAGCTTCCCCTAGATGAGGCGAACGTGTTGGTGGGTGTTGCGTGTGGTGAGGGGTCGTGTGGTGGCCTGGCGGAGTTGAGGAGGTGGTGCGGGGGAGGTCGAGTTTGGTGGAGGTGTCGAGGGCACGAATCGTGAAATAAGAAGAGGGGTTTTGGTCATGGAGGTGTGATGGAGGTTTTAGGAGTGGTGGTGAGCAATTTGGTGGTCTGTGGCATGCGGAGGTCCTCACCGTACGCTTGGCCAGAGTGGAGGACGACGATGGGGTCAAATGCGTAGCGGCAGTTGAAATGAGGTTCTGAAGGCATAGAGATGATCAAGGGAGAGAGAGAAAGATTTTAAGGAACTTAGGGAGAGGAAGAATAGTTGAGGGCATCCGGTTGTGATGGGCCGAAGCCAAAGAAGGTGATGAAGTCCGATGACATGATGGCAAGGAAGGAGAGGGGGAAAGCGATCATGCTTTATCCGACGACGATCGTGAGGAATAGGGGAGGATGTTGGGCCGGTCAATTTGACATTTGGCCGACTCGACGAAGAGGACAGAGAGTCTCACTGGAGATGAAGGTGCAGATGGCTGAAGAAGAGGAAGAGAGGGTTTTTCGGCTTTAAACTTCTCTAAGGAGCTCGGTTTGTCAAGAGGGTTCTATTTAATGACCTTACAAGGTTTTCCAAGCAAGGTAGGAGGCTTGGAAAATTTGCAAACTTAAGGAGAAAAATCCCTGAGATTGAGAGCATTCGCATTAGCTTTTTGGAGCAAATCAAGGTCCAAGACCTGATCCAATCGATAAAGGATCTCTCAAAGATTTTCCCTTCCAATTTTGAGAGGATTTGGTTGAGTATCAAGTGAGAAAACCTCGCTCGAATAGTGGAGGAGGAGCTTTGTTCACACCAATGGTTGTAGGGACCTTTTTGCAAAAATGATCACAAATTTAGGGACCTAATTGAAAATATTTTGAAAGTTAGGGCTTAATTGAGAGGAATAAGTTTAAATGGATAAAAATGCAAACTAGGTCAAGATAGACTCTAATTGGGCCCAAATTTTGGTGCAAACCTAATTTGGACCCAAGGAATCTGATGGTAAAGTCGGATTTCAGTTTTGACAAACTTTGACTAGGTAATTTGCACAGAAACCTAAATTAGGGTAGAAATCTGTGTATGACTCTATTTTAGGTCAAAATAGGTTCAATGGTCAAATCAAGGATACTAAACCTCAAGGAATATTTTTATATGAGTTTTAGGAGATTTAAATGAATTTGATCCTGACCAAACCTCCGTAATTTAAGCGGGTCTAAAATTAGGGTTTTAGGTGTTGTTTTGGTTCTCGAAATGCATGAAACCCCATTTCTATCTACATGGGCCGATTTATTAGTCTTTAATGCTCATTTGACCTTTAGTTTACCCCTAACAAACCCTTGGTTATTCTGTGTTCATGATATTCTATTAAAATTACATAATTAACCCCAGTTTCCTATTCTCTTCTTAAAATAGAATGAAGTGAAGTTATAACCCTCAGATGGTTATGTAGGAGCATTTAACTTTCAATCCTAAGTAAAAGTGGATAGTTAGTGATTGTACAACAATCATACAACCTAAATCATCTGAATTAAGTTAGATTCTAGCATAACTTAGGAATAATGCATTCATAGGCATCGTAATTTGCACAATAGTTAGTTTATTAGTCATATAGATAATATCCTCATTTTATGACCTAAAAGAGAGATGATTTTAATCATAGATGATTTGAAGCCACAGATGTCAAATCAGATCGGACAGATTTGATCAGAACGACGATGGGAGTCCAACGGTTTTGAAATCGTCTCGATCAGACAACCAGAGCATTGTGTGCAGTCCATAAATGAACGGAGATCATGGAGCCAAAGGACAAAGATTCAAGCCTCAAATGAATAATCCAACCACACAGATGGATCCGGATCAGTGATCGCAGTCCAACGGCACAAAAATCAACTCGATCAGAGGTCTACAGCACCAGACATAAGGAAAAGAAGATGGACGGCCATGATGGCACCATGTGGTGCCATCACAGCCACTCCCTCACCACCCCCCATCTAGGAAGGCTGCACCGCACACTATGGGCCATTGGATCTTCATCCAACGGCCATGAGCGCACCACGTCGCCAGCCCAGACTGGATAAACATAAATACAAACAAACAAGTATATATAACAAAAGGTTTGCATAGAGCATTGGCTCGCATACACATGTGCAAGCACGGGATGCGGGTTCAAGCCCAGCGCTACGTGAAATTGAAGCGAGTGCACGAGATCACAATTACGTGATTAGAGCACGCAGCGAGTATGCGTGATCTCACGTGGTTGCTTTGACGCTAAGGCAGCGGCGCTCCTTACGATCGAACGACTGACGTTGAGGTAGGTTTTGAAGGCGAGCGGTGGGCAAAGAAGATAAGCACGGATGTGAGGAGGAATTATAGCTATGCGATCGAAGATCGACGACGAAACGGCTGCCACATTTCTCCACCAGGTTGAATCCGAGCGTTTTAGGTGCAAATGAAGGTATTTTGCGGCCAAATTAGAGTTGTTGATCTCCCGATCAACAGATTTGATCAAATAGGAGTTGTTGGACAGTTTTAAGGCCAAAATACCCTTTTTTCCCTCCATCAAAACTATAAAAGAAGACCTAGGGCCCCTTAGTTGAAGCATCTCTCTCTCCCATCAACTCTAGATCTCTTCTATGGTGGGCAAAGAAGATAAGTGCATGCATGAGGAGGAATCAGAGCTGCGCGATCGAAGATCGACGAGGAAGCGGCTGCCACGTGTCTCCACCAAGTTGAATATGATTGTTATAGGTGCACATGAAGGTATTTTGAGGTCAAATCAGAGCCGTTGATCTCTTGATCAACGGATCTAATCAAATAAGAGCTGTTGGACAGTTTTAAGGCCAAAATACCTTTTTTTCCCTCCATCAAAACTATAAAAGAAGACCCAAGGCCCCCTAGTTGAAGGATCTCTCTCTCCCATCAACTCCAGATCTCTTCTATGGTGGGCGAAGAAGATAAGCGCACGCATGAGGAGGAATCAGAGCCACGCAATCGAAGATCTACGATGAAGCGGCTGCCACATGTCTCCACTAGGTTGAATCTGAGCATTTTAGGCGCAAATGAAAGTATTTTAAGGCCAAATCAGAGCGTTGACCTCCCAATCAATGGATTTGATCAAATAAGAGTTGTTGGACAGTTTTAAGGCCAAAATACCATTTTTTTCCCTCCATCAAAACTATAAAAGAAGACCTAGGGCCCCTAATTGAAGCATCTCTCTCTCCCATCAACTCTAGATCTCTTCTACTGTGGGCGAAGAAGATAAGCGCGCGTGTGAGGAGGAATCAAAGCCACGCGATCAAAGATCGACGATGAAGCGGCTGCCACGTGTCTCCACCAGGTTGAATCTGAGCATTTTAGGCGCAAATGAAGGTATTTTAAGGCCAAATCAGAGCGTTGATCTCTCGATCAACAGATCTGATCAAATAAGAGTTGTTGGACAGTTTTAAGGCCAAAATACCCTTTTTTCCCTCCATCAAAACTATAAAAGAAGACCCAGGGCCCCCTAGTTGAAGCATCTCTCTCTCCCATCAACTCCAGATCTCTTCTACCGTCTTCTCTACAATTCTTCATCTTGGCGCTCTAGATTTGATGTGCTGGCGCATCTCGCATAAGCATCCCACAAGCGAAATCATTTCCCTGCCACTTTCTTCTCTCTCTCTTTTTCTCTCTCTATCTCCCTCTCCTTCTATCTATCTACTCTCTCTCTTTAGCATCGTACTTTCTACTTTGAAAACTATTTATGAATGCAATAAAATTCTAATATTCTGAATGCTTGATATTTGCTCTTTATATATATATATACATATATATAATACTTGTTAGAACAAGTTTTCTAAAAAGCTTCCGTTAAAAATCAAGATTGCCTCCCTACGAACGAACCGATACTCACCAGAGTTTTATAAATTTATTTGTCGACGTGTTTTTGCACTATACTACAACTAATCAACTTTTAAAATGCGAATTACATCCCGAACAAGTTGGCACCGTTGCCGGGGAGGCAAAGGAAAATTTTGAAGCTTTCTTTGATGCGTATTTGAGATTTCTAGCTCGCTACTTCTTTCGTTTATTTCATGTGTGCAGGAAATGAAGAAATTTGAACCAAAGACGACTGCGAAGAAAGTGTGGGTTCGAACCTTAGGTAAGTACCCTTACTTTAGATTAGTTAGATTTAGGATTTGCTTGAACCCTAGGATTAGTTAGAATTTGTTTGCTTATTAAAAACAAAAGAAAGAAAAAAGACATTTCTCTTGATTTCAGGCTGAAATAAAACTTTATCTTAAAAATTCAATTCCCAGAGATCTGTACGTCCAAAAATTTGTAAATTTCTACTGGACATAGATTTCAAAGTCAGAAATAACATATCAAAAATTTGTACAAATTGGAGTTATAGAAAAGTTTTAAAAATTTACGCACTAATTTATTATCAATTCAATTATTGTTCTTAATTTTTCAAAGTTTAAAATATCATAAGAATTTTTACACAACTCCAATTGAAGTGAAATTTCTGGCACTGAATTTATGAAAAATTCAAAAATTTTATAAAAATATGAGGAAAATGTTTCTTGCTCATTGGTTTGCATAAATTATCTGATAATGAATTGGGGATCAAAACTGACTACAAAACCCTCAGTATAGTTTAAATCAAAAAAAATAGAAAACATGCATTAAAATTCTTGAAAAAATATTTTGTGAGTGCCTAGTTAGTGGTGCAATAAGGGTCAATCGATTTCATTGCTTGGGTCACACCACTCATCATTTTGGACCTAAAAGAATCATTTAGAACAATATGTACTTAGGGTTTCACGCTAAGGATAGAGAACACTTACATTTCCATATTTAAAGGAAATCTATCAAACAAATTGAGATTTGCAAAACTCTTTGTATGCCTCATTAGAACCTTGATTGAAATTATTTAATCAAGTGAACCCTAAAATTCATTAACATAAGCATTTGAATATTAAAAGATACTTCATCATAAGAAATTGCTTGTGAACCCTATTTGCCTGAGCACTTCACACATTTCAAAATCAATTTTCAGGGAAAACACCCCCTAATTCCCATCATATTCCAAAAGCACATCAAACCCAAACCTAAAATTGAGTAGACTTGCCCTAGGCAGGACTAATAGACTTGGGGTCTTGAAACAAGATTGCGCTAAGGTCAAGGCCTTGTCTACTTGGACCCACTGTGACTAGAAAGGTCGGTGCGGTAACTGCGTTAACCTTTAGTGGTGTCCCACCGTGTAGGGTGTCCTAAGGGGTCCCACCATTCTGGCCAACCAAGTAATTCAAGGGTTGACCTAACCTAGTCATGTTTTGGGGAGCAAAGATCAGGTCTATTTAGGGTTGACACTCTAAGGACCAGTTTGATTACTTGTATTGAAAGGGTGGGGTATTCTCTCATCTATCTTCTCCCTCTCGTCTATTAACTTTCTTCCGATACATGGATGCTAAAAGGTCTCTAAACCCTAATTTGGTACCATTTTTAGAGAGTAAACTAATGAGAAGACCTAATTTTTCTGAATACATTCCAATGACTAATTGCCATGAGGAAGAACTGATTGAGGAGAGTTCTCCCATACTCTTTTGCCTCACACTATTCTCCCTATCCCAACCCTTCCTTTATTTCAACTTCTTCAGGGTGGGAGAACTCTCCTCAACACCTGGGGCTTGATTCCCTTGCCTACACCTTATATTCCCCGGGTATAGCTAGGCATACCTCGAATCCCACACGAATCGCTGGATATCAAGGATCTCTACAACCTTAAAAGACACTCTCCATGCAGGACCAGCACCTAATTGGCATGACCAACTATCTTGACTGGTTCAGCCAAACTCATCTCTCCCCAGATCAGGGATATGCCTCAGAATCCCAATACCTAGAATATCAATCCTATCCTCGAAATCACTTTACAAATTATCCCAATTCTACCCAAAAAACTTTACCTTCTCATTGGGATAACCCTACAACACCAAACCAAGGATATGATTCTTACCCTAGGTATCCAGATGATAGATATTCTGATTCAACTAAGGAAAGAAATTCTGGAAATTATTATCCTCATCCTAATCAAATCCCTAACCATGGCAGTGATCCTGAGATCACCCAATTACTCTAAGTAGTCCAGGGGATGAGAGAAGATAATAAAAGAAATACAGATAATCTGACAAAATAGCTCAACAAAATCCAGAAAGCACAAGGTGATAAAACTAGTCCGAGCATGAAACAAGTTGGTGGTAAGCCACTCAAGATTGAGGATCCAATCTTAAGTATGACATCTTATCAAATCCCAACCTCCACATACACTAAGCCCACCCACTAGCCTCGTGATTATGCAAAATAGATCCTTTTTGATATCCCAAAAGCTAACTTTGAGGAGGAAGGCTCACTTAAGGAAGTATATCTTGATTTAGGCCCTGAATTGCAACCATTCTATTTTGAGGAGCCCATTCATAGTGAGCTGGAGTATGAGTCTTTTATATTTAAAGACACACAACTGGATTACATGGATGATTTGGGAGAATCAGAGCAAGATCAAGAAGAAAGAAAGATTTGGAACAGTGACACTCCCAGCCAAGCATGGCTGGATGGCTCTGATGAAATCTTGTCTGAGGATTACCATGATCAAATATGCTTAAATGATTCGATATATGGATTTGGTGGTACTGATCATTCCCATATAGAAGCCGAATATGCTTTCACTTCTGTTTCAGTTAATCCGCACCTTTCTCTCCCCATCCACCAGAGTCCTGAGGAAAAAATTGACCCTAATCCCTAACATCTCGAGATTGAAGAAAACAGACAATCCCCTTATGAAAAAGATGTCCAAGAAATTGCATAATTATTGGGGATGACTTATGAGGATCTATTTGAGGAAGCAAAAACTTTAGCTGAATCATGGGATTTGGAAGAATTTGACTTGATTGATGAGAAACAAGAAGATATTCCCTCAGAAGATATAGTCCAAAAAAGATTTGATGTGTTGACTAATCCAAACCCTGATCTTATGGTTCTAAGGAAAAATGAATTAAAATAAGATTTGGGTGACTCAAATGAGACTGTTGATCACCCTTGAGATAAGATTGAGGACTCTGATAAGTCAGGAACTACTGAGATGGACCACTAGATCTTATATGACTCACCTACTCGACTTCCATCCATAGCTAACTTGACTTGCGAAGTGGTTCCCTATACTATTTCAGACTACATCGCTCGAGTTCCTCTTTTCATTTCCCATCACTTTCAGGACCCGTATGATCTATTCCCCACAGACCATACTGTATCCACCTCATCCTCCTTCCTCATGCATCACATCCTAAGGTTGCCACGATTTACTTTCCACTCTGGCACCCACAGTAATATTCCTCTCTTTTGTAGCATCTGGCTGCAAATAGTTGCAAGCTTGTTCACTTTATTTTTCCTACCCTTTGGGCTTGGTATGAACCATCAGCTGATCCACATTTGTGGATCATTGATCCTTGCATTACTTGATCACATCTTCATTTTAATCTTGACTCAACCCATTTATTTGAACTACATATTTTTGGGTTTAAGTCTGGCAAATGACGTTAAACCTAGCGCTGGCTGGGAGGCAACCTAGTATTCATTACAGGTAGCTCTGCATCTTCTACATCCACGCTGACCTGGATTAACAAGCATAGTCAGGTGATATCCCCTCTTCTTGCTCATTATATTTTGATTTTCATGCATACATTTCAATGAGGACATTGTAATGAATAGGCATGGGGGTGTGTACATTGCATGTCTTATCTTTATGTCTAAAAAAAAAATGCATTTATGCATAAAGAATTTTTATTAAGGTTTTAGTAGGGATTTGTTCTTAAGCTGATTCCTGAGTTTAGAATCTAGTATAATTTCACACTTACACGTAGAATTTGCAATGGATCCTCTGTGAAGACCGATAAACATCTTCAGTCTGTCGAGAAGAAGCAATGCTTCTTCTCCTAAACCCTTAGATAGTAATTAGGGAGTCAGGCAAACTATCTTCTAACATATCTACCAAACAAGTGTAAGGTGAGAGTAGAAAGTTTACTGGTGCTCTAAGGCTAGTATAAGGAATCTTAAACTTTGGATAATGAAATAATGATACTCGGAGTTAGGCATAGTTTTTGCTCTCGATTTCTGCGTATAAGTTCTTAGTGCGAATCTCTTGAGAGCCACCAAATAAGGCAAATATGCAGAGAGCGGTTTCTAATAAAACTAGGATTGAAGTGGATGGTCACGATCATCCTTTATGAAATTCTCAACTGAAGGAGGGTTTTGATATCAAGGTCAAAAATAGTTGTCCTATCCATTCCTTTCCCAGAGTCGAGAATAGGCACTTCCACCAAATAAGCCACCCAATATCCTCTTGAACACCCATCTCCCGACCAATGGATCTGATGAAATAAGAGTTGTTTGATGGTTTTAAGGCCAAAATACCCTTTTTGCCCTCCATCAAAACTATGAAAGAAGACCGAAGGCCCCCTAGTTGAAGCATCTCTCTCTCCCATCAACTCCAGATCTCTTCTTCCATCTTCTCTACAAGTCGTCGTCCTGACGCTCTGGATCTGAGGTGCTGCTGCATCTCGCACAAGCATCCCACAAGCGGCGTCGTTTCTCTGCCACTTTCTTCTTTCTCTCTTTTTCTCTCTCTTTATCTCCCTCTCCTTCTATCTATCTGTTCTCTCTCTTTAGCATAGTACTTTCTACTTTGAAAACTATTTATGAATGCAATAAAATTTTGATATTCTGAATGCTTGATATCTGCTCTTTATATATATATACATATATAAATACCTGTTAGAACTAGTTTTCTAAAAAGCTTCCGTTAAAAATCGAGATTGCCTCCCTGCGAACGACCCGGTACTTACCGGAGTTTTATAAATTTATTTGCCGATGTGTTTTCACACTATACTACAACTAATCAACTTTTAAAACGCGAATTACGCGCTGAACAATTAGGGCCTATGATGGTGTTCCCATCAGGTGTACTAGCAGTCAAGTAAAGCAAGGATCCTATCATGCTTCTATATAATTTTTTATTTACACACTTACCGACTCATCTTCCTTGAGTTGAGTCGTGGTAGCCATTGGTGTGTCCATTCTGAATTTATTCATAATTCCTTTTATGTATTTCATCTGCAAGATGAAGATTCCATCTTCTAGCTGATCAATCTGCAATCCTAGAAAGAACTTTAATTATCCCATTAGACTTATCTCAAATTGATCCTACGTGACTTTCGTAAACTCTTGGCATAGAAGATCATTAGTAGCACCAAATATTATATCATCAACATAAATTTTGATTAATATTAGTTGATTTTCTTTTCTTTTAGTAAATAAAATTTGATCAATTAAACCAATTTTGAAATCATTTTCTATTAAGTAGTTTCTTAGTGGTCGTTAACTTTCTCAATACAGTTAATTAAGTTAATTATGCTTAATTATGTGCAAAAGAAAGTAACTTAGGTCAACTTGAATTTATGTCGATTAAGTAGTATAGGGTCAAGTTAACTTAACATTTTAGATTTTATTTCTTTTTATTGGTTGAGTCCAAGTTGTTCGCTAGGATGCATAACTTAATTAAAATTCATCATTAATCCTAAGCTACTTATAGGAATTATAATTAAATTTACTTTAAGAACATAAATTTTGTTTAAGGATTTCTAATTAGAGGAATATGCAAAATTCCTTATGGAAACACATTTACACAAATGATTTACTTTTACAAACAAGTAAACATGTTTATTTCTTTTTAATTTTCTTTTATTTACAAGAGATTAAGGCAAGAAAAAGTAATTCTCATGAAAATATGCCTTATTACAACATTAAGCTCAAAAAGAAATTAATAAAATACAAGAAATTAAACATAATTATTCTTCTTCTTGTCTTCAACCTTATTCTTCTTTCTTCTCTTCTTCTTTTACCTTTCTCTCTCACTCTCTTTTCTTTTTTTACTTTTCTTTTATTTCTTCTCCTTAATCTTTCTCGAGCTCTTCTCTTATACATGTCTTCTTCTCTTTCTTTTCTTTCTTCTTACTCTGCCTGCTACTTTTCTTTAGCCCTTGTGCCTGTCTACCTTTCATTTCTCCTTACGAGGTCTCTCCTTCTTCTCCTTCTCTTCCTTTACATCCTTTCTTCTTCTCCTTCTCTTCTAAACCTTTTCAATCCTTCTCTTCCTTTACATCCTTTCCTTCTGAGCCTTTGCAGATCTTCTGAACCGAACCGGTTTGATCCTTTGAACCCAAAAATTAGGTTTTAAGGTTGGCAGCTTGGACCGGTCGGGGATACATGATTGTACTGCAAAAATACGCCTGAAATTGTGCCGTCTTATGCTATTTTCTAGCATTACCCTTGCATATTAGGCCTCCATAGTTGCATTGTAAAAATACACGCATGCATGCATCTAATTGAGAGGAGAGGGGAACGAAATAAGTGGCCTTGCATTTTACTTTTTTCCTCAAGTGTATCTTTGAAAAATTCTCATCTCTATTTTTATTCCCACTTAATTTTTAATCTCTTCCCACGGCTGCACCTTTCTTCCTCGCTCCATGCTTCCTGCAGCTACAACTTGCCTCTCCCTGCAGCCGCATGCAGCCATGCCTTCTTCCTTTATAAAAGCCACGTCTTCTTCTCTTAAAAAAAAGCCTGGTCCCAACAAAAAAAAGGCAGCAGCACACCTTCTCCTTCCAGGCCACCACCATTCTCACCTCCATT
This sequence comes from Thalassia testudinum, assembly GCA_037157565.1. NCBI lineage: Eukaryota > Viridiplantae > Streptophyta > Magnoliopsida > Alismatales > Hydrocharitaceae > Thalassia > Thalassia testudinum. The sequence goes on along the minus strand of JAZHRO010000063.1, from coordinate 27,061,601 downwards.
CCCCTCCATATACCGGCCCTCCTCGGAGATACCTGGCGGGCAGGAGCTCTCACTGTGGTGCACACCATCACAGTGAGACCACCACCGCCCAGCTCTTCAAAGAGCTGGTGGGCGTCGTGGCTTTCTTCACTATTTTTCTGTTCCAGCCATTCCAGCCATTGGGGCAGCTTCAAGGTCTGAAGCTCAAAAGCTTCGCACGCCCAGCGGCAGCAGCAGCAGCAGAAGCAGTAGCAGCCCCGTCCGTGCGCACCTGCAGGCGCCCCAGCCCTCCGCACGTGCCTGTAGGCCCTCTCCACCTTCGCTTTCTCTGCCCTGTCGTGAGCTCTCCGCACTCTCAACCGGCTGCTGGGTGCCTCTACAACGGCTGGCCAAGCGCTTCCCACCCCCCTTCCAGCACCTGCAAGCTTCCGTGCGTGCCTGCAAACACCTCGCCTCCCGCTTCGCCACTCTGTCGTGAGCTCTCCACGCTCGCAACCGGTCGGTGCAGGCCTTCTCCCTCTCACGCTTACATGCCCACACGCGGAAGCAACTAGACGACTCCCTTCGCGTGTAGACGGCTTAAAACGCCCTTCCTCGCCTCCAGCAGAGTGACTGCTCTCTCCTCTCCCGCTCTCTCTCTCTCACAACACTCTCTCACTCTCTCTACACCGACGCACACACACACCTACACTAACACTTCCACACACACACACACACCTATACTCTATTATAAACATATATATATATACGTATACTTATATATTGATATATATATACATATATATATATACATATATTTATGTACATATATATACTTATATTTATACATATAGTAATATCTATATACTTATGTATTAGTATACATACATATATATATATATACATATATACATATACTTATATAAATATACATATATACTTACATATATACATATATCTATACACATATACATATATATAAATATACATATATCTATATATATATTACCTATATAACTAAGTATAGATACATACATATATATATATATGTATATATACATATATACACACCTACTTATATATACATACATATATACATATATATATCTATATAACTATATATACATATCTAGATACATATACCTATATACATATATTATTATTATATATATATATACATCTATATAGTATTATATACATACATCCATATATGTATATATATATATATACACATCTATACATATATATATATATATATATAACTATAGATACATACATACATACATACATATATATATATATATATACTTAGCTACATATATCTATATATACATATATTACTATATACTTATACATACATATATATATACCTCTATATAGTTATATATACATACACACACACACATATATATACACATAGATATATTTACATATATACATATATATATATATTTTCACATTATTTACCATACGCTGTATCGCGGGAACATCTGCACCAGTTGCTGATATTCCCCGATACATGTGTACAAAAAGCGTGGTTACATACATCTTCCACCATCCATCCCATACTCCACGCGGCACCTAGTCCTGTTAGTTGCATCTTTCTAGACGACGACTGACTCGACACCGTGCTACACTCCATCTCCGCCTCCACCCCCACCCCTTTATATACATAATATATACATATATATATATACTGTATTTACTTTATTTCTATTTTTCTTTCCTGTTATCAAAAAGATAAAAAAATATATAAAAGAGAAAAGATAATCTTTGACTTGCAGGTACTCCGTCTTGCGAATAGCAAGACCCGTTTTGGACCCTGTTTTGGCTCAAAGCCAAGAACCCAATTTTGAGGGTGTGCCTTAAGGACAAAGATTACCAGAAAAAAAATTCTAAATAAAAAAACACCAAAAACACAATAAACGAAAGGAAGAGACTCGTTATAGGAAACGCGTAGAAACTCGACTTGTAACCCTACTTCCCTGAGTTCAGCCCTGGGCCTAAAAGTGACAAGATAAAATCAAGTAGGCCAGGTTAAAAATTTTGTAAAGAGATGGTTAGGTCCGATTTAGGTTAACCACTATACACATTTCAACGATAAAATCACCATATTAACAACCTATTCGGGCTTGACATCAATACACAACACCCCTCTCAGGGTGGGACCAGACCCTACTAGGTCCAAGCCTGGTTTTTTATTTGGTTCGATTTATTTCTGGTTCGCATAGTCTCGAGCCCATCTGGCTCACGGCCTCCCAGGCCCACATGCACACGCCCTTACGGGCCCACAGTCGCACGCCCACAGGCACACACACACCCGAGCACGTGCACCGCATGCACCCACAAACACACCCATATGCTCATGCTCTTTCATGCACCCTGCGCTGACGACTGAAGGGCCTTAAACACAATTACTTTTATACCAAGGCTGCTGCTTTAGTTCCACCGAAGGGGGACTATATTTTCCCCTCCCAGTCCAGATTTCACTTGATGATTCCAGCCAGCTCAAAGCTCTAATCCGAGCAAATGAAGGAGTGCTGGAAAGCTCTAAGGTTGCTCTATGTGATTGTAGTATCAATTTAATACTCAGGGAAGGTTTAGCTCTTCGATTTGAAGGGTGAAAGGACCTAAGTCGTTACGGCCAAATCGCTTGCGAAAAGGTGTTTTGGCTCTAAAGTATTACAGAAGGGCTTTTGACCTCTAGATGAGGTGCTGAATAGGTTCAGAGAGTGTTTCCACGGTTGTTGGTGAAGGAAGGAAACTCTAAGGAGCTTTAGGAAGGTGAAGAAGCTAAAAAGCTTCACCAAAGAGCTTCAGAACTTGAATTCAAGTTCTGTTAGGTCCAACAGATGGCTAAAGACCTATTTAATCAAATCAAACAACCTCTAGAGGTTGTTAAGAAACTATCTGGGTAGATTATCCACTTGAATTTCATTAAATGCTTACTGTCGTCAGTTTGGGTTCAAAAACAACCCAAACTAAACAGAAATCAATTTCTTCTATAGAATCGATCAGAGCTCATCCAAATTGATTTTGAATCATTTAAAAACATCCCAGAAATAGATTGAACTCTTCAATTTGTCTGATTGAATCCAAATTCTATAAATCAAATTAGGGTTGACCATAAGCCTTAGAATTTTGACTTTCTGAATTTAACCATTTCAGAGGAAATTAAAGCTTAATTATCTTCTCTTTCACCTCAAGAATGAATTCAGATCCTCAGAAGGTTATTTCAATTAGGATTCCTAGGGTTCCAGGCCTATCGCCTGAGATTCTAGATGAGTTTGTTCGATAGAACAAACCAAGGTCAATCACAGAGATTGACACATAGGAATGGTCTCAAGGCAAGTTACTGATGCTTTTAGACTTTTCAAATGAGGCTTAACCCTAACTAACAATCATCTCCAACTCTACCGGAGTTGGAGAAGACAAAGGTCTAATAGGAGCTCCAGGTATTAAAACCTCAAATACTTTGCTTCAGAATGATCAGTGACCTTCAAATGAGTGATCTGGAGCTTCACACTAAGTTCTATGGGCTGAAGAGCTTATTTGACTCGCTGGAGCTCGCTGAAGCTCTGGTGAGTCTAGAAAAAGGATAAAATGTACAAATGTCATGAAAATGTGCCATTGATGATCTAAAAAGCTTCTTGAGGTCACAAGGAACCTTAGGAACCCATTAATTCCTTCAATTATCCATTAAAGGGAAAATTATGCAGTGAATTCACAGTGAACAAATTTCAAGTTTGATTAGGCTCAAAACTTGTTTTCCCACTCAATTGAGTGGAGAAAACAAGTCAAAAAGTAGTTGCGATGGTTTATAAGTGGATAATTAGTGATCTGAACTCCTCCTGAGCTGTCATTAACAGCGAGCTTAGGAGATTAAATTAAATTGGGCGTTTAAGTTAGAGATGATTATTACTTAAATTAAAGTGAGGATAGGGGCCCTTAAGTGATGGTTAGGTGATGAAGGGCCCTAGTGGAGGTGGAGTAAGCTCAACCACTTCCATCGTGGATGGTGGAAGCAGTGGTGAAGGTGGAGGTGGTTTAGGTGAATAGATGATCAATTAAGTGATTTAAAAGTGATAGAAATGTTCATGAAAGGTTTAAGAAGGTGATCGTTTAAAAAGATAAAAGGTTTACTCCAAACATGCTCAACGAGCTCGTCGGAGCTAGAGAAGATGAATGATAAACTAGCATTATACCTATCTAATCTACCTAACTAACTATTCTAACTAATCTACTTACCTAACCTACTGTTACCTGGACGAAGGGGATAGAAGATCTCCGTCAATGGTCGTTAATAGAGGAGGAAATCAGAGGGTTGAAGGAAAAAGTCCGACGGGCGTATGTGGAGCGAAGTAGAGGAACTCCTAGTTAGTGCTACGTCAAGAGACTTGGCTGACGTCGGTGGAGATCCAGAGCAATCAAAGATGGACGGAGGAAGATGGAGGAAGCGGAGGAAAGTCGTCGGAGTTTAGAAAGAATAGCCTATTGGTTAGCTCAATGAAGAAGAGGGAAGGGAGCTAACTTGGTGAAATCGAAGGTGTGGAGGGGTATTTATAGGTGGCGGCAGCTAAGAAGGAGGGTGATTTGGAAGGAGAAGAGGCTAGGAGGGAGTAACCACCGACATCTTCTCTGACGCCGGTGAGGTTATCCACAACCCTGAAATAGGATTGCAGCTTTATCCAGACCAGTGGATGAAAAGGAGATAGTGAGCACAAGCTCTAGGAGCTTGGAGAGGAAGGAATGACGTCAGATATGTGGTGATTAGAAGGTGGAAGCACCTCCTAACGTCAGCCGTCGAGGAGGCTAAAGAAAGAAAGAAGAAGAAGAAGAAGAAGAAGTTTCAAGGAATTATTCGTAATGAAAGTTGAGGACCTAAGTGAAGAATAAGGACTCGATTGAATTAAAACATAACTAAAATGTAAACTAAGGTTTTCAAGGTTTATTTTAATTTAAATCTTTTTCAACTTTTTATATATGATTATATATAAGGCAATTATTATATTTAGACCTTGAATTTACATTTTTGACATTTTTAACTTAATTTATTTAATTAAGTAATGTTACTTAAGTTATTACATACTTAGGTATAAATTATACTTAAGTTAGTTAATCACATTAATTAGATAAATTACTGATAATAATTTGAGTCCAATTATTAATTAAATTATTAATAATATTAATTGGATAATAATATAGCATTTTTAACTTATTTTAAATGTCCTTTACTATTTATCCCTTATTTAATAATTAACTCATATATTTACATATTCCTAGCTAATTAACTAGGAAGACTAGTTAATTAGGGGTAATTAGAGACCATGATGAGCTTCTCATCACTTAGCCTTTCATAGCAAGCTCGAGGAGCTTGTTTAAGTCCATATAAAGCTTTATTAAGTTTGAAAACATGATTACGATTACTAGTATTTTCAAAGCCAGGAGGTTGTTTCACATACACTTCTTCTTTAGAAACCCATTTAGAAATGCACTTTTGACGTCCATTTTGAATAGTTTAAATCCCATATGATCAACAAAAGCTAGTAAAATTTTAATGGATTCTAGTCTAGCTATGGGAGAATAAAATTCGTCAAAGTCAATTCCTTCCTCCTGATTGTAGCCTTGAGCCACAAGTCTAGCTTTATTTCTTATAAGCTTTCCTGATTCATCAAGCTTAACTTGAAAGACCCATTTTGTTCCAATAATAGATTGAGATTCTAGCTTATGAACTAATTTCCAAACATCATTTCTTTCAAATTGATTCAACTCTTCTTGCATAGCCACAATCCAACAATCATCAGTGAATGCTTCTTTCACGGATTTTGGTTCTAGTTGGGATACAAACATGCTAAGTGCAAGGTTATTAAAGGATGATCTGGTTTGAAATCCATTTGAGACTTCACCAATCATTAAATCTTTAGGATGGTCCTTGGTATAGGCTAAGTCTTTAGGAAGTTCACTAGCGATGGTGTCTTCAGGTATATTTAAAGGATCATCTAGAGGTTGATCATCATTTTTGGTTGATGCATTATCTAACTGATTAAAGACTCTATAGGCTTTACTTCTAGAGGAGTATCCTAGAAAGATTCCTTCCTCACTTTTTGCATCAAACTTATTCGGGTTCTCCTTTGTATTTAGTATGAAACACTTGCAACCAAATACTTTAAAGTAAGAGATCTTAGGAGTCCTATCAATGTAAAGTTCAAAGGGTGTTTTCTCAAGAATAGGTCTAATTGAGGCCTTATTTTGGATATAGCAAGCAATGTTTACAGCCTTAGCCCAAAAATACCAAGGTAACTTTGACTCGCACAACATAGTGCTAGCACACTATTGTAGAGTTCTATCCTTCCTTTCTGGAACACCATTTTGAGGAGCTACTCTAGGAAATGTAAATTCTTATTTTATCCTCAGAGTGGAGTAGAAATCTAGGAATTTTTTCTTTTCAAATTCTCCTTCATGATTACTCCTAATCCTAGTGATGGGTAGGCCAGATTCAGTTTGAATTCTCTTGGCTAATTTCCTAAATTCCTCAAAAGTAGATATTTGGATCTTAAAAATAATACCCAAGTAAATCTGGAGAAGTCATCAATTATGACAAGACAGTATTTGCACCCATTTAGACTTTCAGTCTTGGTTGGTCCGAAAAGATCTAAGTGGATCAACTCAAGTGGCTTGGAAGTACTAACCACGCTTTTAGGTTTGAAAGAAGTTTTATGTAGTTTTCCTAGTTCACAAGATGAACAAAGATTTTTCTTTCTAAAGGAAATCTTAAGCAGCCCTCATACTAAGTCATGTTTCACAAACTTGTTTATATTTCGCATGTGAACATGATTGAGTCAACAATGCCACAATATTGACTCATCATTTAATGCAACCAAGTAATTAAAATCGTTGCATTTGTCTAAGTCAATAGTGTAGATGTCTTTTGATTTGTCTTCGATCAAAAGGATTTCCTTTGAATTTTTATCCTTAATTTTAAAACCTTTTAAAGTGAATGTAACTTTATAGCCTTTATCACATATCTGACTTACACTAAGTTATGTTTTACGCCACTAACAAGATGAACATTATCAAAGAAAGTTTTGGAGTTACCAATTTGGCCAATACCAGTAATATGGCCCTTATGGTTGTTGCCAAAGGTGACTAAACCACCTTCCTTGAGATTGAGGTCTAGGAACAGGTCTTCTTCTCCTGTCATGTGTTTCGAACAACCGCTATCCATGACCCATCTATCTTTTCCTTGGTCCTATCACTGGTTTATGACTGTGAGGTCCAATGTTTCTCCTTACAGCTACAAGGTGTCCATCTTTTTTATGATAGATCCAGTCTAAGTACTTTATTAATCCTTAAGAGATTCCTACAAAACAAGATTGCAAATCTCTTTTTGGTACCCATGTTCATTTGGGTCCAGTTTTGTTAGCAAGTGCCTGTTTAAGCGTAGGTCTATTCTTGGCCTTAAGACTAGGGGCAATTTGTGTGTCAGATTGTAAAGTTGATGCTTCATGATCATTATTAGGAATATATCCTAACCCAAATTTTGTAGTGGTTTGGGTTGGTGTGCCTAATAACCTTTCTAGATTTTCTCTTCCTTTGGTGAACTTAGGTAGGTCATTTACAAGAGCAACAGACTTTTATTTTAACTTTCTTAATTCTATCTTAAGTGAGTCAATATGAGCCTTAATAGAGGTGATCTCTTGAGATAATTATTGATTTAGAGATTCAGCACTATTCCTTAAGTTAATTTCTTCATCTAGGTCTTTAGTTAATTTCTTATTAGCTACTTGAAGTGCTTTAGCTAAATCATGCAACTCATTAAATGTTTCTAATAATTCATCAAAAGTAAAAGAAGATACCTCATCTTCGATCGCCATAAGATCGCAATGTGCGTCTTCACTTGAAGTGTCCTCGCTCTCTTCTTCTGTGCCTGTATCGCGATCATCCCAAGTTACTTGTATATCCTTCTTCTTTGTGTCATACTTGAAAGGTTTTCTGACCTTTCTCTTTTAGACTTCTTTCCTAAGTTGAGGGCATTCTTTTCTCATGTGCCCTTTCTTCTTACAGTTGTATCAAATAACCTATTTTTCTTGTGGTTATTCCTTTTTCTTGCAACTTTTCTTATTCTTCAAAAATCTTTTGAACTTTCTGGAGAGTAAGGTTGTGTCTTCCTTGTCTTCATTTTCTGATTCTTCGAATGCAATATTAGCTTTAAAAGCGAGGTCTTTCTTCTTGTTTCCTTCTCTTTTGTGTTCTTTCATGTGCTTGAGCTAAACCTCATAGGGCATTAAGCTACCTATAAGATCATCCAACTTTAGCACAGAAAGATCCTTAGATTATTGAATAGTTCTTGCCTTGGTTTCCTAATCACTAGTCAGAGATCGGAGAATCTTTCAAACCAATGCCTCATTTGTGATCTTCTGATCTGGATTTCTTAAGGAGTTGACATTATTAGTGAATCTAGTGTACATCTCCTTCATAGTTTCTCCTTTCTTCATACAAGCTCACATTTTTGGGTAAAGAGGTTGATCTGATCTTCCTTGACTTTTGAAGTTCCTTCATGAGTAACTTTAAGAGTATTCCAGATTTCGTATGCTGTCTTGCATGCTGAGACTCGATTGAACTCATCCTTGGATAGACCACAAAATATAGCATTCATAGCTTTGGCATTGTGTGTGGCAATCTTCTTTTGGTCTGCAGTAATATTAACACCTTCTTTTCTTGGCGCGTGTATTTTGAAGCTATCATGTCCCAAACTTCATAATCCATTGATTCCAAAAATATCTACATTCTGGTCTTCCAGAATCTATAGTTGTGCCATTGAATAAAGGTGGTCTGACCGCAGATTGATCCTCGGCTTATATTTCAGAGGACTTTGACATCTTGACTAGAGTAAAAGTCAACTCTAATACAAGATGTGACTGTGAGCGAAGCCTAAAGGATCAAGTATACACTAGAGGGAGAATGAATAGTGTAATATCTATTTAAAATAGAACTAAAAAATATTCACCATAGGTAAAAAATGTATAAGCATAAACCAAAAAATAACATCTGATTTTAAAGTGGAAACCCTTCTGGGTGACAAGCACTACCTAAGCCTCTTAGCTTAGGATTTTCTCAACTAGTCGACGCTAATCAAATCCACTATCATGTACCACTTGAACGAGGGTGGGACAACCTCTTATAAACATCTTCTCTTACACCTGACCAAGAGGAGAATAATGGCACTTCCAATACAACTTGGATTCCCAGATCAAGAACAACATAACAGAAAAATATAATAATATTTCTTATGGAACCTCAGCAATATTTAAAAACAAATTGAGCTTTCTTGAATCGCAAGGGAGCATGCTTTGAATCGCAGTAGTTGTTGGTGCAGAGCCGCAAAAGCATTGGAGAGAGTAGCTATATTTTTCTCTTTGAAAGCTCTTGAGGAGTGTTTTTGAAGAGGGGATCGAAGGTCCTATTTATATGTGTTTTTCAACAACTCTGGAAACAAGGCTTTGATCAATCGAAATAAAAGTTTGGTCAATCAAAACTACATTTGGTCAATTAAAACAAAGTATTGATCAATTCAATGTTGATCAATTAAAAGGGTAATTTGATCGACTCTAAGATTTCAAAAGAAATTCGACCGTTGGAATACTTTTGATCGATTAAAATAAAAGGGTTGATCGATCAAAAGAGAATATGACCATTAGAGGTATTTGATCATTTAAGAGAATAATTTGGTCGATCAAGGTCTGGTCAATCAATGAGAAAGTTTGGTCAACCAATGGTAGAATTGACATAAACATTTGTTTCTTATTTAGGTTCCATACATAATTTTAGACTCAATAAAATTAAGAAGTCTTCAAGTCCTCTTCGTCCTTGATGTATTTGATAAATGTTGATAAGATGCATCCATGCTGTAATTTGACTTAACCTATAATGGTTAGTTCACAATAAAAATATAACTTTGTTATATCAAAACAAGGGTATTAACAACTGACATGCGCGGAATGCGTTGGTTTAATTATGTCATTGTAGCATGTGCTCGCGTTGTCGATTTTAAATTAAGATATGGATTTGTGAGTCCAAGTGTCGATCTCAGGGAGGCGTGAAATCAGATTAGTTTTTGTCTCTTTGGGTGTCACAAAATGGTAGCATAGTTTGCTTGTGAAAACAAGAGCGAGAGAGAGAGAGAGAGTAGGGTTAAAGCTTGTGTTTAAAACATGGCAATCACTTTAAGGAGATGTGAACTATGATATAAGAAGCAACATTAACATATAGCATGCAATTAGAGTTTGTTTACAAATTCAACAATAGATGAAAGCTTAAAATAGTGCAACATAAAACTAGAGTAAGAGAGAGTGCGAGGAGGAGGCGAGGCTGCCACGGCGGTGGAGGGGGGCTCCATCGGTGACTCGACAACTCCGGGGCGAATATGGAATGTTTGGTGGAGCTAGGAGAGGCTTAGTATTGTATGGAGAGTATGTGTGAATTGAATGGCTTTGAATGGGGTGGTTTAGGGGGTTTATATAGTAGAAGAGGGCTTCCAAAAGAGGTATGGGCCTTTAGCGACGTTCGGTATGTCACTAAATCCCTTCAAGAAGTGTCGCTGAAGTCCCACATCCACTGGTCCATGCATGCTCGTTCTTCTTCATCCGCACCCACACATCTTCAGCCGTCAGATTTGAGGTGCGGATCGCCATCAGATAGCTGAGGGCACACCACGTCGTCCCCTCACCATGCCCACGGATGCAACCTTCCGGGATCCGTGTGCTTGCAACAAAGGTCACCCGATCGCGCATCAATGGCTAGGATTACATGTGACTGGGCATGCTGGATCATGCCTCGCATGAGGTGAGAGTGCGTCATCACGTGCGTTTACGTTGGACGCTCGAGATCGCGCCACGTGCCTCCATCTGATTCGTCCATGCACCCATCAGCGAGTAAATTTCAATTGCATGCGTGGGTGCAACCGATGCGAATTGAACGTGCATCGCATGCTCATGAGGTGAGGCGCTAATCGCTGTGCTACGTCTGCGCTTTGTCATAGTTGTGCGCGAACGCTCAGCCGTCTGATGGTGATCGAACGATTGAGATTGGATCTTTGCACGGGGAAGAGCCCGTTGGCGAGGCTCGCGCCCTTATGATTCCTCAGCCATCCGATCCTTGGATTAGACGGCTTAGGATGAGTGGGGGTTCTGCGTCGGTGGAAGCGCGGTGGATGGGGCCACGTGGCCATTTGTGGACCGTTGATCATTAAATCAACGACAAGAACTTCTTGGGCTTGTTGGGGGAGCTCCAGATGTCAGATTTAAGTGATTTCGAGTCTGTTGGACTCCGTTTGTCAATCTGGATCTATCAGTGCAGTTCGATTGCTCATATGAAGCCTGTTTCAACATGCACTTGTACACAGCCATTAAACATTGATTATAAGCAATCTTAATTCGTTATGCATGCAATACTCCCAAGCCCATTATGGTATGTCATTAACGCACATATATCCTCAAAACTAACTCTAGTTGATGGAATTATCTTCATTCGATGTAGAGTTATCATACCCCCATGCTCATCCTTTGCTAGTCCCTAGTAAGGTTTATCCTAGTCATTATTTTCAATTGGAATTAGGAATTGATTACTTAGACATATGTTGCTTGTCAACGGGAGGAAATATATACTAAGAGCCTAATCCATAGAGACTAAACAGCGCCCATGTGTCTGCCAAAATGCAAATCACCCAAGTCCTCACTTTAAAGCATATATACAAATATATATGGATTTTTTTCTTTTTCATCTTTTCGAAGTTTTTTGGATTTTTGGAGTTGAGAGTGTATAGGTAACTTTTTACGGCTACCCAACCCACCCATAACTCAAAAAAGACTCTAAGTGCTAAGCATCTTGGTGTGAAGATTGTGATAGACTCACTAAATGGTAATTAAAACAAACTTTGGGTTTCTACAACCCTAGGTGACCATAAAAGATAATGCTTGCCTAAAGGTGTATTTGTCCAATCGGTAGCCTTCTCCCTACTTTTATTTTGTGTGAGGTCAACACAAGGGTACTTCCAGTGTATATCTCCCCGGATTGCTCTACTTCGTGCTTCTTCCTTAAGTGTTTTGGGCTTTTTTGTGCATTTAGTGAGTTGTGTTCTGGACAATCGGCCAATGGGCTGTTACCCACGACCACTTGCCAGCCATACTCGTGCGGTGAAGTGTGGCTTATTTATCCCTTTTTTCTCCCTTTTCCTTTTCTTTTTCTTTTGTTGTTTTATTAGGTTGCTTCCCTAATCTAAGATTTACCTAGAGGCAATAATAAAAGAGAATGGTCCTGTGGCTAGGCTTTGGACAACCGGCCAATGGGTTGTTACCCACGACAACTTGCTAGGCATACCACCTTAAAAGGTTCATTAGCTACCCAATTTCTATTAGAATCTCTAAGGAGTGAGTCAGTGCAAAATTGTGTGCAGATGCTTAGACTAAAAGTCCCTCTGAGTTAGAGGGCAGGCTGAGAAGTCATATACTTATCACCCTACTTTATTGATCAGATTAATGTAAATTAAGGTTGCGAGGATTCAAGGCTAAAGCCACATTTTAGTGGACACCTAGGCTGATTAATCCTGAAGGCCTGAAAAGTCTGTGTTCAAGTTCTTCTCGTATTATTTCCTACAGTTGACAAGCTCCTAATGCCTAAGTTTTCCTTCCTAATTTTCTCCTTTTGTATATATATAATTCAGGCTAATAATATAAACTTAGAGAATGCGAATTACCACCCCCCCATGCTTAAGTTGGATAATGTCCTCATTAGCAAATAAATGTATGTAAGGGGATATAGAAAGAAATCACCTGAGTGCCACCGTGTACCTGATTAGTTTTAATCTTCTGGGTTGTCCCCCAGGAAGCGCTGAGTTTATTGCCTCAAACTGGGCGAAGCTCCATGTCAATCCTCAATGAGGGTGACTACTTCCTTTGGGGGAACTTGGGCAAGAAAATGTTTTAATCTCTGGCCATTTACTATGAAGGTTTGCCCAGTGTTAGGATCTGCAATTTCAACTGCCCCATTGGAATAAGGTTTGACCACCTGATATGGTCCTGTCCACTTTGATCTTAGCTTCCCAGGGAAAAGTTTAAGTCTTGCATCAAAAAGCTAGACTTGCTGATTGGGCTTGAAGCTTTTCCTATGAATGTGTCTGTTGTGGATGGCTTTCATCTTCTCTTTGTAAAGACGATTGTTCTCATAAGCATCCCGATGGATTTCCTCAAGCTCAGAGAGTTGGAGTGTCCTTTGTGCTCTAGCCAACTGGGAATCCATATTGCACTGCTTAATAGCCCAGTATGCCCAGTGTTCCAACTCGACCGGAAGGTGGCAAGCCTTGCCAAAGACTAATCGATAAGGCGACATGTCTATCGGGGTCTTAAAAGTGGTCCTGTATGCCCAAAGGGCATCATCCAATCGTGTAGACCAATCCTTTCGGTTAGGTCTCACAGTCTTTTGCAGAATATTCTTGATCTGCCTATAGAGACCTCAGTTTGCCCATTTGTTTGCGGGTGATATGAGGTGGCAATGCGGCGAGTAACCCCGTACTTTCTAAGTAAGGAACAGAATTGGGCATGAATAAAGTGACTCCCCCCATCACTGATCATTTCCTTTGGTATCCCAGATCGAGAGAAGATGTTTTGCTTAACAAAGTCCATGACAGCCTTATGGTCACATCTTCGGGTGGCTACGACTTCGATCCATTTCAAGACATAGCCCACTAAGACTAATATGTACTCGAAGCCGTTGGATGGTGGCCCCAGACATCAAAAATTTCAACAATTAGAATGGTCTGTAGGGGCATCATATCATTTCTAGTCATAGTCCCTAATGTCTGGCATCGAGAGCAAGTCTTCACAAAGCTATGTGCATCCTTGAATAAGGATGGCTAGTAGAATCCTAACTGCAAAACTTTTACAGTCGTCTGCTTCCTAGAGAAGTGACCACCACAGGCCTGGTCATGACAGAAGGATAGCGCACTTTGGACTTCCTCTTCAGGAATACACCTCCTAATGATCCGGTCAGCACAGAGTCTAAACAGCATAGGATCATCCCAGAAATAGTGCTTGACTTTAGCCAAGAACTTAAACTATTGCTGTCAAGGCCAGTCGTGCGGTTATGACCTACTACAAAATAGTTGACTAAGTCTGCATACCAGGGTAGCCTCCTTTCTTGCACGGCTAGAAGTTGTTCATCAGGGAAGGCGTCTGTTAAGGGTAATGAGGGTCCAATGTGGTCCGAGTGAAATTTGGACAAGTGGTCGGCTACAACATTCTTGGGCCCGACTTTTTCATGTATTTCCAGGTCAAATTCCTACAAGAGCAGGATCCATCTGATGGCCTGGGTTTAGCATCCTTTTTGGCCAACAAATGTCGGATAGCCGAGTGGTCTGTGTAAACCGTTATGTGGGATCCTAGAAGGTATGATCTGAACTTTCTAACCCAAAGACTACGATGAGTAGTTCTTTTTCTACGACAATGTAATTCTGTTGAGCCTCATCCAATGTTTTGCTCACGTAGTAGATCACCACGAGTTTCTTCTCTCTTCTTTGTCCTAGGACTGCGTTGATAGCAAAATCTGATGCATCGCACATTATCTCAAAGTCTTGGGACCAGTCTGGGGTTTGTAAAATAGGTGCAGTGGAGACTATTTCCCTAAGAGTGTTCTAGGCCTTGATGCAATTAAGTGTCATGTGAAAAAGGGCATCGTTGGATAGAATGTCAATCAAGGGATTAGAAAGTTTGGAAAAATCATTGATGAATCTTCTATAGAAGCCAACATGTCCTAGGAAAGATCGGATTTGCTTGACCGAGATAGGGGGTGGAAGTTTGGAATTTAGATCAACCTTAGCTTGATCAACTTCGATGCCCTTATGCGAGACGATGTGACCGAGGACAATCCCTTCCTGAACCATGAAATGGCTCTTTTCCCAGATTAAAACTAGGTTGACCTCGATACATCGCATCAGGATCTTTTCCAAGTTGCTAAGACAACGGTCGAATGAGCTCCTGAACATAGAGAAATCATCCATAAAGACCTCTAGGTATTGATTGCACAGCAAAAATATACCAACAAATATGCCATCTTGTGTTATTTCCTAGCACTACTATTGCATATTAGGAAGCTATAGTTGCATTTGTAAAAAAAGACACTTGCATGCATTTATTTGAGAGGGGAGGATAATGCGAATAATTGTCCATGTAAATAACATCTTCTTCGCGCAGCTCAGGGCATGGAGCTGGCATCTCTTCCCGCCATTCCTCTGCCCTGCAGCCTGGCTGGTCATGCACACCTGCAGCATGGCTATGGCAGGCTCCCACTTCTTTAAAAAGCCTGGCCATCTTCCTTGCGAGGAGGAGCCTGGAACACACACCCGCAGACACCTTCCTCCAGGCCATCTTCCTCCCCTCACCCCTCCATACGCAGTCTCTCTTCACACTGAAGAGACACACTGCGGGCAAGAGCAAACTCACAGTGGTCCCATGACCACCACTATGAGTTCCACCACCGTCCATCTCCTTGGTGAGTAGGTGGGCGTGGTGGTTTCGCCCTTTCTTTCTACTGCTCAACACCCTTGCCGCCATTGTCAGGAGCTCCAAGGTCTGAAGCTCTAGCAGCAGCAGCGGCCTCTAGCAGCCGCGCAAGCACCCACGCACATGCTAGCATCGTCTGCAGCCCCTTTCTGCGCGTGCAGGTGCCTTCAAGTGCACCTACGCACGGAGAACCAGCCGCAACCGGTTGTTCATCCCGCGCGGCACTGTAGCTACTGTTCACGCCTCTCAATGCGACACTGTATCTACAGTGCAGTGACCAGAGAGTTTCTCACTTATCCAGTCGCCGCGCGCTCTCTCTCCTCGCTGCTACCGCCTCCAGCCAGTTGTGTGCACCTACACCCGCGTCCGCATACGCCAGCTCCCATTCCAGCCCACAGCGCAGTGTGCTGCGCTACGTAGTGCGCTGTGTTGCGCTCTCCTGCTCCTGCACCAGCCGACGCGCAACGACAGTTCCGCACGCTCCCTCCAGCACCCACGCGTAGCCCCTTACGCGCCTGCACTTGCACGTGCCCGTGCATCCAGACGACGCCTGCCTCCGCCAGATGGCTTAAACTCGCCTGCTCTCTCTCTTGCACACTCTCCAACAGACACACACACTCGCACACACCACACTCGTACACACACACACACTTGTACACACCTATACATACTTATATATATATACATATTCATACCTATACAACTATATATAAGTATATATACATACATACATAAATATATATATATATATATTTATACATATATACATACATATATACATATATATCTATAGATATAAATAGATACATATATATATATCTATATATATCTATGTACATATATTACTATATATATATCTATATCTATATAGTTAAATATATATACATATATATCTAGTTATAAATATATATATATACCTCTATATTTACATATCTATATATATATATACATAACTACATATACACCTATACAGTTACAACCCTATCTATATATATACATATAAATATATATTTACATATATACATATATATATATATTTACATTCATATCACTTACCTGTATCCATACGCATTAGTCACTCCACCACGCGTTATATCGTGGGAATATCTGCACCAGTTGCTGATATTCCCCGATACCCGCGTAAAGAAAGCACCTCCGTACACACTCCCACACATCCATCCTACACTCTACGTGGCACTTCGTCTTGTTGGTTGCATCTTTTTAAACGTGGACCAACTTGACATTATGCTACATGACATTTCCACCTCCACCCCCACCCCTATATATAGTATATATATATATATACAGACTATATTTATTTATCTATAAACAACCTATCTTGTTTTTTTGTTTCCTGCTATTAAAAAGATAAAAAAAAGTGTAAAAGAGAAAAGATAATCCTTGTCTTGTAGGTACTCGGTCTTGCGAATAGCAGGACCAGTTTTTTTTGGAAACCCCAAGTTGGCTCAAAGCCAAGAATAATTTGGCTCGAAGCCAAGGACCTAATTTTGAGGGTGTACCTCAAGGACAAAATTATCAGCAAAAAAAATCTTAAATAGAAAAAAACCAAAAACATAATAAACGCACAAAAAAGATACATTTTAGGAAAGGCGTAGAAACTTCTTCACCTTTAATCCCCCCCTCCCTGAGATCGACCCTAGGCCTAAAAGTGACCAAGATAAAATTAAGTAGGCCAGGTTAAAAATTTTGTAAAAAGATGGTTAGGCTCGATTTAGGTTAACCACTATACTCACTTCAACGATAATTTCATCATATTAACACAACCTGTTTGAGTCTTGACAGGTATTCACCCACCATTTCTGAAAAGATGCTAGCATTCAACGTTGAAAGGTAGTGGGTGCATTGCATAACCCAAATGGCATACGACGGAATGCGAATGTGCCATACGGGCAAGTGAATGTGGTCTTCTCTTGATCTTCTGGTGCAATAGCAACTTGGTTGTATCCTGAATATCCATCCAGGAAGCAAAAATATTTCTACTCTGCCAATCGCTCGAGAATCTGGTCAATGAATGGCAGAGGGAAATGATCTTTCTTGGTGGCCTCATTAAGCTTCCTATAGTCGATGCACACCTACCATGCAGTAGCAGTGCAGGTAGGGATGGATTCACCCTAGTCATTGGTGACCATGGTGAGCTCAACTTTTTTGGGTACCACTTGAGTGGGGCTCACCCAGGGGCTATCGGAAATTGGGTAAATGATGTCAGTGTCAAGCCACTTGATTATTTCTTTTTTCACGACCTCTTACATATTCGGGTTCAATCGCCTCTGCGTCTGGCGAAAAGGTCGAGCCCCATCTTCCAAATAGATCTTGTGAGTGCAATGGGTAGGGTT
Source organism: Thalassia testudinum (assembly GCA_037157565.1). NCBI lineage: Eukaryota > Viridiplantae > Streptophyta > Magnoliopsida > Alismatales > Hydrocharitaceae > Thalassia > Thalassia testudinum. Next base: position 27,043,738 of record JAZHRO010000063.1, on the reverse strand, counting down.
AATTCCCCTTAAGTCAAAAAATGTCCACCCAATGGCTACCCGATGTTCAGAGAGGGTTGTAGTCAACCTAAGTTCTTGATCCCTTGTTAAATGGGCACTGATAATCATAGGGAAGGCCTGGTCAGATCCCAGGAAGACAGACTTGAGATTATCAGGCAAAGGCTTTAGTTCGGGTGTAGGTAGGACAACATTTGATGGGTAAGGGAAAGGCGGGAGTTGATGAACATCAATCTCCTCAAGTGGAGGTTGCTAAAGGTAATCAGCTCTACAAAGGTCATCCATAGGCTGGGGTGGGTCAGGGTAGTCATCAACTAGTTGAGTTAGATGGTCTGCTAAAGAGCTAAGAGTGAGGCATTCTTCAACAAGAGGTTCCACGGGATCGTGCTCCTCAACCCAGCCACAATAAAAAACTTAGCCACCCAGAAGATATCCAATTGCATCTTCTTGTCTCCAAAGGTGCTTTCCATGCATCTCGTGTCACAATCAATGTTCGTCTTAAGCGTAGCTAAGAAGGATCTACCCAGGATGATGGGTGTGTTTTGTAGATGTTCGGGGACTTCCATGTCGAGGATCAAAAAGTCTACTGGGAAGTAGAAGTCCTTGACTCGAACAATTACGTCCTCGACTACCCCCTTCGGGGTTTTCACAGATCTATCAGCCAATTGGATAGTCACAGGTGTGGGTTTCAACTCCCCAAATCCAAACTGGTGATAAAGAATAGTCGAGATTAGGTTGATTAAAGCACCTAAGTCCAAGAGCACTCTATCAAATTTCATGTCCCCGATATTATAAGATATTAGGGGCGCTCTTGGGTCAGTTCGTTTAGGAGGTAGGCTGCTCAATATCACTAAACTAGCTTGTTCTGAGGGCACTACCTTCCTAGGTGCTTGGGTTCTTGGCTTACACTTTGGCATACAAACATCCTTCAAGAACTTAGCGTAAGCTAGGATATGCTTGATTGCTTTGAGGAGAGGGATATTAATTTGAACTTGTTTGAAAATCTCTAACAACTCCTCATTCTCAACTACATTTTTCTTTTTCTTCATTTCTCTAAGGCCTTAGGGTATGGTGTTTGGGTTTAAATTGGTTTAGTCTCCAGGTCCTTGGCTTCCTCCTGCTCATCCTCAAAATCAGGTATCTCAGGAAGAGAGGCCAAGGAGGGGTCGTCCATTTGGGGTCCTGGGTTTTAGTGTCGCTTCTCAAGATAACCGTGTTAGCTGAGGCGTTGGGACCATGGGTAGATCCTTGAGAAGAAGAAAAGGAAGTACCAAACCCAGGGGGTGTTTGTGGGGCTTGCTGGATCATGTGGGCATGCCCCAGATTGGCTTGGAACCCTTGAGGATTGGGGCCTCTGTTGATCACATTTCTCGGGTTCGATTGTGGCTGAGAAGGAAGGGACCCCTGTTGTTTGCAATCCAACAGCTAGCTCAATTGTCCCTTCACTAATGCCATTTCCTCTTGATGTTTCTGATTCATATCCGTTATCATTTTTATCATCATGTCCATTTGGTTTTGTGGGGGAGGGGCTGCCCTATTCTGATTATAAGGTGGTCTAACCGGTGGACCTTGCTGATAGGAGGGAGGGTTTGGCCAGGGTTAGTTCTACAATTGGTTCAGTTTTTGGTCCATCAAAGCAAAATTCGGGTGATTACGCCATCCGACGCTGTAGGTGTTGGAGAAGGGGTCAGGTTTGGAGTAACCTTGAATGGCCTGGGCATCTTCAAAGATAGAAGGTGTCGAAGGGTAGGGGAGAGAGTAATTAGGGTTTGAGGGAGCAAAGGTCCCTCCTTGGAACATGGTCAGGGGTTGTACCAGGTGCATTTGGTTCATTGGATGCACCAAATCTACATTGTGAGCTCCCTTTGCTAGGGAGAGGGTCTATAGTGGGTTTCAGGTTTGGTTCAACAGCTCATCAATTTTTTTGTTCACCAACTCAACTTGATCCAACTTTTTGGCTATAATGTCCATGTCAACCATTCCAGAATAGGCTTGCACATCACAGATCCCACCACGGGGTTGAGTAGATTGATTAAACTGGGTCATGGAGGCATTGTTGAGCGAATTCTCACTCATGGACTCAAAGAGTTCGACCGCACTCTCCTCATCTTTGTTCAAAAAGTTGCCTCCACATGAGGCATCAACAAAGTTCCTAAGGTTGTTGTCCAGACCATGGTAGAAGATCTGGGCCAATTGCCACCTTGGAACCTCATAGTGTAAGCATTTCCTCAACAATTCATTAAATCTTTCCCACACCTCATTGAATTGTTCCCCATCTTGTAATGTGGATGTGGTAATGGCTCTTCTGAGGGCATTGGTTTTACCTTTGGGGAAAAATTTCTTCAAGAATGCATGCCTCAGTTCCCCACAGGTGGAGATGGGTCTCCCTAAGGTTCTAAGCCAGTGAGATGCTTTGTCTTTTAGGGAGAAAGGGAACATCTTAATTAAAATAATATACAAGCTGATGTTCCTTGGTTTCATAGTCCAGGCGATCTGGTCTAGGTCCTCTAGGTGTTGGAAGGGGTCTCAGGACATTTGGTTTTAGCTCAAAATCATCTTCCCCTTTGGGGACCCTAAGATGTGGCTTGATCTGGATAGCAGATGGATCGTAAAAATCACTAAGAGGCCTTGGTTGGCCCTCAGGAGTTTGTGGTGGGTTAGGTGGGTTTAGTGGGGGTTGCCCTTGAAGGTTTTGCAATCGTTGTATGGCTTGCATGATGGTTTGGATCCGTTATTTTTGAAGTTGGTAGTTGGCAGAGATTTGGGCCTGAATGATGGACATAGCATTGGGTTGAGGTTGGTCCTCAATCTCATCAATTCTTGGGTCAGCCATTTCCCTTGAAAAATCAAGTCTCCTCCTGATTTCCCTATCTAAAATAAACAGCTCAGGACAAAGTGATCATCTCCCGTGCATACACTAGAGAAAAATGGGGAGGGATGTAGAGAGAGATAGGTGCGAGAAGTGTGTTCACAAACAAGCAAGCAAGTCTAGTCCTTATAATGTATACCTTAGGTGGCCTAGAAGCCTTGAAGGGAATGATCAAATCTGCAAGCACTTAACCTCCCTTCCCGTTGTTAATCTGGCCAAGTTGATTACGAGAGGATTGAGGGGAAGGTTCTTCCTTTAGCTTGTGCTACCAATTCCATAGACCCCACAACTGCAATCGTTTGAAACTTCCCCACAGCCTATACACCAGATTTTACAAAGGGAATGAAGGCCAAGTGCCTAGCAAACCTAATCACACCTCAAAGACTTAGACTAGTCTTGCCTAGGGCATGTCTACTCCACTTTAATGAGGGCTAGGTTAATGCTTGTGCTCAAGATATGTGATGAGGAGTTGTTTGGTGTTGTGCCTCTTAGTTAGTCCAATTGTGAGTGTGCATGCACTCAACAAAACATGGTTTACGAGCAACATTTTTAGGATGTGATGTCTTTTAATGATTCATCCTTGCTTTAATGATTTTTAGAGTTAAAATTCCTCAATATTTTCAAACAATGTTTGAGTGGGCACACAAGGTTTTGCACACAACAGGCGAAAGTCAATTGCTTTAGAATGATGTGGCTCTAGAAAAACAACCCTAGTGTATTCACCCTAGTGTTGATGTAGTTCTACTAGGTGAGTTGATTTTAATTATGGTGAGTGGTGCAGCCCAAGTCAAATCATGGGGGCTTCATAAACACCACTCAAAAGAAAGAACACCCCAGAAAGATTATCTCTTCAAGAACATTAGAGTGTATTTTTTTTGGTTGGGTGATGAGTTTAGAATGTGGGTCAAGTAGCCATTCACCACGCCAATTTTAGATATATATATTTTTTTTGTATTATTTTTTTTTAAGCAAGCAAACACTCAATGGGTGGAGTGATACTCACAAACGTCTTCGCAGCACTTTACTCCTTGTCTACTGTCTTAGATCGCACTCCTCCGTCGCCAAGGCATCGAGTTCCTGCAACCAATCAAGTAGAGACAGAAAAATGAGTCAGAAGATGTGAATACTAATGTGGGATGAAAGTGACAAAAGAAATCTATTGCCTCCCCGGCAACGGTGCCAGAAACTGACGCCCACGAAACACGTTGGTTTAATTATGTCATTGTAGCATGTGCTCATGTCATCGATTTTAAATTAAGATATGGATTTGTGAGTCCAAGTGTTGATCTCACGGAGGTGTGAAATCAGATTAATTTTAGTCACTTTGGGTGTCACAAAATGGTAGCATGGTTTGCTTGCGAAAACTAGAGCGAAAGAGATAGAGAGAAAAAGCTCAAAGAGAGCACGTCATCGTGCGTTTAAAACATGACAATCACTTTAAGGAGATGTGAACTACGACATAAGAAGCAACATTAACATATAGCATGCAATTAGAGTTTGTTTACAAATACAACAATAGATGAAATCTTAAAATAGTGCAACATAAAACTAGAGTAAGAGAGAGTGCAAGAAGGAGGTGAGGTGGCTACGGCGGTGGAGGGGGGCTCCGTCGGCGGCTCGACAACTTCGGGGCGGATATGGAATGTTTGGTGGAGATGGAGAGGCTTAGTATTGTATGGAGAGTTTGTGTGAATTGAATGCCTTTGAATGGGGTGGTTGAGGGAGTTTATATAGTAGAAGAGGGCTTCCAAAAGTGGTACGGGCCTTCAATGATGTCCGATACGTCGCTAAATCCCTTCTAGAAGTGTTGCTGAAGTCCTACGCCCACCGGTCTGTGCGTGACCGCTCTTCTTCATCCGCGCCCACACATCCTCAACTGTTGGATCCGAGGTGCGGATCGCCATCGGATGACTGAGGGTGTGCCATGTCACCCCCACCCTGCCGCGCCCGCAGATGTGGCCTTCGCGCTATCCGTGTGCTCGCAATACAGGCCGTCTGATCGCTCATCAATGGCTGGATTGCGCGCGACTAGGTGGGCTGGATCGTGCCTCGCGTGCGGTGACTACACGTCATCACGCGTGTTTATGCTGGATGCTCGAGATCGCACCGCGTGCCTCCACCTGATCCGTCTGCGCACCCATCGGTGGCTAAATTTCAATTATGCACGCGGGTGCAGCCAGTGCGAATCGAACATGCGTTACGCATTCATGCGGTGAGGCACTGACTGCTTGTCTCAATTGTGCACGAACGCTCAGGCGTTTGATGGCGATCGGGCGACCGAGATTGGATCTTTGCGCGGTGAAGAGTGCATCGGTGAGGCCATCGCCCTTGTGATTCCTCAGCTGTCCGATTCTTGGATTAGATGGCTTCGGATGAGTAAGGGTGCTACATCAATGGGAGCGCGGCAGATGGTGCCACGTGGCTGTTTGTGGGCCATTGATCATTAAATCAACGGCCAAAACTTCTTGGGCATGTTGGGGGAGCTCCGGATGTCGGATTTAAGCGATTTCAAGTCCGTTGGACTCCGTTCTTCGATATGGATCCATCCATGCAGTCCGATTGCTCATTTGAAGCCTATTTCAACATGCACTTGTACACATAGCCATTAAACATTGATTATAAGCAATCTTAATTTGTTATGCATGCAATGCTCCCAAGCCCATTATGGTATGTCATTAACGAACATATATCCTCAAAACTAACTCTAGTTGATGGAATTATCATCATTGGATGTAGAGTTATCAACAACATACACTATTGAGGGCTACTACTTCCTATTCCACATATGTTGAGTGAGATCAACTTGTAATCTACTCTCTAAGCAAATTACCTTCAATCAAAGAGCACTGATTTGCTGCCCTTCCATGTTGATTCACTTCCACATTGGAGGAGTACCTTTACACCTTTAGGAGCTAGTTTCATACTTTATTTGTTGGGCCCTATAGGTTCTTTGGTATTTTGTTTTTATTGGGTATTCCCATTGCGAATTCCCGTATCCTTGTGAGAAAAAATTCTCTTTGTGAAGAAAAGGAGTTAAGGTACACTACCCTCGATTTAAAGTAGTGTGGGTTGAGCCACCCTCATTTAAGTGGTACGTTCAGCAAATTTGATCTACTAGGTAAATTGAGAAATCCTAAGTTAAGAGGCTTAGGTGGTGGTTTTTACCTGAGTTGGGTGTCGACCTAAAAACCTTTGTCTCATGTGGTGAATGCATTTGTGTGATTGATCATATTTTGTAATTGTTCATCAATTTTATTTTCTACACTATTCACCCCCCTAGAGTTTGTAATTTTAGTTACCATCAGAGCAGCGTTCTCGCATATACGCAGTTACACCCATCAAGGATTCGAGCATGGAGGGAAGTATCTTTCTGACATGATACATTGAGGGACAATCCATGATCTGACCACTCTATTTCGAATGTAAAAATTATCACTATTGGAAAATACATATGCAAATGTGGCTACAGGTAAATAGCTTTATTATTTGGGAGAGATACGAAACCTTCTACACCATCCTAGAGAAACTCATGGGAGGATATACTTAATATTAAATCAAGGAGTTGTCTTTCAATGTGAAGATGATGAACGCGTTGCATTACGCATTCTGCCTGGATGAGTTCAACCAAATCTCACAATGCTTAATCGCATACGAAATTTGGAAAATGCTTGAGAAAACACACAAATGTAAAAACTTCTAAAATTAATTTGCTTTCCCAAGAATTTGAATCTTTTGTTATGAAAGATAATGAAAGTTTGAGTGAGGTGTACACTAAGTTCTCCTTGATTGTGAACAATCTCAAATCTTGGGGAAGGACATTCATAGAAGGTGAGCTTCAATCCAAACTGCTATGTTCCCTTGGTCGAGAATGGGAATAGAAGGTGACCACCATTGAAAAAGCCCATCATATCAAGGAGCTCAACATGGAAGATCTCTTAGGAAATCTAATGGCACATGAAAACAAGATTAACAAAGGAAGAAGATGGATTTTCAAGCCACTTGGGATGATACAAGTTAAGAGGAGGAAGGAGAAACGAAGCAAACAAAGATTGAGACCGTGTACCCCATTTCATGGCAATCGTTGATGACAACAAAAAAGAGGATGAAAATGATGACAAAGTAGAGGTAAATCCCTTTACCATAGATGAATTACAAGTTGCTTTTGAAGAATTGTATGTCCTTAGCAAGTCCTTAAAGTTAGATAATAGAAATCTAAAAAAGATGATTTAGTAACTAAAATTCAAAATATGAAAGTTAATTTCAATTCCATTGTATCCGAAAAAGATCTTGTGTTGGAAAATCAAACTTTAGTTCTAGAAAACAACATAATTGCTGAAAATAATTCTCTAAAAATTGAAATTTTAGTTTTAGTGTGATTGAAAAGGATCTTGCTTGCCTTAAAGAAGATTCTTAAAAGTTGTTGAGTAAATTAGTTAGAATCACTAAAGGAAAGACTAACATGTATGAAAAGCCTATAAATAGACACACTAAGAAGTCTTATGCACAAAGGCTAAATGGTTGGAATCCAAATGGACCCCAACCTCGGTTCAGAAAGGCTAATCATGGAGGACCCAAGAAAATGTAGGTGCCTAAACAAATGGTTCAATCCTATTTTGTAGGTTTTCAAGTGGGCTCTAATGCGTCACTTTACTCAACTCAGTAATTAAGCTAATTTTACTTAATTAAGAGTAGAAAAAGTCACTTAGGTTAACTCGAAGTTGTGTCGGCTATGTAGTATAGGGTCGAATTAACCTAACATTTTAGAAATTTTTACTGGTTGAGTCCAGATCATTCGCTGAGAGGTATAATTCTTTCTAAATTCACCAATTATCTTTTATTTTCTTTATAAGTTTAGGAGGTATATTTAAGTTAATTTTAAGAACATGAATTTTGCCAAAATATTAATTAAAATGAAGTAATATGCAAAATCCCATAAGAGAACATATTTACTCAAATGATTTACCTTATTAGCAAGTAAATATGTTAGTTTTTTATTTTATTTCAAAAGAAATTAAGGCAATATAGAGTTCTTCTATTAAAACAAGCCTTATTACAACATTTAAAAACAAAAAGAATTTAAAGTGATTCAAGAAAAACAACTTCATTTCTTTATTTCTTCAGCCTCTTTTCTTTCTCTTTACTTATTCTTCTTTCTTTTCTTTTTATTCTCGACTCTTTTCACTCTTTCTCTTGTTCTGTTCCTGCCTTCTTATTATCTTCCCTTAGCCTTCAGCTCTTCACTTAACCTTAGCTTTTCCTGCGAATCCTTCAATTGAACCAGGTTTCTTTTATTCTTTAACCAAAAATTATTTTATTTGCGGCGAGGTCCTTTTGGGGATACATAGCACCCTGAGATCAGGGTGGGACCAAACCCTACTTGATCCTTGCCTGATTCCAATTACGTTCGATTTTGATTTATTTCTCGATTCATACTTTCGAGCCAATTCGGCTCAACCGGCCTCCCAGGCCTCGCCCTCCCAAGGCCACACTCGCTCACGCCCACTCAGGAGCACACCCACAGGCACACATGCTCGCACACACACACACATGCTCAGATCGGTTCAAATGTTCAGATGCTCAGTTCGCGCCCAGCACTTGACGACTGGGGAGCCTATACAACAAATTCCTTTTATTCCAAGGTGCTCGCTTGTATCTTGCCGATGTGGGACTATGTTCCCCCCTTCCAGACCCGACTTCAATTAACAATATCTTCCTACTCAGAGCTCCGTTCCAATTGATTCAAGGCTTGCTGGAAAGCTCTAAGGTAGATCTACACAGTTGCAGGGTCAATTTTAAGTTTAGAGGATGTTTTCCTCTTTGATTTGAAGAGTGAAATCAAGGGGTTCCTACGGGTTTTTGTTGCCTAGAAAGTGGTAATTATGTTCACAGAGTCCTCAGATGGACTTTTCTCTCTCAGATGAAGGTCTGATTAGGTTCTAAGTTTAATTCCATAGCTACAGGTGTAGGATTTCAAGCTCTTAAAGCTTCAGGCATAGCAGAGAAGCTTCAAGCTTCTCTGAAAGCTTCAGAGAACAAAATTTACAACCTAAAATAGATAGACAAACATAGAAGAACATTTCTGATTGATTTAAACAAGTTCTAAGGGTTGTAACAGATTGATCTAGGCAGGATTCATGTTCAAATTTCATCAAAATACCATTGCTGTCAGTTTGGGCTCGAAAACAACCCAAACTAGCAGGGTTTAAATTCCAACCAAAATATAGGTCTGAGCTCAGTTTAATCTCTTTCAGATCATTCAAAAGATTCTCAGAATCCATTTAAACTTCTCAAATCATCAAATCATGCTCAGAACTCCAGAATCAGACTTAGTTTTGACTGCGATGCCTCAAAATTTGACTTTATGATTTAAACCTCTCCACAAGAAATTAATGCCTAAAATAGAATCTCTTCAATCTCAGGAACTCATCCAACCTTTAAAACAGATGGTTAAACCCTAGAAATTAGGGTTCCAGGCTTGTCGCCTGAGCTCCTAATGGTGTTTGTTCGTCAAAGTACTTGAGAGGTTGCTTCATAGATTTGAAGGCATGAATAGCTTCAGTGCACTGCACTGAAGCTTCTAGGTTCCTTAAATGCTCCTCAAACCTCTCTGTCAGACTTCTCCAACTCCGGTGGAGTTGGAGAAGATGAACCTCAATCTATGCTCCAGACACTAAATCCCCAAATAACCAACTGCAAATTAATTAGCGATCATCATTTCATCATTCTGGAGCTTCACACCAAGTTCTGTAGGCTGAAGAACATATTTTTACTCGTCGGAGCTCCGGTGAGTCTAGAAAATGAATAAACTGTGTACAGATTGTGAAATTGTGTCATTTTTGATCTAAAAAGGTTCCTGAGGTTGCAAGGAACCTCAAGGACTCAATTAATTCTTCATTATTTCATTAGAATTAAGATTTAACAGCAAAATTCATCTTTCAAAAGATCTGTGTGGATTAAGCTCAGGACCTATTTTACCACTCAATTGAGTGGTTAAAACAAGTCAACAAGTATTTATGATCATATATATATATATATATATATATATATATTTAACGATTTGAATTGCTCCTGAGCCACCATTGACAGCAAGCTTAGGAGCTTAATTATAAATTGGGCATTTAAGTTATATGTGGTAATTCTACATATTATAGTGTCGATTAGGGTCCTTAAGTGGTGAATCTAAGCCCACTACTATCGCCATGGATAGTAACAATAGTCGGTGGAGGTGAAAGATGAATTAGGCGAATAAATGATTCAATTAGTGATTAAGTAGATTAGGAATGGTCATGGATGAAAGGAGAAAGTGATCAGCGATTTCAAAAGATGAAATTAAGGCTCTAGCGAGCTCAAGGAGTTTGCTGCGGGGCAGATTCCCTCAACTTATGCTTCTGAGTGCATAAATCCTTTAAGAATTTAGCATAAGCCGAAATGTGTTTAATAGCATCGAGGAGCGAGATATTGATTTCAACATTCTTGAATATATTCAAGAGCTCTTGGTCACTATCAATAGACTTCTTCCTAGGTTTAAGCAAGGCTATAGGGAATGGAACATGAGTCAGATCTTTGGATTCAGATTCCTGAGCCTTGATTTCTTCTTTAGTGTTCTTCTTTCCTTCCTCAGGCTCACCAGGGTGTGATTAACTAGAAGAGGGTAATTTTGGGTCCTGGGTTTGCTATTCACTCCTCAAGGTAACAGAATTTGTAGAAGCATATGGGTTTGGATCTTGGGTAGGGTTAGGAAAGATCAGAGGGACTTGATTAGCCAGATATACTGGATTGGATGAAGTAGAAGAAGGACCCCGCTCAACCACCTGAGCATGTGCGTGCGAGTCCCTTTGATTCTCGTACCCTTAAGCTAAATTGCCCTGATTCTATATGTTGCGAGGGTTGGGTACGGGTTGAGATGGTAGAGATCTGGGTTGATAGGTATTAGCAATGAGCTTGGATTGCAAGTTGTCCGGTGAGGTTTTCATTTGTTGCATAAGCTGGAGCATGGATCCTTGCATCTCCACCATCTGATGATTCAAATCAGCCTGTCCTACGGGTTGACAGGCATTCCAAATTGGCTGATTGACGTGATTAGGGGGTAGTTGAGTGTATACATGACCCTGGTCCATTGGTCTTTGCGGTGCATAGTTGCTAGGTCAGATTTGGGTCTACTCCTCGAGATTTTTCCAGGAGAAGTTAGGGTGGTTCCTCCAACCCGGATTGTAGGAGTTAGAATATGGGTTGGACCTAACATTCTCCTGTATAGCATACACATCCACATAGGGCGAGTATGGTGGGAAAGAAGGAGAAGGATCAGATAAATTGGGATCAAAGGCCCCAATTTGGAACTCGTTGGGTTCTGAGTAATGCTGGCTCACAGATTGAGCCACTTCCGGTTTATTTATGAACTCCCATCTAGTAGGAGTCGTGAAGAATGGAATCCCGAATTCTAGGATTGAGTGGATCAAGAAGCATTTGCAGAGTTTCTAGCCATCCACTCTTCCATTCCTTTTGTAACTAGGTCCACTTTATCAAGTTTATTGTAAATAAGTTCCATATGGAATGAATGAGAGTCATGGACCTCATTAACATTCGATCTAGGTTGTTGGGACCGGTTAAAAGTATCCATGGTGGCATGATTGATAGAATTTTCACTCTTTTCCTCAAATAATTCATGCACACTATCTGCATCCTTGTTGAGGAAATTGCCTTCACAAAAGCATCCACATGGTTATGGAGTTGCTTAGTCAACCCATGACAAGAGATCTACACGAGTTGCCATTCGAGACCTCGTGGTGTGGACACTTCTGTAATAAATCCTGGAATTACTCCCAGGCACCATAAAGTAGTTCCCTCGACCACTAGACGAAAGTAGTAATTGCTCGTCTCAAAGCATTGGTATGCTTGACTGGGGAGAATTTCTTTATGAAAGTTGATTTAAGATCATTCCAAGTTGCTGTCAGCCTTCCAATAGTTCAGTACCAATGTGTGGCCTTATCCCTCAGAGAGTAGGGGAAGAGCCTCATGATCATTTGCTCCTCATCCACATTTCAAGCTTTGGTGGTCTGAACCAAAGTGGTCAAGTCCTCCAAATGCTAAAATGGGTCTTCAGAGCCAAGCCCATGGAAATGTTTGATTAGGCTTAACACTTGGCTCTTGATTTCTATGTCACCAGCTGGAATCTAGACACCGGGACATTCCCTATAATTTGAAGGATCATAAAAATCCTTCAAGGGCTGAGTGCCCTAACCATGCATTCGTTGGAACCATTCTTGCATTTGCTACATTTGTTCTAGCTGCCTTTGCAGCATCTCTTGCAGATTCTAGGGCAAAGGAGGTGGTTGATCAGCCATGGGATCAATTGGATTAAAATTCAACCTACGTCTCCTTGAATGGTCTAATGGTCCTTCCAAGTGGGGATTCAATGACCTCCTTCCAAGCATAAACTAGGAAGGGGTCGGAAGGACTGGGGATAAGAACCCTGCAGCACAATAATACAAGTCTATCCTTAAGTTGGGTAGCCTAAGGATCTATGCTCCAAAATAGACTCAAGCCACAACATGAATTTTGTGTTGTCCTTAATCCAGAAGTTGGTTAAGTTGGGATGGCGAGATAGGGGGAGCATGTCTCTATGGCAGCTAATTATGCCAAACCCCTGTTTGCTTAAGTCGTTTGACAATTAGGCCACCCAACTTAGCACCTTTTGGGGAAAGCAGATGTTAGAAATTTGCACCACAGTATGAGAAATATCCTGAAACGGATTGATGAGTCTTAAGGCCAACGTTTACTTGATTTTAGATTGAGCCCGAGATAGTAGTGCTTTTGGAATGTGGTGGGCTCTTAAAATGGGTTGTGCCCTTAATAATTGATTGAATAAGTGTGAGTGAGTGTACAACCAAGGTTTTCAAGCAAGATTATTTGAATGAGTGGCTTTTAGAGTTCAAATCTTTCTTAAGTAGCTTTTAAGGTTTGAATTAGGGTGATTTTAATCAAATTCAGCAGGCACACTAAGGTTTGCAAACACGAGTGAAGATGTTTTCCTTTGAAATCAAGATAAAGTGGAGTGCCTGGTATTGACCTTAATTGCTAACCCTAATGAGTAAACTACTTGATGAGTTGTTTTTATATGAAGTGGTGCGGCCCAAACAACTCAAGCAATTGGCCTTAATGCACCACTGAGTTAGGCACACAAGTGGTTACCTAGTCTGATTTCTACTCAATTATTTGTTTGGTTGTGTGTACCAGTTCCAAAGATTGGGTTACCAGTTGTGTATGAAGAATCAAAAAAGGTTATGTACCTTTGTGGTTTTTTTTAAGAATTTCTTTTTTTATATGTATGGAGGGTGAGTTGGGTGGAGGTGGAAATCAAAGCAACCAAACTAATCCTAGGGTTTATGAGAACACCTAGGTTAATTAGGGTTTGAATTAAGGTGATGAAATGAAGTCTATGGAGGGGGAAAGAATGGGGGAGCACTTAACTGCACTTTACTCCTTTCTACCACTTGAAGATTCTTGGTTGAAGTACCTGCAAGATAATAGAAAAGTAATACAAGAGAGTTAGAAAGCAAATAAGTGCGAGGAATGCGATAAAGAAATCGAGCTCTGTTGCCTCGCTGGAAATGGTGCCAAAATGATGTAGTGGAAATTTGTAGTGATAAGATTTGAATTTAGAAAACTCTGTCGTTGTAGTGTAATTTGCGAGAAAATCCTTTAATCAGATAATTTTTATCGAAACTCAAAATGAGTCCTGAGTCGAACACAGGAAGGCTACGTCGATTTGAAATTCGTAGTTATATTTTTTTTGTAATTTTTGTTTATAAACAAGACATTGACAATGATCGCTATTCTACTTGCAATATAAACACTGAAACTAGAAAGAGAGAGAGAAAGAGAGAGAGAGAAATAACTTTTATACTAACAATAATGTCATTACAACTACAATTAGAAAGCGGGAAATCTAATTTAGAAAGCGATAAAGAGAAAGGGGTGAGAAGATATCCTCCTTGACAACTGCTTGGAGGATGAGCTGGACGAATGTCGCCTGCAAGAAGGAAAGCAAAGACGGAGGTTGAAGGACGGATCGGGAAGAACCCAGTGTGAGGTAGGTGTCGGTGTCGTGGGATCCACATCAAGAACGGGGGTGAGAAGGTAGCTGGTGAGACCTTTGCGAAGGGGAAGAGAGGTGGAAAAATTTGTATTTTTACTCTAGCGGAGCTTCTCATAGCTTGAGAGCACTAAAGTGAGCTTTGGAACTTGAGTTCTTAACTCTTAGAGAGAGAGAGAGAGGGAGATGATGGAATAGATGAAGAAAATGTGGAGGGCATAGGGCTTTATATAGTTGCATACATAGGGGTAAAAGAGTTATTTTAGCTTTCAACATTAAACTCTTCTACCTTTAGTGACGAATACGCACGTCACTGTAGACGCACATCGTTGTAGCCACATGCCTCATCTCCATCGCTTGCTTTTGATCCAATGCTCCACAATGCGCCACGTCGCCCAGCTCTTCTTCTTCAAGCATTAAGCGTGCCCACGACGTTCTTGAGATCTCAATCGTCCGATCAGGAGATCGAGTGGCTTAAAAAATGCACTCACTCTTTGCCTCCTCAATGCACACAATGCTGGCGCATACAATTGCGCATGTGCTTATGGCGCTCATCTGTAGTGCCATGTCACCGCCATCATCGCCGTTCAATGCGCATCTGATGACCGAATTCATATGTGCCCGCTCGCCGCTTCAGTTTGAGGCGCGTCGCGCTTCGAACCAGCGCTCTCCTATTCGTGAAGGGGTGCACAACTAATGCGCTACACCCCGCCTTTAGTCGAGTTTTTGTTTTAAGGTGCATTCGCTCTTGATCGTTGGATCTCCATCCAACGGTTGAGATCAAGCGCCCTTATCCTTCAAGTGATGGGAGTGCTGCTTGGGGAGCGATGTGGCACATTCTTAGCTGTTGGATCAAGATCCAATGGCTAAGATCAAGGCTTCTTTGATGAGAAGAGGAGCGCTGGTGCCTTCGGGTGGCTTGGATGGCTCCACGTGGCGCCATCTGGGTCGTTCATCTTCCTTTGCTTGTAGGTGATGCCACAGATGTCGGATTGGATCGATTTTTCGTCGTTAGGTTGCGATCGTCGATCCGAACCCATCCGTGTGGTTGGATTTGTCGTCTGAGGTATAGATTTACACCACCTGGCCCCTTGACCGCTGATCTTTCTCGATCTGTATTGATACTACAGAGGTCCGATCAGGGCGATCTAGGAGTCATTGAACTTCGATCGTCACCCTGATCAGATCCATACGGTTGGATCTTCAATCCATGACCCCAATAAATATTGCCTTGTCCCTAGGCATAGAAAGAGGCGAATTACTATACAATTTATACAAATTAACCTAAATGCATGATGATGCATGTTATGCAATATTTATAACGCATGAAGCTTCTATGACACTAAGAACATGCATAAATAGGCATTTTAGGTCAATTAAATGTATGCACATCAGTACCTATCTGTGTGCTACATTTCAAGTAGATCCTAAAGAATCTCACCTAAATGCCTTAAAAAGGATACTTAGGTACCTACTTAACACTGTTTATCTTGGTCTGTTCTACCCCAAATCAACCACACCTGACTTACTTTCCTATTATGACGCTAATTATGTAGGAAGTCAAATTGATAGCAAGAGTACTAGTGGAACACGTCAATTTCTCATAAATTCTTTAATATCTTGGGTGAGCAAGAAACATAACAGTGTTTCCGTGTCCACAACTGAAGCTAAGTACATTGCTGCCTCTTTAGCATGTTCATAGATCTTGTGGATGAAACAAACACTTAGAGATTTTAGACTAAACCTTGAAAACACTAGGATTCTTTGTGATAATACTAGTGCAATAAACTTGTCCAAAAATCTCATTCAACACACTAGGACAAAACATGTAGATATCAGACATCACTTCCTTAGAGATTATTCCCTAAAGAAGGAAAGAGTCTTAGAATTCATTCAAACAGAGAAATAATTAGTTGATATCTTCACAAAACCTCTAGTGAAAGAAAGATTTATATTGATAAGAAGAGACTTAGGATTAACAAGACTCGCTGAACTTTGATTGTTTATTATTTTGTCTTGATAGCCATTGATTGCATAGCAATCATAGGTCTTCATCAACCTAACTTAAGTTAGATCTTAGCATAACTTAGGAATAATATATGCATGAGTTGCATAATTGCATCTTAATTATTTTATGTAGCTATCTACAGAATAGTGCAATTTTAACAATGAATAATTGTACTTTTAGATAATGAGGAGCTCAAGAGATATCTTAAGATGGGAATAAAAGCAGGATGGAAGCTGAGTTGCAGTAGGGTGAGAGAACGAAGCTTGGAATAAAGCTAGAATAAGAAGAATAAGAAGATAGAGAGGAGAAAGCATGATTAAGAAGAGAAGAAAGTCCTAGGACAACACTATCCCTACTTCCATAGCCAAACCACCCTCATAGTAGCCTAACCTAGCCCAGAACCCAAAACATAGATAGTGCTATCTATGTCCATATCCACACTCCACCTAGGATATCCCCATCCTTGTCCTTAGATTACCTACTTAGCCCAAAACCTGAATAGTATTATCCAGGTTCCCACGATCCACCATCTACTATCTACAGTCCTTATCGTCCTATCCTCAACCCATACACCAATTGGGTTCACCTACACCCAATTGGATGCACTCACCACCAATCAGATCCATGTGAGATCTAATTGGCTCACTCTACCTACCTATGTCCTAATTAGGCTCATGAGAACCTATTTGGACTTACCACAGTTTTAATTGGATTTACACACACACACACACACCCCTAATTAGACTAGGACCTACCTATCTAGATCCCACCTAAGCTAACCCAACCACTTAGGACCTAAACCTACCTAAACACACAAAACATCCATCTACAAAAATAACCCACACACCACTTCAATTCCCTCCTCCTCTCTCCTACGTAAACCCGTTCAAAAAAAAAACCCATTCAAACACCCATTTAAACACACCATTAATCCCCCCCCTGCCCCACAAAAAGTGGATCTAAGGTTGACCACCCATGCACCACCCCTCCCCTTCTTAAACCCTCTCACAACCACCATTCTCCACCCTCCTTAACGCAACCTACACCCTCCTCTCCCTTATAGAAACACCATACTACATGTCCATGACTCCCATCTTGCATATATTCCAACTCCTAGGCTAGACACTAGATAACTCTTCTCCATTCTGCTCCCTACTCCAGGACACCAAGGTCCTCCTCCTCCAAGTCAAGCTGTCCCTTAGCACCACCTAAGGGGTCGACCCCTCTGTCACTGACAATGGTCCAAGACCGCCGTTGCACTCCTCGATGGAGCACCATCGGTGCCCTCTTCTCTCTTTGCTTTCCTCACTCTTTGCATTTTCATTTTTTTGGCATGTAGTATAGACAAGTTTTTTTTTTCTCGCAAGCATTCCTCCACAGTCATTCAATGTAGATCTATTTTCTGTCATATGCAAGCATGTCTCTATTGTTACTAATTTGATTTCTAGCTACTATTGTGATTTAGATTATTGAAACAAAAAAAAGTTTATTATTCTCCCTTTCATGTCTTTGTGTTAGATTTATTATTGCATGAAATAAAAGAATGACGGCTTTGCATAGGGTTAGTGATTTCATGTTAGATGGGAACTCACTGGATTCCATGCATGTGAGTTGTGAGTTTCATGACAAGCGCTTCTCATATACGTTTTACATATATTTGCAATATACAATGTTTGTGAGATTTGAGTGCACGACAGGTGAGTTTGCAGTTGAAGAAATCTGCCATCCCATTTAGTTTTTATTTCCGTAGGTATTGCGAGCACTAGGATTAAGAAGTAAAAATCATATTTTTTTCTACATAATTGCTTCCCAGAGTTCGACTGGGACTTCCAGTATCATTATTTTTGTTTAAGTTGAGTTTCACAACTATACTACGACATATTTTCATTAAAAACAGTGAATTCATGCTTAACAAATGGCATCGTTGCTGGGAAGGCAACGAGATTAGATCTGATTTCTAACTCTTTTTCTCTCTACTTGCTTTGTTGATGTGTCAAAAATCAAGTGAGAAAATCCGTGTACACATCGGGCATAGGTGAAGATCAAAGGCACGTGCACCTTTCTTCATATTTTTGCTTTCGTAGATTTAGGTTTCATTTTTGAACGTTAGGGTTTACTTTCTTTTCTTGATTCTTTTGTCCTTGAAAAAAGAATATAAAAAATTTTAAAAAAATAAATTAAAAAAAAATTCTTTTAGTGAAAAGGTTATTCTTCTTTCAAAACCTTTTAAAAGGCCTTTCCGCCACTTCTACAAATTCGACCTACTATTTTTCAATAAAAAAGAAATCATTTTGCCAAAGATTTATTGATCCAAAAATTACAAATTTTGATCTAAACGTATATTTTTAAATCATATTTTCAACACCACCTTTCATTTGCAAAAATTTGCACCGAAGAAGTTTTAAAAATTCATAGAGTAACTAAGGGTTGACAGTATAGGAAATTTGATTTTAATCAAATTGCAAAAGTAATTCCCGATGTCGTGGGAATCAGTTCAACCTAAAAATGATGGGGTTTGAAAGATGGTAAAACTAGCTTTAATTTGAACATTTTTCCTAAATTTTTGGATCTGTAATTTGACTATTTCTAGGGTGAAAAAACTAACAAGGGGTCTATCAGCCTATTACGATCCTCTATCAATTTAAAATTCAAATAAAATCGTGTGCAATAGTAAAAATCAAATAAAAATACTCTCTTAAAAGCAAAATTTAAAAAGGGATCTACCTGTAAAATTTCATATCATTTGGATTCATGAGTTATTGTAGAAAGTGTTTTGAATTTTCTGATTGGTCTGCTGCCTGATTTTTTTCTAGAAGTGCATGAACTCTAGGTTGCTACTTTAGGGTTGCCATCATTTGTAGAGAACAATTAACTGAATTGGAACTCAATTGAGTCCATTTCCTATTGGGTGAGCTCACTTACTTGGTTGACCACATCACCCACTCCAATTAAAACAAACTTAGGCAATTAGATCAACCTTTGGAGTAGGGTTAATTGCAATTCAAAGATAAAATTTCTACATTAACCCACATTTGTTGCATAAGTACTGGGTCATCTCAATTTCCTTAGCCAAACTTGGTGTCCAAGCCTATAGAGTAGTGCTAAACAGTTGCAGCTAAGGGGTATCAAAGGAATCAAAGGCATAAGCCGAAGTAAGAACCTTCCTTTTAGTCCCCTAGTACTGGCTGGTTGGGTTAGCCTAAGAAACATGGATTATCTTCAGTCAATTTTACAACAAATACACTCATGGAATTAGAACATGAATGTGAAAATCTGGTCCTTGATTCTATGGACCATATCTAATTGCAAGGCCTTCGCCTTGCTGGCTTGACTACACCAACCCTTGTAGTTGGTGTAGGTGAGGGAGAAGGTTGTTAAGACTTGAGTTGGTTGGTCTTTAGGAGCCTAACCCAAGGCGACATAGGTGACTCTTTGCATCGTCTCCTTCTTCCTTTTCTCTCCCATCTACTTCGTTAGTTGAAAAGGCTAACCCAATTCCAAACCCTGGTCCTAAGGACCAGAATCCTATGGCCCATCTGGAGGCTTGTGTTGCAGCATCTGAAGAGTGACACCAGCAAAGCATAGATCAGATCTTGAACACCTTGGACAGAATGTAGCACCCACCATGAAGAGAACAATTGCGGGACTTCTACGATTCGGCGGCATTGAACATGGCACCTTAGGTTCGAATTCCTGTAGGCGGAGATGCATTCAACCTCGAGACGAACGTAATAAGTTTGATTCAAACTTATTTCCATGGACACTCGAATGAGGATCCCTTCCAGCACCTTGAGGATCTTAGTCAAATTGTTGAAACAATTTGACCCAGAAATGTTGATTTAGGGATTATTCTCATGAAGCTTTTCTCGTTCTTGCTGAGGGAAAAAACTTCGTACTAGTTCAGGACCATTGGGAGGCCAATTGGAACCTGCCAGGAATTACGCCATGAATTTCTCCAAAAGTTCTTCCCAATCGATCGTACAAATGCGATGAGGTGAGCAATCACGACTTTTTCCCAGTGACCGAGGGAAAAATTACATGATGCATGGGACCGATTTCATGACCTTCTCTGAAAGTGTCCCCAATATATTGTGCCCAAATGGTATCTTGCTCAGATCTTTTACCATGGTTTAGCTGACACACATCGGTATCTGGCCGATGCATCTAGTGGCAGGAACTTCCTCACTAAGGACGAAAGTAGCACCTTTGAGTTGTTCAAGTCTTTAGCAGAGAATTCCATGAATGCCGCCTCCATGAACCAATTCAATGACCTGGACTTCAATAAGTTACTGTCCATGAGGCTCATGTAGAGTTAGCCTGAGCCGACATGGACATTATCACCAAGAACCTGGATAAGGTGGACCTGCTGGACAAGAAGATTGACGAATTAATTCATTCTCATCTAGGATATTCAAGAAATGCTTCTACATCTCACCCCTCTTTTGCATCTTGAGCCCCCCCTACTCGAGTACATGTGCTCACTCAGGATGTATCCTCTCCTACTCTTTCACAAGATCCTACGTATGAAGAACTTGTGAACAATCTGGATCTAGCACCTTATGATTAGGGTTACGCACATCATGATGATTATGGTGCATATTCCCTTGATGAATATACATCTTAGACATCTTTGGCTTACAAAAATGTCAATGCTATCCAAGGTTACGGGAGTAATAACCATTATTCTAAGATGTATAACCCTGGTTGGTGCCAACATTCAGATTTCTCCTGGTCTGGGAATACACACAAACCTGCTGAAGATCTACAGCACTAGACCAGGCTGTATGGGAATGCGATAAACACTTACTCGAGATAGTAACCATTCTCATCCTAGCAATAGTCACGATCTATTTACCAGTCACCCCGCGATGCTGCTCTGCATCGTGCAAAGCGAATTAATCCATTGGAGGAATTAATGGAATCGTTGTGGCAACAGAACCAAGAAAATCTAAAAATCATGAAAGCTATGGCTGATCATATCCTGAACATTCAGAGCATGCAGAACTAGATTTTGTAGGAGAATAGATCACAGGGAGCCTTACCTTCCTAGCCCATCTCTAACCCTAGATATGTGCAGAACCAAGGTGCCCCACCTAGGTTCCAAGCACTACAAGGACAGGCACATGTAGTACTTCAAGCACCTCTTGTACCTCTTGGATATGTGTAGCCTCAGCCTGCTCTATTGCCAAACCTGATCTACTTTGTCCCTTCCACCCCTCATCCACCGCAAGGACAATACACTAATGCGATGGTAGTCTCTCTTAGGATAAGGAAGACTACATAGAACCCACCATATAGGTAGGCGGGTCATGATTCGTCGCATTATTCACCTCAGGATGGTTCTTCTTCTCACTCCCTTCTTGATCAGGAGCCACCTAAGGTGGATAAGGGTAAGTGACAGATTGCAGACCCTGAGATTCCCATCCCTTTTCCTAGAGCTCTCATGTGGGATTTAGCAAAGAAAAAGGGATCGAAGAATTTTGAGGATCTAAGGGAAATGTTCAAGGAACTATATGATGAGAGCCTCATCATGAACCCTAACTAGCACAATTTAATCTAAATAAGTGTGCAAAAGCTCCTACAAAACTTAAGGAAAAGTCTAACTCAGAGAATTCCAAATTTAAGAATAAAATAATTCATATGGGGTAAAACTACAATTTTTCCAATGCAGTACACAAACAGGGTGTCTAAGGGTCTAAACACAGGTCAAATGAGCTTAATAAGAAAGGAAGGGGGATGATCTAATCTAAAAAGGGTTATAGCAACTTCTAGGAATTAAATGACATTCGGTAACCCTAAAACAAACCCGCTTTAATTCACGAGGTTCCAGGTAGGACAAAAATCAACTAAACCATCTAAAATTCATGAAAAAATATTCTCTAGGGTTTAGAACCTTCAATTTGGCCTATGGGACTTATCTTGACCTAGATTGAGAACCATGCCCAATTTTTGACCTAATTTTGGTTTTTGTGAAAATTGACCGGTCAAACGTGGTCAAACCTAAAATGAAACCACACCATTAGATTTATTAGGCATAAATTAGGTTGGTACAAAAATTTGGGCCTAGGAAAAGACTATTTGATCGACTTTACAAATTGGTCCTCTTCAATTACTTTTTGACCCGTATCTTTTTGAACCCTTGCAGTTAGCCCCCCCATCTTCTCTTTCGTTCTTTGCAGAATGGCCCCTCTGCCACCCCACGCAGGCACCCATACCTCTGGCGACCTTGCACGGAGGATGGCGTCGCATAGGGTATGAAGGCCGCTCTCAGGAACGAAACGGGGGTTCCCTACGTCGTCCTCTTTCGAAGGGACCCTCCCCTTTGACTTGCAGCTGCCCATGCCTTTCGTGCGAATGCACGAAAGGAATTGGTCGGCTTTCCGGCCATTCTCTGGTGAGCTCCCCACGTCGCCCCCTCGAGATCCTCTCCTCGCAAGCACCTTCATAAGGAGCGGCAGGGGTAGCCATTTCCTGGAAGGCTGTTTTGGCCGAAGGAAACCCCCAATCTTCGTCTCCTCCTCCTCCGATCAAGCGCCCACAGGCTCCGGTGACCTTTCCTTTTCCTCCTCGTCGCTCTACAGCCACACCTGCAGTAGAATTTACTCCGCCTCGTCTTCCCGTGCCAGGCCGCACCAACTGGCGCCTTCCCAACCCTTTCCTCGTCGCCGTTACCCCCCTCTGGGCACCTTCGTCTCCGACGTCGGCAGGCACATGCCGAGTGCCCCCTTCCCCCCTTTCGTTAGTAAAATAGGTCAACTTCTTTCCCTTACTCTCCTCTTAATTTCCCCCTCTTCAATTGTCACTTTCAACCCTCGACTGCCACTACCACCACCGTCTGTTCCACCTCTGGCCACCAACTCCAGCGAGGCTGCTCCACCTCCACAGGCCACCCCACCCCTCACCGACAAGCCCACAAGCTTCCCCTCACTCCACTCAACATTTCCCGCCACTCACCTCACCGCTCCACACACCTAGAACACCTTCCGAGCACACCCACTCTCACGCAAACAGTGTGCCCTAAGCACGGACACTCCGACGTCCTCACGCCCCGTTGATACCCGCACCACCTTCGTCGTGCTCTGGTGAAGTTCCCTAAGCTTTCTGACATGGCTGCAAGGCCGTTCCAGTGTTTTTAGGTCGCGCCCCCTCGCCACCATTGACGACAAGCTTGGAGCAAACTCTCAAGTTGCTCCAAGCCTCTCCAGCTCCAGGCGTAAGCCCAAGGTGACGCAAAAGACTTCCGCGAGTGTGCCTAGGTCTTCAATTAGGGTATTAATCCTTCGTTGCTGCCCCAATGGCTCGACTCTTCCTACCTGCAGGCGCACGAAGCAAAAGGTGGGACTTTAGTCCCACCTCGGAAGTGTGTGGGTGCACGCTCACACATAAATTGAAAACGTGTTATACGCTGGTTGCCTCTGATAACATTGGGGTGAGGTCCCTCACCTATTCTCCGGGTCTCGTCCGCGGCACTGCCCACGCGGATCTGACCCGCGACCTGATTACCCCTCACTCCTGTGCACTCCTCACGCACCACACCCACACTGGTGCACCTGGACCCGGGCGCGCGACCGACCTGATAACCCAACTCTGGGAGAGCGTACCAAAGAGAGATTCAGAGAGAGAGAGAGAGCCACGCAGGAAGGGTAGGGGTAGGTTTTGCTTCGTGTGTGTGTGCAGGGAACAGGTAGGGAAGAAGAAGAAGAGGGGTGGTGAGGACTTAGCCGCAAAGAAGCAGCAGCAGCAGAGAAGAAGAAGAAGGAAGAAGAAAGGAGCTGAAGGAGAAAGGAAGAGCCAGAGAAGAAGAGGAAGAAGAAAAGAGAAGAAGAGAAGAAGGAGGCACTGTAGCAACAGCGCTGATAAGGTGTCCAACTCAAAGACTCAGACATCCAGATTAGGGAAAAGGAAGAGAAGAAGGGAAGAAAAAGAAAAGAAGAAAGAAGAAGAAGCACGGAGCTGCTGAAGAAAAGAAGAGGCAGCTGCAATGAAGAAAAGAAGAAGAAAGAAGAAGGCAGATTGAAGAAGAGAAGAATCGGCTAAAAGAGAAGAAGAGAGAAGAAGAAGCCAAACTTTTTCCACTCTCTCTCTCTCTCTCCCTCTTATTCTTTTTGTAACATAATTGTGAGCCTTTCTATACTAGAATGATGTGTGCTCCTTGAGTTCGACCTTGGGAAAGTTTTAATTCTGAGTAATAAATTGTAAACTGGTGACCGTTGTTTGTAATATACTATAATGAATTAATCATTAAGAGCAAGAAACGTAGCATACGAACACACGACAACCACTATACATTTAGGTCTTCCTCCTTGAGGCAATAGATCACATCCCTGCTATCGCCAGGTTCTTCAAGGACTATTGTACCCTGAGGTGATAGCAGAAGGGATGACTGGCAGTATTGTTTATTGATAGCGAGTTAGCTAGAAGTTTAGATTATGCTTCATTGTAGTAAAATATCCTAAATAGCTCTATCAACAAATACAATTTATAACTCGAATATCTAAAATGAAGTCCGAGGTCGAACATAAGGAGCAAGTATTGTAATTCATGTGCTAATCAAGATAAATATGTAAATGAGAACAAGAAATCAAACACAATAATGATATTCAATGAATACTAATCTGTCACATTAAATATTCAATGAAGTTCAATGTATCTCAAGAATATGAGGACAAAAAGATAAGAGAATAAACAACAATGGTGATTGGAATCACCACTTATATCTTCCTTAAGTTTGATCATGTATCCAACTATTAATAATATCAAATAAACCAACAATAGCTTGAATGCTACAGTGATCAGACATCTCTCTGGCAAATCAGATGACTTAAATGTTGCCTGCTACAGTACTTCTTAGAGAGCTTCTTCTTTTCCACTTCTTCTCTTCAGCTCCTTCTTTCTTCCTTTAGCCTTTCCTCTTCTCTTCTTCAAGTCTTCTCCTTTTCTTCTTTCTCCCACACACAAGGGTTTCCAAATCTCTACAGTGACTAAGTGTTGGAGATTTCTTCTGAAGAGCAAAACCCTCCCCTCCCCCACTTTCTCTCTTTCCTACCTCTTCTCCTCTATCACAAAGCTGGTCAGCCAATCGGGTATTCGGATCATGCACAGTAACTAGGTCCAGGCTCAACAACAGTGGGTGATGAGCAAGGAGTGAATAGCTTAGGTGGGTCGAGTGAGTGAGGATGAAGGGGACCTCACCTCTAGTGGTCTTGAGGTGATAAGCCGTATGCAAAAAAATAATTTATGCATGCGCGGTCTCTCTTCCATGCCCGATGTGGGACTAATTGTCCCTCTTCCTTCATGTGATGCTGCATCTATGAGGATGCATCGAATTGGCGTGTCAGCTGAGGACTCTTCGCCCAATTGAGTACCTGGATGAAGTATTGGAAGCCATCTGTGTGTCCTGGAGGTAGCACCTGAGGCTTACGTGGCCTGGAGCTTGAAGAACGAAGGCGGTTGATAAGTCCACTTTTGTGGACCGTTATTTGGCCTAGGTATTCTTTAATTAGTCGCTTTTAGTTGATATTTGATTAGGAATTAAGTGGGAATTCAACAGAGTTTGTGCATCATCTTATGCACCAATTTTATGTTTAATAACATATGATATGTTATGATAATCATTTGGTGGATGTGGGCTAGGCACATGACACCTGAAGGCATCAGGCAGACAGCCAAAATCACTCTACAAGATGTTTGAAGTTTAATTTGGACGTCTGGTAACCACCATCAGAAATGCACTGATGTCTACACATTTTAAGACGTCTGGAGAATTTATTGGACATTTGATGAAAAATCACTAGAACTTATCCATTGGTTTCAACCACTCGTGATGTTCGCAAGTGGTTGGAGAAGTCAGCGACCGAATGAATAGACCAGGGACTTTTAAAAAGAGAGAGGGCCAACAGAGAGAGAAATCATCTTCCCTTCGTGCTGCAGAGGATCTCCTCCATCCTCCACCACCGTGGAACTGACGTACACCGTGAAACTCCAGCATGCACCATGGCTTGAGCGAGCTTCTTCATCACCTTCGCCACACACCCACCTCTACCCTTCTCCTACCGTGGTGTGTGTGGTGACAAAACGCACACCATCACCGCCACCAACACCATCCACCACCACCTCATGCAGAGAACCTCTCGCATGCCACCACACCCACCGTGGACCATCGTCCACTTGCGCATCCTCACATGCACACAACTTCACCATAGCCACCATCATGCCACAGCTGCATGTGCGCTGCACACATGCCACCACATTGGCCAAACCCACCCCCGTCCCTACTTCTTCGTCTTCTTCTTCAACTTGCCTGCAACTTCCCGAAGGAACCAAAGCCTTCATCGCCCCCCTCCATGCAGCCACCACCGTCGACCACCATCTTCACCGCCTACACCAACTCCAAACCAACGCTCGGCAGGAAACACGTAGGCCAGCAGCACGTTCCCATCAACGGCCAGCCATGCTCAGCTGCACGCATCTCCAGTAGGCCGACAGTACAAACGTAGCCTCGCACATCTCCAGCAGGCCAGCAGCCCCTTTGCCACGCCACCGCGCCCACGTGCGGCTCCTCACGTCGCCTATAGAAAGCAGCAGGAAATAACCTACACTCACCGACGAGCTTCATCTCCTTTGGCCAGCTGCCACTGACCTCCTCACAACGCACCACTGCCACCATCGTGAAGCACTCGTCGAGGTGCACCATCCCCTCGACTCTCGTAGCCATCCACGCTCTTCCCTTCACGCAAGGAGGAGAGAGGAGAAATCCTCTATTTCTCCTCCAATTAATATTTACCAACCATGCCATTGTGGGGGTACACTATTCCCTTATTTAATGAATTAAATTATTCAGGTGAATTTGCATAGCCATCCTTTTGCTTAATCAAAATTGCTTACAGATGAATATCTCTCATGAATGATTTAATGCATGTCATATGGATTATGGTGAACAAGCTATATTCTAGAAATTAGTATTATGGTGTTTACTAGTATCAATATCATTATGTTATATGATATTATGTTATGGTGATTTTGCATGTACACCCTTACATTATTGATTAATTAAAATGAGAACTTATGTTGAAAATAAGTTGCATTTGTTAGCATGCGCACGCGTTCAGTCTCCCGAATAAATGAGACATCATTCACTAGTTTAATAGGCTAATTCCTCCCTGTGGAGATGACTGAACTATTTTCGTGGTTAGATTTTGAATAGTAAATGTTTTGAAAAGCGGTTTTCTACCACGCAACGAACTATAACGACAAGTCATTTTATGTTAAAATTTTTATCGAAAAAAAACATCGCTCTTTCAGTGGCGATAATGGTGGCGATGGCGGTGGGCGATGGAATCTTTCAAGTCATCAACGCGACCTCTCAGCCACATTAAAATGGTTCATGAGCATTGTTGGTGGGTGTGGAGTACTGTTTGCACCTCAAAACACGCCTATAAGAACGCCTTCGTGTGCTATTTTCTAGCATTAACTATGTATATTATAATCCTGTAGTTGCATTTGTAAAAACGCTTGCATGCATGCATTTAATTGAGAGGAGAAGAGAATGGAATAAATGGCTTGCATTTTTACATTTTTCTTCAAGTGTCTCTTTGCAAAAGTCCCCTCTCCATATTTTATTTTCATCTTTCTTTCTTCTTCCAACGGTTTTTCTTCTTCCCGCGGCTGAATTTCGTCCACACCATGCGCCTCTCCCTGCAGCTGCCACTCTCCGCGCCTCTCCCTGCAGCTGCCACTCTCCACGCCTCTCCCTGCTGCTGCCATGCCTCCCCGCCATGCTCTCCTCCTCTATAAAGCCGCAGCTCTTCCTCGCGACGGAGGGAAGGGGGGACGTTGCTGCAATACGCAGTTGCGGCAGCAACTCAAACCCGCAACCACCTTCGCACCCGCTTTCCCCTCCCATACGCCGGCCCTCCGTCGAGGAGGCACCCGACGAGCAGGAGAACCCACTATGGTGCTCACCACCACAGTGGGAACACCACCGCCCAGCTCTTCAACGAGCAGGTGGGCGTGGTGTTTTCTTTTCTCTTCGTTTTCATCTCCACGCCATTGCTGCCGCTTCAAGGTCCGAAGCTTGAAGCAGCAGCAGCAGCAGCAGCCCAGCGGCGACAGCAGCAGCAGCAGCACCCCCGCCTCCTCCGCGACCTTCCCCGCAGGCGCGCAACCCTCCGCGCGCGCCTGCAGGCCCGTTCCCCGTCTCCGCCTCTGCTCTGTCGCCTCTGCAATTCCACCCGCGACAGGCCGCTGCGCGCACTGCAGCGGCCGGCTACGGCCTCGCACCGACCCCCGCGAACCTCTGCAACCCTCCGCGACCGACTGCAGACTCCCCGCCGCCCTCTCCGAGCACGCCATCGCCCGCTCTCCTTCCTCGCACCCGGCCTGCAGACGCCTCACCTTCTCCGCGCGAAGACGCGCCTGCATCCGCGATCTTCAGACGTCCGCCTCCACCTTCAGACGACGCGGCGTCAGACGTCCGCCGCCGCGAGCAGACGCCTTAACTCGCTGCCATCGTCCGCGCTCGTGATCCCTCCCGCCCGCTCTTTCTCTCTCTGGCGCTCTCTCTCTCTCCGCCGATCTCTCCCGCCCGCTCCCTCTCTGTCTGCCGCTCTCTCTCTCTCACGTATTCTCTATCTCTCTCTCTCTCTCTCTCTCTCTCTCTTTTTTCACTTACAGCAACACACACACACCCATTCACCGACACACACACACACACTCATAGTAACATATATACATACATATATATATATATATATATATACATATATCTATATATATATACTTATATATACATAGTATATCTATATAGTTATGTATACATACATATAATATAATATATATATACATATACATATATAATATATATATATATATATACACATACTCATATACATATATATATATATACATATCTATATACTTATACATATACACATATATATATACATATATATCTAGATACATATATACTTATATACATATATACATAGCTATATACATATATACATACATACATATGTATATATATATATACACCTATATATATATATCTATATATATCTATACATATATACTTATACATTTACATACATACATATGTACATATGTTTTCACGTTATTTACTATACGCTGTATCGCGGGAATATTTGCACCAGTTGCTGATATTCTGCGATACAGCGTGTACAGAAAGCGTGGACACATCCATCCTCCATCCACACTCCACGCGGCACCTAGTCGTGTTGGTTGCGTCTCTCTAGACGTCGACTGACTCGACATAGTGCTACACTCCATCGTCACCTCCACCCCCACCCCTTTATATATATACTACATATAAATATATATTTATAGCTACTATATTTACTTTCTATCTGTTAGCTTCCTTCTTAGTAAAAAGATAAAAAAAGGTATAAAAGTGAAAAGATAATCTTTGATTTGCAGGTACCCCCGTCTTGCAAGTAGCAAGACGTGTTTTGAAACTCTGTTTTGGCTAAAAGCCAAGGACACAATTTTGAGGGTGTGCCTCAAGAACAAGGATTATCAGAAAAAAACCTAAATAAGAAAAATACCAAAAACAGAATAAACGAACGGAAGAGACGCGTTTTAAGGAAAACGTAGAAACTCGACTTGAACCCCACTTCCCTGAGTTCGACCCTAGGCTTAAAAGTGACAAGATAAAAATCAATTAGGCCAGGTTAAAAATTTTGTAAAGAGATGGTTAGGTCTGAATTAGGTTAACCACTATACACATTTCAACAATAAAAATATCATATTAACAACCTATCCGGGCCGACCATCAAGTACGGTGGTGGTGGTTACGTGGAGAATTAGGGTGTGATGTGGTCTGATGGAGTTGAGGATGGAGTATGGAGGTAGGTTTGCTCGGTGGTATTTGTGGAAGCGTGTGACGTGCCGTTGTGCGTGCGTGTTAAGGAGTGTCGTTATAGTCGCACTTGCAACGCGATTTTAAAATAAGTAAACGGAGGTGAGTCCGAGTGTCGATCTCAGGGAGGCATGGAAATCAGATTTTTGCTTATTACTTGCTATCACGGAAAGTGCGGAGTTTTGCTTGCGAAAGATGCGATTTTGAAAAGCGAGAGAAAGATAGAGAGAGAAAAGGTTTAGGGTTGGAAAGTTCTTTGTTTGATCATGCAACTTGAACGGAAATTAAAATGACAATTGAACGGAAAATAACTTCATTAATCATGCACTTGTAGTTCATAGCTTACAACATTAAATACATGCTTCAAACAAAAGTAATGGAAAGCTTAAAAGAGAGAGAGAGTGTGTGTGGAGAGCGATGAGGCAACCACGGCGGTGGAGGAGGCTCCGTCGGTGGCTCGTCGTCTCCGGTGATTACAAGAGGGCCTAAAGCTAGCTAAGAGAGGGGTGGAGTAGTTGCAAGGGGAGTGAATGCCTTGAATGAGTGGTTAGAGGGGGTTTAAATAGGGTTAAGGGCTTCCTAAAAGAAGAAGGGGCTTTAGCGACATCCAGAGCATCGCTAAAACCACTCACAAAAGCGTCGGTGAAGCCCTCCAACAGTTGGTCAGTTGCCCGCCTTGTGCCTTCTTCTCGTGCGATCTGCAGCTACTGAATGAGAGTCGTTCGATCGAATATCGGATGGCTAAGAACCCTCCTCGGCTGTGTTGGGATCGAGCCTCGGGCACGCGTGTGCGCCGGCGTCATCGCCCGACGTGCGCACACGCGTGGGCGCCCGTGAGCTGCAGTTGCACCGCGTGGCGAGATCTCGGCCGATCGCTACTGATTGGGCGGTCCAATTTCACCGCCTGCATCCTCCCTCTTCGATTTCGACTCCACGCGGCTTCAACCCGTGTCACGTGCGTGCAGGCGTGCGAGCTAACCATTGCGCCACGCCCACACTTTGTCGCGGCGACTGTGGGCAGGCGCGCGAGTCTCGGCCGTTTGAACAAAGATCGACATCCGAGATCTGATCTTGGCAGGATGAAGGGCGATGTGCGGTGGAGCGGAGGCTGACGTGGCGCAATATGGGCCGTTGATCTCCAGATCAGCGGTCAGAACTTCTTGGGCCCATTGTAGGAGCTTCGGATGTCGGATTTGGCCAATCTTGAGTCCGTCGGACTCCGTTCATCGTTCTGAATCCATCCGTGCGATCTGATTGCTCATCTGAGGCCTGCTTTGACAAATGCTTACACAAATGGCCATTAATACAGTTTTATAAGCAATCTTGGTACATGATGCATGCAATGCTCCCATTCTACTTATGTTGTGCCTTTTATTCTTAAGATGTGCCATATTCAACATAATTATCACCCCTTTGCGTAGTGTTATCACACCCCCATGCTTACTCCTTGCTAGTCCCTAGCAAGGTTTATTCTAGCCTTTATTTCTTTTCAAATTTTAAGAAGTAATTGCTTAGACACTTCGTTACTTGTTAATAAGAGGAAATATACGAAGATCTTAATCTACAAAGACTAAGCAATGCCCCGGTGTCTACCAAAATACGAATCGCCTGAATCCTTGCTTTAATGTATATAACTATACGTATGTATATGTATATATATATTTTTTAGAATTTTTTCGGAATTCAGTGTGGGTTGGTAACTTTTTACGGCTAACCAACCCATCCAAAACTTGGTCAAAACCCTAACTGCTAAGCATCTTGGTGTGAATGTTGTGATAGACTCACTTAACAGTAATTGAGACAAACTTCGAGTTTCTACGCCTCTAGGTGACCAGAAAAGGAAATAAATTTTCCTGAAGGTGTATTTGTTCGATTGGTAGCTTTCTCCCTACGTTTGTTTTAATTGGGGTCAACACAAGGATTTTGCCAGTGTATATCTCCCCAGCTTGTACTACTTCCCTGCTTCTTCCTTAGGTGTTTTGGTCTTTTTTTTTTGTGCAAATATTGAGCTGGGCTCTGGACAACCGACCAATGGGCTATTACCCACGATCACTTGCCAGCCATACTTGTGCGGTGAAGTGTGGTTTATTTTCTTGTCTTCTTCTTCCTTTTTTTTTTATTTTCGTAGGTGGCTTCCATGATCTCAAATGTACCTAGAGGCAATGAAGAAGAAATGGCTTATGGCTGGGTTTTGGGCAACCTGCCAATGGGCTGTTACCCATGACAACTTGCCAGCCATACCACCCTAGATAGTTCATTAGCTACCTAATTTCTGTCAAAATCTCTGAGAAGTGAGTCTGTGCAAAAATGTGTGCAGATGCATAGACTCAGTTTTTCTGAGTTAGAGGGTGAGTTGATAAGTCATATACTTATTACCTTATTTAGTAGGTGGATTAGAATAGCTTAAGGCTGCAAGGATTCGCCGCTAAATCCATATTTTAACGGACACCAGGGTTAATTAATCCTGAAGGCCTGAAAAGTCTAAGTGTTTAAGTTCTTTTTGTATTATTTCCCGCTATTGACAAGTTTCTAATACCTAAGTTTTCTTCCTAAATTCAATTTTTTTTTTTCATTTAGACTGATTAATTGAGCTTAGGATTATGCAATTTACCACCCTCCCATGCTTAAGTTGGACAATGTCCTCATTGGCAAGTACATGGATGCAAAAGGGTTCAAAAAGATAGTACCTGAGTGACATAAACTACTAGATCAGTTTGAATTCTCTGGGTTGCCTCCTAGGAAGCGCTGAGTTTAATGCCTCCAGCTGGGCGGTGCTTGATGTCAGCCCTCAACGAGGGTGACACTTTCCTTTAGGGGAACCTGGGCTAGGAAATGCTTCAATCTTTGACCATTAACTGTAAAAGTGTGCTCAGTGTTAGGATCAGCGATTTCAACTGCCCCATTAGAGTAGGGCTTAACCACCCGAAATGGTCCTGTCCATTTGGACCTGAGTTTCCCTAGAAAGAGTTTTAGGCATGCATCAAACAGCCAAACTTGCTGGTTAGGCTCAAAGGTTTTTCTATGAATGAGTCGGTCACGGACAACTTTTATTTTCTCCTTATATAGTCGACTATTGTCAAAGGCATCCCGACGAATTTCTTCGAGCTCAGATAATTGGCTCGTCCTCTATGCACCGGCTAACTGGAGATCCATGTTACATTGCTTGACAGCCCAGTAAGCCAGGTGTTCCAATTCGACAGGAAGATGGTAGGCCTTGCCAAATACCAGGCGATAAGGCGACATGCCTATCGGGGTCTTGAAAGCGGTCCTGTATGCCCACAGGGCATCATCAAGTCGTGTGGACCAGTCTTTCCTGTCAAGTCTCACAGTCTTCTGTAAAATGTTCTTGATTTGTCTACTGGAGACCTCAGTCTTCCCATTTGTTTGTGGATGATACGGGGTGGCAATGCGATGGTTTACCCCGTATTTTCTAAGTAGGGCACGGAATTGGGAATGGATAAAATGGCTTCCACCATCACTGATCGTGGCTTTGGGTATTCCAAATCGGGAAAAGATGTTCTTCTTAACAAAGTCCATGACAGTCCTGTGATCGCATCGTCGGGTGGCGACGGCTTCAATCCATTTGGAAACATAGTCTACCGAGACCAGGATGTACTCGAAGCCGTTGGATGATGGAAAGGGGCCCATAAAATCGATACCCCAAACGTCGAAGATTTCGACAATCAAAATGGGCTGAAGGGGCATCATATCTTTCTTGGTCATGGTCCCCAGCGTGAGCAAGTCTTGGCAAAGATGTGTGCATCCTTAAATAGGGACGGCCAGTAAAATCCAAATTGCAAAACTTTTGCAGCTATTTTCTTTCTAGAGAAGTGGCCGCCACACGCTTGGTCATGACAAAAGGAAAGAACACTCTGAACTTCATCTTCGAGGATACACCTCCTGATGATTTGATCAGCACAAAGGTGAAACTGCATTGGATCATCTTAGAAATAGTGCTTGGCCTCAGCCAAGAACCTGTCTGTTGCTGTCTGGACCAGCTGTGCGGTGTTTGTCCTACAACCAGGTAATTGACGTAGTCAGCATACCATGGCATTTTCTTGTCTTGCACGGCTAGGATGTGTTCATCAGGGAAGGTGTCAGATAGAGGTAGGGAGGGCCCAATGTGGTCGGGATGAAGTCTAGACAATTGGTCAGCCACCACATTCTTCGATCCAGCCTTGTCTCGGATTTCCAGGTCAAATTCCTACAAATGCAGGATCCATCTGATGAGCTTAGGCTTTGTGTCCTTTTTGGCCAACATGTGCTGGATGGCTGAATGGTCAGTGTAAATAGTCACTTGGGATCCCAGCAAATATAATTGAAATTTTTCAAGTCCAAAGACTACAGCGAGCAACTCTTTCTCTGTGACTGTATAATTACGTTGGGCCTCGTCCAACGTTTTGCTCGCGTAGTAGATCACCACAGGCTTCTTGTCTTACCTTTGTCCTAGGACAGCGCCTATGGCAAAATCTGATGCATCACACATAATCTCAAAGTCCTGGGACCAGTCTGGGGGTTGAAGTACAGGTGCAGTGGAGACTAAGTCCCAGAGGGTGTGATAAGCCTGGATGCAATCAGGAGACATGTGGAATATGGCGTCGTTGGCTAGAAGGTCGGTCAAGGGTTTGGAAAGCTTGGAAAAGTCTTTAATGAACCTTCGGTAGAAGCCAACATGTCCTAGGAAGGAGTGAATCTGTCGGACAGAACTAGGTGGAGGAAGTTTGGAAATTAAATCAACCTTAGCCCGATCTACCTCGATACCCTTATGCGATACGATGTGATCGAGGACAATTCCTTCTTGAACCATAAAATGGCTCTTTTCCCAACTTAACAGCAGGTTAACCTCGATACATCGTTTCGAGATTTTCTCCAAGTTGCTCAAACAATGGTCGAATGAATTTCCGAATATAGAGAAATCATCCATAAAGACCTCCAAGTATTCACCCACCATTTCTGAAAAAATGGGTAGCATGCAACGCTGGAAGGTCGCAGGTGCGTTGCATAACCCGAACGACATTCGAAGGAATGCAAACGTGCCATACGGGCAAGTGAATGTGGTCTTTTCCTGATCTTCCAGAGAAATTGCGACTTGGTTATATCCTGAATATCCATCCAGGAAGCAAAAATACTTCTGCCCTGCCAATCTTTCAAGGATTTGGTCAATGAATGGCAAGGGGAAGTGGTCCTTCTTAGTGGCTTCATTAAGCTTCCTATTATCGATACACACCCGCCATGCGGTGGTGGTGCAGGTGGGGATGGATTTGCCACGATCATTGGTGACAACGGTGAGCCCAGCTTTCTTCGGAACCACTCGAGTGGGGCTCACCCAGGTGCTATCAGAGATAGGGTAGATGATGTCAGCGTCAAGCCACTTGATAATTTCTTTTTTAACAACCTCCCGCATGTTTGGGTTTAAACGTCTCTGCATCTGGCAGGAAGGTCGGGCCCCGTCTTCCAGGTAAATTTTATGGGTGCAATAGGTGGGGCTAATTCCTCTTAAATCTGAAATGGTCCAACCAATGGCGGCCTGATGGTCTGAAAGGGTCACAGTCAACCTGAGTTCTTGATTCTTGGTTAGATGAGAATTAATAATCACTGGGAAGGTCTGGTCAGGTCCTAAGAAGACGTACTTGAGATTCTCGGGCAATGGTTTAATTTAGGTGCGGGTGGAACCACAGTCGATGGGAAGTGAAAGGGTGGGAGTTGATCAACATCGATCTCTTCAAATGGTGTTGTGTGATGGTACTCAGCCTTACAGAGGTCCACAGGTAATGATGGTGACGGGTCAGAACAGTCACTACAGGTTTAGTGGTCTGATACAAAACTGAGGGTGAGGCATTCCTTGATTAGAGTTTCCATGGGATCATGTTCCTCAATGCAATCGCAATCAAAAGACTTTGTCCCCCGGAAGATATCCAATTGCATTTTCCTATCCCCAAAGGCGATTTCCATACATCCGGTGTCGCAATCAATGTTTGCTTTAGCCATAGCTGAGAAAGGTCTACCTAAGATTATGGGTGCGTTATGTAATTTTTCAGGGACTTCCATGTCGAGCACCAAAAAGTCGACCAGGAAATAGAAGTCCTTGACCCGTACAATCACGTCCTCGACAACCCCCTTCGGGGTTTTCACTGATCTATCAGCTAGCTGGATGGTGATAAGGGTTGGTGTTAGCTCCTTAAAACCAAATTGGTGGTACCGGATTGTTGGAATTAGGTTGATAGAAGCACCTAGGTCCAGGAGCGCTCTATCAAACGTCATGTCCCCGATATTGCAGGAAATCAGGGGCGCTCCTGGGTCAGTTCGCTTGAGTGGAAGGTTTCTTGAATCACGGAACTTGCTTGCTCAGAGAGTACAACCTTCCTAGGTGCTTGAGGTCTCGACTTACACTTGGGTGTACAGGCATCCTTTAAAAACTTGGCGTAAGTAGTGATGTGTTTGACGACTTCTAGGAGCGGAATATTAATCTATACTTGCTTAAAAATTTCCAACAGCTCCTCAGTTTCCACAGTATTCTTCCTTTTCTTGATTGTTTCCAAGGCCTCAGGGTAGGGTGTCTGAATGTGGATTGGTTCCATGTCTGGGTCCTTGGTTGGTGCTTCTTCTGAGTCGGGTATTTTAGCGGGTGAATTCTCGGGGAGAGTCGGCCATTTGGGATCCTGGGTTTTGGTGCCGCTTCTCAAGGTCACCGCATTCGCAGAGGCATTGGGGCCATGGGTTGATCGTTGAGAAAATGAGGACGAAGAAGCGCCAAACCTAGGAGGTGTTTGCGGGGCTGGTTGGACCATGTGAGCCTGCCCGGGGTTGCTTTGGAACCCTTGAGAATTGGGGCCTCTGTTAATTATGTTTCGTGGGTTTGGTTGTGGTTGGGAAGGTAGGGATCCTTGTTGTTTACAGTCCAAGAGTTGACTTAACTGTCCCTTTACCAAGGCCCTTTCCTCCTGATGTTTCTGGTTCATGTCAGCCATCATCTTTATTAGGGTATCCATTTGTTTTTGTGGAGGAGGGGCCACCCTATTCTGATTATATTGGGGTCTAACTGGTGGTCCTTGCTGATAGGGTGGCAAGTGTGGCTGCTGGTTTGGCCTAGGCTGGTTTTGGAATTACGGTGGTTTCTGGTTTGTCCAACTGAAGTTGGGGTGGTTATGCCAGCCAGTGTTGTAAGTGTTAGAGAAAGGGTCAGGTTTCGCATAACCTTAGACAGCTTGCACATCTTCTAGGATAGCCGATGTTGATGAAGAGGGAAGGGAGTAATCAAGGGTCAAGGGAGCAAAGGTCCCTCCCTGGAATGTGGTCAGGGGTTGTTCCAGGTTCAGTTGGGTAAAGGGTTGGACCTGGTCAACATTATGTGCTCCTTTTGCTAGGGAGAAAGTCTACAAGGGGTTCCTGGTCTGGTTCAGTAGCTCATCAATCTTTTTGTCCACCAATTCCACTCAATCCAACTTTTTGGCAATGATGTCCATGTCAACCATTCCAGAATTTGCTTGCACCTCATAAATCCCTCCACGGGGTTGACTGGACCTGTTAAACTGGTTAATGGAGGCATTGTTGAGCGAATTCTTGCTCATAGACTCAAAGAGCTCAAACGTGCTCTCCTCATCTTTGTTCAGGAAGTTTCCCCAGCATGAGGCATCGATGAAGTTTCGTAGGTTGCTATCCAGACCATGGTAGAAGATCTAGGCCAATTACCACCTTGGTACTTCGTGGTGTGGGCATTTCCTCAAAAGTTCATTAAATCTTTCCCACGCCTCATGAAATTGTTCCCTACCCTGGAGTGTAAGGGTAGTGATAGCTCTTTTGAGGGCATTGGTCTTTCCTATGGGGAAGAATTTCTTTAAAAATGCATGCCTCAGTTCTTCCCAGGTGGTGATGGATCTACCTAGGGTTCTAAGCCAATGAGAAGCCTTGTGTCTTAATGAGAAGGGGAACATCTTGATTAGAACAATGTCAAGGCTAATGTTCCTAGGTTTCATAGTTTGTGCTATGCAATCGAGATCCTCTAGGTGCTGAAAGGGGTCCTCATTTGAGCTTCCATGAAAGTGGCTCTGGATCAGACTTAAGACATTCGATTTTAACTCAAAATCATCTCCCCTCTCGGGGATCCTAAGGTGTGGCTTGACTCTAATAGCAGAGGGATTATAGAAATCGCGGAGGGGCCTCGGCTAATCCTGAAATGGCGGTAAATCAAGTGGTGGTTGCCCTGGTATGTCTTGGAAAGGTGGTGGTGGTTGTTCTTGTGGGTTCTGTAACCGTTGTATGGCTTGCATGATGGTGTGGATTTGTTGTTGCTGAAGCCGGTGGTTAGCATTGATTTGAGCTTAGATGATGGCCATAGCGTCTGGTGGGGGTTGATCTTCAGCTTCATCTATCCTAGGTTCAGCCATGTTTCCAATAGAATTACGTCGCCTAGATTCCTACCCAAAAACACACAACTCGGGATGTAGTGAGCATCTCCCGTGAATACACTAGAGAAGAACAGGAGGGGATGCGGAGGGCGACAGAAGCAAGAAATGTGTTTCAATCAAGCACACAAGCCTAGTCCCTATGGTGTATTCCTCAGGAGACCTAGAAATCTCACAAAGGGTGATTAAGTCCGTAAGCACTGGACTCCCCTTCCCAAGGCTAATATGGCAAGGTTGATTACGAGGGGATTACAGGGAAGGTTATTCCTTTAGCTTGTGCCTCCGGTTCCATAGACCCCACAACCGTGGTCGTTTGACACTACCCCGCAGCCTAGTCACCAGATTCTACCAAGGGAATGAAAGCCAAGTGCCTAACGAACAAAACCTCACCTTTTGAGACTTAACTCAGTCCTGCCTAGGGCACGTCTACTCAGTTTTAAAGGGCTAGGATAGTACTTGTGCTTAGGGTTATGTGATGAGGCGTTGATTGGGGTGGTGCCTCTTAATTTTCCACTTTCAAGGTGTGTGCTTCTAGCAAAACATGATTTTCAAGCAAGGATTTGTTAAGATGTGATGTCTTTTAGTGTTTCATCCTTACTTTAGTGTTTTTTTAGGGTTGACGTGTCTTAAAGTTTTCAAACAAGTTGCAGTGGGCATGTCAAGTTCTGTACACAATTTGGTGAAAGTAGATTTCCTTTTATTTTGTAGAGGCTCTAAAACCCTAATGTACTCATCTTAATGATCATGCAGCTTCTATTAGATGAGTCGGTTTTATGGTTGAGTGGTGCGGCCCAGGTCAACTCATGGTGGCTTCGCAAACACCACTCAAGAAAAAGAAAAGAACACTCCAAGAATTTATTTAGAATGTTAGAGTGTACATTTTTTTGTGGGGTGATGTGTTAAGGATGTGGGTCAAGTAATCATACACCACGCCAATTTTTTTCAATTTTTACAATTGTTTTAGTTTTTTCACGCAAGCAAATAATCATGAGAGAAAGATTACTCACTATCGGTCCTCGTAGCGCCTACTCCCTTGCTACAGCCGTGGGATGCATCGCTTCGCCGTCCACACGCCGAATTCCTGCAACCATCAAGTAAAAAGGAAAATATGGCATTAGATGATGTGAGGATGAATGTGGAATGGAGGTGATAAAACAAATCCGTTGCCTCCCCGGCAACGGCGCCAAAAACTGATGTGCCATTGTGCGTGCGTGTTAAGGAGAGTCGTTATAGTCGCACTTGCAAAGCCGATTTTAAAATAAGTAAACGGAGGTGAGTCCGAGTGTCGATCTCAGGGAGGCATGGAAATCAGATTTTTGCTTATCACTTGTTGTCACGGAAAGTGCGGAGTTTTGCTTGCGAAAGATGCGGTTTTGAAAAGCGAGAGAAAGATAGAGAGAGAGGGTTTAGGGTTAGAAAGTTCTTTGTTTGATCATGCAACTTGAACGGAAATTAAAATGACAATTGAACGAAAAATAACTTCATTAATCATGCACTTGTAGTTCATAGCTTACAACATTAAATACATGCTTCAAACAAAAGTAATGGAAAGCTTAACAAAGAGAGAGTGTGTGTGGAGAGCGATGAGGCAACCACGGCGGTGGAGGAGGCTCCGTCGACGGCTCATCGTTTCCGGTGATTACAAGACGGCCTAAAGCTAGCTAAGAGAGGGGTGGAGTAGTTGCAAGGGGAGTGAATGCCTTGAATGAGTGGTTGGAGGGGGTTTAAACAGGGTTAAGGGTTTCCTAAATGAAGAAGGGGCTTTATTGACGTCCATAGCGTCGCTAAAAAAACTCACAAAAGCGTCGGTGAAGCCCTCTAGCCATTGGTCAGCCGCCCACCTTGTGCCTTCTTCTCGTGCGATCCGCGGTTGCTGAACGAGGGTCGTCCGATCGAACATCGGACGGTTGAGAACCCTCCTCGGCTACGCTGGGATCGCGCCTCGGGCACACATGTGCGCGGGTGTCATTGCCCGGCGTGCGCACGCGCGTGGGTGCCCGTGAGCTGCGGTTACGTCGCGTGGCGAGATCTCGGCTGCTCGCTGCTGATCGAGCGGCCCAATTTCACCACGTGTATCCTCCACCTTCGATTTCGACTCCGCGCGGCTCGAACCAGCGTCGCGTGCGTGCGGGCGTGAGCGCTAACCGTTGCGCCACGCCCACGCTTTGTCGCGGCGACTGCGGGCGGGCGTGCGAGTCTCGGCCGTTCGATCGAAGATCGACGGCCGAGATCTGATCTTGGCTGGATGAAGGGCAGCGTGCGGTGGAGCGGGGGCTGACGTGGCGCAATATGGGTCGTTGATCTCTAGATCAACGGTCAGAACTTCTTGGGCCCATTATAGGAGCTTTGGATGTCGGATTTGGCCGATCTTGAGTCCGTCGGACTCCGTTCGTCGTTCTGAATCCATCCGTGTGGTCCGATTGCTCATCTGAGGCCTGCTTTGACAAATGCTTACATAAATGGACATTAATACAGTTTTACAAGCAATCTTGGTACATGATGCATGCAATGCTCCCATTCTACTTATGTTGTGCCTTTTATTCTTAAGATGGGCCATAGTCAACATAATTATCACCCCCTTCTATAGTGTTATCAGCGTGGATGGTGAAATAGAGAGGGGTTTTGTGCGGAGGTGAGTGGCGGAGGTTTTGGGAGTGTTGGCGAGGTGTTTGGAGGTGTGTAGCATGCGGAGGACCTTCATGGAGGTGTTGTTGGAGGTGGAGACAGAGGTGATTGGCGGTGGTGTCGAGGGTTGTTTTTGGGTTTTAAATAGAGGGCTAGAACCAAAGGAGAAAGAGAGACTTAGCTAACCTACTCTAATTGGATGAAATGGACAGAGAGGCATCGGCTTTGATTGGCAGACGCTGTGGAAGGTGAATACTTTGGGGAGGGAGACGGCAGTGAGGAAAGGGTTGGAGACGTTGGGGCTTTGGCTGGCCACTGTTGGAGGAAGATGAGGAAGATTGCTGTGCTACCAATTTGGCTGTTGGAGGTGCAGATGAGAGAGATCGAGAGGGTCGCCGAAGCATAGGTCGGAGTCAATCGTGGGAGAGAAAGAAGAGGGATTTGTGGCCTTAAACCTAGCTAAGGAAGTCTGCGATGCGACCTAGGTCCTTTTAAGGGGCTTAGGAAGGCATTCCAAGCTTGGAAACCAAGCGTGGAAGCACGTGAACCTTGCTCACAAAGGAACCATAAATTTCAAAGGATTCGCATGATCTTTTGGGAAAGAATCATGGTCTAGGATTAGGTTTAGATCGTAAAGGATTCTCTTAGGAGTCTCCCTTCCAATTTTGGAATAGATCTGCCACTCAATCTGGGAGAAATCCCTACTTGAAGGTCACCGGAGTAGAACTTCCTCCACAATAATGGCGGAGGGACCTGATTACAAAGTAGACGACAAACTTAGGGATCCATTTGTAAGGAATTCAAAAAGCTAGGGTGCATATGTGATAAAAAGAGTTAGACTAGACTGAAATGCAAACGAGGTCAAGATGATCTTTGATTGGGCCCAAATTTTGGTACAAACCTAATTTGGACCCAAGGAATCTAATGGTGAAGTTGTATTTTGGTTTTGACCAAGTTTGACTAGGTAATTTATTCAAAAACCTAAATTAGGGTAATTATCTGTCTGAGACTGTTTTAGGTCAAAATAGGTTCAAATGGTCAAATCAAAGGTACCAAACATTATAGAATATTTTTCTATGATTTTTAGAAGGTTTAGGTGAATTTTACCCTAACCAAAACCTTTGTTAATTAAGCGGGTCTATTTTCAGGGTTTCAGATGTCCATTAATTCTTGAAATGCTTGAAAACCTTTTTCTGTCTGCATGAACCCACTTATTAGACATTTATGACTATTAGACCTTTAATTAACTGCTAGAAAAAACCCTTGGTTATTCTGCATTTATGATATGATGGCAAAATTGTTGTTTTAACCCTAGTTTTATGTTAATCTCTCAGAAAGGATATGCAGTGAATTATAGCTCTTTAGCGGTTATGTAGAAGCGTTTATCAATGGATTATGACTAATTAAAGCTAGATATTGCTGATGTTGACATTATCATCACACCCCCATACCTAACTTTTTCTAGTCCCTTCGCAAAATCTTATGAAATTTAACTTGAATTCTAGACCATGCCTTTGATGCTCAGATCTCTGATGTGTGCTTTTTTCTATAGTGACTAGGTCAAAATGGTAATAATAGGCCTAGAGGTACTCAAGTACCGACCAAGATCCATACCTGACCAGCTTTACCCTTCGTCTGCCGCGAAGGTTTCTACGGCCCACAGAAACTATCCAAAGGTTTGTTGAACCTAGAGGTTAACCACCCGTGCTTGTAACATTGTCAGTCTTGGTTTAGTTTGTAGTGTGTTTTTGTAAGAGAGAGGGATAGAAGATTTTTTGCATTTTTGGAGAGCTTTCTCTCTCTTTTTCTTTTCTTTATTTCTAGCATCGGATTGGCTCAAAACACATTCTGTATCGGATTCCTTGTCCCTACCATCCATCCTCGCAGGGTCCCTAGCAATCGATGCTTCGAGATAGCATCAACTGTTGGTGCTAGAGCACCACGATCATTTGTTTTGATGATAACAAAACACGTGTTATTTAACATTTGTAATTTGAGTCCTAGATTTCAGGTCAATTGCAAATGTGGACGTGTTTAGACGGAGTTCAAGCTCGCATCTAGGACGGATTGGAGGAGCTTGACGGAAAACACAGGAGGTTCGCGTGGAGCGAAAGATTGGAGATGGAAGACAAGAAGAATAGGATAGATTCTTTTTTATCCTTTCATGTATCTCTTGTATTTATTTTCTTGCTCTTTTTTATTCCTTAGAACATTATGTTAAAGAGCCTCAAAGTACCCTAAAAGTAGTCCTAGGAACACCTGCACAACCCTAGGATACTTAGGTTTTCTGTAGAATACTTAGAAAACCAATATAGGGCTCAAACAGCATTTCCAGACGTCTAATCCCAAAATCAAACGTCTGATAAAGTATTTTAAGACGTCTGATAACTGTTAGGCTGGACATAGTTAGTTCTGTCTGATGAAATCAGACGTCCAGACCTTAGACCAGACGTCTTAGGAGACGTCTGATGACTTTGCCAGACGTCCAGTTAGTGGAGATTATGACCGTTAGAGCCTTATCAGACGTCCATAGGACTTTCCAGACGTCTGATAAATGACCATTTTGCCTCGGCTGACCCAAAATCTCTTCTCAGAGATTTTCTAGCCGTTGCATCGTTTGGAAATCAATTCCCACAGTAAAAGTAGGTTTCCAGACGTCCAGATATAGTGCCAGACGTCCTGTATGTCGTCTGATGGACTTGCACAAAAACCCTGTTTAGATCTGATTCAAGTCAGGGAGAAACCCGCATAGAATCAGATGTCTGACATTTAAATCAGACGTCTTAAAGTGGCCTTCCAGACGTCTGATGCCAGAGTTAGACGTCTGATAACCCTGTCAAATGCAATCATTGTCCTGATTTCGGCCTGATTCTCTTGGTCTTTGCACCCAACGGCTATGGAAGCTTTTCCAAGCCTTCCAAAACCTTCCTAAGGCCTCTATAAATAGAGGGGAGCCTTTACACACCAAAACACACACCTAGAGAGACATATACACACTAAGACACACACCTTGCAATACACTTTCAAACCTTTTGTGTCCAAAGAAAAGACTCTCTTGCTCTCCAAGCTCAAGCTCCATTTTCTTGAGAGCATTCAACCGTTGCGCACCCGCTCTCCCGCCGTTGTCCACGAGAGCGACGTAGCGCCATCGTGTGGCACACGCACCGCGTCATCGTCGACGCACTCCTTGCAAAGGGGAGTTTCCTATTTCCTATA
The DNA here is from genome assembly GCA_037157565.1 of Thalassia testudinum. Taxonomy (NCBI): domain Eukaryota; kingdom Viridiplantae; phylum Streptophyta; class Magnoliopsida; order Alismatales; family Hydrocharitaceae; genus Thalassia; species Thalassia testudinum. The sequence continues at coordinate 26,999,653 of JAZHRO010000063.1, read as the reverse complement.
GAAGCTAGGTTTAATTTTGTTGGCTCTATAGGACTGTTGTTTTATTTTACCTTTGTATTTTGGTTGGGTATTCGCTTTGCGAATTCCCGTCTCCTTCGTGGGACAAAATCCTTCTCGTGGAGAGAAGGGTTGAGGAACGCTACCCTCGTACTTGTAGCGTGGTTGTACTGAGGTTGAATCACCCTCGTTTCAAAGTGATTCGGTTAGTGGATTTGATCAACTAGGTTGATCGGAAAATCCTAACTCGAGAGGGTTAGGTGGTGGTTTTCACCCGGTTTGGGTTTCCACCTAAAAATACCTGTGTACATTGTGCGATTGATTTTTGTGAGATTGCTTTATATTTTTATTTCCGCATATTTTTACGTCACCCCTCCTAGTAGGGAACTTTCAATTGGTATCAGAGCAGGTCTTGCTGTTTCGGCGTAACGACCAAGCAAGAAGATCGATGGAGGGAAGCAGTTCTGCGTGTAGGATTTCGGAGGGACAGTCCACAACTCGTCCGCCCTACTTTGACGGGAACAACTACAGCTACTGGAAGCTGAGGATGAGGATGTGGCTTCAAGCCACGGACTTCGCTCTATGGGGACGTTGCGAAGCCTCATACGAGATCCCAGAGCGACCGGATGCAGGCTACTCGCAGCTGCAGATTCAAGATCTCTCACTCAATGCAAAGGCAATGAATGCCTTGTATTGCGCGTTGAGTCCGAAAGAATTCGAACGAATCCAAGAGTGCACCACCGCTCACGAGATATGGAGGAGGTTGGAAGGCACTCATGAGGAGACGAGTTCGGAAGAAGATCTCGGAGAGAAGGAAACCACGTGCCTTGGTTTCATGGCAATCGGAGAAAGCGACATCGACAGCGAAAGCGACTCCGACAATGAGGTAAACCTGGATTTACAAGAAGCTTTTAATGAACTTTTTGAGATTAGTAAATCACTTAGGATATAAAATAAAAGCATTAAGAAGAACCTTAGTTTTCTTAAAAATGAAAATAATAGGTTAGAAAAACAACTTAGGGATCTAGAAGCTAGTCCTAAAAATGATAACCTATTATTAGAAAATCAAAACCTCATCAATGAAAATAATAAATTGATTGAGGAAAATAATAGTCTAAAGTTAGAAATTTTTGATTTAAAGACTAAGATGCAAATTATAGAAAGAGAAATTGCATGTCTTAGGGAAAATTCTAACAAATTAATCAACAAAGTAGATAAGTTTTATAGCCCTAAGGTTGAGAAAGGATCTCCATCAAGGAGACCCTCTAACAAATCCGGATCCAAGCCCACTTGGATACCGAAAAAAGAATTAGAATCTTGTTTTGTAGGATTCAGGGATAACTACAATACACAGGACTGGACCTACAAACTCAAGGCTGGTCAACTCGAGTTAGGAGAACTAAGGAGTAGACCAAGGAGGAGAACAAGAAGACCGACGAGACGGCGAACAAACGACGGACCCGCCGCACGTCGACCACCAGATTGGAGACCGACGCCGATGCCCGGGCCTCCAAGCTACGGATGGGAGCCCCATCCGATGTGGCATCCACCACCACCATTCGGGCCATTTTATTGGCCATGGTAGGTGAGGTAAAAATTCTTAACCCTATCTTATTATCATAAGCATTTAGATAGGGGGAGTTAAAAAATGATGAGCTAATTGTCAATTTTTAAGGGGGAGATGTAAGGTAGCTAAATTTCCTTTAGAAAGGGGAGAAAAATAATAGCTATCGCATTGTTACAAAAAGGGGGAGGATATTACCTTTGTTAAAAGAAACTCATAGAAGAGCATGTTTTAAGGGGGAGTTATAGGAAATGTAAAATCAATTAAACCTTTTTGATAATGTCAAAAAGGGGGAGGATTTTTATGCATTATTATTTACGGTTTTGTCATCATCAAAAAGGGGGAGATTGTTGGTGCTAGAGCACCACGATCATTTGTTTTGATGATAACAAAACACGTGTTATTTAACATTTGTAATTTGAGTCCTAGATTTCAGGTCAATTGCAAATGTGGACGTGTTTAGACGGAGTTCAAGCTCGCATCCAGGACGGATTGGAGGAGCTTGACGGAAAACACAGGAGGTTCGCGTGGAGCGAAAGTTTGGAGATGGAAGACAAGAAGAATAGGATAGATTCTTTTTTATCCTTTCATGTATCTCTTGTATTTATTTTCTTGCTCTTTTTGATTCCTTAGAACATTATGTTAAAGAGCCTCAAAGTACCCTAAAAGTAGTCCTAGGAACACCTGCACAACCCTAGGATACTTAGGTTTTCTGTAGAATACTTAGAAAACCAATATAGGGCTCAAACAGCATTTCCAGACGTCTAATCCCAAAAGCAAACGTCTGATAAAGTATTTTAAGACGTCTGACTGTTGTTTCAGACGTCTGATAACTGTTAGGCTGGACATAGTTAGTTCTGTCTGATGAAATCAGACGTCCAAACCTTAGACCAGACGTCTTAGGAGACGTCTGATGACTTTGCCAGACGTCCAGTTAGTGGACCGTTGGCTGGCTTAGAAGACACTCAAGATTATGACCATTAGAGCCTTATCAGACGTCCATAGGACTTTCCAGACGTCTGATAAATGACCATTTTGCCTCGGCTGACCCAAAATCTCTTCTCAAAGATTTTCTAGCCGTTGCAACGTTTGGAAATCAATTCCCACAGTAAAAGTAGGTTTCCAGACGTCCAGACATAGTGCCAGACGTCCTGTATGTCGTCTGATGGACTTGCACAAAAACCCTGTTTAGATCTGATTCAAGTCAGGGAGAAACCCGCATAGAATCAGACGTCTGACCTTTAAATCAGACGTCTTAAAGTGGCCTTCCAGACGTCTGATGCCAGAGTTAGACGTCTGATAATCCTGTCAAATGCAATCATTGTCCTGATTTCGGCCTGATTCTCTTGGGCTTTGCACCCAACGGCTATGGAAGCTTTTCCAAGCCTTCCAAAACCTTCCTAAGGCCTCTATAAATGGAGGGGAGCCTTTACACACCAAAATACACACCTAGAGAGACATATACACACTAAGACACACACCTTGCAATACACTTTCAAACCTTTTGTGTCCAAAGAAAAGACTCTCTTGCTCTCCAAGCTCAAGCTCCATTTTCTTGAGAGCATTCAACCGTTGCGCACCCGCTCTCCCGCCGTTGTCCACGAGAGCGACGTAGCGCCATCGCGTGGCACACGCACCGCGTCATCGTCGACGCACTCCTTGCAAAGGGGAGTTTCCTATTTCCTATAGAAGCTAGGTTTAATTTTGTTGGCTCTATAGGACTGTTGTTTTATTTTATCTTTGTATTTTGGTTGGGTATTCGCTTTGCGAATTCCCATCTCCTTCGTGGGACAAAATCCTTCTCGTGGAGAGAAGGGGTTGAGGAACGCTACCCTCGTACTTGTAGCGTGGTTGTACTGAGGTTGAATCACCCTCGTTTCAAAGTGATTCGGTTAGTGGATTTGATCAACTAGGTTGATCGGAAAATCCTAACTCGAGAGGGTTAGGTGGTGGTTTTCACCCGGTTTGGGTTTCCACCTAAAAATACCTGTGTACATTGTGCGATTGATTTTTGTGAGATTGCTTTATATTTTTATTTCCGCATATTTTTACGTCACCCCTCCTAGTAGGGAACTTTCATCACCCATGGCAACCCCAAGAACCTTGGCTTTCCACACTTTGAGATAGTGCCACCCATGGCATTCTGTAGCTAAATTCAGGCCCTGGCAATCGACATTTCGGGATAATCCTACCCATGGCACCTAAATTAGCACAAGGTGCTTACATTCCGCTGGTAGGATATTTAGATATCCTAGGAGACAAGCACCGAGGAGACGATATGTTATTGTGCATCTTCGAGGGGAATTTCCCGCTTCTCCGCGTCGGGACCTCGTCCAAATCAACTTATGTTTTAAGCTGCTCCTAATCTAGGTAGCCTTTTTAGAATGGAATAAATGCTTTTACGTAATTTTGATTGATTAAGAGCACTGAACCAGACTTGTGTGTGGATTAGGGTGCTTTGGTTACCGAGTCTCGTAAACCAGAGGTTAGTTAATGAGGATAAATAATCCCTAACCCTTAGATCTAATACATAAGTGATGGGGACACCATCATGAGCCATAACTAGCTCATTTTGACCTAATTAAGTCAATAAATGCTCCCACATAACCGCCAGAGAGTCACAAGTCATTGCATATTCATTTTGAAAGAAAAATAAGAAACTAAGGCTAAAACTGTAATTTTACCATCTCATCTTGAATGCAGTACAACCAAGGATTTTCTTAGGGGTTGAATTAAGGATAATTGGTCTTAAAAAGATAACAACTGGGGCAAGACAGATAAAAAAGGGTTTGCACGTGTTCTAAGAATTAAATGACTTTTGAAATCTTAAAAATAGACCTGCTTAATTAACTGAGGTTTTGATCAGGATAAAATTCACCTAATCCCTCTAAAATTCATATAAAAATATTCTATAAGGTTTAGAACTTTCAATTTACACACCAGAACCCATCTTGACACAAAACGAAGTCTCAGATTGATATTTGCTTTAATTTGGGTTTTTACATAAATTACCCAGTCAAACATGGTCAAAACCAAAATACAACCTCACCATTGAATTCCTTAGGGCAAAATTATGTTTGTACCAAAATTTGGACCCAAGATGAGCTTGTCTTGACCGAGGTTGTAAATTGGTCATGCCTGATTACATTTATGCCCTTAACTTTCAAAATCCTTTGAAATAGCCCCCTAATTTCTTCGTCGTCTTCATAATTAAGTCCCTCTGCCATTATCGCAGTGGAAACCTACTTCGACGATCTTTGACTGGGGAGTTCTCCCTGATTGCTTGGTGAATCCCTTCCAAAATTGGAAGGGAGATTCATTGAGAAATTATATTCATTTTGAACCCGTCCATGTGCTCCGAATCTTTCCCAATCTCTCATGTGTGAGGGAGATTCATTGAGAAATGATGTTCATTTTGAACCCGTCCATGTGCTCCGAATCTTTCCCAATCTCTCATGCGAACGCATGAGAGATTTGGGTCTCAAGAAACTCCTAAATCAGGTGAGGCTTTCCAAGCTTTCCTTGCCTCTAGGTCCTTATAAAACTGCCGCCAGATCTTCCTGAACTCTTCAAGCTTGAAACTTGGCCAGAAGTCCCCTTCTTCCTTTCTCATCTTCGGCTGCAAACCTCCGCAAGATCTTGAGGTCTCTCTCAGACTCCTCTCGTCGTTTGACCACAAAACCAATGGCAGATTCGTCTTCCTCACTGTCCTCCGCGTCGTGCAATACTAGCCATCACCATCCTTTCCCCATCTTTGCTGCCGTCTCTCCCTATGGAGGTTCGTCTTCCCCACATCCGGCAACCACACCGGCATGGGAATCCCTTCACCTATTCGTCCTTAGAGTATATTCTTAGGTTCCTTATCTACCCTACTTTCTTCACTATTTTCCAAATCCAACCACCGACGCTCCTCCGCGACTTCATCATCTTCTACTCCGACAATCCCTCTAGCGAAGTCCCCCGCTCATGCCACAACTCCAAATCTTTCGTCGACCACACCAAAACCTCCACTTCACTTTTTCGTACCTTTCCCCTCACTCAATTCGCTCCATCATCCACCCAAACTTGCCCCCTAACGCAACCACCTTCACGCACACAGTCCGACTCCGACCAGCTACCATACGCATCCATCCACCATGTCGATCCTCTCTACAAGTTCGTCATGCTCTGGTGACGCTTCCGAGTGTTTTAACGCGTTGTAGAGACCTTCTTTGTGATTTTCAGGATATAGGTTCACGCCATTGTCGTAGTTGCTTCTAAAGAGCTTGAAGCGTGTTCTAGCGACCTGTAGCTATAGGTGTTGTGTCCAGGTAGCGCGGAATTAGCCCAGGAAGCAACCCAGGCTACTAATTGGAGGAGTCTACCTCCTCGTCACCTTCAATTGGTCGCATCCTCTACAGCCATTCGCACGCGAAGAAGGAAGTGGGATAGTCCTACATCAGAAAGTGCTGAAGTAGTGCACCCGCATAAATTGAATGTGTTAGAGGCTATTCGCCTCATAACACGGGGTGAGGTCCCTTTCACCTGCTCACCCGACCTCGTCTGTGACATGTACACACAGACCTGGTTTGACTCGATAACCTGCCTAGACTTGCACTCCTCGCTCACCACCGCACACTGGTGAGCCTAGACCCAATTATGCACTTGAATTCGATAACCCGATTACCTATGGCTCCGGGAGAGTGAATCCTAAAGAGAGAAAGAGAGAAGGAGAGTTACGCAGGTTGGGGGAGGGTTTTGCCCTGAGAAGCTTGGCCCTGACACTTAGCCAAATTCTGAAGAAGAAAAGAAGAAGGGCTAAAGAAGAGGAGTTACAAAGCAAGGCTCAGAAGAAGAAGAGGTGAAGGCTTGGAGAAAAAGAAGAAGAAGAAGAAGCCGCAGCTAAGAAAGAGAAGAAGCTAAAGAGAAAGACAAAACCTGAGAAGGAAGGAGAAGAAAAAGATGAAAATCACTTTAAGTCATTTGATTTACAAATCAGATGACATATTTGAGCTTTCATTTCATACATATACATTGAGTTCCTTAGTTAATATTGTAGGAGTATATGGTGATTTAAACCACCATTTTACTCCCATCTTTTTGCACTTTGATACCTGATATTATTGTAAATTCTTTTAGTTTAAATTGTGATCTTGATTTCTGAATTCCATATTGCTCCCTGTGTTCGACTTCAGAATATTTTCAAGTAATAAAAATTATATTTGTTTGAACGCTATTTCGACTATACTGCAACGCGACACCTTTTGAAACATCGATTTAGCTCGTCGAACATTTTGGCACCGTTGCTGGGGAGCAACGGGCAATTTAGAACTCTTGATTGCAATTCCTGATTTGGTACTAACTTGCTTTATCTCTTTGTTGTTGTTTCAGGGAGAGATTCATCGAAGAAAGTTCAACTGCACGTCAAACACGCTAGGAGTAGGTAAACTCTATCTACTCTCTCTTAATCCCCTATCTCTGAAAAGGTTAAAAGGAAACAATTAATTAGGGCTACTCGCTTTCCATTCTTAGATAATTCATCAAGTTGCCTGATTTGATTTAAACAACAAACTCTAATTTGTGCACCCACTTAAGGTAACTAGGGCTATCACATTCTTGTTTAAGCCCTAGATACCATATTTGACAAACTAAATGGGACCAAAACAAGAGCCAAGTAAGGATTCCAAGTTAGGATTTTAGAGACACACTTACATAATCAAGAATGGATCTTTCCCAAACAATGTGTGCCTAAGCCTTGGTTGAATTGATCTATTCAAGCAAATCCTAAAATCAGGCTCTTAATCTCACTTGAATCCTAAAAGAGGGACCTAAAACTTCTCAAAGGATAATATAGGTGAAGTTGACCCACCTTTTTGGGTCAACCAATCTTTAAATTAGGTCACTTTTGCACTCAATACATCTTAAAGTTCAAGTGAAATTCTAAATACCCTTGCTCTTAAATAAAACTGGTAGACTTAAGAGGTCAAGCTCCCATTCTGTTCTACCTAGACCATCAGTGACAAGAGAGGTCGGGTGGAGGAAACCCTTTAACCCGTGCGAACGCTCTACCGTATAGGGGTCTTCGTGGGACTCTCCTTCTTTGGCTACCTAGGTAATTCACAGGTGGACGTCTTTTTGACTAAGGGGTATCATCCGCCCTAAACCTCTATAGTCATCCAAAATTTTTGGGCATCTTGATTGGGTCCATTACATTCTATTCTCATCCAGTCCATCGGTGCAAGTTTGGTAGGAGGTCCTTAAGACCACCCTTGAGGACTCCAGTAGCTATTCACTCCCGTCGAGGCCAGGCCTCGACTTCCGTGTTTGTGTAGCAACCCCATCACATAGACATCTCTTCTGTTTCATCTGAGCCTAATTCTCCTTCATCCATCATCATGGCACAACCAACAGAAGAGAACAACCTCGAGAATTAGCTTTAGCGCCTTAATGATCTATTCCAAGCCTTTGTGAATCCACCACAGCGTCCTATGATGCAAGATCATTACAATCCCGTCGTGGTGGCGATCGAACCTTGAGTCCAAATCCCGGCTGGAGGTCCTGATACTGAATTCAAGCCCAACATGATTCATACTATTCCGAAATTTCATGGGCTCAATTCCGAGGATCCTTTCCAATACATTAAACAGCTCAAGCATCTGGCCCAGACCTTTGGGTCAAATGTTCAGAATCAGGATATTCTTCTCATGAAAATGTTCTTCTCTCTCATGGACAAAGCAACTCATTGGTTTCAGACTCAAATGCATCCAATCAACACATGGGTGGAACTACAATCCGAGTTTTTGAAAAAGTTCTTCCTAGTTGGTCGGATGAATCCTTTATGACACCAGATCATGCATTTCACACAACAGCCTGGAGAACCACTTTACGAAGCATGGGATCGTTTCCTAGATATCATGCGAAAGTGCCCTCATCATGGAGTTCCTAAATGAAAACAACTCCAGTCTTTTTACCAGGGACTCCGTGAAGATATTCTATTATTCGTTGATGCAACTTGTGGAGGAAATATCATGGATCAACACGAAGACACTGTGTGGGAGATTCTTGAGAATATGTGAGAGAACTCCATCAATAATGATTCCATGGGCATATTTGATCGGAAGAATGAGGGGAGCACATGAGACACAGGGCCTATCCTCTTCTGTCGACTTGGAACTGATGGTCAGTCGTTTGGACAAGGTCTCTATTATTGAGAAGAAGGTGGATGAGCTAACTCAATATCTGCAGTGAGCCATCTCTACACAAAACCCATTCACACAGCCGCCCTCTTGGAGGGAAGCTATGCATAACATCTACCACCAATCTTCTCAGGGGTTGGACCCGTATCCACCTTCGTCTGACTCTAGGGTCGGAGGAAACTCTGGACCTATCTATTCTAGTTGGGGTAACTTTGAACTCTCATATTCTGACTTTTTTGAGGTTCCTCAGACCTACGAGAACCTCAACGCCATCCAGAACGACCCATTCTCTAATACTTATAACCCTAGATGGTGAAATCATCCTAATTTCACGTGGACGGGAAACAATCAGAATCATAGACCACTATATCAGCCCCGTCCACAAGCTTCTCATCCATATCAGCTACCTTAGCTTCAGGCCAACCCCACCTATCAATCTGGGTCAACTCAAGGAGATCAAATGACTCTTATCCTTCAAACTCTGGCTGACATACAAAAGACAAATGCGGTTATGCAGAAATAGCAAAAAGATGAGATCACAGAGGTTCGCAATCAACTCGCCCAGATGGCAAATTCTTGCCAACCTGGTACACTCCCTTTGCAACCTCTACCTAATCCCAATAACATGCCAAATTAGAGGTGTGTTATAAACCCAAACCAAGTTCAAGCCCACATGGTTTATTAGGCCCCTTCTGCTCCATCACCCAATGGGATGGAAGCTTCGACATCATACTCAGGATTTCAGCAGTAACCACCTATTTTACCTACGCCAAACCAGAACCAAGCAGGACTGAATTCAATTATGAACCGTAGTGGCAAAGTAACATAGGACCCACCTTACCTAAGCCACTTTCAGCCTGGTAGTGCTAACCCAAACCCTAGGATAGTCATCTAGGATAACCCTGTCCAAGATCAAGAACCTGAATCTATTTCAGAGGAACCATCTAAGGTTCCATTTCCCGAGGCCTTGACCAAGGGAAAGAGGACAACTAAACCAGTGGCACCTGAAGAGGACCTGGTCAAGCTCTTTGAATAGGTCCATATAAACATCCCCTTGATGGATGCAATTCACCACGTACCAGCTTATGCATGATTTCTGAAAGACGTGTGTACACCTAAGCGTAAGCAGCGAACCAAAAGTGGGAGTCTAATCGTATTGTCGAAACAAGCCAGCTCCATCATTTTGAGTAGGCTCCCATCTAAGGTAAAAGACCCAGGTACTCCCCTAATTTCCTATTCAATTGGTGATATCCAATTTGATAGAGCATTATTGGATCTAGGAGCCTCCATAAACCTAATACCTACATCCCTACTTGACCATCTTGAGGAATCTGAGCTAAAACCAACAGAGGTGACATTGCAGTTGGCAGATCGATCTATTAAGTCACCTAAAGGAGTTCTTGAGGATGTCATTGTTAGGGTTCAGGATTTCTATTTCCTGGTAGATTTCATAGTCTTGGATATGGATGCTCCAGAAAATCCGAGAAACACACCGATCATACTAGGGAGACCCTTTCTAGTCACTGCTAGGGCCAACATTAATTGTGAGGAGGGTCAAATTGAACTAAATTTGGGAACCATACACTAAAGATTGACATCGTTATGGCCCAACAAGGGATTAATTGCAGGGTTATAGAACAAATATGTGATATCGAGGTTGCGATTGACGATTGGTATATCGAGAAAAACTGACTACTTCTGATCAACCACAAAAGGATCAAAACCTGCAATTAGAGGAGTCTGAACTCAACCTAGACACACCCATAGCTCCTTCCCTTGCTCCCGACACCCACCCTAAACCACCCGCTGCTGCTGATAACCTTGTTTTAGAACTAAAGCCTCTTCCCAATCATTTAAAGTATATCTTTTTGGGTTCCAATCAGACGTTTCCTGTGATTATCAACTCCAGACTCACACCTGATCAGGAATCCCATTTGATTTCTATTCTCCAGCAAAATTGAAGAGCCATTGGATGGACTCTTGATGATTTAACTAGTATCAGCCCCTCTTATTATACACATCGCATCTATACTGAAGAGGGCACACGACCTTCCTGTGAAATGCAGAGACGTCTGAATCCCAATCTGCAGGAGGTCGTGAAAAAGGAGATCATTAAGTGGTTAGATACTGGGATCATCTACCCGATCTTTGACAGTCGATGGGTGAGTCCAATCTATGTTGTGCCTAAGAAGGCAGGACTCACCGTGATCACGACTGAGACCGGAGAAATCATACTGACCCGTGTAGCAAATTCATGGAGAGTTTGCATTGATTACAGAAGACTCAATACCTCCATGAAGAAGGATAATTTCCTACTACCGTTTAATGATCAGATCCTCAAAAAACTAGCGGGAAATAGGTTCTTCTGCTTTTTGGACGGGTACTCTGGTTACAACTAGGTGGCAATCCATCTTGAGGACCAAGAGAAGACCACTTTCACCTGCCTCTTTAGGACGTACACATTCCAAAGGATGCCTTTCAGTCTCTACAAAGCACTCACTACTTTTCAGCGGTGCATGCTTGCCATATTCTCATATATGGTAGGTGAATATCTGGAAGTCTTCATGGATGACTTCTCAGTTTTTAGTGAATCATTTGATGATTGCCTCCTGCACTTGGTCCAGATCCTCAGGTGGTGCATCGATGTGAATTTGGTTCTTTCCTAGGAAAAGAGCCACTTCATGGTTCCTGAGGCAATTGTCCTAGGACATCTCATCTTTGAGAAAGGCATCCAGGTTGATCGAGCCAAGGTAAATCTAGTTTCCAAACTCCCTATGCCTAGATCGATCAAAGACATCCGATCCTTCTTGGGGCACGTTGGTTTTTATAGGCAATTCATTCCAGACTTCTCAAAAATCGTGTGCCCCTTGACTAGTCTACTATCTAAGGATGTCTCGTTTGAAATCACCAAGGGATGCACTCAACCATTTGAGATCCTATGTGATCAAGTTACCTAAGCTTCGATCCTACTGTGCCCTGATTGGTCTCAACCTTTTGAGATCATGTGCGATGCATCTGATTACGCTGTAGGTGCGGTACTTGGGCAGAAAATAGATGGGAAACCCGTGGTCATCTACTACGCTAGCAAGACACTTGATGAGGCTCAACGTAACTACACAGTTACTGAGAAGGAGTTGCTAGCCATAGTATTTGCCCTAGAAAAGTTCAGATCATATCTTCTGGGTTGCTGTGTTATCATTTACTCAGATCACACGGCTGTGAGGCATCTCCTTGCAAAGAAGGATGCGAAACCTCAACTAATCTACTGGATCTTGCTGTTGCAAGAGTTTGACCTCGAGTTTCTCGACAAGGCAGGGAAATAGAATGTGATAGCTGATCACTTATCCCACCTTCCTTCTGACATTATTGACCCTTCCAGACCCATTACAGAACATTTTCCTAATGAGCACCTCTTGACTATCAGTACGGGCTTCCATGGTTTACTATCTAGTAAACTACCTGGCATCACATCAGATTCCATCCAATTGGCCGAAAGCCAAGAAAGACAAGTTACTCTCTGATGCCAAGTACTACTTTTGGGAAAACCTATGTTTGTCGAAGTGAAATCTGATTTTAAAATAACACGTTGTCATATGGTTGAAATCTCTTTGAAAACAAATAGATTTTATTACTCAAAGTTTTAAGTCCGAGGTTGAACACAAGGAGCAAATTAGGGTTTAGAAATCAAGAGCACAACTTTGAGAAATTGTATAATATGCAATGAAAATTAGAGTTATAGTGCAAAAAGATAAATGTAAACACAGAATATCAATGTATATAAAGAAGCACAAAAATTGGACGTCTTGATTGATGAATCAGACGTCTTAAACTATAGGTGCTACAATGCTTTTATTTCTTCTCTTTTCTGTTATGATCTCTTCTTTGTTCTTCTCTTGTGGCTGCTTTCTTCCTTCTTCTTTCTTTTCTTCTGTCCTCGTGCCTGTGCCTTAGCCTTTCCTTGCCTTCAGCTTCTTCTCCTTCCTTATCTTTCTTTGGCGGCTCCTTCTGCTTCTGCCTTTAGTCCTTCTCCTTCTCTTTCTTCTTTAGCTCTTCAGCCTCTTTGACTTCAGCTTCTTCCTCTTTAGCCTTGCCTTATCCTTCTTCTTCCTTGGCTTCTTCTTCTCCTTTCCTTGCAAGAGTAAAACCTACCCCTATCCACGCGTGCTTTCCTCTCCTCTTTCTCTCTTAGGTTCGCTCTCCCAGAGCCACCATCTCGGGTAATCGGGTCGGGTACGTGCCCAGGACCAAGCCCACCGGTGTGCAGTGGTGGGCGAGGTGTGCTGGGTCAGGTATACGGGTCACGCCACCTCCGCGGAGGTCGAGTCATGGACGAGGCGGGTGAAGGTGAGTAGGACCTCACCCCGTGGTTAGGAGGCGATATGCCCTATGCAGTTTTGCAACTTATTTGGGTGCAGCGCTTCAAGAGTTTCCGAGGTGGGACTATCTTCCCACCTCCCGTCGCATGCATCTACAGCAGGCAACGACGTTTGATTGCAGCTGATACTTCGAACTTCGAGTCCAATTGATTGCCTGGAGCTGTGCATGAGAGATTTCTGCACAATCTGGGACTCTTGGCCTAGAGCGGGTGGGCCTGGAGGGAGCTTGCAAGCAAGCTTCTTGTTTGCATCAATGGCGGTGAACCTCCTATACCTGTTAACATGCAAATGGCCTCACGACCTCCTCAGAAAGCTCAAGAGGCTTCGCCGTGATGCAGGGAATGTGTTGTAGGGGTTGGCATGGCGTGGGGCTACCGGAGTGCACGTGCCTAGGGCACCCTGTGTGCGTGAGAGTGGGTGTGTTCGGGGGCCCTTGCGGGTGAGTGATGTCGTGTATGGAGTTAGGGTTTATGTTCAGTGAGGTGCTGCAGAGCTTATGGGGTGGTTGGCGAGGTGGATGGAGGGGCAGAGCGACAGGGATGCCTCGCCGGAGGTCTGGCCGGAGTTGGAAGGGGTGATGGTAATTGAGTGCGTCAAGGGTGTTTTCAAAAAACAAAGAGGGGAAAAACGAGTAGAAGGGAAAAGGGACTTATCTGGGCATAAAGAGATGAAGGGGGAGGTTCATCTAATGATAAAGTTGGATTTTAGGTTTGATCACGTTTGACTGGGCAATTTACGTAAAAACCCAATTTTTGGCAAATATTTGTCTGAAACCCCAATTTAGGTCAAAATAGGTTCCAAGGGCCAAATTGAAGGTTCTAAACCCTGGAGAATATTTTTCCATGATTTTTAGTGGGTTTAGGTGAATTTTATCCTAACCAAAACCTTGTTAAATCAAGTGGGTCTGTTCTAGGGTTACAAGAAGTCATTTAATTCCTAGAATTCACATGAACCCTTTTCTATCTGATTCAACCCACTTCTTATCTTGTTAAGACCATTTGACTTGTGTTTAGCCCATGAGAAAACCTGTTGTTGTACTGCAATGGTAAAATTGTAGTTTTAGCCTTTATTTCTTGCTTTTCTCTTAGAATGATTATTCATGAAATTAGGACCTCCAGTTAGTTATATAGGAGCTTTCATTCTCTTTTTTGGGTTAAAATGAGCTAGTTAGGACTCATGATGGTGTTCCCATCAACCTGTATCTCTTCCGCATTGGTGTTGATTAAATCATCCGATGATGTGTTCCGAAAAATCACAACAAAAGTCATAAAACATTTTGTCCTTCTGCCATGACCAGGCATGCGGTGGACACTTCTCTAGTCATAAAACCACAGCAATAGTCCTCCAATGCGACTTCTATTGGCCCACAGTTTTCAAAGATGCATACAATCACTGTAAGGCATGCTCTCGCTGCCAGACCTTAGGCAACATGAGCCACCGTGATATGATGCCCTTACGGCCGATTCTTGTATGCGAAATCTTCTATGTCTGGGGGATTGATTTTATGGGAACCTTCCCTATTTCAGATGTCTTCGAGTACATTCTTCTCACTGTTGACTACGTGTCTAAATGGATTGAAGCCATTCTGACCTGAACCAAGGATCATAAGGTAGTAATCAAATTCATTCATCAGAACATCATTTCTTAGTTCGGGATTCCACGTGCCATAATCTCTGATGGAGGGACCCATTTCACTAATGCTCAGTTTAGATCACTGATGACCAAATACGATGTGTCACATCGAATCTCTACTCCTTATCACCCCTAAACCAATGGTCTAGCTGAGCTATCTAATCGGGAGATCAAGAAAATCCTCCAGGTCACTGTTTGACCTGACAGGAAAGACTGGTCATCTCAACTTCCGGAAGCTTTGTGGGCTTATAGGACTGCCCACAAAACCCAATTAGGCATGTCTCCCTTTAGATTAGTGTACGAGAAGGCATGTCACCTCCTCGTCGAATTGGAGCACAAGGCCTATTGGGCAGTATGAAATTGTAATCTCGATCTTTCTAAGGCAGGAACCCACAGAAAGCTTCAAATGAGCGAGATCGATGAATTACACCACGATGCATATGAGAACTCGCGAATTTACAAAGAGCAGGTTAAGACCTTTCACGACAAGCACATATCCAGAAAGATCTTTTTCACTGGTCAAAAAGTTCTACTCTTTGATACCAAACTCAAATTGTTCCCAAGAAAACATAGATCAAAATGGATTGGACCTTACCTTGTCCGACGAATCTTTGGAAATGGAGTTGTCGAAATCAGTCAACTCAGCCATGATTCATAACCTTTTGTCGTGAACAGTCAGAGACTCAAATCGTTCATTGAACTCATCGATACGAATTTGGCTGAGATATCTTTTACCCTTCATTCTCCTTGAGCTGATTGCGCTCGACTGATGGTGTTAAACTCAGCGCTTAATGGGAGGCAGCCTGTCATTTTTGAAAAAACCCAAAACCCTTCCTGACACATCCTATGCTGAACTCATATTGCACTTTAGGGTTCATCCAATAAAATAGCCAACTCCACCTTTGGTATCCATACCCGAGCTTGAAATCATCCGCAACAGACATCCCAACACCTATTCTAATGAATGATCTAAGCTGAACTTGAACCCACTTAATTTACAATGAGGACATTGTAAATCGTAGGCATGGGGGTAGTAAAGTGCAAAATGCCATGAAAATCATCTCACAAGAAAGGGTTTCATCAAAAAAATCACATATTCCAAAAATACAAAAAAAAAATAAAAAATTCGTAAAAAAGAACAAAAACATGAGAGGAGAGGAAATTTTGATGGAATATCAAATTTTGAGATGAAAAACGGGAGTTAAAAATGTCAAAAAGGAGCACAATTTGAAAAGAAAAGAAAAAAAGGTAGTCATTAGTAGAAAATTAAGGAATTAACTTAATTCTAGACCATATCAAAAGAAAGAAAGGTAAAAAGTGCCAATGAACAGAGAAGAGATTAGTAGGAACGTTGATTTTAGGCCTTTTAGGCTATAATCTTAGGCTTAAAATCTCAAGTACCCGCTAAGATCTAGATAATCTTCAAGAGGTTGGGGAAAATGCGAAGCTTAAGTATTAGGTCTAAGGCTTAAGGATTATTCGGCCTCGTTAACTGACCTATGGTTTGTATGACTCGGTAACCTAAGCACCCCAATCCATAGACAATTTGGTTAAGTGCTCCTAAGTATCAAAATCACACAAATGCGTTTAAATTGTTATGAAAAAGTGACCTAGATTAGGAGCAACTGATCCACACAAGTTGATTTGGACAAGTTCTCGGTGCGGAGAGGCGGGAAATTCCCCTCGAAGATGCGCAATAACATATCATCTCCTCAGTGCTTGTCTCCTAGGATATTTGCATATCTTACCAGGGACATGTAAGCACCCTGTGCTGGTTCAGATGCCATGGGCAGCATTATCACGAAATGTCGATTGTCAGGGTATGGATTTAGCTACAGAACACCATGGGTGGGGTTATCTCAAAATCTCGAAAGATAGGGTTCTGGGGGTTGCCATGGGCGGTGCTATCTCAAAGCATCGATTACCAGGGACCTTATGAGGATTGATGATGGGGACTAGGAATCCAATACAGAACATGTTATAAAGCCAATTAAAAGCTAGAAATAATAAGAAAAGAGAGAGGAAACTCTTCAAAAATAAAGAAAATCCCTTTGTCTCTCTCCAACAAAAACACACTGCAAACTGAACTAAGGCTAAAACATGTTACAAGCACGAGTGCTTTAATCACAGAGTTCAACGAACCTTAGGTTAGTTCCTGTGGGCCTTAGAAAAACCTTCGCGGCAGACTGAGGCTAGAGTTGGCTAGGTCCTGATCTTGGTTGGTACTTGAGTATCTCTAGGCCTACTATTGGCATTCTAACCTAATCTACAAAAGGAAGCACACAGCAAAGTTTTTAAGCATCAAAAGATTTTATGGTCTAGAATCAAATTTAATACCTTAAAATTTTGCTAATGGACTAGCAAAAGATAGACATGGGGGTATGATGGGAACACCATCATGAGCCATAACAAGCTCATTTTGACCCAATTAAGTTAATAAATGCTCCTACATAACTGCCAGAGAGTCACAAGTCATTGCATATTCATTTTGAAGGAGAAATAAGAAATTAGGGATAAAACTGTGATTTTACCGGCTCATCTTGAATGCAGTACAACCAAGGGTTTTATTATGGGTTGAATGAAGGTTAATTGGTCTTAAAAAGATAATAAGTGGGACAAGACAGACAGAAAAGGGTTTGCACATGTTCTGAGAATTAAATGACTTTTGAAACCCTAAAAACAGGCCCGCTTAATTAACTAAGGTTCTGATCAGGATAAAATTCAACTAAACCCTCTGAAATTCATATAAAAATATTCTATAGTGTTTATAACTTTCAATTTAACCATCAGAACCCATCTTGACACAAAATAAAGTCTCAGACAGATATTTACCCTAATTTGGATTTTTGCATAAATTTCCCAATCAAACATGGTGAAAACCAAAATCCAACCTGATCATTGAATTCCTTAGGGCCAAATTAGGTTTGTACCAAAATTTGGACCCAAGATGAGCTTGTCTTGACCTAGTTTGTAAATTGGTTCTGTCAGATTACATTTATGCTCTTAACTTTCAAAATCCTTTCAAATAGCCCCCTAATTTCTTCATCGTCTTGACAATTAGGTCCCTCCACCATTATTGCGATGGAAACCTACTCCAACGATCTTTGACTGGGGAGTTCTCCCCAATTGCTTGGCGAATCCCTTCCAAAATTGGAAGGGAGATTCTTTGAGAAATTATCTTCAATTTGAACACGTCCTTGTGCTCCGAATCTTTCCCAATCTCTCTTGCGAACGCATGAGAGATTTGGGTCTCAAGAAACTCCTAAATCCAGCAAGGCTTTCCAAGCTTGGAAAGCTTATTTTCCAAGCTTTCCTTGCCTCTAGGTCCTTCTAAAACAGATGCCAGATCTTCCTAAACTCTTCAAGCTTGAAACTCGGCCAAAAGTCCTCCTCTTCTTCTCTCCTCTTCAGTTGCAAATCTTCGCAAGCTCCAACAGTCTCTCTTCGACTCCTCTTGTTGTCTGACCACAAAACCAGTGGTAGATTCATCTTCCTCACCATCCTCCGCGTCATGCAATACCAGCTGTCGCCGTCCTTTCCCCATCTTCGCTGCCGTCTCTCCCTATGGAAGTTCGTCTTCCCTACGTCCGGCAACCACACTGACGTGGGAATCCCTTCACCTTTTCATCCTTAGAGTAGATTCTTAGGTTCCTTATATCCCCTACTTTCTTCTCCTTTATTTTTCAAATCCGACCACCGACACTCCTCGACTTCATCGTCTTCCGCTCCGACAATCCCTCTGATGAAGTCCCCCGCTCACACCACAACTCCAAATCCTTCTCCTACCACACCAAAACCTCCACTTCACTTTTTCGCACCTTTCCCCTCACTCCATTCACTTCATCATCCACCCAAACTTGCCCCCTAACACAACCACCTTCACACACACAATCTGACTTCGACCAGCCACCATATGCATCCATCCGCCACGCCAATCATTTCTACAAGTTTGCTATGTGATTAACCCATAGTTGTGGGTTATTTAAGTATTTAAGTGCCTACACATTAGGTTAATTCTAACATTTATTTATTATAAATTAGGATGTAAATAGATTAATTTATAGTTTTAATCTAATTACATAATCCATACATTGCATTCATATCTTAAGTGCATTTAGAATTACCTTAGAATAGCATTCATCTAATTAGATAACCAATTAGGTACATTATTTTCATTAACATAGAAGTTGAGGGTCTGTACATAAATAACCCTAATATTTTAACATTATTTTCTTTATTCTTCTTCTTTCAGAACGGCTGGCTGCCGCTCCAATGCCCGGCTGCTGCAGTGAAGAAGCCATTCAAGGGGGAGCGGATGTGGTGGATCTGGTCGGGTGGCTGATTTCAAACTTGTGCAGGCCACTACAAAAGGAGGAGGGAGGCAGCCGAGCTCAGGAGGCCTCCGCCACCGACCCACCACTGTGCAGAGAGAACCTCTCTCTTCCACTCCACACTGCCGGCCTCTACTGTGGTGACGAGTCTCCATCACCGTGGGCGTGTGGTGTGACAGGCCACACCGCCATCCGGAGCTCGCCGCATCACCGTGAGCACCTTAGCGTGCATCCTCCTCGCCGTCATTGCCGACCACCATCACCGAGATACTGATTCAGCCACCCTCTCAGTAACTTAAGACGTCTGGGGAATTTCCCAGACGTCTGAAGTTACCCGCTCACCTCCACCCACTCGCCTGCGTACCCGTCTGAAGTCCACCTGCAACCGCTCTCCACGCAGTGCCCTCTTCCCGCACCTACAGAGTCGCCCGCAGCATCCTCCAACAACGCCTGCAGATCAGCCCATGCCACCTTCCCCGCGCCCACCAGCCTACAGCACACCCGCGCCCACCATCAGCCTTCGCCAACCACGCACGCCCTCCTCAGCCTGCCACGCTCTCCTCCAGCGCTTGCAGAACCGCACGCAGCTGCAGAACGCCAACCACTCTTCCCGCGCGCCTGCCACCAGCAGCAGCCACGCCCGTGCCTGCAGCTTGCACACCTGCTCCCGCGCCTGCAGCACCCTCCGCCCGTGCTTGCAGAACCGCCTGCAGCGCCCTCTTCCCCACGCCTGCAATCCAGCGCTCACCACGCCTGAGCTCTCGTGCCCACGCCAGCCGCAGCAGCGCCCACGCCAGCAGTAGTAGCCACCCCCGCAGCAGCAGCGCGCGGCAGACTTCACGCCAACAAGCTGCACCCGCTCAACCGCCTGCAGCCGCCACCAGCAGCACCTCCGCCGGAGCTCGTCCGGCCACCTCCGGCCGCCGCGCGACTCGCCGCCACCACCGATTCGAAGCTCTTGGTCCAAGGGACCTCCTCCGAGCTTCTCGCGCTCAGCCATCGGCTCCTCGTCGTGCAAGACAACGGGGAAAAATTCCCCTGTTTTGCTATAGTAAACCGTCAATTAAAATTTACATTTTCTGCCATTGCCATATTTTAATCGTATTCTATTGACTCTGCATTGTGGAAAATATCCTATAGTTTCTCATAATTGCCATTTCAGCATTGTTTCTTGCTTAAACCTTAATATAAAGGTAACTTTGGCTTGGTTCTTGTCCAAATTGACTACGAACAAAAATTTTTAAGTGGCGCGAATTTTAATACGGTATTGCCTCCCTGTGGATACGACCCGCTCCTCTGCGAGTGGTTATTTCTTGTTAAAAATTGATTAGTCGATTTTTCCACCACATTAAACTACAAACGACTTAAAAGCGAAAGATCGACCAGTCACTGTTTTCTGGCACTATCGAGAGACCTTCTTTGTGATTTTTAGGATATAGGTTCACGCCATTGCCGTAGCTGCTTCGAAGGAGCTTGAAGCATGTTCTAGTGACCTATAGCTATAGGTGTTGTGTCCAGGTAGTGCGAAATCAGCCTAGGAAGCGACCCAGGCTGCTAATTGGAGGAGTCTACCTCCTCTTCACCTTCAATTGGTCGCATCATTTGTATCCATTCGCACGCGAAGAAGGAAGTGGGATTGTCCCACATTGGAAAGTGCTGAAGCAGTGCGCCCGCATAAATTGAATTTGTGTTAGAGGCTATTCGCCTTAAAACACGGGGTGAGGTCCCTCTCACCCGCTCACCCGGACTTGTTCGTGAAACATACACACGGACCTAGATACGAGTACGCACCTGAATCCGAGTACGCGCCTGAATCCGATAACCAGATTACCTGTGGCTCTAGGAGAGTGGATACTAAAGAGGGAAAGAGAGAAGGGGAGTTGTGCGGGTTGGGGGAGGGTTTTGCCCTGAGAAACTTGGCCTTGACACTTAGCCAAATTTTGAAGAAGAAAAGAAGGGCCAAAGAAGAGGAGTTACAAAGCAAGGCTCAGAAGAAGAAGAGGTGAAGGCTTGGAGAAGAAAAAGAAGAAGAATAAGATGCTGTAGCTGAGAAAGAGAAGAAGCTGAAGAGAAAGACAAAGCCAGAGAAGGAAGGAGAAGAAAAAGAAGAAAATCACTTTAAGTCATCTGATTTACAAATCAGACGACATATTTAAGCTTTAATTTCATACATATACAATGAGTTCCTTAGTTAATATTGTAGGAGTATATGGTGATTTAAACCACCATTTTACTCCCATCTTTTTGCACATGCATACCGATATTATTCTAAATTTTTTTAGTTTAAATTGTGATCTTGATTTCTGAATTCCATATTATTCCCTGTGTTCGACCTTGGAATCTTTTCAAGTAATAAAAATTGTATTTGTTTGAACGTT
Organism: Thalassia testudinum; assembly: GCA_037157565.1. Classification (NCBI taxonomy): domain Eukaryota; kingdom Viridiplantae; phylum Streptophyta; class Magnoliopsida; order Alismatales; family Hydrocharitaceae; genus Thalassia; species Thalassia testudinum. The sequence continues at coordinate 26,978,200 of JAZHRO010000063.1, read as the reverse complement.
ATTTCGGCTATACTGCAACGTGACACCTTTTAAAACACCGATTTAGCACGTCAAACAATAAGCTGTGCATTTTCCTCAACCTCTTGAGGACTATCTAGATCTTAACGGATACGTGAATTTTTAAGCTTAAAACAAGCCCAAGAGGCTTAAGATCAGCACTTATACTAATCTGTGTCTCTTTAGCACTTTTTGACTTTTATTTCTTTCTTTTGATTTGGTCTAGAACTTTAAGTAGATTCCATAATCATTTACCAAGACTAACACTTTTTTGTTTCAAATTGTGCCTCCTTTTTGATATTTAAATCACCTCCTCTTTTCCTCCTCAAGAATGATTTTCAATTAATTTCACAAAAGTTTCCTTCCCTTTCCATTTTTTTATTCTTTTTCAAAATTTTTTATTTTTTTGAGTTTTTTGACTATGTTTAATTTTTTTGTGAGAACCCCTCAGAAACTTGATTTTTATGTGTTTGTACTTTAACACCCCCCATGCCTAAGTTTTGCAATGTCCTCGTTGTAAACCGGTGGGTATGAAATCAGCTTGGGTTCATGGGTTAGAACATGGTCAGCAGGTGGGTGAACGGGTTAGGATGACTGTTGCGGATGATTTCAAGCTTTGGAATAGTACCAAAGGTAGAGTCGGTTGTTTTAACTCTGAACTCTCAGTGCAGTAGACGTGAAGCTCAAAAAGGATAATCAGAAAGGTCTTGAGTTTTTGGAATGACAGGTTGCCTCTTGTTAAGCGCTAAATTCAATGCCTTCAACCGAGAAGAAGGTGGTCATGGAGGAGTGGTCAAATCAATGAAATTTTGTAGAACAAGCACCTTGATCAAAAGCCTAATTGGTACAACCAGGTGCTTATTCAGATTAACAGGCTGATGATGTAGCCCAAACCCAATCTTTTGGTGGGTTGATAGATGTGGATCAGTAGATGAGGTGTCCACTAGATATTTTGAAGTTCAAACAGATATGGAAGTGAGAATCTAGGGTTTGGTTGATTCCAATCAGCCTAGTCAGAGTAGAGATCCTCGAAGGAAAATAAATCTGTGGAGGATGTAGGAACCCTACGAAAGTGATCAGAAAGGGATGGGATGTGGTTAGTAGTCTGATCAATATCCGAAGCCCGATGAAAAGATGGAGAAGAATCATGTGCGACTGGATCATAGAGGAGAATCAGAGTAGAAATTGATTCTGGTGGCAGGTTGAGGTTGGGATCGAATTTGAGAAGGCTTTGAATGTGGATTAGAAGAGGTGGTTTCAAGGAGAACTATGTGTGTTGATGGCTCCTCTAGAAAGGATTCAAAAGTAGGTTCATTTAGAGAGTCCTCATAATACTCAACAAAATCAAAGGTAAATGCTTGAAGAGTGCTTATAGAATCATGAAAATCTAAGTCAACAAAAGATTTGAACTCTGGATTGCAGATACTCTCGGCACTTACAGTTTTTGATTCCTGAAGATAAAAAAGGAATGCTTCCATCTCAGTGGAACCTGATTTTGAATCAATGATCTCGGGATCAGGGACCTTAGAGTCAGAGTCTAAGAACAGATCATGGATGCTAAGGTCGTAGATTGGTTCATAATCGTCAGGAAACAAAGGTTCTCCGAAATTAGAGTAGGATTCGAAATCATCAAAGAATTTGCGAGAATGAGTTTCTAACTCTGATTCTGGATCCGGAGTTCCACCACGGAAAGAATCAAGATGTGTAGAATCAACAACCTAACTTGGATCTAACCTAATTTCAGATTCCGAGATTAAAAAGGTGTCCTTATTAGGCATGGGTTTAGGTTCTTGGCTCCTAGGGTAGGTCCAATCGATTCCCAACTCTTCCAACTCCTCGGTTTCTGTATCATAGATTGGTGTGACTTTTGAAAAATCAATTAGTGTCTCTTAGGAGGTTGAAGAGGTGTAATCATCAAATATAGGCCCTAAATTGTAATTTAGATTTGAAATATGTCTCATCATATGGGGCCTCATAATCATCCCAATTAAGCTTAGATCTAGATTCTAGGTCAAAGGTAGGCATTTGTTTCTTATGCATTAAAACAAACCTAGCTCTTACGATTTTGCTTCGCAAACTAATTTTTGGGTTGATTTAGGCATCAATTAGGTTAGGCATGCATTGTAGTTTTTATTGTGTTTTTAATGTATTTCTTGGAGTGTTAAGGACAAATAGATTGACAGATCCCTAAAACCCTAGAACGCTTGAAGGCAACTAGTGAAGAGGAAGCCCAATCAGGCTAGGACTCAGCTAATTCCAGCTCATAATGGCTGGATACTAGCTCCCTTGGACTAGGGTTAACTCCATTCAGCTCACCTCAGCTGAATGGTAGCTCAAGGTAGCTCATCTCAGCTCAACCTAGCACAAGCCAGCTCAGATCCAGCTCAACTTAGTTGAGTCTAGCTCATCTCAGCTCCCATTAGTTCACTGGGAGCTCTAGCTAGCTCAACTGAGTTGACAGGAGTCCATTTCAGCTCAGCCCCACCCAGCTCATGGTAGCTGGACTCCATACTAGCTGAGCTACTACTTGTCAACTAGTAGCTTAGCTAGCTCTAGAGTTTTCATCTCAGGCAGTTCCAGCTCAACCTAGCTCTAGCTAGGTTGAGGCCAGCTCAACTTAGCTCAACTACCCAAGCCTAGCTACTAGCATAAGAACTAGGTAGCTTAGCTAAGTAGTTGAGCTCCCCATGAAGCTACCTCATCAGATCCAGCTCCAGATGTAGCAACCATCAGCTCCAGATTTATTTTCTCTAGCTCCTCCTTCATAAAACCCTAGCTCCACCACCTTTACTCTACTAGCTAAGCTCCCAACTAGCTTCACCTCCATGGCCGTCCACCTTTTCCCCCTTAACCATAACTAACCCTAACCTAATCCATCCCTTTTGACACCAACCCACAGCAACTACAACCACTCACACCCTTCATGTTGGCGCCAAAAACACCACATGCATCCCTTCATTTTGGTGCCAACATGTGCCTAACCCCTTGTAGAAACCCTCCTTTGGCGCCAACCTTAACCCCCCTTAACTACCTTAAACTACACCCTTGTTGGAGCCAAAATGCACCACCCACACCCCGTCATTTTGGCACCACCAATATCTACCCTTAATCCCATAACCACCACCACATGGAGCCATCCTAACCCTTCCTAGAACCCATGCCACTTAACCCATCTAAACCCTCCTATAGTTGGTGCCAAAACACCTAACCACACCCTCACATATCCCTTAAGTTGGAGCCAACTAACCCTAGGCATCCATCTCCTAACTACAACCCTATGATCCAATCCTAGCCGTACAAAACACTAACCTATCCCTTAGCCCTACCTATAAAGAGTTGGCGCCAACTCTTCCACCTACCATAACCACCACCTCATACATCTCTCTACCTCCATGCCAACCTTCATCCACCATCCATCAACTAACTTCCACATCCTAGCCTTTCATCACACCACCTTTCCTTTAACTCTAGTTAACTACCCTTACCCCCTACCACTCCTATATATACCCATGCCCACCACCATTAACATCCACCTTTGGCTACATATTTTCTACCTATACTTCCACCTATATAGAAGGCCAAGAGAAGAAGAAGAAGAAGACGATTAAGAGGATACTCTGTCCCCTTGGTGCCTTCCCCTCTTCTCTTCTCTCTTGAGCCCACGCCATCCAAGGGAAGAAGCCAGGCATTGGAAGGAGACCTAGGGTACACGCCTACCCTAGGATGAGGATTTGAGGGTTGTACACAACCACCCTTGGAGGAGGAATTAAAGGTGGTCCACGCCACCTTTGGAGGAGCTTTTGAAGGTGGAATTCCATCCACTTCGGTGGAGATCAAGCATGCCCCCCTGGGCTTGCTAGGAGACCACACCATTGGAGGAGCTTTACAAGGACAAGGAGAAGAAGGAGCTCTTTTTGACTGCAGGAGTAGCCGCTGTTGGAGAAAGAGCATCTCTTCTTCACCATTCAGAGGATTAGTGTTTTGCATTCTCTTTATTTTTTTTATTTGCTAGTAGTAGCAGCATTCCTCTAATAGGTTTTGTGTAAAACACTTTTTCCATCAATTAAAGTTGCCTTTTTCTCAATTAGTCATTGTTGCAATTCTTGTTACTTTTTCTTTAGTTCATTTGCACTCTCTTTCTAATTACCCTAGGCCTCCAAGTGCCTAGGGTGAGCTTAGGAAGAAATCATTTTTGTCGATTAGATTTTAGCTACTAGGTATTAGTCTTTTCCACCATTAAAACCGCATAGCCTTGTTATTCAAAAACCCAAAAAAAGTTATTTATTCAAAAATAAGAAAGAAAGTTGATTTCCATTTCCAAGTAAGAGATTAGAATTTTGCAAATATCGCCTCCTTGGATGACCCTAGATACTTTCCCTATCTAGGTTTAAAAATTCAAGAACAAAATGATTTTACACATTGCAACGACTCATAAAAACCTAATTTTACAAACTATGTAAAAACCCATATCAATTGGGTCACTAGGATCTAGGCTGAGCTCACAGGGATGTCAGAATTATTTTCGAGTCACCTTATCAAAATAAGGGGCGGAATTTACACCCTCGAGAGGTTCTATTTTAAGCTCATCATTACAGATGTTGGGGAAATCTAAGCTCGATGGACCAGGTTCTTGGTTTTCTAGGGCTGGTTCGGAATTGTGAACACCTGCAATTGGATCCTCCCAACCCATCTCAAGATCAGGCATATCAATATGTACATAATTTGGATCAAATTCTATTTGGGTTGGGGGTCCACAACAACCTTGATTCTCGACCTCGGGATTTGGGAAATTATGTTGATCACTAGAATTACTTCAAGACATAATCTGTGACAGGTATTTTTGTTCAATTCCTTTATATACTATATTCAGCAATTTTCCCCATTTCTCCATGAGAACTTGGTTTTTTTCCAAAAGTGAAGAATTTGACCAACATTGCAGACACTCGTTGCTATGTAATTTATTAATTCAATGTATTCTGCTAAGAGATCATCCTGGGTTGAATCGTGTTTCATTTGTGTCCATATTATTTCGATATGGTTCAACATGTGGTTTGTTATTTTTGCAAATTTATCCTGAATGTCCCTATCTAAGGCTTCATAATACTCTTCATGGTGTTCATAGGTAGCCTCAATCATCTTATCTTTGATAGTCATTTAGGACACAAGTTTTCTAATCACTTTTCCTAACATGTCAGGTTGCAATCTTGAATCAAGTGATGGAATCAAAATGTAGAATCAAACTCAGGCTCAGATTGGAATTGTTTAGATTTGATTAGAAATCCCTGAGAAAATCTAGTGAGGTCTCTTAGGTTAAAAACCTAATGACCTTCCTGTGTGTGTGCTCTAGAGAAAGGATGAGGGACTGGATATTAATTAGACCCAATCAAGGCACCCATTGATCTTTGGATGACTAAGGCTACTTTGAGGTGGATGATACCTCTGAATTAGAAATTTGCACCCTGAGAATTACCTGGGCAGCCAGGAAGGGAGAGCCCTGCAAAGACCCCTACATGGTAGAGCGTTCCCACGAGTTACAGGGTTTCCCCCACCTGACCTTCCTTGTCACTACGGTTCCAAGTAGACCTAAATGTAAGAACTTAAGACCTTAAGTCTACTAATTTTAACCTAGTTTGTGCCTTAAATTTTACTTGATTAGAAGTTGATTTGACTTGTGGCCTAATTTGGAGGTTGGTTGGCCCATAAAGTAGACCAACTTCACCTAACCCGCCCTAAAATATAAAGAATGAACTCTGGGTCAAGACCCAAAGACCTCCCTGATTTGACTCTCAGGTTATTAGGTCCAAGAGTTTTAGGGTTCAAGTGAAATTTGAGCTTGGTTTTAGGGTTCTTCTTGATTAGGTCTTTTTAATCAGGGGCTTGGGTAGTACACAATTGTGGGAGGGTTTATTCTCTTTAATGCAGGAAAATGTGAGCTAACTCTTCAAAAGCCTAGCGTTGAAACTCTAATTGGCTATATTTCAAGTCCAATTTAATCTCAAAATGTTCACCTTGGGCTTCAAGCAAGAAGTGTATTAGCCCAAAGTGATTTGAAATTAAGCATAGTCCCTAATAGGTACAGGCAATTTGGGTAGGGAATCTTAAACAGAATCATCTCGAACTTCAATTAGATTTGAAAGACCTTTTCGTAAATAAGGAAAACTTGCCTTTTAAATGATGATTTACTAAGAAAATAAGGTAGGTAATTCCTAATTGATTTTTTCCCTTTTTTATCTTCCTAAGTTTAGATGGTTGATTAGGGAAGAACAGAAAAGTTACCTGCCCTGGAGTAGTTGAATTATGCGGAAGTTCTCTATGTGATGTACCTCTCAAAATCACAAGGAAACAGATAGGGCAAGTTAGTGCTCAGATATAATCAAATAAAATAGGAATAGCGATGAATTGCGCGTTGCTCCCCGGCAACGACGCCAAAATGTTGAAGGGAGTTATCTAGGAGTTTAGATTATGCTTCATTGTAGTAAAATCTCCTAAATAGCTCTCACAACAAATACAATTTATAACTTGAATATCTAAAATGAAGTCCGAGGTCAAACACAAGGAGCAAGTATTGTAATTCATGCATTAATCAAGATAAATATGTAGAAGAGCATAAGAAATCAAACACAACAATGATTTTCAATGAATACTAATCTATCACATTAAATATTCAATGAAGTTCAATGTATTTCAAGAATATGAGGACAAATAGATAAGAGGATAAAAAACAATCGTGATTTGAATCACTAATTATATCCTCTTCAAGTTTAAGCATCCATCCAACTATTAATAATATCAAATAAACCAATAGTACCTTGAATGCTACAGTGATCAGACATCTCTCTGGCAAGTCAGACAACTTAAATGTTGCCTGCTACAGTACTCCTTAGAGAGCTTCTTCTTTTCCTCTTCTTCTCTTTAGCTCCTTCTTCTTCTTCTTCTTTCTTGCTTTAGCCTTTCCTCTTCTCTTCTTCAAGTCTTCTCCTTTTCTTCTTCTTTCTCTCACACACAAGGGTTTCTAAATCTCTTTAGCGACTAAGTGTTAGAGATTTCCTCTGAACAGCAAAACCCTCCCCTCCCCCACTCTCTCTCTCTTTCCTGCCTCTCCTCCTCTCTCACAAAGCCAGTCAGCCAATCGGGTATTCGGATCATGCACAGTAACCGGGTCTAGGCTCACCGGTAGTGGGTGATGAGTGAGGAGTGAATAGTTTAGGCAGGTCGGGTAAGTAAGGGTGAAGGGGACCTCACCCCCAGTGGTCTCAAGGCGATAAGCCGTATGCAGAAAAGCAATTTATGCATGCGCAGTCTCTCTTCCATGCCCGATGTGGGACTAAATGTCCCTCTTCCTCCATGTGAAGCTGCAGCTGTGAGGATGCATCGAATTGGCGTGTCAGCTGAAGACTCTTCGCCTAATTGAGTACCTATACGAAGTCCAGGAAGCCACCTGCGTGTCCTGGGGGTAGCACTTGGGGCTTGAGTGGCCTGGAGCTCGAAGAACGAAGGCGAAAATGGTGGTTGGCGGAATCCTGTAAGTCATCACTCAGCCTCTCAGCCACATTAAAATGGTTCATTAGCATCGTCGATGGGTGTGGAGTATGGTGGCAGTGGTTGCATGGAGAATTAGGGTGTGATGTGGTCTAACGGAGTCGAGGATGGAGTGTGGAGGTAGGTTAGTTTGGTCGTGGTCGTGGGAGCATGGACGATAAAATAAAGAGAGGGGTTTTGTGTGGAGGTGAGTGGCGGAGGTTTTGGGAGTGTTGGTGAGGTGTTTGGAGGTGTGTAGCGTGCAGAGGACCTCACCGGAGGTGCATTCGGAGGTGGAGACAAAGGTGTCAGCAGCAGCGTCGAGGGTTGTTTTTGGGTTTTAAATAGAGGGATAGAACCTAGGGAGAAAGAGAGACCTAACTAACCTACTCTAGTTGGACGAAATGGATGGAGAGGTGTCAGCTTTGATTGGCTGACGCTGTGGAAAGTGAATACTTATGGGAGGGAGACGGCGGCAACGAAAGGGTTGGAGAAGTTGAAGCTTTGGCTGGCCACCATCGGAGGAAGATGAGGAAGATTGTTGTGCTTCCAATTTGGCTGTTGGAGGTGCAGATGAGAGAGATCGAGAGGGTCGTCGGAGCATAAGTCAAAGTCGGCCATGGGAGAGAAAGAAGAGGGATTTGTGGCCTTAAACCTAGCTAAGGAAGTCGACGATGCGACCTAGGTCCTTTTAAAGGGCTTAGGAAGGCATTCCAAGCTTGGAAGCACATGAATCTTGCTCACAAAGGAACCCTAAATTTCAAAGGATTCGCATGATCTTTTGGGAAAGAATCATGGTCCAGGATTAGGTTTGGATCGTAAAGGATTCTCTCAAGAGTCTCCCTTCCAATTTTTGAAGAGATCTGCCAATCAATGAGAAATCCCTACTTGAAGGTCGCTGTAGTAGGACTTCCTCCATGATAATGGTAGAGGGACTTGATTACAAAGAAGACGACAAACTTAGGGACCCATTTGTAAGGAATTCAAAAGGCTAGGGTGCGTATGTGATAAAAAGAGTTAGACCAGACTGAAATCTAAACTAGGTAAAGATGATCTCTGATTGGGCCCAAATTTTGGTACAAACTTAATTTGGACCCAAGGAATTTGATGGTGAAGTTGAATTTTGGTTTTGACCAAGTTTGACTGGATAATTTATTCAAGAAACTAAATTAGGGCAATTGTTTATCTGAGACTATTTTAGGTTAAAATGGGTTCAGATGATCAAATCAAGGGTACCAAACCTTAGAGAATTTTTTTTTATGATTTTTAGAAGGTTTAGGTGAATTTTATCCTGACCAGAACCTTAGTTAATTAAGCGGGTCTATTTTTAGGGTTTCAGATGTCCATTAATTCTTGAAATGCTTGAAAACCTATTTCTGTCTGCATGAACCCACTTATTAGATATTTATGACTATTTGGCCTTTAATTAACCCCTAGAAAAAACCCCTGGTTATTCTGCATTTATGATATGATGACAAAATTGTAGTTTTAACCATGGTTTTATGTTAATCTCTCAGAAAGGATATGTAGTGAATTACGGCTCTTCAGCGGTTATGTAGGAGCGTTTATCAATGGATTATGACTAATTAAAGCTAGATATGTCTAATGATGACATTATCATTACTATCGAAGGAAGCTAGTGAAGTTATCTTCGCCAAGTTGCCACCTAAGAAAAAGGACCCCATACGTCACTTATCTCCTGCTACTTGCAGGACTCTCCATTTGATTGGGCCCTTTTAGATTTGGGTTCCTCCATCAATCTAAGTTCCACCAGGTATTTGATCGATTTCGATTTGAGGACTTAAAGCCCACCTCGGTACTTATTCAATTGGCAGATTGATCTATGAAAACACTGACGGGTGTGGTTGAGAATGTCATTGTCGAAGCCCGTGGATTCTACTTTCCTGTGGATTTCTTCATTTTGGATATGGAGGTTCCTCTTAACCATCGCGATGCATCTATCATTTTAGGTCGTCCATTTTTGGCGATGACACGGGCTAACATTGATTGTGCATCTGCATGTATGGAGATTACCCTTGGGGATGAGAGACTTCGATTAGACATCTTTAGGGCAACCAAAAATTTTGATTGTGATCTCATTGAGGACGATGAAAAAGATGATAATCAGGAATATTGTGCAAACATTGGGCTTCTCTGCAGCAACCCAGTGTCTTTTTTTCTTTTGAAACAGAAAGGAGAGCTATCGTCTTGCGATAACAGTCCAAAGCAGTATATTATATGCAAAGCAAGGGAGATTACAAAAAGGATCCCCAAGTATGAGGGACCAGCACTCTCTTACAATATTTTCACAACATACCGGCCTCTCCTGAAAAAGTCTCTCATTCCTTGCCTTCCATACACACCAAAAAGTAGCAGCCATGTGAACATGTGGTTTCCCTCTCACCTCAAAACCATGCCAAATAGAATCCCACTCTGGTAATGGTTCCTGACAAAATTTTCTCCAGATGACATCAGTGACAAGGCAAGAAGAGAAGAGGTGATTTACCATTTTCTTCACCATTTTCAGGGTCAATGGATTTATCTTTTCAAACTGGCATGACTGATATTTGATCAACGTATAATTTGTGCGAATAAAAATGAGTATGTCGATGTACATGTGGTTGCGAATACAAGCATTAAATCAAACAAAAGATTAATCGGCAAACCACGTAAAGTGACAAGTCAGGTTGATCCACAGGGAAGCATGAGCCCGTTAAAACTCACAAAATGGGAACAATGATGTTCGCAAATGAGTAGTGATAGGTCTACTTTAGTGGACTAAATTAGAGCCTAAGAATATTGTTATCGGAATAAGAAATTAATTTAAAGTATGTATGATATTAACAAAATTATATAAGCTTTAGATTTATCATTTCATGCATTAATTACATTAATTTTTATATGAAGGGATTAATTGTTCATTTTAGAGGCAAAGGCATCACATCAAATCTCAATTTCAGATATCATAGGAATGTTGGGATTTTATTTTAGTTAAAATAGTAAAGGAATCAATTTTAGAATGCATCCTTATATGTCTCTCTCAATTAATTACATCCCCTTCCTTTCTTTTATTTTCCCTCAAATCTCTTTTTTTTTTTTTTGTCACATGAAATCATGATTATTCTCCCTCTATTTCTCTCTCTCTCTTTATAAATAAGCAGAGGATGGGGGGAAGTACTTCTTCGTCTATACGGGGAGAGCCCTCTTTCCATGAACAGGACCGCACCATCGACCACAACCGTGTCTCGCCCATGTCTATGACACCAACCGCCATCGCATCCACTACCACGTCCCCGACATCACCGGCATGCGCCATCCTCTCCCCTTCATTTAAGTTGTCTGGAACCTTCCCTGACGTCTAGAGACCCGTGCCTCCTCCTCCACAATCTTATTCTTCGTTCTTCTTTCTCTACTCCACCATCAAGAAGAACCCACCGCTTGCCTCCATCCTTTCAGATGCAAGGCCAACGTCGGTCTTCACCTCCTCAACAGAACCGCGTCACTCATTGCGCGCAGCAACCACCAGCCACGCATGCCTCAGCGCCCACAACAGCTTCGCATCGCCATCGGCGCCTTCACGCAACCATGTGGCCACCAATGCCCGTGCACCTTTGCAGGCCGTGTGCCCTTACCGCTCAACCACCCTTGCGCGTGGCCTGCCCACATGTAGATCACAGTAGCAGAGCAACCACTACAAGCTGCGCACACCTGGCCTCCTCCTCCTCCTCTTCTTCTTCTTCTCTGCCGACAGAGAAGAACTCAACACCCGCCGATCCCCTCCACTCGCAGCCGTCAACTCTGGCCATGAAGCTTCACACCGTCAACTCCCCCGCACTTGCCTTGATGCACTTGCCTTGATGCACTTGCCTTGACGCCATGATCTCTGCCATGCCACCAAAGTTGTTGACGACAGCCACGCACACGGCCAGAAGAACGCACCGTCGCTGGCCTCCTCCTTACCGTCCAGCCACCTTCGACCACCTCCTTCGACACCACCACCATCAATAGAAAGCTCTCATTGCGGCCAACCTCCACCAAGCTCCTTGACCCTTGCCATCGCTCCTCCTCCTCTCACACACAAGTGGAACGAAATCCCCTGTTTAGGTTCCTATTACTATTTACAAGATATGCCATTGCCACTTTATCATTTTTCTCAATATTGAATATTTATGTGGTGGAATTTGGAGAATACCCCTGGCTTTTCTTGAAAATGCAATTTCAGCATATCTAGACATGGTTATCTGAATCTAATGCTGATTTCAATTCAAGTTTTGGCTAGATTACCAGTGAATGATTATTTGTGACTTGCGTAAGTTTTAATAGGCATATGCCTCCATGTGGAAATAACCCACTCTCATGTGAGTCGTTTTTATTTTAATTATTGACGATTGATTTTCCACCGCTTAATTTCTACTTCGACAACGTATTTCTTTGTGCGAAAATTATTTCAAAGTGAAAACCGTTTGTTCAAATGGCACCGTTGTCGGGGAGGCAACAAATGCAATAGGTTCACTTGATTTTATTTTTGATCATTCTGAGGTGCGCATTTATCTGACCATTCTCTATTTTTCTATGTGAGGAATCTAACGAGACAGCAGGCGCAGCTAAGCGACGACGTCGACCTTGAGTGACGCCCACACACACAGAGAGGATGCGAAGAGGTGACTTGGATCCTACTTTCATAGGAGATTCTCCTTTGTCACATATTTTCTTTCATTTCAGTCTTCTCGCCCTTGTAGCATCGAGGCTAATTTTTGGGGGTTTGTCCCCAGTTTCTTTAGTGACTAGGGCTATTTCTTTGTGTGTGAATGATTCAGTTTTTGCCTGTTTTCTTTAAAAATAAAAGATGAAAAAATATCGAGCTACCTGTTTAAGAGTTGCATTCCCTTAGGTGCGCACATTTAGGGGTGATTGAGTAGCATACAAGATCTCTTTCCTTGCATTGCGCACATATCTGCACGAAGATTGCTGGAGTCAGGTATATCGTTCTATCTTTGCATCTAGCTCCTGTTCACGCATTGCATGTGGATTAAATTTCAAGACCACCAAATTGATTGAATTGACCTAATTCAGTGGTTGCCTAATTGAAATTGGGACAACTAATCAGATTCAACCTTAAAATCAAAATCACATTTGATCTGATCAAAAGGGTATTGTGTGCGATTCTTTTCAAAATCAAATTGATTTGTGGTGTGATGCACACTTCTGACACTGACCAAGCACACTAGGCATCGTACTAGGTCTCGGTCCCTTAAGGCTATAGGCATCGATCTCTTTATCGATGCAGACCCTCCTATTTCAGTTTGTGGTGGTGGTACTATCCTGTGGCCAAGTGTTTTAATACTTCAAGGAGGAGGACACCCCTTAAAGGAACAAAAGGGTAGTTAAGAGGTATCACATTCGCATCACCTCAAAATAAGGGTTTGCCTTACTTGTATCCCTTAGTTCTGTCCTTGGAGTAGCTTCTCACTAGATCGCTTGAGAGTATCATTGAAGCAAGGTAAGGTCCTACGACACTCGAAGGTTGGATTAGGTTAGGTAACTGCATTGAATAACTTGTTGGCCATCTATATCAACCAATTCTAACTTTACCCCTCAAAATAGAGTAGGTCAAGATCTCAAGTTGCCAGTTCCTCTTATACCACTTATGTGGGAATGGAGGGACTTCGCCTTGACCCTTTTTAACCGATCTATTGAGTGGAGGTTTCACTTACTCAATTGGCAAGAACTTGAATTGTGATTGGTAGATATTGTATGCTTGGTAGGTGCTCTCTAGAGTAGGCTAGTGTTTGACCCTGAGCTTGAGAAAATCCTTAGGAGAGCCCACCAAATAGAAAAGAGAGAAGAAATGGCTGATCAAGGAGCAAATCAATAAAGGACCCTGAGGGACTACTTCATTCTAACCAACCAACTCATTCAAGCACTGTGACGACCGGCAGGGGATAATCCATATGAGATGAAGAGCAATACCATATCCTTGTTGCCCTCCTTTTATGGTACTTCTAAGGAGGTCCCCTATCAGCATTTAGAGGAATTCACCAAGGTCTACTCTATGGTGAAACTTCAGAACTTTACTGATGAAGCTCTAATGAGGACCCTTTTTTTCTTCTCTCTTAAGGATAAGGCAAAACACTGGCATCACACCTTGGATGTAAGGGTGAATGATTGGAACACTCTTAAGGGAGAATTCTTGAAGAAATACTTCACGATGAGAAAAACCACCAACTTCAGGAGGGAGATCATAGGTTTTACTCAATTAGATGGGGAACAATTCCACTAGACTTGGGAGTGCTTCAATGATCTGATTCAATTATGCCCCCATCATCAACTGGCCAAATGGCAATTGATAGAAAGGTTTTATACTAGACTATCTGATAGGCATAGGCAAACAATGGATGTTTCTTGTGTTGGATCCTTTCTTACCAAAATGGAGGATGAGGCCTGGACATTATTTGAGTCACTGAGTGACAATTCTATCTACTTGACCTCAACCCATCAAGATAGAAAACCTTCCTTCCTTCTAAAGAAAGAGAAGGCTAGTGAAGCTGGGGCTACTCAGAATTTAGCCTTCTAAAGCCAATTGTTGAATCAGAACTTTGAAAGACTCATGACAGACCCAAGTACATTCCTGCAATCAGCTTCCCAAGTCTAGGCTCTTTTTGAATGCTCCATTTTACAAAGAACTCTTCACGCCATTGTTGAGTGCCAATTGGCTAATCAATTCCCGAAATTAGTTCAAGCAGACTTGAATGTTGCCCAAGGGTTTCATCCACCTCCTAGGAACAACCATTATGGAAACACCTACAATCCTGGGTGGAAAAACCATTCGAATTTCTCATGGAAGCAAGGTGATGCTTCCAACTCGAGGAATTCAAGAGCCTAACCCACCCAACCCTTTCAGACACAACAATTCTAGCCTCCTCCCCAGACCAACAATTTTGAGATGGATGACCTTAAAGCTGTGATGAAAGACATGCAAGAAAGCCAGAGAATGATCATTCAATCTCAGAATAAGGCAATCCAAGAAATGCAATCTCAAATTGGCTATCTTGTTGAGGCTGTTAGGCAACGTGATCCTGGGAAGTTTCCCAACTCATCTGAGGAGAATCTTAGGGGTAAGGGGCCTCTCATAAGGGAGCACGCTAAGGTTGTGACTGTTCTGAGTGGCAAACAACTCTCCAAACCTGATCTCACTCCTGCAGTCACCCCTTCTACCAACCCGACAATCACTTACACATCCATTGAGGAAGAGCCACTCAGCCCCTCCTTGCTTAAAATCACCTACCCGGAGGATGTTGTCCCCGTTCTACCCCTGTCCTACCATGACAACCCCTCCACCTAGAGGTCAAGAGTGCCCTTTCTTGAGTGCTTATCTGCCCCTAAGGAACTTATTGCTGGCTCATTTAGAGACAAAGATAGGATGGAAGAAATAATAGAGACATTCAAGCAAGTTCATATTAACTTGCCTCTATTGGATGCTATCAAACAAATCTCGTTGCCTATTCACGCATGTTCCTAGGCTTATATTTGCATTTCATGTTATAAATATTGCATAGCATGCATCATTCTGCATTTAGAGTAGTTGTATATAATTTAGGTTAATTGTGTCCTTTTTGTGGTCAAGAGAGAATGATATTTTTTTCGGAGCCTCGAATTGACAATCCGACCATACGGATCTGATCAAGACCACGATCGGAGTCCAACGCCTCTGAAATCGCCTCGATTATCAATGGCCAAGGGACTAGGTGACATAATTTGAAGCTTTAAATTAAATCACAAATCCAACTGTGTGGATGGATTTGGGTTGACGATCGTAGCCTAACGGCGTGAAAATCGACTCAATCCGACCTCTGTAGCGGCCTCTACAACAAAAAGAAGATGAACGACCTAGATTATGACACGTGGTGCAGCCCAGGCCGCCTAGCGCATGTATGTGCCACCGCACGCACGCAGCAGCGCGAGTGCGCACGTGCGTGCGGAGGCGAGCATGCGTACAGTGTAGCGCCAGCGAGTGAAGTGTGCGCATGCGTGGAGAGCACCCAGCATAGCACTAGCGGAGCATGCATCGGATTTTAGTGACAGACTAGCAGACTTACAGCGATGCTTACAGTCGTCGCTAATTCATCGCATGCCCACAAAGCCAGCTGTGGGCATTAACAGCATGAGTTGCCTACAGCGACGTTTCTAGCGATGGCCTGGATGTCACTAATGGTCTCATACCTAATTTTTGCCTCTTCTCCACCACTGTAAAAGGACCTTCACCCCCTTCCTTCCAAGCCATCTCTACCTACTCTACTCCCACCTACTCCTAAGCTCTAGCAAGCCTACCAATGCTCCATTATAGCTTGTTCTCAAGCTCCCAAGGTGCCTATTAGTATAGCGAACCTCTACCCCACCAAATACTCCTTCAACTTCCCATCCCCCTTTATAGGTTGCCTTGGAGTCATCCTCCCACCTCCATTCCGGTAGCAGATAATCTCTATCTTCTCACCTCCATTTCAGAGCCACACAGAAGCTTTCCTCAACCTGACATCCTCCTGCTTCTCACCTCCGTCGTCCCGCTCTTCACCTCCTTCGTCTAAGCTTCTACCAGGTGTCGTCATCTTGCCGAACAGTTGATTTGGGAGAGTTCCTCTCAACCTCCTCTCTTTTTATGCTTTCGTAGATTATTGTAATAGACATTAATACAATATATCACATTTGATTCCATCTCTATCTTGTGATTGCTTGTCTTTTATTTCAAAAACACAAAAAAATAACAAAACCCTAAAATACCAAAAAGAAACAAAACGAAGCGTAGTTTTCAATTAAGGTAAACGTCACCTCCCTATGTTCAACCTGGGAGGTGACGTTTACTTTAATTAAAAAATGCACTTCATTTTGTTTCTTTTTGGTATTTTAGGGTTTTGTTATTTTTTTGTGTTTTTAAAATAAAAGACAAGCAATCACAAGATAGAGATGGAATCAAATGTGATGTATTGCATTAATGTTTATTATAATAATCTATGAAAGCATAAAAAGTGAGGGGGTGAGAGGAAATCTCCCGAATCAATAGTTCAGCGAGACGACGATGCCTGGTGGAAGCTCGGACGAAAGAGGTGAGGAATGGGACGACAGAGGTGAGATGCAAGAGGACATCGGGTTGAGGAAAGCTTCTGCGTGGCTCTGGAATGGAGGTGAGAAGATGGAGATGATCTGCTACCAGAATGGAGGTGGGAGGACGACTCCAAGGTGACCTATGAAGGGGGATGGGAAGTTGGAGGAGTATTTGGTGGGGCAGAGGTTCACTATACTAATAGGTGTCTTGGGAGCTTGAGAACATGCTCTAATGGAGCATTGGTAGGCTTGCTAGAGCTTGGGAGTAGGTGAGAGTAGAGTAGGTAGAGATGGCTTGGAAAGGAGGGGATGTAGGTCCTTTTATAGTGGAGGAGAAGAGGCAAAAAATAGGTATGAGACCATTAGTGACATCCAGGCCGTCACTGGAGTCGCTGTAGGCAGCTCATGCCTGCTAGCGCCCACAGCTGGCTTTGCTGGCATGCGATGAATTAGCGACGGCTGTAAGCATTGCTGTAAGTCTGCCAGTTTGTCACTAAAGATCCACTTCATGCTCCGCTAGTGCTACGCTGGGCACTCTACGTGCGAGCGCACGCTTCACGTGCTGGCACTGTACGCATGCATGCTTGCGTGTGCATGCCTGGCCGGCTTAGGCTACGCCACATGGCGCAATCTGGGTTGTTCACGTTCTTTTTGTTGTAGGGGCTGCTACAGAGGTCGAATTGAGTCGATTTTCACACCGTTAAGCTACGATCGTCGACCCGAATCCATCCACATGGTTGGATTTGTCATTTGAAGCTTCAAATTATGTCACCTAGTACCTTGACTGTTGATCTTCCTCGAACTGCATATGGTGCTACAAGACTCCGATCGTCGTCTTGATCAGGTCCATATGGTCGGATCGTCATTCTGAGGCTCCGAAATAAATATCCTTCTATCCTGACCACAAAAAGGATGCAATTAACCTAAATTATATACAACTACTCTAAATGTAGAATAATGCATGCTATGAAATATTTATAACATGAAATGCAAATCTAAGTCTAGGGACATGCATGAATAGGCATTTTACCCTCAATAAATGTGTTTATATCACTCGTCCTATGCTAAATTTTTGAAGGACCTGTGCATGCAGAAGAGAAAATCAAGGAAATAGGTCTAGGCTAAGGTTGTCCAGCCTGACCTAGTCAGCTCGATCCTACAACATGGTACACTGCCAAGATGAAGCACCTAGGAGCCCCATATATTTTTGTGGTCATTAGAGACCAACGCATAGTTGAGGCTCTCCTTGAACTAGGTGCAGGGGTTAATATACTACCGAGCTCAGTCTATGAGCTATTAGGAAGTGAATTAAAGCCTAGTCCTGTTATCGTCCAAGTAGCAGATAGATTGTTGAAGACACCACGTTTGCTTTTAGAAGATGTCCTGGTGAGAGTGGAGGACTTCTTTCCTGTTGACTTTTTGATATTAGATACTGACCCATCCAACATGCCCACTAGACCTTCGATTATCTTACGTCGTCCCTTTTTGGCTACAGCCAATGTGTCCATCAATTGCAAATTAGGGGTGCTCAAGATGGGCTTTGGGAATTGGAAAATCTAGCTGAATGTGTTTGATGCCTATAAACAACCCAGATTGGAAGATTGTTTCAAAATCGAGGTAAACAATGAAATTGTAGAGGAAATGACATTAGCTCTTTTTTGTGATGATCCCCTCTAAATGGTCATTTTTAAGGACCATACCTCGAATCTTGAAAAAGGAGAGGGAGATATGCTAGAATTAGAAGAGTTGCTCGGTGTCAAAGCCGAGTCCTCTCCCTGCCATGGACAATTAAGGTAGATTTGCTACTGGAGGCAGGGACATCGAACATAATTCCCTCGATTCAGAAAGCTTCCAACTTGGAGCTTAAACCACTCTAGAAACCCCCAAATATGTTTTCCTTGGGCCCAATGATACGCTCCTTATCATCATCTCGACTGCTCTATCGAGACATAGGAGGGAGCATTTATTGAATGCCTAAGATGACACAAGGATGCCATTGCTTGGACTATAGCTGACACCAAAGGGGTTGACTCAACTCTCGGCATGCATCACATTTGCATGGATGACTCTGTGAAACCCTTCTGAGATATGCAGAGGAGATTAAACCCCAACATGCGGGAAGTGGTGGAAAATGAAAT
This sequence comes from Thalassia testudinum, assembly GCA_037157565.1. Classification (NCBI taxonomy): domain Eukaryota; kingdom Viridiplantae; phylum Streptophyta; class Magnoliopsida; order Alismatales; family Hydrocharitaceae; genus Thalassia; species Thalassia testudinum. Next base: position 26,959,451 of record JAZHRO010000063.1, on the reverse strand, counting down.
TTTAAAATGGTTGGATGCAGGAATAATCTACCTCATTTCTAATAGTAAATGGGTCAGTTCTATTCACGTGGTGCCCAAAAAGGTGGGATTCACGGTGGAGACCAATGGAAAAGGGGAGCAAGTCACCACTTGACCCACAAGATGGAGGGTGTGCATAGACTACCGTTGCCTTAATACCACTACCCAGAAAGACCACTTCCCTCTACCATTTATTGATCAGATACTAGAGAGATTGGTACGAAATAAATACTTCTGTTCTCTTGATGGATATTCTGGGTACAATCAGATTGCTGTCTTTCCAAATGACCAGGAGCGTACTACTTTCACGAGTCCTTATGGCACATTTGCCTTCCGCTGGATGCCATTTGGACTACGTAATGCTCTGGGAACATTTCAGTGGTATATGATGTTCATCTTTTCGGACATGATTGATGAATTTATTGAGGTTTTCATAGATGACTTTTCCATTTACGGCTCATCATTTGACCACTGTCTCTCACATTTAGAGAAAGTTCTCACCTGCTACGAAGAGATAGGATTTGCGCTCAGTTGGGAGAAAAGCCATTTTATGATTTAGTAGGGCATTGTTCTTAAGCATGTAGTGTCTAAGCGAGGTTTAGAAGTGGATAAGGCCAAGGTTGAGTTCATTTCAAAGCTTCCACCAGCCACCAATGTCAAGTAGATCCGATCATTCTTAGGCCATGCTGGCTTTTATAGGCTCTTCATTAAAGACTTCAGCAAGATTTCTAGGATACTTTGCGACTTACTGGAGAAAGATACTATCTTCGTTTTTGATACATAGTGTGCTGAGGCCTTCTAAGTCTTGAAGGAAGCCCTCATAACCATGCCTACCCTGCAAGCACCTGCTTGGACTCTCCCATTTGAGTTGATGTGTGGTGCCTCGGCTTTTGCTCTGGGAGCGATCCTTGGTTAGAGGGTTGATAAAAAGCCTCATGTGTTATACTATGCTAGCAAGACCCTTACTGATCCACAGCAAAACTACACTATGACAGAAAAAGAACTTCTTATAGTAGTATTTGCTTTGGAGAAGTTTAGGTCTTATCTTCTGAGATCCAAGGTTGTGGTGTGTACTTATCATTCGACCTTGAAACATTTTCTCACTAAGAAGGACACCAAACCTCGGCTGATTAGATGGATTCTGTTACTACAAAGTTCGACTTTAATATCCATGATAAGAAAGGAGTTGAACATGTAGTCACCGATCATTTATCCAAGATCCCAGTTGAGGCCTCAACCTTGTCAGGAGACATTCATGACACCTTTCCTGATGAAATGTGATGGCAGTACAACTGATGACACCTTAGTATGTTGATGTCATAAACTACTTGGTCACTGGCGAAACCCCCAATACTTGGAATAAGTAGAAGTGAGATAGATTTCTTGCTGAGACTAAGTATTATCACTAGGTGGACCCCAATCTCTTTAGAATAGGTCATGATCAGGTCTTATGTAGGCGTGTTCCAGAGGAGGAACAACAAAGTGTTTTGAATTTCTGTCACACACTGCACTATGGAGGACACTTTAGTGTTAAGAAAACTGTGTATAAGGTCTCTAGTATGGTTTCTCGTGAAACTCACTTTTTAATGACACACATACTTATGTGGGGGTAGGTCTTCGTTGTCAACAGACTGGAATGATCAGGAAGCGAGATGAGATGCCCCAGTAGCCTATTCTTCCGGTCGAGATATTTGACGTCTGGGGCATAGATTTCATGGGCCCCTTCCCATCATCTCACGGCTATGAATATATCCTTGTGGCAGTTGATTATGTGTCAAAGTGGATAGAGGCTATTCCAACTAGGACCAGTGATTACTTCGTGTTCCTGACTTTCATTAAGGCCAATATCATTTGCTAATTTGGCTGCCCGAGGACAATCATTAGTGATGGGGGACCTCATTTCATGACTGCAGACTTCACCCTTCTACTCAAAAGTCTTGGTGTCACCCACAAAGTAGCCACCCCATATCACTCGCAGATAAATGGATAGGTTGAAGTGTCCAATAGGGAGATCAAATGAATTTTGGAGAAAACTGTAAGACCTGACAGGAAAGATTGGTCGAAAAAATTGGATGATGCACTATGGGCTTACAGAACTGCTTATAAGACCCCCTTGGGTATGTCTCCCTTCCATATAGTGTATGGCAAAGCCTGCCATTTGCCTATTGACATTGAGCATAGAGCTTACTAGGCTATTAAGAATGTCAACATATATCTCGAGAACGCAGGCAAAGCTCACTTATTAGAACTGACTGAGCTTGAAGAATTGAGGAATGAAGCTTATGAGACTGCTCAAGCTTATAAAGAGCGCTCTAAGATCTTTCATGATAAACACATCCTCCGCAAAACCTTTGAGCCCAACCAATGGCTCTGGCTGTTCAATTCTAGACTTAAGCATTCCCTGGGAAACTTAAGTCTCATTGGGATGGGCCATACATTGTCAGGTAGGTGTTCTTGCATGATGCCATTGAAATACAAAATCCCTCATATGGTGAGACTTTTAAGGTAAATGGCTGATTGCAAAGCAATCATACGACCTAATCCACTTGAATTAAGTTAGATTCTAGATAACTTAGGAACAATGCATGCATAAGCATTATAATTCGCATAATAGTTAGTTTGATAGCTTGATAGATAATATTTCCATTTTATGCTCTAAAAGTGAGATGAAACTGATTGTAGATGATTTGAGGCCACAGATGACAGATCAGACCTTACAGATTTGACTAGGACGATGACAGGAGCCTAGCGCTTCTGAAATCATCTTGATTAGACACCTGTAACATCATGTACAACCCATAGAAGAATGGAGGCCAAGGAGAAAGATGATAGATATCCAAGCCTCAGATCTCAAATCCAACCATATGGATGGATCCAAATTAGTGATAGCAGTCAAACAACGTAAAAATCATCTCGATTGAAGACCTAAAGCATGATCTACAAAGAAAGGAAGATGGTCAACCACGATGGCACCACGTGGCACCATCACAGCTGCCCCTCGCCGCGCCTCCAACCTTTGAAGGCACCTCCTCATGCATTGTGGGCCGTTGGATCATCATCCAACGGCCACCATGTTCCCGCGTCACCCCATCTCCTCAAACCATCAGCTGAGAGAAGATCTTAGCTGTTGGATTTGCATCCAACGGTTGAGAGTGGACTTGCCCATTTCATAAACTTGACAAAAGAGCAGGCTTAGCATGTTGGTTAACACGCCCACATGTGAGCGCGAGGCATGGGGTCGAACCGTGCTCAGCATGAATTTTGGAAGGCAGTGGCGCTCGAAGGAATTGAACCATTGGATGACGATCAGTGGGCATGGAGGTGAACGCATGGTGAGATGAGGGGCCTTCGATGTGTACATGTGATCTGATGCCACCGCAAATGCGTGGTTGCACGCAGATTTCCTAAAGTGGGTGGCACGTGCGATTTAAACTATCTGATCGCGAGATCGAACGGCTGAAATCAAAGCACACGTGTTTTAAATTTGGCCATGCACGAAATCAATGAGGTAGGCGTGAAGAGCGCGAAGCATGCATGACGACTATGTGATAGCAGATCGATGGCTGTAGGCATGCCACATGTCATCCAGAGAATGCATCCATGTGTAGGAAGTGTTTGGGAATGCCTTTTGAAGTAAAATTAGAGTTGTTGATCTCCCAATTGATGGATTTGATCAATCTAAGGTTGTTGCATGAGTTGAAGGGCCTAAATACCTACTTTGCCCCTCATTAAAGCTATAAAAAGAGCCCCAGGGCTCCTCAGTTGAGAGGCAACTCCCATCAAATAGATCTCCAGCCTCTCCCTCTCACTGCAACTTCTCTCCAGTCTTCTTCTCGACGTCCTGGATCTGAAGTGCTGCCGCAGTTCTCACAAGCATCCCACAAGAGACGTCGTTCTTCATCTTCTCTCTCTCTCTCTTTCTACTCCTTAGCATAGTTACATTAGATTTATAAGACATCCTCTTGATCAATAAAATGTTTATCCGATCTCATGAATGCTTGTCTATATATACATATATAAATATATAAATATTTTCTTGGAACAACCTTTTGAAAATCTTTCGCATAAAAATCATGTTTTTGCCTCCCTGTGAATGACTTGGTACTCACCAAAAATCTATAAATGTTATTTGTTTCATCGTGATTTCCACTACAACGATACAAAATCTTTTAATGCATTTCGCAGTCGAAAAAGTTGGCGCCATTGCCGAGGAGGGAATAGAAATTTTTGAAGCTTTTCTTCTCAGTGCTTATTTGAGATCCTAACTTTCTATTCTTTTTGGTTGTGTGTGTGCAAGAATCACAGAATTACAAGAAGACACACGTAATAATAGGAAAAAAAGGGTTTGAATCTTAGGTAAGTACTTGTATCTTAGATTAGGTTAGATTTCCTCTCGAAAAAAAAAAGGTGTTTGCTTGAACCTTAGGATTAGAATTTGCCTGCAAAAAAAAAAAAGATCTCTTGTTGGTGGGAATCAACATAACCACCTCCTATATTTTCAGGCTAAAAAAAACTCTCATCTTAACAATTCAATTGCCCAAAATCCACACGTCCAAAAATTCTAAAATTTCTACTGGATATAGGTTTTGAAGTCAGGAACAATATATTCAAATTTTGTGCCATTCTAAGTTATAGAAAAAATTTGAAAATTTACGTACTAAACTATTATCAAATTGGTTATTATTCCTGATTTTTCAGAGTTCAAAATATTATAATTATTTTTATACAACTTCGGTTGACATGAAATTTATGGCACTGAATTTTTGTGAAAATAAAAAAATTAGGAAAAATATGAAAAAAGTATTTCCTACACGTTTGATTGCATGGATTATTCAATAATTAACTGGGGGTCAAAATAGATTGTAGAACCCCCAGTATACTTTAAATCTGAGAAAAAATAGAAAACATGCATTAAACTTTCTTTTAAAATTTTTTTTTCTAAGTGCTTAGTTAGTGGTGCAATAAGACTAATTGATTGCATTGTTTGGGTCACACTACTTCCCTGATTTTGGACTTAAATGGATCATCTAAAACTATCAGCTATTAGGGTTTCACATTAAGGTAGAGTACACTTGCATTTCCATACTTAAGGGAAATCTATTAAACAATTGGGACTTGCAAAACCTTTTGTGTGCCTCATCAAAACCATTGTTTGAAGATATTTACTCAAGTGAACCCTAAAATTCACTTATACAAGTAATCGAACCTTAAAATTTACTTCATCATACAAATTGCTTCTGAACCCCTTTCCTGTGCACTTCACATTTCTGAAATCAGTTTTAAGCGTAATACCCCCATAATGCCCATCATATTCCAAAAGCATCTCAATCCTAAGCCTAAAACTTAGTAGACGTGCCCTAGGCAGGATTAATTTTCTTGGTGACTTGAAATTAGATAGGGCTAAGGTCAAGGCCTTATCTACTTGGGCTCACTGGTGACAAGAAAGGTCAGTGCGGTAACTGCATTAACCCTTAGTGGTGTCCCACCGTGTGGGGTGTCCTAGGGGGTCCTACGCTTCTGGCCAGCTAAGTAATTCAAGGGTTCATCTAGCCTAGTTGTGTGTTAAGGAGCCAGGATTAGGTCTAATTAGGGCTTACACTCTAAGGATTAGCTTGATTATTTGTACTGTGAGGGTGATGATTCTCTTATCTATCCTCTCTCTCATCTATTAACTTTCTTTTGGTCCATGGACTCTAGAAGGTCTCTAAATGCTGATTTGGTACCACCTTTAGAGAGTAATCTAAGGAGAAGACCCAATTTCTCTGTGTCTGACTCCTTTCCCATGGGTAATTACCATGAGGAAGAACTGATTGAGGAGGAGAACTTGGACCCATACTCTTTTGCTTCCTACTATTCCTCCTTTTCTCCCTATCCCAACCCATCCCTTACTCTAATTTCTTCAAGATGGGAGAACCTTCCTCAACACCCAGGACTTGATTCCCTTGCCTACACCTCATATTCCCCAGGTATATCCAGGCCTACCTCATCCTTACGGAATTCCACACAAATTTTTGGATATCAAGAATCTCTACAATCTCAAGAGACACTCTCCATACAAGACCAGCACCTGATCGGCATGACCAACTATCTTGACCAGACTCATCTCTCCCTTGGTCAGGGATATGCCTCAGAGTCCCAATACCTAGAATATCAATCCTATCCTCAAAATCACTTTGTAAATCATCCCAATTGCACCCAACCCACTTCACCTTCTTATTGGGATAACCCGGCACCACCCAACCAAGGATATGATTCTTACCCTAAGTATTCAAATGATAGATATTTTGATTTGACTGAGGAGAGAAATCCTAGAAATTATTATCCTTAGTCCACTCAAACCCCTTACCATGGCAGTGATCCTGAGATCAACCAATTACTCCAAGCAATCCAGGAGATGAGAGAAGCTAATAAAAGAAATACGGATAACCTGACAAAACAGCTTAATAGAATCTGGAAAGCACAATGTGATAAACTTGGTCAGAGTGTCCCACAAGTTGGTGGTAAGCCACTCAGAGGATCCAACCTTAAATATGACATCTTATCCTATCCCAACCTCTACATGCATCGAGCCCACCCACCGGCCCTGTGATTATCCAAAACAGATCTATCCGGACCTACATCTAAACTAATTGATAATTCTGATATCCCAAAGACTGAATTTGAGGAGAAAAACTTACTCGAGGATCTCAATCTTGATTTAGAACCTGAATTACAATCCTTTATGTCAAAAGACGCACAATTGGACCACACAGATAATTTAGATTTGGATACCTCAAAAAATTTGGGAAAATCAGAACAAGATTGTAAAGAACCCCATCAAGAAGATAGAAGGATTGGGGACAACGACACTCCTAGCCAGGCATAGTTCGATGGTTTTGACATGATTTTGTGTGAGGATTACCATGATTAGATGTGCTTAGACGATCCAATATCTGGATTCAGTGATACTAATCATTCTGAGATATTCCATATAGAAGCCGAATCTGCCTTCACCTTTGTATCAGCTAATTTTCACCCTTCTCTTCCCATCCACTAAAGTGTTGAGGAAAACCTTGACTCTTATCCCCAACATCTCGAGATTGAACAAAACAGACAATCCCCTTATGAAAAAGATGTTCAAGAGATTGCAGAATTATTGGGGATGACTTATGATGATTTATTTGAGGAAGTAAAGAATTTAGTTGAATCATGGACTTTTGAGGAAATTGACTTGATTGCTGAGAAATAAGAAGACATGCCCACAGAAGATGTAGTTCAAGAGAAAGATAACTGGGATCAAATTTATAATCCTACTTAGAAATTAACAAAATAAAAAGGATTTGAGGCCTTGATTAATCTTGATTCTAATCTTACTCACCCTGGGGAAATGATTCTAAGGAAAAATGAATCTTTGCCCATTACATTTGAGGATTTGCATCATAAATTAAGACAAGATCTAGGCAACTCATATGAGATTTTTGATCACCCTAGTGATGAGCTTGAGGATTCTGATTTGGATATCCAGCATGATTTGGGTGAATCTGAAACTATTGAGATGGACCACTGGATTTTATTTGACTCACCTACTCTACATCCATCTACATCTAATTTGACTTACGAAGTAGTTTCTTATACCATTTCAGACTACACTACTTGGGTTCCTCCTTTCATTTCCTATCGCTTTCAAGACCCGTATGACTTATTCCCCATTGACTACTCTTTATCCACCTCATCTGTCTTACTTATATACCACTTCTTAGGGTTGCCACTATCTACTTTCCACTCTGGCACCCGCACTTATTTTTCTCTGCACCTGGTTGAAAATAATACCAAGCCCATTTATTTTATTTTTCTGACCTTTTAGGCTTGGTATTCACCATCAGCTGATCCACATATGTGGATCTCTGATTCTTGTGTTTCATGATCATATCTTCATTTTACTCCTAACTCAACCCATTAATTTGATGATTCATTTTTGGGTTTAGGTCGGGTAAATGACATTAAACTTAGCACTGGTTGGGAGGCAATCCAGTATTCTATACAGGTATTTTTCATTGATCAAGCTGACCTAGATTAACAAGGCAGTCAAGTGATATCCCCTCCTCATGCTTATTACATTTTGATTTTTTTGCATACATTTCAATGAGGGCATTGTAATGAATAGGCATGGGAGGGTGGACATTGCATATCTTATTTTTATGTTAGAAAAAAAAAAAATTTAGGCATAAAGAACTTTTATCAAGACGATTTTACTAGGGATTTATTCTTAAGTTAATTCCTGAACTTAGAATCCAATACAATTTCACACTTACATGTAGAATTTTTAATGGATCCTCTATGAAGACCGATAGACATCTTTAGTTTGTTGAGAAGAAGCAATGCTTCTCCTCCTGAACTCTTGGATAGTAATTAGGGAGTTAAGCAAACATCTTCTAATAGATCCACCAAATAATTGCGAGGTGAGAGTAGAGAGTCTATTGGTGCTCTAAGGATAGTATAAGGAATCTTAGTTTCTAAATAATTGGATAATGATACTCGGAGTTAGGCATAGTTTTCGCTCTTGATTCCTATGTACAAATTCTTTGTGTGAATTTTTAAAAAGCCACCAAATAAGGCAAATACGCAGAGAGTGGGTTCTAATAAAACTAGGACTAACGTGGATGGCTACAACCGTCCTTTATGGAATCCTTCGATGGAGGGTATTAATATCAAGATCAGAAATACATTATCCCATCTATTCCTTTCTTGGTGTCAGGAGTAAGCATTTCCACTAAATAAGCCACCCGATATCTTCTTGAACACCCCAATCCTGAATAATGCCTCATGAATAAAAATAAAATGTGCATGGTTGCTATAGCACGTTGTGTTGATAGAAATAAAATATATATGAAAAATAAAAAAAAAGAAAAAAAAAGAAAGAAGGAAAAGTTTTAATTGCGTTGTGTTTACTTTATGTCAAGCACATTGAGGCAACAACAACCATTTCTTTTATAATCCACCAAATACAGTCTTGTCCTACTTTTCTGTATTTTTGACTGCCCAAATACTGGTCAAGGATTGCTGACTTAGTCATAGTGTTATCAGAACTTAATCAAAGTGTTAATGCCATGAGAGGCCACCAAATATACTGACAAATCTGGTGAGATTGTGAGCTCAAAAAGAAAAGAAAGAAAAGAAAAGAAAAAGAGAGAAAAAAAAAGAAAGAGAGAGAATGAGTACAAAGGAACTATAGAGAGCATAATTTCTCTACCTCTCTTTGAGTTAATTTATTTAATAGGCTGGAAATCTAGGTTATGTAGTATTAGTTTATGTGTAGCACCAGATGAGTGTGAGCCACCAAATACACATCCACTTGACTCAAAATATCTTCTACCTAAGCCAAAAGTCGAGGATGAATTTATAGATTATTTTATCACCTCGAGGGAAGAAGTCTACCTATCCTAATAAAATTTTACTAAGGGTCAAGTATGAGCTATAGATGTGGATTGACTTTTCACTTGGATCTATTGCATAGACTACAACACTACACCTTCACAACTGTCTAGATTTCTAAGGTTTTGGATGAAAATAAAAGAAATAAATCTTTAGTCGAACTCTTGATAAGAATTAGTCATTTAGGATACCTTTGTATTTAGTCTTGCATTTGCTAGAGACTAGCAAGATTCAGGCATGGGGGTGTGATTGCACAACAATCATACGACCTCATCCACTTGAATTAAGTTAGATTCTAGCATAACTTAGGAAAATGCATGCATAAGCATCATAATTTGCATAATAGTTAGTTTGATAACCTTATACATAATATTGCCATTTTATGCTTTAAAAGAGAGACAAAATTGATTGCAGATGATTCGAGGCTTCAGATGACAGATCAGACCTTACAGATCTGATTAGGATGATGATGGGAGCATAGTGCTTCTGAAATCATCTTGATTAGACACCCATAACATCACGTACAACCCATAGAAGAACGGAGGCCAAGGAGTAAGATGACAGAGATCCAAGCCTTAGATGTCAAATCCAACTGTACAGATGGATCTGAATCAATGATCATAGTCCAACAACACAGAAAACATCTCCAGTTGAGACCTACAGCAAGATCTAAAAAGAAAGGAAGATGGATGGCCATGATGGTGCCACGTGGCGCCATCATAGTCACCCCTTGCTGCGCCTCGAACCTTTGAAGGCACCTCCTTATGCATTGTGGGTCGTTGGATCGTCATCCAATAGCCACCATGGACTCGCGTTGCCCCATCTCCTCACGCCATCAGCTGAGAGAAGATCTCAGCAGTTGGATTTCCATCCAACGGCTAAGAGCAGACTTGCCTATTTCATAAACTCGACAAAAGAGGAGGCTTAGTAGGTTGTTTAACGTGCCCACGCACGAGCGGAGGCGCGAGGTCAAACCGTGCTTAGCACGAATTTGGGAAGGTGATGGTGCTCGAAGGAATTGAACTGTCGGATAACGATCAGAGGGTGTGGAGGCGAACGCGTGGTTTGACGAGGGGCCTCCGATGCGTATGCGTGATCAGACACAACCGTAAATGTACGGTTGCACGTGAATTTCCTAAAGGCGGTGGCACACACAATTTAAACCTTCCAATCGCGAGATCGAACGACTGAAATCAAAGCGTGCACATTTTGAATTTGGACTCGCACGAAATCAGCGAGGTAGGTGCAAAGAGCACGAAGTGCGTGCGATGACTGTGTGATTGCCAATCAACGGCTGCAGGCATGCCACGTGTTAGACAGAGAATGCATCCGCGCGTAGGAAGCATTTAGGAAGGCCTTTTGAAGGATCTGATCAGAGCCGTTGAAACGTGCAATCAGAGTCGTTGATCTCCTAATTGGTCGATCTGATCAATCTGAGGTTGTTGCATGAGTTAAAGGGACTAAATACCTACTTTGCCCCTCATTAAACCTATAAAAAGAGCCCCAAGGCCCCCCAGTTGAGAGGTAACTCCCATTAGATAGATCTCCAGCCTCTTTCTCTCTCTGCAACTTCTCTCTGGTCTTCCCAGCACCCTGAATCTGAAGTGTTGCCGCACTTCTCACAAGAATCCCACAAGCAACGTCTTCCTTCATCTACTCTCACACACACTCTCTCTCTACTCCTTAGTATAGTTAAATTAGATTTATATGACATCCTCTTGGTCAATAAAATATTTATCTGATCGCATGAATGCTTGTCTATAAATACATATATAAATATATAAATGTTTGCTTAGAACAACCTTTTGAAAAGCTTTGGCATAAAAATCATATTTTTGCCTTCCTGCAACTGACTCGGTACTGAATGAAAATCTATAAATGTTATTTATTTCATCGTGATTCACACTACAATGATACAAAATATTTTAACGCGTTTTGCGGTCGAATAATGGCCAATGTTTGAAATCGAATATTACTCTTTTTGATGGCCCACCTACAACTGGAGGAGCCTTAGCTCCAAACACTCTACCTTAGGTAATATCTTTCCTTGGTTTTGCTTTCTAATAAGGACATTATCAGATCTGACTTGGGGGGGTATAGCCTGAGGTTGTACATAGCATTTATACATACTTTGCATGCATGTAATTAGGAAGATGATGATGTGTTTTTGAGCTGAATTGCAAAAATAGTAAGGTGGAAAAAGAGAGAAGAGAGAGATGCAGAGAGGAAAAAGTGCAAAAATTTTGTTGGTCCTAACAGTTGAGTGTGGAACATATCTAGGTTCTAGGCTGGATTGGATGATGGATTAAGTCCTAAAGTACTAAAGAGGAGATAAGTGAGGGATACTGACTTTAGGCATCTTAGGCCTACTTTAGGGCTTAAACATTCATGTATTTACTAAGATCTGGACTATTCCTCAAGGGGTTGCGGGAGTTGCGAGGCTGATATATTCAGTCTAAGGCTTAGGGAGTATTCGGCCCCATTGCTTGCCCTTTGGTTTGTGGGACTTGGTAACCTAGGCACCCAAAAGTCACACACCGATCTGGATCAGTGCGCATAATGAAGAATAATGCCAAAAAGTGTCTGTTCTAAAAATATTTTCCAGAAAATTTGACTTATGAGTGGCTCGAAGACACAAGTTGATTGGATAAGTTCTTGACATGGAGAGGAGGAATGAAAAATACTCCCCTCGAAGATGCATTATAACATACCGTCTCCTCGGTGCTTGTCTCCTATGATATCTAAATATCCTACCGGGGGCACGGAAGCACCTTGTGTTGGTTCAGATGCCATGGGAGGCATTATCCTAAAACGTTAATTACTAGGGTCTGAATTTAGCTACAGAACGCTATAGGCAGCACTATCTTGATGTGTCAAAAGCTAGGGTACTGGGGGTTGCCATGGGTGGTGCTACCTCGAAGCATCGATTGGTAGGGACCTTGCGAGGATTGATGGTGGGGACAAGGAATCCAATACAGATCGTGTTTAGGATCAGTCCGATATTAGGTTCAGGGCAATTTAAAAGGAAAAGAGAGATAAGTCTCGAAATAATTTCTCTCTATCTCTCTTATCAAAAATACACTGGCAAATTGAACCTAGACTTGTTGCACATATGCATGGGTGCTTTAACAGCTGGGGTTAACAAACCTCTGGGTAGTTTTTGCGGGCCTTAGAAACCTTTCCGGTGGAGCCAAGGTTAGGCCTGTATCTTGGCTATTATTTCAGTACTTTTAGGCCTATAGTTGGTATTTCAATCTAATCTTTGGAGGTGCGGCATGATAAGCTTCTTGACGGTAAAATCCGAACTAGAGACCTGGTCTGTTTCGTATGATTTTGCTTAGGACTAGAAAAACTTAGGCATGTGGGTATTTGATAGGTCCACTTTAGTGGACTAAATTAGAGCCTAAGAATAATATTATTGGAATAAAAGATTAATTTAAAGCATGCATGATATTGACAAAATTATGTGAGCTTTAGATTTATCATTTTATGCATTAATTGCATTAATCTTTATATGAAGGGATTAATTGTTCATTTTAGAGATAAGAGCATCACATCAAATCTCAATTTGAGATATCATAGTAATGTTGGGATTTTATTCTAGCAAAAATAGCAAGGGAATCAATTTTAGAGTACATCCTTATATGTCTCTCAATTAATTGCATCCCCTTCCTTTTTTATTTTCCCTCAAACCTCTCTTTCTTTTTTTGATCACATGAAATCATGATTATTCTCTCTCTGATTTTCTCTCTTTATAAATAGGCAAAGGACTGGGGGGGGTGAAATAACCCGTTGCCTTTTAGTCAGATAAGACATTTGTACTGTCAGTCAAACGTCTGTCCAAATGTCTAGACATATGTTCGGATGTCCGAAAGTAGGAGAATATCATATATTCCTTTCGCTCTGCACGCAGGTGGCACATAGAGTCTCGCTCTCTCTCCTCCACCCCCCTCACCTGAACCCTAAACTCACCCTATTTAAACCCCCCTTCTCTTCTTCTCACCCCCTTACACCACTCAAGCCACCACCACCTCCACCTTCTCCTACGACGGCCACGCCCCCTCCTGTCTCTGCTGCAGTCGCGGTGAGGAAGGAGAGGAACCGGTGAGGGGAAAATGGGGAGGAGCAAGACCAAGAGAGTGCGAGGGAGTGAGAGCTGAGGAGGAGGATGACGGCCGCAGGAGCTTAGTGGAGCACGAGGAGGAGTTGTGGGAGAGAGGAGGATGCCAGCGAGGAACTGCTAAAGCTCCTACAGTTGCTGGAGCTGTCGTTGCAGGCGGATGGCAAGGGGGCGAGCTGCATGGAGGAGTTTTGGTACTGGAAGTTTTCAGTATCAGATGTCTGGAGTGACGTCCAGACGACTGGTGAGGAATCAGAACATCCGAAGCTGAGGCTGGACGTATGAAAGCACAATATCGCGCGAGGTACGTGCTTCCTGCGCTACTTTCCACCATGCAGATCGTAGCGCAGGGGATGTCGGGCTAATTTTTGTGCTTGTGTTGTTTGTACACATGTGAAGGCTTTGGGAAGGTGCGTGGTGTGCTTTCCCAAGTACTTTTGGACATTTGATCACGTCGCCAGACATTCGGAGGTACTTCTAGACGATCGGAGGCCTTGCCCATCATCTGTAGCTACTCCCAGACAGTCACAAAGGGAGTCTGGACGTCTGAATCAGCCGCAGGAAGTGCAAGGTGAGATCTGACGTCTTTAAAGACGTCTGGGACTAGTCCCAGATGTCTGATTTTGGTCAGTAACTGCATTTTTATCCCGTTTAAGGCCCAAACGGAATCGAATTTTCGCAAACGAAGTACTGCTATTTTCCACTCGAGTTCCTCTACGTGTTCATGTTGAGTATCTATTGTTTTGACCTCGTCTAATGTAAATCAGTCATTGATACAGGTTACCAACTGGTGGCGTGTTCGGGGCCTACGGAGATGACGAGATCTACGGCATAGGCCCCCATTCCTCCCGTGATGCCTGGTAGAGTGGTTTAATGCATTTATTAAGATATGAATAAAGAATATGCCTACTTACAATAAATTGATTGAAACTCTAGGATGTGGAATGAACCCTAGGGTAGAAATGTGTGAGCATGATGTTGAACTACTCTGGTTTACTTGAGATGCATGTTAAAACACGAGCTGCCTGTATGTAAATGAGAAATTGAATTGTGAAACCATAAGCTGCATGTATATGATTACGAATTTGATTGTGAGAACACGAGTTGCCTGTATATGAATGAGGAACGAGTTTTGGAAACATGAGGTCTGAATATGGATAAATGACATAAATTTGAGCATAAACCCTACAGGGAATTAGGAGTAAAACTCCTATGGATGAAAGGAATCTGCAATGTAGATGGGAAGTGTGCTAGCCCTTGTGTACACAGTACTAAGGAGAGCAACTATCCCTTTTTAGTGTAGAGCGGAGCTAGCCACCCTTGGGTTGAGACTGGGAATTAGGATTGGCCACTCTACACTGATTCTTGTTGGCCCTCGTATACATGGTACCAAGGTGAGCTATTAGTGTAGGGAGGGAGCTAGCCACCCTACGGGGCCCGAGGTTAAGCTAGCCACCCTACACCGACTTTGTTAGGCCCGCAGGGCAAACCAAGGTAGTCGAACAAGGGTACGGGAACTGTGGAGGGGCGAGACCCCTGTTCTGAGAGGGCAAGGCCCTATACTGTTCCGTGCTGTACTTTGGGCATACCCGCTAGCGGAAACGACTGACCGCATGTCAGTGCAGGGTAGCTACTCGTGCGCTTATTACGCATGTCGTAGTCACCGCTACGTCTCGATAATGACCTCGGGGTGATTGACTGGGTGTAGGACTACCACGGGGGACTCTCCTGGGCAGAAGAGCACCACGTATACCTTCTACTTCATGGAAAAGATTGCAATCAAGATCGCTCCCACGAGGAACAAGCAAGATCAAGAAATACTTGGATACTTTGGGAAATAGATAAACCAGAAATACATAAATGAGATAAATAGAATTGAGAATAAAGCCTGCTTGTTGTTTTTACTTTACTTGTACATAGATAATATAAACACCACTCTACTCAACAATCGCTGACCTTGTCTTTTCATAACAGTATTCAGGACCAGGAGTTGAGTTGCCCGAGTTCCCGACTATAGAGGGAGCTAGACCTAGCTGAACCCAGCCGTAGTGGTTTCTTTTCAATTCCTGTTCTACTGTAGTTGTGAGTACTAGACTATAAATTACTGTTCTCGTACTTCCTATTTTCTGTTGTTGTTGTGGTGGCATGTACTATTTTGAGATAGTTGTTCTACTTTTGTTTACTACTTCATTCTTTCCTTCTGCTTAGTTATATTGCATGTGTGAATGTGGTTTATTTCCCTACTTTTGGTTATTTCTCATTGGACGACTAGGTCTTGGGATTAGTTGAGGCGAGCTGGTCTCGGGTCTTGTAGGGATCTAGGAACCGGGTCATAACAAGGGGGAGGATCATCTTCTTCCTCCACATGGGGAGAGGCCTCTCTCCATGCACATGACCACGCCATCGATCACAAATGCATCTCATCCACGTTTGCGACTCCAACGACCACTGTGTTCGCTACTGCATCTCTGACATCAGCACTGTGCGCCATCCTCTGCCTTTCATTTAACTCTTCTAGGAACCTTCTCGGATGTCCAGAGACCCGCGCCTCCTCCTCCATGATCTTTTTCTTCTTCGTTCTTCTTTCTTTGCTCCTCCAACAAGAAGAACCCATCACTTGTCTCCATCCTCTCAGACGCAAGGCCAACGTCGACTTACATCTCCTCAAGAGAACCGCGTCATCGCATATGCTCACCGCGTGTAGCAACCACCAGCCGTGCATGCCTCTGAGGCCACAGCAGCTTCGCACTGCCACTGATGCCTCCATGCAACCATGCAGCCACCAATGCCTACGTGCCTTCACAGGCCGTGTGCCCTCACCACGCAGCCACCCTTGTGCGTGGCCTGCCCTCATGCCGATCGGAGTAGTAGAGCAACCACCACAGGTCATGAATGATTGTCCTTGTCCACCTCGTCTTCTTCTTCTCCGCTGACAGAGAAGAACCCAACACCCGCCAACCCCCTCCAATCACATCCGTCAACTCTGGCCACGAAGCTTCACACCGTCGACTCCCCTGTGCTTGCCTCGACACCACGATCCGCGCCATGCCACCAGAGTTGCCTATGATAGCCTCGCATATGGCTAGGAGAACCCACCATCGCCGCCCTCATCTCGCAATCTGGCTACCTTCGACCACCTCCGTCGACACCGCCACCATCAATGGAAAGCCCACGTCGCAGCCAACCTCCATCGAGCTCCTCGACCCTCATCATTGCTCCTCCTCCCTGCATGCATAAAGGGAATGAAATTCCCTGTTTGGGTTCCTATTACTATTTACAAGACATGCCATTGCCACTTTTTCATTTTTCTCAATATTGAATATTTTATGTGGTGGTATTTGGAGAACACCCTTGGCTTTTCCTGAAAATGCGATTTCAGCATATCTAGACATGGTTATCTGAATCTAATGCTGATTTCGACTCAAGTTTTGGCTAGAGTATCAGTGAATGATTATTTGTGACTTGTGCAAGTTTTAACGAGCACAAGACTCCTTGAGGAAATGACCCACTCTCTTGTGAGTGATTTTTATTTTAATTATTTATGATTGGTTTTCCACCTCTCAATTTCTACTTTGATTATTTATTACCTTGTGCGAAAATTATTTCAAAGTGAAAGCCGTTCATTCAAGTAGTTGAAGAAATCGAGCAGAAATCCCCTTGATGTGTACACATACATTTAGGTTAAATGCCTATTTATACATGCTTCTAATCTTATAAATGCATTCCGTATTATAAATATTGCATAGCATGAATCATTCTATATTTAGAATAGTTTGTATAAATTATAGGTTAATTCACATCCTTTTGCGGCTAGGAGAGAAGGAGATTTATTACAAGGCCTCAGATTAACGATTCAACTTTACGGATCTGATCAAAATGATAATCAAAACCCAAGGCCTCCGAAATTGCCTTGATCAGAGTCCTATAACACCATATGTAGTCCGAGGAAGATCAATGGCTAAGGGGCAAGGTGACACAATTCAGAGCTTCAAATGAAAAATTTGATTGCATGGATGGGTTCGAATCAACGATCACTACCCGACAACATGAAAATCATCTTGATCCAACTTTCGTAGTAGTCCCAACAAAGGAAAGAAGATGGACGGCCTGGATGGTGCCATCCAAGTTGCCCAATATTGGCCATAGCATCGTTCTGCCACAAAGGGCACTTACATCGAGCAATCATAGCCATTGGATCTAGATCCAACAATTAAGATTCACGTAGCAGCACCCGTTTTGCCTCAAAGGAGAAGACCTTGAAGAGATCTCGATCGTTGGATTGAGATCTAACGGTCGAGAGCGTGTGTGCATGAATTCTACCTTGCGACAATCCGCGGTCATGGCTCATTGGCTAAGAGTGTGACTTTAACACCAACAATGCATGTTTGAAACCCTGCATGTGGATTTAATTCGCTGAAGTACACGTGAGTGAAAATTGAGCCGTCGGTTCAGATCCAGCGGTGACAGTGAGGCCATGTGGCATCGCTGATCTTCGCGAATGTGGTCAGGTGGGAACGCGCGATTAGACACACGATCCCATGCACTTAAAGATGCAATCCAAAGGGTGTAACCCTCACGCGATCATTGCTGTTGATCGAGCATCCAATGGTAGGTGCGGGTGGCAACTATGAGGATGTGGACGCCAGTAGGCGCATGAGCTGGATCTTCAACAACGATTGTAAATGTTGCTATTGACGCATGATCTTATTTTGCCTCCTCTCCTCCACTATAAAAGGACTACCACCCCTCTCATTCTTTTTCATTTCTTCCTCTTCTTCCCTCACCTCCTCTAAAGCTTTAAGGACCTGTTCCAAGCTCGGGATGCTCCTTAGAGTAGAAAAGTAAAATATTTTCCTGCTTCTCACCCCCCTTCGTGGAACATCCTGTGGTCGTTGTCTCAGCTCGATCCGAAAGTAGATCCTTGCCGCGATGCTGTCCTACCCTGTCCTCCTTCCTCTGACACCATTCTCCTTTCTCCAACTCCTTACCACCTTCATTCAGGAGTCGTCAAAGTAAGTCATCCTCCAAGCAGCCGTCGAGGGGGATTCTTCTCACCTCTCTCTATCTTTTATCGCTTTCTAGTGTAGTTGTAATTTCTTGATTATGTAGCAAGCTCTAGTTAGATATATATTGGTATTCTCTCTCTCTCTCCCTCTCTCTCTCTTATTCTACTAGAGTAGATTAGATTAGATAACAATTATTTCACTTGATATTTTTCCTTATAAAAATACCAAAAAAATCACAAAAGATAAAAACACAAAAAACAAATAAAAGTAAATGCAGATTTACAAAATCAAACGTTCGCCTCCTTGTGTTCAACACGGGGGCTCATCTTGAGCTTCAGTTATAAATTGTATCTGGCAGTGGATTTTTACATACTATAATGATGGGCTTTTAACTCAAACCTTTTCATGTATGAAATCTCCCTACCACCCTTCAAGTTAGGCTAACAATGACAAGACATGCTAAAATAATATTTATGCAAAAAAGGAGGGCCTTCACCATAAAACCTCCAGGATAGTATATTGATTAATAAAAAATCCAATTCTCCTCAATGGCAGGTGAATGTACTTTTTAATAAAAGCAAAACTAGGGGATTCTTCTCCTTGTTGTGTGTGCGCATGAGGAGTGATGGTTGGTTGCGAGAAACTCGCTGAAGGACGAGTAGAGGATGGCAGAGCCAATGGTGGTGACGATGTAGCAAATGGCGACTAGTGGCAGTTGGTCAGAGAGGAGAAAGGTGGTGGGTGGCATGGCCTGCTGGGTCTAGTAGCAGCCACGCACAGTCTCAAGTAGGTGGGGTGGCACGTGCTTGTGTGTTGGTTGCATGTGAGGTGGAGAGGCAGTCGATGGTGGTCGAGGTGGAGTCGACGTGATGGATCCTTGGCGAGGAGTTGACGGCTATTGAATGTGGCAGTGGTGGGTTCCTTTCGGTGGAGGAAGGATGAAGTGGAAGATGAAAGGGAGAAGGAAAGACAAGGATGCATGGTGGTTGTTGTGGTGTCAAGGCTATGTGCTGTCACCACATGGCCGTTCAGGTGGTCACAGTTGTTGTGATGTCGATGGTGAGGACTGATCTTGCTATCGAGGAGGCGCTGTTGATGAGGGGTGTAGCAATGGGGATGATTCGTAGTGAGGCAAAGGGAAGAGAGCAACACTACGTTGAGTGCAGAGAGGAAGAAGGTTGAACACGGTGGGAGAGGTCATTTCGCATAGTGGCACTCCTTTGCCTTATGAAGATAGGCACACGCACGTTCGCACGAGCGTCATGCACCTTTACTCCCTTGTCGTGGATTGCTCCTCCATCATGTAACATAGAGAGAACATTTGCCTTTGTGATGTAGAGAGAACACTTGCCTCCCTACAATGAAGAGAAAGAAATAAATAAGAATAAAATAAGAAAAACAAAAATTCTATACCTAGTTATGCAAAAAATGTTAATCTCAAATTAGAGTTCTAAACTCTAATTAGTTACTAATGCAAGCTATATACACATATAAATCCCAAAATATTCTAGGATTAATTATTTAATTAATCCACCAAAGTAGACCTATCAATATTCATATTTCACCATTCTCATACTCTTCCACTACATCCACCGATTACTTGGGGTGTTCTTATGACTTTGGCACCCCAACTCATGTACATTCTGAGGATTTAGTCGAACTCCATGATTCTGACCCGCCTCTCTTGGTGCAGGATGGGGTGGTTGCTATAGACGATTTTGGTCCACCTGAGAGATACATAGACGGGGTCTATGATCCATGTCAACTCTTCATGGTAATTCCAAACCATAGTGTAGAGAGTACGAGAGTAGATTTTGCCGCCTCCGTACAGGAGGAGGATTGAGGATACCCTATGAGAGACTTGGGCATAGACCTTTGGTCACACATCCTCCTAGGGAACCCATGATCATAATGGTGTAGGAGCTGAACTCTACTTTCTCACCGGTGCAACCACTGTTGACCTCCCTGCTGGGGTAGGATTGATAATATGTATAGATTTCGTGAGCATCAGTTATACCTGTCTAATTCCTCTTCTTCTACATCCTCTTATTCCCTATTGGAATCTTCTTCCACAAATGACTTTATACCCTCCCCACCAGTGATTGAACTCAAGCTCTTACCTCATTCATTAAAATATGTGTTCTTGGGTGATAGTGAGACATACCTAGCCAAAATGTTTTGGTGAAGGTGTTTAAG
Organism: Thalassia testudinum; assembly: GCA_037157565.1. Lineage (NCBI taxonomy): Eukaryota > Viridiplantae > Streptophyta > Magnoliopsida > Alismatales > Hydrocharitaceae > Thalassia > Thalassia testudinum. The sequence continues at coordinate 26,938,700 of JAZHRO010000063.1, read as the reverse complement.
ATATACATTGTAGTATAGGACAAAATCGCTTAAAACATTTTAATTTATAAACTCAGATTCTAATTGGAGTCCGAAGTCGTTCGCAAAGAGCAAGTATATAATTTAATTCACCAATCTCAAGAAGTATATATGAAATTGAAATCAATAATACTCAAAATGATATTTCAATGAAGAATATAGTATCGGTGTAAAAAGATTAGGTTAAAATGGTGATTTGAATCACCAAATTAACCTTTTAAGTTTAAGCTCACAACTACTTAAATATCTCAACAGTAAACCATAATCAATATCATGCACTTTAAATATCTCAATAGTAACCAGCATCTGGTCTTAAACGACAGACAAAAGGCTTCAGATGCCTTAACAGAAGAGGTTCAAGGACCTCTTAAGAGAAGCACAAGGCTCCTCTCTCTTTGAACTTCAGAAGAACATAGCAGTAACACCAACAGAGGCTCAAGAGCCTCACACAAGCCCGCAGAGGCTAAGTGTTGAGAGAGGGGAAGGCTCAAATCCCGAGGCAACAAAACCCACCCCCTCTCTCTCAGATTCTCTTTCTTCCCTTTCCAAGCTCAGAATCGGACCAGACCTAGATATCGGGTAAATAGATCCATATCTTAGACATGTGAGGCTTGAGTGCAGGCAAGGGCATGGATGAGCGTGTGACGCACGACGTGTGCAGGGGCGTAGGGTAGGGACCTGACCCCAATGTTCGAATGTGAACAGGCTTTGTCACTTTTTGCTTATAAGCACTGCGGAGAGGTCTTCTGTTAATGATGTGGGACTATGCCACAGAGCTCCTTCGCACACAGCGGTAGCAGACGGTGAAGCCTCTAATTAAAGGCGAAGGAGAGTCTGGCAGCTGTAATTGGATGCCTGGGAAACTTCCTAGAACTAGGTTGCATGACCCGGGAGTGGAAGCCACGAAGAATATGGCCAGAAATCTGCAGCTGAGGTTGGAGAACATGGTCGTAGTGGTGGTGCATACGGCCTTGCAGCCATGTCAAAGGAGCTTAGAAGGATCGCCGGTGGATGGCAAGTACGCTATGGCAGTTTCGTGGAGTGAGGGTGCATGTGGTGTGTTGACGAGGTCGAGAAGGTGGTGCGGTGAGGGTGGTGTTCGGTGGAGGTGTCGAGTGACCAATCCACTCAATTTCTTAAGGGGTTTTGGTGGGTGTGAAACGATGAAAGTGTAGGGACCGGTGGCAGGTGATTTGGTGCAGTGGAGCGAGTGGAGGGCTTCGTTGGAGTGTTGCTAGAGTGGAGGAAGACGAAGTGGGTACGGTTGTGTTGGTGGTCAAAAAAGGAAAGGAAGGGGTTAGGAAGATTTAGGAAGGAGGGAGGGAGGAAGAGAAAGAGAGAGTTAGAGAGGGAGAGAGTAAGTGGATGCAATTCACTATGATAGGCCAACGTTGGAGAAGGTGAAGGCGATGGTGACACGGTGGGGAGGAAGGAGAGGGAGATGGCGGCTGTGCTTTGGTTGGCGATGATCACGAAGATGAGGGGAAGATGTTGAGTTGGTCAATTTAACCATTGGCTAGCTCGATGTAGAGGACAAAGAGGCTCACCAAAGATGAAGGTGCGGACGACTGAAGTTGAGGAAGAGAGGGTTTTTCCAGCTTAAAACTTTGCAAAAGAGCTTGGTTTCTCAAGAGGGTTCTATTTAAAGGCCTCAGGAGATGTTCTAAGCATGGTAGGAGGCATGGCAAGCTCAAGAACTCAGAGAAGAGGATCCCTGAAATTGCAAGCATTCGCATGAAGATTTGGTTGCAAATCATGGTCCATAACTTGGTCTAATCGATAGAGGACCTCTCAAGGATTCTCCCTTCCAATTTTGGAAGGATTTGATTGAGAATTGAGTGAGAAAACCTCCCTTGAATATCAGAGGAGGAGCTCCATTCACACCAATGGCAGTAGGGATCTTTTTGCAAAAATGATGACAAAGTTAGGGACCTGCTCGCAAATATTTTGACAGTTAGGGGTTTAATTGAGAGGAATAGAGTTTAAATGGACTAAATTGCAAACTAGGTTAAGATGGACTCTGATTGGGCCCAAATTTTGATACAAACCTATTTGGATCCAATGAATCTGATGGTGAAGTCAGATTTCAGCTTTGACCAAGTTTGATTGGGTAATTTCCGTAGAAACCCAAATTAGGTCAGAACTCCGTCTGTGACTCTATTTAAGGTCAAAATAGGTTCCAAAGGTCAAACTAAGGATACCAAACCTCAAGGAATATTTTTATATGAATTTTAAAAGGTTTAGATGAATTTTATCATGACTAGAACCTCTGTTATTTAAGTAGGTTTGAAATTAGGTTTTCGGGTGCTATATTGGTTCTCAAAATGCGTGAAGCCCCTTTTCTGTCTGCATGGACCAACTTATTAGTCTTTAATGCTCAATTAACCTTCCTTTTACCCTTGGCAAACCCCCTAGTTATTCTGTGTTCATGATATTATATTAAAATTACAGAATTAACCTTAGTTTACTGTTCTCTTCTCAAAACAGAATGAAGTGGAGTTATAACCCTCAGATGGTTACCTTTCAAACCTAACTAAAAGAGGCTAGTTAGGGCCTATGATGTTGTTCCCATCAGGAGTTGAACTCTACTTTCTCACTGATGCAACCACTGTTGACCTCCCTGCTGGGGTAGGATAGATAATATGTATAGATTTCATGAGCATTAGTTATACCAATCTAATTCCTCTCCTTCTACATCCTCTTATTCTCTACGAGAATCTTCTTCCGCAAACAACTCTGTACCCTCACCACCTGTGATTGAACTCAAGATCTTACCTCATTCATTAAAATATATGTTCTTGGGTGATAGTGAGACATACCTAGTTATTATCAGTTCTCACTTAACCCAAGAGCAAGATTTACAACTGATTCTATGCTTAATATGCATAGGGTTGCTATTTGGAGTATCTCTGATCTCCATGGTATTTGTCCCTCTTACTCGACTCATCATATATATACGGATGAGGGAGTGAAACTATCTTGACAACCTCAATGGAGGTTAAATCTAAATATGTGGGAGGTTGTTAAAAGGGAGATAATAAAATGGCTAGAAATTGGCATTATATATCCCATATTTAATAGCCAGTGGGTGAGTCCCATACAGATCATACTTAAGAAGGTGGGACTCACTATGATAAAAAATGAGGAAGGCGAATCCATCCTGACTTGCATTGTGACTTCATGGCAGGTCTGTATTGATTATTGGAAGCTGAATACGGCTACCAAAAAGGATCATTTTCCTTTACCTTTCATCGATTAGATCCTAGAAAGTTTAGTTGGCCAAAGCTTCTTTTGCTTTCCAGATGGATACTCCATGTATAATCAGGTAGAAATAAGCTTGGAGGACCAGGACAAGATGACTTTCACATGCCCCTTTATTACTTTTGCTTTCAAAAGAATGCCATTTAGCCTTTGCAAGTCACCCATGAAATTTCAGTGCTACATGATGGCGATATTTTCCGACATGATAAGGGATTTTGTGGAAGTATGGATGGATGATTTCTCCATCTTTGGAAATGATTTTCAGTCTTGTCTGGATAACCTTACCAAGATCCTGAAACGGTACATTGAGGTTAACCTGGTACTATCATGGGAGAAAAGCCATTTCATGGTAGTACTAGGTCATAGGATCTCTAAGAAAGGACCCGAGGTTGAACGAGTGAAAGCTGATATCATTTCCTGATTACCTCCACCTAACTCAATCAAGCAGATTCGATCATTCCTGGGACACGTTGGGTTCTACAGAAGGTTTATTCGCGATTTCTCAAAGATCGACTAGCTGTTGATGAACCTTCTCATAGCCGACATCCCATTTGATTTTGATTCCTCATGTCTCGGTGCTTTTAAGACTTAGCGAAGTGCCATTTCTGATTCTCTGATTCTCTAGCCACCCAATTGGTCTCTCAATTTTGAGATTATGTGTGATGCCTCCGATTTCGCTGTCAGAGCTATTTTAGGCCAACATCGAGAGCACCATCCCTTCGTTATTTACTACGCTAGCGAGACGTTGAATGAGGCCCAATGTAATTATACAGTTACTGAGAAGGAACTACCAGCTGTAGTATTCAAGTCGGAGAAATTTCATTCGCATCTTCTTGGGTCCAAGGTGATTGTTTATACAGATCATTCCACCCTCCAACATCTGTTGGCGAAAAAGGATGCCAAACCCCGCTTGATTAGATGGATCCTACTATTGCAAGAGTTCGATATCAAAATTCATGACAAAGCCAGAGCACAGAATGTCATGGCTGATCACCTATCTCGACTTGACCCAGTGAAGAGCGAGATTTTGCACGAGAAAAATTATATTGGGAAAACCTAGCCATCGTAGTCGCGAAAATTTGCTTATCAAATAAAATAACCGAAACTTAGGTGAGTCTCGAGCTGAACATGGGGAGGCAAACGTTAGATTTAGAAAATCTGAGTTTGTTTTATTTTTTTTTAGTGTTCTTATCTTTTGTGATTTTTTTAGTATTTTATATAGCAAGAAATTAGGTGAGAATTATTATATCTAACCTAATCTACTTGCATAATATTAAAGAGAGAAAGAGGAAGATAGAGAGAGGGAGAGAATAATTTCATAAAATTAGGCCAATGTTTATACACTAATTGCGAAAAATAAAACTACACTAAAAAATAGTAAAAGGTAGAAAGGAGAGAGTAATCTCCCTTGACGACTGCTTGGAGGATGACTCATTCCGCTGGTGCCTGGACAAAGAAGGTGAGAAGCTAGAGGAAGGAGGATAGGGCAAGATGGTGTTGCATTAAGGATCTGCTTTCTGAATGAAGGTGAGAGGGCGACCATAGGCGCTCCATGAATGGGGGTGAGAAGAAGGAAAAATAATTATTTTCTAGCTCTAGTGGAGTATCCCGGGCTTGGGAAAAGCTCGAAATGCTTTGGAGGAGGTGTGGAGAGAGTAGGAAGAGATGAAGATGAAGGAGAGGAGTAGGGGCTCTTTTATAGGTGAGAATTGGGGACAAAAAAGTCATTTTAAGGCCTTGGAATTAATGGCCATGTAGTTGTTGGTGAAGGCAAAGGTGGTTGTTGGCACGCGGAGGAAGGAGGACCCTTTGATCTTGATCGAATGGCCCAGGATTTCATGCACGCCAACGTTCAGATCACGTGCCAGCATTTTCGATCGACCACTGTCGTTGGATCATGGATCAACGACTATGATCGCACGCCTCACTCGCTGTTGAGAAGGCATGTCAGATCGCACGTGTGAATGCGCATTAGATCATGCATGCTCATCCAACACTCATCCATCGTGCCACATCGCTGTCATTGTGACCATGTGATTGTGATCGCACAGCTCAATTTCGCCACGCCTTCTCTTCAGCAAATTAAATCTGCTTTGCGTGCTTCGAATGTGTGCCTCGCGCTTTGAGTAAGAGCTTCGACCATTGTGCTATCTCTACAAATGGTTGTGTTCTTTGCTTTTCCTCCACGCGCTCTCAGCCGTTGGATGACGATCCAACGGTTGAGATTGTATGATGGGTGCCTCTTTGAGAATGTAAGGGTGCGACGAGGATGCATCTTAGCTATTGGATTGAAATCTAACGGCTGAGATTTGATGAAGCGTGGATGAGGGAGGGCAGCAGTAGCTTGTGGGTGATCTTGAGCTGCTGGAATGGTGCCACATGGCACTACCTGAGCTGTCCATCTTCTTTTGCTCATAGGTAGTGCCACGGATGTTAGATTGAATTGATTTTTGCGTCATTAGGCTACAATCGTCGATCCAAACCCATAGTGTGATTGGATTTGTTGTTTGAGGTCTGGATATTCACCACCTTAGAGCTTGGCCTTTGATCTTCTGTTGCTTGTACAAGAATCTACGGATGTCGTATCGGGTGATTTTAGAGGCATTGGACTCCGATCATTGCCTTGAACACATCCGTATGGTCAGATCTTCATTCTGAAGCCTAGAAAGATATCACCTATCCCCTAGAGATTAAAATAAGAAAATTAATATACACTCTATACAAATTAATCTAGAGCGTGATGATGCATGCTATGCAATATTTATAATGTTGGATGCTTCTATGGACCTAGAAACATGCATAAATAGGTAATTTAAGCCACATAGATGTGTACACATCACACCCCCATGCCTATCTTTTACTAGTCCCTAGGAAAGCTAAACTGAATGCTATTTATAAACAGAATTAAGATCAAATTACTTAGGCACTTGTAATTTATCAAAAATAAGAAATTTCTACTAAGCATCTAAGCTACAAAGACTCAATAGCGCCTGGGTATTTGCCAAAATGCAGACCGCCCAAGCCCTTGCCTTATTCCATACAAAAGTAAATACCTTTTTTTTCTTTTTCTTCTTTCCTAATTTTTTGGGATTTTTGAATTTAGAGTTTTGAGGTAGCTTTCTATGGCTATCCAACCCACCTAGGATTCAAAAAGAACTTTAAGTGCTAAGCATCTTACTGTGAAAATATGATAGACTCACTGAGCAATAATGAGAATGGACTTCAGGCTTCTACAACCCTAGGTGACCCTTAACAAAAAATTACACCTATAGGTGTATCTATTCGACTGGTAGCTTTCTCCCTACTTTAATTTTCGTAGGGTCAACACAATTGCAAACCTAGTGTATGTCTCCTTGGTTTATTCTACTTCCCTGCTTGTTCCTAAGTGTTTAAGAATTATTTGTGCATTTTTGTTGGTTGGGTTCTAAACAACCGGCAATGGAGGGTTATCCACGGTAACTTGTCAACCATACCTGTGTGGTGAAGTGGCTTATTTACTTTTTCTCTTTTTTCTCCTTTTTTCATTTTTTAAATTTCTTTTTGGGTATTTTTCTATTTTTTTTCTTTTCTTTTTCTAAGTAAGTGGCTTCCCTGATCTAAGATGTACCTAAAGGCAACAGTCAAAGAGAATGGATCGCATGGTTGGGCTTTGGACACCCGGCTATGTAGGGTTACTCACAGTAAAATGCTTGCCATACCACCATAAAAAGTTAATTAGCTACCTAATTTCCGTTAACCATCGAGAAGTGAGTCAGTGCAGATAGTGTGTAGATGCTTAGACTATAAGTCCCCTTAAATCAGAGGGCAGATTGATAAGTCTAATACTTATCACCCCAATTTATTTAACCATTTAAAATAAATTTTAAGTTGGCGATGCCTCAAGAAATAAGTCCACATCTTAGTGGACACTCAAGCTAATTAAGCTCGAAGACTTGAAGAGTCTAAGTGTTTAGGTCCAATTGTATCATTTCCTAAGGTTGAAAAATTGTAATGCCTAAGTTCTCTTTTACTAAATCAATTTTTTTAATTATCAATAAAAGGAAAAGAAATAAATTTTACAGAATACAAAGTTGACAAAATAATTCAGAGATAAATATATCCACTCCCCATGCCTAGCTAATACCATGTCCTCACTATATTAAAAAGACATGAAATAAAGAGGAGTTGAGAAGAAAGCACTTGAATTTCATGATTAACCGGTCAACTCCGAATAGAATATAAACAAGTGCTAAATTTAGTGCCTTGAACTGGGCATAGTATACAAACAAAAAAAAGATAAAAGGATCATAATGGCGGGTTGTGATTCGAAGAAAAAGATTGATCCTCAAACCTGCCAGAAGAGTGTGTCCACAGATGTGGACTAGAGTTTGATGTAGGCCCATGCCTCAAGGTTGGGTGAATCTAAGGTTCTGAATAAAAATTACCCAGAACCAAAGATCTTTTTGCTTGTGGGGTTGGGTTTGCGATTTGTGCTTGTGTAACCCAAGTCTAAAGTGCTGGACAATAGGTAGGTTTAGACTAATAGGTGAGGTTGTCCATTTAGCATTTAGCTTAGAAAGATAATCGATTATTCTATGCTTGGGTTTACAGTCCTCAAAATTAGAAATATCAAAAGGGTCTCGGTAAAAGGTTGGTGGTTTTAAGCATAAAGGAACCCTTCGATCAACAACTTTGTTTCCCCCAAAATTAACTTCCCAAATTTTCACTTCCATATTCCTATCCTCCAAAATCAGGGTTTCCAAGACCTCCAAATTGTTATGCGCCCCATCTAAAATATCCAAGTCTAATAGTTGTGGTTGAATCAAAATTGACTTGGGTGCGGTGATTTAAAAAATAAAATCATCATTGTGCTCTTTTGGGTATGATTGAGGACTGGGGCTACAAATTAAATCATCATTATCCTCTAGGTTAACCCCAATTGAATCAAATTCCTCAATTATAGGGGCCTCAAATGATTTATCATATTCCTCAGGCCCATATGTCCCACTAAAATCATTCTCCTTAAAATCAAGTGAGACTTCCCTTATAGATTCTTTACCCTCAGAATCGAAGAATTCTAGATCTTCATTAATATATGTCTCGAGATCATATGTTATTCCTTTATCCATAGAGACATATTTTTCCTCATACCTTGGCTCAGGGATCTTGCATGAGAGAATCGGTACATCCTCAATTGGTTGCTTAGACTCAACCTTGTCATCCCAGGTCTCATAAAAGATGTCTCCCCCTACAAGTGCTTGAGTGGGTTCTGACATTAGCTCTCATGGAGGGGGTTCATCCTGAGAATCATCCCAAGCTTGGACTAAACCAACCATGAATCTCATCCTCAATCTTGACAATTTCCCAAGTAATAACTCAACCAAGTCCTTATCCTCAACATCTTGGAGCCAATCCAACAAAGACTTGTTAAGATCATCAATCCTTTTGATTAGAGGCTCCAATGCTTCAATGCAAGGTGTTGGCTGAGCTTCTAAAGATTGAATGGTGTTCATCAAGTTAGCCATCACCCTGTCTTAGATCTGGTCTACCTGAGCTGAATGGTTTGATTCAGGGTTGGGTGAGTTTGGGCTTAGTCTAGGGGAGTCAAGGTATTGAGGTTCTTGGGGCCTTCCCTGATAGTAGGTCATTTCAAGTTGTTTATTAAATGTTGGTGACTCATATTTAGTGTAGTCCTAGGGAGGGTAGGTGTTGTAATCATCATATCCTTCTTGATTGTAGGTCATATTAGGTTGTTCATTAAAGGGTGAAGATCTATAATCAGTATAGCCACGAGAAGGATAGTAATCATAGTCTTGATGTCTAGGGTTATGCCTTGGAAATTTAGGTCCAAAATTAGATACCCAATTAGAATTATCCCAACTAGTGGATGGGTGGTCTTAGGTTGGGTTGGGATAATAATCATCCTGGGAATAAGTTGTGGTAAGAGGGTAGGAGTGGAAGTGTGAGTAAGAGGTGGAAGGATACATGAAAAAGCATGAGGAAAAATAGAGAAGAGAATGCTGCCTTGCAATACAAACAATCAAACATGTCCTTATGTAGGTAGCCTAAAGATCTACAAACTCTTAGAAGCCATTTTAAGATTATAAATGATTTAGTCTACTTTTATCCGGTCAATCTAACTAGTTAAGGGAGGGATTAGGGAGAAGGTTCTTCCTTTGGCTTACATGTCAGGTTCCTTTGATACCCCCCAACCATGGTTGTTTGACACTACTCCCCTTGCTTAACATCAGATGGATCGGTAAAAGCAGATTAATCGAAAATAATCTCAATCTAGGCCCCCAAAGAGCGAGTCAATCCTTAAGGCTAATGTCTACTTAGTTTTAGTTAGCTTAGGTTTGATTGTGCTCTGGAATGTGATGGATCCATTATCTGGGTTGTGCCTTTAAAGTTCAATTAATTCATGTGTGCATTCACAACTAGGGTTTTCAAACAAGGTTATTTGATGATTTGTCTTTTAAGATTTAACCTTGTTTAGTTGCTTTTAGGATTCAATTCTTAGGTATATTCAATCAGGTTTCAGTGAAGCACACTAGGTTTTGAAAATACAAATGAAGATACATTCCTTTATGAATTAAAATAGTATAGTGTGCCTAGTTCAGTCCTAACAATTCAGTTCTAAGGGGAAGCTACTCGATGGATCAATTTTATATTAAGTGGTATAGCCCAAAAAACTTAATCAATTGGACTGTTGCACGAGTTAGTTATGGCACACAAAAATTTTTAACCTATTCAAATTTTCTACTCACTTATTTGTGTATTAAGTTAGAGTGTATCGGGTCCATAGGTTAGATCCCGGCTAAGCCATAGAATCAATGTGATAGTGGGCCTTAGGTTGAGAATTGCGGGTGTGTGTGGTGAGTATATTTCAGATAATTCCCACAATTAGAATTTTTTTTTTATTAATGTGGGTGGGTGAGGTGGGTGGAGTGCAATCAAACAACCAAGTCTAACTTAGGGTTTATGTAAACACCTAAGTAGATTTGGGTTTGATTTATTAGTATGGCAAAATGGAAATCTAAGGTGTGGGGGTGGGGGTAAACTTACATAGCCTTCATATACATTTTACTCCAATCTAACTACTCTGGCCTACCGCGAAAGAGTATTTGCAATCATAGCAAGAAAGGAGAAAAGTGAGATAAAAGATAAGTAAGGCGAGCAATGCAGGAAAAATCAAAGAGCATTGTGATAAGTCCAATTTATTGGACATTTATTTGGCTTAAGTACATATGGAGTACATTTCCTTTTGGCTTAATGGATTAAGCTAAGTATTAATTAAGCTTAGCTTACGAATATTTTTGTGTTTGCTTTGCATTCGAATACATACTTTTATGCTTCTTATTTGATATATGCAGGTAGAAAGAAATGTAATTGGGAGTGAATATGATTAGCACTTAGAATGAGGGGTATGCCTATAATTACCCATTACCGTTGCTCCTTCTGTAGGCATTCAAATGAAGTAGTTACGCACTTGCGAAGGGAGAGGCGGAGGTTGTGGATCTGGAGAGGGATAAGAGCTACGGCTAGGGATCTAGCCAAGACTCCCTTGGACAGGGATCACCTCCAACCGCACCACCGTGGACCCTACGCACGTCGTGAAGTAGAGCCTGCACTATGGCCCTCTCACCGCCCTCTCACCACAGCCAACCATAGTACGCAACACCAACCCCTCTTATGCATGCAGCGCCATCCCATGCGTTCATGCCAGCGTAAGGCCAGCACTTCCGCTCGCTCCTGTCGTTGTAGCAGTCCTCCATCTGCACCGCCCGCACCCACAGGAGCTACTCACCTCGTGTGCAGCAGATAATAGTAGCCGACCCCCGTGCATAGCCCCTCACACTCCCGCAGCAGCGCAACCTCCTCACAGCAGTGTCCTCTTACGACATCCACGCTATCCACTATGACCGTGTGCCTTCCTCCCTCACTCGCAGTAGAAGCACAGTGCAAAGAGAACTGCCGCACGACCTCCCTGCGGCCTTCCTCCATCTCCAGCAAGCGGCCGATCGCACCCTCTCCTCTCCTCTGTCTTCTTTAAGCTTCACCAATAGAGAAGAACCCATTGACCACCGTGCACACCTCCACTCAGCCGTCACCACTGCCATCCATTCAATGCGCCGTTGACTCCAATGCACTCACCATGACTCCACGAGCTCCGCCACATCATCAGAAATGCCGATGGCAGTCCACAAGCACGTGCGGAGGAACCCACCACCAGCGGTGGACAACCCGCCGCCAGTGACCTCCGACCACCTCTGACGACGCCGCCACTGCCATGGGAACCCTCTTAGTGACCTCGACCTTCTCCAAGCATGGCACGACCATCCATCCCTCCTCCTCGCATGCACAAGGGCTTCAAATGCCCTGTTTTGCTATAGTGAAACCCGTATTAAAATTTACATTTGGTGCCATTGGTGTGGAAGGATTTAAGGATTTATTATTTTATTAGATTGAAATTGCATGCATATCCTCTCATGTTCACTTTTATTCCCTCATGCACTTACACTCTTTAGCTTTCATGATCTATTCCATGTGTGCATGACATAACTCTAGGAAAGAATCTTTGAAATAATATTTTCGTGATTTTATTAGGCTTACACCTCCCTGTGGATACGACATCTTTTCTTTGGTTTAAATTGGTATCTATTTTAATCTTTGATTGAGAGATTTTCACCACATAAATTGAGACGATAAATCATTCTATTGCTAATTTAATCAAGCGAATTTCTCTCTATCAAATGGCACCATTGCCGGGGAGGCAACAGATGCAGTAATTTCACCTGATTTTTATTTCTGATTATTTCTCATTACATAGTGATTTGATCAGTTGTTATCTTTTCTGTGCGAGGAATCTGTGGAGGTAATAAGCGTAGCTAGGAGACGACGTCGACCTTGAGCGACACCCGCACGTGGGGAAGATGCAGAAGATCTGGATCCCACTTTCACAAGGGATTCTCCTTCATCACAAATTTTATTTCTGTCTTCTCGCCCTTGTAGTAATTGGGGCTGAATTTTTGGGGGTCTGTCCCCACATTTTTTAGCTACTAGGTTTTACATTCTTCTATTTGTGTGATTCATTTTTCTACTTGCTTGCCTCTAAAAAAACACAATAAAATACCGAGCTGCCTGTTAGGAGTTGCATACCCCTAGGTGCATGCATTTAGGAGTGATTGAGCAGCACATTAGATCTCATTTTTGCATTGCGAGCATAGTTGCACGAAGATTGCTGGAGGTAGGTACACCCTTCTAACCTTTTGCATCTAGCTCTTGTTCATGCATTTACATTAGGGTTAAAATTCAAGGCCACAAAGCTGAGTGAAATTACTTAATGCAGTGTCGCCTAATTGCAATTGGGACTGATAATCAGATTTGACCTTAAAACCAAATCACACTTGATCTGATTCAAGGGGACTTGTCTGTGTTTTCAAAATAAAAATGATTTGCGGTGTGATGCACACGTATGGCACTGAGCACGCACATTAGGCACCGCACTAAGGCTCGATCCCTTAAGGCTATAGGCACCAATCTCTTTATCGGTGCAAACCCTCCTATCGTCTTTTGTGGTGGTACTATCTTTTGACCAAGTGTTTTGATACTTCGCAGAGGGGGACACCCCTTAAAGGAGCAAAAGGGTAGTTAAGAGGCATCGCATACGCATCGCCTCAAAGGAAGGGTTCGCCCTACTTGCATCCCTTTGTTTGTCCTTGGAGTAACTTCTCACTTGATCACCTGGGAGTATCATCTAAGCAAAGTATAGGTCCTAGGGCACTCGAAGGTTGAATTTGGTCGCGTAATTGTAGTGAATAACTTGTTTGGCCATCTGTATCAACCAATTCTACCTCTGCAACAAAGAAGGCTAAGATCTTAAGTCATCACCCCTCTTATACCACTTACGTGGGAACGGAGGGATAAGCCTTGACCTATCTTTGGAGTGGAGGTTTCACTTACTCAATCAACAAAAACTTGAATTGTGATTGATATTGTATGCTTGGTAGACACTCTCTTGAGGGCAATCTAGTGTTTGATCCTGAGCCCGAGAGAATTCTTAATAGAGCCCACCAAGGAGAGAAAAGAAAAGACATGGCTGATCAAGGAGCAAATCAACAAAGGACCTTGAGGGACTATTTGATTCCAACCAACCAACTCGCTTAAGCACTGAGACGACTGGCAGGGGATAATCCATATGAAATCAAGAGCAGTACCATATCTTTGTTGCCCTCCTTTTATGGTACTACTAGAGAGGACCCCTACCAGCATTTGGAGGAATTCACCGAGGTCTGTTCCACGATGAAGCTCCAGGGCTTTACTGGTGAAGCCCTGATGAGGACTCTATTTCCATTCTTCCTAAAGGATAAGGCCAAGCACTGGTATCATACCCTCGATGCAAGGGTAAATGATTGGGCCACCCTTAAGGGGGAATTCTTGAAAAAGTATTTTCCTATGAGTAAGACCAACCATTACAGAAGAGAGATTATGGGTTTTACTCAATAAGAAGGGGGAGAAATTTCATGAGACTTGGGAGCACTTTAATGACCTTCTTAGGTTCTGCCACCACCATCAGGTGCCAAGATGGCAGTTGGTCGAAATGTTCTATAACGGATTATCTGAAAGGCATAGGCAAACCATTGATGCAGCCTGTGTAGGAACCTTCATGACCAAAATTGAGGATGAAGCTTGGGCATTATTTGAAACATTAAGTGACAACTCCATACATATGTCCTCTACCTATCAAGAAAGAAAACCATCACTCAGGATTTGGCTTATCAGATTTAATTATTGAATAAAAACTTTGATAGGCTTTTAGCAAACCCCGGCATGAACCCGCAAGCAGCCTCTATCTTTCAGGCTTCAAGTGAATGCTCCATTTGCCAAAGCACAATGCACTCCGCTACGGAGTGCCACCAGGAAAATCAATTCCCTGAGTTGATTCAGGCCAACTTGAACGCAGCCTAAGGTTTCCACCCACCTCCTTGCAATAACCCTTATTCCAATACTATAATCCGGGGTGGCAGAACCATCCAAACTTCTCTTGGAAGCAAGGTGATGCTTCTAATTAAGGGAATACAAGACCCTTACCTCCCCAACCCATATACCAACCATCCTATGAAAACCCTCCCCAGAATAAGCCCTCTAAGATGGATAAACTTAAAGCCACGATGAAAGCGATACAAGAGCATCAGAATATGGTCATCCAATCTCAAAATAAGATGATTATTGATATGCAATCCCAAATTGGTCATCTTACTTAGGTAGTTAGGCAACGTGATCTACGGAAGCTGCCTAGCTCTTCTGAGGAGAACCCAAAGGGCAAGGGGGTCGTATTCATGGAGCACACCTAAGCTGTGACCATGCTGAGGAGTGGAAACAAAATTAACAAGCCTGATAACACTCCTACGGTTACATCTCAGAATTCCCCTCCTACACTCGACCCGACTTCCATCTCCACCGAGGAAGAGCGACACTACTCTCCCTCACTTGAAATCATCCACAATGAGGATGTCATCCTTCCACCACCCCTCTCCCACCTTTACGACCCCTCTACCCAGAAGCCGAGGGTGCCCTATCCAGAGCACTTATCTGCTCCTGGGGAATCTTCTGTTGGCTTACTTGGAGCCAAGGATAGGACAGAGGAGATTATGGACACTTTTAGGCAAGTCCAGATCAACTTGCCTCTATTGGAAGCTAATAAACAGATCCCATCCTATGCCAAGTTTCTAAAGGACCTATGCACCCAGAAGCGTCGATCTAGGAGATAGGTCCAAGCCAAAATCATCCTGCCTGACCATGTTAGCTCGATTCTCCAACATGGAACACCCCCCAAAATGAAAGACCCAGGGGCCCCATATATTTCAGTGGTTATAGGCAACCAACACATTGACGAGGCTCTACTTGATGTGGGGGTGGGGGTGCACATTTTACCGAGCTCTGTCTACGACCTTTTGGGAGGAGGTGAGTAAAACCTAGTCCAGTCATCCTACAAGTCATAGATAGATCACTTAAGACACCTCGAGGATTACTGGAAGATGTCCTAGTGAGAATGGACTTCTTCCCTATTGACTTTCTTGTGCTAGATACTAACCCTTCTAATAAGCCCACCAAGCCATCCATTATTTTGGGATGCCCCTTCTTAGCCACAGCCAATGCCTCTATCAATTGTAGATCAGGGGCACTTAAAATGGGCTTTGGGAACAAGAAGATCTGGTTGAATGTTTTTGATACCTACAAGCAATCCGGATTTGAAGATTGTTCTTAGATTGAGGTTGTTGATGAAATAATTGAGGAGACTACTCCAGTACTCTTATGTAGTAGTGATCTCCTTCAAAAGGTCATATCTAAGGACCATCCTCCGACTATTGAAGAAGCTAAAGGGGAAATACCTGAATTAGAAGAGTTGCTAGGGATACATACGAAGTCTCTATCCCCACCCTGGACCGTGAAGGTAGACCCGCTACCTGAGGCGAGGATGTATCAACTTAAACCCTCAATCCAAAAGGCTCCTGAGTTGGAGTTGAAACCCCTCCCGAGCACATTGAAATATGCTTTCCTTGGCCCTAATGACACGCTCCCCGTTATTATCCTATCTGCATTATCTGAATCACAAGAGGGAGCTCTGCTTGAGTGTTTACAATGGCACAAGGAAGCAATTGCTGGTCAATTGCTGATATTAAGGGTGTTGATCCCTCACTTTGCATGCATCATATATACATGGACAAGTCCATGAAACCTTTCTGAGACATGCAGAGAAGGCTCAACCCCAATATGCGGGAGGTTGTTAAAAAGGAGATTTTGAAATGGCTGGATGCTGGGATTATTTATCCTATTTCAGATAGTAAATGGGTCAGTCCGATACATGTGGTGCCCAAGAAGGTAGGAATCACTGTGGAAGAGAACGGATAAGGAGAGTTGGTGACCACTAGACCCTCAACTGGTTGGATGGTCTGCATTGATTACCACCATTTGAACATGGCCACCCAGAAAGACCATTTCCCCTTACCGTTTATTGATTAGATTTTGGAACGATTGGTAGGGAACAAGTACTTATGTTTTCTTGATGGGTACTCTAGGTATAATCAGATAGCCATTTTTCCTAACGATTAGGAGCGTACCACCTTCACGAGTCCGTATGACACATTTGCATTCCACCGAATGCCATTCGGGAAATGTAATGCTCCTGTCAGTTTCCAACGATGTATGATGGCTATCTTTTCTGATATGATCAACGAGTTTGTTGAAATTTTCATGGATGACTTCTCCATTTACGGCTCGTCGTTTGACTTATGCCTTTTGCACCTTGATAAAGTCTTAACCCGTTGTGAAGAGGCAATGTTGGTACTTAGCTGGGAGAAAAGCCACTTTATGGTCCAACAGGGCATTGTGTTAGGGCATGTAGTTTCCGAGAGAGGATTAGAGGTGGACACTACAAAAATTGATTGCATCTCTAAGCTTCCATTGTCCACCATTGTCCATCAGACTAGATCTTTCCTTGGCCATGTTGGATTTTATAGGCACTTCATTAGAGATTTCAGTAAAATCTCTAAGCCACTCTATGACCTATTAATGAAGGATGTCTCCTTCAATTTTGATGATAGATGTGGTGAGACTTTCCAAGTCTTAAAGAAAGCCCTTATTACCGTGTCGATTCTCCAAGCACCAGATTGGACCCTCCCATTTGAGCTAATGTGCGATGGTTCAGATTTTGCAGTGGGAGCGGTCTTAAGTCAAAGGGTTGATGGCAAACCTCATGTGCTACATTATGCTAGCAAGACCCTTACGGATCCTCAGCAAAACTACACGGTCACTGAAAAGGAACTTCTTGTTGTAGTATTTGCTTTGGAAAAGTTCGATCTTATCTTTTGGGATCCATGGTTGTGGTGTTCACTGATCATTCTGCCTTAAAGCATCTTCTTGCTAAAAAGGATACCAAACCTCGCGTAATTCGTTGGATTCTACTATTCTAGGAGTTTGACATGGAAATTAAAGATAAGAAAGGAGTTGAGAATGTGGTAGCAGATCATCTGTCTAGGATCCCTATTGAGGCATCAACCCCTGCTGGTGGTATTCAAGAGACTTTCCCTGATGAGTCTCTAATGGCCGTGGAGGCCAAAACTCCTTGGTTTGCTGACATAGTGAACTATTTGGTCACGGGCATTACCTCCAGTACTTGGGACAAGCAGAAGTGAGACAGGTTTCTTGCTGATGCTAAATTTTATAACTGGGAGGAACTCGAGCTTTTTAGAATAGGCCCTGACAAGCTTTTCTACCGTTGCATCCTTGACGAAGAACAAAGAAGGGTTTTGAGTTTCTGCCATGACCTCCACTGTAGGGGACATTTTAATGGGAAAAAGACTGCCCATAAGGTTCTTCAGTCTGGCTTTTGGTGGCCCACATTATTCCGAGATGCACATACATATGTGGGCGCATGTTTACGTTGCCAGCAGACAGGAACCATTGGAAAAAGGGATGAGATCCCCCAGCAACTTATCCTCCCTATTGAGATCTTTGATATTTGGGGCATCGACTTCTTGGGTCCCTTTCCTGTGTCCTTCGGATATGAGTACATCCTTGTGGCTGTGGACTATGTATCGAAATGGATAGAAGCCATACCCACATGAACCAATGACCATTCTGTGGTATTGGGTTTTGTTAAGGCTAATATCATTTCTCGGTATGGGTGCCTAAGGATGATCATAAGTGATGGAGGACCTCACTTCAAGAATGTATACTTCACTAGACTACTCCAAAATTTAGGAGTTAACCACATGATAGCCACACCTTACCATCCTCAAACGAGTGGACAAGTTGAAGTTTCTGATAGGGAGATTAAACAAATTTTAGAAAAAATTGTCGGCCTGACTGTAAGGATTGGTCTAAAAAACTAAATGATGCTCTTTGGGTCTACAGAATCGCATATAAGACTCCCTTGGGCATGTCTCCTTTTCGTCTTGTCTACGGAAAGGCATGCCATCTTCCTGTTGAAATCCAACATAAAGCCTATTGGGCTATTAAAAATGTTAACTTGAATCTAGATAAAGAGGGAAAGGCACGTATGTTAGAGTTAAGTAAGCTTGAGGAACTTCGTAATGAAGCCTATGAAACTTCTCAAGCTTACAAGCAACGTACAAAGGTCTTCCATGATAAGCACATCATTAGAAAGACTTTTGAGTCCAACCAGTGGGTTTGGTTTTTCAATTCCAGACTTAAATTATTTTCAGAAAAGCTCAAGTCCCACTGGGATGGGCCGTACGTTGTTATCAATACTTTCTCTCATGGAGCTGTAGAAATTTGGAACCCTATTTCTGATGTGAGCTTTAAGGTAAATGACCAGCGACTTAAACCTTATATTACTCTTTCAGATGGCCAGGTTTTGGACACACTTTGGCTTGAAAAGCCTTAGCTCCTCCCACTCTCTTCCTCAGGTGATATTCTTCTATGTCTGCATTTTTCCAATGAGGACATTATCAATCTTAGTCATGGGGGGGTATAACCTAACGATGTTTATAGCATTTATAAATATTTGCATACATTTAGTATAGTGATTTATAAAATATATATATATATCTGTTATTTTCTTGAGTTGAATTGGTTAGTCCTTAGCAGAAAATTTATCAAGGAGGTGTCATTAAAGATTTTTCTTCTTAAATTGTTTCTTAAGTTTAGAATCCAGTACATTTACTTCACTTGCACGTAGACTGGGTAATGGATCTTGGAGGAGAACCAAGAAGCATTTTTAATCTACTAAACCCTTGGACAGTTAAAAGGGAGGCATACTATCTTCTATTAGATCCACCTCATATTTGTGAGAAGAAAGTAGAGAAATTACTAGTGCGCTAAGTCTAGTGTAAGGACTCTTACGTTTTGGACAATTAGATAAGGATACCTCAGAGTTAGGCATATTTTTCACTCTCTATTCAAGTGTGTGTACATTGTGGGAATTCCTGAGAGTCACCAAATAAGGCAAATACACAGAGATTGAGTCTTAATAAAATTATGACAATGGTGGATGGTTACGACTATCCTTCATAGAGTCCTCGGCTAAAGGTGGGTAGTAATGTCAAAGGTCAGAAATACGCTTGTCCTATCCATTCCTTCCCATTGCTGAGAATAGACACTTCTACCAAATAAGCCACATAATATCCTCTTAACCATCATCATCCCTAATTATGCCTCATGAATAATAGTATGCGCCATTTTGTGTTAGTGATAAAAAAAGAGCAACAAAAGAAGGAATATTTATATTTAGAAAAATATGAAAAATAAAGAGAAGAAAAAGAAAAGAGTCCAAGTTTGGGGTTTATCTTCATGCCATTTTTTTCATTATATGTTGATGTTTTTGAGGTAACCACAAAAACACCCATTGCGATCCACCAAATATGACCCATACCTACTTTTCAGTATTGCTGATCACTTGAATACTGGCTGAGGACTCTAACTTAGTTGCAGAGTTATTAGGACTTTAGTTGAAGTATTAATGCCATGTGAGGCCACCAAACATTGAGTACATTTGCATAATCTGGTGAGATATGTGATCTCAAAAAAGAAAGAAGAAGAAAAGAGAAAGTGAGCACAAAGGAATATAAAGAGAGCATAGTTTTTAGCCTATCTCTAGGTTGACTTGTTTAATAGTTTAGAGATCTAGAGTTTACAGTACTAGACTACGTGTAACACCAGATGAGTGTGAGCCGCCAAAATTAATCCATTCAACTCAGTTTCTCCTAGCTAAGCCAAAAAACCAGGGTCAAACTACAGATTATTTTCTGCTTTATCCCTGAGGGAAGAAGTTACCTATCCTAATAGAAGTTTTATCAAAGGTAAGTATGAACTATAATTGTAAGTCGGTTATTTTCACTTGGATCCATTACCTAGGCTACTATCACTTCACATTTGTCTGGATCTCTAAATTTTTGAAATAAGAAAAGAAGAAACCTTTTGGTTACTTCCATTATTTTTCACTTTTTGCTAGGGACTAGCAAAACTTAGGCATGGAGGCATTTGATAAGTCCAATTTATTGGACATTTATTTGGCTTAAGGACATATGGAGTACGTTTCCTTGTGGCTTAATGGATTAAGCTAACTATTAATTAAGCTTAGCTTACGAATATTTTTGTGTCTGCTTTGCAATCTAATACATACTTTTATGCTTCTTATTTGATATGTGCAGGTAGAAAGAAATGTAACTGGCCATGAATATGATTAGCACTTAGAATGAGGGGTATGCCTATAATTACCCGTTACCGTTGCTCCCTCCATGGGCATTCAAATGAAGTAGTTATGCACCTGCGAAGGGAAAGGTAGAGGTTGTGAATCAGGAGAGGGATAAGAGCTACGGCTGGGGATCTAGCCAGGATTCCCTTCGTCGGGCATCACCTCCAACCGCACCATCGTGGACCCTGTGTGCACCAGAAGCAGAGCCTGCACTGTGGCCCTCTCACTGCCCTCTCACCCCAGCCAACCATAGCGCGCAACACTAACCCCTCTCGTGCATGCAGTGCCATCCCGTGCGTGCACGCCAGCGTGAGGCTAGCACTTCCGCTCGCTCTTGTCGTAGCAGCAGTACCTCCATCCGCGCCACCCGCACCCATTGGCACTACTCACCTGGCGTGCAACCACAGTAGCAACCGATCCCCGCGTGCAGCCCCTCATGTGCCCACAGCAGTGCAACCTCCTCATAATAGCATCCTCTCACAATGTCCACACTATCCACTACAATTGTGCACCTTCCTCCCTCGCTCACAGTAGCAACACCATGCTAAGAGAATAGCCGCATGACCTCCCTACAGCCTTCCTCTGTCTCCAGCAAGCAGCCGGTCGCACCCTCTCCTCTCCTCCTTCAAGCTTCACCAACAAAGAACCCATTGACCACCGCGAACACCTCCATGCAGCCATCACCACATCCATCCGTTCGATGCGCTGTTGACTCCACTGCACTCACCTCAACTCCACGAGCTCCACCACAGCATCAGAAATGCTGACGGCAGTCCACGCACATGTGCGGAGGAACCCACCATCGATTGTGGATAACCTGCCACCCGACGACCTCCGACCACCTTTGACAACGCCACCACCACCATTGTAACCCTCTTGGCGGCCTCGACCTCCTCTAAGCACAGCACGGCCATTCGTCCCTCCTCCTCGCACACACAAGGGCTTCAAATGCCCTATTTTTGCTATAGTTAAACCCACATTAAAATTTACATTTGGTGCCATTGGTGTGGAAGGATTTAAGGATTTATTATTTTTTTAAGTTGAAATTGCATGCATATCCTCTCATATTCACTTTTATTCCCTCATGCACTCACACTCTTTAGATTTCATGATCTATTCCATGTGTGCATGACATAACTTCAGGAAATAATCTTTGAAATAATATTTTCATGATTTTATTAGGCTTACACCTCCCTATGGATACGACATCTTTTCTGTGGTTTAAATTGGTATCTATTTTAATATTTGATTGAGAGATTTCCACCACATAAATTACGACGTAAATCATTCTATTGCTAATTTAATCAAGTGAATTTCTCTCTATCATGTTGCCTCCCTAGCAACGATGCCAAAATGACGAACGAGATTTTGTGTGAAAAAAAATCGAATTGGGAAAACCTAATCGTTGCAGTTGAGAAAATCTATTTATCAAATAAAATAACCAAAACTTATGTGAGTCCCAAGTTGTAGACAGGGAGGCGAACGTTTGATTTAGAAAATCTGCATTTGTTTTATTTATTTTTGGTATTTTTATCTTTTGTGATTTTTTTGGGTATTTTATATAGCAGGAAATCAGGTGAGAATTATTCTATCTAATCTAATCTACTTGCATAATATTAAAGAGAAAGAGAGAGAGAGAGAGGAAGATAGAGAGAGGGAGAGAACAATTTCATAAACATGTCAATGTTTATTACACTAATTGTAAAAAATAAAATTACACTAGAAAGTAGTAAAAGGTAGAAAGGAGAGAGAAATCCCCCTCGACGGTTGCTTGGAGGATGACTCGCTCCATCGATGCTTGAACTAAGAAGGTGAGAAGCTAGGGGAAGGAGGATGGGGCAAGACGGCGTCACAGCGAGGATCTTCTTCTTGAACAGGGGTGAGAGGATAGCCATGGGTGCTCCATGAATAGGAGTGAGAAGAGGGAAAAATATTTATTTTCTAGCTCTAGTGGAGCATCCCAGGCTTGGGACAAGCTGTTAGAGCTTTGGAGGAGGTGTAAAGAGAGTAAGAAGAGATGAAGGTGAAGGGAGGGGTGTAGGGGCCCTTTTGTAGGTGAGAATTGGGGACAAAAAGGTTAAGGCCTTGGAATTAATGGTCAGGCCTTTAGTGACGCATGCAGTCATTGGTGAAGGAAGAGGTGGCCATTGGCAAGTGGAGGAAGGTGGACCCTTTGATTTTGATCGAACGACCTAGGATCATGTGCATGCCAATGTTTAGATCGCGTGCTAGCATTTTAGATTAACTACAGTCATTGGATCGTGAATCAACGGCAACGATCACATGCCTCGCATGCTGCTAAGAAGGTGCATTACATCCTGTTTGTGGATGTGCGTTAGATCAGGCGTGCTCATCCAATTCTCATCCGCTGCGCCATGTTGCTACTGTTGTGACCGTGTGATTGTGATCGCACAGCTCAATTTTGTAATGCCTCCTCTTCAACAAATTAAATCCGCTCCTCGTGCATCGAATGTCAGCCTCGTGTTGTGCGTAAGAGCTTCGACTGCTTCGCTATCTCTGCAGATGGTCACGTTCCTTGCTTTTCCTCCACGTGCTCTTAGCCATTGGATGAGGATCCAATGACTGAGATCGTACGATAGATGCATCTTTGAGAATGTGAGGGTGCAGCGAGGATACATCTCATTCGTTGGATTGAAGTACAACGATTGGGATTTGATGAAGCGTGGATGAAGGGAGGGCAGCGGTGGCTTACGAGTGATCTTGAGCTACTGGGATGGTGCCACATGGCACCATCTGAGTCATCCATCTTCTTTTGATCGTAGGTGGTGCCACGGATGTTGAAACGAATCAATTTTCGCACCATTGGGCTGTAATCGTCGATTCAAACCCATCCGTATGGTTGGATTTGTCATCTGAGGTTTGGATTTTTACCACCTTGGCCCTTAGCCTTTGATCTTCTATGGCCTGTACAAGATGCTACAGATGTCGAATCAAGGTAATTTTGGAGGTGTTGGACTTCGATCATTACCTTGATTCATGTCCATATAGTCAAATCTTCAATTTGAAGCCCAGAATGATATCACTTGTTATAACCGGGCATCTAGCATCATTTAAGACGTCTGGGAAGCGGTCCAGACATTTAGTTGCCTCTTTGATCGGACGTTTTATGTAGGTGCTAGGGGTAGTCGTATCAAGAGCATAGACCCTACGCCTTGTCACCTTTTCTACTCCAACGTTCTCAACATTAGTGAAGGTTTTGATATTCAATTGACATCTAATGTCTATAGCATTGAGGTCCTCGTCAATGCTAATGTTCTTTCTAAGATCCTTGGTTGTCCCTCCTCTAGTCCTACCTACCTTGAGTTGCATCATGACATCTTCTAAGGTCATTAGGGAGGCGTTGATGACTCCTGAATCTTTTGACTTGGGCAAGCCCACAAAGTCGCCATATTTTCATCCTCTCCTATGGTTCCTCAACCGTGTATTTCTTTAGAACTTCATGTCCAAATCCACTTCTTTTGAAAATTGTCTGAGTCCCATGCTCAAGGCTCTATACGCCTTTATGACCAATTGGGCATTCAATTGGAACCACTTCATCCTTACCTTCATGGAGATGAAACGCATGAGTGTTTTCCCATTTGGTACTCTTCTCTCCCATATCTTCCTGCATTTTAATGTCTCCATGGACATTAATCATAAGTAGTTCATCTCTCATGTTTCCTTTTTTGGAGATTTCACCTACTCTAAAATGGAATAGTAGCGTCAAACATGTCAGGATCCTCCTTAGGCAACACCTTCCTCGTCTCAGCGTCCTCCTTCTCAGGTTGGTCCTTCCTCTAGTCCACCTCCTTACTCTCCCTACCAGCATTTTGATGCTTACTGCCCATCTCTAGTTTGACCCTCTCCTTCGTTCTACGACTCAGAGTGGCCCTACCTTAACAGGCAATTTAGCAGACATGATAGTTTGGAAGTCCAGGATGTGATAGACAGCCTCTCTTTGATGATGCATCTCTAGAGAGAGACAGGACAAATGATGATGGACCACGACACTCAGGTTTCTGCGTACCTGAGTAGGTAGGGCCAATTTTTGAATCAGCTTGGAGAGCAGATCCACTCGATCACTGTTTGTGACCACAAACCGCCCCAAGGCCGATGTTTAGCAGTAGCAGCAGCTCCTCATTTGAGTACTTCAGCACCATCCACCTCCAGACAAACATAGCATTCTAGTTCCTTAGTCTGGTAGTCGTCCCATGGATCTATAAACCTTTAGATCTCTCCAGTTTCAAGATGTAGATGACACTTCTCTATTGCAGGGCCTAACACTAGCATGCCTCCATTCTCTCTAGATGATTTTGATATCGATGTGGAGTTTCCATTGGATATCGAGACCATCCTTAGTTTCCTTTAGATTTTATTTCTTATGTTGGCTTATAGTACATTATATTTTATTTTTGTCTTTAGATTGTGAACTATCTTGCTTTGTGGTACTTTTATTCGTTATGTGAGCATTGCAGTTTCTTTATTTGAGATATCTTGTTCTATAAATATTGTTGCTTCTCTGCTTATTGAAAATGAGATATGTTTATCTGCATTGCTTGCAATTCTATTGCATAGCAGCGTGTCATGAATTGCATGAGTATTTCAATAAGGGAGAGCACCATCTACTTGTCAATCTCATTGCTTAAATTTTTTTGCCAATAACAAAAGGGGAGAAAAATTCATGCATACTTAATTATAATTTTGTTATCATCAAAAAGGAGGAGAATGTTAATACCCTTGTTTTGATATAACAAAATTATGTTGACTAACCATTACAGGTCAAGTCAAATTATAGCATGGATGCATCCACATCAACATTTATCAAATACATCAAGGACGAAGAGGACTTGAAGACTTTTTAATTTTATTGAGTCTAGAATTATGTACGGAACCTCAATATGAAAGCAAGCATAAGGTTTCATTTTTCGCAAAAATCATTCTCTTTTAAACCTATGTCAATTCTACTATTGATCAACCAAACTTTCTTTTTGATTGACCAAACCTTGATTAGCCAAATTATTGTCTTAACCGATCACATACTGTTTGGTCACTCTAAAACAGGTTTTAAAATCGTTGTGTTGTAGTATAGGTTGAATCAGTGTGATAAACAAATAAAATTTATACTTGAATATCAGAAATGAAGTCCGAGGTCATTTGCTAGGAGTAAGTACGGAATTCACGCGCTAATCTCAACAAATAATGTAAATGAGCACATTTGATTACTCAAACACTAATATGTAATGTATGGCATGAGTATATGAAGAGTCAAAAATAATTCTAGACAAAATAATGGTGATTTGGATCACCAATTACTAGTTTAACACATATAGCAATTACTCAAATATATTCAAATGAGGGAACATATACTCAGATGTTGCTCAGTGCTCCTCTTTGATTTTTCTTTTGTTGTTCTTCTTTTTTTGCCTTCTCTTCTGTTGGTTTGCTCTTCTTCTATGGTTCTCCTCTTCTTCTGCCTTAGCTTCTCTCTTTCTCTGCTTCTTCTTTTGCCTCTCCTCTTCTTCTCTGTTCCTTCCTGCTTTGGCCCTTTCGATGCACCAGGGGAACTCACCTCTAAAATAAACTATGTCGAGAACACTGAAGATCTAAACACCCTTAACCCCACACTCTCTCTCTTGTTCTTTCCCTTCCTTATCTTAGGGATAACCTGGCAATCATGTATCGGATTAGAGTGCACCCAGGACCAAGGTTGCCTGTAGTGGGGTAGCAGCCGAGGTGTGCGCAAGCATGGGCAGGTATATGGGTCAGACCAAGCCCGTGTGCAAGGTGTAACGGGCGAGGCATGTGAGGGTAGCGAGGACCTCACCCTCGTGTTAGGAGATAAGCCCTATGCAGAAAAATGTAATAAGGTGCTTCACCCAATTTGTCCCTCATGATGTGGGACTAAATGTCCCCAATTTTCTTAACACCACTAGTAGCTAAAGGTCATTCGTCAATTGAAGCAGTTGCTGCTATGCGCCTTTCAATTGATGCTCCAGATCAGTTCCTGGGAGTAACCTGCATCACATGGAGTGGACGCCTAGAGCGTGTGTGGCCTCGAGCTCGAAGAATAAGACTGGAGATGAGCAATGGTAGCGGAGCTCCGATGTTATACCTGAAACATGAAATACGGGCTAAAAGCCCTGGTTAAAAGGTTCAATAGCATCGCTGTGAGGCGAGGAAGTGAATGGCAGTGTTTTCATGGTGTTTCGTGAAGTGTGGAGGTGGAGCGAAGGCAGATATGAAGGTCTGGAGGTGGGTTGCTCATCAGGAAGTTTAGGAGGAGGAACCGACGCAATAGGAGAGGGGTTTTATAGAGGGTGGTGCGGCAGAGCTTATGATGGTTTCGGTGAGGTGGATGGAGGTGTGTAGCGGTGGGGATGCCTCATCAGATGTTCTATCAGAGACGGAGAAGATGAGGGTGATTCGTGGTGTCGAGGGGTCTTCTTGGGTTTTTGGGGTGTAAAACTAACCTAAGATGCTAAACTAACTAAACCCTAATCTAATAGACGAAAGAGGGGAGAGATCAACTTGCCAGGGGTACGCCGGTGTCAGGGAAGAAAATGCTCTGGTGGGTGGTAACGGCGATGACGATGGAGGTTGGGGAGCGCTCGATGGTATGGTGCAACGTGGAAGGAGAAGAAGATGAATCCGCCGCTGGTTTTGAGGACGGACGATGAGGGAGATCGGGAGGAATCATCAGATGTTGAGGAGTCTCTCGGTTAGAGAGGAGAGATGAAATAAAGGTGTTCCATGCCAAAATCGAGAGTGGAGAGGACGGGAAGGCCTTGGGGATCTTTATATAGGTAGTAGAGGGCAGTTGAAGCTTGGAATCCAAGCTTTTAACCTTGCAAGGTTCACCAGAGTAGGAAACCAAAATCTCTCATGTGTTCGCATGAGAGATTAGGAAGGAATTGATGCTCAAGAATTGGTTTGATTGGAAGAGAATTTTAAGATGGATCTCTGGTTCAAATTTGAGGAAGTTTCATAAATCAATCAAGGGGAAATCCTTGGTTGATTGTCACAGGAGCTTTAGGATTAGGAGTTCATGTGTGGCGGGGACCCTTTTGTGAAGAACATAAAGAAGCTAGGGGGCTTTTTGTGAGGAATTCAAAAGCTGAGGGCTATTGGAGATAAAGAAAGTCAGACTTGGACTAAAGTGCAAACTATGTCGAAACAATCTCAGATTGGGCCTAAATTTTGATACAAACCTAATTTGGACTTAAGGAATCTAATGGTGAAGTTGTATTTTGGTTTGGACCATGTTTGACTGGAGAAATTGCATAGTTTTCTGAAATATGGCAACTTTCCGTTAGTGATTCTGTTTTAGGTCAAAGCAGGTTCTGATGGTTAATTTGAAGGTACCAAGTCCTAAAGAATATTTTTCTATGAATTTTAGAGGGTTTAGGTGAATTTTATCCTGACCAAAGCCTCAGTTAATCAAGTGGGTCTATTTTAGGATTTTAGATGTCATTTAATTCTCGTAATGCGTGAAAACTCATTTCTGTCTGCACGAACCTACTTATTAGGATTTAAGATCATTTGACCTTTAATTAACCCCTGAAAAATCCTATTATTATTTTGTAATTGAGATATATTGTTAAAATTGCATTTTTACCCCTATTTTCTTGTTACTCTCTCAGATTAGATTTATAGTGAATTAGGGCTCTCTAGCAGTTATATAGGAGCATTGATTTCATGATTGTGACTAATTAAAGCTAGATATGGTTGATGATGACGTTATTATCACATACCTCTAATGGTCATATTCTCTTTTGATTAATCAACCCTTTTGTTTTAATTGATCAAAAGTATTCCAACGATCGAATTTCTTTTGAAATCTTAGAGTCAATCAAATTACCCTTTTAATCGATCAACATTGAATCGATCAATACTTTGATTTAATTGACCAAATATAGTTTTGATCAACCAAACATTTATTTTGATCAATTAAACCCATGTTTCCAGAATTGTTGAAAAACACCTATAAATAAGACCTTCGATCCCCCTCTTCAAAAGCACATCTCAAGAGCTTTCAAAGAGAAAAATATACATACTCTATTACTTTCACATCTTTATGCCTATAACTATTGCGATTCAAAGCACGCTCCCTTGCAATTCAAGAAAGCGTGATTTGTTTTTAAATATTATTGAGGTTCCATAGAAAATATTCTTACATTTTTCTATTCTATGTTCTTGATCTGGGAATCCAAGTTGTATTGGAAGTCTCGTTGTTCTTCTCTTGGTTAGGTGTAAGAGAAGATGTTTGTAAGAGTTTGTGCCACCCTCATTCAAGTGGTATGTGATAGTGGATTTGACTAACATCGACTAGTCAAGAAAATCCTAATCTAGGAGGCTTCGGTAGTGTTTTCACCTGGAAGGGTTTCCACTCTAAAATCAGGTGTTATATTTCTAGTTTGTGCTTATACAGTTTTGATCTGTGGTGAATATTTTTTAGTTCTATTTTACATAGATGTTACACTATTCACCCCCATCTAGTATATACTTGATCCTTTAGGCTCCACTCGCACTCACATTTGTCTCTTTTCTTATGTGTGTCTTTCCTGTCTTTAAGCTTAGGAGTTTTCTCTTCTATATATAAAGGGCTTATGAACACTCTAGATAGGCCTATGTAAAAGATATGCCTATTGGAATAATTATGGCTGACATTAGTTGCAACGAATTTCTTAAAAATCATGTAACTTGTCAGACAGTGCAAGCTAGTTGGCATCTGATTGTCCGACTAGAATAGTGTCAGTCAACCATTCTCAAGGATAAGTTGATGCCCTAAAATAGGTGGAAGAGGCCCTAGTTAGTCTTTACAAGCAAGTTGATCATTGATTGGCTGGGGGTGTACTGCTTAGTGGACTAATGGTCAGCTTGCTACAGAAGTATTATATGTTCAGAGTTCTTGGAGTTGGGATTTTTTACAATCAGTCAATGCCTGCTATAGTATCACCCAACGCCTTATAACAGTATGGGTTAACTGATGGTTGTCTCCCTATAAAGTTTCTCTTAGGAAATTGAACCCTGATTAATAGGGTAATTAATGTGTGTAAGTCCCTAGGTTGTAGCCATTGCTGGCCCAACGTTCAACTACTGGTTGACTGTTGGTCGTACCTTACATGGTAGTCAATTGGTGGGCTAGTCAGCCAATCAACGAGCTACTGATGAGCTGGTCGACTAATAAATACATATTTATTTGTGATAAAATTCCTATTATGTGGGTTCCTAAACTATTGAGAAGCATTTAGCATTATAAATAATGCATAGCATCCATCATCTTGCATTTTTTTAACTTATATAAAGTGTATAATAATTTGTCTTTTAATGGCTAGAGGGCAAGGAGACACATCTCTAGGCTTTAGATGGAAGATCCGACCGTATGAATGTGATCAGGCTGATGATTAGAGTCCAATGCCTTCGAAATCACCCCGACTGAACATGTGTAGCATTAGCTAGAAGCCACTGAAGATCGATAGCTAAGGGATAGGAGGCAACAAATCCAGATCTCAAATGACAAATCCAACCGCACGGATCGATTTGAGTTGACAAACACAGCCCAACGTCATGAAGATCAACCCGATCGGACATCTGAGGCATCCCTTACAAATGTTTGAAGATGGATAACTCATATGGTGCCATGTGGTGCCATCTTAGTCACCTAAGATTGCCTGCAGCTCCTCCTTTCTCCCCCGCACCATTAATCCCAGCTGTTGGATCAAGATCGAAGGGCTGTGATTAAACCACAACACACCTTCACAAAATGTAAAGGGCTAGCAACACCCACTCTCAATCGTTGGATCCCCATCCAACAATTGAGCACTCGCCACATTGCTTGCACCTTGCCTAAGCCAAGACCAAGCTTGGTCATTGGATCTTCATCCATTGACCATGAGCGCATGACCATTAATACCAATTCAAGACACAAAGGTGCTCTCAGCTCAACAGTTGAGAGTGTTGCTCTCAAGGCGCAGACATAGATTTGAATCTCACGAGCACTTGCTATTTCTTAATGTGAGAGGAGCTGTAAATTGGATTGCTCGATCAGAGATGAGCAGCGCTAAAGGTGGCCATGCGATGCGACAGATGAGCAGCGTTAGAGACACGCATGATAACGTGCAATTGGACACACGCTTACATGACCTGAGAAGAGTGGAGAGTGCGATCTGAGCCCTTTAATGTAGATCCAATGGTGATGGTTCTCTCCTCATGATCTCAAGGAGTGATCCATGCATTTTGAAGGCATGCATGACGTGTGATTATAGCCTTTCATCCACGATCCAACGGCTATGATCCTTTCCCACGTCGAGCGTGCGTGCTTGAAGGAGAGCAAGTGCATGATTTGAGGGCGCTCCTTGGTCGTATGATCATGATCTGATGGTGCACCTCTTTCCTCACAGATCCACTAGCTGGGAGCTCTTCTTCATTGGTAGCAGGTGTGTGAAGCATGGGTGCATGTCCCATCCATGTCCTTTACTCCTTAATGTCGAATTTAGCCTCTCCCCCCACTTATAAAAACCTCCTTCACCTCCCATCAATCCTCATCTCTACCTTTGCTAATCCCACCTCCTCTAGAGCTCCAAAAGCCATCCAAGCTCCCAAGAGCTCGCTCCCAAGCCATTAAGCCGCCTATTAACTTAGCTAATCCTATCCTCCACCAAATATTCGTCTTGCTCCTTAACCCCTGCATAGGTGGCCTAAAAGCTATCCTCTCACCCCCATTTAGGTAGTAGATCACCACCATCACCTCACCCCCTTTCCTATAGCTTGGTTATGCCATCCTCTACCTGGATTCCTCCTGCACCTCATCCAGATTGTTCTGCATCTCACCTCCTTCATCCAGCCGTTGCCAAGCATTGTCATCTCGCCTGACTGTCATTTCAGGAGACTCTTCTCACCTTCCTTTCTCTTTTACTCAGGTTATCATATTTCTGTACTTTGTTAGTTGTAATAGAACTTTGATTTGCAATATATCTTATTCTCTCTCTCTCTCTCTTTTGCTTTAATTATCTATAAGTAGATTAGTTAGCTAGATGTAGTTTTCACCTGATCTTCTGCTATTAAAATACAAAAAAAAATTACAAAGGCGAAAAATACCAAAAATAAGTAAACCAACGCTGATTTCTTCCAAATCAAACATCACCTCCCTACATTTGACCTAGGACTCTCCATCCCATTTATAAATATTATCTGATATGTCAAAAAATTTCTATGAAAATACGACACACGGGTTTCTCTCTCTTGAAACCCAAAACCCTGATTTTCTTTGCATGAATTTTTTGACTATCATCCACCAATAGCAAAACTAGTTGGTGCCCTACACTTTTTTGCATTTCTTTAAGGCATTTAAAGCTTGGGTTAGGTTTTCTAGGTTGCTTAACAAATACCTAAGCTAATTAATCTTATTTTAGGGCTCTTTAACAATATTCTATGGAATTAAAAAGCAATAAGAAGATTACAGATTACATTAAATAAAGACTATCCTAGTCCTTAAGATTTAGCTCCAAAGCTTCTTCCTTCAAGTGCTCCTTGATGCTTTCATTTATCATCAAGCTCCTCCATCTTCAAGGATTAAGAGCTTGAGCTCCTCCAATGCTTTGTAATCAATTTCACTAGCCTAAGAACTAAACACTCAAATGCAATTGTTAAATACAAAATATTTTGTTATCGTCAAAATCAAGGATCAAGGTGCATTTCCACCAACAACAATCTCTAGAGTGAATTTCCATCTCTCCTCAAATTGGATACAACAGTTGGATATCATGATAGTTATTGATGACTTATCAAAATCTTCGATCCAGACCATTTTGATCCTTCGATACCCATCATCACTATATTCAACATGGCTATAGCACATTATCCCAATTATACTGAGGGACCCATCTAATTGTATTAGTGTGTCCACATGGTCTGACATTTAGATTCGATTCACTGATCAAGTGATTCAACTCAAGTTGGTTCACTCAGGGCACATAACTCTAATAAATTCAACATGTGGTCACAGAGTCCTAATTAGACTCAAGCATTAAAGAGAAGAAGATGGTTCATTGGAAAGGGATATGGACTTTGTTCTTGTCCCAATGATATAAAGAGATATTATAAAAAATATAATGCACGGAGGAATGATAGTCATTTGATGGGATTAAACTGTGGGAGTAATATTATCCTTCAGTCTGAAGGATTTATAGGTATTTCTAATACATAAGGGAGATGCAGTGCCATAATTCATGAATCCTAAATGCTTCATTATTGGTTTAATGACACCAATAATGATTTTGGTGGGTTCCTTCTTGAAGAAAAATCAAATATTATTTAAAGAGCTAAATAGTATTTGATATAAACATTTAATTGGACTTAAAATGTTGGGTCTTGATCCAAAATGGTTTGGATAAAAATTAAATATGCTTTAGCAAAGCCCAATTAGCTAACATTAATGAAGGGCCAATCAAACAATTATTCAAGTAGGAATAGATCCAACCATTGAATTTGATCCAATGGTTTCCATCATATTAGGATGTGTAGGAATCCCTATAAATATCTTCCAAAGGCAAGCTCAAAAGACCCATAAATATCTCCCCTTTTTTTATGTTGACAAAATATGCGAAAAATTTTGTTTGAAAATTTGACTTTTCTCTCCTTTAATATATGCAGTCATTAATAAAGAACAATTTTCAAATCACCCCCTTTTACCTTATCCCATAACTTGCTCATATCCATCTCCATTATTACTTATCCTCTTTTTCAAGTCTGGAGTTTCTTCCTTGAGTGATTAATTTTCTGTCTTCAGTTTCTCATTCCCTAAAGTCGCCTCCTCTTTCATCTTAGCAAACTCCTTGTTTGCTACTATTAACTTCTCACTAAATTTTCTTGATTTCTTAGCCTCCTTTCTACTTTTCTTGACTAGCATAACTACTGTATTGAACTCATCCATTAGCTCCTTACATGTCATTCCATCATCTAATTCTTCTTCATCAGAACTCACACATCTAGTTGATCTAGTCCTATGTGATGCATTATTTGTTCTTCTACAAGGACTATTCTCATTGTTCATATCATCCCAAGATGAATCTTGTACTATTGTCAGATATCCACACTCTAATTCTTCACAAGGATAAAAGGAATGTTCTCTAACTATAGGTATCCCATAAACTAAGCTAAGTTTGTTCCATACCTCTTGAGAAATTTTTTAGTCAGCAACCTTATCCATGATAACTGGTCCAATAACATAGAAGATAACATGCATGGCCTTGTCATTTATCACCATCCATTCTTCATTATACATGTCTCCATGTCCTTCCACCACAGCTTGCCATAAATCATATCCAATTGACATAATGCAAACCATCATTTTTACCTTCCAATGGTCAAAACTAAAATCTCTATTATGAGGTGGTCTGTCAAGTGGATAATTCTACTTGGATGTCTTGTTAGATTCCATAAGGACTGTTGATGATAGACTTGGGTCTTTTACGACCAATGTGAACAACTCTAATACCAAATGCTCCATTCTTGATTTCAATGGTGAATGGAAATAAATTCAAATTTAAAGATTTCTAAAAACTTATGTACTCAAAGTGCAAGTTGAATCCTATATCAAATTCTCAATTACAATATCAACTCTCAATATCAATATCCTCAAAGTAGCAAACTACAAGTAACACCAAGATTTTAGACTGGAAAACCCCTATGCATAAAAACCATCACCTAAGGTTGTCCCTCTTTAGGATTACTTGTGACCTAATCTAGTCACAAATCCACTAAACCAAGTTACTTATGCATGTAACCCAAACCATTATAATAATTGGTCCACGACTAATCAAACCTAAGCTTGTTCATAGGAAGCTCAACCCAAACTAGTTAACCAAGTGATACACCGACCACTTGTTAATGAACAACCTTAATGACAACCCTCCACTAACACCAAGTGACTACATGTCAATGCAAATCATGTGACCACACATGATAGATATAAAAATTAACCAAAGAAGTAAATGATATCAAATCAATATAATAATCCATTAGCTCAACAAAATGTATATCAAGCAATTCAAGTAACCACCAAGTTAATAGGAATGTTTATGATTCTCTATGAATTTAAAATCCAAAGGTTTAAAGTTTCCACACACGAGAAGCTATAATCAAATCTACATCAAGGTGACATGATTTCCTCCCTAGAGTTATCAATAATCTCTACACCTAGAGTCACTTTCGCCTAGAATCTCCTTCTCATCAATAGATTCCTCCAAAATCATCTTTCTCAAAATTTTAGTAGAGATTCCTTTAAGATCTTCTACAATGAATGCACAGGAATCACTTTTCTAGAATCTCCTCTTTCTAGGACTTAGAATCTCCTCTAATACTAGTTTAGTAGAATCTTGGCTAGAATCACTTCACTCATAATCACTTCCTCAAAATCACTTGGCTAGCTCTCACAAATCTATTAGAATATCATAATCGCACTAAAGAGCATAGAAAAAGAGAGGGAGAGGCAAAGCTTTGCTAATAAGCAACTTCAATTACTTTTGGTGTGTGTTGAAATGCCTCTACTTCACCTCTATTTATAGGTAAACCTTACATCTCAAAATGACTAGATGTTGACTTGTAATGGTTAAATATCATGGGTAAGTCGATCATTATCTTAAACTTAACATATGGGTAAATCTTGCCATAAAAAGGAACATTTTAGAGCAAATTTGAAACTAAAATATCTTCTTTAAGACTCCAATGACTTAGTAAATATGCCTATCTAACCAATTGAAACTTGACCAACTAGTTGGCAATGTCATTTTTGTACATAATGGCTAGTGCATTAAATCTTAGTATTTATTGATTCCCTAATTGGCTATGAACAAAAAACATTTTAAATTTATTTTCTCTTTGATATTTTCATTTTTTTGAATCAAATTCCTCTTTAATTAATTACACTCACTTCTAATTGTTGCCTAACTTGCAACATATACTTAAATTAACCTTTAACAAAATTTCTATACGAAAATTCATTTTTTTTTATTGTGATCTTCTCCACCATGAGTGTCAATTAACTTGTTCTCTTGAATTCTTGAAGTGATCTCCATATATCTGTTCGGGCAAAATCGTCATTATTTAAGAAATGCATCGTAGTAAAGGACAAAATCACTCAAATCATTTAAATTTGTATGCTCAGATTCAGGAAATAGAGTCTGAGATCATTCATAGGGAGCAATGATGCAATTTAAATTCACTAATCACAAGAAATGTAAACAATTGAAAAGCAATGATATTAAAAAATGATATTTCAATAAGATTAGAATAATAGTGCAAAAAGATCAGGTTAAAATGGTGATTCAATTTAAATTCACTAATCACAAGAAATGTAAACAATTGAAAAGCAATGATATTAAAAAATGATATTTCAATAAGATTAGAATAATAGTGCAAAAAGATCAGGTTAAAATGGTGATTCGAATCACCAAATTAACCCTTAAGTTTAAAGCTCACAACCACTTAAATATTTGAACAGTAAATCACAAGTATTAATTTTTGTCAATAAAGTTATTCAAATAACACCACAATAACCAGCAGTCCAGATGGCTTAAGAGGCACAAGGTCCTCTCCTCTTCACAGCAACAACCAAGGCTCAAGAACCTCGGACAAAGCCTCATAAAAGAGGAACAACAACACTATGCATGTGAGGCACAAGGGCCTCATGAAGCCTAAGGATGCTAAATCTTGAGAGGAGATAAGGGCACAAGAGCAAACCCTCCCCCCTTTCTCTAATTCTCTTTCTACTTTATTAACTCAGACCTAGGTGAACAGTACCAGGTAATCGGGTATATGTTAGAGGTCCAGATTCGCCTGTGAGGTGTAGCGGGTGAGGAGTGAGCGCATGTGTAGTGATTGGGACCTCACCCTGTGTGCTAAGATGAACAACAGCTATCACGAATTACTTTTATCCGCTTTTGGGGTGCCTCCCGTTAATGATGTGGGACTATCTTCCCACGTCTTCTTCGCACAGCAGCAACAGGAAAAAACACCTCCAATTGAAGGAGAAGGCATGGTTGTAGGTTCCAATTGACTGCCTGAGAAGAGTTCTGGAGTTCAGCCATGCATCATAAGGGTGGAGTCATGAGTGATTGTGGCTAGAGGACTGCAACCAAGGTCAGAGAGGTCGAGGGTGGCGGCGGAGTTCTAGCTATCACCTGAAAAGAAGGCAGCCTCTTGGCCACGTTAGAGATTGATGTGCATACATCTAATTAACCTAAAATGTCTATTAATGCATGTTCTTAGTGTTACATTAGCATCATAAATTGTAAATAGTGCATAACATGCATAATCGTGCATTTAGATCAAGTTGTATAAATTGTATAGTAATTGTCTCCTTCTTATGGTCAGGGATAGGGTGACTTTTTATCGAGGCCTCGAATCGAAGATCCAACCATACGGATCTGATCAGGGTGACGATTGGAGTTTAATGACTCCAAGATCGCCCTAATCGGATATCCATAGCACCAGATAGAGACTAAGGAATCCTAAAGAGCAAGGGCCAAGATGGTGTTAATCCGCACCTCAAACGACAAATCTGACCACATGGATGGGTTCAGATCGACGATCGCAGCCTAACGGCGTGAAAATTGGTCCAATCCAACATCTGTGGCACCATCTACAACACTTAGAAGATGGACGACCTAGATGGCACCACGTGGCGCCATCATAGCCGCCCAACACTGGCCGCAGCTTTTCTTCTTCACCCGCTTGATAAATCTCAGCTGTTGGATGTCCATCCAATGGCTGAGATCGTGCCACGCCACCGTTCATCCAATGCTCTCCTCTTCTGAAGGTGTAAGCAATGCTTGATCTCGATCGTCGGATGAAGATCCAACGGTCGAGATCGACCATGCGCGAATTCCTCTACATGCCTCAACTGCATGCGTAGCGCAGCGGTTAAGGCACTGCAGAGGTGGATGGCACGCGTTCGAGCCCGCATTCGTTGCGAGCGAGCGTGAGATTGGAGCCGCACGATGAAGATCCAATGGTGCTGATCGATCAATAGTGCCCACGCACAATCAGACGTGCGGTGCTTACGCGCGATCATACGCCGCGGGCGTAGGCAATTTAAGCTATCCGATCTCTTGATCGGATGGCTGAGCGTGCGTGAACGTGCATGAGTGTTGAAGGATGCAGAGGTGAGGGGGCACGTGAGCGGCGTGCTAGTCATCCACGTTCAGGCCTTTAGTGATGGATAAATCCGTCACTAAAGGTCCTAAATTAATGTTTTTCAAGTTGCAATGTCCAAAATGCCCCCACTCCTTGCAACTATAAAAGGAGACCCCTACCATGCTGATTTCTCATCCCTTCTCTCCCTCTCCAAAGCTCAAGAGAAGCTTGTCCCACACCCAAGATGCTCCTCAAGAGCTAAAACCAAGTTTTCACCCCCGTTCCGGAAGCAGATCTTGCAACGACGACGACGTGTTTCCTCGTTCCCGCTCCTCCTGCTTTGTCCTCCTTCTCACTCCGTTCCTCATCTTCCAGGCATTGTCTCGTCCAACTTGTCCTCTAAGAGATCGTCGAGGCGGAAAACTTCTCTCTCCCATTCTTTTTTCTACTTTCTAGAGTAGACTTTTCCTTCTTTCTAGTTTTAATAATTTCTCGCTTTCTAGTGTAATCATTTCATGCTTTCTTAGTTGTAAAAATATTTTGCAATATCAAGTGAATGTTCTCTCTCTCTCTCTTCTTGTCTATCCTGATTTCCTTGTGATTATTCCACCCTTTAAATAAAAACACAAAAGGATATAATTCTGAATTTTGATCGACTTAGCCTCCCTAAGTTCAGCCTGGGATTTCTTTACAGATTTTTCGATATAAATTTTATTTGTTGAATGGATTTCTTTGCTACTCGAACTATAATAATAGGTTTTTAGAACCAATTCCGATAGCATAGTAGTCCGTCGTTCAACATTTTGGCACTGTTGCCGAGGAGGCAACGATTTTTATGATCTTCTTTTTGCATTTCGCACACTTTACTGTCTTCTAACTTGCTTTCTCTTGCGTATGTTGTTTTGTATATACCTCTATCAGGGAATCGTCAAGCGGTAGATCGGAGTAAAGTGCAGTTGAAGACGACTATAAGTGCTCCCCATTCTTCTCCTTCCATAGATTTCATTTCATCACATTAAATTTAAATTCCAATTAACCTAGGTGTTTGCATAAATCCTAGGATTAGTTTGGTTGTTTGGATTTCCACTCACATTCATTTCACCCTTGCATATAAAAAAAAATAAAAGGATATTTTTGTGGGGTAATTCAACATACACACAACACACACCCACATTCAAGGCACTTAACCTAATTGATTTTCTTCTACTCAACCGGATTCTGATCTGTGGAATTGGTACACCTAAATCAACACATAAAAGAGTAGAAATCATTCTAGGTTAATCATTTTTATGTGCCTAACTCAGTGGTGTAATTGTGGCCAATTGTTTGAGTTGTTTGGGCTGCACCACTCAACATAAAATCAACTCACCAAGTAGCTTCCTCTTAGGGTTTTCAATCTAGATTCATACCAGGCACTCTACTTTATTTCTGATTTTAAAAGGAAATCAATCTTCACTCGTGCTTGAAAACCTAATTGGCCTCAAACTGGATTGAATTAAACCTAATTCCAAACTCTAAAAGCTACTTAAAGCAAGATTCGAACATTAAAATTTACTTATCACAAATAATCTTACTTGAAAATCCTAGTTGTGCACGTACTTATACATACTTAATTGATCATTAAGGGTACAACCCATTTTAAGGGCCTACCACATTCCATAAGCTCTACAATCCCAGGCATCAATAAAATCGAGTAGACGTTGGCCTTAAGGACTAATTCACTCTTTGGGGCCTAGTATGAGATTGTTTACAAATAACCTTCTTGTACTAATCAATTTGATGTCTAGCTAGGGGAGTAGCGTCAAACGATCATGGCTGTGGGGTACACTAGGAATCAGAGGCGCAAGCCGAATGAAGAACCTTCTCCCTAGTCCCTCCTTCTAATTGGTTGGATTGAGCAGACACAAGTAGAGTAAATCATTTATAATCTTAAGGTGGGTTCTAAGAGTCTGTAGATCCTTAGGCTACTCAACTTAAGGACAGACTTGTTTTGTTGTGCTGCAGGGTTCTTATCCTCAGTCCTTCCGACCTTTTCCTAGTTTATGCTGGGAAGAAGGTCATTGAATCTCTGATTGGAAGGACCACTAGAGTATTCTAGGAGGCGTAGATTGGATTTTGGCCAAATTGATCCCATGGCCGATCAATAGCCTCCTTTGCCATAGGATCCATAGGAAGTATTTCGAAGGCAGTTGGAACAAATGCAGAGAATGCAAGAATGGTTCCAGAGAATGCAGGGCGCTCAGCCCTTGAAGGATTTTTATGATCCTTCAAATTACGGGGAACATCCCAGCATCCAGATTCCTGCCGGAGACATAGAAATCAAGCCCCAGGTGTTATGCTTGATCAAACATTTTCATAGGCTTAGCTCTGAAGACCTGTTTCAGCACTTGGAGGACTTGACCACTTTTGTCCAGACCACCAAGGCACGAAACATGAATGAGGAGCAAATGATCATGAGGCTCTTCCCCCACTCTCTCAGGGATAAAGCCACTCATTGGTACAGGACTATAGGAAGACCAATTGCAACGTGGAATGAGTTGAAATCGACCTTTCTGAAGAAATTCTTCCCTGTCGGATGTACCAATGCTTTGAGATGGGTAATTACTACCTTTACCCAGCGGCAAGGGGAGTAGCTTCTGTTGCCTGGGAGCGATTCTAGGACCTATTGCGGAGGTTTACACACCACGAGGGGCTGAAATGGCAACTCGTGCAAATCTTCTACCACGGGTTGACTGAGCAACTCAAAAATCACGTGGATGCTTATTGCGAAGGCAATTTCCTCAACAAAGACGCAGATAGCATGCACGATTTTTTGAGGAGATGAGCAAGAATTCGATCAATCATGCCTCCATGGATACTTTTAACCGGTCCCAGTAGCCCAGATCGAATGTTAATGAAGTCCACGACTCTCATTCATTCGATATGGAATTGATTTGTAATAAACTTGATAAGGTGGACTTGATTGCTAAGAGAATGGAGGAGTGGATGGTTGGAAAGTCAATGAACAACTCTCGATCCAGTCAATCCCACAATTCAGGATTCCATTCATCATGAGCTCCTTCTGGATGGGTGTTCGTGAATCAACTTGATGCTGCTCAACTTGTAAGTCAGCATTATTCAGAACCCCATGGGTTCCAAACTGGGGCCTTTGATCCCAGTTTCTTTGATCCTTCCCTTTCTTTCTCTCCATCCTCACCCTATGAGGATGTTTGTGCTGTATAGGAGAATGTTAGATCCAACCGCTACTCCAATGCTTATAATCCAGGTTGGAGAAACCACCCTAACTTCTCATGGAAAAACCTGGGGCAGAAAACCCAATTTTGACCTAGCAACTATGCTCTGCAATGACTGATGGGTCAAGGTCATGTTTATACTCAGTTGCCCCCGAATCAGGTCAATCAGCCAGCTTGGAATGCCCGTCAACCCATAGGGTAGGTTGATTTGAACCGATAAATGGTAGGGATGCAAGGATTTATGCTCCAACTCATGCAACAAATGAAAACCTCACTGGACAACTTGCTAACTGGGCTCATAGCTAATTCTCGTTAACCCGAATCTCTACCATCTCAACCCATACCCAACCCACGAAATATCCTGAATTCGGGCAATCAAGCCCATGGGTACGGGAATCAGAGGGACCCACACGCACATGCTCAGGTGGTTGAGCAGGGTCCTTCCACTTCTTCTTTCGTAAATCAACAGTTCTTGGCTAATGAAGCCCCTCTAATCTTTCTTGACCCTCCCCAAGACCCAAACTCGTATGCATCTGCAAAT
The DNA here is from genome assembly GCA_037157565.1 of Thalassia testudinum. Lineage (NCBI taxonomy): Eukaryota > Viridiplantae > Streptophyta > Magnoliopsida > Alismatales > Hydrocharitaceae > Thalassia > Thalassia testudinum. The sequence continues at coordinate 26,897,317 of JAZHRO010000063.1, read as the reverse complement.
TCTGTTACCTTAAGGAGTGGTAAATAAACTTGGGATCCAAAACCACACTATTCTGATTTACCAAATCCTGAAGAACCTGAGAGAAAGGAGAATTCTGGAGAAGAAATCAAGGCTCAAGAACTTGATTTCGAAGATCTGACTCATGTTCCTTTTCTCGAGGCCTTGATTAGATCAAGGAAGAAGAAGTTTGTTGATAGTAATGAGGAGCTTCTGAATATTTTCAAGAATGTTGAGATCAATATCCCACTCTTCGACGCTATCAAGCATATTCTTTCTTACGTGAAATATTAAAGGATTTATGTACATAGAAGCATAAGTCGAGAGAATCTGTTCCAAGGAAGGTAGTACTCTTCGAGCAGTCTATTATCTTGCACCACCTCCCTCAAAAAAAGAGAGATCTAGGTGCTCCTTTGATTTCTTGTGTCATCGGAGATTACACTTTTGATAGATCACTGCTGGATCTAGGTGCATCCATCAACCTAATTCTACTTCTCTTTACGAGAAGTTTGGAGTAGGTGAACCTCAGCTGACTTCAGTAACGCTGCAGTTAGCAGACCATTCAGTTACAAATCCGCGAGGCGTTATTGAAGATGTTATTGTTAAGATTAAGGATTTCTATTTTCCTATAGATTTCCTTGTCCTTGACATAGATGTACCTGAAAATCTGAGGAACACGTCCATCATTCTAGGGCATCCATTCCCGGCTACCGCCAAGGCCAACATTAACTGTGAAAGCTGTAGCATGGAAATCGTCATCTTGGGGATCAAAGAATGGAATTGAATATTTTTAAGGCGATTAATAAATTCGAGGATTGTGGATTTATTGAGGAACTTGAGTACGATAATGTGAATATTGAAACCTGTATGATGGTTTCTGTATTTGAAAGTTCCTCCTCTGATGATGAATTGGACCCGCAACCCTCTTTGGCAGACCTGCCATCTTCTGAAGAGATTGATTTTGTTCACTCTCAACCTCTTCCTCTTGATGAGTCTTCATCAGCATCTTCCTTACCTTTAATCATCAACCCGCCCCAGCTTGAACTGAAACCATTGCCTGAGAATCTAAAATATCAATTTTTAGGACCACATAAGATGCTCCTTGTAATTATCAATGCTAAATTAACAAAGGAGCAGGAGACTAAACTGATTAAGGTCCTGAAGGACACAATGAGGCAATTGGTTGAACCATTCATGACCTTAGGGGGATCGAGTCATCTTATTGCAATCATAGAATATTTTTGGAAGATGGATCCCGCCCTTCTTGCCAGATGCAAAGGAGATTAAATCCAAAAATGCGAGAAGTGGTCAAGAAGGAGATTATTAAGTGGCTCGATGCAGGAATCATTTATCTGATTTCTGATAGTCCTTGGTATGCCTCGTGCAGATTATTCCCAAGAAAGCCGGGATTACCGTTGTGACTAATGAGAAAGGAGAATCTGTCACAACTTGTTCAGCTTCCTCTTGGAGGGTTTGTATCGATTGCAGGAAGCTAAACACGGCCACGAAAAAGGATCATTTCCCTCTGCCTTTCATTGATCAAATCTTAGAAAGATTAGCCAGGCAGAAGTACTTCTGTTTCCTTGATGGTTACTCAGGATACAATCAAGTTCCTATCCACCCCGAGGATTAGGAAAAAATGACTTTCACCTATCCCTATGGAACCTTTGTTTTCCGTAGGATGCCATTCGGCTTATACAATGCACCTGCGACTTTTCAAAGGTGTATGCTGCCATATTCTCTGACATGGTGGGAGAGCTTATGGAAGTCTTCATTGATGATTTCTTTATTTTTGGATAATCGTTTGACTCTTGTCTAGCTAATCTTGAAATGATTCTTAAACGATGCATCAAAACAAGACTGGTCCTTAGTTGGGAAAAGAATCATTTCATGACACAAGAAGTCATCACCTTGGGTCATGTAATCTCTGAATGGGGAATCGAAGTGGATAAAGCTAAGGTTGATGCTATTGCCAAACTTCCTCCTCCCACATCTGTTAAAAAATTCGATCATTTCTTGGTCATGTGGAATTCTACAGGAGATTCATCAAGGACTTTTCGAAGGTTGCTCATCCTCTGAGCAATCTTTTCGCCAAAGAAACACTGTTTGATTTCGATGAATCATACCATAAGGCATTTGATTTTCTTAAAACGGCAGTCACTTATGCTCCGGTGTTGCAACCACCGGTTTGGACAGCCCCTTTTGAGATCATGACCGATGCTTCTGATTACGCGGTCGGGGCTGTTTTGGGTCAGAAAGTTGATAGGAAGCCCTCTGTTATCTACTACGCTAGTAAAACTCTAGACGAGGCCTAGAGGAATTACACTGTTACTGAGAAGGAATTACTAGCCGTAGTATTTGCTTTGGAGAAATTTAGGGCTTATCTCTTAGGGTCTCACGTCATCATATATACCGACCACCCGACCTTGATACATCTCTTGGCCAAAAAGGATGCCAAACCTCAGCTTATTCGTTGGATTCTTCTGCTTCAAGAATTTGATCTTGAAATCAAGGATAAATTTGGGGTACAAAATGTGGTGGAGGATCATTTGTCGAGACTTCTAAGTGATTCTTCTCGTCCGGACATTCCGATTGTTGATACTTTTTCAGACAAAACCATTATAACAGTTTTAGGTGTCCAAATCTCGTGGTTTGCTGACATCATTAATTATTTGGCCGTTGGTCAAATCCCCCAGGATTGGACCAAGCAACAATGGGATAGACTCAAATCTGAGGCCAATTATTACTTCTGGGAGGACCCTGAACTATACTTCATCAGCTCTGATCAAATTATTCACCGATGCATTTCGGAGAATGAATTCAACAGTATACTCGAGTTCTGCCATGCATCTGCGTGTGGTGGACAGTTCTCCGGGAAAAAGATGGCTGTAAGAATTTTGCAATCTGGATTCTGTTATCCATCTTTATTCAAGGATGCCCAGGAATTCTTGAGGTCGTATTCCCGATTCCAGGCACTTGGGAACATAACTAAGAGAGATATGATGCCTCTAAACCCGATTCTTCCTATCAAAATCTTCGACGTTTGGGGTATCGATTTCATGGGACCCTTCCTCCCTTCATTTGGACATCAGTACATTCTCGTCGCTGTTGATTACGTCTCCAAATGGATCGAGGCGATTCTCACCCGAACTAATGACCATATGGTGGTCATCGATTTTGTCAAGAAGAATATCTTCAGCAGGTTTGAGATTCCGAGGGCCATCATCAGCAATGGCAGCACTCATTTCACTAATGCCCAGTTCCATAATTTGCTGGCAAAACATAGGGTTAATCACCGAATCTCCACACCTTACCATCCCCAGACGAATGGATAGGCCGAGATCTCCAATAGGGAGATCAAAAATATTTTGCAGAAAACGGTTAGACCTGATTGCAAAGATTGGACTCAAAAGCTTGAGGACGCTCTTTGGGCTTACCGTATGGCGTACAAAACACCCTTCGGCATGTCTTCGTTTCATCTGGTGTATGGAAAGGCATGCCATTTACCCGTAGAAATTGAACATAGGGCATTCTAGGCAATCAAGCAGTGCAATCTAGATCTGAGTTTAGCCTGGAAGACCAGCAAACTTCAACTATCTAAGTTGGAGGAGCTTAGAAATGATGCATATGAGAATGCCAAGATCTACAAGTCTTGGACCAAAGCTCTACATGACCAATTGATTTCCCGCAAGAGCTTTGAGCCAAACTAGAAGGTCTAGCTATTCGATTCTCGACTTAAGCACTTTCCCGGCAAACTTAGGTCGAAATGGAACGTCCCATTCATTATCGACCAGATATTTCCAAATGGAGCTGTTCAGATTTCTGCCCCGAAGACAGGTAATTCATTCAAAGTCAACGGTCAATGTCTGAAGCCTGTTATTGACCGTACTATTCCGGAACCTGCCTCAAACATGGTTGCTCTTGTGACTTCTTTGGTTGGACTTCGCCTAGCTGACATCATTAAACTCAGCAATTGTACAGTCTAACTCAAAGTTGACCTGCGCTTCATATTCAAGTGATATCTTCCATACTCTACCCTTCCTTTCATGTCATTTATTTTCAATGTAGACATTGCATCAGCTAGGCATGGGAGGCTAGATTCATTTCTGAATCACTTTATCAGCTCTGTGAAATTCTTGTAAATTTTATTTCTCTTCTTATATATACATAAAAAAATTGAATTAGGAAGGAATACTTGGACGTTAGGACTTTTTAATCTTAGGAAATATTACAATAGGATCTGAACAGTAAGACCCTTAAGGTCTTTGGGCTTAATCAGCCCGGGTATCCACTAAAATGTGGATTTATTTTTCGAGTCCTCACCATCCTGAATTCTATTTTAATTTGATTAAATTAGTTTAGGTGATAAGTACATGACTTATCAACTCACCCTCTGATTTGAGGGAACTTTAAGTCTAAGCATCTACATACTATCTTGACACTGACTTGTTGTTCGGTAGTTTTAACGAAAATTGGGTAGCTAATGAACCTTCTAGGGTGATATGGCTGGCAAGTTATTGTGGGTAACATCCCAAAGGTAGGTTGTCCAAAGTCCAGTCATTGGACCACTCTCTTTTTGCTTAGGTAAATCTCAGACCAGGGAAGACACCTATTTAAAAAGAAAAAGAAAGTTAAAAAGAAAAGGAAAAAGAAAAAGGAGAAAAGAAAGCAAAAAAAGAAAACAAAAGAAATAAGCCACACGTTACCGTACGAGTATGGCTGGTAAGTTGTCGGTGGTAATAGCTCATCGACCAGTTGTCCAAAACCCAGCTCAAGAAATGCACAAAAAATTTCCAAAACACTTAAGAAGAAGCAGAGAAGTAGAATAAGCTAGGGAGATATACACTAGACTCACCCTTGTGTTGACCCCATAAAAATAAAGGTAGGGAAAAAGCTACCAGTTGTAAAGATGCACCTTTAGGCGGAACTCTCTTTTTAAGGTCACCTAGAGGTGTAGAAACACAAAGTATGTTCTAATTGCTAATCAACGAGTCTATCACATTCACAATAAGATGCTTAGAACTTAGGGTTCTCATCAAATCTTGGGTGAGTTAAGTGGCCGTAGAAAATCACTCTTTAACCCTAAACTTAAAAATTAAAAAAAAAAGAAACGAAGAAAAAGTGAAAAAGAGATTTTCCTTTGAATAAGGTGAGGGCTTGAGGCGGTCTACATTTTGGCAGATACTTGGGTGTTGTTGTGTCTTTGAAAGTTCAGATCCTAAGTAAAAATTTCTTTATGTTGAAAATGATTTTTGCCTAAGTAATCCAACCTAATTCTTTTATCAGTAGCATGTAGTTTTTGCTAGGGACTAGCAAAAGATAGGCATGGGAGTGTGATGTGCATACATCTGATTAACCTAAAATGTCTATTAATGCATGTTCTTAGTGTCACATTAGCATCATACGTTGTAAATATTACATAACATGCATAATCATGCATTTAGATCAAGTTGTATAAATTGTATAGTAATTGTCTCCATTTTATGGTCAGGGATAGGGCGACTTTTTATCAGGGCCTCGGATCGAAGATCCAACCGTATGGATCTGCTCAGGGAAACAATTGGAGTTCAACGACTCTAAGATTTCCCTAATCGAACATCCGTAGCACCAGATAGAGACTGAGGAACCCTAAAGAGCAAGGGCCAAGATGGTGTTAATTTGCACCTCAGACGACAAATCCGACTGCACGAATGGGTTCCGATCGACGATCGCATCCTAATGGCGTGAAAATTGGTCCAATCCGACACCCATGGCACCATCTACAACACTCAGAAGATGATGGCCTAGATGGAGCCACGTGGCACCATCATAGCAGCCCAAAACCAGCCACAGCTCTTCTTCTTCACCTGCTAGACAAATCTCAGCCATTGGATGCCCATCTGACGGCTGAGATCGAGCCACGCCACCGCTCATCTAGCACTCTCCTCTTCTAAAGGCGCAAGCAACACTTGATCTCGATCGTCGGATGAAGATCCAATGGTCGAGATTGGCTGTGTGCGAATTCTTCTACGCACCTCAATCGCACGTGTAGCGCAGCAGTTAAGGCACTACAGAGGTGGGTGGCGCACATTCAAGCCTGCATTCGCTGCGAGCGGGCGCGCGATTGGAGCCACGTGATGAAGATCCAACGGTGGTAATCGATCAATAGTGCCAACGTGCAATCAGACGCACGGCGCTTACTCACGATCTCACGTGGGTGCGCGGCATGGGCATAGGTAGTTTAAGCTGTCCGATCACTTGATCGAATGGCTGAGCACGCGTGAAAGTGCACGAACGTTGAAGGGCGCGGAGGCAAGGGGGCGATAGAGACGTGCACGTCGGCCACGTTCAAGCCTTTAGTGATAGATAAATCCATCACTAAAGGTCCTGAATTAATGTTTTCCAAGTTGTAATGTCCAAAATGCCCCCACTCCTTGCAACTATAAAAGGAGACCCCTACCATATAGATTTCTCATCCCTTCCTTCTATTCTCTCCCTCTCCAAAGCACAAGAGAAGCTTGTCCCACACCCAGGATGCTCCTCAAGAGCTAAAACCAAGTTTTTGCCCCCGTTCCGGAAGCGGATCCTGTGACAACGACGATGTGTTGCCTCATTCCCATTCCTCATGCTTCATCCTCCTTCTTCCCGCTCCATTCCTCATCTTCCAGGCATTGTCTTGTCCAACTCATCCTCCAAGAGATCGTCGAGGAGGATAACTTCTCTCTCCCATTCTTTTTACTGCTTTCTAAAGTGGACTTTTCCTGCTTTCTAGTTGTAATATTTTCTCGCTTTCTAGTGTAATCATTTCTCACTTTCTTAGTTGTAAAAATATTTTGCAATATCAAGTGAATGTTCTCTCTCTCTCTCTTCTTGTCTATACTGATTTTCTTGTGATTATTCCACCCTTTAAACAAAAACACAAAAAAATATAATTACGAATTTTGATCGACGTAGCCTCCTTGAGTTCGACCCGGGATTTCTTTACAGGTTCTTCGGTATAAATTTTATTTGTTGAATGGATTTCTTTGCTACTCGAACTACAATGATAGGTTTTCAAAACCAATTCCGATAGCATAGTCATCCGTCGTTCAATAAAGATGCTCACGGGGTTCGCCTGAGTGTGGCGAGCGTGATGGTGGTTGTTTTGTGCAGTAAGGAGGTGTGTGCATACATGGCAAAGTCGGTGAAGATGCGTGAAGTTGGTGGAGTTCGGTAAGGGTATGGAGTGTGCAGAGGCCTTTGTCGGAGTGGAGGGAGATGATGGTGGTTGTGGTGGTGTTGGTGGTCGAAACTAAGGGCTAAGGGGTTGTAGGAGATCAAGAAGGGAAGAGGAAGAAATAGAGGGACTTAGAGAGGGAGAGAGTAGATGGAGGTGGCCAGTTATGATGGGCTGACACCGGAGAAGGAAGTGTTGACGATGAGTGGACGACAGAGCAGGGAGATGCGAAGATGACCAGTCTTTGGCTGGACACGGTCGCAATAAGAGCTAGAGAAGGCGAGTGGTTCAATTTGGCTGCTGATCAGCTTGATGAGAGGGGCAAAGGAGCTTGCCGGAGCTGAGGTTGTGGATGACCAGAGAAGGAGGAGGAGGGGATTTCTCGGTCAAAAACTCGCTAAGGAGCTTGGTTAGGCATGAGGGCTCCTTTTAAAGGCCTTAGGAGGGGGTCTAAACAAGAAATGTAGCTTGGAAAGCTCAAAAACTCAGGGAAGAAGATCCCTAAGATTGCGAGCATTTGCATGGCCTTCTCGATGCAAATTGAAGTCCAATCTGGGGGTTAGATCATAGAGGATCTCTCCAAGAATCTCCCTTCCAATTTTGGGAAGGTTTGATTGAGAATCGAGCGGGAAAACCTCGCTTGAATCTTGGCGGAGGTGCTTCGTTCACACCAATGGCGGTAGGGATCCTTTTGCAAAAATGATGATAAATTCAGGGACCTGATTGAAAATATTTTGTAAGTTAGGGGCTTAATTGAGAGGAATAGAGTTAAAATAGACTAAAATGCAAACTAAGTCAAGATGGACTCTGATTGAGCCCAAATTTTGGTACAAATCTAATTTGGACCCAAGAAACATGATGGCAAGGTTAAATTTTAGTTTTGACCAAATTTGACTAGGCAATTTATGTAAAAACCCAAATTAAGTTAGAATTGTGTCTATGACTTTATTTAAGGTCAAAATAGGTTTTAAAGGTCAAATCAAGGATACCAAACCTCATGGAAAATTTTTATATGAATTTTAGAAGGTTTAGATGAATTTTATCCTGACCAGACCTTTGTAATTTAAATGGGTCTGAAATTAGGGTTTTGGGTGCTATATTGGTTCTCGAAATGCGCAAAACCTCGTTCTTGTCTACATGGACCTACTTATTATTCCTTAGTGCTCATTTGACCTTTATTTCATACCTAACAAACCCCTTAGTTATTCTGTGTTCATGATATGCTGTTAAAATTACAAAATTAACCCTAGTTTCCTATTCTCTCAAAATAAAATAATGTGGGGTTGTAACCTTCGGATGGATATGTAGGAGCATTTATCTTTCAATTTTGACTAAAAGTGACTAGTTAAGGTCTTTGATGGTGTTCCCATAATACCCCAATGCCTAGATTTTGCTAGTTCCTTAGCAAAAATCCTATAGATCAAACTAGGTTACTAGGTTGATGTAACCGTCAGGATGCCTTACTGAGCTGTATCTCTAGAAATCAGATCGAAAAACCAACAATAGGCCTAGGGGTACTCAAGTACCAGCCAAGATCCAGACCTAACCATCTTCAGCCTATGTCTGGAGCGAAGGTTTCTAAGGCCTGCAAAAATTGGCTAGAGGTTCATTGACCCCAGTAGTTAAAGCACCTGTGTATAGACGTAACATGTCCAAGTTCAGTTTGCCAGTGTAGTTTTGTAAGAAAGAGATAGAGAAGGATTTTTCATTTGGAGAGTTTTCTCTCTTTTCATTTTATTTTTCCCTAAATCCAACCTCGAATTGGCCCTAAACATGGTCTGTATCGGATTCCTTCTCCCCACCATCAATCCTCGAAGGGTCCTTGGATTTCGATGCTTCAGGATAGCACTACCCATGGCAACCCCTAGAACCCTAGCTTTCGACACTTCCAGATAGTGCTACCCATGGCATTCTGTAGTTAAATTCATGCATTGGCAATTGACATTTTGAGATAATCCCACCCATGGCACTTGAATCAGTACAAGGTGCTTACATGCCCCGCTATGATATTTAGATATCCTAGGAGACAAGCACCAAGGAGATGATATGTTATTACGCATCTTCGAGGGAATTTCCCACCTCTCCGCATTGGGAACTCGTCCAATCAACTTGTGTTGTCGAGCCATTCATAAGCTAGATCTTTAAGATGGCTTTTTAGAATAGAACACTTTTGGCATGAGTTTTCTTTTTTAAGCGCACTGAACCAGACTTAGTGTGTTATTTTTGGGTGCTTAGGTGTCGTCAACGTTTCTGTGCGGATTTAAAGGCGTATTACGTTGCAGTAGAACCGACAAAACGTTTAAACAAATAATTTTATTACTCGAACAACTAGAGTATCCGAGGTCGAACACAGGGAGCAAACTCAGTACTTTGTAAAACCCAAGAATACAACTGTTAAATGCAAATATAATTGATTCAAAGAGTTTTTAAGAAAGATGTAAAAAAAATAGAATTAGACGTCTGATTTATGTATCAGACGTCTTAAATGTGATCTTTCTTTCTCTTTTTCTTCTTCTGCTTTGCCTTTCGGATCTCTTTGCAATCTTCCCTTGTCCTTCTTCTTCTTCTCCTGCGAAGACTTCTAACCTTTCTGTTTTCCTTCTTCTCCTGCGAAGACTTCTTTCTTTCTTCTTCTGTCTTGCTTCTCCTTCTTCTGCAGCCTTCTTCTTCTTCTTTGTCTTGCTTCTCCTTCTTCTGCAGCGGCCACGTCCTTCTCTTGCAATCAGTCTGCCTGCACAGGGAACAAAACCTAACCCTTCTCCCTCTACCCGCGCGTGTCTCTCTCTCAAGCAATTCACTCTAACCGCTCTACCAGAGCCACAGTCTCAATCGGGTCGGATCGTACCCGGGACCAGGTGCACCTGCAGGTGTGTGATGCGCGAGGAGTGCGTAGGTCTAGGTCGGGTCGGATCCGCCAGGTCCGCGTGGTCAGGCCGCGGACGAGGCGGGTGGGGTCAGTGAGGGACCTCACCCCTGTGCTTTCGAGGCAGTAAACCTATATCACAAAAACCCTTTATACCATACCTGTGCCTTGAGATTCCACGATGTGGGACTAAACGTTCCGCCCTTCCTTTGCGTGCGCCCGCAGACTCTCGTGTGCAATTGCCCACGCTGAAGGCCCTGCTGGTGCTCCTTGCTGAACTCAGTCACCTCGCAACACTTGCGAGAGTCTGCTGCACCTGCCGCCTGGGAAGCCTGACGCCTGCTGCTGCTCCAAGCTTCCTGCTGCTTCGGCTGTTAATGGCGGCCGGGGCGTTCACCTGAGCTTCCACAGAACGGCCTATTGGCCCAATTAGAATAGCTGGAAACCTTCGCCGTAGCACGGCGAAGGCGGTGGGTGATGCTGCAGGTTGCCGGTCGGCCTAGGCGTGCACGCCTAGGTCAACCTGTGGCCGGAGAAGGTGGGTTGTTCGGGGGGTGGTTATGGAGGTCTGGAGTGGCAGTTGTGGGGTGGAGCGAGTTCCTGGTGGTGAGGCGGAGCTCATGAGGTGCTTGGCGAGCCGTGTGGAGTGGTGGAGTGGTGTGGGCGGCTCGCCGGAGTTCGGTCGGTGATGTGGAAGATGAGGGTGGTCAGCGTCGGTCGAGGGGTAATCAGATGAGATAACAGGGGGAAAAGAGAGAGGATAGGATGGAGAGGAGTTCTAACCTAATTGTACGGACGAAAGGGGACAGAAGGTGGACAGCAGTACTTGCTGTCGCCGGAGAAGATGACGCCCAGTGGGGGAGAACGGCGGCGACGACGGGGCTGAGGCGGCGTGCGCTGGTACTGCGCGACGCGGAGGGAGGTCAGGAAGCTAACTCTGCCACTGGTTTTGTGGCAGAGCGAAGAGGGAGGGGAGGGGGGCTCGCCGGAGCTAGCTGGGGCATTTGGCCGAGCAGGAGGAGAGGAATTGAAGGGGGAAACTCGGCCAAATCAAGCTCAGCCCCTTCGGCCGGAGTTGTGGGTTCTTATATAGGCGCTGGACTTGGTGTGCAGGGCGTGAAGGGCACGTAATTGCCTGAGGTTGGTCGCCGGAGATGGAAAGGAGTTAGGATACCCAAATCTCTCGTGCGTTCGCACGAGAGATTGGGTTCACACCAACGATTGTAATTGACTTTATAAGGAAGGGAATTCCTCAGAGAATCCTCCTTCCATTTCTGGGAGGGAATCTCTGAGGGATTAGAGAGCAATCCCTCTCCGAACCTCGCCGGAGCTCGGTTCTGCCCTAGCAATGGCGGCAGGACCGGTTTGCAAAGGAGGCGAAGAACCTAGGGGGTTCTCTGCAACGGTATTCAAAAGATAGGGACCAATTTGTGATTTGGGTGTACTAAATTGCAAAGTAGGTCAAGATGACCCCTCCTTAGGTCCAAATTTTGGTACAAACCTAATTTGGACCTAAGGAATCCAATGGAGAAGTTAGATTTCAGGTTTGACCTCGTTTGACTGGATATTTTGCGTAAAAACCCAAATTAGGTTAATTGAAGAGCTAGGACCCTAATCTAGGTCAAACTAGGTTCCAAAGGCCAAATTAAGTGTTCTAAACCCTAGAGTATGTTTTTCCATGATTTATAGAGGGTTTACTTGCTTTTTGTTCTGACCGAAACCTTGTTAATTTAAGCGGGTCTGTTTTAGAGTTACCAAGTGTCTTTTAGTTCTTAGATTGCACATGAACCCATTTCTGATTGACTCAACCCACTTTTTATCTCATTTAGACCATTTGACCTATGTTTTGCCTCTAAGAAATCTTGTTTATCTACTGCAATGGTAAAATTGCAGTTTTAACCTTTATTTCATGTTTTCTTCTCAGAGCACTTGTTCCTTCAGTTAGGCCTTCTTCTAGGTTATGTAGGAGCTTTTATCTTCTTTATTGGGTCAAAATGAGCTAGTTATGGCTCATGATGAGGCTCTCATCATACCCCCATGCCTAGCTTTTGCTAGTCCCTTAGCAAAATTTCAAAGTTTTAACTTCCGTTCTAGACACTGAATGTTGTCAATAATGATAAGTGCTTCTCCTTTTTCTTTTGTGATTAGGTGGGAATGCCGACAATAGGCCTAGAGGTACTCAAGTACCAACCAAAATCCGGACCTGTTCCGCTTTAGCCTCAGTCTCTTGCAAAGGTTTCTACGGCCCACAGAACCTAACCTAGGGTTTGTTGGACTCCGCGGTTAAAGCACCCGTGCTTGAGATATTTTTAGCCTAAGTTCAGTTTGCAGTGCATTTTTTTGTAAGAGAGAGATAGAAGATTTATTTGTTTGGAGAGCTTTTCTCTCTCTTTTCTTTTTTATTTCTAGCTTCGGATTAGCTTCTCAACACGGTCTGTATCGGATTCCTCGTCCCCATCATCAATCCTCAAAGGTCCCTGGCTTTCGAGATTTCGAGATAATCCCGCCCATGGCAACCCCCGGAACCCTGGCTTTCGAGATTTCGAGATAATCCCACCCATGGCGTTCCGTGGCCGAATTCAGACCCTGGCGATCGACATTTCGTGATAATGCCACCCATGGTATCTGAACCAGCAGAGTGCTTACATGCCCCCAGTAGGATATTTAAATATCCTAAGAGACAAGCACCGAGGAGACGATATGTTGTTACGCATCTTCGAGGGGAATTTCCCGCCTCTCCGCGCTGGGAACTTGTCCAAATCAACTTGTGTTGATTGGTCGCTCCTAATCTAGGTGACTTTTTCAGAGTATTAAACACTCTTGCGTGTTTTGAATATTTATGCGCACTGAACCAGACTGTGTGTGAATTTGGGTGCTTAGGTTACCGAATCTCGCAAACCGGAGGTCAGTTAACGAGGCCGAATACTTCCTAAGCCTTAGACCTAATACTTAAGCTTTGCATTTTCCTCAACCTCTTGAGGATTGTCCAGATTTTAACGGATACGTGAATTTTTAAGCAAAAAATCTAGCCCAAGAGGCCTAAGACCAGCGTTCCCGCTAATCTCTTGTTATATCTCTGTAGCATTTTTCTTTTCTTTTTCTTGACTCGGTCTAGAACTTCAGTTAACCCCTTAATCTTTTACTAATGACTTTTTCTTTTTCTTTTCCTTTTGTGCTCCTTTCTTTATTTTTGCTCTTTTTGTCATTTTTCTTTCTTTTCCTCCTCTCATTTGTATGACCCTGAATTGTTCCTCCCCTCTATCAAGTCCTTTTTTTTTTTTGTATGAAACCCTTTCTTGATATGAATTTTCTGTCATTTTGCACTTTCATACCCCCCCATGCCTAAGATTTGCAATGTCCCCATTGTAAATTAGGTGGGTTCGAATTCAGCTTAGTTCATGTGTTAGGACAGGTGTGTGGTGAGTGAATGGGTCGAAGCGACTTGTTGCGAACGATTTCTAATCTCGGGTAGGTATACCTGAGGTGAAGTCGGCTGTTCTAATGGATGAACCCTAAAGTGCAATATGAGTTCCGCATAGCGATGTCAGAAACGGTTTCAGGTTTTTCAAAGAATGACGGGTTGCCTCCCGTTAAGCGCTGAGTTTTACGCCATCGGCTGGGCGTAATGAGCTCAAGAGGAAAGGAGGGTAAAGGATGACTCAGTCAAATCTATATCGGTCATGTCAATGAACGGCTTGAGTCTCTGCCCATTCACGACAAATGGTTCAGAATCGTGGCTGAGTGGGCTGATTTCAATAGCTCCATTTCCGAAGATTTGGCGGACTAGGTAGGGTCCGACCCACTTGGATCTTAGCTTTCCTGGGAATAGTTTGAGTCGAGCATCAAAGAGTAAAACTTTTTGACCAGGATGAAAGACCTTTCTAGAAATGTGTTTGTCGTGAAAAGCTTTAACCCGTTCTTTGTAAATTCGCGAGTTCTCATATGCGTTGTGGCGTAATTCATCGATCTCGCTCATTTGAAATCTTCTGTGGGTTCCAGCCTTAGAAAGGTCGAGATTACAGGTCCGTACTGCCCAATAGGCTTTATGCTCCAATTCGACGGGGAGGTGACATGCCTTCCCGTACACTAGTCTGAAGGGAGACATTCCTAATTGGGTCTTGTGGGCGGTCCTATAGGCCCACAATGCTTCCGGAAGCCGAGAAGACCAATCTTTTCTATCAGGTCGAACAGTAACCTGAAGGATCTTCTTGATCTCTCGGTTAGATAGCTCAGCTAGACCATTAGTTTGGGGGTGGTAAGGAGTAGAGATTCGGTGTGACACCCCGTATTTGATCATCAGTGACCTGAACTGAGCGTTTGTAAAATGGGTCCCTCCGTCGGAAATTATAGCACGCGGAATCCCGAACCTTGAGAAAATGTTTTGATGAAGGAATTTTATAACGGCTTTATGATTGTTGGTTCGGGTCGGAATGGCTTCTATCCACTTGGAAACATAATCAACTGCGAGTAAAATGTATTCGAAGCCATCCGAGGTAGGAAAGGGTCCCATGAAATCAATCCCCCAAATATCAAAAATTTCGCATACCAAGATCGGCTGTAGAGGCATCATGTCTCTATGGCTCATGTTGCCTAGAGTCTGGCAACGGGAACATGCCTTACAGTGATTGTATGCATCTTTGAAAATTGTGGGCCAGTAGAAACCACACTGGAGGACTTTCGATGCGGTTTTATGTCCTGAAAAATGTCCACCGCATGCCTGGTCATGGCAAAATGAGAGTATGTCTTTGATTTCCACTTCCGTGACACATCGTCGGATTATCTGATCAGCACCAATGCGGAAGAGATACGGGTCTTCCCATAGGTAATACTTGGCATCGGAACGCAATTTGTCCTTTTTGGCCTTCGACCAATCGGGCGGAATCTGATGTGATGCCAGGTAATTAACAATATCGGCGAACCATGGAAGACTTGTACTGATAGTCAGGAGGTGCTCATCAGGAAAATGTTCTGTAATAGGTCCGGACGGATCAATAATTTCAGGAGGAAGGCGGGATAAATGATCAGCTACCACATTGTGCTTTCCCGCCTTGTCGCGAATCTCGATGTCAAATTCTTGCAACAGCAAGATCCAGCGGATTAATCGAGGTTTCGCGTCCTTCTTGGCTAGGAGATGCCTCACAGCTGTGTGATCCGAGTATATGATAACACGGGAACCCAGAAGGTATGATCTGAATTTTTCCAGGGCAAATACTACGGCCAGCAGCTCTTTCTCAGTAACCGTATAGTTACACTGAGCCTCATCCAGTGTTTTGCTGGCGTAGTAAATGACCACAGGTTTCCCGTCAATTTTCTGCCCCAAAACCGCTCCTACAGCGAAGTCAGATGCATCGCACATGATCTCAAAGGGTTGAGACCAATCAGGGGACTGTAGGATTGGGGCTTGGGTGACTCGGTCACGTAAGATCTCAAATGCTTGAGTGCATTCCTTGGAAATTCCGAAAGGCACATCCTTGGAAAGCAGATTGGTCAGGGGGCGCGCGATTTTGGAGAAATCAGGGATGAATCGACGGTAGAAACCGACGTGCCCCAAAAAAGATCGGATGTCCTTAATCGAGCTAGGCATAGGGAGCTTGGAAATCAGGTTAACCTTAGCTCGATCCACTTGGATGCCTTTCTCTGAGATTAAATGTCCCAGGACAATTCCCTCAGGCACCATGAAATGGCTCTTTTCCCAGGAAAGAACCAAATTCACCTCGATGCACCGCCTGAGTATATGGACCAAGTGTTGGAGGCAATCGTCAAATGATTGTCCAAAAATTGAAAAGTCATCCATGAAGACTTCCAGATAGTCACCTACCATATCTGAGAATATGGCAAGCATGCACCGCTGAAAAGTTGCAGGTGCATTGCAGAGACCGAACGGCATCCTTCGAAACGCGTACGTCCCGAAGGGGCAGGTGAATGTGGTCTTTTCTTGGTCCTCTGGATGGATTGCCACCTGATTGTAACCGGAGTACCCGTCAAGAAAGCAGAAGAATCTATTTCCCGCTAGTTTCTCGAGGATCTGATCAATAAACGGTAGTGGGAAATGATCCTTCTTCGTGGAGGAATTTAGTCTTCTGTAATCAATGCAGACTCTCCACGAATTAGCTATTCGGGTAGGAATGACTTCCCCGGTTTCTGTCGTGATGATGGTAAGTCCTGCCTTCTTAGGTACCACTTGTGTTGGACTCACCCAACGACTGTCGGAGATCGGGTAGATGATCCCTGCATCTAACCACTTAATGATCTCCTTTTTCACGACCTCCTGTAGGTTAGGGTTTAGTCGCCTTTGCATTTCTCTTGAAGGTCGTGAGCCTTCTTCTGTATAGATTCGATGCGTGCAGTATGAAGGGCTTATACCAGTCAAATCATCTAGAGTCCATCCAATGGCTCTACGATGTTGCTGGAGAACAGAAATCAAACGGAGTTCCTGGTCAGGTGTGAGTCGAGAATTGATAATCACAGGAAACGTTTGATTTGAATCCAAAAAGACATATTTTAGATGTTCAGGAAGGGGCTTGAGTTCCATGACAGGATTGTCAGCAGCAGCGGGTGGTTCAGGGTTTGTATCGGGAGCAATGGTAGGAGTCATAGGTGTGTCTAGATTGTGTTCGCACTCCTCTGTTAGCGGTTTTTGATTTTCTAGTGGTTGATTAGAAATAATCAGGTTGTCCTCTATGTGCAGTTCATCAACCACGGCTTTGACATCACAAATTTCCTCTATAACCCCGCAATTAATCCCTTGTTGGGCTTTGAAAATGTCGATCTTCAGATTTTGATTCCCAAATTTTAATTCTATCTGGCCCTCTTCGTAGTTTATATTGGCCCTAGCAGTGGCCAGAAAGGGTCTCCCTAATATGATTGGTGTGTCCCTTGGGTTCTTAGGTGCATCCATGTCCAGTACTATGAAGTCCACTAGGAAATAAAAATCTCATACCCTAACAATGACATCCTCGAGTATTCCTTTGGGTGACTTGATGGATCGATCAGCTAACTGCAATGTCACCTCAGTGGGTTTAAGTTCAGATTCTTCAAGGTGGTCAAGGAGGGATGTAGGTATTAAATTTATGGAGGCACCTAGGTCTAGTAGGGCTCTATCAAGTTGGGTTTCACCAATTTTATAAGAAATCAAGGGGGTTCCTGGGTCTTTAGCCTTGGGTGGGAGTTTGCTCAGGATGACAGAGCTGGCTTGCTCTGACAGTACAATCGGATTCCCATCCTTGGTTCGCGGCTTACGTTTAGGTGTACATATGTCTTTCAAGAATCTTGCGTAAGCCGGTATGTGGCGGATTGCATCCATCAACAGGATGTTTATCTGGACCTGTTCAAAGAGCTTGACCAGATCCTCCTCAGGAGCCACAGGTTTGGTTGTCCTTTTTCCTTTGGTCAAGGCCTCAGGAAATGGGATCCTAGCTGGTTCCTCTAGGATAGGTCCAGGTTCTTGATCTGGGACAGTAGTATCTTGGATGACTACCCTAGGGTCTTGGCGATTATCAGGCTTGGAGTGGTTCAGATAATGTGGGTCTTGTGTTGTTTTACCACTACGTGTTGTTACAGAGTTTAATCCAGCCTGACTTTGGTTTGGGTTAGGTAGGAGAGGTGGCTGCTGCTGAAATTCTGCATAAGATGTAGAAGCCTCCATCCTGTCTGGTGATGGAGTAGCAGGGGCCTGATAAATCAAATGTGCGTGGCCTGAATTTGGATTCATAATGCGCCTCTGGGTCGGCACATTATTTGGGTTGGGCAGAGGTTGCGAAGGAAGGGTGCCAGGTTGGCGAGAATTTGCCATCTGGGCCAGTTGGTTGCGAACCTCTGTGATCTCGTCCTTGTGCTGTTTTTGCATTGCCGCATTCGTTTTTTGAATGTCAGCCAGCGTTTGAAGGATAAGAGTCAGTTGATCCTGATTTTGCCCAGATTGGTAGGTGGGATTGGGCCGAGGCTGAGGCGGCTGATATGGACGAGGAGCTTGTGGGCGGGATTGATATGGTGGTTTTTGAGAGTTTCCCGCCCACTGAAAGTTAGGATGATTTCGCCATCCAGGGTTGTAGGTATTGGAGTATGGGTCGTTCTGGATGGCGTTGAGGTCCTCGCAGTTCTGAGAAACCTCAGGAAAGTTAGAATACGAGGGTTCAGAGTTCCCCCAACTCGAGTAGACGGGATCGGAGGTCACTCCGGTCTGGGAGGTAGACGGGGGTGGATAGGGGCTCATCCCCTTGGCAGGTTGGTGATAGATGTTTTGCACTGTTTCCCTTGCCAGAGGAGGTCGTGCAAAAGAGTTTTGTGCAGAGGTGGCTTGCTGCAAATGTCGAGTTAGCTCGTCCACCTTCTTTTCTATGATAGAGACCTTGTCCAACCGACTGGCCATCAATTCCAGGTCAACAGAAGTGGACAGGTCCTGCGTCTCATGTGTCCCTCTTAGATTCGTCGATGCGCGGGCATTCGTCCTGTCGAATAAGCCCAAGGAGTCATTGTTTATGGAGTTCTCGCACATATTTTCGAGAATCTCCCACACCGTGTCCTCGTGTTGGCCCATGATGTTTCCTCCACATGTTGCATTGACGATTAGACGAATATCCTCACGGAGTCCCTGGTAAAAAGACTGGACTTGTTCCCACTTAGGAACTCCGTGATGGGGACATTTTCGCATGAGATCTAGGAATCGATCCCAAGCTTCGTGAAGAGGTTCTCCCTGTTGTTGAGTGAAATGAGTGATCTGGTGGCGCAAGGCATTCGTCCGGCCAATAGGGAAGAATTTTTTCAAAAATTCGGACTGTAATTCCTCCCAAGTGTTGATCGGGCGGGTCTGAGTCTGATACCAGTGTGCGGCCTTGTCCAAGAGGGAGAACGAAAACATTTTCATGAGTAGGATATCCCGGTTTTGTACATCTGACCCGAAAGTCTGGGCCAGATGCTTGAGTTGTTTAATGTGTTGGAATGGATCCTCAGAGTTAAGCCCATGGAACTTTGGTATGGCATGAATCATATTGGGCTTTAGATCAGAATCGGGTCCTCCAATTGGGATTCGTACTCGAGGTTCAATTGCCACCGCAGCGGGATTATAGTGATCTCGCATCATAGGTCGCTGTGGTGGGTTTACAAAGTTCTGAAAGAGATCGTTCAAGCGTTGAAGTTGGTGTTCAAGGTTATTCTCTTCTTCAATGGGTTGTGCCATGATGGGAGAAGAAGGAGAATCAGGGTCTGAATCAGATGAAAGATTTATGTGGTGGGGTTGCTGCACAAACAAGGGCGTCGAGGCTTGGCCTCGGCGAGAATGAATTTCTAGAGGAGGTCTTAAAGGTGGTCTTAAGGACCTCCTACCAAACATGCACCGGAAGATGTGATGAGATTAGAAGGTGCTGGACCCAATCAAGACCCCAAGAATTGTTGGGTGACTATAGAGGTTCGGGGCAGATGGACCCCTGGATCAGAAGATCGTCCACCTGAGAAATACCTGGGCAGCCAGAGAGGGAGAGTCCCGCAAAGACCCCTACACGGTAGAGCGTCCCCACGGGTTACAGGGTTTCCCCCACCCGACCTCTCTTGTCACTGCGGTTCCAGGTAGACCAGAATGGGGATCTTGATCTCTTAAGTCTACCTTTTTTTTTATTTTAAGATCAAGGTGCTTAATGTTCCACTTGAACTTTTAAGTATTTTGAGTGCAAAAAGTGACCTAATATTAAGGTTGGTTGACCCGAGGGATCAACTTCACCTCTTGTTCCTTTGAGAGCTTTTAGGTCCTTCCTTTTATGATTCAAATGGATTATCAGCCTGATTTGCTTAGGGTTCCTCTTGTATAAATATTTTCAAACACGGTTTAGGCACACTTCTTTTTGGAAAGTTTGTTTCTTTGTTTTAGATGTGTCTCTAAAAACCCTAGCTTTGCAATCCTAACTTGGCTCTAATGGGTCCAATTTAGTTGCCTTAGAATTTAGCACCTAGGGCTCAATCAAGAAAGTTTAGCCCTAGTTGCCTTAGTTGGATGACAGACAAAAATATGTTGAAATGAAAATCAGGCAGCTTGATGAGTTACTAAATATAAGACAGGTAGCCCTAAGTTGACTTCTCCCCTTTTTTGTTTTTTAGATTGTGAGAGGGTTAAGGGGGAGGACTTATGGAGATTACCTGCTTCAGTCTGTTGTGCAGTTGCTATTCTTTCCTTTTTGTTTTGCTTTCCCTGATTGAACACAACAAAAGAGAAGTTAAGTCAGATATTAAATAGAAAAGTTGTACTCAAAAACTTTACAAGTGCCCGTTGCTCCCCGGCAGCGGCGCCAAAATGTCGTCAACGTTTCTATGCGGATTTAAAGGCGTATTACGTTGCAGTAGAACCGACAAAACGTTTAAACAAATAATTTTATTACTCGAACAACTAGAGTATCCGAGGTCGAACACAGGGAGCAAACTCAGTACTTTGTAAAACCCAAGAATACAACTGTTAAATGCAAATATAATTGATTCAAAGAGTTTTTAAGAAAGATGTAAAAAAAATAGAATTAGATGTCTGATTTATGTATCAGACGTCTTAAATGTGATCTTTCTTTCTCTTTTTCTTCTTCTGCTTTGCCTTTCGGATCTCTTTGCAATCTTCCCTTGTCCTTCTTCTTCTTCTCCTGTGAAGACTTCTAACCTTTCTGTTTTCCTTCTTCTCCTGCGAAGACTTCTTTCTTTCTTCTTCTTCTGTCTTGCTTCTCCTTCTTCTGCAGCCTTCTTCTTCTTCTTTGTCTTGCTTCTCCTTCTTCTGCAGTGGCCACGTCCTTCTCCTGCAATCAGTCTGCCTGCACAGGGAACAAAACCTAACCCTTCTCCCTCTACCCGCGCGTGTCTCTCTCTCAAGCAATTCACTCTAACCGCTCTACCAGAGCCACAGTCTCAATCGGGTCGGATCGTACCCGGGACCAGGCGCACCTGCAGGTGTGTGATGCGCGAGGAGTGCGTAGGTCTAGGTCGGGTCGGATCCGCCAGGTCCGCGTGGTCAGGCCACGGACGAGGCGGGTGGGGTCAGTGAGGGACCTCACCCCTGTGCTTTCGAGGCAGTAAACCTATATCACAAAAACCCTTTATACCATACCTGTGCCTTGAGATTCCACGATGTGGGACTAAACGTTCCGCCCTTCCTTTGCGTGCGCCCGCAGACTCTCGTGTGCAATTGCCCACGCTGAAGGCCCTGCTGGTGCTCCTTGCTGAACTCAGTCACCTCGCAACACTTGCGAGAGTCTGCTGCACCTGCCGCCTGGGAAGCCTGACGCCTGCTGCTGCTCCAAGCTTCCTGCTGCTTCGGCTGTTAATGGCGGCCGGGGCGTTCACCTGAGCTTCCACAGAACGGCCTATTGGCCCAATTAGAATAGCTGGAAACCTTCGCCGTAGCACGGCGAAGGCGGTGGGTGATGCTGCAGGTTGCCGGTCGGCCTAGGCGTGCACGCCTAGGTCAACCTGTGGCCGGAGATGGTGGGTTGTTCGGGGGGTGGTTATGGAGGTCTGGAGTGGCAGTTGTGGGGTGGAGCGAGTTCCTGGTGGTGAGGCGGAGCTCACGAGGTGCTTGGCGAGCCGTGTGGAGTGGTGGAGTGGTGTGGGCGGCTCGCCAGAGTTCGGTCGGTGATGTGGAAGATGAGGGTGGTCAGCGTCGGTCGAGGGGTAATCAGATGAGATAACAGGGGGAAAAGAGAGAGGATAGGATGGAGAGGAGTTCTAACCTAATTGGAGGAGTTCTAACCTAATTGTAAGGACGAAAGGGGACAGAAGGCGGACAGCAGTACTTGCTGTCGCCGGAGAAGATGACGCCCAGTGGGGGAGAACGGCGGCGACGACGGGGCTGAGGCGGCGTGCGCTGGTACTGCACGACGCGGAGGGAGGTCAGGAAGCTAACTCTGCCACTGGTTTTGTGGCAGAGCGAAGAGGGACGGGAGGGGGGCTTGCCGGAGCTAGCTGGGGCATTTGGCCGAGCAGGAGGAGAGGAATTGAAGGGGGAAACTCGGCCAAATCAAGCTCAGCCCCTTCGGCCGGAGTTGTGGGTTCTTATATAGGCGCTGGACTTGGTGTGCAGGGCGTGAAGGGCACGTAATTGCCTGAGGTTGGTCGCCGGAGATGGAAAGGAGTTAGGATACCCAAATCTCTCATGCGTTCGCACGAGAGATTGGGTTCACACCAACGATTGTAATTGACTTTATAAGGAAGGGAATTCCTCAGAGAATCCTCCTTCCATTTCTGGGAGGGAATCTCTGAGGGATTAGAGAGCAATCCCTCTCCGAACCTCGCCGGAGCTCGGTTCTGCCCTAGCAATGGCGGCAGGACCGGTTTGCAAAGGAGGCGAAGAACCTAGGGGGTTCTCTGCAACGGTATTCAAAAGATAGGGACCAATTTGTGATTTGGGTGTACTAAATTGCAAAGTAGGTCAAGATGACCCCTCCTTAGGTCCAAATTTTGGTACAAACCTAATTTGGACCTAAGGAATCCAATGGAGAAGTTAGATTTCAGGTTTGACCTCGTTTGACTGGATATTTTGCGTAAAAACCCAAATTAGGTTAATTGAAGAGCTAGGACCCTAATCTAGGTCAAACTAGGTTCCAAAGGCCAAATTAAGTGTTCTAAACCCTAGAGTATGTTTTTCCATGATTTGTAGAGGGTTTACTTGCTTTTTGTTCTGACCGAAACCTTGTTAATTTAAGCGGGTCTGTTTTAGAGTTACCAAGTGTCTTTTAGTTCTTAGATTGCACATGAACCCATTTCTGATTGACTCAACCCACTTTTTATCTCATTTAGACCATTTGACCTATGTTTTGCCTCTAAGAAATCCTGTTTATCTACTGCAATGGTAAAATTGCAGTTTTAACCTTTATTTCATGTTTTCTTCTCAGAGCACTTATTCCTTCAGTTAGGCCTTCTTCTAGGTTATGTAGGAGCTTTTATCTTCTTTATTGGGTCAAAATGAGCTAGTTATGGCTCATGATGAGGCTCTCATCATTAGGTTACCATGTCCCACAAACCAAAGGGTAGGCAATAAGGTCAAATAATCCCCAAGCCATAGACCTAGTACATCAGCCTCGCACTTTCCTCAACCTCTTGAAGATTAATCTGGATCTTAACAAATGTGTGAGTGCTTAAACCTTAAATTAGATCCAAGAGGCCAAAGGTTGGTACTCGTTACTAATCTCCTAAGTTTTAGCCTTCTAGGTCTTCATTCATCATCTAATTCAACCTCAAAGTTACGTAAGTTCTATACTCAATTTTAAGGGACTAATTCATTTTTTTCTCCCTTTGTTTGCTCCTTATTTTTTTTTGCTTTTCTATTCTTTTCCTCTTCTCCTCTTTTCATTCTACCCAATTCAAGTTGGTTTCTGATGGGAATACCACCATGAGCCCTAACTAGCTCATTTTGACCCAGAAAAGAGAATAAAAGCTCCTACATAACTAAATGGAGGTCCTAACTCAATGAATAACCATTCTGAGAGAAAAGTAAGAAACAAGGGGTAAAACTGTAATTTTACCATTGCAGTGCAACAATAGGTTTTCTCATGGGATAAACACAAGTTAAATGGTCTTAACAAGATAAAAATTGGGTTGGTTCAGACAGAAAAGGGTTCATGTGAATTCGAGGAATTAAATGACTTCTTCTAACCCTAAAACAGACTTACTTGATTTGACAAGGTTATGGTCAGAATAAAATTCACCTAAACCCTCTAAAAATTATGGAAAAATATCCTCTGGGTTTTAGAACCTTCAATTTGGCCCTTAGAACCTATTTTGACCTAAATTAGGGTCTCTGACAAATATTTACCCAAAATTGGGTTTTTACATAAATTTCCTAGACAAACATAGTCAAACCCAAAATCCAACTTCATCATTGGATTCCTTAGGTCCAAATTAGGTTTGTACCATAATTTGGACCTAAGGGGAATTCAGCTTGACCAACTTTATAAATAGGTCCAACCCAATTACATTTTTACCCTTACCTTTTGAAAACTTCTATAGAAACCCCCCTATCTTTGTCTTCGTTCTTTGTAATTAGGTCCCTCCACCATTATAGCGGAGGGAATCCTACTCTAGCGAGAAACTAAAGGCAAGATCTCTCTGATTTCTCAGAGAACCTCCTTTAAAATTGAAAGGGAGATTATCTGAGAAATCTCCACCAGTTTGAACACAATCATGAATCCTAATTCCTACCCAATCTCTCATGCAAACGCATGAGAGATTTGGGTCTCTCTGAGTTTCCATCTCCAGAGACATTATCGTGCTTGGAAGCTTGGCTTCCAAGCACAAACCCAACCTCCAGGGCCTATATAAGAAACCCTAATTAGCTCCATACCTCCTCAGCTTGGAATTGGGCTGATCCACCCCAGTTTCTTCTCTCCTCGCCAGCCACAACTTCTCCGTAAGCTCCGGCAGCTTCATCCCCTCTCTCCCGTCGCCCGACCACAATACCAATGGTTGGGTCGCCTTCCTCTCATTCATTCACGTCGGCCGCACCAGCCCAGACGCTGCCCTTATCCTTATCGTCGCCGCCGCCTTACCTATGGAGAGGTTCGTCTCAAGTGACAGCAACACGAGCCAGCCGCCATCCCTGCCTCCCTTGTCCTTAGGTTAGGTTAGTTACACTTCTCTCTCCAGCCTCTTCCTGTTCCCCCTCTATATTTCTTGAAACTATCCCTCAACGCCACAAGTCACCACCACCTTCTCCACCTCCGACCAGACCTCCGGCGAGGTGTTCCCACCGCTCCACTCCTCCATCCGCCTCACCAACTACCCCATAAGCATCGCTACACCTCACTGACCACAAACCCTCACTCCACTCACCATGCCAAGCCCTTAGAACATCCCCCGAACACACCCACTTTCGTGCACATAGGGTGCCCTAGGCACGCACGCTCCGGCCACCCCACGCCACGTCGACTCTTGCACTACCTTTGTCGTGGCTAGGCGAAGCTGTCTGAACATTCTGATGAGACAGCAAGGCCGTTTTCATGGTTGATAGGTTTAGCCGCCAGCTGCCATTAACGCAAGAAAGGAGCTTGCTTGGGAGCCTCCTTCAGGACTTCTTGCTCTAGGCTACAGGTCCCAGATCACACGGAATCACTTTGTGCACAACCCTAGCCAAGCGATTGGCACTGAAGACCCTGCAACTGCTGCAATCATGGGGGCTCCTACTGCGAGCATTCGCGAAGGAAGGTGGGACAACATAGTCCCACCTAGGAAGATTTTGGGTGGGCGTCATGAGATAAATTGCAAAAGTGACATAGGCTTATCGCCTCCTGACCACGGGGTGAGGTCCCACTCACTCCTCTTACAGCCTCATCCGCGGCACTACCTACGCTGATCTAGCTTGTCCCGTATACCCGACCTGCACTCCTCACCCACCACGCATGTCGGTGGGTCTGGTCCCAGGCATGCGCATCCAACCCGATTACCTGAGAGGCAGCTCTGGGTGAGCGAGCCTAAGAGAGAAAGAGGAAGAGAGATTGTGGGGGCGGATAGGTTTTGCTCTCTTGCAAGGAAGGAGAAGAAGAAAAACCAAGGAAGAAGAGGACTGAAGCCAGCGAACACTAAGGAAGGAGAAGGCAAGGGCTGGAGAGGAAGAAGCTGAAGGGCTGAAATTGAAAGAGAAGGAAAAGGATGAAGGGCTGAAGAGAAGGAAAGAAAGAAGAAGAAGAAGAAGCCAAGGAAGAAGAGGACTGAAGCTAGCAAACGCTATGGAAGGAGAAGGCAAGGGCTGGAGAGGAAGAAGCTGAAGGGCTAAAAGAGAAAGAGAAGGAAAAGACTGAAGGGTTGAAGAGAAGGAAGGAAAGAAGAAGAAGAAGAAGAAGCCAAAGGATGGCAGAAGAAAGAAAGTTAAGGCATGAAAAAGATAGAGGAGAAAGGAAGAGGAAGGAAGTGGCCAGAGACAGATCAGAGACAAAGAAGAGAAAAAGAAGAGAAATAGCACTGTAGCAATCATCAGTTTAAGACGTCCGATTCACAAAATTAGACGTCCATTTTTTTTTGTGCTTTTCATATACATTGCTATCTAGTGTTCACATTTACATTTTTGCATTATAACTCTAATTTTCATTACATATTATATTCAATTTGAAAGTTGTGCTCTTGATTTTTAAACCCCTATTTGCTCCCTATGTTCGACCTCGGATTTAAAACTTCGAGTAATAAAATTTATTTATTTCTGAGAGATTTCAACTATACTATGACGCATTGATTTTAACATTGATCTCGCGTCGTTAAACATTTTGATGCCGTTGCCAGGGAGCAACGGGCGATTTAGAAATCTTGATTGCAATTTCTGATTTGATACTAACTTGATACATCTCTTTTGTTGTGATTGTTTCAGGGGGGAAGATTCAAAAGAAAACGGTCGCACAGCAAACACACCTGGGGCAGGTAATCCCCTCATTCTGAAAAAGAAAACATAAGATAAAAATCAATTTAGGGCCACCTGCTTTCCATATTTAGCTAAGTCACCAAAATTGCCTGATTTTGATTTCAATGAATATTGATTTGTGCATCCATTTAAGGTAACTTGGGCTACCACCTTCTTGATTGAGCCTTAGATACCATAGTTGTGGCAACTAAATTGGACCAAAATTAGAGCCAAATTAAGGATTCCAATTTAGGATTTTTAGAGACACATCTTTCTAAGAATCAACTATTCCAAAAAGAGGTGCCCCTAAACCTTGATTGAAAAGACTTATTCAAGAGAAACCATAAAATTCAAGCTCTTAATTTCACTTGAATCCTAAAAGAACTGATCTAAAGCTCTCAAAGGACAAATAGGTGAAGTTGACCTCTTTTTGGGTCAACCAACCTTGAAATTAGGTCACTTTTGCACTCAATACATCTAAAGTTCATGTGGAATCCTAAGCACCTTTGCTCTTAATGAAAGTGGTAGACATAAGAGGTCAAAGTCCCCATTTTGGTCTACCTGGAATCTCAGTGACAAGAGAGGTCGGGTGAGGGAAACCCTGTAACCCTTGGGGGTGCTCTATCATGTAGAAGTCTTTGCGGGACTCACCCTCTCTGGCGACCCAGGTAATTCTCAGGTGGACGACTTTATGATCCAGTGGTATCATCTGCCCCGAACCTCCATAGTCATGCAAACATCTTTGGGTGCCTTGATTGGGTCAAACATCCAGCCCCTCATCCCTTCTTTTTAGAGCACACACAGATTTTCAGTGGGATTCTCTATTCATAACTAATCACTTTAGTCTAAGATCTGAATTCTGATTGTACATCTTGACTCCACCATCTGATCCAAATATGCAGCCTAGTTACTTAGGAATACCATTCAAGAAACCTGAATCATAAAGATCCATGAGAGATAGAATGATTGAGGATGCCCTTGAATTTTATGAAATTGAATACAAAACCTCAAAACCAATAGAAGACATTCAGGTTAGTGTACCAACAACAACAACCTTCATCATAAACTGTACCCAATTGTTATTAACAAAAGCGACAAAAGGATCAACCCGAGACATTCTCATAATAGGATACATTGAGATAGAAAAATTACATAACTTTGAATACCTCCAATGCATGACCAATCCTGTACTTTGGGAACAACACCAAGATGATCTTGAAGAATGGGAAGAGATAATGAGATTATTGAAACAAGTTATTGATCAGAAATACCCGTACATACCCCAAACAGCTCATGAAACATCTTGGAATAGTATCAAGGACCAATCTGATTTCCCAAATCCCGGGTTTGAGGCACAAGGTTGTTATGGATTCCCAACCTAGATGGAAAATAACATGCCTGATCTCAAATTAGGTTGGGAAGTCCCAATTGCAAGAGAGCACGATTTTGAGCCGGCCCTAAAAAACCAAATTCCTCGGTCATCAAGCATAGAATTCCGAGACTCCTGCAATGATGAGACTAAAACTGAACCTCTCGAGGGTGTAAATCCCGTCCCTTATTCTCATAAGGTGACCATTGAAGGTAATTTTGACCTAAATTCTAGTGATTCAACTCACATCCTCAGCCTAGAATTTGGATTTGAAGCTTATTGGAAAGATTACAAGGCCCTATATGCTAAAGATCAAAGTTTAAATACAGAGTTTACTTCTGGGCCTTTATTTGATGAATGTCCCTCTCCAACATCCTCAGAGATACAGATCGATTTCTTGGAAGTCACGTCAATCTACGATACAGAAATCAAGGAGTTGGAAGAGTGGGGTTCTAATTGGGTCTTTCCTACAAGCCTAAAACCTGAACCCAGACCCTATAAGGACACCTTTCTAAGCTCAGAATCTACATATAGGCTAGGCCCTAGTCAGGCTGCTGAGTCTGCATCGTATGATTTATTCTGTGGTGGAACCCCTGATCTCGAATCTCATTCAGAACTTGATTTTTGCAATTTCTCTGATGATTTCGAATCTTACCATGATTTCGGAGAAACTTTGTTTCCTGACCACGACGAGCCAATCTATGACCTCAACTCACATGATTCATTCTTTGACTCCGACGCTGAGGTCCCATAACCCAAGATCACTAATTTAAACTCTGGTTCCAGTGAGATGGAATCATTTCTTTTCGATCCTCAGGAATCAAAACCTGAAAATGCCGAGAGTGACTGCAACCTAGAGTTTGAATCTTTTCTTGACTCAGATTTCCCTCATCCTATAAACATTCTTTAGGTATTCACTTTTGAATTTAATAGCTACCATAAGGACTCTCTAAATGAAACCACCTGTAACTCCTTTCTAGAAGAGCCCTCATACACAATTCTTATTGAAGCCATCTCCTTCGCATATACAGAACCCACCCAAACCCATTTTCATCCCTGACCCACAACCAGACTCAATTTCTATTCTGATTCCCCTCTTACTAAGATGATTGCAGATGATTCGCTTCACATCTTTATCGAGCTTCGGACATTGATCAAATCATAAACCATGCTCCATCATTCGCTGATCACTCCTGTAGGGTTTCTGCATTATCCACTGATTACTTTACGGGTCCCTACTCTAATTAGGCTGATTCGACTCAGCCAAACCCTGAATTCACACTTCCATGTCATTCGGAGCTCCATAGTATATGGTGGTCTCCACATCTCTTGATCTACACTTATCAAACCACTAGATTGATTGGGTTTAGGCTACATCATCAGCCTGTTGATTTGAACAAGCACCTGGTTGGACCAACCAGGCTCTTGATCAAGGTGCTTGTTCTACAAATCTCAGCCAATTTGACCACTCCCTCTCCATACCATTTTCCGCTCGGCTGAAGGCATTGAATTTAGCGCTTAATGGGAGGCAACCTGTCATTCCAAAAACCCGAGATCCTTCTGATTATCCATCTATACTTCACGTCTATTGCACCCTGAGTTCAGTTTTTGTAGAACAGTCGATCCCACCTCTGGTACACATGCCAGAGCTTGAAATCGTTCGCAGCAGTTATTCTTGACCCAGTCACCCACCCGATAAATCTTATTCTAAATTCCTGAACCCAACACTGTTTCACACCCTCCGTTTACAATGAGGACATTGCAAAACATAGGCATGGGGGGTGGTAAACTGCAAACATATAGAAATCAAAATTCAGAAGGGTTCTCACAAAAAAAATCTCATATGTCAAAAATACCAAAAAATAGAAAATGGTGAAAAAGAAAATTTTGAGGTCATACAAAACTTGAGGAGAAAAAGGGAAAAGTGAAAAATGTCAAAAAAGGAGCACAAAATGAAAAGAAAAAGAACAAAGAGTCATTAGTAAGAAATTAAGGGATTAACTGAAGTTCTAGACCATATCAAGAAAAAGAAAAATGAAGGAAAAAGCCCTAAATGAGACACAAAAGAGATTAGTAGGAACGCTGATCTTAGGCCTCTTGGGCTAGACTCTTAGGCTTAAAAATTCAAGTATCCGCTAAGATCTAGATAGTCTTCAAGAGGTTGGGGAAAATATAAGGCTTAGGGAGTATTCGGCCTTGTTAATTGACCTTTGGTTGGCGAGACTCGGTAACCTAAGCACCCCAATCCACACACAATCTGGTTCAGTACGCATAATTATCAAAATCACACAAAAGCATTTAAATGTTCTAAAAATGTCACCTAGATTAGGAGCGGCCGATCAACACAAGTTGATTTGGACGAGTTCCTGACGCGGAGAGGCGGGAAATTCCCCTCAACAATGTGTAATAACATATTGTCTCCTCGGTGCTTGTCTCCTAGGATATTTACATATCCTATTGGGGGTATGTAAGCACCCTGTGCTGGTTCAAATACCATGGGCGGCGTTATCACGAAATGTCAATTGCCAAGGTCTTGATTCAGTTACAGAACGCCATGGGTGGGATTATCTCGAAATCTCGAAAGCCAAGGTTTTGGGGGTTGCCATGGGCGGTGCTATCACGAAGCATCGATTGCCAGGGACCTTTCGAGGATTGATGATGGGGACGAGGAATCCGATATAGACTGTGTTGAGAAGCCAATCCAAAGCTAGAAATAGAAAGAAAAGAGAGAAAACTCTCCAAATAGAAAATCCTATATCTCTCTCTTGCAAGAAAACACACTACAAACTGAATCGAGGCTAAAATACATTATAAGCATGGGTGCTTTAACTGTAGATTCCAACGAACCTTAGGATAGTTCTTGTGGGCCTTAAAAATCTTCACGGAGGATTGAGGCTAGTGCTAGTCCGTTCCAGATCTTGGTTGGTACTTGAGTACCTCTAGGCTTACTATCGTCATTCTAACCTAAACAAAAATAAAAAAAAGCACTCATCATAATTTGTGAACAATCAAGGAATTCATGGTATAGAACAGAAGTTAAACCTTAAAATTTTGCTAAGGGACTAGCAAAAGCTAGGTATGGGGGTATGATGAGAACACCATCATGAGTTCTAACTAGCTCATTTTGACCCAAAAAAGAGAACAAAAGCTCCTACATAACCAATTGGAGGTCCTAACTCAATGAATAACCATCCTAAGAGAAAAGCAAGACACAAGGGGTAAAACTATAATTTTACCATTGCAATACAACAATGGGCTTTCTCATGTGCTAAACATAGGGCAAATGGTCTTAACAAGATAAAAAGTGGGTTGGTTCAAACAGAAAAGGGTTCATGTGAATTCGAGGAATTGACTTCTTGTAACCCTAAAATAGACTCACTTGATTTGACAAGGTTATGATCAATATAAAATTCACCTAAACCCTCTAAAAATCATGGAAAAATATCTTCTAGGGTTTAGAACCTTCAATTTGGCCCTTAGAACCTATTTTGACCTAAATTGGGGTCTCAGACAAATATTAGCCCAAAATTGGGTTTTTACGTAAATTCTCAGTCAAACATGGTCAAATCCAAAATCGAACTTCACCATTGGATTCCTTAGGTCCAAATTAGGTTTGTACCAAAATTTGGACCTAAGGGGAATTCATCTTGACCTACTTTGTAAATAGGTCCAGCCCAATTACATTTCTACCACTAACTTTTGAAAACTTCTACAGAAACCTCCCTATCTTTGTCTTCATTTTTTGCAATTAGGTCCCTCCACCATTATAGCGGAGAGAATCCTACTTCGGCAAGAAACTGAAGGCAAGATCTCTCTGATTTCTCAGAGAATCCCTTTCAAAATTGAATGGGAGATTCTCTAAGAAATCTCCTCCAGTTTGAACATAATCATGAACCCTAATTCCTACCTAATCTCTCATGTGAACACAAGAGAGATTTGGGTCTCTCTGAGTTTCCATCTCCGATGACATTGCCGTGCTTGGAAGCTTGGCTTCCAAGCACAAACCCAACCTCCAAGGCTTATATAAGAAACCCTAATTAGCTCCGTACCTCCTCAGCTTGGAATTAGGCCAGTCCACCCCACTTTCTTCTCTCCTCGCCGGCCACAACTTCTCCGCAAGCTCCAGTGGCTCCGTCCTCTCTCTCGTCGCCCAACCACAATACCAATGGTTGGGTTTCCTTCCTCTCATTCATCCGTGTCGGTCGCACCAGGCCAGACGCTACCCTTTTCCCTGTCGTCACCGCTGCCTCACTTACGGAGAGCTTCATCTCTGGCGAGGGCAACCACCATCCCTACCTCCCTCGTCCTTAGGTTAGGTTAGTTTCACTTCTTTATCCATCCTCTTCCTGTTCCCCTTCTTTATTTCTTGAAACTATCCCTCGACACCACAAGTCACCACCACCTTCTCCACCTTCGGCCAGACCTCCGGTGAGGTGTTCCCGCCACTCCACGCCTCCATCCGCCTCACCAACTACCCCATAAGTATCGCCACACCTCACTGACCACAAACCCTCACTCCACTCACCATGCCAAGCCCTCAGAACTCCATCTGAACACACCCACTTTCGCGTACATAGGGTGCCCTAGGCACGCATGCTCCGGCCACCGCATACCACGTTGACTCGTGCACTACCTTTGTCGTGTCTAGGCGAAGCTGTCTGAACATTTTGATGAGGTTGTAAGGCCATTTTTGTGGTTGACAGGTTTAGCTGCTAGCCGCCATTAACATAAGCAAGGAGCTTTCTTGGGAGACTCCTCTAGGACCTCTCGCTCCAGGCTACAGGTCCCAGGTCGCGCGGAATCCCTTCGCGCACAACCCCAGCCAAGCGATTGGCACTGAAGACCCCGTAGCTGCTGCAATCTAGGGGACTCTTGCTGCGAGCGTTCGCGAAGGAAGGTGGGACAACATAGTCCCACCTCGGAAGATTGTGAGTGGATGCTGATAAGACGATTTTCACTTTCGAATAATGTATTAAGATGATTTGTTGTTGTAGGATCAAAGTGGTGGAAAATTGCTTAACAAAATAATTAAAATAAAAATTAAACCACTCGCAGAAGAGCAGGTCATGTCCACAGGGAGGTAATGATGCAATAAAATCACAAATATTTTTTTTCATATTCGTTCAATCAAGTGCGAAATCCATAGTCAAATTTGACATGAAATGTGATGAAAAGAAGATGCACAATAATTCGAAAATATAAGGGTAGATGTGCAATTTTTCCTCATTGAAATATTCAATAAATATGTGATGTATCTATGTAATTTCTAATTGACATGCATTAGAGAAAATTTGTGCACATCTTAATCCAAAACCAATGTCAAAAGATGTGAATCACAAAAGCCACGTAATTATAAGAAAGCTTGAGTTTGAAGTTGTAATTTCACCCAATATATCATATTAAAATAAAAAATGAGACTTTGGCAATGGCATTGAAATGTAAAAACTAATTGCAAGTTTCTTGTAGCAAAATAGGGGAGAACTCTCCTTGGCATGCGTAAGAAGAGGAAGGATTGGCTGGAGGCGTGGTCGCGCAAGAAGGTCGTTAGTGGTGAGGGTTGCACGTGGAGGTCGTGGCATGCTCATTGGTGGTCGGTGGCGGCTCGCCGGAGGAGATGAAGTAGCGGCAGTAGTGGCTGTTACTACTGCTCTTGCGTGTGCTACGGTTGGAGGTGGAGGCGTGCGGGTGCTGCGAGCAGCAGGGGCTGAGGTGCAGATGCACGCAGGGAGGTGCACGTGGGCTGAAGTGGCTGGGGTGGTGGCGCACGAGTGTGGTATGATGGCACCGGCTATAGGTGCTGCAGGGAGGCACGAGGAGGGGCTAAAGCAGGGGGGCTGGGGCACACTGAAGGCGCTACTGGAGGGCGCTCTGCAGACGCAAAGGTGCACGGGCGTGTTGGCTGCTGTGGGTGGGAGGCGCTGAGGAGCACACGTTTTGCGCGAACGGAGGTGGCGGAAGTGCTGGGAGGGAAAAAGGTGCGTTGTAGTGAAGGGTGCAGCGCATGCGGGTGTGTGCCGTAGGAAGGCATGCGGGCGTGGTGCGCTGGAGATGAAGGCACGCGGTGGTGTAGGTGCTGGTGAGGGCACTGGTACTACTGGTGAAGGCATGCGCGGGAAGATGGCGTGCTGTGTTGGCATGTGTGCTGGAGGTGGATGCGGTGGTGTTGGGGCATGCAGAGGCTGGCGTGGGTTGCTGGCTGAGGTGAGGAGTTGCAGAGACTCTTGGCGGTGTGGGCTGTCACCCCACACGCCCACGGTGGTGGAGTCATACTACCGCGGTGGGAGGCCGGTGGTATGGAATGGAAGAGGAGAAAGGTCCTCTAAGCACAGTGAGGAACAAAGGGTGGTGGCCTCGTCCTCAGGCAGCTCTTCCTTCTCTTTTGTAGCCACGGCTACCATGATTTGAAATTCAAAACACCGTGGAATCAATGTGATGGGCAGGAGGAGGAGGCGAAGTCGGAGGAGTTACCTGCAAAGGAGAAGAAGAATAAAAGAATAAATAATTAGGATTATTTATACATAACTCCTTAACTTCTATGTTAATTAAAATAGTGCTCCTAATTAATTAACTAATTAAATGTATGCAACCCTAGGTTAATTCTAAATGGTTGAATTATGCACTTAAGCTAAAAATATGAATTAATTTAATTACATCCTAATGTATGCTATGTAAATGTTAAAATAACTTAATGTCTAGACATTTAGATACTTAAATAGCCTACAAATATGGGCTAATCAAATACCCCCATGCCTAGTTTTTGCTAGTCCCTAGCAAATCGAATCAAAACCTAGCACTCCAAGTAAACTAGCCAACCCAATCGGTCTTCCTTTAGAAACATATTAAGTTCAGACTTTAGACCTAAGGTTCCCAAGTAGTAGCTAAGTTACAGACTAGTTCAGCTAAAGATGAGTTGTAGGCACAAGTTTCCCTGATTTATGATTCTACCCTAAGGTTTATTGATTTATGAGATTAAAACATCTGTGCATGTGCATTGGTCTGAGTTATTTGAAGTTGGTATGACTGCCAACCTAGAAAGGAGAAAGGTTTTTTTTAATATATATATGTATTTTTTGTTTGATTCCTCTAAGTTTAACCTCGGATCAGCTATCAACACAGTTTGTGTCGGATTCATTGTCCCCATCACCATACCATCGCCCATGGATTTCTTAAGCAAATTCAGGCCTGTGGCAATCGGCACTTCGAGATAGGGCCGCCCATGGTACCTGAACCGCACAATGCGCTTACATGCCCCTAGTAGGATGGATATCCTAAGAGACAAGCATCGAGGAGGTAATATGTTATCATCGCATCCTCAAGGTGAGTGTGTACCCACCTCTCCTGCGGTAGAAACTCTTCCAATCAAATTGTGTTTTCAAGCCTCTCCTAAGTAAAAACTAAGAGAACCAAATTTCTTTTAAGAAAGGAATTAAGGTGATCACTTACACAAGACCAAGTGTGTGAAATTTGGATGCTTGGGTTACAAGAACCCGTAAACCAAAAGGTAGAACAAGACTCCAGGTACTACCCCACCTTTTAACTCAATCCCTATCTTTCCTTCCTCAACCTCTTGAGGAATGGTCCGCAACTTAACTCCTACTTAAGTTTTTAAGTCCACAAAGGACCCTAAGGTTCTAAAGCTAGTAGCTCACTTAGCTT
Source organism: Thalassia testudinum (assembly GCA_037157565.1). Lineage (NCBI taxonomy): Eukaryota > Viridiplantae > Streptophyta > Magnoliopsida > Alismatales > Hydrocharitaceae > Thalassia > Thalassia testudinum. Next base: position 26,861,892 of record JAZHRO010000063.1, on the reverse strand, counting down.
CTAAAGTTCGACGCTAGAATCAGCTTAGTCTAACCTAGAGTTCTGATTTGCTTAAGAATGCAGGGCCTAGCCAGTTAAGCTCAAAACTTTTTTTTTATATATTTTTATATTTTATTTTTATTTTCTTAAATGCAATATGTATGAATGAATGCAAAATGTAGACATGCTATAAATAAAATGCCTCAGGTCCTCTCCCACATGCCTAGTTCAAACAATGTCCTCATTGGAAACAAAAACAGTTAAAGGAAGATATTACCTGAGGCGGAGAATGGTAGGAGCTAAGGCTCCTCAAGAGTGACCTCATCAACCAGATGGCTATCCAAAGTAATGTATGATTTTAACCGTTGACCGTCGATGATAAAGGGAGTTGCTGAAGAGGAAGGGCTTTTAATCTCCACAGCTCCATGCGGAAACACTTTAGTGATTATGTAAGGCCCATCCCAACAAGATTTTAACTTCCTAGGAAAAAGCTTAAGTCTGGAATTGAAAGCCATATTTGTTGGTTGGGCTCAAAGGTCTTTCGAAGTATATACTTATCAGGCAAGACCTTAGTTCTTTCTTTATAAGCTTGAGAGGTGTCATAAGCATCATTCCTCAACTCCTCAAGATCACTTAATTCCAAAAGTCGTGCCTTACCCGCCTTCTCTAAATCCATGTTAACACTACGAATAGCCTAAAGTGCCCTATGTTCCAACTCAACAGGTAAATGGCATGCTTTCCCATATACAATCCAAAAGGGAGAAGTACCCAAAGGGGTCTTATAGGCCATTCGATACACCCACGAAGCATCATTGAGCTTTTGGAACCAGTCTTTCCTATCAGGTCTAACGGTCTTTTATAAAATATTTTTTACCTCCCTATTCGACACTTCAACCTGGCCACTCATCTGAGGATGGTAAGGGGTAGCGACCTTGTGAGTCACTCCTAAACTCCTCATTAGTCGATTGAAGTGGTGGCTTTGGAAATGAGGTCTCTCATCACTTACAATGGTCTTAGGGCAGCCGAAATGAGATATGATATTGCCTTCACAAATTTCAAAACCACAGAGTGGTCATTTGTGCACGTAGGAATGGCCTCTATCCATTTAGAGATATAATCAACTGCCACCAAGATATATTCATAACCATGGGATGAAGGGAAGGGGCCCATAAAGTCAATTCCCCACACATCAAAAATTTCAATAGATTGAATAGGGTGTTGGAGCATTTCATTCCTCTTCCTAATCGTTCTAGTCTGTTGACATCTAATATAGGCCTTAACAAAATTATGAGAATCCTTAAATAACAAAGGCTACCAAAAATCGGACTGGAGAACCTTAAAAGTAGTTTTCTTAACACCAAAATGTCCTCCACAATGAAGTTCATGGCAAAACTCAGCACACTTTGTTGTTCCTCTTCAGGTACACAACGTCTTAATACTTGGTCTTGTCCAATTCTAAATAATTCAGGCTCTTCCCAATGAAAATATCTTGCTTGGGAAATGAATCTCTTTCTTTTCTGCTCATCCCAAGAGCTAGGAGTTTGTCCAGTAACCAAGTAATTTACGGTATCAACGTACCAAGGTAAAGTTGGTGTTACTGCCATCAGAGTTTCATCGGGAAATGTCTCACGGATGTCTCCAGAAAGAGAGTCATTAAGTGGAAGGCGAGACAGGTGGTTAGCCACAACATTTTCTACTCATTTCTTTTCATGTATCTCCAAGTCAGATTCTTGAAGGAGTAGGATCCACCTAATCAAACGTGGCTTAGAATCTTTCTTAGCAATGAGATGTTTCACTGCCACATGATCTGTGAAAATAACCACCTTAGACCCAAGCAGATAAGTCCTAAACTTCTCCAGAGCAAAAACTACAGCAAGTAATTCTTTTTCAGTGATGGTGTAGTTTTGCTAAGGTTCGGTTAAAGTCTTGCTAGCATAATGCAGCACATGAGGTCTTCCCTCAACCCTTTGTCCAAGGACTGCTCCCACTACATAATCCAAAGCATCACACATCAGCTCAAATGGAAGTGTCCAATCAGGAGCTCAAAGAATAGGCGCAGAGATCAAGGCCTCCTTCAGAGTTTGAAAGGCCTTGGCACACTTTGAATCAAAATTGAAGGAAGATTCCTTCGCCAACAAGTCACAAAGTGGCCTAGAAATTTTACTAAAATTTTTAATAAAGCGCCTATAAAAGCCGGCATGGCCCAGAAAGGATCTAATCTATTTGACATTCGTGGGCAATGGGAGTTTGGAGATAGAATCAATCTTGGCTTTATCTACTTCCAAACCTCGCTCAGACACAACATGCTCAAGTACAATTCCTTTCTGTACCATGAAATGACTTTTCTCCCAGCTGAGGGCTAAACCAGTCTCCTTACATAGCTTCAACACATTCTCCAGGTGCAGGAGACACTGGTCGAAAGACGAGCCATAAATGTAGAAGTCATCTATAAACACTTCAACACACTCGTCAATCATCTCCGAAAAGATAGACATCATACACCACTGGAAGGTTGCAGGGGCATTACATAATCTCAATGGCATATGCCTGAATGCAAAAGTACTATAAGGACTCGTGAATGTCATCTTCTCATGTTCTTCAGGGAAGACTGCAACCTGGTTGTACCCAGAATATCCATCGAGAAAGAAATAGTACTTATTCCCTGCCAATTTCTTGAGAATTTGATCAATAAAAGGCAAGGGAAACTGATCCTTCTGGGTAGCGGTGTTCAGCCTACGGTAATCAATATAGACCCTCCATCCAGTTGAGGGTCAAGTGACAACTTGTTCACCTTGGTCATTGAATTCCACACTAAAGCCTGCCTTCTTTGGTACCACATGAATAGGATTTACCCATTTACTATCTACAATGGGATATATGATCCCAGCATCCAACCACTTCAGGATTTCCTTTTTAACCACCTCCCTCATATCAGGATTCAGACATCTCTTCATGTCCCTAAATGGCTTGATGGAATCATCGGTATAAATGTGGTGCATGTAGAGTATAGAGTCTATACCCTTAATGTCAGCAATGCTCCAGGCAATAGCTTCCTTGTGCCTAGACAAGCATTCAATTAGGGCTCCCTCCTGTGCCTCAGATAGCACAACCGAAATGATAATGGGGAGCGTATCATTGGCACCTAGGAAGACATACTTGAGAGTGTCAGGGAGGGGTTTCAACTCAAGGTCGAGGGCTTGTATGGTTGAGGGTTTCATAATAGATGTCCCCATCTCAGGTAGCAAATCTACCTTAGGCAGAGATGATGTGGGAAGAGACTTAGTAGAGACACCCAACAACTCCTCAAGTTCTAGTATATCCCCTTCACATTCCTCCAAGAGATGGGAATGCTCATTTAGCATGACATACTGAAGGGGGTCATCACATAACATTGCAGGGGTTGCCTTTTCAATCAGGTCATCTATCACCTCAACTTGAGAACAATCCTCAAGTCTGGCTTGTTTGTAAGCATCAAACACATTAAGCCAGATTTTCCTATTCCCAAAGACCATTTTCAATGCCCCAATATTGTAATTGATTGAAGCATATGAAGTTGTAAGGAAGGGGCGACCCAAAATGATGGAGGGTTTAGTTGGCTTGTTGGTAGGGTTAGTATCCAAAAACTAAGAAGTCAACGGGAAAAAAGAAATCCTCCACTCTTACGAGGACATATTCCAAAATTCCTATGGTGTATTAAGTGATTGATCTGCAACTTGAAGGATTACAAGGCTAGGCTTCAGATTGCCTCCCCCAAGTTGTTCATACACGTAGCTTGGAAGGATGTTCACCCCTGCACCCAGATCAAGTAGAGACTCATCAATATGCAAGTCACCAATAACCATTGAGATGTGTGGGGCTCCTTGGTCCTTAAGTTTCAAGGGTGTGCCATGTTGAATAATTGAGCTAACAAAATCAGGCAAGACAACTTTAATTGGACCTGTTTCCTAGATTGCTGCTTTTTTGTGCACAGGTCCTTTAAGAAGCAGGCATAAGATGGAATCTGCCTGATTGCTTCAAGCAAAGGCAGGTTAATCTGCACTTGCTTGAAAGTTTCCATGGTCTCATCCATTTTATCTTTGGCTCCAGATGAGCCAGCAGAAGTCTACCCAGAGGTGGATAAGCGCTTTAGAAAGGGCACTCTCGATCTCTGGGTGGAAGGGTTGTCATGTCGAGTAAGGGGTGGAACAGGGGCAACTTCTTCCAGTGGGGCGATTTCAAGCGGAGAAGATTTCGGTAAGTCTTTTCCGGTGGGGGTGAAAGTCGGGGTGGATGGTTTTTTAGGGGGTGAGACTATAGGAGCATCGGGCTTGGAAATTTCTTTCCCACTACTCAGAATAGTCACCGCCTAAGTATGCTCCCTAAAGACAATCCCTTTCCCTTTAGGATTCTCCTCAGCAACACTAGGGAGCTTCCCAGTTTCCCTCTATCTAACAGCCTCAACAAGGTGTCCTATTTGTGATTTCATCTCATGTATAGCCTTGTCATGAGATTGGATGATGGCACTTTGACTTTCTTGCATAGTTTTCAACATTGCCTTCAATTCATCCATCTCAGAGGTCTTAAGTTGGGCAAAGGTCTGAGGTTGGTTCATTTGATGGTTTTGAAAGGATTGTGGTTTATAATTCCCTGAATTTGAGACATTTCCTTGTCTCCATGAAAAGTTTGGGTGGTTCCTCCATCTCTCATTATAAGTGTTGGAAAAAGGGTCATTACGAGGTCTAGGACAGAACCCTTGAGCAGCATTCAGATCTGCTTGTACAAGCTCAGGGAATTGGGAGGCCAAGTGGCAACACACAGTGGCGTGTGTATTTCCTTGGCAAATTGAGCATTCGGAAGCTTGGGATGTGGAGGTGTTAGATACGAATGGACTCGGGTTCGACATAAGCCTTTCCATGTTTTGATTCAATAATTGAATCTGATAGGCTAAATTGTTGGTGTCCCTTGCCTCTTTCGCCTCCAACTTTCTTTGCATGAGAGTGGGTTTTCTATCCATGTAGGCAGAATTCAAGTGAATAGAATTCTCACTCAAAGTATCAAAAAGGTTCCAAGCTTCATCCTCAGTCTTAGATAGAAAGGTTCCTGCATAGGCACCATCCACAGTTTGCCTATGCGAATCATTAAGTCCAGTGTAGAACCTTTCAACCAGTTGCCACTTAGGCACCTGGTGATGTGGCCAATGTCTCAGCAAATCATTAAAGCACTCCCACACATCATGGAAAGCTTCCACATCCTTTTGAACAAAACTCATAATTTCCCTCTTAAAGTGATTGATTTTGCTCATGGGGAAGTACTTCTTCAAAAACTCCTTCTTCATGCAATATGCAAGACAAGAATTAGATCTAGATGCTGCTCATTCAGCCCTAAATGATTCGACCTAAGGGCAGGTAGCTTCTAGCAGGTAGCTCATATTTTTTTTTTTTAGTTTTCTTTTAGCTACTTATGCACAAGCAAATTAAAGGTAAACAATCCATAAAACAAATTAAAAACCTAAATCTAAAGAAAAGGGAACATGCTCCCAAAAATCAACCCCAATTACTACAAGGGCGAGAAAAAAGAAATAAAACTTATGAAACAGAGAATCTCCTATGGAGGCGGGATCCAGGTCTCCATCTTCCTCGCATGTAGGCATCGCTCAAGGTGGATGTCTTCTCCCAGATGTGCGTATCACCTCTCTCAAATTCCTTACTCAAATTCTTCTCTCAAATTCCTCACACAGAAAAAATAATAAATGGTCAGATCACTGTGCAATGAGAAATAATCAGAAATAAAAATCAGGTGAAATTATTGTGTCTGTTGCCTCCCAGGCAACGATGCCATTTGATAAGACGATTTTCGCTTTCGAAAAATGTATTAAGATGATTTGTCGTTGTAGGATCAAAGTGGTGGAAAATAGCTTAACAAAATAATTAAAATAAAAATTAAATCACTCGCAGAAGAGTAGGTCGTGTCCACAGGGAGGCAATGATGCAATAAAATCATGAATATTTTTTTTCGTACTCGTTCAATCAAGTGAGAAATCCATAGTCAAATCTTACATGAAATGCGACGAAAAAGAAGATGCACAATAACTCAAAAATGTAAGGGTAGATGTGTAATTTTTCCTCACTAAAATATTCAATAAATATGTGATGAATCTATGTAATTTCCAATTGACATACATTAGAGAAAATTTGTACATATCTTAATCCAAAACCAATGTCAAAATATGTGAATCACAAAAGCCATGCAATTATAAGAAAGCTTGAGTATGAAGTCACAATTTCACTTAATATATCACATATTAAAATAAAAAATGAGACTTTGGCAATGGCATTGAAATGTAATAACTAATTGCAAGTTTCCTGTAGCAAAATAGGGGAGAACTCTCCTTGGCATGCGCGAGAAAAGGAAGGATCGGTTGGAGGCATGGTCGCGCAAGAAGGTCATTAGTGGTGAGGGCTGTGTGTGGAGGTCATGGCGTGGTCGTTGGTGGTCGGTGGTGACCCACCAGAGGAGATGAAGCGGTGGTGGTAGTGGCTGTTATTGCTGCTCTTGCGCGCGCTACGACTGGAGGTGGAGGCGCGCAGGTGCTGCGAGCAGTAGGGGCTGAGATGCAGATGCACGCAGGGAGGTGCGCGCAGGTTGAAGTGGCTGGGGTGGAGGTGGGTGGGAGTGGTCTGATGGCGCTAGCTGCAGGTGCTGCAGGGAGGCGCGAGGAGGGGCTGAAGCAGGGGCGTTGGGGCGTGGTGAAGGCGCTGCTGGAGGGTGCTCTGCAGACGCAAAGGCACGTGGGTGTGCTGGCTACTACGAGTGGGAGGCGTTGAGGAACACGCGCTATGCACGAACAGAGGTGGCGGAAGTGTAGGGGGGAAGAAGGTGCGCTGTAGTGAAGGGTGCAGCACATGCGGATGCGTGCTGTAGGAAGACACGCGATCGTGGTGCGCTGAAGATGAAGGCGCGTGGTGGTGCAGGAGCTGGTGCTGCTGGTGAAGGCACGCATGGGCAGATGGCACGCGGTGTTGGCATGTGTGCTGGAGATGGATGCGGTGGAGGTGGGGCGCGTAGAGGCTGGTGTGGGTTGCTGGCTGAGATGAAGAGTTGTAGAGACTCTTGGCAGTGTGGGCTGTCACCCCACACGCCCACGGTGGTGGAGTCGTACTACCGCTGTGGGAGGCCTGTGGTATGGAATGGAAGAGGAGCAAGGTCCTCTAAGCATGGTAAGGAACAAAGGGTGGTGGCCTCCTCCTTAGGTAGCTCTTCCTTTTCTTTTGTAGCCACGGCTACCAAGATTTGAAATTCAAAACACTGTGGAATCAATGTGATGCGCAGGAGGAGGAGGCAAAGTCGGAGGAGTTACCTGCAAAGGAGAAGAATAAAAGAATAAAATAGTTAGGGTTTTTTATACATAACTCCTTAACTTCTATGTTAATTAAAATAGTGCACCTAATTAATTAACTAATTAAATGTATGCAACCCTAGGTTAATTCTAAATGCATGAACTATGCACTTAAGATAAAATAATGAATTAATTTATTTGCATCCTAATGTATGCTATGTAAATGTTAAAATAACTTAATGTCTAGACATTTAGATACTTAAATAGCCCACTAATATGGGCTAATCAGGCACCGTGAGATAAATTGCAAAAGTGACATAGGCTTATCGCCTCTTGACCACGGGGTGAGGTCCCAGTCACTCCTCTCACAGCCTTGTCCGCAGCACTTCCCACGCTGATCTGGCTTGACCCGTATACCCGACCTACACTCTCGCCCACCACGCATGCCGATGGGCCTAGTCCCGAGCATGCGCACCTGACCTAATTACCCAAGAGGCAACTCTGGGAGAGCGAGCCTAAGAGAGAAAGAGGAAGAGAGATAGCAGGGGTGGGTAGGGGTAGGTTTTGCTCTCTCACAGGGAAGGAGAAGAAGAAAATGCCAAGGAAGAAGAGGGCTGAAGCCAGCGAACGCTAAGGAAGGAGAAGGCAAGGGATGGAGAGGAAGAAGCTGAAGGGCTGAAAGAGAAAGAGAAGGAAAAGGCTGAAGGGTTGAAGAGAAGGAAAGAAGGAAGAAGAAGAAGCCAAGGAAGAAGAGGACTGAAGCTAGTGAATGCTAAGGAAGGAGAAGGCAAGGGCTGGAGAGGAAGAAGCTGAAGGGCTGAAAGAGAAAGAGAAGGAAAAGGTTGAAGGGTTGAAGAGAAGGAAAGAAAGAAGAAGAAGAAGCCAAGGAAGAAAAGGACTGAAGACAGCGAATGCTAAGGAAGGAGAAGGCAAGGAGAAGAAGAAGCTGACAAAGGGCTAAAGAAAAAGAAAGAGACAGAGAGGAGCTGAAGGTAGAAGGAAAGAAAGGAGAAGAAGAAGAAGCCAAAGGAAGGCAGAAGAAAGAAGGTTAAGGCACGAAAAAGACAGAGGAGAAAGGAAGAGGAAGGAAGCGGCCAGAGACAGAGATCAGAGATAGAGAAGAGAAAAAGAAGAGAAATAGCACTGTAGCAATCACTAGTTTAAGACGTCTTATTCACAAAATCAGACGTCCATTTTTTTTTGTGCTCTTCATATATATTGCTATCTAGTGTTCACATTTACATTTTTGCATTATAACTCTAATTTTCATTAAATATTATATTCAATTTGAAAGTTGTGCTCTTGATTTTTAAACCCCTATTTGCTCCCTATGTTCGATCTCAGATTTAAAACTTCGAGTAATAAAATTTATTTATTTTCGAGCAATTTCAACTATACTATGATGCATTGATTTTAACATTGATCTTGCCTCGTTAAACATCCTTTCCTTTTTTTTTCTTTTGATATGAAACCCTTTCATCCAATGTTTTTCACAGGGTTTTGCACTTTAAGACCCCTGATGCCTAAGATTTGCAATGTCCTCATTGTAAATTAGGTGGGTTCGAGTTCAATTCAGATGGTACATTAGAACGGGTGGGTGGTGAACTGGTTGGAATGACTGTTGTAGATGATTTTTAGCTATGATACAAGTATCAAAGGTGGAGTCAGCTATTTTAATGGACGAACCCTAAAGTGCAATATGAATTAGGAAAAGAGATATGTCAGGAAGGTTTCAGGTTTTGCAAAGATGATGGGTTGCCTCTGGTTAACCGCTAAGTTTAACGCCATCTGCTAGGTACTATGAAGCTCAGGGAGAATGGAGTTCAAAAGATACTACTGCCAAATTTGTGTTGGTGAGTTTGAAGAATGGTTTGAGTCTCTGACTGTTCATGACAAAGGGTTCAGATTCGTGGGTGAGTTCACTGATTTCGACAGCTCCATTTCCAAATACTTGTCTCACAAGGAATGGTCCAATCCATTTTGATCTATGTTTTCCTAGGACGAGTTTGAGTTTAGCATCAAAGAGTAATACTTTTTTACCAGGATGGAAGAATTTTCTTGAAATGTGCCTATCATGGAACGCTTTCACCAGCTCTTTGTAGATTTGCAAGTTCTTGTACACGTCATTGCATAGTTCCTCGATCTCGCTTAGTTGCAACCAGCGGTGGATTCTAGCCTTCAAAAGATCTAGATTGCACTTCTATACTACCTAGTAGGCTTTATGCTCCTTTTCTACGGGGAGGTGACATGCCTTCCCGTACACGAGCCTGAAGGGAGGAGACATACCTAACTGGGTCTTATGGGTGGTCCTACAGGCCCACAAGGCTTCCGGAAGGTGGGTAGACCAATCCTTCCTGTCAAGTCGAACAGTGACTTGAAGGATCTTCTTGATCTTCCGATTTGACATTTCAACCAATCCATTAGTCTAGGGGTGATAAGGAGTCGAGATACGATGTGACACCCTATACTTTTTCATCATGGACTCGAAGTGCACATTCATGAAATGAGACTCGCCATCACTGATGATGGCTTTTGGAACCCCAAATTTGGAAAAGATGTTCTCCTGAATGAACTGAAGAACAACTTTGTGGTCACTTGTTCTGGTGGGGATGGCTTCGATCCATTCAGAGACGTAATATACAGCGAGTAAGATATATTCGAAGCCATTAGTTCTTGGAGGATCCCATAAAATTAATTCCCCATATGTCAACGATTTCACACATGATGATTGGATTCAAGGGCATCATATTTCGTGGGCCCATGTTGCTGAGGTTTGACAATGGGCACATTCCCTACAATAGGAATGTGCATCTTTGGATATTGTGGGCCAAAAGAACCCACACTAGAGGATCTTGACTGCAGTTTTACTCCCAGAGTAATGGCCATTATAAGCCTAGTCATGACAGAAAGAGATTACGTCGTTGATCTCATCGTTAGGAATGCATCTCCGGATCACTTGGTCATTACCAATATGAAAAATATACGGATCTTCCTAGACATAGTACTTGGTATCGAAATTAGCTTGTTTCGCCTGGAGGTTGCCCAATCTGGCGGGATTTTCTCTGTAACCAAGTAGTCCACGATGTCGGCAAACCAAGGAAGTCCGTTAATGGCCAAGAGATGCTCATCCGGAAAGTGCTCAGAAATAGGTCTGGACGGGTCAATGACTGAAGAAGGAAGGTGAGACAAATGGTCAGCTACCACATTCTGCTTTCCCACCTTGTCGCGAATTTCCAGATCGAATTCTTGCAACATCAATATCCAGCAGATTAATCTCGACTTCACGTCCTTCTTCGTAAGTGCCTCACTGTAGTGTGATCAGAGTAAATGATGACATGGGAACCCAGGAGGTATGACCTGAATTCCTCCAGGACAAATACTACAGCCAGCAGTTCTTTCTTTGTAATAGTGTAATTACGCTGAGCCTCTTCTAATGTCTTACTGACGGAATATATGACCACTGGTTTCCTGTCGATTTTCTGACCTACCACTGCTCTTACTGCATCGTCAGATGCATCACACATGATCTCGAAGGGTTAAGACCAGTCAGGGGATTGTAGGATTGGTGCTTGGGTGACTCAGTCATGCAGTATCTCAAATGCTTGAATGCACTCACTTGAAACCTCAAAAGGGGTGTCCTTTGAGAAGAGATTCGTCAAAGTGTGTGATCTTAGAAAAATCAGGTATGAATTGATGATAAAATTTAACGTGCCCCAGGAATGATCTAATGCCTTTCACTGAGTTAGGCATAGGTAGCTTGGAAATCAAATTCACCTTAGCTTGGTCAGCCTGGATACCTCTCTCAGAGACAAGATGTCCAAGAACAATGTCTTCAGGAGTCATGAAGTGGCTCTTTTCCCAGGAGAGAACCAAGTTCACTTCAATGCATCTTTTAAGGATTTGGACCAAATGCAAGAGGCATTCATCAAAAAATTCACCAAATACTGAGAAGTTGTCCATGAAGACCTCAAGGTAATTGCCTACCATATATAAGAATATGGATAGCATGCACTGTTGAAAGGTGGCAGGTGCATTGAATAGCCTGAATAGCATCCTATGGAATGCGTACGTATTGTAGGGGCAAGTAAAGGTGGTCTTTTCCTGATCCTCTAGATGAATTGCCACATGATTATATCTAGAGTAACCATCCAAGAGATAGAAAAATTGATTTCCCGTTAGTTTCTCAAGAATCTGGTCAATGAATGGAAGCGAGAAATGATCTTTCTTCGTGGAGGCATTCAGTTTCCGATAGTCTATGCAGACTCTCCATGAATTTGCAATGTAGGTTGGGTTGGTCTTTCCAGACTTAGTCGTAATAACGATGAGTCCTGCCTTCTTAGGCACAACCTGGATCGGGCTCACCCAACGGCTATCAGAGATCGGGTAGATAATACTAGCATCTAACCACTTGATAATCTCTTTCTTCACAACCTCTTGTATATTTGGAATAAGTCTTCTCTGCATTTCACGAGATGGTCGTGAGCCCTCTTCAGTGTACATATGGTGTGTGCAATAGGAGGGACTAATACCAGTCAAATCATCGAGAGTCCATCTGATGGCTCTTCAACGATGCTAGAGAGCAGAAATCAGATTTGTTTCCTGATTAAATGTGAGTCGGGAACTGATAATCATAAGAAACATTTGATTGGAACCTAAAAATACATACTTCAGATGATCTAGGAGGGGTTTCAACTCCATAACTGGGTTATCAGCAGTAGTTGGGGGTTCTAGATAGGACTCAGATGATAAAGTGGGAGCTAAGGGTGGATCTAGATCAGCTCTAGGCTCCTCTATCTGTGGGTCAGAATTTTCTTGGGGTTGAGGATCAGAAATAATCAGGTCTTCCTCTGCAATGGATCCTCAACCATAGAATTAATATCACATACTTCCTCGATTACCCCATAGTTTATTCCTTACTGGCCCTTAAAGATATCAATCTTTAGTGTTTGGTTCCCAAATTTCAACTCAATCTGGCCCTCTTCACAATTGATATTTGCCCTAGCCGTGGCTAGGAATGGTCTCTCTAAAATGATCGGTGTGTTCCTCAGATTTTTAGGAGTCTCCATGTTTAACACAATGATGTCCACTAAAAATAGAAATCACGGATCCATACAAGAACATTCTTGAGAATTCCTCTAGGTGACTTGATTGATTGATCTGCTAACTGCAAAGTCACCTCAGTTGGTTTGAGCTCAGTTTCCTCGAAATGGTCTAGTAGGGATGTAGGTATTAAGTTTATGGAGGCTCCTAAATCCAACAATGCTTTATCAAATTCTAGACCTCCAATTTTGCAGGAGATCAACGGGGTGCTAGGATCTTTTGCTTTTTATGGGAGCTTGCTCAAAAATGATAGAGTTGACTTGCTTAGACAATACGATTGGATTTTGGTTTTTCCTTCATGGCTTATGCTTAGCTGTACACAAATCCTTCAAAAATCTCACGTATGCCAGTACATGGCAGATTGCATCCATCAAGGGGATGTTTATCTGGACTTGCTCAAAGAACTTGACCAGATCTTCCTTAAGTGCCACGGGTTTGGGTTTCCTTTTTCCTTTGGTCAAGGCCTCAAGAAATGGAACCTCTATAGGTTCCTCTAGGATTGGTTCAGGTTCTGGATCTGGGATAGAGGTGTCTTAGATAACCAACCTAGGGTTAGGCTCTGAACTACCAGGCTGAGAGTGGCTAGGATAAGGTGGATCCTGAGTTATCTTGTCACCATTGGTGGTAACAGAATTTAGTACCGCTTGGTTTTGGTTCGGAGTTGGAAGAAGTGGTGGTTGTTGCTGATATCCCGAGTATGATGACGAAGTTCCATTCTATCGGGTGATGGAGTAGAAGGGGCGTAATAAAAATAGTAAGCTTGACCCTGATTCGGGTTCATAGCGCACCTCTGGTTCGGCACGTTATTTGGATTTGGTAGAGGCTGAGATGGAAGTGCACCAAGCTAGCGAGAATTCGTCATCTGTGCAAGCTGGTTTCCAACCTTTGTGATCTCATCTCTGTGCTGTTTCTGCATAGATAGATTGGTCTTTTGGATGTCAGCCAGGGTTTGTAGGATAAGAGTCATTTGATTTTCCTTTGATGGCCCAGATTGATAATTTGGATTGGGCCTAGGCTGAGCAAGCTAGTAAGGACGTGGAGCTTGTGGCCGAGGCTGGAATTGAGATCTCAGATTTTGATTATTCCCTAAACATGCAAAGTTGGATGATTACGCCATCTAGAGTTATAGGTGTTAGAGAAAGGATCAATCTGGATGGTGTGGAGATCCTCGCAGATCTGAGGAACTCTAGAGAAATCAAAATACGTGGGTTCAAAGTTCCCCTAATCGAGCGAGAAAACCTTGCTCGAATCTCAGTGGAGGTGCTCCATTCACACCAATGGTGACACGGACCCTTTTGCAAAAATGATGATAAAGTTAGGGACATGATCTCAAATATTTTGAAAGTTAAGGGTCAATTGAAAGGAACAAAGTTAAAATGGACTAAAATACAAACTAAGTCATGATGGACTCTGATTGGGCCCAAATTTTGGTACAATCCTAATTTAGACCTAAGGAATCTGATGGTGAGGTTGAATTTTTCTTTTGACCAAGTTTGACTAAGCAATTTATGCAAAAATCCAAATTAGGGTAGAATTATGTCTGTCACTCTATTTAATGTCAAAATAGTTTCCAAAGGTTAAATCAAGGATGCCAAACCTTATGGAATATTTTTCTACAATTTTTAAAAGGTTTAGATGAATTTTATCTTGACCAAAACCTCTGAAATTTAAGTAGGTCTGAAATTAGGGTTTCGAGTGCTGTATTGGTTCTTGAAATGCGTAAAATCCCGTTCTTGTTTGCATGGGCCCACTTATTAGTCTTTAATGTTCATTTGACCTTTGTTTCACCCCTAACAAACCCCTTGGTTATTCTGTGTTCATGATATGCTGTTAAAATTCTAGAATTAACCCTAGTTTCCTGCTGTCTCCTTAAAACAGAATAATGTGGAGTTGTAACCTTCAGATTGATATGTAGGAGAATTTATCTTTCAATTCTAACTAAAAGTGACTAGTTAAGGCTTATGATGGTGTTCCCATCAATATCTATAATCCACAACTTCAAATTAATTTAATTTTATGCATGAACATTGCTACATTTTACTTATGAATCTTCACTCTTCATAAATTATGTTGCACACATATATGGACAAATAACATTGTATATATATTGTAAATATTTTAATTGATCACGTGAAACTTCAAGTAAGTTAATACTACATCTTTTTATAATTTTTGCAACATATTCCATTTGAGAAAATTAGACTTTATCACCTCAAACTTTCAAAATGTTTTAATCAAATTTAATTAACTCTAAATAATAGTAAATCATCTTCTAATATTTTGTTAACACCAAAATTACTATGTCAAGATTAATTAATCATCCTTTAACATTCTATATGATAAAATTCTCCTAATTATAACCTTAGGCATCTAGGATTCACCAACCTTAGAGGTGTATGGTTAAGGATTTGTTAGTTACACTCCTTTGACAGTTGTCAACTTAACCAACTCGAGTGTTTGCTCAAATTTGAGCATGTATTCTGAGTCCTTGAAGAGTCTTGTTGACTGTGGTATTAAGCTAATTGGATAAAGAATACATAACTTGTCAATCCTCCCTTTGGTTTGGAAGCTTCTAAAGTTTAAGCATCTCACACTTACACTTGCATTGTAAGTTGGTTTGTAGGTAATAACCCATTGAAAGATAGGTTTTCGATGAGGCCTAAATCTAAGGGCCTATCCTAACAATTGATCAAACCTAATCCCATACAAAATTTTGAGACTCTTACAGGTATGCTTTAACGTTACATTAGGTATGCTCCTTAGATATAGGGTGTTTAGATCCCAACCTTGCACTTTGATTTTCTTCACACTTTTGTCTAAGAAATGTTCATGAGCCAGATTTGAATGAGCCAAAAAATAATGAAATGAGAGAATAAGGTGTGTAAAAAGTAGAAAATAAAGAGAGATACAAAAGTAGTTGGGGGAAGAAAAAATTACACAAAAATAATCTTAGCTTTGTGAAGATCGAGAGCAAATAAAAGACACTAGAAGGAAATAGCTCTGCACTGTAATGCAAGGTGACCATAAAAAATGTGTAGTTGGGAAAATATAAATTGATTTCAATCTTGTGTTGACCTTGGATAGAAAAGAGTAATAGAGAAACCTATGGAATCATTATTATGGAAAATTCAAAGATAAGGTATGGAAAGTGAAGGGTAGTCTAGTTCCTTTGAGAAAGAAAGCTTGGTTTTCTTCACTATTGTCTAGTTGTCAAGTTAGTACCACGAGCACAGATGCATAGCATAGCCAATCTCTTAAAAACTCTTGGAAAACTTATGAGTCATGGAAAGCTGTTCTTGAGGCCTAAAAGCAAGGTTGATGGGAAGTTGAAGGGATTAAACAACTCATATTTGGATCAATACTCAAGTGCTATTAAGTCTTTGCACACAAATTCTTGCATATATTCATGATGGATGGTAATGACTAATGCTCTCTGACTTGTGATACTCCTAGCTTAAATCCTCCTTGTTAACTTTGTGGGTTTCTTAGTTGGAAGCCCTTAAGAGACTAGGCCTTCCACTAGCGAAACTTGGGGGTTCGAGCCTTCTTTCATGAGGTATACTACAATCATGAATCCTACAAAAGTGAGTTAGATTTCCTATTTTCCATCATGCATTTTGCTTCAGATGAGAAAAAGTTAGGAATAGGAGTGTAATGATTCACTGATAAGCAGGTTTACGCGAAGGAAAGCTAGGGTTTTGGAAAAACACGTCGCAATAGTCACAAAACTCGCTATCAAATAAAATTTTACCAAAACTCAAGGTGAGTCCTAGATCCAACACTAGGAGGCGACGCTTGTTTCTTGAAATCCGTGCTTCAATTTGTTTCTTTTTGCTATTTTTAGGGTTATGTTGTTTTTTTGGTATTTTAGTAGAATGATAAAATCACTTGCAATAAAAGAGTAGAGAGATGAACCATAACTTGTTAGCTTGAAGTGAAATAATGTTTATTACAATGAAAATAAACTAAACAAACTAAAAGAGATGAGGGTGAGAGGAAATCTCCCAAAGCGGATGTTTGGCGAGACGATGGCGCTTGGCGGCAGCTTGGACAGAGGAGGAGAGATGCTGGACATCGGAGATGAGGTGCAAGATGAACCTAGGTAGAGGAAAGCTTCACTAAACTGGGAATGGGGATGAGGAGGTGGAGGTGAGGGGATGACTCTAGGGTTCCCTATGAAGGTGGTGAGAGGATGGTTGAGTATTTGGTGGAGGGATAAGACTCTACACTAGTAGGGAGCCTTTGAAGCTTGAGAATAGATCTCTTGGGAGCAGCCTCTTGGAGCTTTGGAGTAGGTGGGAGTAGCATAGGTAGAGATGAGGGCAAATGGGGAGGTGTAGGTGGGTTTATTTAGTGGTGGAGAAGAAGCTTTCCACGCATATACAATCAGTGACATTCACAATCGTCACTATAGATTTGCCCAAGCTATTGCTGAAGATCTACGCAGCACTGCTCTAAGATTAGTGCAAGGAATCTGGAATCCTAGATAATTAGATGATGTTACTCAGAGATTAGGCATAGTTTTCGCTCACAGTTCCTGCATATACATTTATTGTGAAATTTTAAGAGCCATCAAATAAAGCAAATACGCAGAGAGCGAGTTTTCATAAAACTAGGGCTAAGGTGGATGGCTACGACCATTCTTTACAGAATCCTTGGCTAAAGGAGGGTATTGATGTCAAGGTCAGAAATACACCATCCTATCCATCTCTCCTAGTGCCGTGAGTAGGCACTTCCACCAAATAAGCCACACAATGTCTCTTGAGTATCACCAATCCTTAATAATGCCTCCTCAATAAAGTTCATGGATATGTGCTAGTTGTGTTGTGTTGAAAGAAAAAAAAGAAGAAAAAGAGAAAGAAAATGAAAAAAGAACAAAAATGAAAAGAAAGAAAAATTGAAAAAAAAGAATAAAAAGTAAAGAAAAAAAGAGGGTGTGAATATTTAGTGTTTATTTCAGTTGCATTGAAGTAATACCACCAAATAAATTTGAGAACCACCAAATACGGCCTTAACCTATCTTTCCATGCTTCTGACCACCTAAATATTGGCTGAGGAATTTCGACTTAGTGTTAGGGTTATGGAACTCAACTAAAGTGTTAATGTCAAGTGAAACCACCAAATACGGATCATATATGAGAATCCGATGAGATTGTGAGCTCTAAGAAAGAGAAAAACAGAGAGAGTAAGAGAGAATGAATACAAAGGAACCAAAAGAGAACATAGTTTTTCTCACCTTTCTCTAAGTTGAGTTACATGATAATTTGGGAATATAGATTCTATAGTACTAATCTCTATGTAGCACAAGTCGAGAGTGAGCCACCAAATATATAATCTTTTCCCTCTAAAATTCTCTACCTAAGCTTAAAGCTGGGTGGAATTCATAGAATATCTTGAATACCCCGAGGGAAGAAGTTCGCCTATCTCGCTAGAATTTTTACTAAGGATCAAGTATAGCTTTAGAGGTGAATTAGTTTTTCACTCGAATCCATTCCAAAAGCTACATGGCTACACTTTCACGATTGTCAAGATTTCTAGAGCATAAGATGAAAACAAAAAGGAGAAAAATCTCTAATCATACACTTAATAAAATAATCAATCCCTTAGGGATCCTTCTGTGAATAATTTAGTTTTGCATTTGCTAGGAGCTAGCAAGATTTAAGCATGGGGGTATGATTGCGCAACAATCATAGGTCTTAATTGACCTAAATTAGGCTAGGACTTAGCATAAGTTAGGATAGTTCATGCATGCATAAGCATTACTTGCATCCTTGTTGCTTTCTTTTAGCTATGCATAAAATAATGCTATAATGTGTTGATTAGCTGCATTATATCAATTACATGTAATAAGCTGACCAGAAGGTAAATCTAAAGCTGGATCTGAAGAATAAAGAATAACTAGAGTTGTAGCAGAGTTGTAGCAGAAGACTTAAAATAAGATGTAGTAGACAATAATGTAGGGGGTTGAGGTATGCTATTCTATTTAAGTAGGAATAAAGCAATAAATTATGAAGAACTTAAGACCATCCTAGCCTTAGGATAGCCTAGAAGCTTCCCCAAGCCTTAGACACCCTTAGATTAGGTCACCACACACTAGGAAACCTTAAAACCCTAATTCTAGCCTCAATCTGGACATCCAGATAAGTTATAGGACATCTAGAACCCTTAGCCAACTCCCGCACACCTTAAACCCACTTTTGCAGTGTTATTGGATGTCCAAACACTTGGTCAGACGTCCAATTTCTGCAGAATAGTCAAGATAGAACTTAGAATCCCTCCTGACTCTGATTGGACACCCAGAAAACAAGTCTGGACTTTTGATTTTTCACTATAAGATATCTGACACTATTATTGGACATCCATAACTACCCTCCAGACCCTGTTTTGAGATTGAAGCCTTGATCTTGGATCTCTAGGTCCCTAAACCCAATTCCAACCCCATTGGAACCTAAATTAAGGTGTCGTAAGCCTAATACATCACCTCTAAACCTTCATAAGGACCTAATTAGGTCCTCACTAAACCTAATTGACTTGGATCATGGTCAATCTCTTCAGTCTATTCAATTGGACTCATTGAGTCCAATTGAGCCCTGATCTCAGAACACACTGTCCAATTGGACTCAGTGAGAATCCAATTGACCTAGACCTAACTTAATTGAGTTATTTTACTCTCAATTAAGTTTTCACACACCTAATTAAACTTGTATTAAGTTTAATTGCACTTTACCTTAGTGAATTAGGGTTTACAACAATAATTTGAGACCTACGTTGACCTAAACCCACTAGAACCTAACTTAATCAATCTAGCCACCTAAGTTTCTACCCACACACACCCACACACATCATCCACATGAAAATACCTAGCCTAGAGTTCTCTATAACTCTCTACCATGTGTTGTTACCTTGGTTGCTAAAATTAGCAACCAAGAGCCATTCAATTTTTAGATCCACATCTGGTGGATCTAAAAACCACCATCCATCTCTCTCTCACTCTCCCACGAGCTCCCACCACAGGCCTCTCTAGAGAATTCCATAATTCTCTAGAGAGCTTCCCTTAGGTCTATAAAAAGACCTAAGGGGTGGCCATTTTCACCCATCCACTCTTGGTTCCATTTAGCTTAGTTTCATTCCACATCCACTCCACCTCCATGTCAACGAGTAGCTTCACCATGGCCACCACCACCTCCACACTATGATGCTGGATCACCTCTCCAACCTCTCTCCAAGGGCCAGCTTAAGCACCATTGGTCGCCCCTCCCCTCAACCAACTCAAAGGCCATCAGAGGCCACCTCTGAATGCCCTTATTTCTGCTAAACTAGATAATAGTTCTTCTTAGATTTACATGCTTTATTTATTGCTTAGTAGTGTAAATCCATATTCTCCCCTAATGATGCATGCATAATCCCCCTTAGATTCATGTATAAGATCATTTTCTGCTAGTTAGATTTGTATTTCTAAGCATTCCTCTATAAGCTTTCCACAAGCTTAATGCTGTAGCCACCATCATGAATTGAATGAATGAAAATCTTTTTTTCTATATATATATCTATGTGTGAAAATCACCATGAGCTTATTGCAATATATTTTGTGTGATTGAAGTTGCCTGCTTTTAATTACTATCTTTTGGCAACTAGCATGTCGTACATCAATACGTAAATCACCATAAACCGACATGAGATTTTAAGCAAGTAGAGAGAAAGTAATCGATTTCACATCTGCATTTCCATAAATGCCTCCCAGAGACGAACGATTGGGACTCAAGTCTTGTTATCTTTATAAATATTTTTGTTTGATCATATTGTGCACTATACTACGACGCTTTTTCTTATCAAAAATGCACTCTATGGATTCACAACAATTGCCTGCCCTTTGGTTTGCAGGACTTGGTAACCTAAGCACCCAAAATCACACACTAAGTCTGGTTCAGTGCACTTAATAAAGAAAAATCTACCAAAAGTGTTTTGTTCTGAGAAGCCATCTCGAAGATCTAGCTTAGGAGTGGCTCGACAACACAAGTTGATTGGACGAGTTCCCAACGTAGAGAGGTGGGAAATTCCTCTCGAAGATGCGTAATAACATATCATCTCCTTGGTTCTTGTCTCCTAGGATATCTAAATATCCTATTGGGAGCATGTAAGCACCTTGTGCTGGTTCAGGTGCTATGGGCAAGATTATCCCGAAATGTCGATTACCAAGGCTTGAATTTAGCTACAAAATGCCATGGGTGGCATAATCTTGAAGTGTCGAAAGCCAGGGTTCTAGGGGTTGCCATGGGTGGCCTTACCTCGAAGTGTCGAAAGCTAGGGACCCTTCCAGGATTGATGGTGGGGACAAGGAATCCAATACAGACCTTGTTTAGGGCCAATTCAAAGCTAGATTTAGGGAAAAATAAAAAGAAAAGAGTGAAAACTCTCTAAATGAAAAGTCCTTCTCTATCTCTTTCTTACAAAAATGCACTGGCAAACTGAACTTGGACATGTTATGTCTATGCACGGGTTCTTTATCCACTGGGGTCAACGAACCTCTAGGCATTTTTGTGGGCCTTAGAAACCTTTGCGGTAGACTCAGGAAAAAGCTGGTCAGGTCTAGATCTTGGCTGGTACTTGAGTACCTCTAGTCTTATTGTTGGTATTCTGATATGATTTCTAGAAATGAAGCTTAATAAGGCATCCTGACAGTTATATTTGACCTAGAGACCTGGTTTGATCCATAGGATGTGTTTTCTAAGAGACTAGAAAAAGCTAGGCATGGGGGTATGATGGAAACACCATCATAGACCCTAACTGGTCACTTTTAGTTAGGTTTAAAAGATAAGTGCTCCTACATAACCATTTGAGGGTCATAACTCCACTTCATGCTATTTTGAGAAGAGAACAAGAAACTAGGGTTAATTCTGTAATTTTAATAGAATATCATGAACACAGAATAACCAAGGGATTTTGTAGGGGTGAATTAAAAGTCAAATGAGCATTAAAGTCTAATAAGTGGGTCCATGTAGATAGAAACGAGTTTTCGCACATTTCGAGGATTAATAGTAACCCAAAACCCTAATCTTAGACCCACTTAAATTACTGAGGTTCTAATTAGGATAAAATCTATCTAAACCTTCTAAAAATTATATAAAAATATTCCTTAAGGTTTGGTACCCTTGATTTGACCTTTGGAACCCATTTTGACCTTAAACAGAGTCACAGGCATAGTTTTTCCCTAATTTGGGTTTTTGCGCCAGTTCAGGTGAATGCCGGACCTCTGCCACCACCTTTGTCTTCTTTGGTTCTACTAGCTACCTTCAAGCCATGTTCTTTAGCACTCTCTGCTCCAAGTGCTGCGGCTGACTTCCGAGGAGCGCTCCAAACTCCTAATTGAAGTAGCAAGTGCTTCCCTCAACCTCAATCGGAGGCGTCTTCAGCTGTTGCTGCGTTGTGACGAAGAGGTGTGGGATAGTCCCACATCATAGAAATCAGAAGCCGCTCACGCACATATAAGGAATTTATCTCCCTGACCCCTCACCCAAGACACGAGGGTTGGGTCCCCATTCACCCTCACCCGCTTACTCGCCTCTGCACACTCCTTGCCTGCAACCATGCCCACAGGCTTGGTCCCTGTTCACGCCCGATTACTTGCCTGATTACCCGATTAAGCCTGGGTCTCTAAGAGAAAGAAGAAGGAAGAAAGAGAGAGAGGGGGGTTTTGCCCTTCACACCTCTGCTCTCTACACTTAGCTGATTCGTAGGAGGCCTTTGCCTCTGTGCTGTTCTTGCCTCTCTTGAGGAACAAAGAAAGGAGAGAGGAGGCCTTTGCCTCTTTTGTTGGAGTTGTGCCCTTGAGCAACATAAGGCATTTGATGCCTTGTGAATTCGTCTGACTTCTATTGGTGCCTTAGTGATACATATTGTTGGGATATTTAATTGGTTGACGTGGCATATTTAATTGAGAGATACTGTGCATTTATTTGAGATTAATTTCAAGGGCTAATTTGGTGATTTAAATCACCATTTTAACCCAATCTTTTTGCACTTTGCTACTGATTTCATATATATATCATTTTGAGTAGTTCTAAATAAAGTTTTGGTCATGATTACTTCTATTTCTGATTAAATTATGATTAGTGAGATTGAATTGCCATTAATTGATCCCTGTGATTGACCTCAGATTCTTCTTTGATTTTGAGTTATAAATTTAATTATTTTTGAGCGATTGAGGCTTTGCTACGATGATTACTCCTTAAAACTCCTCAATAGCCCATTAACACCATCTAGTTTGGCTCAAAGCTTTTAAGAGAAATCATCTGGTCATGAAGATCTTTGGTCCTTGCCTTATAGATTCTGGCATTCTCGTAGGCATCATTTCTAAGCTCCTCCAATTCAGATAGTTAGAGTTTCCTTGTCTTCCTAGCTAATTCTAGGTCAAGATTACATTTCTTGATGGCCCAAAATGCCCAGTGTTCTATTTCTACGGGTAAGTGACACGCCTTACCAAACACCAGATGGAGTGGAGACATACCAATAGGCATTTTGTACGCTGTACCATAAGCCCAAAGAGCATCATCCAACTTTGGGTCCAATCCTTCCTATCTGGCCTGATCGTTTTCTGCAAAATGTTCTCGATCTCCCGATTGGAGACCTCGGCTTGTCTGTTTGTCTGGGAGTGGTAGGGTATGGAAATCCGATGATTCACCCCGTATTTAGCTAGTAAATTCTTGAACTGGGAATGAGTGAAATGCATGCCACCATCACTAATAATGGCTCAAGGAATCTCGAACCGACTGATGATATTTTTCTTCACAAAATCAATGACCAACTTGTGGTCATTGGTTCGAGTGGGAATTGCCTTAATCCATTTGGACACGTAATCCACAGCAACAAGAATATACTAGTGTCCAAATGGAGGAATGGGTCCCATGAAATCAATGCCCCAAATGTCAAAAATTTCAATGAGAAGTATCAAGTTTAGGGTCATCATGTCTCTCTTGGCCATTTTCCCGAGTGTCTAGCATCGGGAGCACGACCTTGAGAATTCTTGGGCATCCTTAAATAATGACGGCCAATAGAATTTGGATTGTAAAATTTTTGCCGCCATCTTTTTCTCGAAAAAGTGTCTACCACATGCAAATGCATGGCAGAACTTAAGTATACTATGGAACTCATTTTCCGGGACTCATTGGTGAATAATCTGGTCTACGCTGATGCGGTATAGCTCAGGATCATCCCAAAAATAATATTTGGCCTCGGACATAAGTCTATCTCGCTGCTGCTTGGTCCAATCCTGGGGGATCCGACCAACGGCCAAATAATTAATGATATCTGCAAACCAGGGTGTTTGGATACCCAAGACTGTAAGGATAGCCTCATCCAGAAAAGTGTCAGAAATAGGGATATTCGAATGAGGAGAATCAATCAGGATTATCGAAAGGTGATCCACCACTACATTTTGTGCCCCGGATTTATCTTTGATTTCAAGATCAAATTCTTGAAGTAAAAGAATCCAGCAAATAAGCTGGGGCTTGGCATCCTTTTTGGCCAAGAGATGTTTCAAGGCTGAGTGGTTGGTGTAGATGATAACATAAGAACCTAAAAGATAAGCCCTAAATTTTTCCAAAGCAAAAACTATAGCTAGCAACTCTTTTTCAGTAATGGTGTAGTTCCTCTGGGCCTCGTCCAGAGTTTTGCTAGCGTAGTAGATAACAGAGGGCTTCTTATCTATTTTCTGACCTAAGATAGCCCCGACCGCATAATCAGATGCTTCAGCCATAATCTCAAATGGGCCTATCTAGATTGTTGGTTGCAACACTGGGGCATTGGTGACTGCCATTTTCAATAAATGAAATGCCTTGCGGCATGATTCATCAAACTCGAACGGTGTGTCTTTGGCCAGAAGGTTACTCAAGGGTTGAGCAACCGTCGAGAAGTCCTTGGTGAATCTTCGATAAAAACCCACATGACCCAGGAATGATCGAATTTGTTTCATAGGTATAGGTGGAGGAAGTTTAGAGATGGCACCCACCTTAGCCTTATCAACTACAATTCCCCCATTTGAGACCACATGACCTAGGACAATGCCTTCTTGAGTCATAAAGTGGCTCTTTTCACAGCTAAGGACCAGTCTTGTCTTGATGCATCTCGTAAGGATCAATTCTAATTTAGCTAGGCATGACTTGAAGGAATCTCCAAAAATAGAGAAATCATCCATGAACACCTCAAGACAATCTCCCACCATGTCAGACATGGCCAACATTCACCTTTGAAAAGTCATAGGTGCATTGCAAAGCCCAAAAGGCATCCTACGGAATGTGAAGGTTCCATAGGGGCATGTGAAAGTTGTCTTTTCCTGATCTTCAAGATGGATAGGGACTTGGTTATATCCCGAATAACCGTCAAGGAAGCAAAAGTACTTTTGCCCAGCTAAACTTTCAAGGATTTAATCAATGAATGGTGTTGAAGTGAAATTTTCACTTTAAGTGTTGGTTTAAAAAATAAAAATACATAAAAATTAAATATATACGAAATTTAAAAAAATAGAAAATCTAAAAATGATAAAAATTAAAAAAAAATTCATAAAAATTGGAAAAATCTTTTATTCATAAAAATAAAAATATATAAATATAAAAATTTAAAAAGAAAATTCATAAAATTAATGAGAGGGGTTTATTCATTATTAATAAAGAAGAAGAAGAATATATACATATTATAATTAAGAGCTTAATTTTCTTTTAGGTCAGAAGTTTAAAATGTATATAGAATATATATAAGTATTTAAGAGCATTCAATTCTTAATTAGATTTTACTTAAACATTTGGTAAAAACACACTTTTGTGTTTAAAGTTTTTAAAATAGGATTTTATTTGAATTAGGAATCTTTTAAATCTTTTAAGATTTGTTTTTCTATTCTTACCTTGAATTAAGAAACTAAGTGTGTTAAGATTTTAAACTTAAGTTTTGGAATTGAATTATAACTTTTTAATCAATTAGCTTAAGTAATCCTTTTGCTTTTTGAAAATTTGATTTTATCATAAAGTTAAGTAAAAGGCCAGATATTCGGAGTTAATTGGATAGAGAGTTAGTAGAATTTTAGTTTACAAAACTTACAAGCTAGAGATAAATAACTAGGCTTAGTAAATTTTGTCTTGACGGATCCTATAGGAGGAAACTAAGAATTTGAAGAATCTAAGAGTAAAGGGCTTTGTTGTCCAAGCTCTGGTTTGAGAGCTAAGTAACCTAAACATCTAAATTCACTCACATAGAATTATCTTGTTGACATATGAGACCGTGAAAACACAGAGGTTAAGAGATCAATTCTGAATCCTCTTTAGTCCAAGGATTTCCACAGGGCGGTTCTTGAAAGGGTGAAGGATGTGCCACTCACCTAGAAAAAGGATTTGGAGAATAATGTTAGTAAGAAAAATGAGAAGGGGGGAAAAGAAAAGAAAAGAAAAAGAAAAAGAAAAAGTAAATAAAACACCCTACAGTTAAGTGCCTTGCTAAAAATGGGTACTTATGCAGTTTTTCCAAAAATAAATAAAAGCATCTCAATACAAATGGATGCTACCCTTCCTTCCATCAAATAAAAAGAACACATCACTACAAATGGGTGTTCTAACCTATAGAAAAAGAAAAAAAATATGGAGAAAAAAATATTAGGAATAAGAGACCCAGTGGTCCACTTGGGAGATATACACAAAAAGTGTTGACCTGAAAACTGGTGAGGAGAAAGCAACCAAACCTGAGTAAGGCCAAGCCAAAGGCTTGAATTGGAATAATTGGAATTGGAAAGTGATGTCTTAAGATCTAGATTTTTGCAACTTTGGATGTCTTTAGGACAATTCTCTTCACTAAGCATAGATATTTTAAAATCATAGCTACTGAACGTTGGTATTGGGAAGTGAAGCCTAAGAAATTGGGTTTCGAAGATTTTAAGTTGAGACCTATAGGAGAAGAATTGACAGAATCCTAGGTCTAGAAGTTAATCTTTAGTGTTGTAGGCTAGTAAATTAGAGTTCTACTACTCTAAGTTTGATTAATAATGAGTATCTGGTTAATTTGCTTAAACTTATATTGATAAAAGTCAAATATCATAAACAAGGGATTAACTTAAATCTATTTGAGTTTTTGAGTTAAAATTTAATTCTCAATCCTTAAGTTTTGTTTTTCTTAAAATACTTTGTATTCTAATTTGAGTTAAGAATAGTTACAAAGATTAGGAGATTTTTGAAGAATTCTAATTTTGAATAAAATTCTTGTTTACAAATTATTTTAAGTGTGTTTTGAAAATGTTATAAGTATAAGTCTAAGTAAAAAAATTTTCACACATGCTATATACATTAATCATTTATATTTAACCTTAAAAATTTCTGACCTAAGCTTTCCTCTACATAGTTACTATTTATAATAATTTAAACCCAAGTGCTTTAAATCATCATAGTCTTAGTTAATTTTGCTAGGGACTAACAAAACTTTGGCTTCGGGGTATGATGAGACACTCATCATGATCTTTAATTACCCCTAATTAACTAGTCTTCCTAGTTAATTAGTTAAGATTATGAATATATAAGGGTTAATTATAGAATGAGGGATATTTAGTCAAGAACCTTAAAATAAGTTAAAAATGATATTTTATCATCCAATTAACATTATTAATAATTTAGATAATAATTGGACTCGAAATACTATTAATCATTCCTTTATTTAATAAGATAAGTAAGTTAAATATAATGTATACCTAAGTATGTAATAATTTAAGTAATTTTACTTAATCTAATAAATTAAGCTAAAAAGGTCAAAAATGTAAATTCAAGGTGTAAACATAATATTTACCTTATTTACTAACATATATAAAAAGTTGAAAAAGATCTAAATTAAAATAAACCTTCAAAACCTAGGTTTACATTTTAGTCCTTAAAATTCATTACAGTTGGGTCCTTATTTCTCACACAGGTCCTTAACTTTTATTTCATTTAAGTCGCTCTTCGTCTTCTTCTTCTTCTTCTTCTCCAGCCGAATGAACGACTGGCGGTAGAGAGTCACCCCACCACGGCGGATCTCCTCGGCTACTTAAGATGGATGAAGTCAGAAAATGGAATGGGAAGTCACCGGAGTTTTGGACGAATAGTATATTGGGTCGGCTGTAGTGTTAGAAGAGGGAAGGGAGCCAACTTAAATAAAATCAGAGGTGTGAGGGGGTATTTATAGCAGTTTGCCACGAAGAGAGTGACGGGGTCTGGCTGAAGAAGGAGCTCGAGGAGCTTAAATCTAATAAAACCACTCATCATTTTAATGGTGCCGTTGCCGGGGAGGTAATATTTTGACTCACTCCACTCATCAAAATATTCCCTGGCATTACTTCATCCACGCATCATTTTAATGGTGCTGTTGCTGGGGAGGTAATACTTTGATTCACTAAATTTTAAAAGGATTAACTATTTAATTAGGAGGTCTTTTGTAAATATTTTTTTGTTTTTACTAACTTTAGTTCTAATCAAAGCTTAAATGATGAGTTGAAAACCACTTATCATTTTAATGGCGCCGTTGCCGGGGAGGTAATATTTTGATTCACTAAAATTTAAAAGGATTGATTGTTTAATTAGGAGGTATTTTGTAAATATTTTTTTGTTTTTACTAACTTTAGTTCTAATTAGTGTGTTGTGTTTTGTTTTTGTTTTGTTTTTGTTTTTGTTTTCTGTCTTCTTTTCAGGTTTACCTCTGTAGGTAATCTTAGGAGAAGGTGGGATACTATTTTGCTGTTTTTGTTTTGTAAGTATTTCTTTATCTTTTGTTTTGTTTCATTTAATAAAAAGAAAAAAATATAAAAATACATCTTTTCTGACTAGCAGCAGCATATACATAGGCAACACTCTTAAGAGTGCATTATTCTACTAGTACTAATACGATCTGACTCGGGAAATTTTTAAATTATTTTTCTCGCATCACCCGGAGCTCACCGGAGCTCTGGTGAGTCCAGAAAATATAAAAAGTGTGTATAGATTGATAAATCTTACCATTTTTTATTCAAAAAGGATCCTGAGGTTGCAAGGAACCTCAGTATCACATTTAATTCCTCATTTGTTCATTAAAATATAATATTTGACAGTAAGTTTATTTTCTTAAAGATCTGAGTGGTTAAAGCTCAGGACTTGTTTAACCACTTGATTGAGAGGTTAAATCATGTCAACAGATGTTAATATTCATAAATATGTATTTAATTTATAGTTTGAACTATTCCTGAGCTGCCATAGACAGCGAGCTCAGGAACTAAATTAAATTTGGGCATTTAAGTTAGATGTGATATTAATAGGTATTTTAGTGTCGATTAGGGTTCATAACTGGTGCTAGATGATGAAAGAACCCAATGGAGGTGGAATTATCTCAATTACTGTCACCATAGATAGTGTCAGTAGTCGGTGAAGGTGGAATATGAATTAGGCGATTAGGTGATTTAGTTAGTGATTAAGTGATTTAGAAATGAACATGGAAGTTAAAGGAAGGTGTACAGTGATTAAAAAGACAAAATTAAAGCTCCGGCGAGCTCAAGGAACTCGTCGGTGTCGGAGAAGATGAAACTAAATTCTAAATTACTCTAATCTAACTACTTAAACTAACTAACTAAGCTAGCCTACTCCTAATCTATTGTTACCTGGACAAAGAGGTCAATAGGGTTCTGCCGAAGTCTCATGGCGGACGATAAAATCAGTGGGGAGGTGGAGCGGAGGATTCCTTGGGTTGGCGCCTTTGTCAAAGGTGCGGAAGACCACGGCGGATCTCCTCGGTTGCTTAAGATGGATAGAGGAAGTCAGAAAATGGAATGGGAAGTCGCCGGAGTTTTGGACGAATAGCCTATTGGGTCGGCTGTAGTGTTAGAAGAGGGAAGGGAGCCAACTTGAATAAAATCAGAGGTGTGAGAGGATATTTATAGAAGTTTGCGGAGAAGAGAGTGGTGGCGTTGGGCCGAAGAAGGATCTCGAGGAGCTTAACCTCTGTCGTCGTCTCCGACGACGGTGAGGTTATCTCCCACTGAAAAATAGGATTCTCAGCTAATCTAGACCGGTGGATCAAGTGGAGGTGGTGAGCTCAAGCTGTAAGAGCTTGGACAAAGAGGAATGATGTCGGCAGGGCGGTGATCGCACGATGGGGTGACTCTCTACCGCCAGCCGTTCATTCGGCTGGAGAAGAAGAAGACGAAGAGGGACTTAAATGAAATAAAACTTAAGGACCTGTGTGAGAAATAAGGACCCGACTGTAATAAATTTTAAGGACTAAAATGTAAACCCAGGTTTTAAGGTTTATTTTAATTTAGATCTTTTTCAACGTTTTATATATGTTAGTAAATAAGGTAAATATTATGTTTACACCTTGAATTTACATTTTTGACCTTTTCAGGTTAATTTATTAGATTAAGTAAAATTACTTAAATTATTACATACTTAGGTATACATTATATTTAAGTTACTTATCTTATTAATTAAAGGAATGATTAATAGGATTTCGAGTCCAATTATTATCTAAATTATTAATAATGTTAATTGAATGATAAAATGTCATTTTTAACTTATTTTAGGGTCCTTGACTAAATATCCCTTATTCTATAATTAACCCTTATATATTCATAATCTTAGCTAATTAACTAGGAAGACTAGTTAATTAGGGGTAATTAGAGATCATGATGAGTGTCTCATCAAATGGCAAAGGGAAATGGTCCTTTTTGGTGGTTGTGTTCAGCTTCCTATAATCAATACAAACTCTCTAAGTGGAAGCTGAACGGGTGGTGAAAGATTCTCCTTTCTCATTAGTCATGACGGTTATCCTTGCCTTTTTGGGCACAATCTGAATAGGGCTGACCCATAAGCTATCTGAGATCGGGTAAATAATGCCTGCATCGAGCCACTTGATTATTTCCTTGTTGACCACTTCTCACGTATTAGGGTTTAGTCTCCTTTGCATTTTGTGAGAAGGGCGGGATCCATCTTCCATGAAAATATGATGATTACAATAAGATAGCTCGATCCCCCTAAGGTCGCAGATGATCCAACCAATTGCCTCTTTATTCTTCTTAAGGACCTTAATCCATCTCAATTCTTGCTCGTTAGTTAAATCAGCACTGATTATCACAGGAATCGTATTCTTAGGTCCTAAGAATTCGTATTTTAAATTCTCAGGCAATGGTTTCAATTCTAGCTAAGGTGGGTTCAGTATATAGGGTAAGGAGGATGCTAATGAAGATTCATTAGGATGGTCCAGTGGAAGAGGTTGGGAGTGAACAAAATCAACAAGCTCTTCAGGGTGTGGTGAGTCTACCATGGAGGGTTGTGGGTTAGGTTCACTAGTGCTGGTTGAGTCCTCGAGTACATTGATTGACATACACATCTCAGCATTGAAATCATGATCCTCGAGCTCCTCAATAAATCCAAAATCCTCAAATCCTATTATCGCCTTGAAAATATCAAGTGTCAATTTCCTATCTCTAAAGGCGATCTCCATACTATCGCTTTCACAATTGATGTTGTACTTGGTGGTAGCTAGGAACGGGTGCCCCAGAATGATGGGTGTGTTCCTCAAATCTTTAGGTACATCCATGTCAAGGACTAGGAAATCTACAGGAAAATAGAAGTCCTTGACCATGACAATAACATCCTCAATAACGCCTTTTAGTGTGGTGAATGAACGGTCTGCTAACTATAGCGTTATTGAGGTTGACTTGAGTTCACCTAACCCAAACCTTTCATAAAGAGAGGTCGGGATTAGGTTGATGGGTGCACCTAGATCTAATAGTGCCCTATCAAAAGTGTAATCCCCAATGACACATGAAATCAAGGGGGCACCTGGATCTCTTTTCTTTAGTGGAAGGTGATGCAGGATAATAGAACTCGCCTACTCAGAGAGAATCACCCTCCTCGGGGTGGGTTCTTTAGGCTTGCATTTTTGGGTACATAGATCTTTCAGGAATTTAGCATAAGCTGGGATCTTCTTAATAGCATCGAGGAGCAGAATATTGATCTCTATACTCTTGAATAAATTTAGGAGCTCCTCGTTGCTATCTCGGGTTTTCTTCTTCCTGGCTTTCAATAAGGCCTCAAGGAACGGGATGTGGGTGGTGTCCTCAATTTCAGGTCCCTGGGCCTTGTTTTCTTCTTTAACCTCCTCTTTTTCTCCCTTGGGCTCCTCAGGGTTTTGGTTGCTAGAAGGTAGTTTGGGGTCCTGGTTTTGTTTCCCGCTCCTCAAGGTGACAGAATTTGTAGATGCATATGGGTTTGGGTCTTGGGGAGGGTAAGGAAAGATAGGAGGGGATTGATTAACTAGATAACCAGGGTTAGAAGAAGGACCTTGCTCAACCAACTAAGCATGTGCATGTGGGTCCCTCTAATTCCCTGTACCCTTAGGCTCTATTACCCTGATTTTGTACATTGTGAGGGTTGGGTACGGGTTGGGATGGTAGAGATCCAGGCTGTCGGGTGTTAATAATAAGTCCAGATTGCATGTTGTCCAGTGATGTCTTCATTTGTTACATAAGCTGGAGCATAGATACTTGCATTGCTACCATCTGCCGGTTTAAATCAGCCTGCCCTACGAGTTGTTGGGCGTTCCAAGATGGCTGAGTAGTCGGTCTGGGGACAACTAAATGTATACTTGCCCTTGACCCAGAGGTCATTGAGGTGCATAGTTGCTAGGACGTGTTTAGGTCTGTTGCCCCTGAATTTTCCAAGAGAAGTTAGGGTGGTTCCTCTGACCTGGGTTATAAGTGTTGGAATACGGGTTGGACCTAGCATTCTCCTGTATCACATATGCATCCTCATAGGGCGAGGATGGAGAGAAGGAAGGATCAAAAAATTGGGATCACAGGCCCCATTTTGGAACCCATAAGGTTTCTAGAAATTCTAGCTCATAGGTTGAGCTGACTCTAGTTGGTTCACGAACTCCTGCCTTGTGGAAGCTCATGGGGGATGGAAATTTGAATTCTATGATTGAGTAGGTGTAGAAGTGTTTCCTGAGTTTCCAACCATCCACTCTTCCATCATTTTTGTAACCAAGTCCACCTTATCCAATTTGTTGCAAATCAATTCCATGTTCAATGAATGAGAGCTCTGAATCTCATTAGCATTTGACCTAGGTTGTTGGGACCGGTTGAAAGTATCCATGGATGCATGATTTACCAAATTCTCTCTCATTTCCTTGAAAAGGTCATACATGCTATCTGCATCCCTGTTGAGGAAATTACCTCCGCAAGAGGAGTCAACATGATTACGGAGTTGTTCAACCAACCCGTGATAAAAAATTTGCACGAGTTGCCATTTTGGCACCTCATGGTGTAGACACTTCCTCAAAAGATCCTGGAATTGCTCCAAGGCACCATGAAATGGTTCCCCCGGCCGCTTGGCGAAAGTGGTAATCGCCCATCGCAAAGCAATGGTTCGTCCAATTAGGAAGAATTTCTTTAGGAAAGCCGACTTAAGAGTAGCCCACTTCTCTATTGGCCTTCCAATGGTCTGCTACCAATGTGCAGCCTTATCCCTGAGAGAATGGGGGAAAAGCCTCATGATCATTTGCTCATCATTCACATTCCTATAGCTTTGGTGGTCTGAACTAGAGTTGTCAGATCCTCCAATTGCTGGAATGGGTCCTCCGAGCCAAGCCCATGGAAATGTTTAATCAAACTTAGAACCTAGGGCTTGATTTCTACGTCTCCGGTAGGAATCATGACGTCAAGACATTCCCCGTAATTTGAAGGATCATAAAATCCTTCAAGGGCCAGGCGCCTTGACCATTCATTCATTGGAACCATTGCTGCATTAGCTGCAATTCTTCCAACTGCCTCTAAATCAGCTCCTGCTACTTCAGGGGTGGGGGAGGTGGTTGTTGATTAGCCATGGGATTTTCTTGGCTATAACTCAACCTCTGGCTCTAGGAATGGCCTAAAGGTCCTTCGAAGCGAGGGTTCAATGACCTCCTTCCAAGCATGCACTGAAAGGAAGTCGGAAGGATGGAGGAAAAAATGGAACCCTATAGCACAAAAATGTAAGCTTGTCCTTAAATTGGGTAGCCTAAGAACCTGCGCCTTAGAAATAAACTCCAACCACACCACGAATTTGGTGTTGTCCTTGCTCCTGAAGATGGTAAAGTTGGGTCGGCGAAGTAGGGGGAGAATGTCCCAAAGGCCGCTAATTATTCCAAATCCCTACTTAAGTCGTTTGACAATTGGGCCCCCCCAACTTAGCACCTTTTGAAGCAAGCAAACGTCACTAATTTGAAGTGTGTTCAAGAGAGTACCTTGAATGGACTTTGTGAATCCTAGGGCCAACGTCTACTCAATTTTAGTTAGGCTTGGGATAGTAGTGCTTTCGAAATGTGGTGGGCCCTGCTAATGGGTTGTGCCCTTAATAGTTCATTTGAAAATGTGTGAATGTGCACAACCAAGAATTTTCAAGCAAGACTATTTAGGATGAGGTGAGTTTTAGGATTCAAATCTTGCCTAGTAGCTTTTAGGATTAAAATATTAGGTGTATTCAACCAAGTTTTTGAGAGGCAAACCAAGTTTGAAAGCACAGGTTCAAATATTTTACTTTATAGATCAAGAAATTAGGGAGTGTCTGTCTTATCCTAACTATTTGAATCCTATGGGGCAGCTACAAGATGCATCAGTTTTAAATTAGGTGGTGTGGCCCAAACAATTCAACCAATTGGCCCAGATGCACCACCAATTAAGTTACACAAAAGGTGATTAACCTAATCTGATTTCTACTCTTTTATGTGTGCTGATGCATGTACTGGTTCCACAGGTTGGAATCCCATTTGAGTAGGTATAATCAAAAGAGGTTATGTGCCTCAAATGTGGGTGTGTGTAGTGTGTATGTTGATTTTGTCCCACAATAAGAAAGTATATATTTTTTTTTATTTATTTATTTTTATATGGGGGAAGATGAGTGGAGGTGGCAAACAAGACAAACAATTTCTATCCTAAGGTTCGTGAACACACCTAAGTAGATTAGGTCTTGATTATTAGGGTTGCAAAATGATCTAGTGGGTGTGGAAGTGGGGGGAAAACACTTACAAACTACTTCACCCGCACTTTACTCCAATCTATTGTACTTGGATCTCCTTGCTAGGGTACCTGCAAGACAGTAAATCAGAGGCATGAGGAGTTAGTCAATAGTAAATGTACAGAAACATGGAAAAAGAAAGAAAATTTTGTTTCTTCCCTGGCAATAACGCCAAAATGATAACCATATTTTTGCGAAGAAAAGTTAGGGTTTTGGAAAAACCAGTTGTCGTAGTCACAAAACTCACTATCAAATAAAATTTTACCGAAACTCGAGGTGAGTCTCGGGTCGAACACAGGGAGGCGGTGTTTGTTTCTTGAAATCCACTCTTCAATTTGTTTCTTTTTGCTATTTTTAGGGTTTTGTTGTTTTTTTGGTATTTTAGGAGAATGATAAAATCACTTGCAATAAAGAGAGTAGAGAGACGAACCACAACTTGATAGCTTGAAGTGAAATAATGTTTATTACAATGACAATAAACTAAACAAACTAAAAGAGATGAGGGTGACAGGAAATCCCCCAAAGCGGATGTTTGGTGAGACGACGACGCTTGGTGGCAGCTTGGATGGAGGAGGAGAGATGATGGACGTCGGAGATGAAGTGCAGGACGAACCCAGGTAGAGGAAAGCTTCACCAAACTAGGAATGAGGATGAGGTGGTGGAGGTGATCATCTACCTGAATGGAGGTGAGGGGACGGCTTTAGGGTTCCCTATGAAGGTGGCGAGAGGATGGTTGAGTATTTGGTGGAGGGATAGGGCTCTACAATAGTAGGGAGCCTTTGGAGCTTGAGAATAGAGCTCTTGGGAGCTTTGTAGGCCTCTTGGAGCTTTCGAGTAGGTGGAAGTAGCATAGGTAGAGATGAGGTCAAATGGGGAGGTGTAGGTGGGTTTATATTGTGGTGGAGAAGAAGCTTTCCGCGCATAAACAATCAGTGACATCCGCAATCGTCGCTAAAGATCCGCCCAAGCTACCGCTGCAGATCTGCATGATGCTGCTCACATGAGCTACGCGCTACCTTCTCGTGTGTGCGTGTGCATGGTTGTGCGTTGCATCGCTGTACGCTACACTATGCTGCGTTGGCGTGTGCTTCACACGTGGACATCACATGCATGCTCTGGCATGGTGCGCTGCGCTAGTCGTGCATGCGTCGCCTCCAATTGAGTGATTGGGGGGGCTTAGCGAGTTTCGAACCCGT
Source organism: Thalassia testudinum (assembly GCA_037157565.1). Classification (NCBI taxonomy): domain Eukaryota; kingdom Viridiplantae; phylum Streptophyta; class Magnoliopsida; order Alismatales; family Hydrocharitaceae; genus Thalassia; species Thalassia testudinum. The sequence goes on along the minus strand of JAZHRO010000063.1, from coordinate 26,826,280 downwards.
GGCCCTCCTTTGGAAGTGGATGCCACAACCAATGTGCCATGCTATTGGCTGAGTCGAGAAGAGCAGCTACGAGCGCGCAGTGGAGGATTCTCAGTCATTGAATTTTCATCCAACGGCTGAGATCATGTGTTGGAAGGCCTTTGGAGGGACGTCAGGCGATGTTGGGTGCCCTGGATGATGCCACGGATAGTCCAGATGGTGCCATGTGGCACCATTTGGACTGTCCGTGGCACCATCTAGGCACCATTTGGACTGTCCACCTTTCTTTTCTTGCAAAAGATGCTATAGTACTTGGATCGAGATGATTTTCAAGTTGTCGGACTATGATCATTGCTTTGGATTCATCCGTATGGTCGGATTTTGCATTTGAAGCTTCAAAATGTCGCACCCTATCTCTTGACCACAATAATGCAGGAATTATTGTACAATTTATACACATTACACTAAATGTTGTATGATGAATGTTATGTAATATTTATACTATGGAATGCAATGCTCAGCTTAGGAACTATCATAAGTAAGCATTTAATCATGGATACATGCGTGTTCATCATTCACTTATTTTATGTATTAATCTTGCATAGTTTATGCTAACCTTGAATAAATGTCATGTATCTCATTTTTGTGTTAGATGAATTTCATGAACCATAAATTATTTTTTGTATCATTGCTTCTACTTTAAAGCATTTTATATATGTTGCTAACTATAATTTAATTATTTAATGCATGAGAGGTGAAGCATAAATAAGGCCTCAACATATGCCTAATTGCAATTTAAGGAAAGAAGAAAATGAGAAGAGTTGATTTAGGAGATAAACATCCAAGGGTATAGATTTGATTCTACCAAAATATCTTGGTGGAGGATAAATTTTTAATTAATTTAAGGGGTAAAGGAGGACAATAACTTGCTTTGGAAAGAAATTTTGTTGGAGATCCAAGGGCTAGGATTTAAATTGGATGACCAAACTTAATCCTAGACTTAAGAACCCAACAACAAGAAAACCTTCCTCCCCTCCTTATATGTGGTTGCCGACTTCAGCCCTCTCTCATCCTCCTCTTTCATGCCACCACCTACCACCCTTTATCACCACCACACACCAACCACCCTCCCTTTCCAACACCATAACAATTCCCCCTTCACCATCATCTCTTCCATGTCACTACTTCCACATCTTTTGGACATCCACCATCTTCCTCTCTATTACTCCTCTACATGGATAAGATGAAGGTGAAGAAGAAGAGATCTTAAACCACTTTGAGGTTAGATCATCCTCTATGTTGCTATGTCATCTCTATCACCAAGAAGATCAAGAGTTTCACATACAGGTTTTATCATAGTTTTTGATGTATTTTTATCTTTTAAGAAAGAACCTATGTGATCGAGACCCTTAGAATAGGAATCTCAACTAAAAAACAATCACAGCAAAATAACTCAAGAAGTTGGTGACTCGGCTCTACTTGAAAAGGTGTATGTTTGGAGGAGATATGTACTCTCAAATTTCTCTAGTTTTGTGGTGAATAATACAAGTAGAACTCTCTTCTCTATGTCCATGTAAAATAAGATAACTATCTCACCCCTATTATTTATAGGGCAAGCTGCATTTAATAGTAGGCCTGGTTGGGTCTCCCACGATCCCACGATCTAGTCAAAAATAGAATTAAAGCTAATAGTTGATAGGTCAACTTTAGTGGACTATAATTAAGCCTAAGGACATGATTATTTGGACGAGAAGATTGTTTAAAGCATGCAGTACATTAATAAAATTATTTAAACTTTAGAATTATCATCCCCTGTATTTTATTAACTTTTACGTGATTTGATTAATTATTTATTATTGATGCAGGGGCATTCTAGGAAGTACAATTGTAAATAACATCACATCAAATCTCAAATTGAAATATCATAGTAACATTGGGATTGTTTCTAGCAAAAATGGCAAGGGAATCAATTTTAGAGCTTGCATCCTTATATGATTCTCATTTACATGACAAGCCAAGAATATGAAGGCCAACAAAAGCAAAGAAATCTGAGACCACCACTAGTTACCAAACATAGAGATTTCCATTCCATAATTTCTCTCCCATTCGCTTATTCTCTCTTTTCTCTCTCTTTATAATAGCAGGAAGGACCCAAGGCACAGATCATCATCTTCCTCCCTTCGGAAGGAGGACCTGCCCTCCAAAATCTCTCTTTCCCTCAAGACTGCACACCCCTGACCACCACCGCAAGCTACCCATGTCATCGACTTCTCTCCGGCGTTCCCATTACCGTGAGTTCCTCTACCGCGACGCCAACCACCACTGCGACGTCGCTACTCTGGTCGGCTATGACAGAGCCGACACCACCACCGCATCTTGTCCTCCTTCTTGCCACTGTGAGCATCCATCCTTGACCCCACCACCATGCTCTGCTTGGATGTTCATCACTGTGCTCTGCCGTCTTCAATCACAACCACTGCCGATCTGCCCTCACAACCTGTTACGAACGCGTGCCCCAGACGTCTTTTAAGACGTCTGGGAGGTGGCCCAGACGTCGGACCAGATGTCTGGAAATCAGTTATTTTCGACACGCGCGAGTCGTCTGCGCGCCTGAGCGCGCAGACCGCATATTCGCTTATTCTTCTCTCTGCGGCTGCAGAGGCCGCTGCCGTGCTCCCTCTCTCTCCTCCTCACGCGGCCTTAAAAAGACCACGCCTCCCCTCACTTCCGTCGCCTCCACCCCTTTCCTCTTCTTCTTCCAGTGAGCGAGCGCGAGAGCGGGCACGGGGTTGCTGCGGCGGCGACGGCAGCAGTGAGCGTGGAGGGGGTGCTGCGTGCGAGAGCGACGCTCAGCCGTGAGGTCGAGCTCGCCGGGGTTGCCAGGGCCGGCTGGCGGGAAGCGCAGCGGGCGCGGAACGACGCGGGAGGCCTGCTGCGGCTCGAGCAGCAGGGGCATGAGGTGCGACGCGGGCGGCGTCGTGAGCGGAGGGCGAGTCGCGCCCTGGTTCTGGAAAAATTTCCAGAATCTGACGTCTGTGCTGATAGCCAGACGGCGAGGTCGACGTCTGAAAGACTTTCCAGACATCTGGAAGGTGAGTTTTCCGTCTTCTTCTTCCTTCTTGTCGACTGACCGTACTGAGGGAGGGAGATGGGTGTGCACAGGCTCGGTGATTCGCCATCCAACACGAATCAGACGTCTGGCTGTAGTACCAGACGGCGGGAGTGACCTCCAGACATCCGGGGTGACCATCGGACGACTGGAAACTAGGCCAGACGTCCCCGCAGGCTTCTGGACGTCTGAGAAACCACGTAGAACAAGGTAATTCTCTGATCCACTTTTTAAGACGTCTGGAAGAAGTTCCAGATGTCTGATTTTGCACAGTGTCGTCATTTTCGACTCGTTGAGGGCCCGTTCGGGTTCCGTTTTCCGCGTTTCGAGTTGTGTTCTTTCCGGAATTAAATCCTCTACCCGTCTACAGTAGCTATACACTGTTTTGAGACACTCCTTGTGTTTGATCCTTGTGATAGGACCCCGTTCTATTGCAGTCTCGGGGTTCGCGGAGGCACGCAGGATTCCCGATCACGCCCCCATTACTCCCGTTGTACCTGGTAGAGTGGCTTTAAGTTATTAATAAAATCTGTTAAATTATGGAACCATAAATAGAACCTAGGACATTGCATGAATCCTAGGAATGAGAAATAGATGGAATGATAGCTCTTAGGTGTTGCATGAATCCTAGGGCTGGAAAACTAGATTGTATGATAGATTCTAGGATATGGCATGAATCCTAGGATGGGAAAACTAGTGGAATGTATAATACTGCAGTCTTGGAAAATGGAAAGAGATATAAAGCTGCCTGTAATTTGAATTAACAGCTGCCTGTTGTGAATAAATAACGTGGTTGAGAACATGGATTGTAAGAATGTGAAACTGGAAAGTGAAACCTGGATGTTTAAGTAAAATGGATGGAACCCTATGGGGGAATTAGGAGTGGAACTCCTGGAAAGAGAAAGTAATGGAACTGAGTTGTAGTTGTGTACTGTCTCTTGGGTACATAGTACCAAGGGAAGTACCTGTACCTGTTTAGTGCAGAGCGGAGCCAGCCGCCCCAGGGACCCGGGGTTAGGACTGGCCACTCTGTACCGACTTGCTGGCCCTCGCGTACGTAGTACCGAGGAGAGCTACTAGTGTAGGGAGGTACTAGCTACCCCACGGGCCCCGGGGTTCTGCTAGCCTCCTACACCGACTTGTTTAGGCCCACTGGGGCAAACCAGGGTAGTCAGGCGAGGGTGCGCGGACTGTGGAGGGGCAAGGCCCCGGTTTGGTTACTGTGGAGGGGTTGGACCCCTGTTACTGAGAGGGCTCTGCCCTGGACTGGTTCCGTGCTGTGCTTTGGGCGCACCCGTTAACGGAAACAACTGATCGCGTGCCAGTACGGGTTAGCTACCTGTGCATTTATCGCGCGTGCCGTAGTCACCGTTACGTCTGTCAGTGACCTTGGGGTGGTTGACTGAGGGTAGGATCACCACGGGGGACTCTCCCGGCCAGGAGAGCACCACGTGCTACTTCTACTTTTTGGAAAAGACTGCAATCAAGATCGTTCCCACGAGGAACATTCGAGATCAAGAAAAAGATCTGAGGAATAAATGAAATAGTGAGACAATTGAAAGATGTGAATAAAGAAAGTAATGGAACATAACAGCTACTGTACACTCTACTGTTGTCTTTAGTTTTAGTTGCCACTCTACTCAGCGTTTTGCTGACGTGTTACACTCGTTACCTTTTTCAGGACCAGGTGTTGAGCAGCCAGGGTCAGCGGCTGCAGAGAACGCTGGGCCGAGTAGGGTCCAATAGGGTTACCACTGTTTCTTGTACCTCCTTTTGTTCCGTTATAGTGAGTAGTTCTTGTTTCTGCTGTACTTTTCTTTACCTGCAGTTCATATTTAGTTATGAATGTTGTTCTACTGTTGTGGTGGTACATACTGTAGTAGTTTCTTTCCTTGCTGCTGTATTTTCTTACTGTTAGTTATATTCATGTTGAATGTGGTTTATTTTACTGCTCTTTTGGTTACTTCCTCGTTGGACGACTAGGTCTTGGGATTAGTTGAGTCGGTCCGGTTCTCGTGTCTCGTAGGGGCTCGGGAACCGGGTCGTTACACAACCACACATGCGAGACAACACCCTCAAGCTCTCTCTTTGATTTCTCCTTCACGCCTGTGAAAAAATAGCACATGGAGGGGTATCTTCTTCCTCCACAGCACCCAATACGGCTGAACTCAAAGTTAATAAAGATCCCCGCTCCTCCTCAAAGCTCTCCTTCACCATCCCATCGTTGGCCATTCACCTCCTCCACACAGCTAATACCTTATGGCCAACAACACCATCTTCTTCTTCATCAATGGCCCCAAAGAAGAAGAACCCATCATCCACCGTGATTGCCCTCACACAGTCGCCACCTTCAGCCTTGGAAGGGTTCTCCTCAGAGGAAGGGTTTGCCCTACTTGCATCCCTTAGTTCCATCCTTGGAGTAACTTCTCACTAGGTCACTTGAGAGCATCACTGAAGCAAGGTATAGGTCCTAGGGCACTCGAAGGGTGGCTTAGGTCGCGTAACTACATTGAGTAACTTGTTTGGCCATCTATATCAACCAATTAAACCTCAACCCCCTCAAAATAGAGTTGGCCAGGATCTCAAGTAGCCACTTTCCTCTTATACCACTTACGTGGGAACGTAGGGACATCGCCTTTCCCTTTTTGACTAATCTGTTGAGTTTGGGGTTGCACTTACTCAATTGGTAAGAACTTGAATTGTGATTGGTAGATATTGTATTCTTGGTAGATGCTCTCTTGAGGGTAGTCTAGTGTTTGATCCTGAGCCCAAAAGAATCCCTAGGAGAGCCCACCAAAGAGAAAAGAGAGAAGAGGTGGCTGATCAAGGAGCAAACCAACAAAGAACCCTAATAGAGTACTTCATTCCGATCAACCAACCCACTCAAGCACTGAGAAGAGTGGTAGGGGATAATCCATATGAGATCAAGAGTAGTACCATAACCTTGTTGCCCTCCTTTTATGGTATTACTAGGGAGGACCCCTACCAGCATTTAGAGGAATTCACTGAGGTCTACTCCACGTTGAAACTTGATAACTTTACTAACGAAGCTCTGATGAGGACCCTCTTTTCCTTCTCCCTTAAGGACAAGGAAAAACAATGGTATTACACCTTGGATGCAAGGGTGAATGATTGGAATGCCCTCAAGGGAGAATTCTTGAAGAAATACTTCCCGATGAGCAAAACCAACCACTTCAGGAGGGAGACCATGGGTTTTACTAAATTAGATGGGGAGCAATTCCATGAGACTTGGTAGTGCCTCAATGATCTAATTTGATTATGTCCCTATCATCAAGTGCTCAAATGGAAATTGGTAGAGAGGTTTTATACTGGACTATCTTATAGGCATAGGTAAACAGTGGATGTTGCTTGTGCTGGAACCTTTCTTACCAAAACAAAGGATGGGGCCTGGACATTATTTGAATCACTGAGTGATAATTCTATCCACTTGACCTCAGTCTAATAGGATAGAAAACCATCCATCCTCCAAAAGAAAGCAGAAGCTAGTGAAGTCGGGGCTACTCAAAATTTAGCATTCCAAATCCAACTGTTGAACCAGAATTTTGAAAGGCTCATGTTGAACCTCGGCACATTTCCGCAATCAGCTTCCCAAGTCCAAGCTCTTTCTGAATGCTCCATTTACCAAAGCACTCTTCATGCCACCGTTGAGTGCCATTTGACTAATCAATTCCCTGAATTAGTTTAGGTAGACCTGCATGCTGCCCAAGGGTTTCGTCCACCTCCCAGGAACAACCCCTTTGGAAACACCTACAATCCTAGGTGGAGAAACCATCCCAATTTCTCATGAAAGCAATGTGATGCTTCCAACTCAGGGAACTAAAGAGCCTAACCCACCCAACCCTTTCAAGCACAATAATTTTAGCCTCCTCCTCAGGCCAACAACTCTGACTTGGATGATCTTAAAGCCATGAAGGTCATGCAAGAAAGCCAGAATATGATCATTCAATCGTAGAATAAGGAAATCCAAGAAATGAAATCTCAAATTGGCCAACTTGTTGTGACTGTTAGGCAACATGATCCTAGGAAATTGCCTAATTCATTTGAGGAGAATCGTAGGGGTAAAGGGCCCTTCATAAGGGAGCACGCTAAGGCTATGATTGTTCTAAGGAGTGGCAAAGAACTCTCCAAACTTGAACTCACTCCTACAGTCACCCCTCGTACCAACTCGATGACCACTTACACATCCACCAAGGAAGAGACACTCAACCCCACCTTGCATAAAATCACCCATCTGGAGGATGTTGTCCCCGCTCCACCTCTATCCCACCATGACAATTGATCAATTGAAAATCATTGCAAAGAAAACTACGAATTTGGGAAACCCAAGTCATTACAAATTCGTAAGAAACTTCGATTGTCAAATAATATTTATAACCAAAACTCGAAGTGAGTCCCGAGTCGAATACAGGGAGGTGAACATTTGATTTAAAAATCAGCATTTGCTTTTATTTATTTTTGGTATTTTTAGGATTTGTAGTTTTTTTGTTATTTTTAGATAAAAAAGATAGTAGGTAGGGATTTATCTAACTAATCTACTTTACAGCTAATTAGAGAGAGAAAGAGAGAGAACAAATCTATATATAAAATCTCAACACATGTTTGCTACAATATTAATGGAGAAAAGAAAACTACATTATAAAGCAGTAAAAAGATAGAATGAGATGAGGAAATCCCCCTCAATGGCTACTTGGAGGAAGACTCGCTTTGACAACGCCTAGACAAAGGTGTTGAGAGGCTAGATGAAGAAGAACGGAGCCAGAGGAAGGACGACGGTGTAGGATGGTGTCACAGCGAGGATCTGCTTCCCGAACATGGTGAGAAGACGGCCATGAGATGCTCCACGAAGGGGGGTAAGAAGCAAGAAAAAAATATTTATTTTATACTCTAGAGGAGCATTCCAAGCTTGGGACTAGCTTCGTAGAGCTTTGAAGAAGGTCTTGGAAGAAGAGGAAGAGATGAAGATGAATGGAGGGGTGTAGGGCTTTTTATAGTAGAGGAGAGGAGGCTAGAAAGGGTATGGGTCAACAGCGACATTAAAAACATCGCTGAAGACACATCGTAGTTGTCGCTAAAGGCTCGCTGGCACTCACACACGCAGGGCTATCGCAAGGTTGGAGGAGCCACGACTGTAGGATCGAAGATGAACGGCTGGGATTGCGCGGAGAATGCACTCACAATTACACCTCAAGCTATGTCAGATGGTGCATCAAATCTCATGTGTCTGCTATCGACGACGTGGTGAGGATTTGGAGTACCCAATCACAATTTGATGGTGGGATTTTCTTCCCCATGCATGTTGGTGAGTCCTCCATCGTGTCTTGAACTCGTGCTCCACCTTTGAGAGAGAGATCGCACTCCGCTGCGCTTCGTACTTTCCTTTGTTCAAAAGAAGATCATCTGGTGGTAATGATGGGCAAATGTGGACTGTTGGATCAAGATCCAATGGTCCACGTTGAATCCTGAGCTGTCCTTCTGTCGATCTAATGGTGCTGGGCTTTTCTCAACCTTTGGATGAAGATCCAACGGCTGAGGATTGATGTTGAAGATGAAGAGAAGGCAGTGGTGGTCATGGCTACATTAGGTGGTTTGGATGGTGCCACGTGGCACCGTCTAGATTATCTATCTTCTTTTGCTTGTAGGGGATGCCACAGATGTCGGATTAGACCAATTTTCACACCATTGGGCTATGATCATTATTCTGAATCCATCCATGTGATCGGATTTGGCATCTGAGGTTTGGATTTGCTCCACCTTGCCCCTTATCCTTTGATCTCCCTTAGACTACGTATGATGCTACGGAAGTTTGATCAAGACGATTTCAGAATAGTGGGACTCCTATTGTCATCTTGATTAGATCCATACAGTTGGATCATTAATCCAAGGCCTCAAAATAAATCTCCTTGTCTCCTAACCACAAAGAGAAGCGAATTGACCTATAATTTATACAATCTATTCTAAATGCAAAATGATGCATGTTATGCAATATTTATAATGTGAAATGCAATGTTAAGCTTAGGAACTCAATAAATAAACATTTTATCTTGAATAAATGTGTATTTATCAACAACCCCTCCACCCAAAGGTCGAGGGTGCCCTTCCCTGAGTGCTTATTCGTCCCTGAGGCATCTTTTGCTGGCTCATCTGGAGCCAAAGATAGGATGCAAGAAATAATGGAGACATTCAAGCAAGTTCACATTAACTTTTCTCTATTGGATGCTATCAAGCAAATCCTATCCTATGATAAATTTTTGAAGGACCTGTTGAACAGGAGATTTTGCTTTTCAGAAAAAAATATGTCGTCACAGTAATGTAAATCGTGGTGGAAAATTTCTTGACAAAAAATATTTAATAGTCAAAATTAACCACGAAAGTAAAATCGTAATCACAAGGAGGTATTGACCAATAAATCCACCAATGTTTATAGTACATTATTCGAGTATGTTGTAAGGGACTAATATGATGCAAAATCAAATTGTCGATTAGTTGTAACATTAAATGAGAGCAAGAATGACCTGAATGAGCATTAATATGAAATGTAGAAAATCAGAGGATCTGTGAAGCAAAACAGGGGAGGTTGATCTCCTTGGCTGTGTATTGGAATGGAGTCACCGCCGGAGGGGTAGCTCGATGGAGTAGGGTTGGAGGAAAGGAGTACACCTGTGGTAGTTCGACAGTACGCAGTGGCCGGAGCTACCTTCGACGACGAGGAGGAGATGCGATGGTGAGGGGGCTGTTATCACTGCTTAGAGTTGCGCGTGGTTGAGGTGGCATCGTGCGTGGGTTGTGCACACTCATGTAGCCTTCGGTGGCGGATGGCGGGTGCCAGAGGGTCGCTGTTGACACTGAGGAGGAAGGTGTGCAGTTGAGGATGTTGGGTTCCTTCTTGGTTGCAGGAGATGAAGAACGAAGAAGAAGGAGAGGAGGCTAGGTGCACGCACGGGCCAGTGGTGTAGCGGCACGTGGGCGTGATCGTTGGCGATGGGCATTCACTGCTGTGGTTGCGTCTCACATCGAGGAGACCGAGGGTGCTGTGGTGGAGTTGCTTGCGATGGCTGGTTGCTCCCATGGGAGAGCACATGATTGGTGGTGCACATGGTGGTGTTGCACCGTGTGCTGTCGTGTGTGGACGTCACTGCTGGTGCAAGACGGGGTGGTGGTGCTCGCAGAGAAGCTGTGTAAGAGAGAGTCGAGGAGGCAAGTGGTTTTACTACATGGTGGAAGCACTTGCATTCGTGTAAGCAAGGGAACGAGGGAGGCTTCGGTGTTGCAGAGAGAAGTCAGAGGATGTGGTCGCATGAGAGGAAAATGAATGTGGCTTTAGATGATCCTACGGGCTTGTCGTGAGGGACTCGGGGTGGTGGTTCTGGTGGTGGCACACAGTGGTGGAGTTGGTGCTGGAGGAGAGGTTCTCCCCTTTGTTCGAAGAAGAAGCTCTGTTGGGTGCCCGTGGAGGAGGAGATGATCCTTTGGGCATCCTCCATGCCCTATTTATATAAAAAGAAACAAAATTAGAGAATAATGGAGAGATTAACAGGGAGAGAGAAAATACAATAGGAAGGGAAAGTGCATGAAGTGGTGGGTATATTTTGGCTTAAATAAAGAAATGATTATGGGAAGTAATCCTAGGTTCTAAAATGAAGATTTTAGAATCTCTTTCTTCCTTTCTTTTTCTGATACAAACTCAAGATGCCAAAATTGATATGCCCAATTTCTTCTTACAGCAACGTATATATGTAAATGTATGAGAACATGAATCTAATGGGTGCACCTCCATTTAATAAAAATGTGAGAATGATAATTCATGAACTTAAATAATTTTATCAATGCAATACATGTTTTCAACTAACGTCTCGTCCCAATAATCATGTACTTAGGCTTAATTATAATCCACGAAAGTGGATCTATCACTTGTGCATGCAAAAGAAAAAATCAAGGAAACAGGTCCAAGCTAAGGTTGTCCTACCTGACCTAGTCAGCTCGGTCCTACAACAAGGTACACCCCCTAAAATGAAGGACCCAGGAGCCCTATATTTTTCTGTGGTCATTAGAACCAATGCATCGATGAAGCTCTCCTTGATCTAGGTGCAGGGGTTAATATATTGCTGAGCTTGGTCTATGAGCTATTAGGAGGTCAATTGAAGCCTAGTGATAGGTTCACTTTAGTGGACTAAATTAGAGTCTAAGAGCATTATTATTGGAATAAGAAATTAATTCAAAGCATACATGATATTGACAAAATAATTCTATGCATTAATTCCATTACTCTTTATATGAATTGACTAATTACATATTTTGGATGCAGGATCATTTAGGGAAAGACAATCTTGGATGGCTTCACATCAAATACATTTGATTTTCACAAAAGGAAATAAAGGAAAGAAATTCATTTTGAAAAGTGACTATTGTACTGATTGAAACAGAATGAGGATAGAGGTCCACGGGCTTCTCCTTCCTTTTTGGAGATCTTGGTCCAGACAAAAAAAGCCCCCCCTTCATTCTTGTCCATCAGTTGCCCTCCTCAAGGGACACTTCTTCCCTCTCCCTCACTTGGGTCTTCCCCAACAGAGCCCCAACTACCACCGTGCTCCACCAACAACCACCATCGTGCTCCACTGACGTCCGCCATCGTGATCGGCAGTGACAGTGTCGATGCCACCATCGCATCTCATTCTCATCATCAACTATGTCCACCACGACCTCTCTCTGACGTTTCTGCCACCACGACAACACCCACGTCCTCGACCTTCCTGAATTGCACCACTTTCCTGAGCGCCACCATGCTTCGCCTCGATGCCCATCACCGTACTCCACCTCCTTACCGTGACTGCACTCGCCTCACTGCATGTTCATCACTACCACGTTTGTCTTTCTAGAGTCAGCACAACACCACTGAAGCCATCCTCATCCCATTCATCTCCTTCCTCAACAACACCCCAATAGGAGCAACCATGCACCAACAGGACACCCTCCCACTCAACTCTTTTCTCTTAGCGCTAAACATCAGAGACCATTGCCTCCCCATTAGTCTCTCTTCTCCATGCAAGACCATCACCGCACTATAGTCTCTCCCTCTCACGGTGGAGGCACCCCCTCCTTCTCTTGCTGATAGAGACCGCCCTCACCACCGCGACCACGAACGTCGACTCTTCGTCGACCATATCCTCAAATCTCCTTGCTATCCCTCTCAATAGCAAGTAGCCACCACCTCCAACGACCAGACCGCCGATACCCTCGCTGACGTCTCTTCTTTCGAAGCAAGATGCTCACTGCAACTGCATTCGACGACCATCACAGCGCCTGCCCTTGGCCACTACAGCAGCTCCCTCATCCTCGCGCTACCACCTCATCCCACACCTGACGTCTTCTTCATCTTCGTCTTCTTCATCTCCATCATCACCTCCTACATGCAGCCACCACCACGAGCCACTATTCTTTGCGCCAATGACGTCATCGGACTCACTTCAACTCCACGAGCCTAGCCATGCCCTTAGATGTGCCTACGACAGTCCACGTGCATGCATGGACAACCACCATCGTCGAGCTTCCTCTTCTCCAACCAGCCACCTCTAACCACTTCTGCCAATGCCATGACCATCAACAAAATGCCCTCCACATTCTCGACCTCCTCTGAGCTTCCCAAGGCCAGCCGCGGCCTCCTCTTCAAGCACACACGATAGGAACAAATCCTCTGTTTCCTCTCCATTTCTTCACACAAGATTTGCCATTGCCAACTTTATTTTTCCAATAAATTATTTGAGGTGAAGTTGCATGTATGCTCCTCTCTTTCTCTCTATTTCTTACTAATACTCATTCAAGTCACTCTTTCTTTCATTTTATGCTGCAACGCATTGACAAATTTATTTTGCATCGTATTAGCCTCGTACAAAGTACTTGAATAATGCACTAAAAATATTTGTGGCTTTATTAGTCTATTCCTCCCTATGGATATGACATTCTAACTTCGTGGTTAGTTTTCATTGATAAATAATTTTGATCTAGGATTTTTCCACCTTTATTTATATTTTGACTACGCATTCTATTTCTAATTTAATTTTCTAGGGAAAAGGTTCCAATCAAATGGTGCTGTTGCTGGGGAGGCAACAGACATAATAGATTTATGGGATCACTTTTCTAATCTATTCTGAGGTGTACATTGATTTGACCAGTTGCTATTTTCTGTGAAAGGAATTTGACGAGACATTAGGAGTAGCTGAGCGATGACGTCAACCTTGAGCAACACCTACACATGCAGAGAGGACTCAAAGAGAAGGAGACCTGGATCCCAATTTGATAGAGGACTCTCCTTCGTCGTGAAATTTATTTCATTTCAATCTTGTCACCCTTGTAGCATTGGGGCTGACTTTTGGGGGTCTGTCCCCACTTTCTTTAATGACTAGGGCAATTTATCTATCGTTCACTACTTTCCTACCCTAAAAGAAAAAGAAAAAAAAATCAAGCTGCCTGTTTAGGAGTTGCAAACCCTTAGGTGCATGCATCTAAGGGTGATTGAGCAGCATACTAGATCTCTTTCCTTGCATTGCGTACATATCTGCACGGAAATTGCTGGAGTTAGGTATACTATTCCATCTTTGCACCAGCTCCTGTCACACATTGCATTGGGATTAAATCTCAAACCACAAATTGATTGAATTGACTTAAATCAGTGGTCACCTAATCAAAACTGGGATTGCTAATCAGATTTGGCCTTAAAAATAATCACATTTGATCTGATAGGGACTTGTTTGTGATTCTTCTAAAACACAAACTGATTTGCAGTGTGATGCACACTTCTGGCACTAAGCACACACACTAGGCACCGCATTAGGTCTCGGACCCTTAAGGGTATATGCACCAATCTCTTTATCGGTGCAAACCCTCCTATTTTACTTTATGGTGGTGATACTATCCTGTGAAAAAGTGTTTTGATACTTTAAGGAGGGGGACACCCCTTAAAGGAACAAAAGGATAGTTAAGAGTCACCGCATTCGCATCATCTCAAAGGAAGGTTTGCCCTACTTGCATCCCTTAGTTCCGTCCTTGGAGTTGTAATTCTTGACTAAGGTGGTGAGATCAAGCGTGACACAAAATAATGAGAAAATATAAAGAAACAATCTCACAAAAGCAATCCCACAAATTAACACAAGGATTTTTAGGTAGAAACCCAAACCTGGGTAAAAACCACTACTTAAACCTCTCGATTTAGGATTTCCCGATCGACCTAGTCGATCAAATCCACTAATGAACTACTTTAATGAGGGTAGTTCAACCTCTATACAACCATGCTACTTACACGAGGGTAGCGTACCTCAAACCAACACTACTTACACGAGGGTAGTGTAACCTCAAACCTCTCCTCTTCACGAGGAGTATTTTGTCTTGCGAGGGAAACGGGAATTCATAAAGCGAATACCCAAACAAAGGAAATTTACAATAGTCCTATAGAGCCACAAAGTATAAATGTTAAACATAGCTTCTATAGGTAAAAGATACTTCCCTTTAATGGAAGTGTGTCGGCTAGCAATGAGGTGTGCGTGAACCACGCAAGGCAAACGATGCTCTCGTATGCAAAGGCGGGAGAGCGAGTGCACAGCTATAATGGTGCTCTCAAATGTATAGGATGATCTTGGAGAGCAACAACACTTCTCTAAATGATTTCTCTCTTCTCTTGGACACAATATGAGTGAAAATAGTATGTCAAGGTGTATTTGGCTAAGGAAGGGTGTTTATTTATAGAGGTGCCTAGAAGGCTTTGGAAGGCTTTAGAAGCCTTTTGTAGCCATTGGGAATAAGGATCAAAAGAGTGCTCCAAAATCTCACTGAAATCAGGGTCATTAAAGAGTCTGAAAGGTTTTTTGAAGATCTGTATTTATAGCCAGACGTTTTGGTCAACATCTATCTAATCTAATGGTTGGTCCTCTGATCTAGAAGAGTTGATCATCTGGACTGGGTTGGATCAAGACTAATGTCTAAAAAGGTGTTTTAAGACATCTTGGAAACTAATCAAACACCTAATTCTAAGACAGGTTTCTTCCTATTTTGACCAGATCGAAACATGGTTCTAGTGGTTATAGGTTAGACAATAGGTAGGACGTCTAGCATAGTGTCTGGTCATCTGGAAAGAGGATTCTTTGCGAGAATGGATTTCCTGACAGACTAATGACTATAATCATCTGACAGAAGTGATTTGGGTCAAATCTAGCCTAACATCTATTTATCAGATGTCTGGGAGGCTCTACGGAGGTCTGAAAGTGTTATAAATATAATTAAAAGGTAATCCTCAAAGACTATGTTCTGACAATCCAACGGTCCTATTGCTGGACATTTGTCAAGATCATCAGACGTTTGGACTATGAGTTGGTCATCTGAAAGCAATGAATAGAGAGCACTAAGTCCAACCTAAGTGTTTGGTCGTTTGGACAAAAGGTTAGATGTCTTAAAGTTCAAGATCAGATGTTTGAAGCCCATATTTAATGTCTGATCGGGCTGTTTGATTATTGTTTTGGTTTTCTACATGATTTCTAAGATTGTCTAAGTATCCTATGGTAGTGTAAATGTTCCTAGGACTACAGGTACGTTAATTTGGGCTCTTTAACATTTATCTAAGAAAATAAAAGAGCAAAGTACATAAAGACAAAAATGTTGACATAAGAAAATTCTGTCCTATTGTTCTTCTATCTTCTTCAAGCTCCTACTACACTCGAGGTTCCATCACCTCCTCTCTTCCATCAAGCTATTCCAATCCGCCATGGACGTGACCTTGAGCTCCTTCACACTTGATTCCATTTGCATTTATCCTGAAACTTATACTCAAATGCAAATGTCAAATAACAACTGTTTTATTATCATTAGAATTAACGATCATGGTACCCTTGCACCAATAGGAGTAACTTCTCACTAGAGCACTTGAGAGTATCATTAAAGCAAGGTATTGGTCCTAGGGCACTCAAAGGTCGACTTAGGTCACATAACAACATTGAATAACTTGTTTGGTCATCTATATCAATCAATTTAACCTCAGCCCCCTTAATCGCAAAAAAGCGTGATTTGTTAAAATAAGCTTTTTGGTCGTTGCAACACGCTAATCCAATCTTTTTTGAAATTTGTAATTACCGAATACTCAGAGAGTATTCGGGTCGTCCAAAGGGAGGCTGAAATGCAATTACAAAATCTCTTGCTCAACAAATGGAAATCAACTTTCTTTCATGTTTTGAATTTTTTAGGGTTTTAAATATGGGTAAAAGCAAATGTAGAGAAGATGGGAATTAGAAATACTAATATCAAAGCAATAAGTGCCTTATTTCTCCAACTCACTCCAAGCACGGAAGGCTTGGAATAATGGAGAAACAACACATAACAAGAGAGCAACACAAGATAACTAAAGAACAGTAGTGGAATGATTCTGTAAACAAAAAAATTATTTTACAAATAGGGTTGGAGAACTCACAAGTGAGAAGGATTCTCACTTGTAACCTCCAATACAAATGCAAACGCTACACTACAATGCAAAAAATATAAAATGTAGAGGAAAGCTTATGATGAAGAAAGTGATGCTGCTGTAGAACTCCCACTCCAATTCTGGTTGCCCCAGAATCAAAGGAAGCTTTCTCCTAGATCTCTTCCTTTTGGCATGCCCCACTTGATAACGAGAATTACGTGGTTTTTAAGATTAGGGTTCTAAGTTGCTGCAATGCATAAATTCATTTGCTTTTAAAATTTGTAACCTAGATAGTGGGGTATCTAGGGTCGTCCAAGGAGGCCAAGTGTTTGCAACAAATACGTCTCTTGCTTGGAAATGAAATTCACCTTTCTTTTTGATCTTTTCAAATATATATATTTTTAGGCTGTTGAAATAAAGGGGCAATCACAAGATGGTGGTAGAAAAAGACTAAATCTAATTTAACTACAAGGTGACAAGAAAGACCTCTTCTCAAGCTCACCCTAAGCGCGTGAAGGCCTAGGATAATTGAGAAGAGGGAGTGAAAGTGCTAAAGAAAAAAAAACTAAAGTAAAGAAGAAGATACACCAAGTAGAAAAGGAAACTTAATATTAAGCAGATTTCTATTTTACAAATGTAGAGGAAAGCTTCTACTACAAAAAGTAAAACTACAAGAAATAAAACACAAATCCTGGGTGATGATGGTGAAGAGGGAATGTTCCTTGCTCCAACTGCGGCTGCTCCTGTAGTTAAAAAGGGGTCCTCCTCCTTTTTCTTGAACCAAAGATAGTCTCCTCCTAGCAAGCCCTTGAAGGGCGTGCCTTCTACTTCCTAGAGTGGGTGGCTCCCACTCCAAGAACTCCTCTTGAAGGTGGCGTGGACCTTGGTGGTTATGTGATGAGGGGCTAGGGTTATTTGCATGGACTTAAGGGGTGTGTGTAGGTGTGATTAGGGGAGAGTTGGCACCAACTTAGTGTGGTTAAAGGGGTAGGGTTGGCATGGACGTAAGGGAAGGCTAGGATAGCTTTCTATGGTGGTGGTTATGGGATTAAGGGTGGATATAGGTGGCGCCAAAATGGAAGGGTGTGGGTGGTGTTTTTAGCACCAAAATAGTGGTGGTTTAGGGTTGGTTATGGTGGCTTAGGTTGGTGCCACTAGTGGGCTTCTAGAAGGGGTTAGGTGTAGGGTTTAGATGGGGATAAAGGGAGAGGTGTAGGGCTAGGATAAGGGCTTGTGTTGGTGCCAAAATGAAGGGGTGGCTAGGGTATTTTGGCACCAACTTGAAGCGGTGTTTAGGTTGGTAATTATGGTGGGTTGGCACCAAAAGGGGTTGGGTTAGGTTAGGGTTGGTTAGGGTTAAGGTGAAGTGGATGGCCATGGATGTTTTTCGTGGAGTAGAGTTTAGCTAATCTAGCTAAGCTAGAGTAGAGCTGGAGGAGCTAGGGTTTCATGGAGGAGAACTGAGGAAGAGTATTCTGGAGCTGGTATCAGGTACTCTAGAGCTGGGGCTACTGCGGTAGCTGCAAGGGGAGCTCAACTACTGAGCTTAGATACTTAGTTCTTATGCAAGTAGACAAGCTTGGGTAGTTGAGCTCAGTTGAGCTGGCCCTAACCTAGCTGGAGCTAGGTTGAGCTGGAATTGCCTCTGATGAGAACTCTAGAGCTAGCTAAGCTACTAGTTGCTAAGTAGTAGCTCAGCTAGCTTAGAGTTAAGCTACTATGAGTTGGCTGGAGCTGAGCTTGAGCTGAGGTGGACTCAAGTCAACTTAGTTGAGCTAGCTAGAGCTCCCAGTGAACTGGTGGGAGCTGAGATGATCTACACTCAACTAAGTTGAGTTGGATCTGAGCTAACCTGAGCTAGGGTGAGCTAAGATGAGCTCTCTTGAGCTACCATTCTACTAAGGTGAGCTAAATGGAGCTAAATGGAGCTAACCCTAGTCCAAGGGAGCTGGTATCCAGCCATGATGAGCTAGAATTAGCTGAGTCCTAGCCTGATTGAGCTTCCTCTTCAACAGTTGCCTTCCCGAGTGCTAGGGTTCTAGGGATCTGACTCTCTGCTTATCCCTAACACTCCAAGAAACACATCAAAGAGGTGGTTAGGTGATTCTATGGCAAGGGTTTGTTGGCGCCACTTGAAGAGGTTTGAAGGGGGAATATGTGGCTTAGGATGGGTGGCTAGGATAGGTTTTTAGGGTGGTTAGTTGATCCTATGGCTAGGGTTCATTGGTGCCATATGAAGAGGTTTGGAATGGGTAGTTGGGGACCCTTGGTGGCCGTCGAACATGATGGTTATGACCACATGTTGTTGCCAACTTGAAAGGGGTCTAGGCAAGGTGACATGCAGGTTTTGTGAAGGGTTGAGATGGCTTCATTTGGTGGTAGTTATGTGATGGGTGGTGGTTAAGTATTTGCGCCAATTGGAAGGGTGTGAGTAGATGTAACTAGGGTAGGGTTTGAGCCATCTTAGGTGTGGTTAAGGGGTTTGTTTAGGCGTGGGGTTGATGGAGGGTGGAGATGGTTAGGATGTGGATATAAAGTGGCATGGATGGTTAGGATTTGAGGGATGTTTTGGAGGGAAAAGTGTCATGGAGATTGGTGGTTATGGGTGGTGTTTTTGGTGCCAAGAAGGGGTGGTTAAGGGAGTTGGTGAATGTGTCTTTTGATGGTGAAGAGGTGCCATGGTTGACACCATGATGAAGAGGTGCAAGGGGTGATTTTTGGTGCCAACAAAGAGGAAGGTTGGTGGTGGTTTCATCAATGGTGGACGACCATAAGGTGGAGGTGGTGTTGAGCTTTAGCTAAGATAGCTTAGCTAGTAGGGTAGTAGTGGAGGGGCTGAGGTTTAGCTGAGAGGAGGTAGCCTTGAGTTGTTCTAAACTTGCGGGAGCTGACAGTTGCTGAAGAGGTCTTCTTAGGAGCTCAGCTACTCATCTTAGCTAGCTAGTTCTTCTACTAGTAGCTAAGCTTGAGTAGTAGTGCTAAGTTGAGCTAGTATCAACTTATCTAGAGCTGGGTTGAGTTGGACCTGCTTCTGTTGAGAACTCCCGAGCTAGCTTAGCTACTAAGTTGGTATGTAGTAGCTAAACTAGAGCAAGTTTAACTGCCATGAGTTGAGTAGAGCTGGGGAGAGCTGGACTTTAGCTGGGGTGAACTCCTATTAACTAAGTTGAGCTAGCTAGGAAATGCTAGACTCAACTAAGATGAGCTGAATGAAGCTAGAGAGAATTAAACCTAATTCAGGTGAGCTGGTATCTAGCTGTGATGAGCTGGATTCAGCTATGGTCCAGCTGAAATGAGCTTCCTTTTCACTTGTTGCCTTCCTGAATGCTAGGGTTTTAGGGATCTGGCTATCTGTTCATCCTTAACACTCAAATAAACGTGTCAAAAATATAAAAACTATGCAATGTATGCCTATCCTAGATGACCCCCAAATGCAGCCGAATGCCCATTTGTGGAGATGAAACCTTAAGAGTTAGATTAGTTTTAGGGCATAAAAATGATTATAAACTAGCATTTGTAACACTTCCATGCTTATCTTTTGCTAGTCTTTTAGCAAAACTATTTTCATAAAATAGATTTTTGGGAAAGACTAATTTTTTTACTTTTGAGGAGGAGATTATAGGACTTTGGTTGATTAAAACATGTAAGGCACAGGATTTGTTAAAGATAAACATTGGGATTCATCTTCAAATCCAAAAATTAGATGAATCGGGATTAATGTATCCTTTACAAGTTCACAAGTTAACTTGTTAATTCAAATGACCTGAAATTGTTTTGCAGTTAGGATTTCCTTGGCTCTTGAATCCAACTAGCAACTTCCATAAATTTTAAAACCTTGTGTTGGTGCCTTATGAAGGACAACATTTATGAGGTCATGTTTTGAAACTTTTTTTTTGTCTCCCCCATGCTTATTCCTAGCTTAGTCCTACAACAAATGTGTCAGGATCATCATTCCCGTTACCAATCCTCGAGGGGGCTCTGGTGCCAGCACTTCGAGATAGTGTTGTCCAAGACACCACCCAGGAGCTTAAAACCCCAAAACACAATGCAGTGTAAAGGGGAACTCCAAGCGAACTCAAACTCTTGCTCCAACGCTATGGGTAGAGCGCCGTTCAAGACACCTGAGCTACAAAATTGCACCTTAATGCTCCATCTAAAGATATGAAATATAGATATAGAGCAGCACCAAGGCAGTAACATGTTGACATCCTGAGCGATGGGGTGATGGGGCTTTGGCGACAGGAGGGAGAACGAGGGCTGGGAGGTATGGAGATGGAAGAGATGGTGGCACAAGGAAGATTGAAGAGAAGAGGGGCCACCGTGAAGGCCAGGCGCTGGGCGAACATAGGGGAGGTCCTATGCTTTAGATGTAGGGAAAGAGGACACATGGCAACGGCATTCAAGGGACCTATTATTTGTGTAGCTTGTGGTAGAGAAGGACTAAACGTGATGCATGTAAGAGAGGAGGGACACAGCAGGGAGGAGGAAAGATCCCACACCATCACCTTCGCTCAAGGAAGAAGGGATCGAGGGCTCCATCGCCTCCACCCCCAACGTTGGTTGGACACTTTCTTGATGTAGAGGTCCCGTACTTTGAAGACATTCTTGCGTCAGAGATGGTTCTAAGGGGAGCACTGATTGGGGAGGTGATGACATGGGCACCATCCATGGATCAGCTACAACAGTTGGTAAGATCCCTAACCCTAAGCTCACTGAATTGGAAGGTTGCAACCTTGGGTCCTTCTCGCTTTCTACTGTATGTCTTGGGTATGATGGATGTCGAGTCCCTATAATTTCAATCGAGTAAGTTTGAGAACATCAATGTGGTGTGGAGGTATGTCTCGCCTTTTGATGGGGCACTAATGGAGTGACCCCCACAGAAGGTGGCATCCTGATAGGGGAGGTTGGAGATTAGTGGTCTGCCTTTGTACCTAAGAACTAATGTGGTAGTGGTGAAGATGATTGAAAGCTTCGCGGTGCTGAAGGAAGGTTATGAAATTGTGCTTGGGGAAGGGGATGGGAGGGTGGTTTGGGTGAACGTGATCTTTTCGCACAGTGACTCTCTACTGGAAAAGATGATTCTCTGAAGTGGGGGAAGCTTGTGGTTGATCTGGCTTCGAATTTGATTGGATAAGGTGGAGGTACATGAGTAGCATATGGTAAAGACCTTCGTAGAGGTGGTTAAGAACAATTTTGTCCATGCGAAGGGTGATGGAATCACTGTGGAGGAGAGATCGATAGTAAAGAAAAGGAAGGAGCACCATGCCGAGGAACGTGGAGGGGGCCAGATGACCGAATTATCTAAGTCAATACTGAATGAGGATAGTATGAGTGCGAGAGGCTCTCAGATGATTGTACTAGTGGAGGAGAATGCTAGAAAAGGGACTGGAAAATTGGCGGTGGAAGCCCCCTTCACCTTTGATACACCTGAAGGCCTTCAATATGATGTCAGGACCAAAGGAAAAGGGAAGGGTGTACTGATCCGATCCCCATACAAATTGCAGAGAAGATGAGATGATGACAGGGTGGGGATGGAACTGAGCATGGTGGCAAGAGCGCTTGGAGTGATGAGGACTGATGGGGGGATGAGGAAGGGGAAACCTAACACAAGATGAGAGTTCTATCATGGAACATGCATGGGCTGCATGATGGGGTGAGAAGAGCCTCCCTTGATAGATATATGAGAGAGTGGGATGTTGATTGTGCATTATTGCAAGAAACTCACATTGAAGAGGATGGGTAGAACTCATGGAAACCGCTAATACAAGATGGGAGATCTGAAATCACTACTGTAAGGGCCCAAGGCAGATCGGGAGGCATGGCAGTATGGTGGAATCTTGCAAAGCTGTAGTTGGCTGAGGTAATGTAGGTTGAATTCAATATAAGCTGCAAATTTCAGGTAGTCCACACGGGGTGTTTTCTGTGTATCACAAGCATTTATGGGCCATGCAATGAGAACAAAAAGATCGCTTTACGGTCTGAATTAGTAGAGAGAGCGGAGGGGATCGGGGACTACCCATGGCTCATAGGGGGTGACTTCAACTGCACACTGTCTAGTCAGGATAGAGTGAGTGGGCACATTGACCAATCTACTCTTGGGTTTCAGCTGGCGGTTTAAAGAATGGGATTGAGTGACTGCCCCTCTTCTGGTGTGGAATACACTTGGTGCAATGGCAGTGGGCAAATGTTGAAACTTGATCGGTTCTTTGGGAACTCAAGTCTTCTAGACAGATACCATCTTTCTAGTGTGGCTAGGCAAGAAAAGCCATTTTCATATCACACTCCATTGATTTGGGGCTGTGGTGAAGACAGCTCAGTGGGCTCTTACTTTAAATTTAGAAGGTCTTGGTTGAGGGAGCAAAGCTACAAGGAGATGATTGAAAACTGGTGGGAGATGAAACAGGTATCCGGGTCAGCGACTTAGAGGCTTGCTACGAAGTTAGCTGGTCTGAAAATTATGTTGAAAGAGTATGGACAGACTGTGAGGGTGCTGCACGAACAGAGGAGAGTGGAGGCTCTTGCTTGGCTGTGCATGTTGGATGAGAAAGAGGCTATAGGTCCGCTAGCCGAAAGTGAGCTGCAACAACAGAAACAATGCAAGATGTGGTTCTAGAAGAGGTCTTGAAGAGGGAAATGGACAGGTGGGAGAAATTGAGAAAACTTTGGTTGCACGAGGGCGACACCAATACTAAATTCTTCCACATGGCTACCAGTTCAAGGAGATGCATCAACCATATCTCATCCATCCTTTCAGGAGACCAACGACTTATCTCCATGGCTGACATTCGGGCTACAGCGGTTGCCTATTTTCGCGACCTCTCTACTGCCCCTGCCAGAAGTGCTTGGAAAATGATGACAATGGAGTACCCAAAGGTGGAAGGTATGCAGGCCAACAAATTGGTAGCCCTTTTTTCTGAATAGGAAGTGATAGATGCCATTAATGGCCTCAACCTAGAAGGATCTCCAGGACTGGATGGGTTTCAACTATTATTCTATAAGGAGTTCTGATGGGTGGTGAGAGGGGAGGTAATGGAGGTGGTTCACGAGTTCCAACAGGGGAATAGTTGGTTTGAGAAGTTAAACAGGTCATATCTATTCCTTCTTCCTAAGAAGCTTGGGGCTAAGAGGTTCAGTGAGTTCAGACCCATAGAGCTATCAAACTCCATTTATTTGATCATAAGCAAAGTACTAGAAAATAGATTAAGAGGGGTACTCCAAGGAATGATATCCCCTATTCAGTCGACTTTTTTGTCGGATAGATCATTGCAAGAGTCCTTTATTGTGGCCCAGGAAATGGTGGCTGGATGGAGCAGGAGAAAAACAAAGGCCTTCATGTGGAAGGTCGACTTCAGTAAGACCTACGACTTAGTTTCTTGGCCATATTTGTGGGAGGTACTCAGACATAAAGGATTCCTAGTCCTATGGATTAGATGGATGAAGAGATGCATTACTACCTTAGCTTTCTCCCCTTTGATCAATGGTAGACCATGTGGTGCTTGGTTCAACCCAGATGTGGGATCAAACAGGGGTGTCCCTTAGCACCATTGTTGTTCAACCTAGCAGTGGATACCTTGTCTCGCTTCACGTTCAAGCTCTTGAAAATGAGGATGAGCAAAGGGTATACTCTATCGGACAGTCAGGCTTTGGCCCCAATGCTTCAATATGCAGATGACACAATGTTTTTTGTAGAGGGGGGTATGTGGGAGGTGCGTATCATACATCATTTGGTGACTATTTTGGGGGAGATTTCAGGGCTGAAATTGAATAAGGAAAAATCCTCTCTTATTTCTTTTGGACCAAATAGATATGTGGGCCACCAACTATTAGAGACTTTGAACACACCATTCATCTCCTTACCGATTACCTATCTTGGGTTGCCATTGAAGAGCAGGAAGATGAAGAAGAGTGATTGGAGTCACTTGTTCAAGAAAATCCCTGCAAAGATGGAATGTTGGAGCAGTAAATATCTCTCAAAGGGGGGAAGATTGATTCTCTTGAACTCTATTATCACTATGATGTCGGTCTTCATGTTTTTTGTTTTCGAAGCTCCTAAAGAAATTTGGAAGCGCTTAGATATAATGAAGAAATGCTTCTTTTGGAAAGGGGCGAAACATGAGGGACATTTCCTCCAACTGGTAAAATGGGATAGTTTGTGTGCACCAAAGAAGCAGGGGGGTTTGGAATTAGATCCTTGAAGGAATTTAATGATTCTCTACTGTTGAAGTGGCCAATAAAAATTTTCCAAGGGGAGAATAAATCATGGGCAAAAGTGATCTGAGGAATATATGGTGCTTCATACTTCGTAGCAAATAGACTTTCTCCCATCAATGCATCACCTTTCGGGAGTTTGGTGGTGGCAGCTATGAAGGAAAACTGGGATCTATTCCAGCCAATCTGTGGGGACAGACAAACTTTTCCTTTCTAGTTGGAAAATTGGTCATCTTTGGGTCTTCTATATAATCAATATCCACGTGTATATGGCCTTGTGGGTGACAGAGAGGCTAAAGTTGCAGACTTCTGGGATGAAGAAGCGAATAGATGGGAGATACCAGAAATGGGCTGCAAGGAGGGGAGTTGCACATGGGCGGAAAGAGCATGACCAACGTAAGATTTGCAAGCCTTCAAGCCAACCGGGGGTGCAGACACAAACAGATGGATGGGGAATTTTTCCACTACCAAGGCCTATAAACATATGGTTGCAAGGAGATAAAGTGAAGATGCTGACATCATTTGTGCAGGTTTATGGAAGTTGAAAATCTCATTGAAGATACAAATTTTTCTTTCGCTCTACAGGAGGGACGAACTCATCACTAGTGACTTGAGGTACCAAAGAATGGGGGTGGCTGCTCATACATGTTATCTATGTGGCTTCCAGACTGATAGTGTGCGACATATTTTTTCCTCATGTGTGGTCACTGATTATGTGTGGAACAGGGTATGTGGTGGTGGGATACCTGTATGGGGGGACATGTTGAGGGATTTTATTAGGAGTGGGAGACCTCATTGTTCCATGGTGGCTGTTTTGTGGTGTATTTGGCGTGCACGAAATGAGTGTCTTTTTCATGGGAAGCCTATCAATTCAATACAAATTGTACATGAGTGTCAGGCTCTCATACATTATTAGCAAAGTTGATGTAATTTATTTTTTTATTCTATTAATAAAATCCCTAGATGGCTATTGTCCTACGCATAATTCACGTTTAAAAGTTGTTTAGTTGTAGTATAGTGTGAAAACACGTCGACAAATAAAATTATAAAACTCCGGTGAGTACCAGGGCATTCGTAGGGAGGCAATCTCAATTTTTAATGGAAGCTTTTCAGAAAATTAGTTCTAATAGGTATTTATATATATTGTATATATGTATAAAGTAGACATTTAGAGAATCATAATTTTACTGCAATTAGATAAAGTTTTTCACAGTATAAAATGCTAATAGAGACAGATAGATAGATAGAAAGAGAGAGAGAGAAGAAAGTGGCAGAGAAATGATGTCACTTATGGGAAGCTTATGCGAGATGTGGTAGCACCTCAGATCCAAAGCGCTGGATGGAGAATTGCAGAGAAGACGGTAGAAGAGATCTGCAGTTGATGGGAGAGAGATTCCAAGTTGATGCCTTCAACTGGGAGGCCCTGGGCCTTCTTTTATAGTTTTAATGGAGGGAAAAAAGGGTATTTTAACCCTTAATCTTGTGCAAAAACCCTTTGGCTAATCAGATCCATCGATCGAGAGATCAACGGCTCTGATCTATTCTCAAAATAGCCTTCAAAAAGCCTTCTATGCTCGGATTTGCTCTGGTGGCGACACATGGCACGCCGTGCATCGTCGATCCTCAATCTCACTTCTCTGGATCCTCCTCGCCCGTGCTTTCGCCTTTTCCTTCTCATTGCTCAAGCCTTAATCCTGCCTTATCGTCAGTCCTCCTATCGTAACGAGCGCCGCTGCCTTAGCATCGAAGCAACCGCATGAGATCACGTGTACCCGTTGCACACTCTGATTGTGCCACGTCGCTGCGCTTCAGCATGTACAATCGCGTGCAATTCCTCCCACACGCGCTCGATTCAATTTCGCGCAGCACAAAGCTCAAACCCGCACCCCGCTCATGCACGTGCACGTGCAAGCCACTATGCTACACAAAGCCTTTATTATATATACTTGTTTATTTGTATTTATCCTTATCTTGTCTGGGCGGGCGACATGGCTCACTCATGGCCATTGGGTGAAGATCCAATGGCCCACAGTGTGTGGTGAGGCCTTCCTAGATGGGGTGGTGGTGAGAGAGCGGTTGTGATGACACCATGTGGTACCATCATGGCAGTCCATCTTATTTTCTTTGTATCTAGTGTTGTAGACCTCTGATTGAGTTGATTTTTGCACCGTTGGACTGCAATCGTCGATCTGGATTCATCCGTGCAGTTGGATTCTTCATCTGAGGCTCGGATCTTTATCCTTTGGCTCCATCATCTTCATTCCTCTATGGACTACACATGATGCTCTGGTTGTCTGATTGGGACGATTTCGGAAGAGTTGGACTTCCGTCGTTGTTCTGATCAGATATGTCTGGTCTGATCTGACATCAACGGCTTCGAATCATCTACAATTAAAATCATCTCTCTTTTAGGTCATAAAATGATGATATTATCTATATGACTAATAAACTAACTAGTATACGAATTATGATGCTTATGCATGCATTGACTCGAAGTTATGCTAGAATCTAGCTCAATTCAGGTGTTTTAGCTTGCATGATTGATGTGCAAGCACACCCCCATGCCTAAATGTTCCTAGTCCCTAGCAAATGCAAGACTAAATGCAAAGTGGTCCTACATAACAGATTTCTATTAAGAGTTTGACTAGAGATTTATGTCTTTTGTTTTCATCCAATACTTTAGTAATCCAGATAATCGTGAGTGTGTTTTGTTGTAGTCTATGCAACGTATCCAAGTGAAAAGTCAATCCACATCTAATGCTCGTACTTGACCCTTAGTAAAAATCTATTGGGATAGGCAAACTTCTCCCCTCGGGGTTATAAGATAACCTGTATATTCAGCCCCGACTTTTGGGTTAGGTAGAAGATCTTTTCTTTGAGTCAAGTGGATTTAGTTTTGGCGACTCACACTCATTTGGTGCTACATATAGACTAGTACTTTAAAACCTAGATTTCCAGATTATTAAATAATTCAACTCTGAGAGAGGCGAGAAAATGTGCTCTCTTTAATTCCTTTGTACTTGTTCTCTCTCTTTCTTTCTCTTCCTTTTCCTTTTTCTTTTTCTTTTCTTTCTTTTTAAGCTCATAATCTCACCAGATTTATCACTATATTTGGTGGTCTCTCCTGGCACTAACACTTTGACTAGGTTCTGATAACTCTAAGACTATGTTAGCATTCCTCAGCCTGCATTCAGGTGGCCAGAAATACAGAAAAGTAGGTCAAGACTGTATTTGGTGGATCATGAGGGTGATGGGTGTTGTTGCCTCAATACACTTGAAATAAACTCTATAAACACTTATGAAAATTTTTTTTTCTACTCTCTTTTTTTTTGTATATGTATATTTTTTCTATATGCATAGACATATATACCTTTTTTTTTTCCAGACATCTACTAACATAACATAGTAACACATACGACTTTTATTCATGAGGCATTATTCGGGATTGTGGGTGTTCAAGAGGATATCGGGTGGCTTATTTGGTGGAAGTCCCTATTCTCGGCACCAGGAAAAGAATGGATAGGACAACATATTTCTAACCTTGACATTAATACCTTCCTTCAGCTGAGGTTTTCATAAAGGATGGTCGTGACCATCCACCTTAGTCATAGTTTTATCAGAATCCACTCTCTGCATATTTTTCCTTATTTGGTGGCTCTCAAACGAAGTTTGCACTACGAACTTGTACACAAAAATCGAGAGCGAAAACTATGGCTAACTCTGAGTATCATTATCTCATTATCCGGAAGTTAAGATTCCTCATACTAGCCTTAGAGCACCAGTAAACTTTCTACTCTCGTCTCAAGCGTGTTTGGTGGATCTGTTAGAAGATAGTTTGCCTGACTCCTTAATTACTATCCAAGGGCTTAGGTGAAGAAGCACTGCTTCTTCTTCGACAAACTAAAGATGTTTATCGGTATTCACAGAGGATCCATTGCCAATTCAACGTGTAAGTGTGAAATTATAGTGGATTCTAAACTCAGGAATCAACTTAAGAATAAATACCTAATAAAACCTTAATAAAAATTCTTTATGCCAAAATGCACTTGTTTTTTTAGACATAAAGATAAGACATGCAATGTCCACCCCCCATGCCTATTCATTACAATGTCCTCATTGAAATGTATGCATGAAAATAAAAATATAATAAGCAAGAGGATGGGATATCATTGGACTATGCTTGTTAATCTAGGTCAGTAGGGATGTAGAGGAT
Source organism: Thalassia testudinum (assembly GCA_037157565.1). Lineage (NCBI taxonomy): Eukaryota > Viridiplantae > Streptophyta > Magnoliopsida > Alismatales > Hydrocharitaceae > Thalassia > Thalassia testudinum. The sequence goes on along the minus strand of JAZHRO010000063.1, from coordinate 26,797,315 downwards.
GTAGAGCTACCTGTAATAAATACTGGGTTGCCTCCCAGCCAGCAATAAGTTTAACATCATTTGCCGGACTTAGTTCAGCTTCAATAAGCTTCCAAAAGGTTGATGTGACCATCTGGAATGGGATCACAATTCTGAGTGATATAAGGTTTCAACCTCTGACCATTTACCTGTGTTTCAAGACCAGACTTGGGATCTAGGATAAGCACAGCTCCATGAGGGTAGCCTTTTCTCACAATGAAGGGACCTGTCCATTTTGATCTTAATTTTCCCAGAAAGTGCTTCAAGTGTGCATCAAATAACCAAACCTTTTGATTAGGGACAAAGCCTTTTTTGGAGATGTATTTGTCATGTAAAGCCTTTGTCCTATTCTTATAGATTCTTGCACTTTCATAAGCATCATTCCGGATTTCATCTAATTCAGTCAATTGGAGTTTTCTTTATCATCTAGATTGATCAAGATCAAGATTAAATGTTCTGATTGCCCAATAAGCTTTATGTTCAAGTTCAATAGGTAGATAGCAAGATTTTTCGTAGACCAAATGGAATGGGGACATTCCAGTCGGAGTTTTATACGCAGTCCAGTAAGCCTAGAGAGCATCATCCAATTTGGTAGACCAATCTTTCCGATCCGGGCAGTCCATCTTTTGAAGGATCTTTTTAATTTCTCGATTGGAGATTTCAGCTTATTCGTTGGTCTGCGGATGGTATGGAGTAGAGATTCTATGAGTGACTCCATACTTGGCTAGTAAGGACCTGAATTGATTGTGAGTGAAATGGGACTTGCCATCACTAATCAAAGCTTTGGGCACAGCGAACCGACTAAAGATGTTCTTCTTTACAAAGTCCATGACCACTTTATGCTCATTGGTTGGGGTCAAGATGGCCTTAATCCATTTGGATACATAGTCGACTGCCACTAGAATGTACAAGTACCCAAATAAATTGGTAAAAGGTCCCATGATATCAATGCCCCGCACATCAAAGATTTCGACTTGAAGGATTGGGTTTAGGGGCATCATATCCTTCCTGGTCATGTTTCCTAAGGTTTGGCAATTGATACATGACCTATAGAAGTTGTACGAGTCACATAATAAAGACGGCCAATACAATCCACTCTGCAGTACCTTGGCTGCCATCTCTTTTCCTGAGAAGTGACCTTCACTAGCATAAGTTTGGTAGAATTCTAGTACACTTGCGATCTCCTTGTCTGGAATACAACAATAGATAACCTAATCCGCACAAACTTTGAATAGCTCTGGATCTTCCCAAAAGTAGTATTTGGCATCAGAAGTCAACTTATCCCGCTTATGCTTAGTCCAATCCATGGGTAGTTTTCTAATGGCCAAGTAGTTGACAATATCTACAAACCAAGGTAGTTTGCAAATAGTCAAGAGAGTCTCATTAGGAAAAGAATCAAAGAGTTGATGAGTTGTAGAGTCTAGCAGGATTCTGGAGAGATGATCTACTACTACATTTTGGGTACCAATTTTGTCTTTGATTTCTAAGTCAAATTCTTGTAACAGAAGGATCCATCTGATTAATCTCGATTTTGGATCCCTTTTTCACATCAGGTGCCTTAATGCAGTGTGATCTATGAAGATTGTGACATGAGATCCCAGTATGTAAGATATAAACTTCTCCAGAGCAAACACTATAGCCAGCAACTCCTTTTCTATGTGGTATAGTTTCTTTGAGCTTCATCCAGGGTTTTACTAGTATAGTAAATCACGGATGGTTTCTTGTCTACCTTTTGTCCTAAGACTGCCCCAATGGCAAAATCAGAGGCATCGTCATGATTTCGAAAGGATGATCCCAATTAGGAGGTTGTAAGATGGGAGATTATGTAATAGCCTCCTTCAGCTGATTGAAAGCCCTTAAGTAATTAGAGTCAAAATCAAAGGGTTGATCTTTTGCTAGCAAGTTGCTTAAGGGCCTCGCCCCCTTAGAAAAGTCTTTAATAAATCGACGGTAAAATCCCATGTGTCCAAGGAATGATCTCACTTGCATAACCGTCGAAGGTGGCGGGAGTTTAGTTATAGTGTCCACCTTGGCCTTATCCACTTCGATCCCCTTTTCAGACACAACATGGCCAAGAACTATGCCATCCTTAACCATGAAGTGACTCTTTTCCCAAGATAGAACAAGATTCATCTTAATGCATTTCTGTAGAGTCTTCTCTAGATTGATCAGACATGAGTCAAAAGAGTCCCTGAATACAGAAAAATCATCCATGAAGGTTCCATGAAATCACCCACCATGTCTGAAAAGATTGCAAGCATGCACCTTTGAAAGGTCACTAGTGCATTGCATAATCCCAAAGGCATTCTACGGAAAGCAAATGTTTCGTAGGGACATGTGAAGGTGGTTTTTTCTTTATCATCGGGGTGGATGGCTACTTGATTGTCGCCAGAATAGCCATCCAAGAAATAGAAGAATTTTTGGCCGGCTAGTTTTTCCAAGATTTGATCAATGAAGGGTAGTGGAAAGTGGTCTTTCTTCATTGTACTATTCAGCTTCCTGTAGTCGATTCAGACTCTCCACGAGGAAGCTGTGTGGGTTGGAATCAATTCCCCATTTCTATTAGTAATCACAGTTAGCTCGGATTTCTTAGGAACCACTTGTATAGGACTAGTCCATGGGCTATCAGAGATTGGGTAGATTATTTCTGCATCTAACCACTTAATTATTTCCTTTTTCACTACCTCCCACATGTTGGGATTCAATCGTCTTTGCATTTCCCGAGAGGGTTTTGATCCATCCTTAGTGTAGATTTTATGGGTGCAGTAAGTAGGACTGATTCCCCTTAGATCATCCAATGTCCAACCAATTGCTCTACTATTTCTTCCCAAAACTTGAATTAATTGACTTTCCTGAGTCTAGGTTAAGTAAGAGCTAATGATTACTGGATAAGTCTGATCAGTTCCTAAGAAAACATACTTTAGATGATCAGGAAGAGGTTTAAGTTCAGGTTTGGGTCCCTGGGATATAGGGTCCAATGGTGGATCATAGTTACCCTCAAGAGGTCTAAGAATCAAGTCAGTGATTGGTGGGCTGACCTCCTGATTGGTTTAGGTGTCAAGGCCTATAGGATCAGATTGGGATATTCCTAATTCCATACAATATTCAATAGTATGATCCTCATAATCTTCTATCATTCCACAATCCTCAAATTGTTTAATGGCCTTAAAGATGTTAATCTTGGTTTTCTTATCCCCAAATTTGATTTCCATATTGCCATATTCACAAACAATGTTCACCTTGGCAGTGGTTAAAAAGGGTCTTCCTAGGATTATTGGGGTATTTTTCAAGTTTTCTGGTACCTCCATGTCAACGACCAAGAAATCTATTGGGAAATTAAAATCACGGACCTTGACAATTATATCCTCAATAATCCCCCTTGGCATGGTCACAGATCGATCAGCTAATTATAATGTGGCCTCAGTAGGTTTTAGTTCTCCAAAGTTAAATTTTTCATATAACATAGTGGGGATTAGATTTATGGAGGCACCTAAATCTAATAGAGCCCTTTCAAAAGTGGTATCTCCAATAACGCACAAGATTAGAGGGACTCCTGGGTCTTTTTGTTTTCAGGGTAGGTTTCTAAGGATAACAACACTAGCTTGTTCGGATAACACTACCCTTTTTGTTGTTTTGGCCTGTCGTTTTGTTGTGCACATTTCCTTTAAAAATTTTGCATAGGACAAGATATTCTCAATGGCTTTGACGAGTGGTATGTTCACCTGGACTTGTTTAAAAATATCAAGCCACTCCTCAAATGGATTGGGTTTCTTTTTCCTAGGTTTGTTCAAGGCTTTAGGAAAGGGTGCTTGAGAGAAATCATGAGTGTTTGGGTCCTGATCCCTGTCTTCTTGATCTCCTAGGTCAGATTTGGGCACCTCAAGATCTTGTCTAGGTCTAGATTTAGAAGGGTAAGGATCTTGTGTCGTCTCCCACTTCTCAAGGTTACTGCACTAGCAAAGGCGTTATGGTTGAAAGGTTGAGGTGGGTTCTGCAAAATAGGTGGAGCCTAACTAGGGTTGGCAAAACTAGGTGGGTGCTAAGGAGTAAGTTGAACTACATGTGCCTATTGCTCTCGTGTGTTGCTTTGGTTAAACTTATTAAAATTTCTTGGCTTGGGGACAGGTTGGGATGGTAGCATCTCGTGTTGTTTAGCATCAACTAGTTGGTCTAGTCGTCCCATTAGTTCTGTCCTTAATTGATTCATCTCTTCTTTATGTCTCAGATTCATCTCTCGCATTTCCTTGAGGACCAGACTCAAAGCAGAGGGCTGGTTTTCCTGAGTAGATTATGGTTGACATGTGTGTGGTTGTGTATACCTACTAGGTTGCCCATAAGTGTTTGGCTTAGTCAAGTTAGGACCCTGGGCGGGTTTCTGACTTGACCAAGCAAAGTTAGGATGGTTGCACCATCCAGGGTTGTAAGTGTTTGAATAAGGGTCATTTCTAGTGTAACCCTAGAGTGCATTCACATCCTCATGATAACTAGGCTTCGAGCTGCCTAGTTCAGAATTCGAGGGCATCAAGGTCCCTCCTTGGCACTCAAAAAGAGATGGGTCCAAGTATAGTTGGCTCATAGGTAGAGTCATTGTTAGGTCATTGATGTTGTGCATTAATTCTTGACCTAGTGGGTTGGGGAGTTGGTTGTGGGTTAACATATTCATTCCTTGGGTAGGCATAGGATTTAATCTAGATTGTATACCTAAGGAACTCCCACCTTTTAGAAGATTATCCAGTTTCTTATCCAAGTTCTCCACATTCTTTCCCACGAGTTCCACCTTATCTAAACGTTGTGCAATTAGCTCTAAATCAACCAAGTTTGAATTGTTGTTAACTTCATAAACTCCACTTCTTGGTTGGTTAGCTCTGTTAAAGGTGGACATTGAGACATTGTTGAGGGAATTTTCACTCATTCTTAAACAATTGAAAGGCTCCCTTAGCATCTAGACTCAGGAAATTACCCCCACATGCCGCATCAACAAAATTCTTTAGATTATCACTCAACCCATAATAGAAAATATGGACCAAGTGCCACTTCGGAATCCCATGATGAGGGCATTTCCTAGCTAAATCATTGAACCTCTCTGAAGCCTCATGTAGTTCCCCAGTATTCTGCTTAAAGGTTGTTATGGCACATCTAAGGGCATTAGTTTTTCCTATGGGGAAGAATTTTTTTAGGAAAGTGCTTCTCAAGTCTTCCCAAGTTAGGATTGGTCTACTAATTGTCCTCAACCAATGTGCAGCTCTATCTTTCAAGGAGAATGGGAACATTTTCATCATTAGGGTGCCTTCATTCATGTTCCTAGGGCCAAAAGTTCTTCCTATGTGTAGGAGCTCTTCAAGGTGGTGGAAGGGGTCATTTGATTCACAGCCATGGAAGTGGGGAATCAAGTTAATGATCTAAGGTTTGAGTTCAAAATCTTCCCCATCCTGAGGTACCCTAACAAAAGGTTTAGGTTGGGCATTAGGAGGGTTATAAAAGTCACGGAGGGGCTGGTCTGCCCGTACGTTTTGGAGTCAAGTGATGGCTTTCACTATGACTTCCATCTGCAGTCATGATGCTGGCCCTGCTTAGTGATCTGCCTTTGTAAGAGAATCATAGGATCCATATTTTGTTCATCGATCTCTTCTTCCTCGTGATGACTAGCCATTGCAGAGGGTTTAGATTCAGATCCTGGATAAATATGTCTTCTCCTAGGATTTTTTTCTAATGGTGGAAGTAAATCAAGATTTTGAGATCTTCTATCTTGCATGCACCAGAAGAATGTCTGTAGATGAGAGAAACCCTGCCCGCTCAATGCAACCAATCAAACTGGTCCTTAGAGTGTCAACCCTAATTAGACCTGATCCTGGCTCCTCAAAACATGACTGGGTTAGATCAACCCTTGAATTACTTGGCTGGCCAAAAGGGTGGGATCGCTTAGGACACTCCGCATGACGGGACACCACTAAAGGTTAACGCGTTACCGCATCGACCTTTCTTGTCACTAGTAGGTCCAAGTAGACAAGGCCTTGACCTTAGCCCAATCTAGTTTCAAGTCCCCAAGTCTATTAATCTTACCTAGGGCACGTCTACTCAACTTTAGGTTTGGGTTTGATGTGCTTTTGGAATATGATGGGTGTTAGGAGGGTGTTTGCCCTTAAAGTTGATTTCAGAGATGTGAAGTGCAGTAGCAAAGAGTTCACAAGCAAATTTTTATGATGAAGTATCTTTTAAGATTCAAATGCTTATGTTAGCGTGTTTTAGGGTTCACTTGATTAAATATTTTCAACCAAGATTCTGATGAGGCACACAAAAGTTTTGTAAATCACAATTTATTTGATAGATTTCCTTTAAGTATGAAAATGCAAGTGTGCTCTATCCTTAGCGTGAAACCCTAAGCATAAATTGTTCTAAATGATTCTTTTAGGTCCAAAATGTTGAGTGGTACGACCCAAGCAATGCAATCAATTGGTCTTCTTGCACCACTAACTAGGGTGTCATAAAATATTTTTTTCAAGAATTTTAATACATGTTTTCTATTTTCTCAGATTTAAACTATACTGGGGGTTTTGTAGTCTGTTTTGACCCCTAGTTCATGATCAGATAATTCATACAATCAAACGAGCAAAAAATATTTTTTTCAGATTTTTATAAAATCTTTGAATTTCTCAAAATTAAGTGCCGCAAATTTCAATTCAATTCGAAGTTATATAAAAATTCCTATGATATTTCAAACTTCGAAAAATCAGGAATAAAATCCGTATTGATAATAGATTAGTACATGAATTTTTAAACTTTTTCTGTAATTCTGATTGCTGTGAAATTTGGATATGTTGTTCCTGACATTACAATCTACGTCCAGTAAAAATTTGAGAACTTTTGGACATGCAGATCTTCAGAAATTGAATTTTTAAGATAAAGTTTTATTTCAGCCCAAAATCAAGAGAAATATTTTTTTATTTTTTTTAATAAGCATACAAATTCTAACTAATCCTAAGGTTCAAGCAAATCCTAAATCTAACTAATCTAAACTACGGGCACTTACCTGAGGTTCGAATCTGCACTTTCTCCATTGTCGTGTTTGGTTCAAATTTCTTCGTTTCCTGCACACACAAAATCAACGAAAATGTAGAGAGTTAGAAATCTCAAATACTCATCGAAAAGCATCAAAAATTTTCGTTGCCTCCCCGACAACGGTGCCAACTTGTCCAGCATGTAATTCACATTTAAAAGTTGTTTAGTTGTAGTATAGTGCGAAAACACGTCCACAAATAAATTTATAAAACTCCGGAGAGTATTAGGTCGTTCGCAGGGAGGCAATCTCGATTTATAAAGGATGTTTTTAAGAAAAGTAGTTTTAACTGGTATTTATATATATGTATATATGTACAAAGTAGATATTTAGAGAATCAGAATTTTATTGCAATTAGATAAAGCTTTTCACAGTAGAAAACACTAATAGAGACAGATAGATAAATAGAAAGAGAGAGAGAGAGAAGAAAGTGGCAGAGAAATGACGTCGCTTGTGGGATGCTTGTGTGAGATGTGGCAACACCTTAGATCTAGAGCACCAGGATGGAGAATTGTAGAGAAGACGGTAGAAGAGATCTGGAGTTGATGAGAGAGAGAGATTCTAAGTTGATGCCTTCAACTGAGGGGCCCTAGGCCTTCTTTTATAGTTTTGATGGATGGCAAAAAGGGTATTTTAACCCTTAATCTTGTGCAACAACCTTTTGGCTAATCAGATCCATCGATCGGGAGATCGATGGCTCTGATTGGCCTCAAAATAGCCTTCAAAAGGCCTTCTATGCTCGGATTTACTCTGGTGGTGACACATGGCACGTCGTGCATCATCGATCCTCCATCTCACGTCTTTGGATCCTCCTCGCTCGCGCCTTTGTCTTTTCCTTCTCACTGCTCAAGCCTTAATCCTGCCTTAACATCAGCCGTCCAATCATACCGAGTGTCGCTGCCTTAGAGTCGAAGCAACCGCGTGAGATCACGTGTACTCGTTGCACACTCCGATAGCTCCACGTCGCCACGCTTCAGTGCATACAATCACGCGCAATTCTACCTGCATGCACTCGATCCAATTTCGCGTAGCGCAGGGCTCTAACTTGCACCCCGCGCATGCACGCATGCGCGCGAGCCACTATGCTACGCAAAGTCGTTATTATATATACTTGTTTATTTGTATTTATCCTTATGCAGTCTAGGCGGGCAACGTGGCACTCTCGTGGCCATTGGATGAAGATCCAATGGCCCATAGTGTGCGCTGCAGCCTTCCTAGATGGGCCGGTGGTGAGGGAGCGGTTGTGATGGTGCCACATGGCACCATCATGGCCATCCATCTTCTTTTCTTTGTATTTTATGATGTAGACCTCCGATCAAGTTGATTTTTGCGTCGTTGGACTGCGATCGTCGATCCAGATTCATCCATGTGGTTGGATTCTTCATCTGAGGCTCAGATCTTTATCCTTTGGCTCCATCAGCTTCGTTCCTCTATGGACTACACACAATGCTTTGATTGTCTGATCGATTCGATTTCAGAAGCATTGGACTTCCATTGTCGTTCTGATACGATCTGTCTGGTCTAATCTGACATCCACAGCTTCGAATCATCTGTGATTAAAATCATCTCTCTTTTAGGTCATAAAATGATGATATTATCTATATGACTAATAAACTAACTAGTATGCAAATTATGATGCTTATGCATGCATTGACTCGAAGTTATGCTAGAATCTAGCTCAATTCGGGTGTTTTAGGTTGCATGATTGATGTGCAATCAGCTATCTCCTTATATAGCAGTCCTTATTTCTCAGAAAAAAAACATGTTGACATTGCATCCTTAAAGGAGGCATTTTCTTCCTTCCCAACTGTGGAAACTCAAGCCAATCATCTACTTTGGATTTCACTACAACTAAACAAGGGCTTTTCTCAGTTTCTAAATGTTTTCTAGATGTCGGCTTTATATGTGAAATTTGACACAAGAATTTTGCAAGTGAGGCATGTTTTTGGGTCGAAAACTAAGTCAAGTAATTTTCAGGTCACAAAAAGAGATCAAGTCACATGAAACATCACAAGTTTAGGTGGAATTTAGAGAACGATACTTGATCTAGTCTAAGAATAAACGCAAAAATTCTAAAAATTACATTCGTATTTTAGTCCCTAGTTTGTTAAAGATTAAATCCCATTGTACCTTAAAATGAAATTTTCAACCTTGGTCCTGATTTTCAAAAATTTCCTCAAAGAGTTTTCAAAATTTTTATTCTTTTGGGTATGCATGCAAAAAAAATAATTATTTGAATGTTTTTAGGTTTTTTTTCTTTGAAACAAATAGGAAAGCTATCGTCTTACGATAGCAATCTTGGAAGGTATATCATATAATCAAGTAAGAGGAATTACAAACCAAATCCCCAAGTATGTATGAGGGACCAGCACTCTCTTACAATATTTTCACAACACACCGGTCTCTCTTGAAAAAGCCTCGCATTTCTCGCCTTCCACACACACCAGAGAGTGACAGCCATATGCACATTTGGCTTCTCTCTTACACCAAACCCATGCTAGATGGAAACCCATGTTAGTAGTGGCTCCTGACAAGTCCTCCTCCATACAGCATCAGTGACCAGGAAAGAGGAGAAAATGTGATTAACGTTGTCAATGTGCATCCCACATAAGTAACATTCCTGAAGTGTAGCTCCCATCCTTCTGTGTCACAGATCACCTGTAATCAAACCCTTTTTCCTACACAGCCAAAGAAATATTTGTACCTTAAGGGGGATCTTCAAAAGCCAAATTTTCTTGTAAATGAAGTCATAGCTCCACCCACTTCCAATTTCCATGATTCTGTTGTAACCACATTGCACATTGTAAAGCCCATCCCAGATGTATTTATCCTCCACTCCAAGTCTTGGCCTAAAGCTTTCAAGATTTAAAAGCAAACTCCTCCTTTCATCCCATAGCCAAGTGCCCCTTCTGGTGGAGTCTTCTTCATTTAGATTCCAGCTACAGCTACTGCTAGACCAGAATTTGCTAACAATCCCCTCCTTATTAGATGCTGCTGCAAAGGCCCTTGGATAGACCTCCTTCAGAACACCCAGCCAGGACCAACCTTCATTCCAGAAGATGAAGGTCCTACCATCCCCAAGAGCTGGCTACAACAGATGAATGTTATCAGCCAATGCTTTGATCACTAAATTCCAAAAGGGTGAGGGTTTGCTGTGCTGCAGCCTAGAGAGCACACTGTTTGAAGATCCATAGCTGTCCCTGATCAAGGCAGTCCAAGGCTTCATCTCCGCTTGCAAGAATTTAATTGCCCACTTAAGCAATAGAGCATCATTGAATTGTTTCAGGGATTTAATCCCAAGTCCTCCCCTATCCTTTGGTTGACAGATCTGCTCCCACTTCAGTGGCTGCATAAATCTACCCTCATGCTTGGACCCCCTCCAAAAGAACCTTTTCCTCAATACATCTAGCTGCTTCCATATGGACTTAGGAGCTTTAAAGATGGAAAGGTAGAAAACAAGGATAGAGGTGATCACTGAATTGAGCAAAATGAGTCATCCACCCTTGGAAAGAAAGTTGCTATGCCATCCATCCAACTTCACTGAAATTTTATCAAAGAGACAATTCCAATCTCTTTTCTTCATCCTAGAGCACCTCAGTGGCAGACCCAAGTATTTGATAGCGAGGTTGATGCGGGGGGTCCCCAAAACAGCAGAAATATCACCTTGCTTAGCCTCAGGTAAGCCAAAATAGACCAAACTTGACTTCTCTCTGTTTAGCCTAAGGCCTGAGAGTTCTCCAAAAATGTTGACCATATGACATAGAACTTGGGCTTCTTCCATAGATCCTTCCACAAAAAAAATCGTATCATCCGCATACTGAAGTATAGGGGCCAATGTACTCCTACAAGATAAGGAATATCCTCTAATAAGACATGCTTTAGTAAGTTTGCAAGCATACAAGGCCAAGTTGTCCACTGCCAGGTTGAAAACCAAAGGTGCCAGAGGACACCCTTGTCTGATCCCACATTGAGGCTGAATCCATGCACCACAAGGTTTCCCATTTATCAATGGAGTGAAAGAGGCAGTTGTGATACACCTTTTCACCCATTGAATCCAAACAGAGGGAAAACCTCTTCTTTTAAACACTTCCCAAAGATAAGGCCAACTGATGGAATCATAAGCTTTGCAAAAATCAACCTTCCACAAAAAAGCTTTACACTTCCTCCTATGTCATCCACAAACCATCTCCTAGGCCATGATAAAAGACTCTTGTAAATATCTGTTAGGAAGGAAGGTGGATTGAACAGGGTGGATCAGCTCTTACAGAACTGGTCTCAACCTATTGGCCAAGACCTTGCTAATCATCAAATAAATAGAGTTTGAAAGGGCAATGGGTTTGAATTCCTTAAAAGATTCATGATGCAAACACATTTATTGAGGGTAAAATGGCTATTCATGCATGTTCCTAGACTTAGATTTGCATTTCATGTTAAAAATATTGCATAGCATGCATCATTCTACATTTATATTAGTTGTATATAATTTAGGTTAATTACATCCTTTGGAGGTTAGGAGAGAAGAATATTTATTTCGGAGCCTCGGATTGATGATCCGACTAAACGGATCTGATCAAGATGACGATCGGAGTCCAACACCTCTAAAATTGCCTCGATCGGAGTCCCGTAGCACCATATGTAGCCTGAGGAAGATCAATGGCCAAGGGACTAGGAGACATAATTTGGAGCTTCAAATGATAAATCCAACCGTGCGGATGGATTCAGGTCGATGATCGCAGCCTAACAGCGCGAAAATCGACTCAATCCGACCTCTCTAGTAGCCCCTACAACAAGAAGATGGATGGCCTAGAATACGCCACGTGGCACAGCCCAGGCCGCCAGCACATGCACGTAGCACAGCACGTGTGTAGCAGTGCGGATGCGCATGTGCGGGTGCACAGGCGCGCATGTGCGCAGCACCAACGTGTGCGTGCGCGTGCTCGCACGGCAAGGCAGGAGCAACGCCAGTGTAGCGTGAGGTGGACTACAGCGGTGCATGACCTAGACTTACATCGATGCTTACAGCCGTCAGTAATTCATTGCATGCCAACAAAGCCAGCTGTGGCCACCAGCAGGCATGAGCTGCCTACAACGACGTTTCCAGCGATGGCCTGGATGTCACTAATGGTCCCATACTGATTTTTGCCTCTTCTCCACCACTGTAAAAGGACCTTCAGCCACTCCCTTCCAAGCCATCTCTACCTACTCTACTCCCACCTACTCCTAAGCTCTAGCAAGCCTACCAACGCTCCATTAGAGCTTGTTCTCAAGCTCCCAAGTTGCCTATTAGTGTAGCAAACCTCTACCCCACCAAATATTCCTCCAACTTCCCATCTCCCTTCATAGGTCACCTTGGAGCCATCCTCCCACCTCCATTCCGATAGCAGATCAACTTCGTCTTCTCACCTCCATTCCGGAGCTATGCCGAAGCTTTCCTCAACCCGACGTCCACCAGCATCTTACCTTCGTCGTCCCGCTCCTCACCTCCGTTCGAGCTTCCGCCAAGCACCGTCGTCTCATCGAACAGTCGATTTGGGAGATTTCCTCTCACCTCCCTCTCTTTATATGCTTTCATAGTTTCTTGTAATTGACATTGGAAGTAATATATATCATATTTGTTCCACATCTCTATCTTGTGATACATTTGCTTGTTTTCTTTTATTTCAAAAATACAAAAAAGTAACAAAACCCCAAAATACCAAAAGGAAACAAAACGAAGCGTAGTTTTCAAGTAAAGTAAAGGTCACCTCCCTATGTTCGACCCAGGACTCCCTTGGAGTTTTGGTATAAATTTTATTTGATCGACATGTTTTGCAACTATGACGATTGGTTACTTGTAACCGCGATTTCTAAACACACAAAACATGCTCAACCATTTTGGCGCCGTTGCCGGGGAGGCAACGGAATTTACTTTATTGTTTATTGTGTTTCTTTGCATTTACATAGCATTAACCCTACTTGTCTTTGATCTACTGTCTTGCAGGTACCCTAGCATGGAGATCCAAGTGCGGTAGACCGGAGTAAAGTGCGGGTAGAGTGTTTTGTAAGTGTCCCCCACATGACCCTCACCGTAGTTTTCATTCCATAACCGAATAACTCAAACCCAAATCAACTTAAGTGCTTTTTATGAACCCTAGGATAGATTTCGTTGTTTGCTTGCCACCTCCACTCACCTCGCCATCCACATAAATAAAAATAAAAAATAAAAAAAAAGTGTTATCTGGTTGCGAGATTTTCTGTAAGCTACACACTTAACACCCACAACTTCTCACCCTAAGGCGCACAATCACATGATTCTACCACTTCACCGGGATCTGACTTGTGGACCTGGTACACTTAATTCAACACACAAATAAGTAAGTAGAAATCTGAATAGGTCAAAAATTTCTGTGTGCCTTAACTAAATAGTGCAATAGGCTAATTGATTGAACTGTTTGGGCTGCACCATTTAAGATAAAAGTGATTCATCAAGTAGCTTGCCACTTAGGGTTGATTCTTAGGGCTGAACCAGGCACTCCACATTTTTTTCTTTGATTTCTAAAGGAATATATCATCACCAGTGCCTTTGAGTGTTTTCCTAAACTTGATTGAATATAACTAAGATTAAACCCTAAAAGCTACTAAACAAGGTTGAACTCTAAAAGACACACCATCAAATAACCTTATTTGCAAACCCTGGTTGTGCACACACACACATTTTAACTAATCATTAAGGGCACAACCCATCTGAAGGGTCCATCACATTCCTGAAACACCATTGTCCCAAGCCTAAATAAAACTGATTAGGCGTTGGCCCTAAGGACTGGTTCTCTTGTCGGGATCCAGATTGAGATTGTTCACGATTAACATACTTATACTAGTCAATCTGATGTCTAGCTAGGGGAGTAGCGTTAAACGACTGCGGCTGGGGGGTACACTAGGAACCAGAGGTGCAAGCCAAAGAAAGAACCTTCTCCCCAGTCCCTCCTTCTAACTGGTTGGATTGCCTGGACATAAGTAGAGTAAATCGTCTATAATCTTAGGATGGATTCTGAGAGTCTGTAGACCTTTAGGCTACCCAAACTAAGGACAGGCTTGTATTTTTGTATTGCAGGGCTCCTTTCTCTTCTGATTTCCCTCCTTACTTCACCATGTACCCTTCTACATCCTACACACATTTCACATCCTATCCTCCTACCACCACTTATCCCTAAGATGATTACTATCCTAACTTGACTTGTAATTACCCATCCACTAGCCGGGATGACTTTGATTGGGGATATGAATCCAGACCTCAGGGCCTAGGCCTAACCCTAGACGACAAGACTATGATTATTATCCTTCCTAGAGCTATAATGATTATGGATCTCCATCCTTTGATGACCAAACCAACCCGATCTACAATCAGGAAGGATATCATGATTATAACACCTACCCTCCCAAGTATTCCACTAAATATAGGTCGCCACCATCCTTTGAACAACCTAGAATGACCTACTTTCAGGGAGGGCCCCAAGAACCTCGACATCTTGACTCCTCAAGATTTAACCTGAACCCACCCAAACCTGAACCGAACCAGTCGGTTCAGGTGAACCAGATCCAGGATAGGGTGTTGGCTAATTTGAGGAACACTATACAATCTTTAGAAGCTCAGCCAACACCATGCATTGAAGCACTAGAGCCTATGATCAAAATGCTTGATGAACTTAATAGTTCTCTATTGGATTTGCTCCAAAGTGTTAGGGATACGGACTTGGGTGAGTTTCTTCTTGGGAAATTGTCGAGGTTGAGGATGAAATTTGTGGTTGCACTAGTCAAATCTTGGGATGATTCTCAAGATGAACCCCCTTCAGGAGAGCCAATGTCTGAACCTGCTCAGGCACCTGTCAGGGGGGATACATTTTCTGAGACTGGGGATGACCAGGATGGGCTAGAGCAACCATTTGAGGATGAACTGATTGATTCACCTGACCCCAAGCCAGGGAGCGAGGAAAAATATGTCTCCACGAACCATGAAATGACATATGAGTTTGAGACATATATAAATCAGGATCATGGATTCTTTGACTCTGGGGGTGAAGAATCTTTTGGTGAAGTCTCACTTAAACTTAAGGAAGAGGATTTTAGTGAGACAAATGGGCTTGAGGAATCTGACAAACTAGTTGATAGCCCAATTATTGAAGATTTGGATTCGGTTGGGGTTAACTTGGAGGATCCGAATCTTGATGATTCAATCAGTGACCCCAGTCCTCATCTGCACCCCGAAGAGCTGACTTTTGAGATCTTTGTGCCCAAGTCAATCTTGATTCAGCCATGATTTCTGGACTTGGGAGAATCATATGGGGTGAATAATATGCTAGAGGTCCTAAAGCCTGAGCCCTTGATGTTGGAGGATAGAATTGTTGAAATAAAGATTTGGGAGGCTAATTTTGAGGGAAGTTTGATTTTGGATCTAAGGGTACCTATTGACCTAAAACCACCTACTTTCTACCAGGACCCTTACGATATCTTTCACGTGCAACCCAAGCTCGAAATAACTGATTATTTTTCTAAGCTAGATGTTAAGTGGACAACTGCAGCTATTGAACCATCTTTACCCATTGTCTGACCCTTTGGTTTTGGGTTGCACACCACTAAACAGTAGGCCCAACCCCACAAACACAACAACCTTCAGTTCTGGGTGATTTTCATCCAGAACCTGAGAACCACTCAACCCTAGGGCATGGGTCTGCACCATAATCTCGTCCACGTCTATGGACATCTTCTACAGACGGGTTTCAGGATCAACCTTTTTATTTTTATTCTGACCCGCACTTGTGAATTCTCAATTTCTTCTTTGAATGTATGTTATGCCTAGCTGAAGGCATTAACTTAGCACGTGTGTATACACTCTTCTCTCTACGGAGCTGATCGAATTTTCATGACACTTAGGTGGTGTTCTGTTTACTCTACCCTTTTCATGTCTTTATTTTTACAATGATTACATTGCATCATTTAGGCATGGGGGGTGGATAATCAATTCCTGAAATCATTATGTTAACTCTATAGAATTTTTTTTAGTTTCTTATAAAATTACAAAAAATTAAAAATTTGAAAAAAGATAAAAAAGGAAATTAGGAAAAGAGAACTTAGGCATTTGGAAGTTATTAACTTTAGGAAATGATACGAGAGGACCTAAACACCTAGACTCTTTAGGTCTTCGGGCTTAATTAGGCTGGGTGTCCACTCGAATGTGGATTTAGTCTCGAGTCCTTGCCAATTAAAATTCATTTTAATTTGGTAAATAAATTGGGATGATAAGTATGCGACTTATCAACCTGCCCTCTAATTTAGGGGGACTTTAAACCTAAGCATCTACACACATTTTTTTGCACGACTCACTTTCCAGTGATTTTTAGGGAAATTGGATAGCTAAGGGACCAACTTGGGTGGTATGGCTAGCAAGTTGTCGGTGGTAATAGCTCATCGGCCGGTTATCCAGAGCCTAGCCACAAGACCATTTTCGTTATACTGCCTTTAGGTAAATATTAGATCAAGGAAGCCACCTACTTAGAAAAATAAAAAAAAATAAACACTCAAAAAAAAGAAAAAGAAAAAGGAGAAAATAAAATAAATAAATAAAACCACACTTCACCGCACGAGTATGGCTGGCAAGTTGCCGGTGGTAACAACTCATTGGCTGGTTGTCCAGAACCCAGCTCACAAAAGAATGAAAATGCACAATAATTCCTGAAACACTTAGGGAAGAAGTGGGGAAGTAGAATAAACTGGGGAGATATACACTGGGTTCGCCCTTGTGTTGACCCCATAAATAAAAGAAGTAGGCAGAAAATTACCGATCGTAAAGATAAACCTTTAGGCAAGGTCACTTAGGGTCGTAGAAACCTGAAGTCCATCTTAATGGCCATTTTGTGAGTCTATCACTTTTTCACAAAGATGCTTAGTACTTAGAGTCCTTTTCGAGTCTTGGGCGAGTCGGGTAGCCGTAAAAAGTTATCCCGGAACTCTCAAACTCCAAAAGTACAAAAAAATAAGAAAAGAAGAAAAATAAAAAAAATATATCTTCCCTTCTCAAATAAGGCAAGATACCTGGGTACTGCTGAGTTTTCATCGTTTAGGACCTTAGTTGAAATTTTCTATTGTTAATAAACGACTTAGGCCTAAGTGATCTAATCCTAATTCTACTTTTATACAAAGCATATAGTTTAATTTTGCTAGGAACTAGCAAAAGATAGGCATGGGAGTATGATGCAAACACATTTATTGAGGGTAAAATGCCTATTCATGCATGTTCCTAGGCTTAGATTTACATTTCATGTTAAAAATATTACATAGCATGCATAATTTTGCATTTAAATTAGTTGTATATAATTTAGGTTAATTACGTCCTTTTGTGGTTAGGAGAGAAGGATATTTATTTTAGAGTCTCGGATAGACGATCTGACAGTATGAATCTGATCAAGATGACGATCGGAGTCCAACACCTTTGAAATCGCCTCAATCGGAGTCCCATAGCACCGTATGCAGTCTGAGGAAGATCAATGGCCAAGGGACCAGGAGACATAATTTGGATCTTCAAATGATAAATCCAACCGTGCGGATGGATTCGAGTTGATGATTGCATCTTAACAACACGATTACAGCAAAAATTGACTCAATCCGACCTTTGTAACAGCCCCTACAACAAGAAGAAGATGGACGGCCCAGACTGCGCCATGTCGTGCAGCCCAGGCCGCCAACACACGTACGCAACACCGCACATGCGCAGCAGTGTGGGTGCACACACGGGCACGCATGCTCACAGCGTCAGCATGTGGGTGCGCACGTGCGCACGACAAGGCAGGAGCGGTGCCAGCGCAGCGTGAGTTGGACTACAGCGATGCATGAGATGGACTTATAGCGATGCTTACAGCTGTCGATAATTCATCGCATGCCAGCAAAGGCAGTTGTGGCTGCCAGTGGGCATGAGCTACCTACAGCGACGTTTCCAATGATAGCCTAGATGTCACTAATGGTCCCATACCAATTTTTGCCTCTTCTCCACCACTATAAAAGGACCTTCACCCCCTCCCTTCCAAGCCATCTCTACCTACTCTACTCCCACCTACTCCCAAGCTCTAGCAAGCCTACCAACGCTCCATTAGAGCTTGTTCCCAAACTCCCAAGGTGCCTATTAGTGTAGCAAACCTCTGCCCCACCAAATATTGCTCCAACTTCCCATCTCCATTCATAGGTCACCTTGGAGCCATCCTCCCACCTCCATTCCAGTAGCAGATCAACTCTGTCTTCTCACCTCCATTCCGGAGCTATGTCGAAGCTTTCCTCAACCTGCCATCCTCCAGCATCTCACCTTCGTCGTCCCGCTCCTCACCTCCTTCGTCCGAGCTTCTGCTAAGCACCATCGTCTCACTGAATAGCCGATTCGGGAGATTTCCTCACCTCCTTCTCTTTATATGCTTTCAAAGTTTCTTGTAATTGACACTGGAAGTATTATATATCATATATGTTCCATATCTCTATCTTGTGATACATTTGCTTATTTTCTTTTATTTCAAAAATACAAAAAAATAACAAAACTCCAAAATGCCAAAAAGAAACATAACAAAGCGCGGTTTTCAAGTAAAGTAAATGTCACCTCCCTGTGTTCGACCCGGGACTCCCTTGGAGTTTCGGTATAAATTTTATTTGATCGACGTGTTTTGTAAATATGACGATGGGTTACTTGTAATCCCGATTTCGAGAAACGCGAAACACACTTGACCAATTCAGGTCTCGGAGCCTTTGACAAAAGGAATAAAAGGACCTATTGATTTTTTCAAAGCCAAAGTTACCAATCTCAAATTCTCTGATCGCCTCCATCACCTCAGTGCCCACAACATCCCACATCTCTTTGTAAAAAAAAGCTTGAATTCCATTAGGACCAGGTAAGCCTTCACAGTTGAGATCCTTGATGGCATTCAAGACTTCTAATTCAGATATAGTAGCAGTCAGGTTGGATCCCTGATCTTCAGTAATTTTGGGAAGGTCACTTGCTGCCATCCTCCAACAGCCCCTTCCAGCAGATCTATAGGAATCCTTGAAGTATCTGACAGCCTTAGCTCTGATATCAGAGATGGAGGTAATTCTCTGCCCATCTTTAACAATTGAGGAAATCAGATTGATTCTTCTCTGAGAGCTGGCAGCCAAATGAAAGAACTTAGTGTTTGCATCCCCCACTTTTAGCCACAGCTGTCTTGAGCATTCCCTCCAATCCATCTCCAACTTCTGGTCTTCTTTTGCCACCACCCCCTACCATCTTTTTCTGTCAAGGAGATCCTAGTCAGATAGTAGGTCATTGGCTTCTCTAGAATCCAATTCCTGAACCTTCATCAAGGCTTCTCTACGTCTCTAATGCCTCATGACAGAAACAACATCACCATATTCCTTTAACATCACCTCATAGCTGGTAGTTTGGAAGCCAGCTTGATGGTAGCCGTGCCCTCAACCTGCTGAGCCCTCCACCAACCTGCAAGCATTTCTCTGAAGCCTGGTTCCCTCAACCAAGACTTCTTGAATTTGAAATAGGATCCAGCCAACACCTGTTCCCCATTATCTCAAACCAGGGGAGTGTGATCTGAGAAGGGATGTTCAAGGCCACAAACAAAGGATAACTGAAAAAGGTCCAGCAACCCAGCATTGCCAAAGAACCTATCAATTTTGGACATGAGACCATTACCATTCTTCCAAGTGAATTCAGAGCCTGAGGAGGGGAAATCACTCAAACCTAAAGCTTGGACCATTAACTGGAAACCAGTGGTTGCACTATCAGCCACACCATTAGGTCTGTCACTTCCCACCAACACAATTAAAATCCCCTCCAACAAGCCAGGCAGCCCCATTCACAAAATTCGCAGCCAAATTCGAATCCTCCCAAAGCTCATGTCTTCTGCTAGGATCATAGGGACCATATACACCTGTCAAAAAAAAATCACTACCCCCTTGGTCTCCTTTGAACTTGCAAGTCAGTAAGTGTCTAGCCAAAGAGGCCTCCTCCAACCGCAACACATGCTTCTTCCACCAGATGGCAACACCCCCAGATCTACCACTTGAGTTGATCATCACAATGTCATTAGTGAGACCTGCTTTCATCTCTACCCAAGCCCTATTAGATTCACTATCAATATGTGTTTCTTGGAGGAGGGCACAGTCAATCTCCCATTCTCTCAAATATCTAAGCAAAGAAGCCCTTCGACTTCTATCGTGCAGCCCACGCACATTCCAAGTAAGGATCCTCATTTGGCCATCTGATCAGTCCCCTTTTTTGCAGCAAACACTTTGCTAACCTTCATCACATCTGCAATGGCACACTCATCAACTTTTTGTATTGAACTATGTCTTCTCAGCCTTAGGTTGTAGGGAGGTCTCCCTAGACTAGAGGTGGAAGGAGTCATGGAATCCAATTGCAGACCTTCAACCACAGGAGGACTACTTTGCAGATCTGAGGAATTCACAGGGGGATCTTCCAGATCAGGTTCAACAGGAGCATTGGCTATGGGAGTCACACCCTTCAATTCCTCAGCCACAGCCTCATTCATCAGGAATGTTTTTAGGTTTTGAAAATATAAAAAGCCAATCATCTACTTCGGATTTCACTACAACTAAATAGGGGGCTTTTCTAAGTTTCTAAATGTTTTCTAGATGTTGGCTTTGTACGTGAAATTTGACACAAGAATTTTGCAAGTGAGGCAAGTTTTTGGGTTGAAAACTAAGCCAAGTAATTTTCAGGTCACAAAAAGAGATCAAGTCACATGAAACATCATAAGTTTAGGTGGAATTTAGAAAAAGATACTGGATCAAGTCTAAGAATAAACCCAAAGATTCTAAAAATTGGATCCGTATTTTAGTCCCTAGTTTGTTAAAGATTAAATCCCACTGTACCTTAAAATAAATTTTTCAACCTTAGTCCTGATTTTCAAAAATTTCCTCAAAGAGTTTTCAAAATTTTTATTCTTTTGGGTATGCATGCAAAAAAAATAATTATTTGAATGTTTTTAGGTTTTGCAAATCTAAAAAGCCAATCATCTACTTTGGATTTCACTACAACTAAATAGTGGGCTTTTCTAAGTTTCTAAATGTTTTCTAGATGTTGGCTTTGTATGTGAAATTTGACACAAGAATTTTGCAAGTGAGGCAAGTTTTTGGGTTAAAAACTAAGCCAAGTAATTTCCAGGTCATAAAAAGAGATCAAGTCATATGAAACATCACAAGTTTAGGTGGAATTTAGAGAAAGATACTGGATCAAGTCTAAGGATAAACCCAAAAATTCTAAAAATTGGATCCATATTTTAGTCCCTAGTTTGTTAAAGATTAAATCCCATTGTACCTTAAAATGAAATTTTCAACCTTAGTCCTGATTTTCAAAATTTTCCTCAAAGAGTTTTCAAAGTTTTTATTCTTTTGGGTATGCATGCAAAAAAAATAATTATTTGAATGTTTTTAGGTTTTGAAAATCTAAAAAGGCAATCATCTACTTCAGATTTCACTACAACTAAACAGGGGGCTTTTCTAAGTTTCTAAATGTTTTCTAGATGTTGGCTTTGTATGTGAAATTTGACACAAGAATTTTGCAAGTGAGGCAAGTTTTCGGGTTGAAAACTAAGCCAAGTAATTTATAGGTCACAAAAAGAGATCAAGTTGCATGAAACATCACAAGTTTAGGTGGAATTTAGAGAAAGATACTTGATCAAGTCTAAGAATAAACCCAAAAATTCTAAAAATTGGATCCATATTTTAGTCCCTAGTTTGTTAAATATTAAATCCCATTGTACCTTAAAATGAATTTTTCAACCTTAGTCCTGATTTTCAAAAATTTCCTCAAAGAGTTTTCAAAATTTTTATTCTTTTGGGTATGCATGCAAAAAAAATAAATTTTTGAATGTTTTTAGGTTTTGAAAATCTTGAATCGATCATCAAAATTTAAAAACACCCCTCCCATGCTTAAGATATGCAATGTCCTCATACAATAGGAAGGGGGAAATAAGTCACCTCGATGAAAGCAGTCGGGCTCAAGATAGTTAAAACCTCTGAAAAAGAAAATGAAAAGCAAAAAGCAAGAAAAACGATGGGTTACCTCCTATCTAGTGCTATGTTTTATGACATTCAGCCCGACATGAAGTCACCAACTATTAGGTACATCGTGGAGGTCATGAGTGTCAGATTTCGCATTAATGGAGTTATCAACATAGGGTTAAGCCATTGATCGTTGAATTTGTAAGTGTTGTTTGTTTTCTGATCCATAATTTCAATGGCACCATGGGGATAGGTTTGAATTATAATATAAGGATCGATTCATTTGGATTTAAGCTTTCCAAGAAATAGTCTTAACCTCGCATCAAAAAGCCACACGCATTGATCAAGTTCAAATGATATCTGAGAAATGAATTTGTCATGAAATTTCTTTGTTCGGTCTTTGTAAATGCATGAATTTTCATAAGCCATATTGTGAAATTCTTAATTGTAATTGCCTATTTTTTAGACCGTGTCCAAATTGTAGTTAAATTCCTTTATCGCCCAATAAGCCATGTGTTCCAGTTCAACCGGGAGGTGACATGCCTTGCCAAAAATTAGAAGGAAAGGTGACATGCTGATTGGAGTTTTAAAAGCCATACAATAAGCCCATAATGCATTGCCAAGTTTGATTGACTAATCTTTTCAGTCGGGCTTTATTGTCTTTTGTAATATGTTTTTAATCTCCCAGTTAGAGACTTCAGCTTGGCCATTTGTTTGAGGGTGATATGGTGGAGAGATGTTATGGTTCACTTCATATTTAGTGAGAAGTTGATGGAATTGGGAATGTCTAAAATGTGATCCTCTGTCACTAATTATGTCCTTAGGAACACCAAAACATAAAAGAATATTTTTATTAATAAATTCCATGATGACTCGATGGTCGTTAGTGTGCATGGGTACCGCTTCAATCCACTTTGAAATGTAGTCGATAATGACTAAAATAAATTGGTACCCAAAAGAAGTGATAAACGATCCCATGAAGTCGATGCCCCAGACATCAAAGATCTCAACTTTTAAAATCAGGTTAAGGGGTATCATATCCTTAGGGTTCATGTTGCCGATGCTCAGGCAACACACATAGGACCGTGAGATTGCATGAGCATCCTTGTGTATGCTAGGCCAATAAAATCCAGCATTTAAAACCTTGGCTACCGTTTTCCTCCTCGAAAAATGTCCACCGCAAGCCATTGAATGACAATGGTTCAGAATATTTGTGTTTTTGAATCAGGAACACACCATCTAATGACTTGATTGGCATAGATGCGGAATAGATCAGGGTTCTCCTAGAAGTAATATTTGATCTCAGCAAAGAACTTATCCCTTTTTTGTTTAGGCCAGTCAGAAGGAAATCATCTAGTTGAGAGATAATTTGCATAATTAGCATACCAAGGGAGGGATTTGAGGGTAAGGAGTGTTTCGTCCGGAAAAATGTCTGTTTTGGTCAGAACATCACCAGCCTCTAGTCGGGATAGGTGATCGGCCATGACATTTTGCGAACCTGCTTTATCTTTGATCTCTAAATCAAATTCTTGTAATAATAAAATCCATTGAATTAAGTGGGGTTTCTCATATTTCTTTTTTGGCAAATATTTCAAGGTCGAGTGATCAGCGTAGATGGTGATGTATGACCCTAATAGATATGAACAAAATTTTTCAAGGGCAAAAGCAGTCACAAGAAGTTACTTTTCGATGACAGTGTAATTCCATTGTGTTTCATCAAGAGTTTTATTGGCGTAATAAATCAAAATGGGTTTCTTTTCAATTCTTTGCCCTAAGATGGCTCCTACTGTGTAATTTGAGGCATCTATCATTAGCTCAAAGGTATGAGCTAATTTCACTGCAAAAATACACCTGCAATTATGCCGTCTTGTGCTATTTCCTAGCATTACCAGTGCATATTAGGGTTCCAAAGTCGCATTTGTGAAAATACATGCATGCATTTAATTGAGAGGGGAGGAGAGTGAAATAAAATGGCCTCGCAATTTACATTTTCTCCAAGTGCTACTTCACAAAATTTCCATCTTTATTTTTATTTCTATTTGATTTTTGAAATATTCCCCATGGCTGCAAGGCTTGACCTCTTCTTCTTCGCGCCATTCCCTGCTCACACCCCTCCCTGCCAGCCGCATGCAGCCTCGCCATGCAAAAGCCATGCATAGCCAGGGCATGGCTGTGCATGCTTTCTTCTTCTATAAAAATAGGGTAGCTTCTTCCTTTGAAGAGGGTCTGGTCCTCCACACAAAAAAACCCCACACAACACAGTAGCTCTTCTTCTTCCAGGCCACCGTCCCCTCCCCTCTCCCTCCATATGCAGGACCTCCTCCTCTGAGGAGCCACTCTACGGGCAGGAGTCATCACTGTGGTGCATACCCACCACTGTGAAACCACCACCTCCCAGCTCTTCAAGGAGTCGGTGGGTGTGGTGGTATTCTTTCCCTGTTGCAACATTCCAGCCATTCCAGCAATTGGAGTGGGAGCTTCAAGCTTTGAAGCTCAAAGCTCCATACGCAGTAGCAGCAAGGCGGCAGCAGCAGCCACCCAACCCTTTCTGTGCAAGTTTGCAGGCCGCCCTTGCCTCCAACATTCACCTACAGGTGCCCTCACCTCCTGCTTCTTCGTACTGCACTCGCCTGTCCGCCCGCAACTGGCCACCACACGCCCCTGCAGTGGCCTGCCAAGCCTCACTACGTACCCCAGCCAATACCCGCAAGCCACCGCGCAAGCAGCAGGTCGCCCTCGCCCTCCACCGCGCACGCCAGTAGCTCTCTCTGCACGCTCTGTCGTGAACCACCTCGCCGCAAGCCAACAGCGGTGCCACTCTTCCGCGCGCATTGAGCCGTCCACACTCACAGCACCTACAGCAAGCGGTTGCGCGGCTCGCTCGGCCACTGTAGCCACTGTTTCTATGGAACACTGTGGCTACAGTGGGGTGAGCGGTGAGTTTATCACTTATACGATCACTCGGTGCGCTGCTACCGGCCACTACCCGAGTGCGAGTTTAGCCCCGGGTGCGCTCTAGCGCCCGCCCACGCATCTACGTCTGCTCGCGTCGCTCGCACCCGCCCGCGTCGCCCGCTCCCTTCGCCCGCATGCGCCTGCAAGCGCCCGCTCCAGACCTTCTGCGCAGCGCTGTGCGCTGTGGTCCTCTCCGCGCCACTCCCTCCAGCACGCTCCTCTTTGCGTGATACGCACCTGCACGCATGCATGGGGCCTCCAGACGGCGCTTGGAAGCTTCAGACAGTACAGTGTGTGACAGAAATTCAGAACACAGTTGCGCCTCCTTTGGAACACACCTACGGAAGACTTGGTCACAGCTTATTCTAAAGAGCTTGGGGTTCTCCCAGTTATAATGCTTTGTGTCAGCAAGAAATCTATCACACTGCTACTTATTCCATGTACTAGGGGTTTTGCCAGTGACCAAGTAGTTGACAACATCAGCATACTAAGGGATCGTCGGTTGTACCGCCATCATCATTTCGTCAGGAAAGGTGTCATGAATGTCTCCTAACAGGGTTGAAACCTCAATTGGGATCTTGGATAAATGATCGGTGACTACATTTTCGACCCCTTTCTTGTCATGGATATCAAGGTCAAACTCTTATAGGTACATAATCCATCTAATCAGCCTATGTTTGGTGTCTTTCTTAACAAGCAAATGCTTCATGGTCGAATGGTCAGTATACACCACAACCTTAGATCTCAGAAGATAAGACCTAAACTTCTCCAAAGCAAATACTATATCAAGTTCTTTTCTTGTCACAGTATAGTTTTGTTGTGGATTGGTAAGGGTCTTGCTAACATAATACAACACATGAGGCTCTTTATCAACCCTCTAGCCAAGGACCGCTCCCACGGAAAAATCTAAGGCATTGCACAACAACTCAAATGGGAGGGTCTAATCAGGTGCTTGCAAGATAGGCGTAGTTGTTAGGGTCTCCTTCAAGACTTGGAAGGCCTCAGCACACTTTGCATAAAAAATGAAGGCAGTATCCTTCTCCAGTAAGTCACATAGTGGTCAAGAAATCTTGCTAAAGTCTTTAATGAAGCACCTATAAAGGCTAGCATGGCCCAGGAATGATTAGATCTGCTTGACATTCGTTGGTGGTGGAAGCTTTGAAATGGATTCAACCTTGGCTTTATCCACTTCTAAACCTAGCTCGGATACTACATGCCCAAGAATAATGCACTGTTGAACCATCAAATAGCTTTTCTCCAAGTTGAGCACCAATCCCATCTCTTCACAGCAGTTGAAAATTTTTTCTAAATGTAAGAGACAATGGTCAAACGACGAGCCGTATATGGAAAAGTCATCCATGAAAACCTCTACGAACTCGTCAATCATGTCTGGAAAGATGGACATCATGTTCTCGGAGCGTTACATAGTCCAAATGGCATCTAGTAGAAGGCAAATGTGCCATAACAGCTCATGAAAGTAATGCACTCCTAGTCATTTGGAAAGACTATAATTTGATTGTACCCAGAATATCCATCGAGAAAATAGAAGTATTTATTCCTTGCCAATCTCTCCAGTATCTGATCAATAAATGGCAGAGGGAAGTGGTCTTTCTGGGTAACGGTGTTAAAGCGACGATAGTCTATGCATACCCTCCAGCTTGTTGTGGGTCAGGTGGTGACTTTCGCCCCTTTCTCATTGGTCTCCACTGTGAATCCTTCCTTATTGGGCACTACATGAATATGACTGACCCATTTACTATTAGAAATGGGGTAGATTATTCCCAAATCCAACCATTTTAAGATTTGCTTCTTCACCACTTCCCACATGTTGGGGTTTAACCATCTCTGCATAAATCAGAAGGGTTTCACAGAGTCATCTGTGTAAATCTGATGCATGTAGAGAGTTGAGTTGACCCCTTTGATGTCCGTTAGAGTCTAAGCAATGGCCTCCTTATGTTGTTTTAGTCATTCAATTAATTCTCCCACCTGTGTCTCAGATACAGCAGTTGAAATTATGATTGGGAGTGTATCATTGAACCCAAGGAAAACATACTTGAGGGTTTCTATGAGTGGTTTAAGCTCTAAGTCAGGAGCTTTTTGAATCAAGGGAATTATGTTCGATGTCCCCGCCTTTGTTAGCAACTCTACCTTGATTGTCCATGGTGGGGGGAAGGACTCGGATTTGACACCCAACAGCTCTTTTAATTCCAGCATATCTCCCTCTTCTTCTTCAAGACTCGGGATATGGTTCTTAGAAATGACCATTTGGAGGGGATCATCACACAAAAGAATTGGTGTCATCTCATCTACAATTTCATTGATCACGTCGATTTGCGAACAATCTTCCAATCCAGATTGTTTATAGGCATCAAACACATTCAGTTGAATTTTCCAGTTCTCGAAGCCCAACTTAAGCACCCTCGATTTGCAATTGATGGGCACATTGGCCATAGCCAAAAAGATGCCCTAAGATAATCGAAGGTCGGGTGGGTATGTTGGATGGGTTAGTATCCAATATTAAACAGTCGACAGAAAAGAAGTCCTCCACTCTCACCATGAGATCTTCTAAAAGCCTATGTGGTATCTTTAGTGATCTATCAACTACTTGGAAGATAACAGGACTAGGGTTTGATTCAACTCCTCCTAATAGCTCATAGACTGAGCTTGGTAATATATTAACCCCCACGCCTAGGTCAAGGAGAGCCTCATCGATGCGTTGGTCTCCAATGATCACAGAAATATATGGGGCTCCTGGGTCCTTCATTTTGGAGGGTGTACCTTGTTGTAGGACTGAGCTAACTAGGTCAGGCAAGATGACCTTAGCCTGGACCTATTTCCTTGATTCTCTTCTGCGTGCACTGGTCCTTCAGAAATTTAGCGTAGGATGGGATTTGCTTGATGGCATCCAATAGAGGCAAGTTAATGTGAACTTGCTTAAATGTCTCCATTATTTCTTCCATCCTATCTTTGGCTGAGCCAGCAAAAGGTGCCTCAAGGGTGGACAAGTGCTCAGGAAAGGGCACTCTCACCTCTAGGTGGAGGGCTTGTCATGGCAGGACAGAGGTGGAATAGGGACAATGTTCTCCAGATGGGTGATTTCAAGCAAGGAGGGGCTGAGTGGCTCTTCCTCGGTGGATGTGTAAGTAGTCATCGAGTTGGTAGGATGGTTTCCGTAGGAGTGAGTTTAGGTTTGGAGAGTTCTTTACTAGTTCTCAGAACGATCACAGCCTTAGCAGGCTCCCTTATGAAGGTCCCTTTACCCCTAGGATTCTCCTCAAATGAGCTGAGCAATTTTCCAGGATCACATTGCCTAATAGCTCAACAAGATGGCCAATTTGAGATTTCATTTCTCGGATTTCCCTATTTTGCAATTGAATGATCATATTTTGGTTCTCTTGCATTACCTTCATCTTGGCTTTAAGATCATCTAAGTCAAAGTTGTTGTGCTGAGGAGGAGGTTGATATTATTGTGCCTAAAAGGGTGGGTGGGTTGGGCTCTTGAGTTCCCCGAGTTGGAAGCATCACCTTGCTTCCACGAGAAATTGGGATGGTTTCTCTACTCAGGATTGTAGGTGTTTCCAAAAGGGTTGTTCCTAGGAGGTGGACGAAACCCTTAGGCAGCATTCACGCCTACTTGAACTAACTCAGAGAATTGATTAGCCAAATAGCACTGAATCATGGCATGAAGAGTGCTTTAGCAAATGGTGCATTCAGAATGAGCTTGGACTTGGGAAGCTGATTACGGGAATGTGCTGGGGTTTGACATGAGTCTTTCAAAGTTCTGGTTCAATAGCCCCGACTTTACTAGCTTCCACTTTCTTTTGGAGGATGGATGGTTTTCTATCCTGATAGGCTGAGTTCAAGTGAATAGAATTATCACTCAATGACTCAAATAATGTCTAGGACTCATCCTCCATTTTGGTAAGAAAGGTTCCAGCACAAGCAGCATCCACTGTTTACCTATGCCTATCAGATAATCCGATATAGAACCTCTCTACCAATTGCTGTTTGGGCACTTGAGGATGTGGGCATAATCAAATTAGATCATTGAAGTGCTCCTAAGTCTCGTGGAATTGTTCCCCATCAAATTGAGGAAAACCCATGATCTCCCTCCTGAAGTGGTTGGTTTTCTCATCAAGAAGTATTTCTTCAAGAATTCTCCCTTAAGTTGTTCCAATCATTCACCCTTTCATCCAAGGTGTGATACTAGTGTTTTGCCTTATCCTTAAGGGAGAAGGGAAAGAGGGTCCTCATCAGAGCTTCGTTAGTAAAGTTCTAAAGTTTCACCATGGAGCAGACCTTGGTGATGTCCTCTAAATTTTGATAGGGGTCCTCCCTAGTAGTACCATAAATGGAGGGCAACAAGGATATGGTACTGCTCTTGATCTCATATGGATTATCCCCTGCCGATCATCTCAGTGTTTGAGTGAGTTGGTTGGTTGGAATGAAGTAGTCTCTTAGGGTCCTTTGTTGATTTTCTCCTTGATCAGCCATCTCTTCTCTCTTTTCTCTTTGGTGGGCTCTCATAAGGATTCTCTCGGGCTCAGGATCAAACACTAGACTACCCTTAAGAGAGCGTCTACCAAACATACAATATCTACCAATCACAATTCAAGTTCTTGCCAATTGAGTAAGTGAAAGCCCCCACTTAACAGATCAGTCGAAAAGGGTCAAGGCAACGTCCCTCCGTTCCCACGTAAGTGGTATAAGAGGAAAGTGGCTACTTGAGATCCTGACCAATTCTATTTCAAGGGGTGATAAACATCAGTTTATCACCATTCTTATGCCTTGAAACTGATCTACCTTTTACGATTTCATCTTCACAAATGGGTTTTCGGGCTGTATTTAGGCATCATCTAGGATAGGCATACATTGCATACTTTTTGTATTTTTGACAAATTTATTTGAGTGTTAGGGATGAACAGATGCCAGATCCCTAAAACCCTAACATTTAGGAATGCAGCAGGTGGTGAGGAAGCTCATTTTAGCTGGACCATAGCTGAATCCAGCTCATCACAGCTAGATACCAACTTACGTGGGTTAGGTTTAGTTCTCTCTAGCTCCATTCAGCTCATTTTAGCTGGATGGTAGCTCAGGGTATCTCAACTTAGGACAAATGCAACTCAACTTAGTTGAGTCTAGCTCTTCCTAGCTACAATTAGTTCACTAGGAGCTCTAGCTAGCTCAACTTAGTTAACAGGAGTTCACTCTAGCTTAAACCCAGCTCTCCCTAGCTCTACTCAGCTTATGACAGCTGAACTTCCACTGGTTTAGTTACTACCTTCCAACATAGTAGCTAAGCTAGCTTGGGAGTTCTCAACAAAATTAGCTCTAGCTCAACACAGTTGGTTTGAGTTCAGTGAATTAGGACCTCCAGTTGGTTATGTAGGACCTTTCGTTCTCTTTTATGGGTCAAAATGAACTAGTTAGGGCTCATGATGGTATTCCCATCATACCCCCATGCCAAGCTTTTGCTAGCTCTTTAGCAAAATTTTAAGGTTTTAACTTTGATTCTAGACCATGAGTTCCTTGATGTTCAAAAACTATGATGAGTGCTTTCTTCTTTTGATTAGGTTAGAATGCTGATAATAGGCCTAGAGGTACTCAAGTACCAACCAAGATCTAGACCTGACCAGCTCTAGCCTTAGTTTGCCGTGAAGGTTTTTAAGGCCCACAGGAACTATCCTAAGGTTCATTGGACTCGGTGATTAAAGCACCCATGCTTGTAACATATTTTAGCCTCAGTTCAGTTTGCAGTGTATTTTTTGTAAGAGAGACATAGGATTTTCTTTGTTCGGAGAGTTTTCTCTCTCTTTTCCTTTTATTTCTAGCTTTGGATTGGATTCTCAACACAGTCTGTATGCGATTCCTAGTCCCCATCATCAATCCTCGAAGGGTCCCTAGCAATCGATGCTTCATGAAAGCACCACCCATGGCAATCCCCAGAACCCTAGCTTTCGAGATTTCGGGATAATCCTGCCCATGGCGTTCTATAGCTAAACCAAACCCTGACAATCGACATTTCGTGATAATGTCACCCATGGTATCTGAACCAGCATAAGGTGCTTACATGCCCCTAGTAGGATATGTAAATATTCTAGGAGACAAGCACCGAGGAGACGATATTTTATTGCGCAACCTCAAGGGGAATTTCTCGCCTTTCCGTGTTGGGAACTCGACCAAATCAACTTGTGTTGATTGGTCGCTCCTAATCTAGGTGACCTTTTCAAAACAACTTAAACGCTTTTGCGTGATTTTTATACTTATGCGCACTGAACTAGACTATGTGTGGATTGGTGTGCTTAGGTTACCGAGTGTCGCAAACCAGAGGTCAGTTAATGAAGCTGAATACTCCCTAAGTCAAATACTTAAGCTTAGCATTTTCTCCAACCTCTTGAGAACTATCCAGATCTTAGCGGATACTTGAATTTTTAAGCCTAGGAGTTAGCCCAAGAGGCCTAAGATCAACGTTCCTTCTAATCTCTTTTGTGTCTCATTAACACTTTTTTTTTCTTTCGTTTTCTTTTTCTTGATAAGGTCTAAAACTCAGTTAATTCCTTAATTTCTTACTAATGACTATCTCTTCTTTTTCTTTTCATTTTGTGCTCCTTTTTTGACATTTTTCACTTTTCCCCTTTTTCTCCTCATGATTTGTATGGCCTCAAAATTTTCTCTCCCCTCAGATTTTTTTTGGTTCCTTTCCAAGAATTTTTTCATTTTCTTGGTATTTTTAAGATATGTGATTTTTTTGTTGAAACCTTTTCTTATGAGATGAGTTTTCACGGCATTTTGTACTTTCATACCCCCCATGCCAATGATTTGCAATGTCCCCATTGTAAATTAGGTGGGTTCGAGTTCAACTTAGATCATTCACTAGAACAGGTTTTGGGTGGGCGAATGGGTCGAGGTGACTATTGCAGACGATTTCAAACTCGGGTACGGGTACCTGAGGTGGGGTCGACTATTCTAATGGGTGAACCCTAAAGTGCAGTATGAATTCAACATAGGAATGCCAAAAAAGGTTTTGGGTTTTTCAAAAATGACGGGTTGCCTCCCATTAAGCACTGAGTTTTACTCCATCGGCTGGGCACAATGAGTTCAGGGAGAATGGAGGGTAAAGGATATCTCAGCCAAATTTGTATCGGTCAAGTTAATGAACAATTTGGGTCTCTGATCGTTCAAGATGAAAAGTTCTGAATCATGGCTGAGTGGACTGATCTCGATGGCTCCATTTTCGAAGATTCGTCAGATGAGGTAAGGTTCGATCAATTTTGATCGTAGTTTTCCTGGGAACAGTTTGAGTTTGACATCAAAGAGTAGGACTTTTTGACCAGGGTGAAACATCTTTCTGGATATGTGCTTATCGTGAAAGGCCTTAATTTGTTCTTTGTAAATTCGTGAGTTCTCATACACGTCATGGCGTAGTTCATCGATCTCACTCATTTGAAGCTTTCTA
Source organism: Thalassia testudinum (assembly GCA_037157565.1). Taxonomy (NCBI): domain Eukaryota; kingdom Viridiplantae; phylum Streptophyta; class Magnoliopsida; order Alismatales; family Hydrocharitaceae; genus Thalassia; species Thalassia testudinum. The sequence continues at coordinate 26,764,808 of JAZHRO010000063.1, read as the reverse complement.
TGGGTTCCTACCTTAGAAAGATCTAGGTTGCAGTTCCGTACTGCCCAATAGGCTTTGTGCTCCAATTCGACGGGGAGGTGACATACCTTCCTGTACACCAATCTGAAGGGCGACATACCTAATTGGGTTTTGTGGGAGGTATTATAAGCCCACAAAGCTTCCGGAAATCGGGATGACCAGTCTTTCCTGTCAGGTGTAACAGTGACCTTGAGGATTTTCTTGAACTCCCGATTTGATAGTTTAGCTAGACCATTAGTTTGGGGGTGGTAAGGAGTAGAGATTCGGTGTGACACCCCATATTTGGTCATCAGTGACCTAAACTGAGCGTTAGTAAAATTGGTCCCTCAATCAGAGATTATAGCACGTGGAATCCTGAACTGTGAAAAGATGTTCTGATGAATGAATTTGATAACCACCTTATGATCATTGGTTTGGGTCCAAATGGCTTCAATCCATTTGGACATGTAGTCAACAGTGAGTAGAATGTACTCGAAGCCATCCGAAACAAGAAAGGATCCCATAAAATCAATCCCCCATACGTCAAAGATTTCGCATACAAGAATCGGCTGTAAGGGCATCATATCACAATGGCTCATGTTGCCTAAGGTTTGGCAAAGAATGCATGCCCTATAGTGATTATATGAGTCTTTGAAAATCGTGGGCCCATAGAAGCCGCACTAGAGGTCTTTTGCTATGGTTTTATGACCTGAGAAATGTCCACCGCATGCCTGGTCATGGCAGAAGGACAAGATGTCCTGAATTTCCGCTCCTGTGACACATCGTCGAATGATCTGATCAGCACCGATGTGGAAAAGATACGAGTCATCCCAGAAGTAATACTTGGCATCGAAAAGCAATTTGTCAGTCTTGGCCTTTGGCCAATCGGACGAAATATGATGTGATGCCAGGTAGTTTACTATATCAGCAAACCATGGAAGCCCTATATTGATAGTCAGGAGGTGCTCATTAGGAAAATGTTCCATGATGGGTTTGGAAGGGTCTATAATCTCAGAAGGAAGGCGGGATAAGTGATCAGCTACCACGTTTTGTTTTCCCACTTTGTCATGAATATTGAGGTCAAACTCTTGCAATAGCAAGATCCAGCGGATTAATCGAGGTTTCGCATCCTTCTTCGCAAGGAGATGCCTCACAGCTGTGTGATCCGAGTAAATGATAACATGGGAACCCAGGAGATATGATCTAAACTTTTCTAGAGCAAATATTATGGCTAGCAGCTCTCTCTCTGTAACCATGTAGTTACACTGAGCCTCGTCAAGTGTCTTGCTAGCATAGTAGATGGCCATGGGTTTCTCGTCAATTTTCTACCCAAGTACCGCTCCTACAGTGAAGTCAGATGCATCACACATGATCTCAAAGGGTTGAGATCAATCAGGGGACTGTAGGATCGGAGCTTGGGTAACTCAATCACGGAGGAATTCAAATGCTTGAGTGCATTCCTTGGAGATTTCGAAAGGTACATCCTTAGATAGTAGAGTGGTCAGGGGGCACACGATCTTTGAGAAATCAGGAATGAATCGATGGTAAAAATCGACGTGCACCAGAAAAGATCGGATGTCCTTGATCGAGCTAGGCATAGGGAGTTTGGAAATCAAGTTCACCTTGGCTCAATCGACCTGGATGCCTTTTTCTGATATGAGATGTCCCAGGACAATTCCTTCAAGTACCATGAAATGGCTCTTTTCCCAGGAAAGAACCAGATTCATGTCAATGCACCGCCTGAGGATTTCGACCAAGTGCAGGAGGCAATCATCAAATGATTCTCCGAATATTGAAAAGTCATCCATGAAGACCTCCTGATAATCACCTACCATATCTGAGAATATGGCAAGCATGCATCGCTGAAAAGTAGCAGGTGCATTGTAGAGACCGAATGACATCCTTTGGAATGCATACGTCCTGAAGCGGCAGGTGAATGCGGTCTTTTCTTGGTCTTCAGGATGGATTGCCACCTGGTTATAACTGGAGTACCCATCCAAAAAGTAGAAGAACCTATTTCTCGCTAATTTCTTGAGGACCTAATCAATAAACGGTAGTGGGAAATGATCCTTCTTTGTGGAGGTATTAAGTCTTCTATAATCAATGCAAACTCTCCACGAGTTCACCACATGGGTCGGTATGATTTCTCCGATTTCAGTCGTGATCACGGTGAGTCTTGCCTTTTTAGGCACAACCTGGATTGGACTCACCCACTGACTGTCGGAGATCGGGTAGACGATCCCTGCATCTAACCACTTGATGATCTCCTTTTTCACGACCTCCTACATATTAGGATTCAGACGTCTCTACATTTCACAGGAAGGTCATGTGCCCTCTTTGGTGTAGATACGAGGTGTGCAGTAAGAGGGGCTGATACCAGCCAAATCATTGAGAGTCCATCCAATGGCTCTTCGATGTTACTGGAGAAGAGTAATCAGATGGGATTCTTGATCAAGTGTGAGTCTAAAGTTGATAATCGTAGGAAATGTCTGATTGGAACCCAGAAAGACGTACTTAAGATGGTCAGGAAGAGGCTTGAGTTCCAGAACAAGGTTATCAGTAACAACGGGCGGTTCGAGGTGTGTGTCAGGAGCAAGGGAAGGAGTTATGGGTATATCTAGGTTAGGTTCAGACTCCTCTGATTATGGGTTTTGATCCTCTTGTGGTTGATCGGAAGTAGTCAAGTTGTCCTCAATATACGAATCGTCAACCACCGCCTTGATGTCACATATTTGTTCTATAACACCGCAATTAATCCCTTGTTGGACCTTAAAGATGTTGATCTTTAATGTTTGGTTCCCGAATTTTAGTTCAATTTGGCCCACCTCACAATTTATGTTGGCCCTAGCAGTGGCCAGAAAGGGTCTCCCTAGTATAATTGGTGTATCCCTTGGGTTTTCTGGAGCATCCATATCCAACACTACAAAGTCCACCGGGAAATAGAAATCCCGCACTCTAACAATGACATCCCCAAGAACTCCTTTAGGTGACTTAATAGATCGGTCAGCCAACTGTAATGGCACCTTTGTTCGTTTAAGCTCAGTTTCCTCAAGGTGGTCAAGTAGGGATGTAGGTATTAAGTTTATGGAGGCTCCTAGATCTAATAAAGCTCTGTCAAATAGGGTATCACCAATGGTACAGGAAATCAGGGAAGTACCTGGGTCTTTTGCCTTAGGTGGGAGTTTGCTCAAAATTACAGAGCTGGCTTGCTCTGACAGTATGATTAGACTCCCACTTTTGGTTCATAGCTTACGTTTAGGTGTACACACGTCTTTCAGAAATCGTGCGTAAGCCGGTATGTGGTGGATTGCATCCATTAATAGGATGTTTATATGGACTTATTCAATGAGGTTGACCAGATCCTCCTCAGGAGCCATGGGTTTATTTGTCCTCTTTCCCTTGGTTAAGGCCTCAGGAAAAGGAACCTTGGATGGTTACTCTAAAATAGGTCCAGGTTCTTGATCTGGGATAGGCTTGTCTTGGATAACTATCCTACGGCTTGGGTTAGCACTACAGGCTGAAAGTGGCTTGCGTAAGGTGGGTCTTGTGTTGCTTTGCCACCACGGGTTGTAATAGAATTTAGTCCTGCTTGGTTTTGGTTTGGAGTTGGTGAAATAGGTGGTTGCTACTGAAATCCCGCATATGATGTCGAAGCTTCCATCTCATCAGGTAATGGAACAGAAGGGGCCTGATAAATCATGTGGGCTTGGCCCGGATTTGGGTTCATAATGCACCTCTAGTTCAGCATGTTATTCGGATTCGGCAGAGGTTGCGAAGGAAGTGTGCCAGGTTGCCGGGAATTTGCCATCTGGGCGAGTTGATTGCGAACCTCTATCATCTCATCCTTATGCTATTTTTGCATAACCGCATTCATCTTCTGAATTTCAGCTAGAGTCCGAAGGATAAGAGTCATTTGCTCTATTTGAGTTGGCCCAGATTGATAAGTGGGGTTGGACCAAGGTTGAGGCAGTTGATATGGACGAGGAGCTTGTGGACGGGGTTAATATGGTGGTCTTTGATTTTGATTATTTCCCGCCCACAGGAAATTGGGATGATTCAGCCATCCAGGGTTATAGGTATTAGAGAATGGGTCATTTTGGATGGCGTTAAGGTTCTCGCAGGTTTGAGGAACCTCAGGAAAGTCAGAGTATGAGGGTTTAGAGTTCCCCCAACTAGAGTAGGTAGGATTAGAGTTTCCTCCTATCCTAGAGTTAGACGGGTGTGGATACGGGTCTATCGTCTGAGAAGATCGGTGATAGATGTTATGCACAGCTTCCCGCCCTGAAGGCGGCTGTGCAAACGGGTTTTGCGCAGAGGTGGCTCGCTGCAGATGTTAAGTCAGCTCGTCCACCTTCTCAATGAAAGAGACCTTGTCCAACCGACTGGCCATCAATTCCAAGTTGATGGATGCGGATAGGCCCTACGTCTCATGTGCTCCCCTTGGATTCGTTGATGCATGGGCATTCGTCCGGTCGAATAAGCCCATGGAGTTATTATTGATGGAGTTCTCGCACATATTCTTAAGAATTTCCCACACAGGGTCTTCGTGTTGACCCATGATATTTCCTCCGCAGGTTGCAGTGACGAATAAGCGGATATCTTCATGGAGTCCCTGTTAAAAAGACTGGACTTGTTCCCATTTAGGAACTTCGTGATGGGGGCACTTTCGCATGAAGTCCAGAAAACGATCCCATGCTTCATGAAGAGGTTCTCTAGATTGCTGGTGAAGTGTGTGATCTGGTGTCGTAAGTTATTCGTCCGACCAACTGGGAAGAACTTTTTCAAAAACTTAGATTGTAGTTCAACCCATGTATTGATTGGACGTGTTTGAGTCTGATACTAGTGAGTTGCTTTGTCCATGAGAGAGGAGAACATCTTCATGAGAAAAATATCTAGATTTTAGACATCTGACCCGAAGGTCTGGGCCAGATGTTTGAGTTGTTTGATGTGCTGGAAGGGATCCTCGGAATTAAGCCCATGAAACTTAGGAATAGCATGAATCATGTTGGGCTTAAGTTTAGAATCAGGACCTCCAGCCGGGATTTGGACTCGAGGTTAGATTGCCATCACAGCGGGATTATAGTGATCCTGCATCATAAGACGCTGCAGTGGGTTTACAAAAGCTTGAAATAAATCATTAAGGCGCTAGAGTTGGTTCTCAAGGTTGTTTTCTTCTTCTATTGGTTGTGCCATGATGATGGAAGAAGAAGAATTTGGTTCAGATGAATTAGAGGAGATGTCTATGTGGTGGGGTTGCTGCACAAACATGGACATCGAGGCTTGGCCTCGGTGGGAGTGAATCACTAAAGGAGGCCTCAAGGATGGTCTTAAGGACCTCCTATCGAACATGCACCGATGGTTTGGACGAGAGTAGAATGTGATGGACCCAATCAAGACACCCAAAAATTTCGATGACTATAGAGGTTCAGGGCGGATGATACCCCTTAGTCAGAAAGCCATTCACCTGAGAAATACCTGGGCAGCTAGAGAGGGAAAGTCCCGTAATGACCCCTACAGGGTAGAGCGCCCCCACGAGTTACAGGGTTTCCCCCACCGGACCACTCTTGTCACTGATGTTCCAGGTAGAACAGAATGGGGACATTGACCTCTTAAGTCTACCAATTTTAGTTAAGAGCAAGGGTGCTTAAGATTCCACTTGAACTTTAGATGTATTAAGTGCAAAAAGTGACCTAATTTCAAGGTTGGTTGACCCAACAAGGGGGTCAACTTCACCTATTTGTCCTTTGAGAAGTTTTAGGTCCTTTTTTCTAGGATTCAAGTGAGATTTGGAGCCTGAATTTTTAAGGTTTTCTTGAATAGATCTCTTCAACCAAGGCTTAGGCACACCTCTTTTTTGAGAGTTGATTCATGCTTGTGAAGGTGTGTCTCTAAAACCCTAAATTGAAATCCTTAGTTTGGCTCTACTATTGGTCCAATTTAGTTTGTCAAAATATGGTATCTAGGGCTCAATCAAGAAGGTGGTAGCCCTAGTTAACTTAAGTGGGTGCACAAATCAGTTTTGTTTGAAATCAAATTAGGCAACTTTGATGAATTAGCTAGAAATGGAAAGCAAGTAGCCCTAATTGATTTTTATCTTTTTCTTCCTTTTCAGAATGAGGGGCTTAAGAGAAAGAGATTAAGTAGAAAGTACCTGCCCCTGGGCATGTTTGATGTGCGGCTGTCTTTTGTTGAATCTTCTCCCCTGAAACAACCACAATAAAAAGAGATATATCAAGTTAGTACCAAATCAGCAATGGTAATCAAGATTTCTAAATTAGTCGTTGCTCCCCAGCAACGGTGCCAAAATGTTTGGAGCACTTGATCGAGTTTTAAAAAGGTCGCATTGTAGTACAGTCGAAAAAACGTTCAAAACAAATACAATTTATTATTGAAATTTTAAAGTCTGAGGTCAAACATAGGGAGCAAATTAGGGTTTAGAAATCAAGATCACAACTTGAGAATTTGAAATAACATAATATGCAATAAGATCAATGTTATAGGGTAAAATGATAGGAACAAATGTAAGCACAAAATATTAAGGAAATCAATGTATATATGAAGCTCAAAATTGGATGTATGATTTGTGAATCAGACGCCTTAAAAGGTTGATGGTACAGTGCTTCTTTGTCTTCAATCTTCTTCTGATTCCTCCCTTGTTCTTCTTTCTGGTGGCTCCTTTATTCTTCTTCTTTGGCTTCTTCTTTCTTCCTCTTCTGATTTTGGCTTCAGCTTCCTTGCCTTAGCTTTTCTCTTCCTCTGCCTTCTCTCTCTTGGCTTTGCTGGCTACCTCCAGCTTCTCCTTCTCTTTTCTTTCTCTTTTGACTTCGACCTTTTTCCTTCAACTCCTTTTTCCCTAGCCTTATCTGCTTCCTTGCCTTCTCCTTCTTCTTCTCTTCGGCCTACAGAGCAAAACCTGCCCCCTACCCGTGCGAGCTCTCTTCTCTCTTTTCTCTCTTAGGTTCGCTCTCCCAGAGCCACTTCTCGAGTAATCGAGTCGGATACATGCCAGGGACCAGGCCCATCGGCGTACGGTGGTGGGCGAGGTGTACAGTCGGGTCGGGTCACTAGGTCCGCAAGGTGTGATCGCGGACGAGGCATTGGGTCAGGTGAGAGGGTACCTCACCCTATGAGTTGGAGGCTATTAGCCCAATGCAGAAATTCCTTTTATGTGGGTGCAGCATGCCATATGTTTCCAAGGTGGGACTATCTTCCCACCCTCTTTCACGTGCACCTGCAGCCGAGTGTCTTCGTTTGATTGTAGCTGCTGTGATGGCTCTTGGCTCTAATAAGTCACCTGGAGATGTTCGCGGAGGCTCTCCGCACGACCTGGGACTGTGTCCTAGGGTGGGCACGGCCTGGAGAAGCTTGCAAGGAAGCTTCAGGCCTTGCATCAATGGTGGCCAGCCCTAGACCTGAAATCACACACACGGCCTTACGGCCACGGTAAAAAGCTCAGGGAGCTTCACCAAGGTGTGGCGAACGTGCAGAGGTGGTCAGCGTGGCGTGGGAATGCATGTGGGAGCATGCCTAGGGCACACTATAGCCATGTGTGTGGGTGTGTTCGGGGGTGCATTTGGGTGAGTGGCAGAGAGTTGTGAGTGGGGGTTATGATCGGTGAGTAAAGGCTGTGCTTATGGACCGATCGGCAAGGAGGGAGGTGGTCTGTGGAGGTGGAGAGAACTCGCTAGAGTAGTGGCCAGAGGTGAAGGGGATGATGGTGGTGGAGTGCGGCAGTGGTCGTTTAAAGGAAATAAAGAGGGAAAAGAATGTAGAGAGTGAGAGAGACTTATCTGGGAGTGAAGAGATGAAGGGGGAGGCAAGGATGGTGTCTGGCTCATATCGCCGACACCTGAGACGAAGGTGCTTAGTGAGGGAGGTCGACGAGGACAAAGGGGAGGCAGGAGCATCGGCGAGTGCTGCGCGATGCGGATGAGCGAGAGGAAGAAGAACATGCCACAGGTATTGTGGCTAGGCAATGAGGGAGAGTGGGTAAAGTCGCTGGAGCTTGACGAGCAAGTCGGCCGGAGGAGGAGAGACGAAATTGAGAAGTTTCCCCAGCTGATTTCAAACTTGGGAGATGTGGGGTGAATTGGGGTCTGTTAAAAAGGCCCTAGTAGTCGGGTTTGTGCTTGGAAGCCAAGCTTCCAAGCACAGCAAGATCGTCGGCAATGGAAACTCGAGAGATACCCAAATCTATCATGCGTTTGCATGAGAGATTGGGTACCAAATAGGGCTTCTAATTGGGTTCACATTGGAGGGGATTTCTCAGAGAATCTCCCTTTCAATTTTGATGGGAATTCTCTGAGAGATCAGGGAGAAATCTCCCTTTTAAGCTTGCTGGAGTAGGATTCCCTCCGCTATAAGGGTGGAGGGGCCTAATTGCAAAGAATAAAGAAGAAGCTAGGGGGTCAATTGTGAGGGTTTTTGAAAGATAGGGGTAGAAATGTAATTGGGCTAAACCTATTTGCAAAGTGGGTCAAGATGAATTCCCCTTAGGTCCAAATTTTGGTACAAACCTAATTTGGACCTAAGGAATCCAATGGTGAGGTTGGATTTTCGGTTTGATCACGTGTGACTGGATAATTTACTCAAAAACCCAATTTAAGGGAAATATTTGTCTAAGACCCTATTTTAGGTCAAAATAGGTTCCAATGGCCAAATTGAAGGTTCTATACCATAGAGAATATTTTTCTATGATTTTCATATGATTTGGGTGAATTTTATCCTAACCAAAACCTTATTAAATCAAGTAGGTCTGTTTTAGGGTTATAAGAAGTTATTTAATTCCCAGAATTCACATGAACCCCTTTCTATCTGATTCAACCTACTTATTATCCTGTTAAGACCATTTGACCTGTGTTTAGCTCATGAGAAAATCCGTTGTTGCACTGTAATGGCAAAATTGCAGTTTTACCCCTTATTTCTTGCTTTTATCTCAGAATGATTATTCAGTGAATTAGGACCTCCAGTTGGTTATGTAGGAGCTTTTCTTCTCTTTTATGGGTCAAAATGAGCTAGTTAGGACTCATGATGGTGTTCCCATCAACAAATATAGGTTTGTTTGCTTGATTTGCACACTTCTTCACATCTATCTCTTCTCCTCCCCTCCCATTCTTCCATTAAGTGTATGCAATTTCTATGGTCCCAAAATCCGCACTTGGAGGGCCCAACTGATTTTTCGGCTCACCGCACTGCTCGTACTCACTTGGTTTCTTCCTCTATAGAAAATCAACAAAAAATGAAAAATGCCCAAAATCCTACAAAAAATACTAACTAATCAACATCTAACCATCAAAACGAGAACACCATTTTTCAACAACCCAAAGTTGAAGTTCCCGAACCACAACTAGAAATGTCGCCTTTGACAAACCTAACGGGAAATTTGAATTTTGACAATTCAAACCCGTTGTTCATGATGGTAACCCAACTCCAACAACTCCAAGCAACTCAACAACAATTGACTATGATTGTTACGAACCTAGCTGGTAACAGGCTACCCAATGCTAAACCAACTATTCCTTTAAGGGATTTCTATGATCCCTCAAATCATGAAGAAAGACCTAGGGTGGTCATACCTGATGGAAAATTTAAAATTAAACCCACATTCCTAAACCTTGTTAAATACTTTCATGGCCTTCCTTGGGAGGAGTCGTTTAGCCACTTAGAGGAACTTACGGTCCTCGCCCAAACCACTAAATCCTGCAATGTGCAGGAAAACTTATGGCTAATGTGGCTCTTCCCACTCTCCCTTAATTAAAGACAAGGCTACCTATTGGTTTAGGATAGTGGGAAAACCCATCAACACTTGGACAAAACTAAAATGCACATTTCTAAAAAAATACTTCCCAATTGGTAGAACTAATGCTTTACATCGCGCAATAACCACTTTCTAACAAAAACCCGATGAGCCTATGCATGAAGCTTAGGAAAGATTTCAAGATTTCTTAAGAAGCTGCTCCTACCATGAGGTGCCACTTTGGCAACTCATGCAAATATTCTACCATGCTCTTTATGACCAATTGAGGCGATTTGTTGACACCTCATGTGGGGATAATTTTTTAAACAAAGATGCTGAAAGTGCCTACGAACCTTTAAATGAAATAAGCAAAAATTCTTTCAACCATTCATTCATGGACACTTTAGCAGAAATGCCAATCCCTATGTAGGTGTCCATGAGGTAGTCATGCAACAGCAATCTCTCCTTGTCACACAAGATGATTTGCAACTTTGCACAAAGGCTTGACCAAATGCAAATTAATCAAAAGAAAATGGAGCAAAAGTTTAATGCACAACCACAAAATCCCACTTCAACCAATTCTAACCCTTGCTTTTCTAACTCCGACACTAACCCAACCATCTTCTGTCAGGAAAATTTGCAGCAAATTGACATAAGCAGATTTCGAAACCCTGACCTTACACTTGAATTTACTGAGACTTTTAATAATTCTACTATGTTTGTCCCTGTCAACAAAAACATTTCCTCTCTTCAGGATAATTTCAGAAACAATCCCTCCAACTTCTATAATCCCAATTGGATGAATAACTCTAATTTTTTCTGGAAGAATACCAATCAAGTTCTGCAATTTCCAAATCAAATGAAAAATTTTGACGAAAGCCAACCTTCGCAACCTGATATTAATAACTAATTAATGAAAACCCTGCAAGGAATGCAACAACAGATGAATGATGTTACCCATGCCATTTCTAATTTACAAAACTAAATTATAGTAATGCTTCATCAAGGGCCAATGGGAAATCTACCTTCTCAATCTATCCCAAACCCTCAAAATCAACGGAACCAATTTCCAAGCAGAAATAATTAGGGTCAACAAAATCAACAACCAATAAATCTCGCACCCCAATTCCCACCAGATTTTCAAAACCCATAGCAAAATCAATGTTTTCCACATTGAAATAATCACACTGCCAATGAAGTCACATTAAAAAGTGGTAAAACTACACAAAACGTGGGACCCTCACTTGAGCATAAACCAAGTCAAAAGCAAATTTTTCCCACCCCTGTTCACTCTCAAGATAAGGGAGAAAGTACAAACCATCCACCTTTCTTGCAAGCTTTAAACTCCAAGAAAAAGAAAACCAAAAATACTAAGCCATCTGAAGGAGAATTAAATGAATTATTTGGCTAAGTGGAAATCAATATCCCTCTCCTAGATGCAATTAAATATGTTCCTACCTACATAAAATTTTTAAAATAATTTTGTACACCAAAAAGGTAGCTTAAAAGTCTAGAACGGTCATCCTTTCTGAGACAGTTAGCTCTGTTGTCCAGAGCAAGCTATCTCATAAAAGAAAAGATCCGGTCGCCCCACTCATATCAATTGTCATTAATGACACTACATTTGACTGTGCCCTCTTAGATTTAGGTGCATTTATCAACCTTATCCCTACCATACTTTTTGAGGAATTCCAGCTCAGTGAACTTAAATAAGTGAAGGTAACCCTTCAACTTGCAAACCGATCTGTAATTCACCCAAAAGGGATAGTAGAGGATGTTATTGTTTGGGTACAAAATTGCCTCTTTGTTGTGGACTTTTTGGTCCTCGACATTAATGTACCTGAAGCATTTAAAAATGTACCTATCATTCTTGGAAGAGCCTTCCTTGTCACTGCCAAAGCTAATATAAATTGCGATTTTGGTACAATGGACATCACTTGCAGTGGTGAAACACTCACTTTAGATATTTTTAGGGCTTCCAAAAGATTCCATGAGCCGGATTTCTTCGATGACTCAGATTCTAAAACTTCCAATCTTATTGAGGAAATGCTTTCTATTTCCAATATGGAAATGTGTTTCGCACTCAACTCTTCTCCTGAGCTGCAACAATCATCTAACCCACACTCACCCACCACATCTAATTTCACGCTAACCACTAAACCCATTCTGCAACCCGACCTACAATTTGATCTGAAACCCTTGTTGAATTCTTTAAAATACATGTTTTTGGGTCCCATTCACACAATGCCCCTTATTATAAATGCACATCTTTCCAGGGTACAAGAGAAAAAATTAGTCCAAATTTTAACCAAGTATCAAAAAGCAATCGGTTGGACTTTAAATGATTTGAAAGGCATCGATGTGTCCTATTGCACACATCACATGTTTCTCGAGGATGAATCTAGACCCTCCTACCAACCACAATGTCACTTAAATCCTAATATGCAGGAGGTTGTAAAACGGGAGATCATTAAATGGCTTGATGTGGGAATTATTTATCTTATATTCAATAACCAGTGGATCAGTCCTACATAGGTCATAGCCAAGAAAGCTGGCCTCACTATCATTACAAATGATCAAGGTGAAGAAATTCCAACTCGGACTGCCTCTTCGTGGCAAGTTTGTATTGATTATCGGAAATTAAATACTGCCATGAAGAAAGATATTTTCCCCTCCCATTTATTGGTCAAATTTTAAAGCAATTAGCCGAACAAGAATATTACTACTTTTAGATAAATATTCTGGCTATAATCAAGTGGCAGTCCACCCTGAGGACAAGGAAAAGACCTCTTTCACCTACCACTTTAGAACCTTTGCTTTCCGAAGAATGCCCTTTGGATTGTGTAATGCACCCATGACTTTTCAATGATGTATGTTAGAAATCTTTTATGACTTGGTAAGTGATTACCTTGAGGTTTTTATGGATGATTTTTTCATTTTTTGGAGATTCTTTTGATCATAAGGCATTGTCCTCGGCCATGTTATTTCTGGAAATGGAATCTCGGAAGATAAAGCAAAGGTTGATACAATCTTAAAACTCTCCCCACCCAGTTTGGTGAAACAAATACGGTCTTTTCGAGGGCATGTGGGATTCTACCGACGATTCATAAAGGATTTCTCCAAAATCTCCTAATCTTTGAGCCACCTTTTGACTAAAGACCAACCCTTTGATTTTGATGAAAATTGCTTGGAAAGTTTTAAGATTTTAAAGCAAGCAATTACTGAGGCACCTATTTTGCAAGGACTCGACTGGGCTCATGGTGGTCGGGCTCGGATAGGTGTGTTAATATGGTGATTTTATCGTTGAAGTGTGTATGGTAGTTAACCTAAATCGGACCTAACCATCTCTTTACAAAATTTTTAACCTGGCCTACTTGAATTTATCTTGGTCACTTTTAGGCCCAGGGTCAAACTCAGGGAAGTGGGGTTATAAGTCAAGTTTCTACACCTTTCCTACAACAAATCTCTTCCGTTCGTTTATTGTGTTTTTGGTGTTTTTCTATTTAGATTTTTTTTCTGATAATTCTTGTCCTTAAGGCACACCCTCAAAATTAGGTTCTTGGCCTTGAGCCAAATCAAGGTTCCAAAACGGGTCTTGCTATTTGAAAGACGGAATATCTGCAAGTCAAGGATTATCCTTTCTCTTTTATATATTTTTTTTATCTTTTTTTGGGCATGCAAGAGAAATAGAAATAAAGTAAATATAGTATAGATATATATGTATGTACTATATATGTATAAAGGGGTGGGGGTGGAGGTGGAGATGGAGTGTAGCATGGTGTCAAGTTGGTCGTCGTCTAGAAAGACGCAACCAATAGGATGAGGTGCTACATGGAGTGTAAGATGGATTGATGGAAGATGAGTGTAACCACGCTTTTTGTATGCGTGTAACGGGGAATATCAGTAACTGGTGCAGATATTCCCGCAATACCACGTATGGTAAGTAATGTGAAAAAATATATATATATATGTATATATGTAAATATATCTATATGTATATATATGCATATGGTTATAAATATATAGGTATATATATGTAGTTATATATTATATATATGTGTATATATATATGTATATATATATATAAGTATATGTATAGATAGATATATGTATAGATCTATATATATATATATGTATATATATATATATATATATATACATACATATATATATATATATATATGTATCTATACTTATACTTAGTTATATAGGTAATAATATATATATATAGATATATGCATATATATATATATGTATATAAATATATGTATATATGTAAGCATATATGTGTATATATATATATATATAAGTATATAGATATATATATTTAGACTAATACATAGTTATATAAGTACTAATATATGTATAGATATATGTATATATATATATGTAAATATATATGTATATATATATATAAGTGTATATATATATATATGTATACTAATATGTAGTTATATAAATACTACTATATATATAGATATAAACATACATATATATATATGTATATAATAGTGTATAGGTGTGCGTGTGTGTGTATGAAACTGTGAGTGTAGGTGTGTAAGTGTCGGTAAAGAGAGTGAGAGAGTGCTGTGAGATAGAGAGAGAGAGAGGGCACTGTCATGACGCCTTAGTGCTAAGAAGACTACGTATAAGGTTCTGCAGTCTAGTTTCTGGTGACCCTCACCATTCAAGATACACATACTTATGTGGGGGCATGTCTTCATTGTCAACAGACTTGAACGATCGACAAGCAAGATGAGATGCCCTAGTAGCCTATTCTTGCAGTCGAGATATTCGACGTCTGCGGCATAGATTTCATGGCCCCTTCCCATCATCCCACGGCTTTGAATACATCCTCTTGGTAATTGACTATGTGTCAAAATGGATAGAGGTTATTCCAACTAGGACCAGCGATCACTCGGTGGTCCTGAATTTTGTTAAAGCTAATTTCATTTCCTGATTTGGCTGCCCAAGGATGATCATTAGTGATGGAGGACCTCATTTCAGGAATGCACACTTCACCCATCTACTCAAAAGTATTGGTGTCACCCACAAGGTGGGCACCCAGTATCACCCGCACACAAGTGGATAGGTCGAGGTGTCCAATAGGGAGATCAAACGAATTCTAGAGAAAACTGTATGACCCGACAGGAAAGATTGGTCGAAGAAACTAAATGATGCACTATGAGCTTACAAAACTGCTTATAAGACCCCCTCAGGTATGTCTCCCTTTCGTATAGTGTATGGCGAAGCCTTCCATTTTCCTATTGAGATTGAGCATAAGGCTTGTTGTTCTATCAAGAATGTCAACATGGATCATGAGAATGCAGGCAAAGCATGCTTAGTAGAATTGACTGAGCTTGAAGAGTTGAGGAATGAGGCTTATGAGACTGCTCAACCTTACAAAGAGCACACTAAGGTATTTCATGACAAACACATCCTCCTCAAAACCTTCAGCCAAACCAACGGGTATGGCTATTCAATTCTAGACTCAAGCTATTCCCTGGAAAACTTAAGTCCCATTGGGATGGGCCATACACTGTCACTCAAGTGTTCCCGCATGATACAGCTGAGATCCAAAATCCCTCATCTGGTGAGATTTTCAAGGTAAATGACCAACGTTTGAAACCGTATGTTACTCTTTCCGATGGCCAGGTATTGGACACCTACAAGTTGGAGGAGCTTTAGCTCCAAACACTCTCTACCTTAGGTAATATTTTTCCTTGCTTTTGCTTTCCAATGAGGACATTGTCAGATCTGGGCATAAGGGGTAAAACCTAAGGTTGTACATAGCATTTATACATGTTTTCATGCATGTAATTAGGACTTTTATTGCATAACAAAAAGAAGAAAAGAGAGAGAAAAAGAAAGAAAAAGGGGGACAAGAGAAGGAAGGAGATGAATTTTTTGCGAGCAGAAGTGCAAAATTATTAAGGAGAAAAAAAGGAGAGAGAAGGTAAACAAAGAAAGGAAAGGAAAAATTATGTTAATCTCAGTAGTTGAGTGTGAAACATACCTAAGTTCTGGGCTAGATCGTATGATGGATTAAGTCTTGAAGTGCTAAGAGGAGATAAGCGAGGGATACTGACTTTAGGCCTCCTAGGTTTGTTTTAGGGCTTAAACACTTAAGTATTTGTTAAGATCTAGACTATTCCTCAGGAGGTTAAGGAATTCGCAAGGCTGATGTATTAAGTCTAAGGCTTAAGGATTATTTGGCCCTGTTGCTTGCCCTTTGGTTTATAGGACCTGGTAACCTAGGCACCCAAAAAATCACACACCGATCTGGTTCAGTGTGCATAATGAAAAATAATGCCAAAAAGTGTTCTATTCTGAAAATGTTTTCCTAAAGATTTGACTTAGGAGCAGCTCGAAGACATAAGTTGATTGGACAAGTTCCCGATGTAGAGTGGAGGAATGAAAAATACTCTCCTCAAAGATGCGTTATAACATACCATCTTTTTAGTGCTTGTCTCCTAGGATATCTAAATATCCTACCGAGGGCACAGAAGCACCTTGTGTTGGTTTAGATGCCATGGCCGACATTTTCCCGAAATGTTGATTGCTAGGGTTTGAATTTAGCTACAGAATGCCATAGGTGACACTATCCCGAAGTGTCGAAAGCCAGGGGTCTGGGGATTAGCATGGGCAGTGCTATCCTGAAGCATTGATTGGCAAGGACCTTGTGAGGATTGATGGTAGGGATAAAGAATCTGATACAGATCATGTTTAGGGCCAATACGACATTGGATTTAGGGGAATTTAAAAAGAAAAGAGAGGAAACTATCAAAATAAATCTCTCTCTCTCTTATAAAAAATGCACTAGCAAGCTAAACCTAGATTTGTTGTATATATACACAGGTGCTTTAACCACCAGGGTCAATGAAACTTTGGGTAGCTTTTGCGGCCCTTAGAAACCTTCATGGCGAACTCAAGGTTGAGGCTGGTTAAGTCCATATCTTGGCTGGTACTTGAGTACCTTTAGGTTTAGAATTGGTATTTCAATCTAATCTCTAGAGGTGTGGCACGATAATGCGTCTTGATGATAAAATCTAGCCTAGAGACCTGGTCTATTTCATATGCGATCGCATTTTTGCGTGATTTGTTAATTTAGGGTTTTATCATTGTAACACACAAAAACCTAGTTGCTTTTAAAATTTCTAACCTAGATAGAGAAGTATCTAGAGTTGTCCAAGGAGGCAATATTTTGTGAAATCAATCTCTTGCTTGAAAAGTAGATATTAGCTTTCTTTTTGTTGTTTTTCAATATATCATTTTTCTTTTGGGTTTTTGAAATAAAGGGGCAAATATGAAGTTGTTGATGGGAAAATATACCACAACTAATATGCCAAAATCTAACTGACAAAATTATCCTCTTTCTAAGATCAACCTAGGCACATGAAGGCCTAGGTTAATTAGAAAGAGAGAGTGAGATTATACTAAGATAAAGCAAGTAGTACAATTAAAGATGCAACAAGAAATTAAAGCAACTTTTTCTATATTAAAGGAAATTGTCTATAAGTATATGAAAGCTTCTAAAATTTGAAAAGACAAATAAAGAAGAAACAAAATCCTTTAATTGCTGATGATGATGAAGAAGGTGAAGCTCCTCTTGCTCCAAGCCAAGTTGCTCCTTGACTTGAAAAGAAGGTTCCTTCTTCTCTTTTGCCTCGCAAGCTCCTCCAATTTGATGTACTCCTCCTAGCAAGCCCAAGGGGGGTGTGCTTGATCTCCTCCAAGGTGGATGTAATTCCACCTTCAAAAGCTCCTCCTAAGGTGGCATGGACCACCTTTGATTCCTCCTCCAAGGGTGGTTGTGTACCACCCTTAAATCCTCCTCCTAGGGTAGGCGTGCACCCTAGGTTTCCTTCCAATGCTTGGCTTCTTCCTTTCATTGGCGTGGGGTCAAGAGAGAAGAGAAGAGGGGAAGGCACCAAGGGGACAGAGTATCCCATTAATCTTCTTCTTCTTCTTCTCTTAACCTTCTATGTAGATGGAAATATGGGTAGAAAAAATGTAGCCAAAGTTGGATTTTAATGGTGGTGGTAGGGGGTTTTTATTGGTGTAGGAGGAGGTAGGGTTGGTTATAGGATGGACGGTTATGATGGGGGTTAGATGGTGGTTATAGGATCGTAGGTCGAGGGTTGTTGGCGCCAAAATGGAGGGGTACTTGGTGGTTGCTAGGGTTAAGGGTTTGGTTAGGTGTGTTGTAGGGTGGAGATGGAGTTATGTCGTGGTGGTTATGAGAAGAAGGGCTAGGGTGTGTTGGCGCCACTTGAAGAGGTATGAGTAGGTGTGGTTAGGGGAGAGTTGGCACCAACTTTAGTGTGGTTAAAGTGGTAGGGTTGGTGTGGACATAAGGGAAGGCTAGGATGGCTTTTTATGGTGGTGGTTATGGGATTAATGGTAGATATAGGTGGTGCCAAGATGGAATGGTGTGGGTGGTGTTTGGGCACCAAAATAGTGGTGGTTTAGGGTTGGTTATGGTGGCTTAGGGTTGGAGCCACTAGTGGGTTCTAGAAGGGGTTAGGTGTAGGGTTTAAATGGGGATAGAGAGAGAGGTGTACGGCTAGCACCAAAATGAAGGGATGTCTAGGGCTTTTTTTGCACCAACATGAAGGGGTGTCTAGGGTGGTGGTTATGGTGAGTTGGCATCAAAAAGGGTTGGGTTAGGTTAAGGTTAGTTAGGGTTAAGGTGGAGTAGACGACCATGGAGTTTTAGGTGGAGCTGGAGCTTAGCTAAGCTAGCTAAGCTAGCTTAGCTAGTAAAGTAGAGGTGGAGGAGCTAGGGTTTCATGAAGGAGGAGCTGGGAGAGAAGACTTTAGAGCTGATGGAAGCTATGCTGGAGTTGGGTCTGCTGAGGCAGCTTCAAGGGGAGCTCAGTAGAGTTGGGTCTGCTGAGGTAGCTCCAAGGGGAGCTCAACTACTGAGCTCAACTACTTCTTATGCAAGTAGCCAAGCCTACGTAGTAGAGCTGACCTCAACCTGGCTAGAGCTAGGTTGAGCTGGAATTGCCTTTGATGAGAACTTTAAAGCTAGCTAAGCTACTAAAAGGAAGATGTTGTGGTCGAACCCGAATAGGTTGTGTTAATATGGTGATTTTATCGTTATAATGAGTATAGTGGTTAACCTAAATCGAGCCTAACCATCTCTTTACAAAAATTTTTTACCTGGCCTACTTGATTTTATCTCGGTCACTTTTAGGCCCAGGGTCGACTCAGGGAAGTGGGATTAGAAGTGAAGTTTCTATGCTTTTCCTACAACGAATCTCTTCCGTTCGTTTATTGTGTTTTTGGTGTTTTTCTATTTAAGATTTTTTTCTGATAATCTTTGTCCTTGAGGCACACCCTCAAAATCAAGTTCTTAGCTTTGAGCCAAATCAGGGTTTCAAAACTGGTCTTGCTATTCGCAAGACTGAGTGCCTGCAAGTCAAGGATTATCTTTTCTCTTTTATATATATATTTTTTTATCTTTTTAATGGCAAGAAAGAGAAATAGAAATAAAGTAAATATAGTATATATATATGTATATATTATATATGTATAAAGGGGTGGAGGTGGAGATGGAGTGCAGCACGGTGTCGAGTCGGTCGTCGTCTAGGAAGATGCAACCAGTAGGACGAAGTGCCGCGTGTAAGGTGGATTGATGGAAGATGAGTGCGACCACGCTTTTTGTATACGTGTATCGGGGAATATCAGCAACTGGTGCAGATATTCCCGCGATACAATGTATGGTGTGTGATATGAAAATATATATGTATATATGGAAATATATCTATCTATATGTATATATATATATATATGGTTATAACTATATAGGAATATGTGTACTTATATATGTATATATATGTATATATGTATGTATATATATGTATATATATATAGGTATGTAACTATATGTATAGATAGATATATGTATAGATATATATATATATATATATATGTATATCTATGTATGTTTAACTATACAGATGTATTTATATATAGGTATATATATATATAGTAATATATGTAGATAGATATATGTAGATATATATATATATATGTATAAGTATATGTGTATATATGTATATATATAAATTTATGTATCCATACTTATACTTAGTTGTATAGGTAATATATATATGTATATATATATATAAGTATATAGATATATATATATGTAAGTATGTATATAGACTAATACATAGTTATATAAGTACTAATATATGTACAAATATATGTATATCTATATATAAATATATATATGTACGTATATATATATGTATAAAGTAGAGTATAGGTATGTGTGTGTGTATGAGGGTGTGAGTGTGTGTGTGTAAGTGTTGGTAGAGAGAGTGAGAGAGTGCTGTGAGAGAGAGAGAGAGAGAGGATTGCTGGTGAAGAAACAAGAGTTAAGTTGTCTGCAGCCTCAGGGCCTGACGTCTGGTGTCTCACGCACGCGCGTAGGCACGTGGAGAGGTGCGCGCTGGAGGGAAGTGGGCGCGGAGGAAGGACCCGCAATGCACAGCGCTGCACGAAGAGTCGGGTGCGGGCAGACGCAAGCGCTGGGAGCGGGTGAGGGGAGACACTGATGCAGACACTGAAGTGGGCGGATACGCGAGCGAGTGCGGGCACTGGCAGACGCGCAGGCAGGCACTGGAGCGGGACGCGGTGAGGGACACGTGAGCAGGCTAGCAGCGGTTGCGGTGCGTCGGGTGACTGGTTAAGTGAGAAACTTACCGGTCACCGCACTGAAGCCAAAGTGTTCCGTTGAAATGCGTGAACAGTGGCTACAGTGTCGGGGCGAGCCACGTGACCGGGTGCTCCCGGTGCTGTGAGTGCGGGAGGCGTGAGCGGTTGGTGCACATGTGGAAGGGGTGCGCCGGCTGGTTGCTGGTGCGGAGAGGCAGGCGTACGCGAAGAAGAGGAAGGCGAGGGCAGCCTGCAGGCACGCGTAGTGGCTTGCTGGCTTGCACGGTGGCTTGCGTGCTGCTGCCGCTGCAGAGCTTTGAGCTTCAAAGCTTGAAGCTCCTATGGCAATGACGAAAATGGCTTGGATGTTGAAACAGAGAGAGAACCACCACACCCACCGGCTTTCTGATGAGCTGGGCGGTGGTGGACTCTGTGGTGGTTGTGCACCATTGTGAGGTGCTCCTGTTCGCAGAGTGTCTCCTCAGAGGAGGAGGGGCTACGTATGGAGGGAGAGAGAGGAGATGGCCTGGAGAAGAAGAGCTACTGTGTTGGATTTTTTGTGTGGACCAGGATCCCCTTTAAAAGAAGAAGCCCAGCTCTTTTTTATAGAGGAAGAAGGCATGCACAGCCATGCCCTGGCTATGCATGGCCGGCAGGGAGTGGCTGTGTAGGGCAATGCTGAGCAGGACATGGCGCGAAGAAGAAGAGGCCATTCCTTGCAGCCGCACGGAGAAATTCAAAATCAAATAAAATTAAAAATAAAAAGATGGTGAATTTTGCAAAGCAACACTTGAGGAAATTGTGAATTGCGAGGCCATTTTATTCACTCTCCTCCCCTCTCAATTAATTGCATGCATGCATGTATTTTCACAAATGCGACTATGGAAACCTAATATGCACTGGTAATGCTAGGAAATAGCACAAGACGGCACAATTGCAGGTGTATTTTTGCGGTGCAATCATACCCCCATGCCTATCTTTTGTTAGTCCCTAGCAAAACATTATTTTGTATTGTATTTAGAAATGATCTTTAGCTGAAGATTTTCTCCTGAGGCAACATAGGTGTATTTATTGTTGGATATTGTGAGAACCAATTGCAAAGAAGACTACCAGTACTTTAAGTCTCACATGACATAGACCATCTCTCAACTAACCAGGACTCTTGATATTTAAACCTTAAGTACGATTTCAAGGACCCAAGAGGTTTTTGCCGTACTCGAGAGCTCAAGAGATTATGGCTTGTGCATAGTGAAGGATCAAGACTAACCAGATGAACATTAAGACTCAAGCCCATGGTTTCACAAATTTTTAAGTACAGATTGGTCCCAGCTTCAGCTCGTGTCTTCGGATTGACCCTTAAAAAGATGACGGAAAACTCAACTCCCATTTGTGGCTCAAAGAAAACAAGGTATTTGTAACCTGCCCTGAAGAACTTCTTGTAGGGCGAAGACTTTACAGACATTTGTGAGATATACTGACTTATTTGCATCCTTTTTTTTTTTTTGAAACATGTGTCAGTATATCTCTTACAACATTATTTGGAGGAGCACACTTTTTCTTTTTGGTGGGAGAGTTGCTTTTTGGTGGAAAGAGTCTCTCTTAAACACAAGACTAAAGCGTGGGATAAAATGTCTACCTACACGCATAGGTAAGGACTCCACCTTTCATAATGAACACTAGGGTTGGATCTTATGTTCACCTGGTCTTTCTTGATATGTGTAGTGTGAACCAAGTTTACTTAAGCTCTCGAGTAGAAGCAAACCAACGGATCCTATACTGGTGTCTCAGGTACAAGAATACATCCATAGTTAGGAGAGATTCCGATCTATCTTGTCAATGCTCAAGTGAATTAAGCCAAGCCTAAGCGAATCAAGCTTCTGTGGCCTAGAAAGTCTTCAAAACAGTAGTTGAATATCCATAAACACTTATTGTATTTTTGTTTCATCCTTCAGATCATTACTAAACACCATTTTACATATATATATATATAGGTGGAAACTGCATGATACCATAAAATACCCAGATCCTATGGATGCCTATCCACCCCTGTAACAACCCGATTCCTAAGTCCCTACGAGACACGAGAACCGGACCGACTCGACTAATCCCAAGACCCAGTCGTCCAACGAGGAAGTAACCAAAAGAGCAGTAAAATAAACCACATTCAGCATGAATATAACTAACAGTAAGGAAATACAGCAGTAAGGAAAGAAACCACTACAGTATATACGACCACAACAGTAGAACAACATTCATAACATAATATGAACTGCAGGTAAAGAAAAGTACAGCGGAAACAAGAACTACTCACTATAACGGAACAAAAAGTGGTACACGAGAACAGTGGTAACTCTACTGGACCCTACTCGGCCCAGCGTCTTATGCAGCCACTGACCCTGGCTGCTCAACACCTGGTCCTGAAAGGTAACGAGTGTAACACATCAGCAAAACGCTGAGTAGAGTGGCAGCTAAACTAAAGAAACAGTAAAGTGTACAGTAGCTGTTTTAAATTTTCTTTCTTCCTTTATTTACGTCTTTTTATTGTTTCACAATTTATCTATTTCTCAGATCCTTCAATTGATCTCGAATGTTCCTCGTGGGAACGATCTTGATTGCAATCTTTTCCGAACAGTAGAAGTAGCACGTGGTGCTCTCCTGGCCGGGAGAGTCCCCCGTGGTGATCCTACTCTCAGTCAACCACCCTAAGGTCACTGACAGACGTAACGGTGACTACGGCACGTGTGGTAAACGCACGGGTAGCTAACCCGCACTGGCACGCGGTCAGTCGTTTCCGTTAACGGGTGTGCCCAAAGCACAGCACAGAACCAGTACAGGGCAGAGCCCTCTCAGTAACAGGGGTCCAACCCCTCCACAGTAACCAAACAGGGGCCTTGCCCCTCCACAGTCCGCGCACCCTCGCCTGACTACCCTGGTTTGCCCCAGTGGGCCTAACAAGTTGGTGTGGGAGGCTAGCAGAACCCCAGGGCCCGTGGGGTAGCTAGTACCTCCCTACACTAGTAGCTCTCCTCGGTACTACGTACAAGAGGGCCAGCAAGTCGGTACAGAGTGGCCAGTCCTAACCCCGGGTCCCTGGGGCGGCTGGCTCCGCTCTACACTAAACAGGGGGGACAGTCGCTCTCCTTGGTACTCCGTACTCAAGGGCCATCTCACTTCCCCAATTCTATTCCATTCACTTTCCAGGAGTTCTACTCCTAATTCCCCGTAGGGTTCCAGCTCTTTTAACTCAGAACATCCAGGTTTCACTTTCCAGTTTCACGTTCTTACAATCCATATTCTCAATCACGTTTATTTATTCATAACAGGCAGCTGTTAATTCAATTCACAGGCAGCTAGTATTTCCTTTCCACATTTTCCAAGACTACAGTATTCATACATTCCACTAGTTTTCCCATCCTAGGATTCATGCCATATCCTAGGATCTATCATACAATCTAGTTTTCCAGCCCTAGGATTCATGCAACACCCTAGGAATCTACCATTCAATCTATTTCTCATTCCTAGGATTCATGCAATGTCCTAGGTTCTATTTATGGTTTCATAATTTAATATATTATACTTAAAGCCACTCTACCAGGTGCAACGGGAGTAATGGGGGCGTGGTCGGGAATCCCGCGTGCCTCCGCGACCCCCGAGACTACAACGGAACGGGGTCCTATCACAAGGATCAAACACAAGGAGTGTCTCAAAATAGTGTACAGCTACTGTAGACGGGTAGAGGATGTAATTCCGAAAAGAATGCAACTCGAAACACGGAAAACGGAACCCGAACGGGCCCTAAACAGGTCGAAAATGACGAAACAGTGCAAAATCAGACGTCTGGAACTTCTTCCAGACGTCTTAAAAAGTGGATAAGGAATTACCTTGCTCTACGTGGGCTCTCAGACGTCCAGAAGTCTGCAAGGGCATCTGGCCTAGCTCCCAGACGTCCGATGGTCACCCAGGACGTCTGGAAGTCGTTCCCGCCGTCTGGCACTGTAGCCAGACGTCTGATTCGCGTTGGATGCGAATCTCAAACCCTGCGCGTACCCATTTCCTCTCTCTCTTAGTACCGTCAAACGAAGGGAAGGAGGAAGACGGAAAATCTCACCTTTCAGACGTCTGGACAGTCTTCGAGACGTCGTGCCCGTTGTCTGTCTAGAAGCACAGACGTCTGATTCTGGAAAGTTTTCTAGAACCAGGGCACGACTCGCCCTCCGCTCGCGACGCCCGGTCACGTTGCGCCTCGTGCGCCTGCTGCTCGAGCCGCAGTAGTCCCCCCCTGTGTCACCTCGCGCCCGCTGCGCCTCCTGCCGGTCGGCCCTAGCAGCCCCGGCGAGCTCGCCCTCACGGCCGAGCACCTCTCCCACGCGCAGCACCTCCTCCCACGCTCACCGTGGCTATCGCTACCACTGCACCCTCGCGCTCGCTCTTGCACTCGCTCTCGCGCACTGGCTGAAGGAGAAGAGGAAGGAGGCGGAGGTGACAGGAGTGAGGGAGAGGCGTGGCCCTTTTAAGGCCACGCGAGGAGAGAGAGAACGCGGCAGAGGCATCTGCGGCAGCAGGAGAGGGAGAAAAGAGGGAGAGAGAGAGAAAAAGCAGGTCTGCGCGCTCAGGCGTGCAGACGAACAGTAGCGTGCCAAAATAATCGATTTCCAGACGTCTGGAAATGATCCCAGACGTCTGGTCAGACGTCTGTAAGTGATTCCAGACGTCTGGTACGACGTTTGGGCCACCTCCCAAACGTCTTAAAAGACGTCTGGAGCGCGCGTTCGTAACAACCCCCCATGCTAAACGATGCTATGTCCTCATATGCATGCAGGGAAGGGTAGAGGAAGGACGAAAGATCGGGTAACGAGAGGAGAGGTGCAAGGTATACAGTAGGGTCGTAGGGTGGGTGGATGGTGGGTGGTGAAGAAAAAGTTAAGTGATCGTGACAGTGGCGTGAAAAGTGATGGTGGATAGGGAGTGTTGTTGGGGTGCCTCCAAACGAGCGCTAAATTTAACGTCCCTAGCTGGACTCAGAATGAGGCAAAAGATTAGTTACCCTCCAGCAGGGCAACAGTTTCACCAACGAGGGCAGGTTCATGAGTAAGATAGGGTTTCAAACGCTACCCGTTGACCGTAAATTTATGCCCAGATTTGGGATCTTCAATCTCAACAGCCCCGTTGGGAAATGGTCTTGAGACCAGGAAAGGACCAGTCCATTTGGACTTTAGTTTCCCAGGAAAGAATTTGAGCCGGGCATTGTAGAGCCAAACTTGTTGAGATGGCTCAAATTCTTTCCGCCGAATATGGCTTTCGTGAAAATCCTTAGTGCGTTGTTTGAAGGTTAAAGCAGAATCATAGGCTTCACGACGAAGCTCTTCCAACTCCTAGAGTTGGAGTTTCCTTTCTCGACCACACAGGTCTAGGTCGAGGTTACATTGGCAAACTGCCTAATAAGCGCGGTGCTCCAACTCCACGGGCAAATGATAAGGCTTCCTGTAAACAATTCTATAAGGAGACATACCAAGGGGAGCCTTGAAGGCAGTCCGATATGCCCAAAGTGCGTCAATCAGCTTGTTGGACCAATCCTTACGGTCAGGCCAAACCGTTTTCTGGAGAATCTGCTTGATTTGCCAGTTCGACACTTCTGCTTGGTCGTTCGTCTGAGGATGATATGGGGATGAGATACGATGGTGGACTCCGTATTTCATCAGAAGTGCCCGAAAAGAAGCATGGTTAAAGTGGCTTCCTCCATCCAAGATAATGGTCCGAGGGATCCCAGCGTGCAAAGATGTGGTCTTTGACAAATCGGGTGGATATAACATGGTCACACGGCATGTGGGAATAGCCTCGATCCATTTCGAAACATAGTCAACAGCCACAAGAATGAATTCGAAGTTGTTGGAAGGAGGAAAGGGACCCATGAAATCAATTCCCCAAATGTCGAAGATTTCCGCAGCTAGGATGGATTGTAAGGGCATCATGTTACGACGTGACATTGACCCTAACGACTGGCACCAAGTGCAATGCTTGGCATAATTGTGTGCATCTTGGTGAAGGGACGGCCAAAAGAAACCACACTGTAACACCTTGGCTGCAGTTTTCCTCCCAGAGAAATGGCCTCCACAGGCCTGATCGTGGCAGAAGGATAGCACACTGGGGAATTCGCTGTCAGGAATACAGCGACAGATGATTTGATCAGCACCTATACGAAAAAGAAGTGGATTATCCCAGAAATAATACTTTGCTTTTGCCATGAGACGCTCGCGCTGGTTTTTAGGCCAACCATGTCGAAGGGATCCAGAAGCAAGGTAATTGGCAATATTGGCATACCACGGTCCACTTGCCACATTAATTGCCAATAGGTGCTTATCAGGAAAAAATTCATTGATCGGCAGGGTAAGTCCAATATGGTCAGGGTCCAGTCTGGAAAGGTGATCAGTCACAACATTCTGGGCTCCAGCCTTATCGCGGATCTCAATGTCAAATTCCTGGAGCAGAAGGATCCAACGAATCAGTCTAGGCTTGGCATCCTTCTTATGCATGAGATGGCGAATGGCCGCGTGATTAGTGAAAACAATAACGTCTGATCCCAGAAGGTAAGAGCGGAATTTCTCTAGCCTAAAGATGACCGCCAGTAGTTCTTTCTCAGTGGTAGTATAATTACGCTGGGCCTCGTCCAACGTCTTACTGGTGTAGTACACCACGAAGGGGTGTCTATCGTGTCTTTGTCCCAGGATGGCTCCGACTGCAAGGTTGGAAGCGTCACACATGAGTTCAAAGTGGAGGGACCAATTAGGTGGCTAGAGAACAGGGGCCTTGGTGACAGCATTACGCAGCTGCATGAATGCTCGTATGCAGTCGGGGCCCATATCGAAGGGTACGTAGGTCAATAGGAGATGAGTTAAAGGTCAAGAAATCTTGGAGAAATCTTTGATGAATCTCCTATAGAAACCGACGTGTCCCGGGAAGGAGCAGATTTGTTTGACAGAGCTAGGCACCGGTAAATCAGCAATCACATCAAGCTTAGCTCTATCAACCTCGATACCCCTATCGGAGATGATATGCCCGAGAACAATTCCCTCGTGCACCATAAAATGACTTTTTTCCTAAGAAAGCACGAGGTTTACATCAATACATCTCCTAAGGATACAGGTGAGGTTGGCAAGACATTCATCAAAAGATGGTCCAAAGATCGAAAAGTCATCCATGAAGACCTCGAGAAAGTCACCCACCATGTCATGGAATATCGCCAGCATACATCTCTGGAAAGTTGCTGGCGCGTTACAAAGTCCAAACGGCATCCTTCTAAATGCAAAGGTGCCAAAGGGACAGGTAAAAGTGGTTTTCTCTTGGTCCCGGGGGTCAATTGCCACCTGGTTATATCCTGAGAATCCATCCAGGAAATAGAAAAATTTATTTCCCGCTAACCGCTCCAGGATTTGGTCAATGAAAGGTAGCGGAAAGTGATCTTTCTTAGTTGCAGCATTGAGTTTCCTATAATCTACACACACTCTTCAAGATGTAGGAGTGCGTGTAGGGATGGATTCGCCCCTGTCATTGATATGGATGGTGAGTCCTGCCTTTTTGGGCACAACGTGAATCGGACTCACCCAGGGGATATCGCTGATCGGGTAGATTACACCCGCATCTAGCCACTTAATGATTGCTTTCTTAACGACCTCCCACATGTTAGGGTTGAGACGTCGCTGCATCTCGCAGGAAGGTCGAGCCTCCACCTCCATATATATACAGTGAGTGCAATAGGACGGGCTAATGGCAGATAAGTCTGATAAAGACCATCCGATGGCGGCCTTGTGTTCTATGAGGACCTCAGTTAGTTTGCACTCTTGCTCCCTGGTCAATTTTGAACTAAAGATTACGGGGAGAGTTTCATGTGGTCCCAGGAAAACATATTTAAGTGTACTAGGCAGCTCTTTCAGCTCGGGAGTGGATGGTGAAAGGTTTGGCATTTCTTGGATGAGAGTGTCCTGTTTGCACCCCAAAATACGCCTGCAATAAAGCCTTCTCATGCTATTTCCTAGCATTAACGTTGCATATTAGGATTCTATAGTTGCATTTGTAAAAACACTTGCATTCATGCATTTAATTAAGAGGAGAGAAGATTGAAAATAATGGCTTGCATATTTACATTTTTCCTCAAGTGCCTCATTGCAAAATCCACATCTTTTTTATTTTCTCCTCTTGATTTTCTTTTTTCTCTTCCCACGGTTGCACCTCTCTTCCCGCAGCAGCTGCATGCATTTACTCCACGTCATTTCTCCCTGCCAACACCGCTCCCTACAGCTGCCAATCCCACGCCCTCTCCCTGCTGCAGCCGGCACGCCACTCTCTCCTCCTCTATAAGAAGCTGCAGCTTCTTCCTCGCGAGACACACGCTGCTGCACGAAACAAAAATCCGCAGCCACCTCTTCCACCGTCTTCCCCTCCCATACGTCGGCCCTCCGTCGAGGAGGCACCCGACTAGCAGGAGTACCCACTATGGTGCACACCACCACAGTGGGAACACCACCGCCCAGCTCTTCAACGAGCCGGTGGGCGTGGTGCCTTCCCTCGTTTCATTTTTTTCCTTTCACGCCATTGCCACCGCTTCAAGCTCCGAGGCTTAAAGCCACGGCAGTAGTAGCCAGCAGCAGCAGGAGGACCCCCCGCCTCCTCCATGACCTTCTCCGTAGGCGCTCAGCCCTCCGCGCGCGCCTGCAGGGCCTCCTCCGCTCCGTTCTCCGTTCTGTCGCCTCCGCCCTTGCACCTGCAACCGGCCGCTGCACTCACTGCAGCGGCCGGCCAAGCCCTCTCGCTATCCCCTTCCAGCCCCCACGCCCCTCCGCGACCACCTGCTGACCTTGATTAGCCCATAGTTGTGGGCTATTTAAGTATTTAAGTGCCTATACATTAGATTAATTCTAACATTTATTTAGTATAAATTAGGATGTAAATAGATTAATTGATAGTTTTAATCCAATTACATAATCCATACATTGCATTCATATCTTAAGTGCATTTAGAATTAGCCTAGAATAACATTCATCTAATTAGATAATCAATTAGGTACATTATTTTTATTAACATAGAAGTTGAGGGTCTGTATATAAATAACCCTAATATTTTAACAATATTTTCTTTATTCTTCTTCTTTCGGAGCGGCTGTCTGCCGCTCCAACGCCCGGCTGCTGCAGTGATGAAGCATTCAATGGGGAGCGGATGTGGTGGATCTGGTCGGCAGCTGATTTCAAACTTGTTCAGGCCACTACAAAAGGAGCAGGGAGGCAGCCGAGCTGAGGAGGCCTCCGCCACCAACCCACCACTGTGCAGAGAGAACCTCTCTCTTCCACTCCACACTGCCGGCCTCTACCGTGGCGGCGAGTCTCCACCACCGTGGGCGTGTGGTGTGACAGGCCACACCGCCATCCGGAGCTCGCCCGCATCACCATGAGCACCCTAGCGTGCATCTTCCTCGCCGTCGTCGCAGACCATCACCACCGAGCTACTGATCAGCCACCCTCCCAGTAACTTAAGACGTCTGGGAAATTTCCCAGACGTCTGAAGTTACCCGCTCACCTCCACTTCCTCAGCCTGCACTCTCCAACCGGCCACCAGACCGCCTGCACCCACCACCGCCCACGCACAACCGCGCGCCCTCCGCAGACCCTCCGCGCGCCCACGCACAACCGCCTGCAGACCGCCCAACCGACCACCGCGCACGCCAGCCGCACACGCCAGCCGCAGCAGTGCCCACGGCAGCGGCAGCAGCCACCCCTGCAGCAGCAGCAGGCGGCGGACTTCACGCCAAGAGGCTGCGCAAGCTGCCGGCTGCAGCACCTCCGCCGGAGCTCGTCCGGCCACCTCCGACCACCGCGCGACTCGCCGCCACCACCGATTCGAAGCCCTTGATCCAAGGGACCTCCTCCGAGCTTCCCGCGCCCGGCCATCGGCTCCTCGTCGCACAAGACAACGGGGAAAAATTCCCCTGTTTTGCTATAGTAAAACATTAATTAAAATTTACATTTTCTGCCATTGCCACATTTTAATCATATTCTATTGACTCTGCATTGCGGAAAATATCCTGTAGTTTCTCATAATTGCCATTTCAGCATTGTTTCTTGCTTAAACCTTAATCTAAAGGCAATCTTGGCTTGGTTCTTGTCCAAATTGACTACGAACAAACATTTTTAAGTGGCGCGAATTTTAATACGTTATTGCCTCCCTGTGGATACGACCCGCTCCTCTGCGAGTGGTTATTTCTTGTTAAAAATTGATTAGTCGATTTTTCCACCACATTAAACTACAAACGACTTAAAAGCGAAAGATCGACCGGTCAAATGGCACCGTTGCCGGGGAGGCAACAGACGCAATAATTTTGCCTAATTTTATTTTGATTATTTGTCAATAGCATAGAGATTTGACCATTCATTATTTTCTTTTCTGTGCGAGAAAATTTGTGCAAGAATCAGCCACTGTGAGAGGCGACCCTTGACGTCGCCAGACGAGAAGTGGACAAGCAATTTTGAAAGGAGGAGAAGGACGAGGACGCGATGGACACCATTGTATTTAATCGCTAATTTAATTAGAATAGAATTAAGACTGAAGACTTAATTTTTCATTACAGTTAGTTTGAAACCCTTGTTCTGGGGCAAATTTTGAGGGGTTTGTTCCCCGATTTTGTTTTGGACCCGTGTTGGGTAATTTTTGGGAGCCTGTTCCCTTTTCTTTAGATTTAGATTTATTTTTTTATTATTATTATTTCTTTTATTTGCTTGTGCATAAGTAGTTCTAAAAAAAAATAGAAAAAGAAAAAAAAAAATGAGCTGCCTGCTAGAAGTTGCCTGCCCTAGGACGAACCATTTAGGTCTGTATGAGCAGCCTCTAGATTTTCTTTTCTGCATTGTGTGCATTTTTGCATCGAAGATCGCTGGAGGCAAGGTACGCATTCTCTTACTTTGCATCCTATTTTTGATCACGCATTGCATTTGGGATTTAATGCGAAGACCACCTAATCTGTACTGAATAAATCTAACAAGTGGTCACATATTTTCTTTAGAAAAAGGACTAATTAAAGGAAGGACATTTTAAAAACCAAGGATTTGAATTTCAAACTTGGCGTGCGATTCAAAGTTCAAAATCTTTGATGATGTATGCACACTTATTTCACTTGCACCATGGCACGTTGCTAGACACTCCTTAGGTTTGGAAATACTAGGACAAGAGCCCTCCTTTCGTTGGATTTTGAAGTGTTTGGAACTTGAGATCAAAGGTTTTGTAAATCTAAAGAGGGGGATACCCTGTCACGGATTTTTGGGGGTAGTTGAGGAGCACCGCGAAAGCACAGCTTCAAAGGAAGGCTTAGGCCTACTTGCATCCCTCGATCTTCCGTCTTTGGATTTACTTGACCATTTGAGATTTAGGGAAGAACACCTAAGCTCCAACTAGGTCTTTTTAGGCGAGCCGTAGGTCGACAATAGGCGCGTAAATTGATTGAACAAATTGTATTGTCACCTGCAATCTGACTTAAAATCAAAAGCCTAAATTGGAAAAGACCTAAAAGGTCCTTTTTGAATTGTGTCTTGCTTGGGGAATTCTGATTGAAGTGTGAGTTAGAATGGACCACATTGATTTTCATCCTTTCACATCTTGCCCACACCCTCACCCCCACTCTGCATCCTTCGATCCCAGACGCCGAGATGGTCCATTCCTTGATGGACATAATGACAATCATTGGGATCCGTTTTACTCCTATTATAGGAGTATTGGCCTAGTTAAGCCCCAAATTAGTGAGCAGAACTCAGGAGCGGGATTTGCTTTGCCCAATATCCCACATACCAAAGAAATACCCAACCCACCCTCCCTGAAAACTTATAATGGTTGGACAAACACTCCTGGGTACTATAAGCCTGAGCCTGACTTCTCTTATGATAGAAATGACCTCTCCTCTTTGAAGATGGAAATACAGAAAATGCAAAATGAAATGAGTGAATTGTTAGGAGAATCTTTGAGAGCAGGCCAACAAGAAAGAGATGAAATTAGCCACCCAATCTGCCCCATTGACGATGACGTACACCCCTCTACAATAGATGCATCTCCCGTGGGAAAGCTACACTTTAAGTTGAAGGGAAATTCTGGGGAGAATAGCTACTTTTCGAGGATTGATTTTGAAACCTCCCCATTAGATGACACTTCCTTGAGAGATCTACACTTTAGGTGGGAGAAAAAAACACATGAAAGTAGCTATGCATTGGATGAAGAATGGTGGCAACCCGAGGAAGATGATGATAAGGTTGAGTATCCACCTGATTTATATTGGAGTCAAAACAAGGGAATGATGGTACCATTGGAAGACCTCGTCCCAGATGATAGTATTTTCGTGACATTTGATGAAGTGGGTCAAAGTCAAGTTGTTAATCCTACCCTCCCTTCTGATCACGATATGGAACTCAAACCCACCCTTAGGGAACCTAACCCTAAAGAAATTGACCTATCTGAGGAGTCTGATGTAACCAATGTAAATAATTTACCTCAGATAGAGCACCCTAGGGGATCTGCTGAGATATTAAATAATTCTAGACCTCGGGTACATGATGAATTGTGTGATGAGGAGGAAGATGAATTATATGAGGAACCTACATTCAAGATTTGGAGTGACACTAAGGGTGATTATGTATTATTTGAAGAGTTAGCTCCTGAGGATGTCACAAATTTGACCAAATTAGGTTTCCTTGGCACACCCATTGATGATATTTCTCCTCATGATAAAATGATGGAAAATTTGGAAGCAATTTCTAAGATTTATGTGGATTCACATATAGACTCCGGGGAAGATTTGAGTAAAGAACAAAAACCTGGGGATGACATTGATAGGATAATCCCTAGATCTGTTGCTTCCAACCTGCCTTCATTCACTTCGAAGTCACCCTCTGATTCGCTTATATATGAAAGCGAAATTGTGACTTCTGATGAAGAGCAGGAAGATCCACGTGATGGTGCAAGGAATGCTAGGGATGAAATTGAGGATTTAGAAAGAGTGTTTGGGATGGACACCAAGCTGATTAAACCCAACCTAGATCTTATGGCCATCCCACAACCTCGTAACTTGGACACCCTAGATGATCCTTGCCTTAGAGAATTGCTCATTTTTGTTCTGACTAGGGGGCTTAACAGACCAATATTTTCTGTAATGGAGTATCGGGTATGGATTGATGATTTCTTTAGTCAGTCCATTACCCTGGGGGTCTATCTCTATACCATTCCTTCCCCATTCTTTTTGGAGGATCCTTGTCATCCTACCCCTACCCCTTTGGAGGTTATTTTAACTGTTTATCCTTTAGAACCTCTTCTGGTGACCTGGGAAGATTTCATTCCCATTTTAGTTGGGCGAGCATTTGCTATCGGGATTCATCATCAGCTCGCCAACATCCTAGGTTACCTATTTTCTAGGCCAACTTTGCTTTGCTCATTTTTAGGGCCTATTTCTGCAATTCTTGAACCTGATTTGCAGGTTCTTCGACTATTCAGCCCAGCTTTGACCCAGGTAATATCCTTCTATGCAATGAGGACATTGCAGATTTTAGGCATGGGGGGGTGTATTTGGGGATATACATAGCATAATTGCATACATTTGTACATATAAAAAAAAAAAGTTTTGAGCTTAACTGGCTAAGTCCTACATTCTTAAGCAAATCAGAACTCTAGCGTAGACTAAATTAATTCTAGGGTCAAACTTTAGAAGCTAAATAAGCTACTAGCTTTAGACCTTTAGGGTCCTTTGTGGACTTAAAAACTTAAGTAGGAGTTAAGTTGCGGACCATTCTTCAAGAGGTTGAGGAAGGGAAGCTAGGGTTTGAGTTAAAAGGTGGGGCAGTACCTAGAGTCTTATTCTACCTTTTGGTTTACGGGTCCTGGTAACCCAAGCATCCAAATTTTTCACACTTGGTCTAGTAATTAACTTAATTTCTGAAAAGAGATTTGGTTCTCTTAGTTTTGACTTAAGAGAGGCTTGAAAACACATTTTGATTGGAAGAGTTCCCGCCGCAGGAGAGGTCGAGTATATACTCACCTTGAGGATGCGATGGTAACATATTACCTCCTCGGCGCTTGTCTCTTAGGATATCCATCCTACTGGGGGCATGTAAGCGCATTGCGCAGTTCAGGTACCATGGGCGGCCCTATCTCGAAGTGCCGATTGCCATAGGCCTGAATTCGCTTAAGAAATCCATGGGCGATACTATCTCGAAGTGTCGATTGCCAGGAGTTCTTGGGGTCGTTATGGGCGGTGCTATCTCGAAGCATCGAAAGCCAGGCACCCTTCGAGGTATGGTAATGGGGACAATGAATCCGACACAGACCGTGTTGATAGCTGATCTGAGGTTAGACTTAGAAGAATCAAACAAAAAAAAAAGTATATATATTAAAAAAAAAAAAAATTCCTTTAACTCAAATAACTCGGACCAATGCAAAAGCATGGATGCTTTAATCTCAGGGATAAATAAACTTTAGGGTAGAGTCAGAAATCAAGGAAACTTGTGCTTGCAACTCGTCTTTAGCCGACCTAGTCTGTAACTTAGCAACTACTTAGGAACCTTGGGTTTAGAACCTGAACTTAATATGCTTCTGAAGGAAGACTAAGTGAGTTGACTAGTCTACTTAGAGTGCTAGGTTTCGCTTAATTTTGCTAGGGACTAGCAAAAACTACGCATGGGGGTATTTGATTAGCCCATAGTTGTGGGCTATTTAAGTATTTAAGTGCCTATACATTAGATTAATTCTAACATTTATTTAGTATAAATTAGGATGTAAATAGATTAATTGATAGTTTTAATCCAATTACATAATCCATACATTGCATTCATATCTTAAGTGCATTTAGAATTAGCTTAGAATAACATTCATCTAATTAGATAATCAATTAGGTACATTATTTTTATTAACATAGAAGTTGAGGGTCTGTATATAAATAACCCTAATATTTTAACAATATTTTCTTTATTCTTCTTCTTTCGGAACGGCTATCTGCCGCTCCAACGCCCGGCTGCTGCAGTAATGAAGCATTCAATGGGGAGCGGATGTGGTGGATCTGGTCGGCGGCTGATTTCAAACTTGTTCAGGCCACTACAAAAGGAGCAGGGAGGCAGCCGAGCTGAGGAGGCCTCCGCCACCGACCCACCACTGTGCAGAGAGAACCTCTCTCTTCCACTCCACACTGCCGGCCTCTACCGTGGTGGCGAGTCTCCACCACCGTGGGCGTGTGGTGTGACAGGCCACACCGCCATCCGGAGCTCGCCCGCATCACCGTGAGCACCCTAGCGTGCATCTTCCTCGCCGTCGTTGCAGACCATCACCACCGAGCTACTGATCAGCCACCCTCTCAGTAACTTAAGACGTCTGGGAAATTTCCCAGACGTCTGAAGTTACCCGCTCACCTCCACTTCCTCAGCCTGCACTCTCCAACCGGCCACCAGACCGCCTGCACCCTCCACCGCTCACCGGCTGCAGACCTGCGCACGCCTGCAGATCAGCCCGCGCTCTCCTCCAACGCCTCCAGACCAGCCTGCAGCATCCTCCAACAGCCGCCTACAGCTTCCACCGCACACGCCAACCGCCTGCAAACCACCGCGCAAGCGCCCTCCTACAGACCACCGCCCACGCACAACCGCGCGCCCTCCGCAGACCCTCCGCACGCCCACGCACAACCGCCTGCAGACCGCCCAACCGACCACCGCGCACGCCAGCCGCACACGCCAGCCGCAGCAGTGCCCACGGCAGCGGCAGCAGCCACCCCCGCAGCAGCAGCAGGCGGCGGACTTCACGCCAACAGGCTGCGCAAGCTGCCGGTTGCAGCACCTCCGCCGGAGCTCGTCCGGCCACCTCCGACCGCCGCGCGACTCACCGCCACCACCGATTCGAAGCCCTTGATCCAAGGGACCTCCTCCGAGCTTCCGCGCCCGGCCATCGGCTCCTCGTCGCGCAAGACAACGGGGAAAAATTCCCCTGTTTTGCTACAGTAAAACATTAATTAAAATTTACATTTTCTGCCATTGCCACATTTTAATCATATTCTATTGACTCTGCATTGCGGAAAATATCCTGTAGTTTCTCATAATTGCCATTTCAGCATTGTTTCTTGCTTAAACCTTAATCTAAAGGCAATCTTGGCTTGGTTCTTGTCCAAATTGACTACGAACAAACATTTTTAAGTGGCGCGAATTTTAATACGTTATTGCCTCCCTGTGGATATGACCCGCTCCTCTGCGAGTAGTTATTTCTTGTTAAAAATTGATTAGTCGATTTTTCCACCACATTAAACTACAAACGACTTAAAAGCGAAAGATCGACCGGTCAGACCTCCTCCACGTTCGCTTCCCCGCGCCATCGCCCGCTCGTCGTCTTCGCGCTGGCCTGCAGAATCCTCACGCGAAGGCGCGCCTACACCCGCGACGTCCAAACGTCCATCGCCATCTCCAGACGACGCGATGTTCGGACGTCCGCCGCCTCCAGCAGACATGTTAACTCGCTCCATCGCCCGCTCTCTCTCCAACTCTCGCTAGCTCTTTCTCTGGCGCGAGTACTCCCACCCGCTCTCTCTCTCTCTCCCGCTCTCTCCCTCTCTCTCTCTCTTTTTCACTCACTCTCAGTACACTACACCAACGCACACACACATCTTCACCGACACTTCCACACACCCACACACACATAAACACTAGTATAAACATATATATATCTATACGTATACATATATATAGTAACATATATATATATATTATATATATGTATGTATACATAACTATATAGGTATACTATGTATATAAGTATATATATATATATATACTTACACATACTTATATAGATATATATATACATCTATATAGTATTATATATATATATATAGATATATATATATATATATACATATATTTATATACATATATACATATATAGCTATATACATACATATATACATATATACATATACACCTATATATATATACACATATATATATCTATATATATCCATACATATATACCTATACATTTATATATATATATAGATATATTTACTTATATACATACACATATATATATTTTCACGTTATTTGCCATACGCAGTATTGCGGGAATATCTGCACCAGTTGCTGATATTCCCCAATACACGCGTACAAAAAGCGTGGACCCATTCATCATCCATCCTCCATCCACACTCCACGCAGCACCTAGTCGTGCTGGTTGTGTCTCTCTAGACGTCGATTGACTCGACATAGTGCTACACTCCATCGTCACCGCCACCCCCACCCCTTTATATATATAATACATATATACATATATATCTATAGATACTATATTTACTTTCTGTCTGTTAGCTTCCTTCTTAGTAAAAAGAAAAAAGATATATAAATGAGAAACGATAATCTTTGATTTGCAAGTACCCCGTCTTGCGAGTAGCAAGACTTGTTTTGGAACTCTGTTTTGGCTAAAAGCTAAGGACACAATTTTGAGGGTGTGCCTCAAGGACAAGGATTACCAGAAAAAAATCTAAATAAGGAAAAACACCAAAAACATAATAAACGAATGGAAGAGACACGTTTTAAGGAAAACGTAGAAACTCGACTTGAACCCACTTCCTTGAGTTCGACCCTGGGCCTAAAAGTGACAAGATAAAATCAATTAGGCCAGGTTAAAGATTTTGTAAAGAGATGGTTAGGTTGGAATTAGGTTAACCACTATAGACATTTCAACGATAAAAACATCATTTTAACAACCTATCTGGGCCGACCCAACATCTTTTCTGGCGCCGTTGCCGGGGATGTGCGCCTTCAAGTAAGTTTTTATTAAATTCCTTTCAATTTTTCTCTTCTCTCTTCACGAGTATTGTTGTTTTTGGTGTGCAGGTGAACCTGGTGGAAGGAGAAGGAAAGCAGACGAAGCCGAAGACGTGAGCAGGTCTAAGGCGAGAACGAGAGCATGAAGACGCCGACACCACATTGGAGTTTCGCACACGTTGCCGAATAAGTAGGTTCTCTTTTTCTTAGCAAACTAGGGTTAACTTGCCACCTCAATAAAAAAAAAAACCTAAAAAAAACTTCTTGGGATCTCTTGAGGGAAGTGGATTAAAATTCACTTGTTTGATTGGTTGTCTTCACTCCCACTGCCCCGGGATTTCCCGCCACACATCGCATAGTGAAAATCTGAGAATCTTGATTATTGGATTTTTCACCGTGGGAAGTATTCTTTGAGGCAAAGAAAAAGATTGCTTGCATCCCTCTTTTGCCTCGCTTATCTTTATTCAGGATCACATTTTTGGTAGGGAGACTTGGAATTGAGTTAATTCCAACCCCATCACGACTTTTCAACTTGCCTGAGATTCGATCATGAATACTTCAACACCAACAACTTTATTTTCTTTATCTGTTGGTTGAGCCTTGTGTGGACATTTTTCTTGGTGATTGGGAGCACTTGAATTGAAGTGTTTTGGCTCCCTTTCACATTGATATAAAACTGATTCGTGCATCCACACTTATAAATCTCCATTTAGGGTAGCCCATTGCATTTTAGCATGCATTAACTAACTGATAATTGAAGAAGGGTTTCTTGGGTTTTAGAAGGAAAACCTGTATTTTTGCAAAAACCCGAAGATTGGTTGAATTGGTAATTCAGCAAAACCGTAAAATCCATACTACTTAAGGCTGAACTCTAAAAAAATCATTCACTAATAAAAACTTCAATTCGGGGACATTTCCCCGTTGCATGCTTGTTTTTACACACTCTGAAAATCAATCACTTGGGCATTACCCGTAAACAATGCCCTTCACATTCCAAAAGCACTTGACCCTAAGCCTCTAATTAAAACTGGTAGTAACTTGACCCTTTTTAAGGATTGGAGGTCTAACTACCTGCGTGTAGTGGCTACGTGCTGGTGAGAGTTCCCACGTGCTATCAGGTGTCTAAGACTGGGGAAAACAGCCTTTCAATCTGGCCCGGTGGTTCTGCGGTGCTCGCATTCGGTTCTGTAGTTCGTGATAGTAGGTAACTTAGATCTTTAGGTCTAAGGGCACACTGTAGAGGTTAAGAACTTGACTGTATTGATTTGTAATCAAGTATACCTTTGCGGCGTCATTTCTCTCATCCCTTTTCCCTTCTCATCTCCCCAACTCTTCCTACGGTAGTGCATGTTTGGGAGGAGGCCACAAAACCCTGAATTGTTTGAATTGACTGATAAATATAGAAAAGAAGCCGAATCGTCCTCCTCCTCCACAAACATGGCTGCACGCCCACCCCTAAATCCCGAGGGAGGAAACCGCCCTCAGAATCCACCAGGTGGTGGAGCCGTAGATCCCATAACCCGCCTCCAAGCCCAAATGGAATGTATAATGAGCAAATCGAAGCCATTCGGGAAACATTGGAGGAAATGCAGAACCCTCCTGAACGGGAGGAGCCTAGGTCTCTTAGCTCTTATCAGAATCCTGCTGCTACAGAGACCATAGGACAAATTCGGGTTCCCATGGGCGGGGATGACTTTGAATTAAAACCAAACATAATTGGCCTAATCAATTTTCACTTTCATGGTCTTGCAAGTGAAGACCCATTTCTCCACTTGGAAGACCTAACCTGACTTGCTGAAACCGTTAAACCAAGAAATGTCGGGTTATCTATAGCCCTCATGAAGATGTTCCCGTTTTCATTGCGGGATAAAGCGTCGCAATGGTTACGCACCCTTGGGAGAACCATCCACTCTTGGGAAGAGATGCGAACAGCATTTCTCAAGAAGTTCTTCCCAATTGGGCGGACCAATGCGCTTCGCCGTGCTATCACTTCATTTACGCAACAAAACGACGAACAATTTCATGAGGCATGGGAGAGGTATAACGACCTCCTCAGGAAGTGTCCGCACCACGGTCTGCCTAAGTGGCATATAGCCTAAATTTTCTACTATGGGCTAAATGAGACTTTGAAGCAGATTGCAGATGCTTCTTGCGGAGGGAACTTTATGAATAAAGACGAGAATGGAGCATTCGAACTATTTGAAAATATGAGTGAAAAATCGATGAACAATGCTTCCATTGTCGCCTTTAATCGTACCAGCCATCCCCGAAATGTCTACGAAGTTGACACGGGACCCTCCCATTCATCCACTGATCTAAGCCTTATTGCACAAAAACTGGATGAAGTCTCCGTCGTGCACAAGAAGCTGGACGAGCTTCTGGCCAACCCCGCCCGATCTATGGCAAACACCACCTCTTCACCACTTCGTCACAATCCAAGTTCTTCTAATACCAGGCTTATCCCGAGAAACCCCGTTAGACCTTCCTTACCGAGTGTCGCGCCAAGCGACTTGTTAAGTCATGTGGAACTGGCTTCTGTGAGCCAGTATTTCGACACAGAGGACCAAGCCTCCATGTGCTCAGACACATATCTACATGCGGATGCGTCTTCTAGCATAGAAGATGCTTGCGCCCTGGGGAGCAACCCGTTCTCTGCCACTTATAACCCAGGGTGGCATAATCATTCGAACTTCGCATGGTCCAACAACCCGCAGCGCCAAAACCCTGCGGGTGGACCAATGCGACCGTCCACACCCGTCATCCCAAGGGTCCAATTTAATCCTATGCAAAATCCGCCATCAGGCCCTTGCGTACCACAAACTGAACATGCATCAAGCCCTCTTGACAAATTGATGCGAATGATGATGGAAATGTCAAAGTGCCATGAAGAGAACATGACCTCTCTTCAGCACCAATTGGCGCAGCAGAACGTCGAGATCAGTCAACTACGCATGGCGACTCGATCTCAGGGCACTCTTCCCGCCCAACCTGTTCCAAACCCACGAAATTTCGTACCCCGTGGTTCTCAACCACAGGTACGACCTTCTCAGGGACAGGTTAATTAAGTTCTGCAAGCTTCGAGCATTCCACCAGGATTTCAGGCTAATCTCGCTGTAGCACCACACTCTTATGTCCCCATTGCAAACCCTCCTCAGCCGTATGATCCCACTGGATCTGCATCATCCAATGCTGTCACTACGAGGAGCGATAAGCAGACCATCGATCCACCTTGACCTGATCCTGGCCCGTCTTCTTCTTCGCCCTCTCATTCGGGATGCATATCGCATTCGCTAGAGGACAATGCACCAAAACTTGTGCCAAAATCAGTCCCATTCCCTGAGGCTCTACTAAGGGAGCCAAAAGGCAAAAAGAAAAATACGCAGGCCTTTGACAACCTGTGTAATTTGTTCAGGAATGTAGAAATCAAGGTACCCCTGCTCGAGGCAATCGACCACATACCTACTATCGCTCGATTTTTCAAAGACTACACAACACCCAGGCGACAGTCAAAGAAGACTAAGAATCCGGTGGTTCTCTCGCCTCATGCAAGTTGTGCTATACTGTCAAACTTACCATCGAAGCAGAAAGATCCGAGCACACCACTAATTTCCTGTAGCATCCAAGGCTGCAGTTTTAACCATGCCCTGCTTGATCTAGGATCTTCCATCAATCTCATACCAACCATCATGCTCGAAAAATTTTCCTTGGGAAATCTAAAACCCACCCCTGTCACGTTACAGTTAGCAGATCGTTCTGTCAAAATCCCGAAGGGTGTGGTGGAAGACGTGGTGGTTAGGGTCAACAGTCTTTGTTTTCCTGTTGACTTTCTTGTTTTAGAAATGGAAGTTCCTAGTTCACTTTCTGATTGTCCGATCATCCTCGATCGACCTTTCTTGGCCACAGCCCGCGCCGATATCGACTACGAGTCAGGCTGTATTGAGATTGCCATTGGATCTGAGAAGCTCAAGCTTAACATATCCGACGAGTCAATATTGAGCTTCAGCCTTTAGAATTTGTTGAGAAGCTCCAGATCAATGATTTGATGAACACTGATTGTTTTGAGGTTGTTTATTTAAGGTTTAAGTGTCTGGAGGTTGAGACAGGTCTTCTTCTTCTCCAACTCCGATGGAGTTGGAAAAGCTTGACATAAGATCAAAAGTAACAGTTAAGGAGTCTAGATGCTTCAGTGCAGTGCACTGAAGCTATTCATGTCCTTAGAACATTGTAATAACTTCCCAAACCTTCTGCCAAGCAAAGCATTCTTAGAGTCCAGGCGATGAGCCTGGAACCCTAGTTTTCAAGGCCAAAACACCTATTTTAAGGTCTGAGCATATTCCTGGGATTGAGAAGGTATTGTTTGAGGCTTCAATTTCTTGAGAAAAGGCTGAGAACAAAAGTCAAATCTTGAGGCCTTATAGTCAAACCTGAGCTTGATACCTTGATTCTGAGCTCAACTTGATGATTAGATGAGTTTGAATTATCTCTGAGATGTTTTTGAATGATTCTTAAGTGATTTGGATGAGCTCTGTGGGGTAATTCAGTTGGAATTCAATTACTGCCAGTTTGGGTTGTTTTTGAATCCAAAGTGACGACAAAAGATTTTGGATGAAATTTGAAGTTGAATCCTACCCAGATCAGTTAGTTTTAATACTTAGAACTTGTTGAAATAGATAAGAAATGTCCTTAAGTGCCTGTTGCACATATCAGTGTTGGAAATGTCTTTCTCTAAGGCTTTCAGAAAAGTGTAGAGTTGCTATGCATCACCTGAAGCCTTTGAGAGCTTAAAACACACACAAGCAGCTGCGAAAATACTTGTAGGATCTATTCAGACCCTTAGATAAGCTAAAGGTCCATTCTACAAACACTGTAACCTTAATTTCATATCTAGGCAGTATATAACACATAGGAACCCCCTAATTTCACCATTCAAATTGAAGAGGAAAATATCCTCTAAACTAAAATTGACCTTGTAATCCTGTAGAGAAATCTTAGAGCTTTCCATCAAGCTTTATTTTGCTTAATTTGGAGCTCTGAGTAGGGACAAATTATCATTTGAAGTTGGGTCTAGAGGGGGAATACTTAGTCCCACATCGGAAGATTCAGAGCGCGCGCATGGGTATAAAAGCAATTTGTCATACAGCCGATTCAGTCATCAAGTGCTCGACGTGAAATCTGATCTGAACCTCTGATCATATAGCGTGTGTGTATGCGGCCGTGTGCACCTATGGGTGTGTGCCCAAGTAGGCATGTGTGTGCGATAGCTCTGGGAGGGCGAGGCCTAGGAGGCGGTTGAGCCGGTTCAACTCGAGAGAGGGCTGATTTGGCTCAAGAAAGAAAAAATTGAAAATGAACCTTAATGAAATTAGGCGAGGACCGAGTAGGGTCTGGTCTTACCCTGATCTCAGGGTTCTATGTATCCTCGAAAGGACCTCACTGCAAACCAAAAACTAATTTTTCTTTGGGAAGGGAATAACCTGGTTCAGCTGAGGAGGCAAAGTGTCAAAGGAAGCTAAGGGTTGAAGGATGCAGATGCTAGAGAAGTTAAGGAAAGGAAAAAGAAAGGTGAAGGGAGAAGGGAGAATAGCTGGCAGGCGCTAACGAAATATTGAAGAAGAAGAATAAGGGAGAAGAAGGCAAGAGAAGAAGAGAAAGAAAGAGCTCGAGAGAAAAGAAGAAGAAAGAGAGAAATAAATGTAAATAGAATAAAAGGAAATAGATAAGTGAAGAAGAAGGAAAGAAGAAATAAAGGTAAGAAAGGCTAAAGACGAAAATAAAGAATTTCTTTTGTATATTTTTAATTTCTCTTGCTTTTAATTGTAATAAGGCATATGTTTTGAATGTATAAACTGTTATTTGCCTTTAATCAGTTGAAATAAATGTTGTAAATAAAATTTCATATGGGATTTTGCATGTTACTTCAAATTAAATTAATTTATGCAAAATTCATGGTTTATAACTAATTTAACTATACCTCCTATACTTATAAAGAAAAATAAAAGTTAATTAGTGAATTTAGAATGAATTATACCTCTCAGCAAACGACCTGGACTCAACCAGTTAAAAAATTCTAAAATGTTAGGTTAATTCGACCCTATACTACTAAACCGACACAATTTCGAGTTAACTTAAGTGACTTTTCTCTACTCTTAATTAAGCTCAATTAACTTAATTAACTGAGTTGATGTAAGAACACCATCATTTTAATGGTGTCGTTGCCGGGGAGGTAACATTTTGCTTCATTTTAATTCATCAAAATATTCCCTGGCATTACTTCGTCTAACCGTCATTTTAATGGCGCCA
Source organism: Thalassia testudinum (assembly GCA_037157565.1). NCBI lineage: Eukaryota > Viridiplantae > Streptophyta > Magnoliopsida > Alismatales > Hydrocharitaceae > Thalassia > Thalassia testudinum. Next base: position 26,720,294 of record JAZHRO010000063.1, on the reverse strand, counting down.
TTGCTGAGGAGGTAATCCTTTAATTCTCTCAAATTTAGTTTGTTTAATTATCTAATTAGGAGGTATTTGTAATTATCTTTCTATTTTTAACATTTTTGTTCTAACTAGTGTTTTGTTTTGTTTTTATTTTATTTTCTATCTTCTTTTCAGGTTTACCTTCACATGTGATCTCAGGAGAAGGCGGGAATTTTTTTTTGTTTCTTCTTTTGTTAGTAATTCTAGTCTTAGTCTTTGTTTTGTTGCATTAAAAAAAATTAAAAATACAAAAATACATCTTATATAACTAACAACAGCATATAATAAGCAAACTCTTAGGAGTGCATTATCTGCTAGTATTATTTTCGCAAATTTGACTCGGGAAAATTCTTTACTGTTTTTCTCTCATCAACTGGAAAACATGAGAAAAATCGCGTAGATCCCTGTCCGTTGCGATTTAAAAAGACCACATATTTTTGTTTGAAAATACCTAAAAAGAGGCCATTGTATTTCATTTGACATATTTTTTTTTTTAAAAATTATTAACTAAAAAGAGGAAATTAAAAATTGTAACTTAAATCTGATTGCAGAATGCATACGGGTTTTTCTATCGCTATTGTCTGTTGCATGCTATCGCACACACAGTGCGATCACTAGAGTCACATGAGTCTATTTTTCTATCTCTCCTCTTTGCACCTTTTAGGCCTTTGGTCGAAGATCAACAAGTTTGTCTCACTACTAGAGCCTCGGGGAGCCAGTAGTGAGCGGTCTCGATCCTAGACCTTTGAGCCTTAAGGATACGCACCTGCATAGACACAGATTAGGATGTGTATTTTGATGCTGTTATTCTATTTGTTTGCGTCAAATTACTTTTGCGTATCTTAGGAATCTCTTCTTTCCTTTGAAAGAAGAGCAAAACCCACATCTTTACGTTGTTTTGTGGGTTTTTATGCCACTATTTTTTCTGGTGGTGTGCGTGTGCCTTTGCACATTTTTTCCATTTTATGGACCGGAGGCAATCCTTGCATCCGGCTTTTGCGTCGTCTTTGACAGGTTATCCTAGACCAGTTGCAGATAATCAACCAATGGTTTTCCCGTCTGATCCATCTACTTCGATGGATCAAATGCAAAATCAAAATCCCGAGATCCCTTCTTCTGGTTAGGGTGAGTTGTCACCTTTTGATGTTCATGAGGTGCTCCTAAACCATAATCTTAGGATGCTTGAGCAAACTAGACAGATTAATCTTTTAACAACAACCTTAAATAATTTGCAAACTCTTCAAACCCGTCCTCCACCTCGACCTGAGGCGGGTTTTGGCATCCCTGATTTACCGATCAATAGTCCAAGGCCTCTACTTAGAGATTACTACAACCCATCTAATGCACAAGTAGAGCCTAATGTTAGGATACCTATTGGGGAAAATGATCCTGAATTAAAGTCGAATATCATTGGTCTAATCCCTCATTTTCACGAATTTGCATCCGAGGATCCATTTTAACATATAAAAGATCTAAAGAATTTATCCCAAACTCTTAGACCTCGAAATCAAAATAGGGAAATCCTACTTATGAAATGTTCTCTTTTAGCCTTAAAGACAAAGCTGCTTATTGGTATAGAACTATTGCAAGACCAATCTCAACTTGGGCTAAACTTGAATCTGCTTTTCTAAAGAAATTCTTTCCTATTGGTCGAACTAATGCTTTAAGGCAAGCTATTACTACTTTCAATCAAAATCAAGGAGAACCAATTCATGAAGCGTGGGAACATTTTCATGAATTGCAAAGGAAATGCCCACATCATGACATCCCTCGTTGGCAACTCATGCATATCTTCTACTATGGTTTACAAGGGGGCTTCTACTATGGTTTACAAGAGGGCATTCGCAATCTAGTCGATGCCACTTGTGGAGGGAACTTCCTAAATCGTGACGTAGAATTAGCCTCAGAATTGTTTGATGCGATGGCGGAAAACTCGATCAACAACGCATCAATGTCGCAATTTACGCGGGGCGCAAACATGAATCATCAAAATCCACACAAGGGCATTCACGAGATCTGTAACCTGTCCAGTTCAAAGGATTTAGAGATAATTGCAGAAAAATTGGACAAAGTCGATATTGTAGCAAAGCATCTCGATGAGGTTAGAAATATGATGAAGACTCTTACGCCTCTACTTGCTACGAATCTCGTGCATCTACCTGTTTCGCAAATTCCTGCGGGGAGGGAATTTGTGAATAATCTGGATTCTAGAGATCCATCTTCCTTGGGTTTTCTATCTACTCCACCAACCCAAGGAGGGACCTTTGTCCCACAATCTTACCCACCCTTATCTTTTGCAGAAAACATGCCTTATCCTCTTGATTTGAATGCCATTCAGGGATACACACCAAGATCAAACCCATATTCAAATTCCTATAATCCTGGATGGTGTAATCACCCTAATTTCTTTTGGTTTGACCATACACAAAGACCATCATATCCGACTCCGACCAGACAAAACCTGCCCACATTATCGTTTCAGCAACACAATGCGAGGCCATTTTATGTGGGTTCGCAAAACCCCATAGGCCCAAATAGAGATTCACAGCTAAATCAGATATTGAGAGCTGTGACTAAGAGCCAGTGACAAAATGATGAGGCTCTTGCTGAAGTCCAACGACAATGTTCGACAGAATTGGTTGATCTTAGGGGTCAAATCACGTAGTTAGCTGAATCAATCTCGTCAACTAGGGTCCCTTCCATCCCAGCCAATTCCAAACCCTAGGAATATCCAGCAAAGACAACACCTGGGAGTTCAAAATCCGAATCAAGAACATGTCCATCTTCTTAATCAATTACCCTTGTATCCAAATCTAAATCCAAATCTAAATCGAAATTTGAATCCACCTATTTCTAATCTTGATTTTGAATATCCAAATCAATAGCAATCAATTTTGAATCAACTAGTAATCAATAATTCATCTTTCCAAAGTACACAAGCATCTTCTTCATCAACTGCTTCTTCTTCTCATGCAGGTATTAACTCTATTACAACCCACCATGGAAGTTCCACTAGGGATCCAGTTTTTCCAAGGAACCTATCCCAAGACCCTAGTACATCTAGATCAACCCCTGCTTCTACACCTAAAAGAGGTGCAGAACCTGATCCTGCAATTCCCGCTAATTCGTAAGATCAGGGAAATACCTCAGTAGAATAGGAAATCCACGTCCTATTCCCAAAAACTTTGAAGAAGACTAGGAAGCAAAAAAAACCTATTACATTAGATGAAGATTTAATTAAGATTTTTGCATCGGTACACATTAATATCCCACTCTTAGATGCTATTAAACACATTCCAACTTACGCAAGATTTCTTAAGAAATTATGTACTCCTAAGCGTAAGCTGAATAAAGGAAGCACTGTTGTACTTTCAGAGCATGTGAGCTCTATTATTTCAAGTACGCTTTAAAAAAGAAAGACCCAGGATCTCCATTTATTTCCTATATAATTGGGGATCAGTGTTTTGATAGAGTTCTCCTAGACTTAGGAGCTTCCATTAACCTCATTCCTTTCTCTTTGGTAAAACACTTTAAAATAGAAAACCTTAAGTCTACCAATGTGACTTTACAATTAGCTGATAGATCTATTAAGTCACCTAAAGGAATGTTGGAGGATGTTATTGTGAGAGTTTGGGATTTTTACTTCCCTATAGATTTGTTATTCTTGATATGGAAGTACTCGAATACATTAGCCACACCCCAATTATCTTAGAGAGACCCTTTTTGGCTACTGCAAAAGCCAACATTGATTGTGAGTCAGGAAAGATAGAATTGAAATTTGGGGAGAAGACAATTACATTAGATATATTTAGAGCTTCTAGTGGATTTGATTGTGAATGGATTGAGGAAGTAAAATCTATAGCAGCTTTTGAGGATGACATTAGTTCTTTAGAACTAGAGAGCACACCTTTTGATATCCCATACCCTCAAAGCAACAAAATCATGTTATTGGAATCTCTACTCAATCCCGAATTCGAATATGAATCTGAATTATCTAATTCACTTTTCACAATTGAAAATTCCACCCCAAATCCTACTGTTGATTCTACTCCTATGCTTGAATTGAAACCATTGCTTGATAATCTTAAGTATGTATATCTTGAATCTGATCAAACATAGCCTATAATAATTAACTCTCATCTATCTGAATCACAAGAATCTAAATTGATCAAAGTTCTTCGAGATCACAAGAAGGCAATTGGGTGGACTTTACATGATCTCACCGGGATTAGCCCCAATTTTTGTACTCATCGCATCTATATTGAAGATGGGGCATGACCTTCAAGAGAAGCTCAAAGACGTCTAAACTCGAATTTAAAGGAGGTCGTTAAGAAAGAAATAATCAAGTGGCTTAATGCTGACATTATCTATCCCATATCTGATATCCCTTGGGTGAGTCCAATTCAAGTGGTACCCAAAAAGGCAGGATTCACCATAATCAAAACTAAATATGGAGAAACCATTCCCACACGAATTGTGAATTCGTGGCAGGTTTGCATTGATTATCATAAGTTGAATACTGTTACAAAGAAGGGCCATTTTCCTTTACCATTCATAGATCAGATCCTTGAGAGATTAGCTGGTAATAGGTTCTTCTACTTTCTAGATGGCTACTCTAGATATAATCAAGTTGCAATATATCCCGAAGATCAAGAAAAAATGACTTTCACCTACCCCATAAGAACCTTTGCTTTCTGAAGAATGCCATTTGGGCTTTGCAATGCACCCATGATTTTTCAGCGCTGCATGTTAGCCATTTTTACTGAAATGGTGGGTGAATATATGGAGGTTTTTATGAATGATTTTTCAGTCTTCGGGGAGACATTTGATATTTGCTTGGATAATTTGTCAAAGGTTCTAAAAAGATGCATTGAAGTAAACCTTGTCCTTAGTTGGGAGAAAAGCCATTTTATGATTCCAGAGGGCATAGTACTTGGTCACCTCGTATCTGAGTGAGGTACCCAAGTAGATCGAGCCAAGATCAATCAAATTGTAAATCTTCCAATCCTTGATTCGATCAAAGGAATTAGATCATTTCTCGAGCATGTGGGATTTTATAGAAGATTCATTCTTAATTTTTCAAAAATTGCCCGACCACTCACAAACCTCCTCACAAAGGATGCGACTTTTGAGATGAGTGAGGAGTGTATTATAGATTTTGAAACTTTGAGAGATAGAGTTACACAGGCTCCAATTTTGCAACCACCTAATTGGGATTTACCATTTGAAATCATGTGTGATGCATTAGATTACGCAATAGGAGCTGTTTTGGGATAGAAAATTGAGAAGAATCCAATGGTAATTTACTATGCTAGTAAAACATTGAATGAGACAAAGAAATTACATAGTTATAGAGAAAGAGTTACTGGAAATAGTATTTGGATTAGAAAAGTTCAAATCTTATATACTCGGATCTCAAATCATAGTGTACTCTGATCACTCAGCTATCCGACACCTTCTATCTAAGAAGGACATGAAACCTAGGTTGATCAGATGGATCTTGCTTTTGCAAGAATTTGACCTAAAAATTCGTGATAAGGCAGGTAGGCAAAATGTTGTTGCAGATCATCTTTACTATCTTCCTTATGATACAATCGAATCATCTCCACCAATCACTGAACATTTCCCTGATGAACATCTATTGACTATATCCACAGATCTTTCTTGGTATGCAGATATTGTTAATTATTTGATTACACATCAATTCCCGCCAGATTGGGATAGGAATCGCAAATCATGACTCAAAGCAGAAGCCAAATACTATTTTTGGGAAGATCCATATCTTTTTAGACTCTGTAATGATCAAATCATTACGCATTGTGTCACCTCTTCTGAGATTGATTCTATCCTATCTTTTTGTCATGACTAGGCCTGTGGTGGTCACTTTTCTGGTAGAAAGACTGCTGCAAAAGTTTTACAATGCGGGTTTTATTGGCCCACGTTATTTGCAGATTCTCAGACTTATTGTAAGGCATGTAATCGCTGCCAAACACTTGGTGGCATGTCAAGAAAAGACATGATGCCTTTGAACCTGATTATAGTCTGTGAAATCTTTGGTATTTGGGGCATAGACTTTATGGGTCCGTTTCTGTCCTCTTTTGGCTTCCATTATATTTTACTTATTGTAGATTATGTTTCTCATTGGATTGAAGCCATACCCACATGCAAAAATGACCATCGAGTTGTCATTCCTTTTATACAGTCATATTTTCGCTTGTTTTGGGGTACCTCATGCTATCATTTCTGACGATGGTTCCCATTTTATCAATGCCCAATTTAAGCATTTACTTAGGAAATATGGGGTTAAACATCGTATTTCTACACCTTATCATCCTCAGACTAATGGGCAAACCAAGGTCTCTAATCGGGAGATCAAAAAGATCCTTCAAATAACAATCTGACCCAATAGGAAGGATTGGTCTTCCCGCTTAGATGAGGCTTTGTGGGCTTAGAGGACTGCCCACAAAACACCAATAGGCATGTCACCATACAGACTTGTTTATGGGAAACCCTATCATCTTCCCGTAGAAATTGAACACAAGGCCTATTGGGAAATTAAAGCCTGTAATTTAGACCTCGCGAAGGCTGGTGAAAATCGTAGGTTACAACTTAGCGAACTTGAGGAATTACATCATGATTCCTATGATAGTTCAAAGCTGTATAAGGAGAAACTTTAAGCCTTCCACGACAAATTCATTTCCCACAAATCCTTTTCACCTCGATAGAAGGTGTTGTTATTTGATGCCCATTTGAAGCTCTTCCCTAGTAAACTTAGGTCTAAATGGCAAGGGCCATTTATTGTAGTTAGAGTCTTCGACAATAGAGCTATCGAAATCACTGAACCCAACAAGGATCAACCCTTCAAAGTCAATGGTGAACGTTTAAAACCTTTCTTGGAATCACATTCTTTGGGTCTTGTTAGAGAAAGCTACATACTCCACTAGGGTTTTTGTCTTACTATCCATCCACCATATCTGTATATAGTTGTTTCCTATTTTCTCTATATTTTTACTCTGATTTTTCACTTCATATTACACTGATTACCTTCATTTAGTTCGACTGACCACTCTGACCATTGGTCAGATTTGAAATCGTCATAACTTTTCACCCTTCTTACAATGAGGACATTGTAAAATCGTGGCATGGGGGGGTTTTGAAGTGAAATTTTTACGTTAAGTGTGTGTAAATAGATAAAAAATAAAAAAACACATAAAAATTAAATATCCATGAAATTTTAAAAAAATAGAAATTCCAAAAATGATAAAAATTTTAAAAAATAAAAAATATCATAAAAATTTGAAAAATTTTGAAGAAAAATTCATAAAAATTGGAAAACTTTATAAACATAAAAATAAAAATATATAAATACAAAAATTTGAAAAATGAAAATTCATAAAAATAATAAGAGGGGTATATTCATCTTTAATAAAGAAGAAAAAGAAAAAATATATATATATATATTTACTATAATTAAGAGCTTAATTTTCTTTTAGGTCAGAAATTAAAAATGTATATTGAATACATATAGAATATTTAAGAGCATTCAACTCTTATTTAAATTTTTACTTAAAACATTTTGTAAAAACACACTTTTATTTTTAGACAAGATTATATTTGAATTAGGAATCTTTACATCTTTTAAAGCTTTATTTTTCTATTCTTACGATGAATTAAGAAACTAAGTGTATTAAGATTTAAACTTAAGTTTTGGGGTTGAATGATAACTTTCTAAACAATTAGATGAAGTAATCCTTTTGCTTTTTGAAAATTTGATTTTATCATAAAATTAAGTAAAATGCCAGATATTCAGAGTTGGTTAAATAAAGAGTTAGTAGAATTTTAGCTTACAAGTCTTATAGGCTAAGATAAATAACTAGACTTGATAAATTTTATCTTGACGGATCCTATAGGAGGAAACTAAGAATTTAAAGAACCTGAGAGTGAAGGGCTTTGTTGTCCAAGCTCTGGTTTGAGAGCTAAGTAACCTAAACATCTAACTTCACACACAAAGAATTATCTTGTTGGCATCTGAGATCGCGAAAACATAGAGGTTAAGAGATCAGTTCTGAATCCTCTTTAGTCCAAGGATTTCCGCAGGGCGGTTCTTGAAAGGGTGAAGGATGTGCCACTCACCTAGAAAAAGGATTTGGAGAATTATGTTAGTAAGAAAAATGAGAAGGGGGGAAATTGAAAAAGAAAAAAAAGAAAAAAAAATAAAACACCTTGCAGTTAAGTGCCTAGTTACAAATGGATGCTTATGTAGATTTCCATAAATAAATAAAGCATCTCAATACAAATGGATGCTACCCTTCCTTCCATCAAATAAAAAGAACGCCTCACTTCATATGGGTGCTCTAACCTATAGAAAAAGTGAAAATAAATATGGAGATAAAAATTAGGAATAAGAGACCCAGTGGTCCACCGGGGAGATATACACAAAACGTGTTGACCTCAGGATAGAAAACTGGTGAGGAGAAAGCAACCAAACCTGAGTAAGTCCAAGCCAAAGGCTTGAATTGGAATAATTGGGATTGGAAATTGATGTCTTAAGATCTGGATTTTTGCAACTTTGGATGCCTTTAGGACAATTCTCTTCACTAAGCACAGATGCTTTAAAATCATAGCTATTGAACCTTGGTATTGAGCAATGAAGCCTAAGAAATCAGGTTTTAAGGATTTAAAGTTGAGACCTAAAGGAGAAGAATTGACAGAATCCTAGGTCTAGAAGTTATTCTTAGTGCTGTAGGTTAGTAGATTAGAGTTTTACTACTCTAAGTTTGATTAATAATGAGTATCTGGTTAATTTGCTTAAACTTATATTGATAAAAGTTAAATATCATAAACAAAGGATTAACTTAAGTCTATTGAGTTTTTGAGTTAAAATTTAATTCCCAATTCTTAAGTTTTGTTTCCTTAAAACACTTTGTATTCTAATTTGGGTTAAGAATAATTACAAAGGAATAAGAGATCTTTGAGAATTCTAGTTCTTAATAAAATTCTTGTTAACAACATTATTTTAAGTGTGTTTTGAAAATGTTATAAGTCTAAGTTAAAAAAAAAAATTCACAAGTGCTCTATATATTAGTTATTCATTTTAACTCTAAACTTTTTCTAACCTAAGCTTTCCTCTACATAATTATTATTTATATTAATTTAAACCCGAGTGCTTTAAATCATGATATTCTTAGTTAATTTTGCTAGGGACTAGCAAAACTTTGTCTTGGGGGTATGATGGGAGGATCATCATGATCTCTAATTACCCCTAATTAACTAGTCTTCCTAGTTAATTAGCTAAGGATATGAGTATAAATGGGTTAATTATAAAATAAGGGATATATAGTAAAGGACCTTAAAATAAGTTTAAAATGCTATTTTATCATTCAAATAATATTATTAGTAATTTAATTAATAATTAGACTCGAGATCTTGTTAATCATTCCTTTAATTAATAAGTTAAGTAACTTAAACATAATGTATACATAAGTATATAATAACTTAAGTAACTTTACCTAATCTAACAAATTAACCTAAAAAGGTAATAAAGGTAAATTCAAGGTGTAAACATAATAATTACATTATTTACTAACATATATAAAAAGTTGAAAAAGATCTAAGTTAAAATAAACCTTTAAAACCTAAGTTTCAATTTTGGTCCTTAAAATTCATTTCAATCGGGCCCCTAATTTTCATATAGGTCCTTAGGTTTCATCACACATAGGTCCCTATTTTCTTCTTCTTCCTTCAGCCGGTTGAACAGTTGATGATGGAGGGTGATTCCATCGCTCGATCACCGCCCTACCGGCATCATTCTTCCTTCTCCAAGCTCTTGGAGCTTGCGCTTACCATCCTATCTTCATCCATCAGTCTGGATGATCCAAATATCCTAATATTAGGTAGGAGTTATCCTCACCTACGTCAAAGACGACGCCAATGGTTAACCTCCTCTGGCTCCTCTCACGTCCAGATTTCACCACCCTCTTCGTCGCCGTCCACTATAAATACCCCCTTACTCCCTTGATTTCTCACAAGTTGGCTCCCTTTCCTTCTTCTAAAACAAAGTCAACCCAATAGGCTATTCGTCTGCAACTCCGGCGATCTTCCACACCATCCTCCAACTTCCTCCGTCCATCCTGATCAGCTGAGGAGCTTCATTGAGGTCAGCCGTGTCTTTGGACAAAGGCGACGACCAAGGAGATCCTCTGCTCCGTCCAAATTCACCCACCGGAGATCTTTCTCATTCCCTCTGATTCGTCCTCCGTTATGAGCCTTTGACGAAGTCCCTTTGACACCTTCGTCCAGGTAACAGTAGATAGGAGTAGATTAGGAGTAGGAGTAGGAGTAGTTTAGCTAGGTAGTTAGTTAGTTTAGTTTAATTTTAGATTTACATGTTCATCTTCTTCGACTCCGGTGAGCTCCTTGAGCTCGCCAGAGCCCTAATTTCATCTTTTTAAGTTGCTGATCACCTTCCTCGATCAATCATGATCACTTCTAATCCACTAAAACAGTAAAGTTATCATTGATTCGCCTAATTCATAACCACCTTCAACAGCTACTGTCGCTGTCCACGGCAGTAGTATCTGAGCTTAGATTCACACTCATGGATCCTCCATCATTTACTCATCATCTAAGGATCCTAATTATTATTTTAATTTGATTAACAACTATACATAACTTAAAAACCTAATTCTATTAAAGCTCCTGAGCTCGTTGTCGATGGCGGCTCAGGAGTAGTTAAAACTTTAAATTAATTAAGTATTTATGATCGCAATTATATTCTGACTTGTCTCAACCATTCAATTGAGTGAGAGATCAAGTCCCGTGCCTCAACCAACACAATTTTCATTCAAAATGAATTCACTGTCAAATCTTACATATAAAGAGATAATGAGGAATTAAATGAGTTCCTGAGGTTCCTTGAACCTCAGGATCCTTTTTAAATCAAAAATGGCACAAATCACTTCTCTATACATGATTTTGAATTTTTCTGGACTCATCGGAGCTCCGACGAGCTCCGACGAGTCAATATTGAGCTTCAGCCTTTAGAATTTGTTGAGAAGCTCCAGATCAATGATTTGATGAACACTGATTGTTTTGAGGTTATTTATTTGAGGTTTAAGTGTCTGGAGGTTGAGATAGGTCTTCTTCTTCTCCAACTCCGATGGAGTTGGAAAAGTTTGACAGAAGACCAAAAGTAACAGTTAAGGAGTCTAGAAGCTTCAGTGCAGTGCACTGAAGCTATTCATGTCCTTAGAACATTGTAATAACTTCCCAAACCTTCTGCCAAGCAAAGCATTCTTAGAGTCTAGGCGATGAGCTTGGAACCCTAGTTTTCAAGGCCAAAACACCTATTTTAGGGTCTGAGCATATTCCTGGGATCGAGAAGGTATTGTTTGAGGCTTCAATTTCTTGAGAAAAGGCTGAGAACAAAAGTCAAATCTTGAGGCCTTATAGTCAAACCTGAGCTTGATACCGTGATTCTGAGCTCAACTTGATGATTAGATGAGTTTGAATTATCTCTGAGACGTTTTTGAATGATTCTTAAGTGATTTGGATGAGCTCTGTGGGGTAATTCAGTTGGAATTCAATTACTGCCAGTTTGGGTTGTTTTTGAATCCAAAGTGACGACAGAAGATTTTGGATGAAATTTGAAGTTGAATCCTGCCTAGATCAGTTAGTTTTAATACTTAGAACTTGTTGAAATAGATAAGAAATGTCCTTAAGTGCCTGTTGCACATATCAGTGTTGGAAATGTCTTTCTCTAAGGCTTTCAGAAAAGTGTAGAGTTGCTATGCATCACCTGAAGCCTTTGAGAGCCTAAAACACACACAACCAGCTGCGGAAATACTTGTAGGATCTATTCAGACCCTTAGATAAGCTAGAAGTCCATTCTACAAACACTGTAACCTTAATTTCATTTCCAGGCAGTATACAACCCATAGGAACCCCCTAATTCACCTTTCAAATTAAAGAGGAAAATATCCTCTAAACCTAAAATTGACCTTGTAATCCTGTAGAGACATCTTAGAGCTTTCCATCAAGCTTTATTTCGCTTGATTTGGACCTCTAAATAGGGATAAATTATCATTTGAAGTTGGGTCTAAAGGGGGAATACTTAGTCCCACATCGAAAGATTTAGAGCGTGCGCATGGGTATAAAAGCAATTTGTCATACAACCGATTCAGTTGTCAAGTGCTCGACGCGAAATCTGATCTAAACCTCTGAGCATATAGCATGTGTGTGTGTGGGTGTGTGCACCTATGGGTGTGCGCCCAAGTGGGCGTGTGTGTGCGATAGCCCTGGGAGGGCGAGGCCTGGGAAGCGGTTGAGCCGATTCGGCTCGAGAGAGGGTCGATTTGTTTTAAGAAAGAAAAAATTGAAAATGAACCTTAATGAAATTAGGTGAGGACCAAGTAGGGTCAGGTCTCACCCTGATTTCAAGGTGCTGTGTATCCTCGAAAGGACCTTACCGCAAACCAAAAACTAATTTTTGGTTGAGAAGGGAATAATCCCAATTTGGCTGAGAAGGCAAAGTGTCAAAGGAAACTAAGGGTTGAAGGACACAGATACTGGAGAAAATAAGGAAAGGAAAAAGAAAGGTGAAGGGAGAAAGGAGAATAGCTGGTAGGAGCTAAGGAAATATTGAAGAAGAAGAATAAGGGAGAAGAAGGCAGGAGCAGAAGAGAAAGAAAAGAGAAGAAAGAAAGAGCTTGAGAGAAAAGAAAAAAGAAAGAAAGAGAAAAATAAATGTAAATAGAATAAAAGGAAATAGATAAGTGAAGAAGAAGGAAAGAAGAAATAAAGGTAAGAAAGGCTAAAGATGAAAATAAAGAATTTCTTTTGTATATTTTAATTTCTCTTGCTTTTAATTGTAATAAGGCATATGTTTTGAATGTATAAACTTTGATTTACCTTTAATCATTTGAAATAAATGTTGTAAATAAAATTTCATTTGGTATTTTGCATGTTACTTCAAATTAAATCAATTTATGCAAAATTCATGGTTTAAAATTAATTTAACTATACCTCCTATACTTATAAAGAAAATTAAAAGTTAATTAGTGAATTTAGAATGAATTATACCTCTCAGTGAACGACCTGGACTCAACCAGTTAAAAAATTCTAAAATGTTAGGTTAATTCGACCCTATACTACTAAACTGACACAATTTCAAGTTAACCTAAGTGACTTTACTCGTAATTAAGCTCAATTAACTTCCTTAAATTCTTAGGTACATCCTTGTCAAGGACATGAAAATCTATAGGAAAATAGAAATCCTTAACCCTAACATAACATCTTCAACAACGCCTGCGGATTTGTGACCGAACGGTCCGCTAACTGCAGTGTTACTGAAGTCGGCCTAAGTTCACCTAATTCAAACTTCTCGTAAAGAGAAGTCAGAATTAGGTTAATAGATGAACCTAGATCCAGAACTGCTCTATCAAAGGTTTAATCTCCGATGGCACAAGAAATCAAAGGAGCACTTGGATCTCTCTTTTTCTGAGGAAGGTGATGAAAGATAACAGAACTAGCCTGCTCAGAGAGTACCACCTTCCTCGGAATAGATTCCCTCGACTTACGCTTCTGTGTGCATAAATCCTTTAAAAATTTAGTGTAAGCCAGTATGTGTTTCATAGCATTGTGGAGTGGGATATTGATCTCGACATTCTTGAATATATTCAAGAGCTCCTCATTACTATCAACAGGCTTCTTCTTCCTAGGTTTAATCAAGGCCTCAGGAAAAGGAACATGAGTTAGATCTTTGGAATCATGTTCCTGAGCTTTGATTTCTTCTTCAAAGTTCTCCTCTCTCCTCAAGCTCTCTAGGATTTGGTAGATCAGAACAATGTGATTGTGGATCCTGAGTTTGTTTTCCAATCGTCAAGGCAACAAAATTAGAAGATGCATACGGGTTTGGGTCTTGGGGAGGGTTAGGAAAGATTGGGGGGGCTTCATTGACCAGAAACCTTTGATTTGAGGAAGAAGCAGAAGAGGAAGGACCCTGCTCAACCACCTGAGCATGTGAGTGCGAGTCCCTCTAATTCTCACACCCCTAGGCTTGATTGCCTAGATTCTGGATATTACTCAGGTTGGGTATGGGTTTAGATGGAAGAGATCCGGGTTGACAAGAATTAGCCATGAACCCGATTTGTAAGTTGTCCAGCGATGTTTTCATTTGCTGCATAAGCTGGAGCATAGATCCTTGCATTTCTACCATCTGTCGGTTCAAATCAGCCTGCCCTACAGGTTGACGGGCATTCCAAGCTGGCTGATTGTCCTGATTTGGGGGCAACTGAGTGTAAACATGACCCTGACCCATTGGTCTTTGCAAAGCATAGTTGCTGGGTCGAAATTGGGTCTGCTGCCCTGGGTTTTGTTAGAAGTTAAGGTGGTTCCTGATTAGTCCATATTTATGGGCTATTTAAGTATTTAAGTGCCTAGATATTAAGTTAATTCTAACATTTATTTAGCATAAATTAGGATGTAAATAGATTAATTTATAGTTCTGATTTAATTACGTAATTCATGCATTGCATCATATTTAAATGCATTTAGAATTAACTTAGAATTGCATTCATTTAATTAGTTAACCAATTAGATGCATTGCATGCATTATTTTAAGTTAACATAAAAGTTGAGGGTTTGCATATAAATAACAATAATATTTTATTATTATTTTATTCTTCTTCTATGAGCAACGGCTGTGTTTCTTCCTCCAGCTGCCGTAGTCAAGACCCCATTCATGGAGGAGCGGGTGTGTTGGATCTAGTCAGGGCAGCTGACTACAAGGGAGAGGAGGAGGCTGCCGAGCTCGAGGAGACACTGCCCCACTCCACCACCGTGGTCTCCAAGGCTGAGCTCCACCACACCGTGGGCCAGCGAGGTGATAGCTCGCTACGCCAAGCTAGTGGACTCGTGACAACACCGTGAGCGTGTGTCCCTGATGGCCACACTTCCATCACCGTGCCTCACCAGAATCAACATCACCACCTTCACCACCATCACCAGCAACCACCATCGCAGCCGCCGCAACTCCATGCCCTGCATCTTCATCTCCCCCATCAGTTAAGATGTCCGAAAAGCTTCCCAGACATCTGAAGCTTGGCCTCATATCTTCTTTCTTCTTCTTCCTCTGTTTCCCTTCACTTTAAAAACAAACCTAAAAACCTTGCCACTTCCACGCGCAGCTCTCAGCTACTACACCGCAGCCACCTTCAACCCTGTCAAGCTCGCCACCGCACTTCCATCCTCCAACGCATCGACATCCGCACGCACACGCACCAACTGCAGCACCGCCCAACTGTGCGCTGCACCTTTTGCAGCATGCATAGCGTGCAGCATCGCACACCCCTCTCCTCCCGTGCCTCAGCCACCACCCACACATCAAGCAAGTGCGCCTAAGCCATTGCCACGCACTCGCAGGCACGCGTGCCCACTTCCAGCCCAAGCGCACCTCTGTGCGTGCACCTGCACTTCGTCATGCCACTGCTTGCAGCGTGCAGCAGCAGATGCGCTCCGCCTGCACCTCACCCTGCACGGCCTGTTGCAGTACGCGTCCTCCAACAACGCCACACTCCGTACACATGTAGTCTAGCTCGTGCACCCCCTCACCAAGAGCCTTCCCGCGCTCCACACACGGCCAGCAGCCACCAGAACCCACCTCCACCGTAGCCCTGTCCAGCCACCTCGAGGCACCTTGCACTTCGCTGCGACCGCCATCACGGAGGCCTCGGTCTAAAGATCCTCCTCCGAGCTTCACACCCCCGACCATTTCCTCCTCCTCATGCATGGACAAGGGGAAGAATTTCCCCTATTTTGCTACAGTAAAGCCCTTATTAATATTTACATTTTGTGCCATTGTCAACTTTTATTATTATTTTATTAAGCTGCATTGCAAAATATATCCTTTAGTTGTGCAAAATTGCCATTTCAACATGTTCTCTTGATGTTTTCTTGATCTAAAGGCAGATCTAGCTCGATTTC
Source organism: Thalassia testudinum (assembly GCA_037157565.1). Lineage (NCBI taxonomy): Eukaryota > Viridiplantae > Streptophyta > Magnoliopsida > Alismatales > Hydrocharitaceae > Thalassia > Thalassia testudinum. The sequence goes on along the minus strand of JAZHRO010000063.1, from coordinate 26,704,298 downwards.
TCGATGAAACTAACCATGAACATATGTTTTTAACTGGCGCAAGTTTAAATATGTCATTGCCTCCCTGTGGATACGACCCTCTCCTAATTGAGTGGTTATATTAATTGTTGATTAGTCGATTTTTCCACCACATAGAACTACAAACGACGCATCATTTTATGTGACAAACAACTTTAAAAGCAAAGAATCGACTCGTTAGTTCCTCCAACTAGGATTATAAACATTGGAGTAAGGGTTGGACCTAACATTCTCCTGTATAGCATAGACATCCTCATAGGGTGAGGATAGAGAGAAAGAAAGGGAGGGATCAGAAAAACTAGGATCAAAGGTCCTAGTTTGGAATTCATGGGGTTCCGAATAAGGCTAGCTTACAGGTTGAGCCACATCAAGTTGATTAACGAACTCCCTTCCAGAGGAGCTTGCGACGAATGGAATCCCGAATTCTGGGATTGAGTGGGTCAAGAATTGTTCATTGAATTTTCAGCCATCACTCCTCCATCCTTTTAGTAACCAAGTTTACCTTATCTAGTTTATTGCAAATCAATTCCATATCAAATGAATGAGAGTCGTGGACTTCATTAACATTCAATCTGGGTTATTAGGACCAGTTAAAAGTATCCATGGAGGCATGATTGATTGAATTTTCACTCATCTCCTCAAATAAATTGTGCGTGCTATCTGTACCTTTGTTGAGGAAATTGCCTCCGCAAGAAGCGTCCATGTGATTTCTGAGTTGCTCAGTCAACCCATGGTAGAAGATCTGCACAAGCTGCCATTTCAGCACCTCATGGTGTGGGCACCTCCGCAATAAGTCCTAGAATTGCTCCCAGGCAATATGAAACTGCTCCCCTAGCTGTTGAGTGAAGGTAGTAATCGCCTGTCTCAGAGCATTGGTACGTCCGATAAGGAAGAATTTCTTCAAGAAAGCCAATTTCAGGTCATTCCATGTTGCAATTGGCCTTCCTATGATCCTGTACCAATGAGTGGCTTTATCCATAAGAGAGTAGGGAAAGAGCCTCATGATCATCTGCTCTTCATTCACGTTTCTCGCCTTGGTGTTCTGGATCAAAGTGGTCAAGTCTTCCAAATGCTGAAACGGGTCTTCAGAGCCAAGCCCATAAAAGTGTTTGATCAAGCTTAACACCTGGGGCTTGATTTCTACGTCTCCAGCAGGAATCTGGATGTCAGGACATTCCTCATGATTTGAAGGATCATAAAAATCCTTCAAGGGATGAGTACCCAACATTCTCTGGAACCATTCTTGCATTCTCTGCATTTGTTCTAGCTGCCTTTGAAATACCTCCTATGGATTCTGAGGCAAAGGAGGTTGTTGATCAGCCATGGGATCAATTTGGCCAAATCCAATCTATGCCTCCTAGAATACTCTAGTGGTCCTTCCAATCAGGGATTCAATAACCTCCTTCCCAGCATAAACTAGGAAGCGGTTGGAAGGATTGGGGATAAAAATCCTACAGCACAACAAAATAAGCCCATCCTCAAGTGGGGTAGCCTAAGGATCTACAGACTCTTAGAATCTGCCTTAAGATTATAAACGATTTACTCTACTTGTGTCCAATCAATCCAACCAGTTAGAAGGAGGGATTGGGGAGAAGGTTCTTCCTTCAACTTGCTCCTCCGATTCCTAGTGTACCTCCCAATTGCGGTCGTTTGACGCTACTCCCCTAGCTAGACATCAGATTGATTGGTACAAGTAGGTTAATCGTAAACAATCTTAGACTGGGCTTCGAAGAGTGAATCAGTCCTTAAGGCCAACATCTACTTGATTTTATTTAGGCCTGGGATTGTAGTGCTTATGGAATGTGGTGGGCCCTTAAGATGTGTGAGTGTGTGCCCAACCAAGGTTTTCAAGCAAGATTATTTTTGATGAGTGGATTTTAAGGTTCAAATCTTACTTAAGTAGCTTTTAGGGTTTGGAATTAGGTTAATTCAATCAAGTTTCGAGGCAAATCAGATTTTCAAGAATGAATGAAGATCTTTTTCCTTTTTAAATCAAAAGTAAAGTGGAGTGCTTGGTATTGACCTAAATTGAAAACCCTAAGGGGAAGCTACTTGGTGAGTTGATTTTAGGTTAAGTGGTGTGGCTCAAACAACACAAACAATTGGCCAAAATTGCACCACTAAGTTAGGCACACAAAATGATTAACCTAGACTGATTTTTACTCTTTTATATGTTGATTTGCATGTACTGATTCCACATATCAGAATCCAGTTGAGTAGATAAAAATCAATTAGGTTATGTGCCTTGAATGTGGGTATATGAAGTGTGCATGTTGATTTACCCCACAAGAAATATCTTTTTTCTAATTTTTTTTAAGGGTGAGATGAATGTGTTAAATGTGAGTGAAAATCCAAGCAACCAAACTAACCATAGGATTTATGCAAACACCTTGGTTAATTGGGGTTTGAATTAATGTTGTGAAATGAAATCTATGAAGGGGGAAGAATGGGGAGCACTTACAGTTGTCTTTAACTGTACTTTACTCCAATCTACCACTTGAAGATTTCCTATTAAGGTACCTGCAAAATAATAGATGAGAAATAAAGCAAGTTAGAAAATAATAAAGTGGGTGAAATGCAGAAACAAAATCGAAAATCGTTGCCTCCTCGGCAACAGTGCCAAAATGTTGAGAGCAGAAAACTACACGATCGGAATTGGATTTTGAAAACACATTATTATAGTTCGATTTGCGAAGCAATCCATCAACAAATAAATTTAACCAAAATTTGTAAAGAAATTCCGAGTCAAACACAAGAAGGCTACGTCGATCTAAAATCCACGATTATATTTTTTGGTATTTTTGTTTGAAGGCGAGATAATTACAATGGAATTGATATAAATAATAAGATAGAGGGATAGAGAAAGAACAATCACTTGATAGAATAATATTGTTTTTACAACTAGAAAGCAGGAAATGATTACAACTATCATTTCTGATGCTATGATTGTCGGATTGGATCGATTTTCGTGTCGTTAGGCTACGATTGTCGATTCAAACCCATCCATGTAGTTGGATTTGTCATCTGAAGTACGGATTGACACCATCTTGGCCCTTGATCTCTAGGCTTCCTCGGACTATATCTGATGCTATGGATGTCCAATCAGGGCAATCTTGGAGTCGTTGAACTCCCATCGTCGCCCTGATTAGATTCATATGGTTGGATCTTCCATCCAAAGACCTGATTAAAAGTCACCCTGTCCATAGCCATAAAAAGAGACAATTACTATACAATTTGTACAATTTGACCTAAATGCATGATTATGCATGTTATGCACTATTTACAATGCATGATGACAATATAACACTAAGAACATGCATTAATAGACATTTTTGGTTACTTAGATGTATGCACATCAGTCAGGAAATAGTGCACAATATTAATGACTTGACCATGGCTCCACCTATGAAACAACTTTACTTGGACCCTTCTCTTTCTAGGTACAAAGGAGGGACCTTGATGCCCTCATTCTAAATAGGCATCTCGATGCTTAATTATCCTGAGAATATTAATACACTCTAGGGATACACTAGAAATGACCTATATTCAAACACCTACAACTCTGGATGGCACAACCATCGTAACTTTGCTTGGTCGAGTCAGAAATCCACTCAGGGACCTAACTTGACTAAGCCTAACACTTATGGGAAACCCAGTAGGTACACAAAACCACACACATATTAGCCACAACCTACTTAGGAAAACCAACCTTCTGATTTGAGTCTGGTCCTCAAAGAAATGAGGGAAATGAATCTAACACATAAAGAAGAAATGGATCAATTGAGGATAGATTTGACGGGATGATTGGACCAATTAGTTAATGCTAGACAACACGGGATGATGCCATCCCAACTAGTCCCCAACCAAAGGAACTTTAATAGGGTTAACCAAAATAACACATGGGAGCAACAAGCACACATAATTCAACCTGCTCCCTTGCACCCATCTGCCTTTGTTAACCCCAACCCAACTCAGGCTCAACCAATTTTGCCAAACCCACCTCACCCTTCCAACCCTAATGCTTATTCTTGTGTTGTCACCTTGAAAAGTGGGAAACAAATCCAAGATCTATATCCTTCTACATCCAAATCTTACTAAGATCTTGAGGAGCCTGAATCTGACCTAGGAGACCAAGCTAATCTAGAAAACAAGACTCAGGATTTGAACGCTCATGATTTTTCTCAAGCACCTTTTTTTGAAGCCTTGAACAAATCCATTGAAAAGAAAACTAATCAATCTGAGTGGCTTGAGATTTAAAGCAAGTTAAGGTGAATATCCCAATCCTTGAACCCATTAAGAACATCCCGACCTGTGCGAAATTTCTTAAGGAATTTTGCACATCGAAACGCCAGGCCAAATCATCAAAAAGGGTTATAGTTTCTGAGCAAGTCAGTGCCATCATCTTAAATAAGCTCCCTCCTAAAAAGAAAGATCCCAGGACCCTCTTGATTTCATTTGTGATAGATGGTTTTATCTTGGATCGAGCCTTTCTGGACCTTGGTGCCTCCATCAATCTAATCTCCACAGAATTATATGAAGAGTTGGATTTAGGTCCTTTGCAACACACTGATGTTACCCTTCAACTTGCTGATAGGTCAACCAAGATTCCAAAGGGACTCTTACAAAATGTGATTATAAAAGGGAGGGATTTTGAGTACCCTGGGGACTTTCTAGTTTTAGATTTGGAGGCATTAGAAAACTTGAACCACACCCCGATAATCTTAGGAAGACCTTTCTTGGCCACAACCAAGGCTCTAATCAACTGTGAGACAGGGAGTATGAAAATCACTTATGGAAGGAAAACTTGTCAACTCAATATCTTTAAAGCTTCCCAAAAGAATAAAGTGAATTGTGGTTTTATTGAGGTCACAGGAACAATTGAGGAGGTCTTGGAAATTTACACTAAGGATGATCTGAATTCTGTTAGATCTCAAGATCAACAAGGTAGGGAAGTGATGTACTTGAGGATGTTTCTAATTTACCACCTCCCATAGATAATCAAATTGAAAAAGACATTCGTGAGATCAAGGAACTATTGGGAGTATCTTATGATGAATTATACGATGACATAAAGAATCCTCAGTATATCCACCATAAAATTCAAGAATTATTGGATTTTGAGGGGGTTCGAGACATTGGACAACCAAAGGACATGAACCAGGAAAATGAGGAAACAACCTTAGAAAGGAAAGTTCAAGGCATTATGGACTGGGGAAGAACTTATAATCCAACTAGTTGAAATATATGGCTTGATTCTGAGAAGGAATTGGTTTCTGATGAGGAAGAAGTAATTTCTAACGAGGATTTTGAGGAATTCAACACATCTCTACCTTTATCATCGTATGACCCGGAGTCTGGAGAATTCATGATTTTTGATATCAATTACAATTATGAGGATCCTTATGATTTTAATTCAGAACCATATCTAAATTTTAATAATGATTTCAATCCAGACCCTCCACCACCTCTTCTTGAATTATGGAATTGGATTAATGAACAAGCTTTGCATCATGAACCTCATCCATCTGACCCTATTCTATTTTTCAAATCAGAAAAACTCTTCAAAGCAGGGCTACATCATCAGTTGGTCTGCATTTGTGGATCACTGATTTTGGGACCACACGATCATATCTTTTTACTAATCCTGAATCTCCCAACAACAATTATTACTCCTTCTCCTAACCCACAATATTAAAGTACATATTTCTTTTGGGTTTAGGTTCGCTAAATGACGTTAAACTTAGCGCTCGCTGGGAGGCAACCCAGTATTCTATATAGGTATTTTTGCATTTTCAACTGATCAAGCTGACTTAAATTAACAAGCTCAGTCAAGTGATATCCCTTCCTCTTGCTTATTACATTTTGATTTTTCTGCATACATTTCAATGAGGACATTGTAATGAATAGGCATGGGGAGTGGACATTGCATGTCTTATTTTTATGTCAAAAAAAAAAAAAGATTTGCATTCATGCATAAAGAATTTTTATCAAGAAGGTTTAATTAGGGATTTATTCTTCAATTGATTCCTGAATTTAGAATACAGTACAAGTTCACACTTACATGTAGAATCTGCAATGAATCCTCTGTGAAGACCACTAGACATGTTTAGTTTATCGAGAAGAAGACATGCTTCTTCTCCTCAGCCCTTGGATAGTAACAAACCATTTTCTAGTAGATCCACCAAATAAGTGTAAGGTGAGAGTAGAGTCTATTGGTACTCTAAGGCTAGTATAAGGAATCTGAGTTTCTGGTAATTGAATAATGATATTTGGAGTTGAGCATAGTTTTCGCTCTCGATTCCTGCGTATAAATTCTTTGTGCGAACTTTTGAGAGAAAACCAAAAAAGGCAAATAGGCAGAAAGTGGCTTCTAAGAAAACTAGGACTAAGTTGGATGGTTACGATCGTCCTTTATGGAATCCTCGACTGAAAGTTTGTATTAATATCAATGTCAGAAATATGTTGTCCCATCCATTCCTTTCTCGATGCAAGAGTAGGCACTTCCACCAAATAAGCCACTTGATATCCCCTTGAACACCCCAATCTCGAATAATGTCTCATGAATAAAAATATGCATGGGTGCTATAGTATGTTGTGTTAGTAGAAATAAATATATATGAAGAAAAAAAAAGAAAGGAAAAAGAAAAAAAAATGGAAAGAAAAAGAAAGAAAGAAAGAGAAAAGTAGAAAAATATATATGGAAAAAAAGTGTTAATTGCGTTGTGTTTACTTCATGTCAAGCACATTGAGGCAACAACACCCATTCCCTTTACAATCCACCAAATACAGCCTTGACCTACTTTTCTGTATTTTTGACCACCCAAATATTGGTCGAGGATTGCTAACTTAGTCATAGGATTATCAGAACTTAATCAAAGTGTTAATGCCATGAGAAGCCACCAAATATATTGACAAATTTGGTGAGATTGTGAGCTAGAAAAGAAAAAGAAAAGAAAAGAGAAGAAAAAGAGAAAGAAAGAAAAAAAGAAAGAGAGAGAATGAGTACAAAGGAACTAAAGTATGGAAATCTAGGTCTGAAGTACTAGTCTACAAAGAGGAGTGTGAACCACCAAATACAAATCTACTTGACTTAGACATCTTCTACCTAAGCCAAAATCCGAGGCTAAAATTACAGATTATTTTATAACCCCGAGGGAAGAAGTTTGCCTATCCAAATAAGAATTTTACTAAGGGTCAAGTACGAGCTTTAGATGTGGATTGATTTTTCACTTGGATCCATTGCATAGGATACAATACTACATTTTCACGACTGTTTGGAGTTCTAAAGCTTTGGATGAAAACAAAAGAAATAAATACCTAGTCGAACTCTTGATAGAAATTACTCATTTAGGATCACTTTGCATTTAACCTTGTATTTGCTAGGGACTAGTAAGATTCAGGCATGGGGATGTGATTACACTGCAATCATAGGACCTAATCTACTTGAATTAAGTTAGATTTTAGCATAACTTAAAAACAATGCATGCGTAAGCATCATAATTTGCATCATAGTTAGTTTGGTAGCTTTATAGATAATACTGACATTTTATGCTCTAAAAGAGAGATGAATTAATTCCAGATGATTCAGGACAGTAGATGATAGATCAGACCGTATGGATCTGATCAGGACGATGACGAGAGAGCAACACTTCCAGAATCATCTTGATCAGACATCCGTAGCATCACATACAACCCATAGAAGAACATAGGCTAAGGAGCCAGATAGCACAAATCCAAACCTCAAATGTCAAATTCGACCACACAGATGGATCCAGATCAACGATCCACCGCCACTCCCCAGCTACTAAAGGAAAAACGTGGGGTTGGATCGTCATCCAATGGTCACGAAGGAGCCACATCACCCTCTCCGCGTGCCATTCATCAAAGAAGAACGCATCTCAGCTGTTGGATCTTCATCCATTGGTTGAGAGCAACTGCACTTGAATTCCAAACCGCGACACAAGAGGCGGTGTGGCGCAGCGGTCACCGCCTTCATGCAAGAGCAAAGCACACGTGTTAGAATTGTGCGGAGAGCAAAGTTGGTGAGGCAGTGGTGCATAGGTACAATTGGACCGTCAGATGGGATTGGACGACGTGGGTGCAGTTGCGTGGCGCAACGTGGTTTGTTCGATGCGACAGTGCAGATGCACACGCGGTTAGATGTGCGACCAGATGCCCCAATATACGCAGAGCGAACGGGCAAGGACGTAGTTGTGCACTTGATCAGACGGCTGAGATTGGAAGCATGCACAAGCACAAGAAAGCACGCAAGGACAAGCACACGATCATGATCCAGCGACTGAGCGAGTGCCACGTGTTTACATCTGAGACGATCCACGCATTTAAGGCACGATAGAGGTCCATTTGAGGTGTGATCTGATCCGTTGATCTCTTGATCGAGGGATCTGATGGCTCCAAGATTGTTGCATGGTTTCGAGGGCTTAAAAGCTATTTTGCCCCTCAATGAAGCTATAAAAAGAGCCCCAGGGTCCCTAGTTGAGAGGCAACTCCCACCAGACACATCTCCAGCCTCTCTCTCTCTGCAACATCTCTCTAATCTTCCTCCTGACACTCTGTATCTAAAGTGCTACCGCACTTCTTACAAGCATCCCACAAGCAGCACCATCCTTCATCTATCGTTTCTCTCTCTACTCTTTTGCATATTTATTTATTTCCTATTGTAAGAACTGTTTGCAAGTAGTAATAAAAATCTGATTCTATGAATATCCTCTCTTTTTTCATGCTTTCATTAGGTTATATTAGTTAGTATAAAGAGCTTTAAAAAATGTGTTTAGGCACTCTATCTCCTTGGTGCCTTCCCCTCTTTCCTTCTCTTTTGTGCCCACGCCAAGGTGTCAAATTCCAAGGAGATCCAAGCAAGGGGAATAGCCAAAGGGGAGGATTTTTTGGGTGGTCCACATCCACCTTAGGAGGAGAATTGAGAGTGGAATTCTTCCACTCAAGGAGGAACAAGGCACGCCCCATCAAGGGCTTGTCAAGGAGGACTTCATCAACTTAGAGGAGGACATCAAGGAAGGAGTCAGAGGATCCTTTCTAAGCCCAGGAGCAACTGAGATTGGAGCAAGGATTCCCTCCACTTCATTACCTTTACTAGGAGGATTTTGTTTTATTACTTTTGTATTTTCATTTTGTAGTAGAAGCATTCCTCTATAGGATTTTTGTAAAACATTTCTCCTCAATAAAAGTTGTTTTCTAATTTTTGTTGCACTTATCTATTTACTTTTGTTTTAGTTTAGTGCACTCACACTCTCTCTAATTACCTTAGGTCTTCATGTACCTAAGGTGAGCTTAGAGAGAGGTTCGTCTTGTCACCTAGGATTTAGTGATTAGGTGTAGTCTTTCTTTACATTTCCGTATTTTGTTGCTCCCTTATTTTAAAAACCCAAAAAAATTTTATATCAAAAACTCCAAAAAGAAAGTTAATTTCCATTTTGTTAAGCGAGAGATTTCTTGATTGTAATCTTTCCTTCTTCGACAACCCTAGATACTCATCCTATCTAGGTTATAAATTTAAAAGCAATTGCGATTTCGTATGTTACAACGATTAAAAACTACATTCTGAAATCATGCAATTTTTGTTCACTTTTTGGCACTATTGTCAGGCAGGCATGGCTTTGCATTACCATACTTCTCTTGCTTGGTTTGCGGATCTCATCCCCTTCTCTTTTAAATTCGTGTGTGAAGGTTCTACAAGAAGGTGGAATTTTTGAAGCGAAAGCTTGAAGTCACTTGTCTTCTTGCGATGTTGTGGTTAGTGCCACCCCTTGTCATATAATTTTTAAAAAAACTATGAAAAAAAAATTAAAATAGGCTTTTAGAATAAAAATCTTTAAAATTATGTAGAGTGGTGACTTTTAAAAGCCATTCGTTGCTTGTTTGATTAGATTAACACCACTTTACTCAAGGTGTGGGTGTTCTAATTTTTGGGTCCAGACTTCTATCCAAACTTCAAAAATCAAGTGTTGATACCACAAGCCTCCCAAAATCATGAAATTTTACCCAAAGGTTGCAAATCAAATCATAAACATCTGTTCCAAATTTGATAGCATTTGAACATTTAGAAAATTTTTAAAAAGTCTCGGACCACAGGGGGTCACCTCCTTTGATTTCATTCTTTTGTTACTGTTCATGAATTTTAGAAAATTTTCTAGTTGCCCAATTTCTGTGAAATTTAACTTTCTGGAATCCTTGGAAAATTTGACATAACATATAAAATCACAAATTTTTTGTGTGGTCGGTGGTGTCACTAAAAAGTCCAAAATGTCCACAAGTATCATTTCTGGACTTTGACACCAGCATAAAGACAAATCCGAAAGAAATATCAAACGAATTCCTAAAATCACAAAAAAAATATTTTTTGAAATCCTTATTTGATTTGTATTCTAGTAGTGGTGTCGCTTGCTTTGCTTGGACCACTACTTAACAAAAAAATCCTAAAAAGATTCATTAATAGTTAAATTTCTACTTATGGTTCAAATCACTTAGGGTTTCTTTTCACTTTGTAGTCCCACATTCTAAATGAAATCTACCATCACTGAGACAACTATTTTCCTTTTTTATTGTAGAATTCAAACTTGTTTGAAATCATAAAAGGAAAACCATAAAAGTAGAAAAACAACAAAAATTGTGTGACAAATGTCTTATTTTGGCATTGGACTCACTCCGTCCAATTCACACACACCATAAAAAGTAATAATCAGGCATCAACCCAATCAATGCCCTCCACATTCCCGTACACGTTCAGGTACCCAACTCTAATTAAAATAAGTAGTAACATTGACTACTTAAAATCTTCATCAAATTTAGTCTTGATATCTAGATTTTAAGGATCATTAATCCCTCCTAATTTCTATAGAGAACGCGGTGAGAGACTTAGAAGGAAGTCAAATGATGGATAAGGATTTACACAAGCCCCTGGTGATTTTCCTAGGACATGTTTGGGCCTAAGCCACCTCTTTTAGTCCAGTCGGGTGATCATTGGGAAGTGGGTTCACTTATTGATTCCTTATTTTCTAGGTTCCCAAGTGTTATGTTTCTTTGAGTCAACCTTAAGGTAGATTTAGGTTTGGTTGCTCATTTTTCACACTTCTCCTCATCTCTTCTCTTCTCTCCCTTCCTCATTTTCCAAGTGCAAGAATGGAAGAAGGTCCCAACACCTACATATTGAGGGACCATTTGATTTTGCACCACTCACCAAAAGATCTTTGTTTCCTTCTTCTCCCTTTCATCATTCCCTTGACCTAAACATGGAAAATATAGAAAATAGGTCCAGAAATTCTGCTTCTAACTCCACTGCTTCCACCTCTCAACCCGACCCTAACCCCAATGTTCAAAACCCATCAGTTGACCCACAAGCTGACTTTCCCATTCCTAACTTTCGAAGTTTGGAGCTACCTTAAAACCTTGAACAGCCAAAGCAATTTCAAAATCCAAATGCTAATCCCCTTTCCTTTTTGGTCAACCAATTAGTTCGACTGCAACATAATCAACAACAGTTGGCTAGGACAGTCACGAACCTAGCCAACCAAAGACTAGGTCAGCCACTCAAGGAACCTCTTGTACCAGTTGAGGATTTTTATGATCCTTTCAATTACGAAGAGAGACCCAGAGTGGTTATACACAAAGGGGATTTTGAAATTAAACTAGTAATCTTGAACTTAATTAAACATTTCCATGGTCTTCCGAGAGAGGACCCTTTCAGCCACCGTGAGGAGCTGACTATCCTCGCTCAAACTACCTGTTCCTGTAATGTGCAAGAAGAATTGTGGCTTATGAGACTCTTCCCTCTCTCATTAAAAGACAAGGCATCTCATTGGTTCAGAATAGTTGGGCATCTTATCACCACCTGGTGCCAATTAAAAAGAGCTTTTCTGAAGAAAAAAAATTCGATAGGTCATAAAAATGCTTTAAGATGATCAATTATGACCTTTCAACAAAAGTCTACTGAACCTCTCTACGAGTCTTGGGAGAGATTTCAAGAATTACTAAGGAGTTGCCCCCATCATGAAATTTCACAATGAAAGCTTGTGTAGATCTTCTATCATGGATTAGAAGATCAATTGAAACAATTTGTGGATGCTTCATGTGGGGGGAATTTCCTTAATAAATATGCTGATAGTGCCTATCTTCTTTTTGAGGAAATGAGTGAAAACTCATTCAATTTGGCTTCAATGGATACTTTTGGTAGGACAACGAACCCAAGACTCGAAGTAAATGAAATTGACTCAAAATCTACATCTATTCCAGTCACACAAGATGATCTACACATGATAGCTCAATGACTGGATCAGATGCAAATTAATCAGAAAAAATGGAAGAAAAGCTCACCCAAAAACAAGCTCCTTACCTGAACCCACCTCACCTTCTGAAAAAAGAAAATCTGCACAATATTGGTGCTACTCCTACTGGACAACAATATTCATCTGAATTTTCACAAGATTTGACTGGGACTTTTGATTTCATGAATCAAAAATTTTTTAACCCCACCACTGGAAACATTTCAGTTCTCTAAGAGCAATTTAGAAATTTCTCCAATTCCTACAATCAAAATTAGAGGAATGACCCAAACCCTTCCTAGAAAGCCCCAAATCCATTTTCGTTTCCTAGGCAAAATCAACTTGGGACTTATGGGCAAAACATATATCAAATTGGGCCATCTCAAGAAGATTTCAACACCCAGGTCATGAAAACTCTGTAGGGAATGCAGACTCAAATGACAGAAGTAACCTGCATGGTAACCAATTTACAGAATCAAGTAAAGGTTACTCTTGATCACAGACCTATTAGTAATCTACCATCCTAGCTTATGCCTAACCCAAATAATCAACGAAACCAACGTCAAGGTGGATATCCCAATCAACCTATTTACCCAGCACCCCAGCACCCAGCAGGTTTCAATCAAAACCAGGCTTCTCATCCTCCTCCCATAAACAACCATATAGTTACTTTGAGGAATGGAAAAATTACTCATGATTCCTCGCCTACTCAAGAAACCCACTTCAGAGAAAAGCAGATCAACTCTTCTCCTTCTTCCTTTAACCCCGTTCAGGAATTTGCAACTACAAAAGAGGACAATCCCATACCTTTCCTATGAGCCCTTCACTCTTCACACAATAAGAAAAAGAAATATGAGCCCACTGATAAGGAATTGATGGATCTTTTTAGGAAAGTAGAAATAAATATCCCTTTCCTTGATGCCATAAAATATAACCCTGCCTATGCAAAATTCCTAAAAGATTTATGTACCCCCAAAAGGAAGCCAAGAAATGTAGAAAAGGTGATTCCCTCAAAGATAGTGAGCTCAGTTGTGAAGAGCAAACTGCCTATGAAAAAGAAAGATCCAGGCGCTCCCCTAATTCAAGTGGTCATTAATGATACTTCCTTTGATCGTGCCTTGTTGGATCTCAATGATAATGGGTGTATTTTTTGCGAGTAAACTCAAGGTTTTGGAGAACCTACTGTCGTAGTCACAAAATATCGCTATCAAATAAATTTATAACCAAAATTTAAAGGGAGTCCTGGGTCGAACATGGGGAGGCAAACATTTGGTTTGTGAAATCCATGTTTTGATTTTATTTGTTTTTGTTATTTTTATCTTTTGTAATTTTTTTGATATTTTATACAGCCAGAGATCAGATCGACGAAGTATTTATCTAACTAATCTACTCTTCAACTAATTAGAGAGAGAAAGAGAGAGAGAACATCAATATATATATCTAAATAGAGTTTGCTACAAATAGAAAAGCGGAAAACTACACTAGAAAGTAAATAAAGGATAGGGAGGTGAGAAGAATCCCCTTCGACGGTCGCTTGGAGGATGACTTATTTTGATGACACCTTGAACGAAGGTGGCGAGAGGCTAGATGAAGAATTACGACGTCGGAGGAAGGATGGAGCGGACCAACGTTGCGACAAGGATCTATTTCCTGAATGTGGTGAGAGGACGGCCACAGGATGCTTCACGAAGGGGGTGAGAAGCGGAAAAAATAATTCTTTTCTACTTTAGAGGAGCATCCCAGGCTTGGGACAAGCTCTCTCTAGAGCCTTGGAGGTGGTGAGGGAGAGAAAAGAAGAGATGAAGAGAAATGAGAGGGGTAGGGGTCCTTTTATAATGAAGGAGAGGAGATATTTCGTGCATGGGACATTTAGTGACATCAAAGATGTCGCTGAAGATCTACCCTAAATGTTGCTATAACCTCCAGCTCAAGCACCCGCTAACGATCGCAGCGCTCGCAACTGTTGCGTGCGCCTCACAGTTGGATCGATGATGAGTGACCGAGATTATGCGAGGATCGTATGCTCAGATCGAGTGCTAGAGGGCTCCTTAGATCGCAATTCATCTGCACGTACCATCACATGTTTTCGTCCAACCTTATCTGTGCTCATCCATTATGCTATGTAGCGAGGTCTGCGATGTTGGATGAAGATCATGTAGCTCTAATTGGCCACTCGTGCTTGTTGTGCTGAGAGGGGGCATGGCAGGTTTCAAACCTACACCCTCTCTTTAAGAGTGTTGCTCATCACCAATGCACTATCGCTGTGGTTTGCCACAAAGATCAACTGAAGCACGATTGCTTGTAGCCATTGGATGAAGATCAAATTAAATGCTATGTATAAGAACAGAATTAGGATTCAATTACTTATCCTTAAGTTGTTTATTAACAATAGAAAATTTCAACTAAAGTCCTAAACTATGAAGACTCAACAATGCTTATGTGCCTGCCAAAATGCAAACCACCCAAGTCCTCGCCTTATTTTGAAAAGGGAAGAGACATTTTTTCTATTTTTTCTTCTTTTCTATTTTTTTGGATTCTTTTATTTTAGAATTTAGAGGCAGCTTTCTACGGCTACCCAACCCACCCAAGACTCGAAAAGAACTTTTAGTTGTAAGCATCTTGTGAAAAGGTGATAGACTCACTAGGCGACCGTTAAAATAGACTTCAAATTTCTACGACCCTAGGTGACTTAAAAGTTTCTGCCTAAAGGTTTATCTTTCCGATTGCTAGCTTTCTCCCTATTTTTAAACTTTTTATAGGGTCAACAAAAGGATGAACCCAATATATATCACCCCAATTTATTCTACTTCCCCACCACTTCCATAAGTGTTTGGGAATTATTTGTGCATTTTTTTGTGAGCTGGGCTCTAGACAATCAGCCAATGGGCAGTTACCCATGGTAACTTGCTAGCCATGGGAGTATATTTTTTTGTGGCTTATTTATTTTTCTCCTTTTTCTATTTTTTATTTTGAGTATATTTTTTTCTTTTTCTAAATAGGTGAGTTCCCTGATTTAGGATTTACCTAAAGGTAGTAAAAAGAGTATGGTCATGTAGCTAGGCTCAGACAACTGGCCAATGGGCTATTACCTATGATAACTTGCCAACCATACTACCCTAGAAAGTTCATTAGTTACCTAACTTTCGTAAAAACTATCAAAAAGTGAGTCAGTGCAAAACATGTGTAGATGCTTAGACTATAAGTACCCCCAAATCAGAGGGTAGGTTGATAAGTCATGTACTTATCACCCAAATTTATTAGCCAAATTAAAGTAAAATTAACGTGGCAATGACTCAAGACATAGATCCACATTTTAGTTGACACCCAAGCTGATTAAGCCCAAAGATCTGAAGAGTCTAACTGTTCAAGTCCTAAAATATTATTTCCTAAAGTTAACAACTCTTAATACCTAAATTCTCTTCTCCTAATTCTAAATTTTTGATTTTTTGAATTTTTCTGAATTTTTTTAAGATAATAAAAGAAATTCCACGGAGCTAACAAAATATTTTAAAGATTAAGTACCCACCCTCCCATGCCTAAATGATGCAATGTTCTCATTGTAAAAATAAAGACATGAAAAAGATGGGATAAATAGAATATCACCTGAATTTTGTGATAAATCTGATTAGCTCCGCAGAGAATATACATAAGTGCTAAATTTAATGCCTTTAACTAGGCACGATTCACAAGTAAAGATGACATTAAAAGTTCAGAAGTGTAGGTCAAAATTAGAATAAGAAGATTGACTTTGGGACCTGCAAAAAGATGTCCACAAATGTGGACCAAATTGCGATGCAGACCCATGGCCCAAGGTCGAGTGGTTCCAAGGCTCTAGATGAAAATCACCCAGAATTGGAGATTGTTGTGCTTGCGAGGTCAGGCTTGCAGTTTGGTGATGTGCAACCCAAGTTGAAAATGTTAGACAATGGGTAGGTCTAAATCACTGGGCCTATTTGTCCATGTGGAATTTGGCTCAAAAATATAATCAATTATGTTATGCTTGGGTCACACATCCCTAGAATAAAAATTGTCATAAGGGTCTTGGTAAAAAAGTAGGTGGTTTCAGTCAATGGAACCCTTAGATCCAGCATTGTATTTCCCCCATAATTAGGCTCCCAGATTCTCATTTCCAAATTTCTACCCTCCAAAATCAAGGTTTTCGAGACCTTTAGATCGTTGTACACCCCATCTAAAACATCCAAGTTAAACAATTGTGGCTCAATCAGGATTGAATTGGGAATAATGATTTCAAAAATATCATCATTCAGCTCTTTAGGGTGTGGTTAAGGAATGGGGCTAATGATTGACTCATACAATGACTCAGGATCAGAATCCTCCATGTTGGCCCCAATAGGATCAAATTCCTCAATTATAGTGCCACAAAATGATTTATCATATTCCTTTGGCTCGTTTGTCTCACTAAAATCATCTTCCTTAAGCTCAAGTGAGACTTCACGAAGAAATTCTTCACCCTCAAAATCAAAGAATTCTTTATCCTCATTTATATATGTCTCAAAATCATATGTTGTTCCTTGGTTTATAGAGACATATTTTTCCTTGCTCCCTGGCTCGAGGATCTTCGATGAGAAAATCGATTCATCCTCAATGGGTTGCTCTAGACCAACCTAGTCATCCCCGGTCTCATAAAAATTATCCCCCCCAATAGGTGCCTGAGAGGGTTTTGACATTGGCTCTCCTAAAGGGGATTCATCATGAGAATCATCTCAAGATTAGACTAGGGAAACCACTAATTTCATCCTCAATCTCAATAATTTCCCTAGTAAAAACTCACTCAGGCCCTTATCCTTGATATCTTGGAGCCAATCCAATAACGAACTATTCAGATTGTCAATCATTTGAATCAGGGGCTCCAATTCTTCATTGCGGGATGTTGGCTGGGTTTCTGAAGATCATATGGTGTTCCTCAAATTGGCCAACACCCTATCTTGGACCTGGTTCACCTAAATCAAATGGTTCAATTCAGGGTTGGGTAGGTTTGGGTTAAATTCAAGGGAGTCAAGGAATTAAGGTTATTAGGGCCTTCCCTTATAATAGGTCATTTCAGGTTGTTGAAACAAGAGTGGTGACCTATATTAGTATAATTCTAGGGAGGGTAGGAATTATAATCATATCCTTCCTGATTGTAGATTGAGTTGGTTTGTTCGTAAGAGGGTGGTGATCTAAAATCAGTGTAGCTCTGGGAAGGATAACAATTATAATCATGATGTTCAGGGTTAGGTCCTGGACATTGATGTCCGAAATCATATCCCTAATCAAAGTTATCCCGACTAGTGGATGGGTAGTCATAAGTCAGGTCGGGATAGTAATCATCTTGGGGATATGTGGTGGTAGGAGGGTAGGATTGGAAATGTGTGTAGGATGTGGAAAAGAGAAAGAAAAGAAGCCCTGCAATACAGACAATTAAACCTGTCCTTAGGTGGGTTAGCCTAAAGATTGACAGACTCTCATAACCCGTCTTAAAATTATAAATAATTTAGTCTACTTTTTTCCAACCAGTTAAAGGGAGGGATTGGGGAGAAGGTGCTTCCCTTAGCTTTCATCTCAGGTTCCTTTGATACCTCCCATCCCTAGTCATTTGACACTACTCCCCTAGCTAAACATCAGATGGATAGATATAAGCAGATTAATCGAAAACAATCTCAATCTGGGCCCTGAAGAGCGAATCAATCCTTAAGGCCAACATCTACTCAGTTTTAATTAGTCTTGGATGATTGTGCTCTTGTAATGTGATGGGCCCTTTAGATGAGTTGTGCCCTTAAAGATCAATTACGATGTGTGTGCATGCACAACCAGGGTTTTCAAGCAAGATTATTAAAGATGAGGTTGAATTTAAAGTTCAAATCTTGTGTAGTAACTTTTAAGATTTAATCTTTAGGTATATTCAATCAAGGTTCAATAGAACACTCCAAGTTTTGAAAACACAGGTGTAGATATATTCCTTTAAAAATAAGAAATAATGTGGAGTGCCTGGTTCAGCCCTAAAAATCAACCCTATGGGGCAAGCTACTAATGAATCACTTTTATCTTTAGTGGTGCAGCCCAAACAACTCAATCAATTGGTCTGTTGCACCACTTAGTTAGGGCACACAAGAATGTTTAACCTATTCAAATTTTCTACTCACTTATTTGTGTGTTAAGTTAAGGTGTACCGAGATCCAAAGGTCAGATTCCGATTAAGTAGTAGAATCAATGTAGAGTGGTGAGCCATAGGTCAAGAGTTGTGGGTGTTAAGTGTGTCTCTTTAATTTAATCCCACAAGAAGAAAAGAGAGTTTTTTTTTTCAATTTATGCAGGTGGGTGAGGTGAAGTGAAGTGACAATCAAACAACCAAGATCTAACCTAGGGTTTATGGAAGCACCTAAGTTCATTTGAGTTTGAGTTATTAGGTGGTGGAATGGAAATCTAATGAGTGGGTGGTGGGGGAAGACTTATAGAACCTTCATTAGCACTTTTCTCCAATCTAACCACTCTGGCTCACCTCTGAAGAGAACCTGCAATCATAGTAAGACCAGAGAAAAAGTGAGATAAAAGTTAAGTAAGGCGGAAAATGCAGAAAAACTAAAGAGAATTGCCCCCCGACAATGACCCCAAAATGATGGGAGTATTTTTCGCAAGTAAAATCAGGATTTTGGAGAACCCATCGTTGTAGTCACAAAACATCGCTATCAAATAAATTTATAACGAAAACTCAAAGGGAGTGCCGGGTCGAACACGAGGAGGCGAAAATTTGGTTTGTGAAATTTGCATTTCGATTTTATTTATTTTTGTTATTTTTATCTTTCGTAATTTTTTTGGTATTTTATATGGCAAGAGATCAGATCGACAAAATATTTATCTAACTAATCTACTCTACAACCAATTAGAGAGAGAGAGAACATCAATATATATATCTAAATAGAGTTTGCTACAAAAAGAAAAGTGGAAAACTACACTAGAAAGCAAATAAAAGATAGAGAGGTGAGAAGAATCCCCCTCAACGGTCGCTTGGAGGATGACTTGCTTTGACGATGCCCTGGATGAAGGTGGTGAGAGGCTGGATGAAGAAAAATGGCTTTGGAGGAAGGAGGATGGGGTGGGATGGCATCGCGACGAGGATCTACTTCCCAAATGTGGTGAGAGGATGGCCATGAGATGCTCCACAAAGGGTAATGAGAAGCGAGAAAAAATATTTCTTTTCTACTCTAGAGGAGCATCCTAGGCTTGAGACAAGCTCTCTCTAGAGACTTGGAGGTGGTGAGGGAGAGAAGGGAAGAGATGAAGAGAAATGGGAGGGGTGGGAATCCTTTTTTAGTGAAGGAGAGCAGACATTTCGTGCATGGGACATTTAGTGACATCAAAGACGTCACTGAAGATTTGCCCTAATCGTCGCTATAGCCTCCAGCTCAAGTGCTCGTTGACGCTCGCAGCTATCGCGCATGCCCCGCAATTGGATCGATGATAAACGGCTAAGATTGCGCTTAGATCGCATGCTAGAGGGCACGTTAGATCGCGCGTTCATCTGCACGTGTGATAGCGTGCTTCTACCCAGTCGCATCCATGCTCATCCATTGCGTCACGTGGTGAGGTCTATGCTGTTCGATGAAGATCGTGCAACTGTAATTGCCTTCTCGTGCCTGTTGTGCTGAGAGGGGGCGCGACGGGCTTCGAACCTACGCCCTTTCTTTGAGAGCGTTGCTCATCACCAACACGCCATTGCTATGGTTTGTCACAAAGATCAACTGAAGCACGATCACTTGCAACCATTAGATGAAGTTCTAATGGTTGTGAGCTCTTGTAGAGCTTATGCTGTTGGGAGAGAGGTGACATGGCTTCATAAGAGCCTTTGGATGGACATCCAACGGCTCAGATCTCGTGAGGGAAGTGCCTTTGAGGAGAGACGGCTACTGAGGGTAGATTTGGGTGGCTGGGATGGTGCCATGTGGCATCATTCTAGCTATCCATCTTCTTTTATTTATAAATGACGCTACGAATGTTGAATTAGATTGATTTTTGCATCGTTGGGCTGTGACTGTCGATTCGAATCCATCTGAATGGTTGGATTTGTCATTTGAAGCTCTAAATTGCATCACCTAACCCTTGGCTATTGATCTTTTTCAGACTACACAATGTGCTACAGGACTCTGATCAAGATGATTTTGGAGGCATTGGACTTCGATTGTTGTCTGATTATATCTGTATGGTCGAATCATCAATCCGAGGCCTTGAAATAAATCTCCTTCTCTCCTAGCCACAAAAGGATGCGAATTAACCTAAAATTTATACAAACTATTCAAAATACAGAATGATGCATGCTATGTAATATTTATAATATGGAATACATCTATAAGCTTAGGAACATGCATAAATAGGTATTTTATCCTAAATAAATGTGTCTACATCAGGTGCCTTAATTAATCTGATCCCCACTACTGTATTTGAAAAATTCAAGATCAGTAAATTGAAACCTGTCAAGGTTATACTTCAATTAGCTGACTGATCTACAATTAAACTAGAGGGGATCATTGAGGATGTCATTATATGGGTTCAAAATTATTTATTTACCGTAGACTTTTTGGTCTTGGACATAGAGGTACTGGAAGCACTGAAAAATGACCCCATAATTCTTAGAAGACCATTTTTAGCTACCGCCAAAGAAAACATTGATTGTTATTCTAGAAAGATGAAAATTATGTGCGGTGGCGAGTCAATTACCCTAGATATTTTTCAATTTTCTAGGAGATTCCAAGAACTAGATTTCTTTAATGACTTAGATTCTGAAATTGATAATGTAGTGGACAAAACAATTCAAATTTCACAAGTGGGATCTTTCTTTGTAGTTAACATGATTCCTAAACCATCTTCTGATTTAACCCACCCTCCCAGGCTAACCACACCATCAACACCTGACTCTTTACCTAACTCCTCTCTCCCTTCACCCATGGACCAAAAAGGAGAAATCATTTTGAAGCTGAGCCCCCAACTAGAGTTAAAACCTTTGGCTGACTCCCTTAAATATGTTTTCCTAGGACCTAATCAAAGCATGCCCCTGATTATCAATTCTGGACTCATTGGGGCTCAAGAGGAAAAACTTCTCTAGGTTCTTAGTAAAAATTGAAAAGTTATTGGTTGGACCCTTTCTAACCTTAAGGGTATCAATCCGTCCTATTACACTCACAGAATATATCTTCAGGACGAATCTCACTTCTCCCACTATCCACAAAGGCATATGAACCCTAATATGCAGGAGGTGGTCAAAAAGATCATAAAGTGGCTTGATGCTAATATCATTTACCCCATTTCTGACAGCTCCTAGGTTAGTCCCACGCAAGTAGTGCCTAAAAAAGCGGGATTAATCGTTGTCACAAATGAACATGGGGAAAACATAGCCACTCGACCGCTTCTTGGCGTGTGTGCATTGATTATCACAAATTAAACATCGCCACCAAGGACCATTTTCCGCTCCCATTTATTGATCAAATCTTGGAGCGGCTAGCCGAACATGATTACTATTGCTTTCTCGATGGTTATTCCAGCTATAGCCAAGTCGCAGTCCATCCTGAGGATCAAGAAAAAACTACATTCACCTGCCCCTTCAGAACCTTTGCTTTTCGAAGGATGCCCTTTGGTCTGTATAATGCACCTGCGACTATTCAAAGGTGTATGCTTGCAATATTTTTAAACTTGGTAGGTGAATGTCTTGAAGTTTTTACGGATGACTTCTCTATTTTTGGAGACTCCTTTGATGTATGTTTTAAAACTCTTGAAAGGACTCTTCAATCCATGGCGGCCATTAAGAATATTTTACAAAAAATGGTTAAGCCTGATCGTAAAGATTGGTCCAATAAATTGGACGATGCTTTATGAGCCTACCGTATGACTTTCAAAACTCCTCTCAGCATGTCCCCTTTCCGTCTTATTTTTGAAAAGGCATGTCATCTCCTGGTAGAACTCGAACACAAGGCTTTTTAGGCAATCAAACAATTAAACCTGGATTTATCTGAGGCTGGTAAACAAAGGAAATTACAATTAACTAAATTGGAAGAATTGCGTAATTTATCTTTTGAAAGTGTGCGGATTTATGAAGATCGAACAAAGAAATTTCAAGATAAATATATTATTCAGAAGCATTTTGATATCAATCAGCTCGTTTGGCTTTTCGACTCACATTTACGCATTTTTCCAGGCAAACTTCAATCCAAGTGGACTAGCCTGTTTATTATCCTGAGAACATATCCATATGACGCAGTTGACCTTTTTTATCCAAAAATGAATACTACCTTTCAAGTCAATGACCAACTTTTAAAGCCCTACTTAGGCAATTCCCTAAATCTCCTGTCCGACAGTCTTAATTTAATTGACTTACCTTTTGATGGTCATTGATGCACTTCACGCTCAGTTGAATGGCATAAAAGATAGCACTGGATGGGAGGTAACCCATCATTTTTCCTACTTTTCATTTTTCATTTTCTTTTTCAAAGGTTTTGACTATCCTGATTCCAATTGCCTTCACCAAGGTGATTTATTTTCCCTCCTAATGCATGAGGACATTGCATATCTTAAGCATGGGGGGGTGTTTTTATTTTTTGACGAACAATTCAAGATTTCCAAAACCTAAAAGCATTCAAATATTTGTCTCATTTCTTTACATGCATACCCAAAAAAATAAAAATTTTGAAAACATTTTTAGGAAATCTTGAAATCGGGGACAAGGTTGAAGATTCACCCTAAGGTACAATGGGATTTAATCTTTAACAAACTAGGGATTAGGATGCCATTCTGATTGTTAGAATCACTAGGTCTATCTTTAGACTAAATCAAGTATCCTCCTCTAAATTCCACCTGAACTCATGACAATCTAGGTGACTCGATCTCTTTTTGTAACTTAGAAATTACTTGGCTTAGTTTCCGATACAAAAAAGTTTCCGATACAAAAACTTGTGTCTCTTGTAAAATTCTTGTGCCAAACTCCACACATAAGCCAACACCTAAAAATAACTGGAAAAATTAGAAAAGCCCCTTGTTTAGTCTTAGTGAAATCCGAAGCAAATGATTGGTTTGAGTTCCCACCACCGAGGAGGAAAATGCCTCCTTTGTGGATGCGATGTCAACATGTTACCGTCTCGACACTGCTCTATATCTATATTTCATATCTTTAGATGGAGCATTAAGGCACCATCTTGCAGGTCAAGTGTCATGGACAATGCTCAACCCATAGCGTCAAAGCAAGAGCCTGAGTTCGCTTGGAGCACCCATTTACACCACATTGTGTTTTGGGGTTATGAACTCTTTGGTGGTGTCTTAGACAATACTATCTCGAAGTGTTGGTGCCAGAACCCCCTCAAGGATTGGTAATGGGAATGATGATCCTAACACATCTGTTGTAGGGTTATGCTAGGGATAAGCATCGAGAAACAAAAGAAAATTCAAAAACATGAGCTTATAAATGTTGGCATCCACAATCAATAGCACAAGGTTTTAAAAGATTATGCAAGTTGTGAGTCAGATTCAAGAGCCAAGGAAATACTAACTACAAAATAATTTCAGGACATTTGATTTAACGAGTTAACTTGTGAATTTTTGAAGGATACATTAATCCCAATTCATCTAACTTTTTGGATCCAAAGATGAATCCCGATGTT
Organism: Thalassia testudinum; assembly: GCA_037157565.1. Taxonomy (NCBI): domain Eukaryota; kingdom Viridiplantae; phylum Streptophyta; class Magnoliopsida; order Alismatales; family Hydrocharitaceae; genus Thalassia; species Thalassia testudinum. The sequence goes on along the minus strand of JAZHRO010000063.1, from coordinate 26,680,345 downwards.
TTATCCTTAACAAATCCCATGCCTTTCAAGTTTGTAATCAACCTAAGTCCCGTGATCTCTTTCTCCTCAAAAGTAAAATAATTTGCCTTTCCCAAAAACTCTTTTTATGAAATTATTTTGCTAAGAGACTAGCAAAAGATAAGCATGGGGGTGTGATAAATGCCGGTTTATCATTATTCTTATGCTTTAAATATGATCTAGCTCTTAGGGTTTTAACTCCACAAATGGGTTTCTGGGCAACATTTAGGCATTACTTAGGTTACGCATGCATTGCATAGTTTTTGTGTTTTTGACACATTTATTTGAGTGTTAGGGATGAATAGACAGCCAGATCCCTAAAACCCTAGCATTCAGGAACGCAGCAGGTGAAGAGGAAGATCAATTCAGCTGGACCATAGCTAAATCCAACTCATCACAACTAGATACTAGCTCACCTGGGTTAGGTTTAGCTCTCTATCTCTATTCAGCTCATCTTAGCCGGATAGTAGCTTAGGGTAGCTCAACTAGGCTCAGATCCAGCTCAACTTACTTGAGTCTAGCTTATCCTAGCTCCAATTAGTTCACTAGGAGCTTAAGATAGCTCAACTCAGTTGATAGGAATTCATTCCAGCTCCACTCAGCTCATGGCAGCTGAACTTCCTCCAGCCTACCTACTACTTGTCAACTTAGTAGCTAAGTTAGCTTGGGAGTTCCCATCAGAAGCAAGTCCAGCTCAACCCAACTTCAGACAGGTTGAGACCAGCTCAACTTAGCTCTACTACCCAAGCTTAGCTGCTAGCAGAAGAATTATCTAGCTAAGCTATGTAGCTGAGCTCTTATGAAGACCTCTTCAATCAGAATCAACTCCGGGAAAATTCCTTCAGCTCCAGATGTACTCCAAAGTAGCTCAAAGTTACCTTTCCTTAGCAAAACCCTAGCTCCTCCCTCCAATCATGTAATAGCTAAGCTAGCTTAGCTTAGCTCTACCTAAGTCCACCTCCATGGCCACCAACCCTAACCCTAAACTCCACCCTAAAGTACTCCACCTTAACTCTACTTAAACCTAAGCTACCTCCACACTAACTTGGTGCCAACACACCCATAACCCTTCACACCACCACTTCCAAAAGACACCAAAAACCCATGCCAACCACCTCCTATAACTACCCTTAATTGGTGACAAAATCTTCCTCCAAAATACCCCTCATCCTAACCCTACACATCATCACCCAAGCCATCAACACCCTCCATTTTTCTCTCTAGAAATCTCCCTTCTAGAAGCCTTCCCTTGGCACCAACTTAAGTCACCCCTACCCCCCATGGACGGCCACCAAGGGTGGCCTCTAACCCTTAGCCAACCACCTAAGAAACCCTACACTTGGCACCATTTATCCTTAACCCTAGATCCCACAACCACCTCGCCAAAATCAGTCCTAGCTATCCACCCTAAAGCCACCAAACCTTCTTCATATCCCTTGGCTTGGCACCAATTAACCTAGGCCTTAGGATCATCAAACTACCACCAAAAACCTATCCTAGCCATCCATTTCCATGCACACCTACCCTACCCCCTTACCACTTTATATATACCCACATAACCACCACATAATACTCACCCTTGGCAACATACATTATTCATATTTCTACCTATAACCACCAGCCATATTCGACCAAGAGAAGGAGAAGAAGAATATTAAGGAGACACTCAATCTCCTTGGCACCTTCCCCTTTTCCCTTATCTCTTGTGCCCATGCCAAAGGGTCAAATTCCAAGGTGAGCCAGGTAAGGAGGAGGATTTTTAGGGTGGACCATGATGTAGACACATCTATTTCATATAAATTATCTATTAATGTGTGTTCTTAGGCGTATAATTACATTTAGCATTATAAATATTACATAGTATGCATCATTCTGCATTTAGAATAGATTGTACAAATTATAAGTTAAGTTGCTCTTTTTCTGGTCAGGGGATAAGGTGATGTAGACACATCCATTTAGGATAAAATGCCTATTTATGCATGTTCCTAGATTTAGATATGCATTCCACAGTATAAATATTGCATAGCATGCACCATTCTTCATTTAAAATAGTTTGTATAAAGTTTGGGTTATTTCATGTCCTTTTATGGCTAGGAGAGAATGAGAACTATTTTAGGGCCTCGGATTGACAATCTGACCATACAGATCTAATCAGAACGATGATCGGAGTCCAACGCCTCCGAAATCACCTTGATCAGAGTCTCGTAGCACCATATATAGTTTGAGGAAGATCAATGTCCAAGAGGCAAGTGATAATATGTTTTTTCTTTTGAATAATGTATTAAGATGATTTGTCGTTGTAGGATCAAGGTGGTGGAAAATTGCTTAACAAAATAATTAAAATTAAGATTAAACCACTCACAGAAGAGTAGGTCACGTCCACAGGGAGGCAATGATGCAATAAAATCATGAATATATTTTTTTATCGTATTCATTCAATTAAGTGAGAAATCCATAGTCAAATCTAACATGAAATGCGACAAAAAGAAGATACAAAATAACTCGAAAATGTAAAGGTATATGCGCAATTTTTCCACACTGAAATATTCAATAAATATGTGATGAATTTATGTAATTTCCAATTGACATGCATTAGAGAGAATTTATGCAGATCTTAATCCAAAACCAATGTCAAAAGTTGCGAATAACAAAAGCCACACAATTATAAGAAAGCATGAGTATGAAGTCACAATTTCACCACAATAAAATAATCATAAATCAAAATTCATTTTCGTGGCAATGGCATGAAATGTAATTATTAATTGCGAGTTTCCTGTAGCAAAACATGGGAGAACTCCCCTTGGCATGCGTGAGAAGAGGAAGGATCGACTGGAGGCGTGATCGCGTAAGAATGTCGTCAGTGGTGAGGGCTGTGCGTGGAGGTCGTGGAGTGGTCGTTGGTGTTCGATGGCGGCCGGCTGGAGGAGATGAAGCGGCGGAGGCAGTGGTTGTTGCTGCTGCTCTTGCGTGTGCTACGGCTAGGGGTGGGTGCACGAGTGCTACAGGCAGCAGGGGCTGAGGCGTAGATGCACGCAGGGAGGTACACGCGTGCTGAAGGCACTGTTGGAGGGTGCTCTGCAGACGCAAAGGCGTGCGAGCGTGGTCTGATGGCGTCGGCGACAGGTGCTGCAGGGAGGTGCGAGGAAGGGCTGAAGTAGGGGTGCTGGGGTGCGCTGAAGTCACTGCTGGAGGGCGCTCTGCAGACATAAAGGTGTGCGGGCGTGCTGACTGCTACGGGTGGGAGGCACTAAGGAACGCATGCTATGTGCAAGTGGAGGTGGCAGAAGTGCAGGGGTGCAAGAGGTTCTGGTGAAGGCGAGGAGGCGTGGGCGTGCGCTGGTTGAGGTGAGGGCACTGGGGTGAGAGCACACAAGTGCAGGTGGGTGATGAGAGCACTGGTGCTGCTGGTGATGAAGTGAGGGTGTGCGGTGGTGCAGGTGCTGGTGTGTGGGTGGATTGGAGATGAAGGCACTCAGGGGTAGGCAGGTGCGCTGGAGGTGGGAGGCGCAGAGGCTGACGTGAGTTGCTGGCTAAGGTGAGGAGTTGTAAAGACTCTTTGATGGTGTGGGCTGTCACCCCACACGCCCATGGTGGTGGAGTCATACTGCCGCGGTGGGAGACTGGTGGCATGGAATGGAAGAGCAGTAAGGTCCTCGAAGCACAGTGAAGAACAAAGGGGTGGTGGCCTCCCCTTGCATGGTTGTCTCCTCCTCCCTTTGTTGTTGAATTTGAAATCGAAAGAGGCACGCTCAGATGCTCTTCATGGCCAATGAATGCTTGGAGCTGTGCGTGAATGGTTGCACAAGGAGAAGCAGCCGCTACATGTGGAGGAAGAAAATAAGAAAATAATAAGATATTATGGTTATTTATGCATAAACCCTTAACTTCTATGTTAAATTAAAATAATGCAAGTAATTCACCTAATTGATTAATTAATCAAATGCATGCAATTCTAAGTTAATTATAAATGCATGCAATGAATGAATTATGCAGTTAAGCTAAAAAAATATGAATTAATTTATTTACAACCTAATGTATGCTATCTAAATGTTAAAATTAACTTAATGTCTAGACATTTAAATACTTAAATAGGCCACAAATATGGGTTAATCAAATACCCCCATGCCTAGTTTTTGCTAGTCCATAGCAAATCCAAGCAACCTAACACTCCAAGTAAGCTAGCCACCCCAATTGGTCTTCCTTTAGAAACATATTAAGTTCAGACTTTAGACCTAAGGTTCCTAAGTAGTTGCTAAGTTACAGACTAGGTCGGCTAAAGACGAGTTGCAGGCACAAGTTTCCCTGATTTCTGACTCTGCCGTAAGGTTTATTGATCCCTGAGATTAAGGCATCCATGCATGTGCATTGGTCTGAGTTATTTGAGGTTGGTATGATTGCCAACCTCGGAAGGAAAAAGGATTTTTTTTTTGAATAATATATATATTTTTTTGTTTGATTCCTCTAAGTCTAACCTCGAATCAGCTATCAACACGGTCTGTGTCGAATTCATTGTCACCATCACCATACCTCGAAGGGTGCCTAGCTTTCGATGCTTCGAGATAGCACCACCCATAGCGACCTCAAGAACTCTTGGCAATCGACACTTCGAGATAGTATCACCCATGGATTTCTTAAGCGAATTCAAGCCTGTGACAATCGCCACTTCGAGATAGGGCTACCCATGGTACCTGAACCACACAATGCACTTACATGCCCCTAGTAGGATGGATATCCTAAGAGACAAGTGCCGAGGAGGTAATATATTATCATCGCATCCTCAAGGTGAGTATATACTCCACCTCTCTTACGGTAGGAACTCTTCCAATCAAATTGTGTTTTCAAGCCTCTCCTAAGTCAAAACTAAGAGAACCAAATTTCTTTTAAGAAATGAATTAAAGTGATTACTTACTTACACAAGACCAAGTGTGTGAAATTTGGATGCTTGGGTTACAAGGACCCATAAACCAAAAGGTAGAACAAGACTCCAGGTACTACCCCACCTTTTAACTGAATCCCTAGCTTTCCTTCCTCAACCTCTTTATGAATGGCCCGCAACTTAACTCCTACTTAAGTTTCTAAGTCCACAAAGGACCCTAAAGGTCTAAAGCTAGTAGCTCATTTAGCTTCTAAAGTTCGACCCTAGAATCAACTTAGTCTCACCTAGTGTTCTAATTTGCTTAAGAATGCAGGGTCTAGCCAATTAAGCTCAAATCCTTTTTTTTATTTTTTTTAATATATTTTTATTTTTTTTAAATGCAATATGCATGAATGAAAGCAAAATGTAGACATGCTATAAACAAATGCCTCGGGTCCTCTCCCCTATGCCTGGTTCAAACAATGTCCTCATTGAAAACGAAAATAGTTAAAGGAAGATATTACCTGAGGCAGAGAATGATAGGAGCTAAGGCTCTTCAAGAGTGACCTCACCAACCAGATGGCCATCCAAGGTAATGTATGGTTTTAACCGTTGACTGTTGACGATAAAGGGAGTTGCTGAAGAGGAAGGGCTTTTAATCTCAGCTCCATGCGAAAACACTTTAGTGAATATGTAAGGCCCATCCTAATGAGATTTTAACTTCCCAGGAAAAAACTTAAGTCTAGAATTGAAAAGTCAGACTTGTTGGTTGGGCTCAAAGGTCTTTCGAGGTATATACTTATCATGCAAGACCTTAGTTCTTTCTTTATAAGCTTGTGAGGTGTCATAAGCATCATTCCTCAACTCCTCAAGCTCACTTAATTCCAGAAGTCGTGCCTTACCCGCCTTCTCTAAATCCATGTTAACACTTCGAATAGCCCAAAGTGCCTTATGTTCCAACTCAACAGGTAAATAGCACGCTTTCCCATACACAATCCGAAAGGGAGAAGTACCCAAAGGGGTCTTATAGGCCATTTCATACGCCCACAAAGCATCATTGAGCTTTTGGGACTAGTCTTTCCTATCAGGTCTAATGCTCTTTTCTAAATATTTTTTATCTCCCTATTCGACACTTCAACCTGGCCACTCATGTGAGGATGGTAAGGGGTAGCGACCTTGTGAGTCACTCCCAGACTCCTGATTAGCTGATTGAAGTGGTGGTTTCAGAAATGAGGTCCCCCATCACTTATAATGGACTTGGGGCAGTCGAAACGAGATATGATATTGGCCTTCACAAATTTCAAAACCATAGAGTGGTCATTTGTGTGCATAGGAATGGCCTCTATCCATTTAGAGACATAATCAACTGCCACCAAGATATATTCATAACCATGGGACAAAGGGAAGGGGTCCATAAAGTCAATTCCCCACACATCAAAAATTTCAACAGATTGAATAGGGTGTTGAGACATTTCATTCCTCTTCTCAATCATTCTAGTCCGTTGACATCTAATACAGGCTTTAACAAAATTATGAGAATCCTTAAATAACGAAGGCCACTAAAAATCAAACTGAAGAACCTTAAAAGCAGTTTTCTTAGCACCAAAGTATCCTCCACAATGAAGTTCATGGCAAAAACTCAGCACACTTTGTTGTTCCTCTTCATGTACACAGTGTCTCAATACTTAGTCTTGTCCAATTCTAAATAATTCAGGCTCTTCCCAATGAAACTATCTTGCTTGGGAAATGAATCTCTTTCTTTTTTGCTCATCCCAAGAGCCAGGAGTTTCTCCAGTGACCAAGTAATTTACAGTATCAGCATACCAAGGTAAAGTTGGTGTTACCACCATCAAGGTTTCATCGGGAAATGTCTCGCAGATGTCTCCGGAAAGAGAGTCATTAAGTGGAAGGCAAGACAGGTGGTCAGCCACAACATTTTCTACTTTATTTTCATGTATCTCCAAGTCAAATTCTTGAAGTAGGATCCACCTAATCAGACATGGCTTAGAATCTTTCTTAGCAATGAGATGTTTCACTGCCACATGATCAGTGAAAATAGCCACCTTAGACCCAAGTAGATAAGACCTAAACTTCTCTAGAGAAAAAACTACAGCAAGTAATTCTTTTTCAGTGACGGTGTCGTTTTGCTAAGGTTCGGTTAAAGTATTGCTGGCATAATACAACACATGAGGTCTTCCCTCAACCCTTTGTCCAAGGACTGCTCCCACCGCATAATCCGAAGCATCACACATCAGCTCAAATGTGAGTGTCCAATCAGGAGCTCGAAGAATAGGCACAGAGATCAAGGCCTCCTTCAGAGTTTGAAAGGCCTCAACACACTTTGAATCAAAATTGAAGGAAGATTCCTTCGCCAACAAGTCACAAAGTGGCCTAGAAATTTTACTAAAATTTTTAATAAAGCCGGCATGGCCCAGAAAGGATCTAATCTGTTTGACATTCGTGGGCAATGGGAGTTTGGAAATAGAATCAATTTTGGCTTTATCTACTTCCAAACCTCGCTCGGATACAACATGCCCAAGTACAATTTTTTTCTGTACCATGAAATGACTTTTCTCCTAGCTGAGGACTAAACCAGTCTCCTTACATCGCTTCAACACATTCTCCAGGTGCAGGAGACACTAGTCGAAAGACGAGCCATAAATGGAAAAGTCATCCATAAACACTTCAACACACTTGTCAATCATGTCCGAAAAAATAGACATCATACACCGCTGGAAGGTTGCAGGGGCATTACATAATCCAAACGACATACGCCTGAATGCAAAAGTACCATATGGACTCGTGAATGTCGTCTTCTACTAGTCATCAGGGAAGACTGTAGCCTGGTTATACCCAGATTATCCATCGAGAAAGTAATAGTACTTATTCCCTGCCAATTTCTCGAGAATTTGATCAATAAAAGGCAAGGGAAAGTAATCATTCTAGGTAGCGGTGTTCAGCCAGCGGTCATTAATATAGACCCTCCATCTAGTTGAGGGTCTAGTGACAACTTGTTCACCTTGGTCATTGAATTCCACAATAAAGCCTACCTTCTTTGGCACCACATGAATAGACTTACCCATTTACTATCTGCAAATGGGATATATGATCCTAGCATCCAACCACTTCAGGATTTCCTTTCTAACCACCCCCTCATATTAGGATTCAGACGTCTCTGCATGTCCCTAAATAGCTTGATGGTATCATCAGTATAAATGTGGTGCATGCAGAGTGTAGAGTCTATACCCTTAATGTCAGCAATGCTCCAAGCAATAGCTTCCTTGTGCCTAGACAAGCACTCAATCAGGGCTCCCTCCTATGCCTCAGATAGCACGGTCGAAATGATAATAGGGAGCATATCATTGGCACCTAGGAAGACATACCTGAGATTGTCAGGGAGGGGTTTCAACTCAAGGTTGGGGGCTTGCATGGTTGAGGGTTTCATAATAGATGTCCCCATCTCAGGTAGCAGATCTACCTTGGGCAGAGATGATGGGGGAAGAGACTCAGCAGAAACACCCAGCAACTCCTCAAGTTCAAGTATATCCCCTTCACATTCCTCCAAGAGATGGGAATGCTCATTTAGCATGACATGCTGAAGGGGGTCATCACATAACATTGTAGGGTTGCCTCTTTAATCAGGTCATCTATCACTTCAACTTGGGAACAATCCTCAAGTCTGCTTGTTTGTAAGCATCAAACACATTAAGCCAGATTTTCCTGTTCCCAAAGCCCATTTCAATGCCCCAGTATTGCAATTGATTGAAGCATGCAAAGTTGCAAGGAAGGGGTGGCCCAAAATGATGGAGGGTTTGGTTGGCTTGTTGGTAGGGTCAGTGTCCAAAACTAAGAAATCAATAGGAAAGAAGAAATCCTCCACTCTTACAAGGACATCTTCCAAAACTCCCCGTAGTGTCTTAAGTGATCGATCTGCAACTTGAAGGATTACAGGGCTAAGCTTCAAATTGCCTCCCCCAAGTTGTTCATACACGTAGCTCAGAAGGATGTTCACCCCCGCACCTAGATCAAGTAGAGCCTCATTAATCTGTAAGTCACCAATAACCACTGAGATGTATGGGGCTCCTGGGTCCTTAAGTTTCGGGGGTGTGCCATGTTGAACAATTGAGCTAGCAGAATCAAGTAGAACAACTTTTGATTGGACCTGTTTCCTAGATTACTGCTTTTTCGTGCACAGGTCCTTTAAGAAGCAGGCATAAGATGGAATCTGGCTAATAGCTTCAAGCAAAGGTAGGTTAATCTGCACTTGCTTGAAAGTCTCCATGATCTCATCTGACTTATCTTTGGCTCCAAATGAGCCAACAGAAGTCTGACCAGAGGTGGACAAGTGCTCTGGAAAGGGCACTCTCGATCTCTGGGTGGAAGGGTTGTCATGTCGAGTAAGGGGTGGAATGGGGCAACTTTTTCCGGTGAGGTGATTTCAAGCGGAGAAGATTTGGGCAAGTCTTCTCTGGTGGGGGTGAAAGTCGAGGTGGATGGTTTTTTAGGGGGTGAGAATATAGGAGCATTAGGTTTGGAAATTTCTTTCCCACTCCTCAGAATAGTCACTGCCTGAGCATGCTCCCTAAAGATAATCCCTTTTCCTTTAGGATTCTCCTCAGCAGCACTGGGGAGCTTCCCAGTTTCCCTCTGTCTAACAACCTCAACAAGGTGTCCTATTTGTGATTTCATCTCATGTATAGCCTTGTCATGAGATTGGATGATGTCACTTTGACTTTCTTGCATAGTTCTCAACATCACCTTCAATTCATCCATCTCAGAGGTCTTAGGTTGGGCAAAGGTCTGAGGTTAGTTCATTTGATGGTTTTGAAAGGATTGTGGTTTATAATTCCCTGAATTTGAGACATTGCCTTGTCTCCATGAAAAGTTTGGGTGGTTCCTCCATCCCTCATTATAAGTGTTGGAAAAAGGGTCATTACGAGGTCTAGGATGGAATCCTTGAGCGGCATTTAGATCCGCTTGTACAAGCTCAAGGAATTGGGAGGCCAAGTGGCAATCTACAGTGGCATGTGTATTGCCTTGGCAAATTGAGCATTCGGAAGCTTGGGATGTAGAGGTGTTAGATACGAATTGAATCGGGTTCGACATAACCCTTTCCATGTTTTGATTCAATAATTGAATCTGATAGGCTAAATTTTGGGTATCCCTTGCCTCATTCACCTCCAACTTTCTTTGCATGAGAGTGGGCTTTCTATCCATGTAGGCAGAATTCAAGTGAATAGAATTCTCACTCAAAGTATCAAAAAGGTTCCAAGCTTCATCCTCAATCTTAGATAGAAAGGTTTCTGCACAGGCACCATCCACAGTTTGCCTATGCAAATCATTAAATCCGGTGTAGAACCTTTCAACCAGTTGCCACTTAGGCACCTAGTGATGTGGGCAAAGTCTCAACAAGTCATTAAAGTGCTCCCACGCATCATGGAAAGCTTCCCCATCCTTTTGAACAAAACTCATAATTTCCCTCCTAAAGTGATTGGTTTTGCTCATGGGGAAGTACTTCTTCAAAAACTCCTTCTTCAGGGCATCCCAAGTGTTAATATCATCAAGGGTATGATACCAATACTTGGCTTTGTCCTTAAGGGAGAAGGGAAAGAGGGTCCACATTTGAGCGTCATCAGTAATGCCCTGCAACTTCACCGTGGAACAGACCTCGGTGAATTCCTCTATATGCCTATAAGGGTCTTCCCTAGCAGTACCATAAAAGGAGGGCAGCAAGGATATGGTACTACTTTTGATCTCATAAGGATTATCCCCTCCAGATCTACATAGTGCAGGGCTAGCTTGATTGGTTAGAATGAAATATTCCTTAAGGCTCCTTTGACCGGCCATTTCTACCCTTGGAAGGTTTCTTCTTAAGATTCTTTCAGGTTCAGGATCAAACACAAGTTGTCTCCTAAGAGAACGCCTACCAAGCATGCACTACAAACACAATTCAAAAGGACTTGTTCAGTCTTTACAAATTTAGGCTTTTGACTTTAGTTCAAATTGTAGGTGACAAAACAAGTTGCCCAATCAATTATGCACCTATTGTCAACCTTCAAAATGCCTAAAAAGACCTAGTTGGAGCTTAGGTGTTCTTCCCTAAATCTCAAATGGTAGAGTAAATCCAAAGATGGAAGATCAAGAGATGCAAGTAGGCCTAAGCCTTCCTTTGAAGCTGTGCTTTCGCGGTGCTTCTCAACTACCCCCAAAAATCCATGACAGGGTATCCCCCTCTTTGGATTTACAAAACCTTTGATCTCAAGTTCTAAGCACTTCGGAATCCAACGATATGAGGGCTCTCGTCCTAGTAGTTTCAAGACTTAGGAGTGTCTAAATGCATGCTATGGTGAAAGAGATATACGTGTGCATACACAGCAAAAGGATTTTGAATTTTGAATCGCACGTCACGTTTGAAAATCAAGTCCTTGATTTTTAAATGTCCCTCCTTTAATTAGTCCTTTTTCAAGAAAATATGTGACAACTTGTTAGATCGCTTCAAGATAGATTATGTGATCTAAAAATTAATTCAAATGCATTTGCATGACAGGTAGAAATGCAAAGATAGAAATGCATACCTGATTCCATCATTCTTCATGCAATATGCAAGATAGGAAATTAGATCTAGATGTTGCTCATTCTATCCTAAATGATTTGACCTAAGGGTAGGCAACTTCTAGTAGGTAGCTCTTTTTTTTTTTTAACTACTTATGCACGAGCAAATTAAGGGTAAACAATCCACAAAATAAATTAAAAACCTAAATCTAAAGAAAAGAGAATAGGCTCTCAAAAATCAACCCCAATTACTACAAGGGCGAGAAAATAGAAATAAAACTTATGAAATGGAGAATTTCCTATAGAGGCGAAATCCAGGTCACCTTCGTCTTCCCTACGTGTAAGCGTCGCTCAAGGTCGACGTCTTCTCCCAGATGTGCCTGTCACCTCTCTCAATTTCCTCGCCCAAATTCCTCGCATAGAAAAAATAATAAATGGTCAGATCACTGTGCAATGAGAAATAATCAAAAATAAAATCAGGTGAAATTATTGCGTCTGTTGCTTCCCCGGCAACGGTGCCATTTGATAAGACAGTTTTCACTTTTGAATAATGTATTAAGATGATTTGTCATTGTAGTATAGTGGTGAGTATTCCCGCATGTCACGCGAGCGACCCAGGTTCGACCCCCGGCAACGGTGCCATTTGATAAGACGATTTTCGCTTTTGAATAATATATTAACATGATTTGTCATTGTAGGATCAAGGTGGTGGAAAACCGCTTAACAAAATAATTAAAATTAAAATTAAATCACTCACAAAAGAGTGGGTCGTGTCCACAGCAAGGCAATGATGCAATAAAATCATGAATATTCTTTTTCTTATATTCGTTCAATTAAGTGCAAAATCTATAGCCAAATCTAACATGAAATGCGAGAAAAAGGTGATAAAAAATAACTTGAAAATGTAAGGGTATATGTGCAATTTTTCCTCACTGAAATATTCAATAAATATGTGATGAATTTATGTAATTTCCAATTGACATGCATTAGAGAGAATTTGGGCACATCTTAATCCAAAACCAATGTCAAAAGTTGTGAATAACAAAAGCCACGCAATTATAAGAAAGCATGAGTATGAAGTCACAATTTCACCATAATAAAATAATCATAAATCAAAATTCATTTTCGTGGCAATGGCATGAAATGTAATTATTAATTGTGAGTTTCCTGTACCAAAACATGGGAGAACTCCTCTTGGCGTGCATGAGAAGAGGAAGGATCGGCTGGAGGCGTGGTCGCGCAAGAAGGTCGTCAGTGGTGAGGGTTGTTCGTGGAGGTTGTGGAGTGGTCGTTGGAGGTCGATGGCGGCTGGCCGGAGGAGATGAAGCGGCAGAGGCAGTGGTTGTTGCTGTTGCTCTTGCACGCGCTATGGCTAGAAGTGGGTGCACGAGTGCAGCGGGCAGCAAGGGCTAAGGCGTAGACGCATGCAGGGAGGTGCGCGTGTGCTGAAGGCACTGCTGAAGGGTGCTCTGCAAACGCAAAGGTGTGCGAGCGTGGTTTGATGGCGTCAGTGGTAGGTGCTGCAGGGAGGCGTGAGGAAGGGCTGAAGCAGGGGCACTAGGGCGGGCTGAAGGCGCTGCTGGAGGGTGCTCTGCAGATGCAAAGAAGTGCGGGCATGCTGACTGCTGCGGATGGGAGGCACTGAGGAACGCACGCTGTGCGCAAGCGGAGGTGGCGGAAGTGCAGGGGTGCAAGAGGTTCTGGTGAAGGCGAGGAGGCACAGGCATGCGCTGGCCGAGGTGAGGGCGCTAGGGTGAGAGCGCACGAGCGCAGGTGGCTGATGAGAGCGCCGGTGCTGCTGGTGATGAAGTGAGGGCGTGCGGTGGTGCAGGTGTTGGTGCGTGGGTGGATTGGAGATGAAGGCATGCAGGGGTAGGCGCGTGCGCTGGAGGTGGGTGCGAAGGAGGTGGGATGCACAAAGGCTGGCGTGAGTTGCTAGCTGAGGTGAGGAGTTACAGAGACTCTTTAACGGGGTGGGTTGTCACCCCACACGCCCACGGTGGTGGAGTCGTACTGCAGCGGTGGGAGGCCGGTGGTATGGAATGGAAGAGTAAGGTCCTCTAAGCACAGTGAAGAACAAAGGGGTGGTGGCCTCCCCTTGCATGGTCGTCTCCTCCTCCCTTTGTAGTTGAATTTGAAATCCAAAGAGGCGGGCTCAGATGCTCTTCATGGCCAATGAATGCTTGGAGCTGTGCGTGAATGATTGCGCAAGGAGACGAAGTAGCCATTACCTGTGGAGGAAGAAAATAATAAAATATTAAAATATTATGGTTATTTATACATAAACCCTTAACTTCTATGTTAAATTAAAACAATGCAAGTAATTCACCTAATTGATTAATTAATGAAATGCATGCAACGAATGAATTATGCAATTAAGCTAAAAAAATATAAATTAATTTATTTACATCCTAATGTATGCTATCTAAATGTTAAAATTAACTTAATGTCTAGACATTTAAATACTTAAATAGCCCACAAATATGGGCTAATCAGCAAGGTGATACAATTAGGAGCTTCAAACAACAAATCCGATCGCATGGATGGATTCGGGACGACGATGGCAGACTAACAATGTGAAAATTGACTTAATCCGACATTTGTAGCAGCCCCTACAATGAAAAGAAGATAAATAACCTAGATCACACCACGTGGCACTATCCAGGTTACCTAAGGACGCGCACCAACAATAGTGCAGAGCACACAGCATTGCGGGCGAGCTGCAGAGTGGGTCCGCACCAGCAACAAGCACATAGCATGTGCGGTTCATGGGGCACGGGCACGCGGAGCATGCCCTAGTAGTGCTAGCGCATGCCAACAAGCACCATGCACGGGTGCATTGGTCTTCAATGACATCTGGTGCGGGTCTTCAGCAATGTTTATGGACGTCACTAATTGTCCATGTACGAAAAGCCTCTTCTCCTCCACTATAAAAGGGCCTCTACCCTCCCATTCTTCTTGATCTGTTCCTTTCCCTCACCACCTCCAAGGCTCTAGAGAGAGCTTGTCCCAAGCCTGGGATGCTCCTCTAGTATAGAAAATCAAAATATTTTCCCTCCTCTCACACCCATTTGTGGAGCATCTCGTGGCCACCCTCTCACCACTTTGGGAAGTAGATCCTCGCTGCAACATTGTCCTGTCCCACCCTCCGTCCTCCGACATCGTTCTTCTTTGTCTAGCTTCCAGCCACATTCGTTCGAGGCGTCATCAAAGCGTGTCGTCCTCCAAGTGATTATCAAGGGGGATTCTTCTTAGCTCTATCTTTTATTTTCTTTCTAGTGTAGTTTTCCTCTTTTCTATTTGTAGAAAACTCTATATTGAAAATATATGTGATTGTTTCTCTCTCTCCCTCTTATTTTGCAAGTGGATTAGTTAGATAAAGTTTTGTTGATTTGATCTCTTGCTTTATAAAAATACAAAAAATATCATACAAGGCAAAAACAAATAAAATCGAAAGCACGGATTTCACAAACTAAACATTCACCTTCCTATGTTCGACTCGGGACTCCCTTTTGAGTTTCAGTATAAATTTTATCTGGTAGTGATTTTTGCGACTATGACGACGGGTTCTCCGAAACCCTAACTTTTCCACGTGAAAACCCACTTAATCATTTTGACACCATTTTTGGGGAGGCAATGCTCTTTGGTTTTTACTGCATTTTCCGCCTTACTTAACTTTTTAGCTTACTTTGCTCCTTTCTTTCTATGATTACAGGTACTCTTCCAAGGTGAGCCAAAGCGGATAGATCAGAGTACAGTGCAGTTAAAAGGTTCTATAAGTGTATCCCCCCACCCACCCACTAAATTTCCATTCCATCACTTAATAACTCAAACTTAAATCAACCTAGGTACTTTTATAAACCCTAGATAGATCTGATTGTTTGATTGTCACTTCACCTCACCTCACCCACCCCCATAAATTAAAAAATTAAAAAATACTCTTCCCTTGCTGGATTTAATTAAAAGAGATACTTAACACCCAGAAATTCTCATCCTAAGGTGCATAATCACTTTGATTCTACCACTTAACTAGGATCTGACCTGTGGACTCAGTATACTTCAACTCAATACACATAAGTGAGTAGAAATCTGATTAGGTTAAGACATTGTGTGCCTTAATCAAATGGTGCAATAGGCCAATTGCTTGAACTATTTGGTTTGCACCACTCAATTTAAAATTGATTCATCAAGTAGCTTGCCACATAGGGTTGATTTTTAAGGTTGAATCAGGCACTCCACATTATTTTTGAGTTTTAAAGGAATATACCATCACCGGTGCTTTCAAAACTTAGAGTGTTCTATTGAACCTAATTGAATGAACCTAAAGATTAAACCCTAAAAGCTACTAAACATGGTTAAACCCTAAAAGATACATCATCAAATAACCTTGTTTGCAAACCCTGGTTGTGCACACACATACATATTAACTGATCATTAAGGGCACAACCCATCTAAAAGGCCCATCACATTCCAAGAGCACAATCATTCCAAGCCTAATTAAAATGGAGTAGATGTTGGCCTTAAGGATTAACTCACTCTTTAAGACTCCAACTGAGATTTTTTTAAACTAATCTACTTCTACTGGTCCATCTGATGTCTAGCTAGGGGAGTAGCATCAAATGACCGTGGTTGGGGGTATCAAAGGAATTGGAGATGCAAGCCAAAGGAATAACCTTCTTCCCAACCCCTCCCTTTAACTAGTTGGATTGATTGGATAGAAGTAGAGCAAATCATTTCTTTAATCTCAAGACAGGTTCTAGGAGTCTGTAGGTCTTTAGGCTACCCACCTGAGGATAGGTTTGGTTGATTGTACTGCAAGGCATCTTTCTCTGTTCTCTTTTCCCTCCTACTTCACCATGCATGCTTCCACATCCTACACACATTTTCAATCCTACCCTCCTACCACTACTTATCCTCAAGATGATTACTATCTCGACTCGACTTATGATTACCCATCCACTAGCCGGGATAACTTTGATTGGGGATATGATTATGGACCTCAATGTTCAGGACCTAACCCTGGACATCATAATCATGATTATTATCCTTCCCAGAGTTACACTAATTATAGATCACTACCCTTTCATGAACAAACCAACCAGATCTACAATCAGGAAGAATATGATGATTATAACACCTACCCTCCCCAGGATTATATTGAATATAGGTCATCGCCCTTCTTTGAACAACCCAAAATGACCTATTATTAGGGAGGACCTCAATTTCTTGACTCCCATATATTAAACCCAAACCCACCCAAACCCACCCAACCCTGAACCAAACCATCCAATTCAAGTGAATCAGGTCCAAGATAGGGTGTTGGCTAACTTGAGAAACACTATGCAATCTTTAGAAGATCAGCCAACACCATGTACTGAAGCATTGGAACCCATGATAAAAATGATTGATGAGCTTAATCGTTCATTATTGGATTGGCTCCAAGATGTTAAAGATAGGGGCTCGAGTGAGTTTTTGCTAGGGAAATTGTAGAGATTGAGGATGAAATTCGTGGTTGCCTTAGTCCAATGTTGGGATGATTCCCAGATGAACCCCCTTCAGGAGAGCCAATGTCAGAACCCGCTCAAGCACTTGTCGGGGGGGCATTTTTTATGAAATCGAGGATGACTAGGTTGGTATAGAGCAACCAATCGAGGATGATGTGATTTTCTCACCTGAGATCCCTGAATAAGGGAACACGGAAAAATATGTCTCTATGGACCAGGAAATGATAGATAACTTTGAGACATATATAAATGAGGATCATGAATTCTTTGATTTTGAGGGTGAGGAATCTCTTGGTGATGTCTCACTTGAGTTTAAGGAGAATGATTTTAGTGAGACTAACGGGCTCGAGGAGCATGATGAACCATTTAATAGTCTAATAATTGAGGATTATGATCCAGTTGGGGCTGACATGGAGGATTCAAATCTAGATTTGTTGGATGATTCAATCAGTAACCCAATTCCTCAACCACACCCTAAAGAACTGAATGATGATATTCTTGAGATCACCAGGCCCAAAAATCCTGATTGAGCTACAATTGTTTGACTTGGATAACTTTGATAGGGTGTACAATGATATGGAGGTGTCGGAAACGTTGATTTTAGAGGAGAGGAGTTTGGAAGTTAAATTATGGGAAGTGAATTCCGAGGGAAATTGAATTTTGGATTTAAGGGTTCCTGTTGACCTGAAACCACCTACCTCTTACCAGAACCCTTACGACCTTGGGATATTGGTTTGCACCATAATTTGGTCTACATCTGTGGACATCTTCTATTGGCAGGTCCTGTGATCAATATTTTTATTCTGATTCTGACTCGCACTTGTGAATTCCTAATTTCTTCTTTGTTTGTATATCATGCCTAACTAAAGGCATTAAACTTAGCACATGTATATATTTCATTTCCTTTGCGAAGCTGACCAGATCTATCATGAAATTTAGGTGATATTTTGTTTATCCCACCCTTTTCATGTCTTTATTTTTACAATGACGACATTGCATCATTTAGGCATGGGGGTGGATACTTAATCCTAAGATTATTTTGTTAGCTTCGTAAAATTTCTTTTATTTTCTTAAAAAAATTTAAAAAAAGGAAAGAAATTAGAATTAGGAGAAGAGAACTTGGGCATTAGGAGTAGTTCACTTTAGGAAATGATACTTTAAGACCTGAACACTTAGACTCTTCAGGTCCTCGGGTTTAATCAGCTCGGGTATCCACTAAAATGTGGACTTGGTCTCGAGTCTTCACCAAGTAATTTTATTCTAACTTGGTCAATAAATTAGGGTGATAAGTACACGACTTATTAACCTGCCCTCTGATTTGGGAGAACTTATAGTCTAAGCATTTGCATACATTTTGGACTGACTCGCTCTTCGGTAGTTCTAACGGAAATTTGGTGGCTAATGAACCTTTTAGGGTGGCATGGCTGGCAAGTTTTTGGTGGTAACAACTCATTGGCCGGTTGTCCAGAGCCCAGCCACACAGCCATTCTCTTCCTACTGCCTTTAGGTAAATCTTAGATCAGGGAAGCCACCTACTTAAAAAAAGAAGAAAAAAAAAGAGAAATACCTGAAAAGAAGAAAAAAATAAATAAGTCACACTTCATAGCAAGAGTATGGTTGGCAAGTGGTTGGTGATAACAGCTCATTGGCCGGTTGTCCAGAACCCATCTTACGAAATGCACAAATAATTTCCAAAATACTTAAGGAAGAAGTAGGGAAGTAGAATAAATGGAGAAGATATACATTGGATTCACCTTTTTGTTGACCCCATAAAAAAAATGAAAATAAGTAGGGAGAAACTTATCAATTGAAAAGATAAACCTTTAAGCAGAAACTCTTAAGGTCACCTAGGGTCGTAGAAACCTGAAGTTCGTCTTAACAGCCACCTAGTGAGTCTATCACTTATTTACATTAAGATGCTTAGAACTTGAAGTTCTTTTCAAGTGTTGGTGGGTTGGGTAGCCGTAGAAGCTACCCAAAACTCAACTCAAAATGCAAAAAATTAGAAAAGAAGAAAAAAACATAAAAAATATATATATATCTTCCCATTTTAAAATAAGGTAAGGACTTGGGCGGTCTGCATTTTGGCAGACACGCAGGCACTGTTGGGTCTTCGTAGTTTTGGACCTTAGCCGAAATTTCCTTTTTTTAATAAACAACTAATGCCATAAGAGATCGAGTCGTAATTCGATTTTTCTACATAGCATTTAGTTTGATTTTGCTAGGGACTAGTAAAAAATAGGCATGGGACTATGATGTAGATACATCTATTTAGGATAAAATACATATTTATGAGTGCTCCTAGGTTTATATATGCATTCCAAAATATAAATATCGCAAAGCATGTATCATTCTGCATTTAGAATAGTTTGTATAAAGTTTAGGTTAATTCGTTTCCTTTTATGGCCAAAAGAGAAGAAGAACTATTTTGAGGCCTCAGATTGACGATCCGACCGTACGGATTTGATCAAAACAGGGACCAGAGTCCAACGCCTCCTAAATTGCCTTGATCAGAGTCCCGTAGAACCATATATAGTCTAAGGAAGATCAACAGCCAAGAGGCAAGGTGACACAATTAGAAGCTTCAAATGGCAAATCCAATCGCACAGATGGATTCAGGTTGACGATCATAGCCCAACATCATAAAAATCGACTCAATCCGACATCTGTAGCAACCCCTACAAAGGAAAGAAGATAGACGATCCAGATCATGCCACATGGTGCTATCCAAGCCGCCCAAGGGTGTGCACTAGCAGCAGCGGCGTAAGCGTGGTTAGCAGCAGCAAGTGCGCAGTGCGTAGAGAGCATGCGGTGCTTGGGACACAGGAGCACAAAGCATGTGCAAGCAACGGCAACACACACCAATAAGCGTGTGAGCACCATGCACGGGTGCATTGGTCTTTAGCGACGTTTGCGGCAGGTCTTCAGCAACATTTATGGACGTCACTAATTGTCCATGTGCAAAAAGCCTCTTCTTCTTCACTATAAAAGGACCCCTACCCCTCCCATTCTTCTTGATCTCTTCCTTTCTCTCCCTTACCACCTCCAAGACTCTAAAGAGAGCTTGTCCCAAGCCTAGGATGCCCCTCTAGAGTAGAAAATCAAAATATTTTCCCGCCTGTCACCCCCATTCATGGAGCATCCCATGGTCGTCCTCTCACCACTTAGGGAAGTAGATCCTCGCCGCGACATCATCCCATCCCACCCTTCGTCCTTTGGCGTTGTTCTTCATCCAACTTCCCACCACATTCGTTCGGGGCATCGTCAAAGCGAGTCTTCCTCCAAATGACCATCGAGGGGGTTTCTTCTCACCTCTCTCTATCTTTTATTTGCTTTCGAGCATAGTTTTCCACTTTCTATTTATAGAAAACTCTATATAGAAAATATATGTGATTGTTTCTCTCTCTCTTATTTTGCAAGTAGATTAGTTAGATAAAGTTTTGTCAATCTGATGTCCTGCTTTATAAAAATACCAAAAAAATCATACAAGACAAAAACAACAAAAATAAATAAAATCGAAAGCGCAGATTTCACAAACCAAGCGTTCACCTCCTTGTGTTCAACCTAGGACTACCTTTTGAGTTTCGGTATAAATTTTATCTGATAGCAATTTTTGCCACTACGATGATAGGTTCTCTGAAACCTTAACTTTTCCATGCGAAAACACGCTAATCATAGGGCAATATTTTTATGGACGTCAGATTGAAGATACAACCGTATGATTCTGATCAAGGCGACGATCAAAGTCTAATGCCTTGATAAACACTAGTTTTTCATCATTCTTATGCCCCAATGCTAACCTAGCTCTTAGGATTTTAACTCCGCAAATGAATTTTTTGGTCTGCACTTAGGCATTTACCTAGGATAGGCATGCATTGCATTTTAATTTATTTTTTATGCATTTATCTGAG
This sequence comes from Thalassia testudinum, assembly GCA_037157565.1. Classification (NCBI taxonomy): domain Eukaryota; kingdom Viridiplantae; phylum Streptophyta; class Magnoliopsida; order Alismatales; family Hydrocharitaceae; genus Thalassia; species Thalassia testudinum. The sequence goes on along the minus strand of JAZHRO010000063.1, from coordinate 26,659,505 downwards.
TGTCTGGATTAGGCAAAATGTCAGATCCCACACATTTTAGCACTCAGGAAGGCATAAGATGAAGAAGAAGCTCCTATCAGTTGGATCCCAGCTTGATCTAGCTCATTTCAGCTGAATCCCAGCTAGATCCAGCTCATCCCAGCTGGATCCCAGCTCCTTCTAGCTGGATCAACTCACCCTTAGCTCCATTCAACTCATCTCAGCTGAATGGTAGCTCTAGCTAGTTCACCTTAGCTCCATTCATTTCACCTCAGCTAGATGACAGCTCAAACTAGCTAAAAATAGTTGATCCCAGCTTCATTCCAGCTCTTCCAGCTCAGAAGAGTTCACTGGAAGTTCAACCTGACTAGGACTAGCTACTGACATCATCTAGCTAGACCTGGTCAACTGAAGATGACCTAACTAGCTCAGGCCAAGCTTAAATCCAGCTCCCAAAGACCTAAGTTGATTTGAGCTATTTGATCTAAGATAGCTACTCCAGCTAAGTAGGTAATCTCCAGGAAGACCAAACCCAACTCACTTCAGCTTAGAACAGAAGAATCTAGCTCAGATTAGCTTGGCTTAGTTGCTAACAAAGAACTAGATAGCTAAGCTAGCTATTGAGCTCTACTTCAACTCCCTTCAGCAGACATCAGCTCCAGTGCAGCTCCTTCTAGCTACCCCCAGCTCTTCTCCCCTAAAACCCTAGCTCCAAATGCCTCCAACCCTACTCCGTACTAGCTAAGCTAGCTAACATAGCTTAGCTTAGCTAGGCACCTCCTTGGCAACCAAACCTAACCCTAAAACCTACAAGCTAACTCCACCAAATAGAGACCTAACCTAGTCCACCTAGCTCCTACTCCTAAACCCCTTTTTTGGTGCCAACCCATTCTCCTCCCTTCAACCCACCACCATCACCAAAGTTACCACAAAAGTGGCACCACTTTTTCCCTCCAAAACCCTCTTCATCACCATCCTATACCTACCCCTACAACCCATCTCCACCATCCACATACCCACCTTCTAGAAGCCCCCATAGTTGGTGCCAACCTATGGTGCCTCTCCACCACCATAACCACCACCATCACTTCCCTTAAGGTGGCACTGCCAATCCTACACCTTAGGATCCCCATAACCACCACTAACCACCTCCTAAAACCCATCCTTGCCCTACACATAATCCCCATGCCAACCACCTTTCTCCACCTCTATAAAAGCCCTCCTAACCACCACCAAAAACTCAAGTTTTCCATTAGTTAGGTTCACCATTCTTCCACCCCATCTCCACACCAAGGAAGGAGGGATGAAGATCAAGGGGGCACACACCCACCCCCTTGGTGCCTTCTTCCTCTCTGTTCTTCTCCCTTAGCCATGACAAGGAGGAGATCATCTTCAACATGAATGGGACGGCCAGGCAAGAGGAGGAGAAAGGTGGTTGACGCCCACCTTGGAGGATAGCTTGGAGGAGGACTACATCAAGGAAAAAGGAAGACCCTTTTCAAGTGCGGGGCAACTGCACTTGGAGCAAGGGCCATCCCAACTTCAACTAGAGGATCCCCCTTTCTTCTTCTTTATCTTCCACTCTACTTTTTGTATTAGCTAGTAGTTTAATGATCTCGTAGAAGCATTCCTCTACTTATATTTGACTTTACTAGTAATAGAAAATTTATTCGCCTTCCAATTTTCATGTTGTAGTTAGTGTGTTTTTCCATGTTGTTTTTGTAGTTGTAGTGCACACTCTCCTCTTCTAATTACTCTAGGTACACTTACCTAGGGTTAGCTTAGAAGAGAGGCTCCATTATTGTCACCTAGGGTTAGTTGTAGTATAATTAAGTCTTCTCATTCCGTTGCCTCAAACCTGATTATTTCAGAAAAATATAAAAGCAACAAAATCAAAAATCACAAAAAGAAAGTGCGGATTTGAGAGGCGAGAGAGAGAACCATTCATGTGATTAACAAATTGGCCTCCTTGGATGACCCTAGATACTCCACTATCTAGGTATTACAAATTTAAAAGTTGATTGCAGATTTATGTGTTTAAACGACACTAAAGCCTTAATTTTAGAAATCATGTATTTTTCGCATCACCTTTTGGCGCTGTTGCTAGAGAGGTACGGCTTAGTCACATTTTCATCTCTCTCTTGCATTCTTGATCTTCACAAAATTTTGTTTCTTTTGATTTCAAGTGCAAATCAGGAGCAGGAGTGTGATTTGGAGAACTTGGAGCGGAAGCTTCAAGTTTCTTTTCTTCTGCGTACTTTAGGTTGGTACTCTAGGCACTTTCTCATCAAAAACAAAGATAAAAACTCTCTAAAATATCTTTAAATTATCAAAAAAAATCAAAAAATAAGAAAAATTGAGTGGTGGAATCATAAAATTCATTTTGTTGCTTGTTTGCTTTAGTTTTCCACCACCTTCACCTTATTAGTGTCTAATTTTTAAAAATCCAGACTTCTATCTTGATTTTCAAAAATCAGGTTTGGGCACTTAGTAGCTTCATCAAATCACCAAATTTCATCCAAGAAAGCCCTTTTGAGTCAGGAACCTTGAGTTCAATTTTCGAGAAATTTCATTGAATAGAAAAAAATTAAAAAATTCATAGACTAAACAGGGGTTAGACCTTATTTTCTTACTATTTTTTATTGTCCGTGAATTTTATAAATTTTTCTACTCATTGGATTTAAACAAACATTATATTTCTGAAAACCATAGAAAATTATCTACATCATATAAAATTCCCAAAACATTTTGAGGCCATTTGAGGTTTCTGCAGAATCAATTTCTCGAATCTATCAATTCTTACTCTTGACACCAATAAGAAGAAAATTTTCAAAAAAATATTAAATAATTTTATAAAATCTCAAAAAAATTATTTTTGGATTTCTTGTCTGATTTGCTATCAAGTGGTAGTGTTTTTTGTCTTGTTTGGACCACCACCTCAAAAGATTTTTAAAAAGAGATTCATTTAGGAGTTGCATGCATAGGATTTTTCAATTTTAGGGTTTCAATTTCTCTCTTAGTCACATCAACTCTAAAGGAATTAAACTCCATCAACTACAACTTGATTGTTATTATTTGTGAAACTTTAAAACCTTATTTGAATCCTTAACAAGAGAGAATCCTAAAAGACACTAAATCTTAATCAAAAACCTAAAACACTTCAACTAAAATTCCTTGTTTTGCAAACCCTATTGATTTGGCTTGGGTAACACTTCCCGCCCAATTCACACACACATAAAAAAGAAATAATCGAGCATTATCCCAACTAACGCCCATCACATTCCTTGTACACTTTAGCCTCCTAGACCTAATTAAAATCTGTAGCAATTTGACCCTTAAGGTTTCATCAAACCTAGGCTTGCTACCTAAGTCTTAAGTTATCTTTAGTTGGTATCAATTCTTTCATCTATATTTGGTGCCAGGCTAAGAGATCGTGTCAAATGACCAGGCACGGGTTCCCCAGTGATTTTCCTGGGACATGCTTAGGCCAAAACCTCCCCTTATTCCGCCTAGCCAGATTTGTTGAGAGAACGGATATCCACATTGATTTCTTATCTCCTAGGTAGATGAAGTCTTAGGTTAATTTTTAGGGAGTCACATTTAAGTTAGGTCTAGAATTTTGTATTACTTGATTGCACACTTCTCTCATCTCTCCCTCCTCTGCTCACCATTTCTTCCATTTTGCACGACTCCAAAAGTGAGGCCCGGGTCGAACACGGGGAGGCAAACATTCAGTTTTGAAAGATACACATTTCACTATTCATTTATTTTTGTCACTTTTATCTTTTCTAATCTTTTTGGTATTTTTAATAGGAAAAAAGATCAGGTTGATGAAATCTATCTAACCTACTTACAAAATAAAAAGAGAGAGACAGAGAAAGAGAGAGAAACAATCATGTATATCTCAATAAGTGTTTCTACAAATATGAAAGCTGGAAACACTACACTAAAAAGCAATAAAGATAGATGGAGATAAGAATAATCCCCCTCGACGGTCGCTCGGAGGATAGCTCGCTCTAACGTTGCCTAGAGGAAGGTGGTGAGGAGCCAGACGAACGAGGATGGAGATGGAGGACGGAGGGTGGGCCAAGATGGTGTCGTGGCAAGGATCTTCTTCCCAAAGGGAGGTGAGAGGACGACCGCTTGATGCTCTACGAATAGGCATGAGAGGCGAGAACAAATGTTTGTTTTCTACTCTAAAGGAGCATCCCAGGCTTGGGACAAGCTCTCTCTAGAGCCTTGGAGGTGGTGAGAGGAAGAAAGGAAGAGATGTAGAAGAATGAGAGGGATAGGGTCCTTTTATAGTGGAGGAACATTTAGTGACGGTCATAAACGTTGCTGAAAATCCACCACTAGGAAACCTCTTTGGTTTTTCTCGCATTTTCCCACATTACTTACATATTTTTCTAACCTATCTTTCTTCTTCGATTTATTTTCATGCAGGAACCTGATCAAGGAGCCGAAGTCAGTAGATTGGAGTAAAGTACGGGTAGAGACATTTGTAAGTTTATCCCCTACCATCCCCACCCTAGTTTCCATTTCACTACACTAATAACTCAAACTCAAATCAACCTAGGTGCTTTTATAAACCCTAGGATAGATCTGGTTGTCTTGTTTGTCACCTCCACTCATCTCACCCTCGCATATTATATAAAAAAAATAAAAAGATGCTTCTTGTGGGACAAATCAACATACACACTACATACACCCACATTTGTGGCACATAACTTAACTTGATTTTGACCTACTCAATCGAGATTCTGACTTGTGGAACCAGTACACCAATTCAACACATAAAGGAGTAAAAATCATACTAGGCTAATCACCTCTTTGTGTGCCCTAATCAGTGGTGCATTTGGGCCAGTTGACTGAATTGCTTGGACTGCACCACCTAATCTAAAAGGAAGTCATTTTGTAGTAGCCTCATAGGATTCAATAATTAGGTCAAGCAAGGCACTTCATATTTTTCTTGATTTGTAAAGGAAAGTACTTGAACTCATGATTTCAAAGCTGGTTTGCCTCCTGGAAATTTGGTTGAATATACCTAATATTTGAACCTTAAAAGCTACTGAGCAAGATTCGAACCCTAAAATTCACCTCATCCTCAATAATCTTGCATGAAAACGTTTTGGTTGTGCATGCACACACATTTTAACTGGTCATTAAGGGCACAACCCATCTAAAGGGCCCATCACATTCCAAGAGCGCAAAATGATGACAGCGGATTCGCACACGTAAAGGGTTCAAGTTTGGAAAACCCGTCGTCGTAGTTCAACTCACAAGAAAATCTATCAATCAGATAAAATTTATAATCGAAACTTGGAAAGTGAGTCCTAGGTTGAACATGGGGAAGCAAACGTTTGGTTTTGAAATTCTGCATTTTGCCTTTATTTGTTTTTGTCATTTTTGTCTTTTCTATTTTTTTTTGTATTTTTAGCAAGCAAGTGAATAGGTCGATGAATTCTTATCTAACTAATCTACTTGCAAAATATAAGAGAGAGAAAAAAAAAGAGAGAGAAACAGCCATATAGTTTGAAGTAAATGTTTGTTACAACTAGGAAAGTAGGAAAACTACACTAGAAAGCGGTAAAGATAGAGAAGAGAAGAATCCCCCTTGATGGTCACTTGGAGGACAACTATCTCTGGAGGAAGGTGGTGAGGAGTGGGATGAATGAGGATGGAGCCAGAGGACGAAGGGCACGGCAGGACGGCGTCGCTGCGAGGATCTTCTTCCCGAAGGGAGGTAAGAGGATGGCCACGGGATTCTCCATGAATGGGGATGAGGGGAAGGAAAAATGTTTGTTTTATACTCTAGAGGAGCATCCCGAGCTTGGGACACGCTCTCTCTAAAGCCTTATAGGTGGTGAGATGAAGAAAGGAAGAGATAAAGAAGAATGGGAGGGTAGAGGTCCTTTTATAGTAGAGGAAGAATCAAATTCGTCTACAGGACATTTAGTGATGGTCATAAACGCCGCTGAAGATTCACCGCAAACGTTGTTGAAGATAGCCTTGCACCCACACTGCCACCGCGCTGGCGCGTGCTTCGCACCTCTGCTACCGCACCGCTAGCGTGTGCTCCACGCGCCCTTGTCGCGTGCGCACGTGCGTTATGCACCTACGTGCCTCACGCCCGTGCGCACTGTTGCTGCTACCACTACCGCTACCTTGCGTGCATGCCTTTGTGCACACACGCACACCCGCACTACTGCACGCATGTGGTGGCGCGTGCGTGCGTGTGGCTGTCCTGCGTTATGCCATGTGGTGCGACCTGGGCCGTCCATCTTCTTTCTGTTGTAGGGGCTGCTACAGAGGTCAGATTGAGTCGATTTTCACCTCGTTGGGCTGCGATCGTCGACCTGAATCCATCCATGTGATCAGATTTGTCATTTAAAGCTCCAAATTATGTCACCTAGTCCCTTGGCCATTGATCTTCCTTGGACTACATATGATGCTATGGGACTCCGGTCAAGGCGATTTCGAAGGCATTGGACTCTGATCGTTGTCCTAATTAGATCCGTATGGTCGGATCATTAATCTGAGGCTCCGAAATAAATATCCTCTCCTAACCACAAAAAGGACGCAATTAACCTAAAATATACATAACTACTCTAAATGCAAAATGATGCATGCTATGAAATATTTATAATATGGAATGCAAATCTAAGCCTAGGAACATGCATAATTAGGCATTTGAACCTAAATGGGCGTGTCTACATCATACTCCCATGCCTATCTTTTGCTAGTCCCTAGCAAAATTAAACTACATGCTATGTATAAAAATAGAATTAGGGCTTGATCGCTTAGGCCTAAGTTGTTTATTAGCAATAGAAAATTTCAACTAAAGTCCTAAACTATGAAAACTCAACAGTACCCGGGTGTCTGCTAGAATGGAAACCGTCCAAGTCTTCACCTTATTTGAAAAGGGAAGATACATTTTTTTGTTTTTCTTTTTCTAATTTTTTTGGACCTTTAGAGTTTGGAGTTTCAGGATAACTTTTTACGGCTACCTGACCCACCTAAGACTCGAAAAGGACTCTAATGCTAAGCATCTTGTGAAAGGGTGATAAACTCACTAGGCAGCCATTAAAATGAACTTCAGGTTTCTACAACCCTAGGTGATCTTAAAGATTTCTACTTAGAGGTTTATCTTTCCGATCGGTAGCTTTCTCCCTACTTTTTTTCTTTTTTATGGGATCAACACAAGGGCAAACCCAGTGTATATCTCCCCGGTTTATTCTACTCCCCCACTTCTTCCCTAAGTGTTTTGAGGATTATTTTTGCATTTTTGTGAGCTGGGCTCTAGACAACCTGCCAATGGCCTGTTACCCACGGTAACTTGGCAGTCATACTCGTGCGGTGAAGTGTGGTTTTATATTTTTATTTGTTTATTTTCTCCTTTTTCTATTTTTTTCTTTTGTGTACTTTTTTTTTCTTTTTCCTAAGTAGGTGGCTTCTCTACTCTAAGATTTACCTAAAGGTAGCATGAAGAGAATGGTCGTATGGCTGGGCTCTGGACAATTGACCGATGAGCTGTTACCACTGACAACTTGCCAGCCATACCACCCTAGACAATTCATTAGCTACCCAATTTCCGTAAAAACTGTCGGAAAGTGAGTCAGTGCAAATAGTGTGTAAATGGTTAGATTTAAAATTTCTTCAAATTAGAGGGTAGGTTGATAAGTCGTGTACTTATCATCCCAATTTATTTACCAAATTAAAGTAAAATTACTTGGCGAGGACTCAAGACTAAGTCCACATTCGAGTGGACACCCGAGCTAATTAAGCCGGAAGACCTGAAGAGTCTAAGTGTTCAGGTCCCATCGTATCGTTTCCTAAATTTAATAACTTCGAAATGCCTAAGTTCTCTTCTCCTAATTTTTTTTTCTTTTTAAATTTTCATTTTTTTTATAAGAAACTAAAAGAAATTCTACAGAGTTAACAAAATAATTTCAGGAATTAATTATCCACCTCCCATGCTTAAGTGATGCAATGTCCTCATTGTAGAAATAAAGACATGAAAAGGGTGGAGTAAATAAAATATCACCTAAATTTTATGAAAATCTGGTCAGCTGCATAGAGAGAAGAGAGTATACACATATGCTAAGTTTAATGCCTTTAGCTAGGCATAAAATACACACAAGGAAGAAGTGGAGAATTCACAAGTGCGGGTCAGAATCAAAATCAAAAGATTAATCCTCAGACCTGCCAATAAAAGATATCCATAGATGTGGACCAAATTATGGTGCAGACCCATGCCCCAGGGTTGAGTGGTTCTAAGGTTATGGATGAAAATCACCCAGAACCTAAGATTATTGTGCTTGCGGGGCCGAGTCTATGGTTTGGTGGTGTGTAACCCAAGACTAAAGTGTCGGACAACAGATTGATCTGATTCATTAAAATCGAGTGTCCACTTATAGTTCAGCTCAGGAAGATAGTCAATTATTCCAAGCTTGGGTCGCACGTGAAAGATATCGTAAGGGTACTAATAGAAGGTAGGTGATTTCAGGTCAATAGGAACCCTTATATCCAAAATTGTATTTCCCTCAGAAGTAGCTTCCCAAATTTTCATTTCCACATTTCTACCCTCAACAATCAATGTTCTCGAGACCTCCAAATCATTTTACACCCCTTCTAAAGTACCCAAGTCCAACAATTGTGACTAAATCAGGATTGACTTGGGTTTGGTGATCTCAAAAATATCATCATTCAATTCTTTAGGATGTGGTTGAGGAATGGGGCAACTGATTGAATCATCAGGATTCGAATCGTCCAAGTTAGCACCAACATGGTCATACTCTTTAATGATTGGGCTATCAAATGGTTCATCAGATTACTCAAGATCATTTGTCTCAATAAAATCATGTTCCTTACACTCAAGTGAGACTTCACTAAGAGATTCTTCACCCTTAGAGTCAAAGAATTCATGATCCTCATTTATATATGTCTCAAAATCGATTGTAATTTCCTGGTTCAAAGAGACATTTTTCCTCGCTCCTTGGCTCGGGGATCTCGGGTGAATCAATCGGTTCATCCTCAATGGGTTGCTCTAGCCCAACCTGGTCATCCCCGGTCTCAAAAAATGTATCCCCCCCGATAGGTTCCTGAGAGGGTTCAGACATTAGCTCTCCTGAAGGGGGTTCATCTCGAGAATCATCCCAAGATTTGACTAGGGCAACCATAAATTTCATCAACCTTGCAACTTCCAAAGTAGAAGCTCACCCAACCCCTTATCCTTAACATCTGGAGCCAATCCAATATAGAACTATTAAGTTCATCAATCATTTTGATCATAGGCTCCAATGCTTCAGTACACGGTGTTGGCTGAATTTCTAAAGATTGGATGGTATTCCTCAAGTTAGCCAACACCTTGTCTTGGACCTGGTTTACCTGAACCGAATGGTTCGGTTCATGGTTGGGTGGGTTTGGGTTCATTCTATGGGAGTCAAGATATTGAGGTTCTCGAGTCCCTCCCTGATAGGTCATTCTAGGTTGTTCAAAGAATGGTGGTGACCTATATTCAGTGGAATACTGGGGAGGGTAGGTGTTATAATCATCATATCCTTCTTGATTGTATATCAGGTTGGATTAGTCATCAAAGGATGGAGATCTATAATCATTGTAGGTGTGGGAAGGATAACAGTCATAGTTTTGTTGTCCAGGGTTAGGCCCTGGACACTGAGGTCCGGTATCATATCCCAAATCAAAGTTATCCTGACTAGTGGATGGGTAGTCATAGTTCAAGTCGGGATAGTAATCACCTTGGGGATAAGTGTTGGTAGGAGGGTAGGATGGGAAATGCGCATAAGATGCGGAAGGATACATAGTAGAATAGGAGGGAAATTAGAAGAGAGAAATGAGCCCTACAATACAAGCAATCAACCCTATCCTTAGGTGGGTTAGCCTAAAGACCTACAGACTCCTAGGACCCATCTTGAGATTATAAACAATTTGGTCTACTTCTATCCAGTCAATCCAACTAGTCAGAGGGAGGGGTTAGGGAGAAGGTTCTTCCTTTGGCTTGCACCTCCGGTTCCTAGTGTACCCCTAGCCATCGTTGTTTGATGCTACTCCCCTAGCTAGACATCAGATGGACCAGCAGAAGCAGATTAAATGAAAAAAATCTCAATTTGAGCCCCGAAGAGCCAATCAATCCCTAAGGCCCAAGTCTACTCAGTTTTAATTAGGCTTGGATGATTGTGCTCTTGGAATGTGATGGGCCCTTTAGATGGGTTGTGCCCTGATGGGAGCGTGTTTCGTGTGGTAGAAATCTGGGTTTGGAGGACACATCGTCGTAGCTCGCAAAACGCGTCGATCAAATAAAATTTATAATCGAAACTCGAAAAGTGAGTCCCGGGTTGAACATAGGGAGGCAAACGTTTGGTTTGTCTAAAAACTACGCTTCTCTTTTATTTATTTTTGTTGTTTTTATCTTTCCTAATATTTTTGGTATTTTTTATCACGCAAGAGATTAGGTCAATGAAAACTTTATCTATTTGCAAAAAATATAACAATGAGAGAGATAGACAATCACATATATTTCTGAATCTAATGTTTTCTACAACTAAGAAAGAGGGGAAAACTATACTAGAAAGCAGTAAAGATAGATGGAGATGAGAAAATCCCCCTCAACGATTGCTCGGAGGATGACTCGCTCTGACGTTGCCTGGAGGAAGGTGGTGAGGAGCGGGATGAACGGGGACGAACTCGGAGAACGAAAAATGGGCCAGGACGGCGTCGCGGTGAGGATCTTCTTCCCGAAGGGCGGTGAGAGGACGGCCACAGGATGCTCCACAAATGGGGATGAGGGGAGGGAAAACTATTTGGTTTTCCACTCTAGAGGAGCATCCCAGGCTCGGGATAAGCTCTCTCTAGAGCCTTGGAGGTGGTGAGAGGAAGAAAGGAAGATATGATTTGGAATGGTGGTGGGTAGGTCCTTTTATAGTGGAGGAGGAAGAACAAAATTGTGTCTGGGTCATTACTGACATCCGTAAACTTCGCTACAGATCCGCCCTTTTTCTCAATTCATTTGCTAGCACGCACGGGCCATTAGTGACAGCTGCAAGCATCACTAAAGGCTTGCCTAACTGTCACTGAAGATCGCGCCCCCCCGCCGCTCACACCCTGTCGGTGCTGTGCTCACTCGCCGTATTGCATAGGTGCATGCGCTGGCACTTACGCTGCGTTGCTACTGAGCGCGCACGGTGTGGGTGGCTGTGCTTGCACGTCCGTGTGGGTGCTGACTTAATTGAGGAATTGGGGGGACTGCAAGGATTCGAACCCACGCCCCTCCTTTAGGAGTGCCTCTCTCCACCACTTTGCTACGGCGTATGATGGTCGTATGGAGGATCCTTTGAAGAGCAGCGTGGATGGCTTCTCAACCATTGGATCAAGATCCAATGGCTGAGAATTGATGATGCGGATGAAGAGGAGCCGTTGTTGGGACTACTAGCTGGTGTTGGGTGGCATGGATGGCACCACATGGCTCCATCTAGGTTGTCCATTCTTCTTTATGTTGTAGAGGGTGCCACAGTGCTCAGATTGAGATGATTCCCATGTTGCGGGACTACGATCGTTGCTCTGGATCTATCTGTACAGTCGGATTTTTCATCTGAAGTCCGTGAGGATGTCACATTGTCCTCCTAGCCATTGATTTTCCTCAGACTTCATATGATGCTACGGGACTCCAATCTAGACGATTTCAAAGGTTAGACTCCGATCGTTGTCCTGATCAGATCCGTACAGTCCGATCATCCATCCGAGGCCCTGAAATAAATCCTCTTCTCTCCATATCATGAAAAGGACCTAATTAACCTAAAATATATACAACTACTCTAAATGCAGAAGGATGCAAGCTATGCAATATTTATAACATGAAATGTAAATCTAAGCCTAGGAATATACATGATTAGGCATTTTAACCTAAATAGATGTATTTATATCATATCCCCATGCCTATCTTTTGCTAGTCCCTGGCAAAATTAAACTACATGCTATGTATTAAAAAAATAGAATTAGGACTCAATCGCTTAGGCCTAAGTTGTTTACTAACAATAGAAAATTTCAACTAAGGTCCTAAACTACGAAGACTCAACAGTACCCAGGTGTCTACCATAATGCAAATCACCCAAGTCCTCACCTTATTTGAAAAGGGAAGATACATTTTTTTGCTTTTCTTCTTTTCTAATTTTTTTGTACTTTTGGAGTTTGAGAGTTCCAGGATAACTTTTTATGGCTACCTGACCCGCCCGAGACTCGAAAAGGACTCTAAGTGTTAAGCATCTAGTGAAAAGAGTGAAAGACTAACTAGGCAGCCGTTGAAACGAACTTCGAGTTTCTACGACCCTAGGTGACCTTGCCTAGAGGTTTATCTTTTCGAATGGTAGCTTTCTCCCTACTTTTATTTATGGGGTCAACACAAGGGCAAACCCAGTGTATATCTCGATTTATTCTATTTTCCTGCTTCTTCCTTAAGTGTTTTGGGAATTATTGTGCATTTTTGTGAGTTGGGCTTTGGACAACCGGCCAATGGGCTGTTACCCATGGCAACTTGCCAACCATACCCGTGTGGTGAAGTGTAATTTTATTTATTTTTTTTTTATTTATTTTCTCCTTTTTCTTTTTTTTTCTTTTTCTTTTTTTTCTTTTTTAAGTAGGTGGCTTCCCTGATCTAAGATTTACACCTAAAGGCAGTACGAAGAAAATGATCTTGTGGTTGGGCTCTGAACAACCGACTGATGAGCTGTTACCACTGACAACTTACCAGCCATACCATCCTAGATGGTTCATTAGCTACCCAATTTTCAAAGAAACCACCAAAAAGTGAGTCAGTGCAAAAAGTGTGTAGTTGCTTAGGCTTAAGTTTCCTCAAAATCAGAGGGCGAGTTGATAAGTCGTATACTTATCACCCCAAATTTATTGACCAGTTTAAAATAGAATTACTTGGCGAGGACTCGAGACTAAGTCCACATTCAAGTGGACACCTGGGCTAATTAAGCCTGAGGACCTGAAGTGTCCAAGTGTCTATGTCCTATTGTATCATTTCCTAAAGTTAATAACTTCCAAATTGCTAAGTTCTCTTTTCCTAATTCTTCTTTTTTTTATCTTTTTGAATTTTCAAATCTTTTTTTTAAAGAAACTAAAAGGAACTCTACGAAGTTAACAAAATGATTTCAAGATAAAGTTTCCACCCCCCCATGCCTAAATGATACAATATCCTCATTATAAAGATAAAGACATGAAAAGGGCAGAGTAAACAAAATATCACCTGAATTTCATGACAACCCGATCAACTCTGTAGAGAGAAGTGAGTATACACACGCACTAAGTTTAATGCCTTTAGCTAGGCATAAAATACATACAAGGAAGAAATGAGAATTATCAAGTATGGGTCAAAATCAAAATAAAAATATTGATCCTCAGACTCGCCAATAGAATATGTCCACAGATGTGGACCAAGTTATGGTGTAGACCCATGCCCCAAGGTTGAATGGTTCTAAGCTTCCGGATGAAAATCACCCAAAACCAAATGTTGTTAAGCTTGTGAGACTAGGCCTGCTGTTTTGTGGTGTGCAACCCAAGACCAAACTGTTGGACAACAGGTAAAGATGGTTCAATAGGTTCTGATGTCCTCTTAACATTCAGCTCAAAAAAATAATCAGTTATTTCAAGCTTGGGTTGCACGTGAAATATATCATAAGGGTCCTGGTAGAAAGTAGGTGCTTTCAGGTCAACAGGAACCCTCAAATCCAAAATCAAAGTTCCCTCAGAATTAGCTTCTCAGATTTTTATTTCCAACTTCCTATCCTCTGAAATCAATGTTTTTAGGACCTCCAAGTCGTTGTACACCCCATCTAAAGTACCCAAGTCCAACAATTGTGGCTAAATCAAAATTGACTTGGGCACAATGATCTCAGAAGTCAGCTCTTTGGGGAGCAGATGAGGAATGGAGTCACTAATTGAATCATCAGGATTTAGATCCTCCAAGTTAACCCCAACCAAATCAAATTCCTCTGTTATCGGGCTGTCAAATTGTTCGTCATACTCCTCGATGCCGTTTGTCTCACTAAAATCAGTTTCCTTAATTTCAAGTGAGACGTCACTCAAAGATTCTTCACCCTCAGAATCAAAGAATTCTTGATCCTCATTTATATATGTCTCAAAATCATATGTCATTTCAGGGTCCATGGAGACATACTTTTCATCATTCCCTGGCTCTGGGTTCTCAAGTGGGAAACTTGGTTCATCATCAATGGGTTGCTCTAAACCAACCTGGTCATCTCTGATCTCAAAAAATGTATCCCCCTCGATAGGTGCCTGAGCGAGTTCAGACATTGGCTCTCCTGAAGAGGGTTCATCTTGAGAATCATCTCAAGATTTAACTAGGGCAACCACAAATTTCATTCTCAACCTCGATAATTTCCCAAGTAGAAACTCACCCAAGTTCTTATCCCTAACATTTTGGAGCAAATCCAATAGAGAACTATTAAGTTCATCAATCATTTTGATCGTAGGCTCCAATGCTTCAATGCATGGAGTTGGTTGAGCTTCTAAAGATTTTATAGTGTTCCTCAAATTAGCCAACACCCTATCCTAGATCTAGTTCACCTGAACCGACTGGTTTGGTTCAGGGTCGGGTGGGTTTGGGTTAAATCTAGGGGAGTCAAGACATCAAGGTTCTCGGGTTCCTCCCTGATAGTAGGTCGTTTCAAGTTGTTTAACGAATGGTGGTGACCTATATTCAACATAATTTTGAGGGTCATAATCAGCATATCCTTCATGGTTGTAGACCTAGTTAGGTTGATCATCAAAGGGTGGAGATCTATAATCTTTGTAGCTTTGGGAAGGATAGTAATCATAGTCATGTTGTCCAAGGTTAGACCCTGGACACTGAGGTTCAGATTCGTATCCCCAATCAAAGTTATCCTGGCTAGTGGATGGGTAATCACAAGTCAAGTCGTAATAGCAATCATCTTGGGGATAAGTGGTGGTAGGAGGGTAGGATTTGAAATGTTTTAAACATGTGGAAGGATACATTGTGGAGTAGGAGGGAAAACAGAAGAGAGAAAGGTGCCCTGCAGTACAATCAACCAAACCTGTCCTTATGTGGGTAGCGTAAAGACCTACAAACTCCCACGACCCGTCTTGAGATTATAAACAATTTAGTCTGCTTTTATCTGGTCAATCCAACATGTTAGATGGAGGGACTTTGGAGAAGTTTCTTCCTTTAGCTTGCGCCTCCAGTTTCTAGTGTACCTCCCAGCCGCGGTCGTTTGACACTACTCCCTAGCTAGACATCAGATGAACCAACAGAAGAAAATTAGTCGAAAAAAATCGCAGTCTAAGCCATGAAGAGCGAATCAATCCTTAAGGCTAACATCTACTCAGTTTTAATTAGGCTTGGGATGATTGTGCTCTTGGAATGTGATGGGCCCTTTAGATGGGTTGTGCCCTTATTGATTAATTCAAATGTGTGTGCGTGCACAACCAGGGTTTACAAACAAGGTTATTTGATGATGTGTGTTTTAGGGTTCAACCTTGTTTAATAGCTTTTAGGGTTTAATTTTTAGGTATATTCAATCAAGGTTCAGTAGAACACTCCAAGTTTTGAAAGCACTGGTGATGATATATTCCTTTAGAAATTAGGAAAAAATGTGGAGTACCTAGTTCAGCCCTACAAATCAACCCTAAGAGTTAAGCTACTTGATGGATCAGTTTTAAATTAAGTGGTGCGACTCAAACAACTCAATAAATTGGCTTGTTACACTACTTAATTAAGGAACACAAGAATGTTTAACCTATTTAGATTTCTACTCACTTATGTGTATTTAGTTGAAGTGTACCGAGCCCACAAGTCAGATCCTGTGTTAAGTGGTAGAATCGATGCGATTGTGCACCTTAGGATGAGAAGTTGTGGGTGTTTAGTGTGTAGTTTTTAGTTAAATCTGACAACAGAAGAGTATATTTTTATTTTTTATTTTTATATATATGCGGGTGGGTGAGATGAGTGGAGTGATAATCAAACAACCAAAATCTATCCTAGGGTTTATGCAAGCACCTAAGTTGATCTGGGTTTAAGTTATTAGGTTATGGAATGAAAACTAGGGTTGGGGTGGTGGGGATAAGCTTACAAAACCTTCATCTGCATTTTTCTCTGATCTAACCACTCTGGCCCACCTCGGATGAGTACCTACAATCATAGTAAAATCAGAGAAAAAATAAAATAAAAGTTAGGTAAGGCGGAAAAACATGAAAAAAAAAACCAAGGAGCATTGCCTCCCTGGCAACAGCGCAAAAATGATGGGGGCGGGTTTTGCATGGTAGAAATCCGGGTTTGAAGGCCCGTCATCGTAGCTCGCAAAATGCATCGATCAGATAAAATTTATAACCGAAACTCGAAAAGTGAGTCTCGGGTCGAACATGGGGGAGCAAACGTTTGATTTGCTTAAAAACTGTGCTTCTCTTTTATTTATTTTTGTTGTTTTTATCTTTCTTAATTTTTTTGATATTTTTTATCATGTAAGATATTAGGTCGATGAAAACTTTATCTACTTGCAAAAAATATAACAGAGAGAGAGAATCACATATATTTCTGAATTCAATATTTTTTATAACTAAGAAAGCAAGAAAAACTACACTAGAAAGCAGTAAAGATAGATGGAGATGAGAAAATCCCCATCGACGGTTGCTCGGAGGATGACTCACACTGATGTCGCCTAGAGGAAGGTGATGAGGAGCGAGACGAATGGGGATGGAGCTGGAGAATGGAGGATAGGGCAGGATGGCGTCGTGGCGAGGATCTTCTTCCCGAAGGGTGGTGAGAGGATGGCCACGGGATGCTTCACGAATGGGGATGAGGGGAGGGAAAACTATTTGGTTTTCTACTCTAGAGGAGCATCCTAGGCTTGGGACAAGCTCTCTCTAAATCCTTAGAGGTGGTGAGAGGACGAAAGGAAGAGATGATTTAAAATGGTGGTGGGTAGGTCCTTTTATAGTGGAGGAAGAACAAATTCGCATCTGGGTCATTACAGACATCCGTAAACGTCGCTACAAATTCGCCCTTTCTGTCGCTGAAGATCTGCACCTTCAATTCATTTGCTGGCATGCACGAGCCATTAGTGATAGTTGCAAGCGTCACTAAAGGCACGCCTAACTGCCACTGAAGATCGCACCCCCCCACCACTTACGCCCCACTAGCGCTGTGCTCGCATGCTTATCACACGTCGTGTCGCCTGGGTAAGTGCACTGGCGCTTGCACTATGCTATTGTTGCATGCGCATGGTGCAGGTGGCTGTGAGCGTGAGTTCGTGTGCTTGCTAAATTGGGTGCCAACTTAATTGAAGCATTGGGGGGGTTATGGGGATTCGAACCTGCGCCTCTCCTTTGGGAGTGCTTCTCTCCACCACTTTGCTACGGTGTGAGATGCTCGTGTGGAGGATCCTCTGAAGAGCGGCGTGGATGGCTTCTCAACCGTTGGATCAAGATCCAGCAACTGAGAATTGATGATGAGGATGAAGAGGAGCCGATGCTGAGACTTCTGGCGGGTGTTGGGCGACCTGGATGGTGCCACATGGTGCCATCTAGGCCATCCATTCTTCTTTATGTTGCAAAGGGTGCCACTGTGCTCAGATCAAGATGATTCCTGCATTGCTGGATTGTGATCGTTGCTCCAGATCTATCTGTACGGTTGGATTTTCATCCGAAGCCCATAAGGATGTTGCATTGCTCTCCTAGCCGATGATTTTCCTCGGACTTCATATGATACTACGGGACCCCAATCTAGATGATTTCGGAGGCGTTAGACTCCGATCGTCATCTTGATCAGATCCATACAGTTCGATCGTCCATTTGAGGCCTTGAAATAAATCCTCTTCTCTCCTGACCATACAAAGGACCTAATTAACCTAAAATATATACAGCTACTCTAAATGTAGAATGATGCATGCTATGTAATATTTATAATATAAAATGCAAATCTAAGTTAGGAACATATGTGATTAGGCATTTTAACCTAAATAGATGTGTCTATATCATGCCCTTAATAACCAATTCAAATGTGTGTGCGTGCACAATCAAGGTTTGAAAACAAGGTTATTTGTTGGTGTGTCTTTTAGAGTTTAACCATGTTTAGTAGCTTGTAGGGTTTAATCCTTAGGTTGGTTCAACTAGGTTCAATAGAACACTCCAGGTTTTACAAGCACTGGTGATGATGTATTCCTTTAGAAATCAGAAAAAAAATGTGGAGTGCCTGGTTCAACCCTAAAAATCAACCCTAAGTGACAAGCTACTGATGAATCACTTTTATCTTAAGTGGTACGACCTAAACAGTTCAATCAATTGGCTTGTTGCACCACTTAGTTACGGCACACAAAAATGTTTAACCTATTCAGATTTCTACTCACCTATGGGAACCTCCACAGGTCAGATTCCGATTAAGTGGTAGAATCAATGTGAAGTGGTGCGCCTTAAGTTGAGAGTTGTGGGTATTAATGTGTGTCTCTTTTAGAAAATCCCACAATCAGATAACTTTTTTATTTTTTATTTTTTATTTATGTGGATGGCGAGGTGTGTGGAGTGATAAACAAGACAAACAATATCTATCCTAGGGTTTGTGAAAACACCTAAGTAGATTAGGTCTTGATTATTAAGGTGGCGAAATGATCTAGTGTGTGGGGAAGAGGGGGAAAACTTACAAATGTCTCTACCCGCACTTTAATCTACCGCCTTCGACTCCTTGATCGGGTTCCTGCAAAACAATAAATCGTAGAAGAAAGATATATTAGAAAAATATGTAAGTAATGTGGGTAAATGCGAGAAAAACCAAAGAGTGTTGCCTCCCTGGCAACGACACCAAAATGATGACGGCAAATTCGCACGCGTAAAGGGTTCGAGTTTGGCAAACCCATCGCCGTAGTTCGATTCGTGAGAAAATCCATCGATCAGATAAAATTTATAACCAAAACTCGAAAAGTGAGTCCCAGGTCGAACACGAGAAGGCGAATGTTTGGTTTTGAAAATCCACGTTTTGCTTTTATTTATTTTTATCGTTTTTGTCTTTTCTATTTTTTTGGGTATTTTTAGCAAATAAGATATTAGGTCGATGAATTCTTATCCAACTAATCTACTTAAAAATATAAGAGAGAGAGAGAGAGAAAGAGAGAGAAACAGTCATATATTTCAAAGCAAATGTTTGTTACAACTAGGAAAGCAAAAAACTACATTAGAAAGCGGTAAAGATAGATAGAGATGAGAAGAATCCCCCTCAACAGTCGCTTGGAGGATAACTCGCTCTCACGTCGCTCGGATGAAGGTGGTGAGGAGTGAGATGAATGAGGACAGAGCCAGAGGACGGAGGGCAGGGTAGGACGGCGTCGCGGCGAGGATCTTCTTCCTGAAGGGAGGTGAGAGGACGGCTGCGGATGCGCCACGAATGGGGATTAGGGAATGGAAATATGTTTGTTTTCAACTCTAGAGGAGCATCCCGGGCTTGGGACAAGCTCTCTCAAGAGCCTTGGAGGTGGTGAGTCGAAGAAAGGAAGAGATGAAGAAGAATGGGAGGGGTAGGGGTCCTTTCAAAGTGGAGGAAAGAATCAAATTCACATACAGGACATATAGTGATGGTCATAAACGTTGCTAAAGATCCGTCGCAAACGTCGATGAAGGTAGCCTTGCACCCACGCTGGCGTGCGCTCCGCGCCTCTACTGCCACACCGCTGGCGAGCGCTCCACTCACCCTTGTCACGCGTGCACGCACATACGTGCCTACGCACCTCACGCCCGCACGTGCTGCTGCTGCCTTATGTGCATGCCTCCGCATGCATGTGCGTACGGTGGAGCGTGCGTGCGCATGGGCGGCCTGGGTTGCGACACATGGCACAACCTGGGCCGTCCATCTTCTTTCTATTGTAAGGGCTGCTACAGAGGTCGGATTGAGTGGATTATTGTGCCATTGGGCTGCAATCGTCGACTCGATTCCATCTGCGCAATCAGATTTGTCGTTTGAAGCTCCGAATTACACCACCTAGTTCCTTGGCTGTTGATCTTCCTCGAACTGCATATGGTGCTACGGGACTCTAATCAAGGCAATTTTAGAGGCATTGGACTCTAATCGTCATTCTGATCATATCTGTACGGTCAAATCATTAATCCAAGGCTTCAAAATAAATCTCCTCTCCTAACCACAGAAAGGATGCAATTAACCTAAAATATACACAACTACTCTAAACGCAAAATGATACATGCTATAAAATATTTATAATATGGAATGCAAATCTAAGCTTAGGAACATGCATAAATAGACATTTTAACCTAAATATATGTGTCTACATCAGGCGGTGGTCCAAAACTCCACAGTTGGAGGGACCACTTGATTTTTTCCTTCCCAAAAAGACTTTTTACTACATTCTTTCTCTTCTTTAAAAATGGAAAATCAAAATAGGTCGTCTAACCTGCATGCTAATTTTTCTTTCCCCAATCTATCCACCTAAGAGCTACTTAATCAGGCCCCCCACCTAATTTCTACTCCATAATGTCTCAGCTACAAGCTAATTAACAGCAGTTGAATAGGGATGTAGCAAACCTGGCCAACCAAGGAAGACCTGCCACACCTACCCAAGCTCCACGAATTCCACATCTCACCCCTTCTAACACCCCAAAGAGAGAAAATTTGCATAACCTAAATACTGCCTGTGCTGAGTATAATCATTATTCCGAGGCTTTCTATGGTTCAATAGGGAATTATACTTATCCAAATCATCAACCCACCCAAAATGTCTCCACCTTCCAGGAGAAATTTAAAAATTCCTCTAATTAGAGGAATTATTCGACTCACTCCTGGACCAATCCGGTTCCTCACCAACAATAAAACCCATTTGGAGGGTATGGTTTAAATCAAACTTATCAATCTAGGCCATCTCAAGAAGACATCAATGCCCAGATGATGAAAATCTTGCAAGAGATGCAAAGAAAAACAATGGAAATAACCCGTGCTATTAACAATATCAATGATCAAGTTGGGGTTATTCCGACTCAAAGATCTGCAGAACATTCACCATCCCAGCCCACACCAAACTTTGTCAATCAAAGGAACCAACACCCAGGTGGACACCAACATCAGAACCACAATAATCAACCTCCTATTAACCCGATACCCCAGCACCAACTCAGTTTCCATCAACAACAGGCCCCCCAACTTCCTCCCAGTGACAACCAAACTACATGTGCAGATACATTGACGAGTGGGAAAACCACAACTAATTTAGGGCCTTCAAATCAAATTGGTGAAACCCACTCTCAACCTATGCAAATCGACTCTCCTAACCCCACTTACGAAGAAGAAAAAGAAATGCCAAAAACACTAAATTCAAATCCTATCTCTCAAGTGCTGCAATCTAATCCTTCTAATAAGAAATCAGAGCCCTCTCACCAAGATCTTTTAGAGTCATCTGGGAAAGTCGAGACTAATATTCCCTTCCTAGATGCTACCCCTGCCTATGCTAAATTGTTGAAATAAAGATATACTCCAAAATGGTAGGCCTAGAATCTAGGAAGGGTGGCCCTTTCTAAGATAGCAAGCTCAATTTTTCAGAGCAAGCTACCTTCCACAAAAAAGGACCTAGGCACATCACTCATTTTGATTGTCATAAATGACACCACCCTTTTTCATGCCCCTCTCGACTTAGGTACCTCTATTAATATCATTCCCCGGATCTTATTCGAGGAATTTCGATTCAGTGATTTAAAACCTACTAAGGTTCAATTTCAATTGGAAGACTGATCTACCATTAAACCATAGGGAATTGTTGAGAATAGTATTATCAAGGTCAGAAATTATCTATTTTTGGTGAATTTTCTTGTCCTTGACATAAAGGTACCTGAGGCTCTCATTTGTGTCATCCTTGGAAGATCCTTTCTGATTATCGCAATAGCTAATATCAATTCTCATTCTGGGAAAATGAATATAAGTTGCGGTAACCAGACTTTCTTATTAGATTTATTTCAAGCTTCCAGGAGGTCCATTGATCAAGAAATTTTTGAGGACACTGATAATACAATGGAAGCAGTATTTGAGAAGTCTATGTTGATCAAATCCTACTCAGCTCTAACCACCATGGATCTAGATTTTACTGATTCCTATTCTAAGGATGATTATGTGGTCTAAGACTTTTTTGATCAACTATGGTTTGACTTTTACTCTTTCAATCTTCCTGATTTTTCACCAAAAATATCCACACTAACTTCACCACCCTACATCTCATTGACTACTTTCTCCCTCCCTTTCCATTGGACCTACAACCCGACCCACCCAAATTTGGCATTTTACATGAACTCAAACCATGGGCAAACCCATGTCATTCTTACATCTTTCCATTTCATTTTGATCCCTGTTTCTTTACATGTTTATTCAAGGCGAGATCAATGTTAAAATTAATGCGTCGTAGTATAATTGAAATCACTCAAAAACAAATGAATTTTATTACTCGAAATTGTAAATCTGAGGTCGAACACAGGGAGCAAATTGGGGTCTAAAAATCAAGAACACAACTTTAAGATTGAATATAATATGCAATGAAAATCAAAGTATAGTGCAAAAACACAATGTCAATGTATATGGGACAAGCACAAAAAATATGGATGTCTGATTTTGGAGATCAGACATCTTAAATATGAAGTTGCTACAATGCTTCAATTGCTTGGTTGTCTATCTCTGATCTCCTTCTTCTTCTCTCTTCACTGATTTCTTCGTGCCTTCAACTTCTTTCTTTGCTCTAGCCCTTATCTTCTTCTTCCTCTTCTTTCTTCTTTCCTTTTGTCTTTGATGGCCTTCTTTCTTCTTAGCTTCTTCTTCTTCTTCCTTCTTTGATTTCTTCTTTCCTTCTCTTCTGCCTTCAGCTCCTCTTCAACCTTGTCTTCTCCTTCCTTAGCTTCTCTGGCTGTCGGCCTTTCCTTGGCTTCTGAGAGCAAAAGCTACCCCTACCCTCCCCCACGATCTCTCTTCTTCCTTCTCTCTTCGGCTCACTCTCCTAGAGCCTTCTCGAGTTATCGGGTCAGGTATGCGCACCCGGTACCAGGCCCACCGGTGTGCGTGATGGGTGAGGAGTGCAGGCTTATTGGGTATACGGGTCAAAGCTAGGTCTGCAGGCAGTGGGGTCACGGACAAGGCAGTGAGGGCGAGTGGGACCTCACCCCATGGTCAAGAGTCGATAAGCCCCTATCACTTTTGCAATTTATTTGGCTGCTTCCGCTCTTCCACTTCCGAGGTGGGACTATGTTGTCCCACCTACATAGGGAGCGCCCACAGCAGATGTTCTCCTCTAATTGCAGTAGCTGCGTGGGTGTTAATGCCAATTGCTGGCAAAGGATGTGCGCAAAAGGAATCCGTGCAACCTGGGACTTACTGCCTGGAGCAAGGAGTCCTGGGTGAAGCTTCCAAGAAAGCTTCGTGCTTCGTCAATGGCGGTGAAGGCCTCAAACCCTATCAGCAAGAAAATAGCCTTACGGCCTCGTCAGAAAACACAGGGAGCTTCGCCTAAACATGGCGAAAGTGGTGCAGTGGTCGTTGTGGCGTGGGGTGGCCGGAGCGTGCATTCCTAAGTCACCCTGTGTGTGCGAAAGTGGGTGTGTTCGGGGGGCCTTCTAGGAACATGGTGCGGTGAATGGAGTGAAGGTTTAGGGTCAGTGAGGTGTGGCGGTGCTCGTGAGGTAGTTGGTGAGGCGGATGGAGGCGTGGAGCGGTGGGAACACCTCACCGGAGGTCTGGTCGAAGGTGGAGAAGGTGGTGGGGTTTGCGAGAGTCGAGGCATATTTTCAAGAATAAAAGACGGGGAAATGATGAGAGAGAGGACTTAACTGAGTGTGGATAGACGAAGGGGGATGCAAAGGAGGTGGCTAGCTCGTACTGCCGTCGCCGGGGACGAAGGACCCAGTGGGAGGAGGACAGTGATGACAAGGGGGTTGTAAGGACGTCTGCTGGTGTGGCGCGATGCGGACATAGAGGATAAAGGGAACCCTACCACTGGTATTGTGGCAGAGTGACGAGAGAGAGAGAGAGAGAGAGAGGTTGCCGGAGCTTGCTGGGTTGTTGGCCGGAGGGGGAAGAGAAGAATTAAGGGGTATCTCAGACCAATTTCAAGCTTAGAGGTGCGGAATGATTTAGGGTTTCTTATATAAGCCCTAGAGGTTGGTTTTGTGCTTGGTCATGTCACCAGAGATGGAAACTCAGAGAGACCCAAATCTCTCATGCATTCACATGAGAGATTGGGTAGGAATTAGGGCTTGATAATGGGTTCACATGAGAGGAGATTTCTCAGAGAATCTCCCTTTCAATTTTGAAAGGGATTCTCTAAGGAATCAGGGAGTTCTTTCCCTTGATACCTTGCCGAAGTAGGATTCCCTCCACTATAATGGTGGAGGGACCTAATTGCAAAGAATGATGAGGAAGTAAGGGGGTTTCTACAGAAGTTTTCAAAAGTTAGCGGTAGAAATGTAATTAGGCTGGACCTATTTCCAAAGTAGGTCAAGATAAATTCCCCTTAGGTCCAAATTTTGGTACAAACCTAATTTAGACCTAAGGAATCCAATGGTGAAGTTGGATTTTAGGTTTGACCACATTTGTCTAGGCAATTTATACAAAAACCCAATTTAGGGCAAACATTTGATCGAGATACCAATTTAGGTCAAAATAGGTTCTAAGGGCCAAATTGAAGGTTCTAAACCCTAGAGAATATTTTTTCATGAATTGTAGAGGATTTAGGTGAATTTTATCCTAATTAGAACCTTATAAAATTAAGTGGGTCTATTTTAGGGTTACAAGAAGTCATTTAATTCCTAGAATTCACATGAACCATTTTCTATCTGAACCAGCCCACAGTTTATCTTGTTAAAACCATTTGACCTGTGTTTAGCCCATGAGAAAACCCGTTGTTGTACTACAATGGTAAATTACAGTTTTACCCTTTGTTTCTTGCTTTTCTCTCAAACTGGTTATTCATTGAGTTAGGACCTCCAATTGGTTATGTAGGAGCTTTTGTTCTCTTTTTTGGGTCAAAATGAGCTAGTTAGGGCTCATGATGGTGTTGCCATCATACCCCCATTCCTAGTTTTTACTAGTCCCTTAGCAAAATTTTAAGGTTTTAACTTCTGTTCTAGACCATGAATTCCTTGATGTTAAAAGATTATGATGAGTGCCTTTTCTTTTCTTTTTTATTAGGTTAGAATGCCGACAATAGGCCTAGAGGTACTCAAGTACCATCTAAGATCCGGACTTGATCAGCTCTAGCCTTGGCCCTCCGCGAAGGTCTTTAAGGCCCACAGGAACTATCCTAAGGTTTGTTGGACTTCGCAGTTAAAGCACCCATGCTTGTAACGTATTTTGGCCTCAGTTCAGTTTGCAGTACGTTTTTTGTAAGAGAGAGATAGAGGATTTTTTTGTTTGGAGAGTTTTCTCTCTCTTTTCTTTTTATTTCTAGCTTCGGATTGGCTTCTCAACATGGTCTGTATTGGATTTCCCGTCCCCATCATCAATCCTCGAAGGGTCCCTAGCAATCGATGCTTCGTGATAGCACAGCCCATGGCAACCCCCAGAACCCTGGCTTTCGAGAGTTCGAGATAATCCCACCCATGGCATTATATAACTAAATCCAGACCCTGGCAATCGATATTTCGTGATAATGCCGCCCATGGCACTAAACCAGCACAGGGTGCTTATGTGCCCATAGTAGGATATGTAAATATCCTAGGAGACAAGCACCGAGGAGATGATATATTATTATGTATCTTCGAGGGGAATTTCCCACCTCTCCGAGCTGGGAACTCATCCAAATCAACTTGTGTTGATCAGCCGCTCCTAATCTAGGTAATTTTTTCAGAACATTTAAGCTCTTTTGCGTGATTTTGACAATTATGCACACTGAACCAGACTGTGTGTGGATTGGAGTGCTTAGGTTACTGAGTCCCACAAACCAAAGGTCATTTAACGAGGCTAAATACTCCCTAAGCCTTAAACCTAATACTTAAGCTTCGCATTTTCCCTAACCTCTTGAAAATTATCCAGATCTTAGCGAATACTTGAATTTTTAAGCTTAAGAGTTTAGCCCAAGAGGCCTAAGATCAGTTGTTCTACTAATTTCTTTTGTCTCATTAGCACTTTTTTCCTTCATTGTTCTTTTTCTTGATATGGTCTAGAACTTCAGTTAATCCCTTAATTTCTTACTAATGACTATCTCTCTTTTTCCTTTTCATTTTATGCTCCTTTTTGACATTTTTTTCTCCTTATTTTCTCCTAATGATTTGTATCGTGTCAAAAATTTCTCTCCCCCCAGTATTTTTTGTTCTTTTTCAAGATTTTTTCATTTTTTTTGTGTTTTTTGTGATATGTGATTTTTTGGTTGAAACATTTTCTTGTGAGATGAGTTTTCATGGTGCTTTGCACTTTCATACTTCCTCATGCCTACGATTTGTAATGTCCCCATTGTAAATTAGGTGGGTTCGAATTCAGCTTAGATCATTCATTAGAACAGGTTTTGGGTGGGCGAACAGGTCAAGGTGACTGTTGCGAACGATTTATGGACTTGGGTACAGGTACCTGAGGTGGGGTCGGCTGTTCTAATGGATGAACCCTAAAGTGCAATATGAATTCAGATAGGAATGCCAAGAAAGGTTTCAGGTTTTTCAAGAATGACGGGTTGCCTCCCGTTAAGCGCTGAGTTTTACGCCATCGGTTGGGTGCAATGAGCTTAGGGAGAATGGAGGGTAAAGGATATCTCAACCACATTTGTATTGGTCAAGTCAATGAACAGTTTGAGTCTCTCACCATTCACAACGAAAGGTTAGGAATCGTGGCTGAGTGGACTGATCTCAATGGCTCCATTTCCAAAGATTCATTGGATAAGGTAGGGTCCGATCCATTTTGATCGTAGTTTTCCTAGGAACAGTTTAAGCTTGGCATCGAAGAGTATAACCTTTTGACCAGGATGGAAGATCTTTCTGGATATGTGCTTTTCGTGAAAGACCTTAACCCGCTCTTTGTAAATTCGCGAGTTCTTATACACGTCGTGGAATAATTCATCGATCTCGCTCATTTGAAGCTTTCTATGGGTTCTTGCCTTAGAAAGATCTAGGTTGCAGTTTCGTATTGCCCAATAGGCTTTGTGCTCCAACTCGATGGAGAGGTGACATTCCTTCCCATACACCAACCTAAAGGGAGACATACCTAATTGGGTTTTGTGGGTGGTCCTATAAGCTCACAAAGCTTCCAGAAGCTGGGATGACCAGTCCTTCCTGTCAGGTCGAATAGTAACCTGGACGATTTTCTTGATCTCCCGATTTGATAGCCCAGCTAGATCATTAGTTTGGGGGAGGTAAAGAGTAGAGATTCGGTGTGACACTCTGTATTTGGTCATCAATGACCTGAACTGAGTGTTAGTGAAATGGGTCCCTCCGTCAAAAATTATAGCACGTGCAATCCTAAATCGTGAAAAGATGTTCTGATGAATGAATTTGATAACTACTTTATGATCATTGGTTCAGATCAGAATGGCTTCGATCCATTTGGACACGTAGTCAATAGCAAGTAAAATGTACTCGAAGCCATCCGATACAGGGAAGGGTCCCATGAAATCAATCCCCCATAGATCGAAGATTTCGCATACCAGAATCGGTTGTAAAGGTATCATATCACGATGGCTCATGTTGCCCAAGGTCTGGCAATGAGTGCATGCCCTACAGTGATTGTACGCATCTTTGAAAATTGTGGGCCAATAGAAGCTACACTGGAGGACCTTCATTGCGATTTTATGACCTAAAAAATGTCCACGGCATGCCTAGTCATGGCAGAAAAATAATGTCTTGAATTTCCACTTCCGCGACACATCGTCGAATGATCTGATCAGCATCGATGCGGAAAAGATACGGGTCTTCCCAGAAGTAGTACTTGCCATCGAAAAGCAATTTGTCCTTCTTGGCTTTCGGCCAATCGGACGGGATCTGATGTGATGCCAGGTAGTTTACTATATCAGCAGACCATGGAAGCCCTGTATAGATAGTCAGAAGGTGCTCATCAGGAAAATGTTCCGTGATGGGTCCGGAAGGGTCGATGATCTCAGAAGGAAGGCGGGACAAGTGATCAGCTACCACGTTCTGTTTTCCCGCTTTGTCGTGAATCTCAAGGTCAAACTCTTGCAACAGCAAGATATAGCAGATTAATCGAGGTTTCGTGTCCTTCTTCGCAAGGAGATGCCTCATAGCTGTGTGATCTGAGTAAATGATAACACGGGAACCCAGAAGATAAGATCTGAATTTTTCCAAGGCAAATACTACGGCTAGCAGCTCTTTCTCAGTAACTGTGTAGTTACGCTAAGCCTCGTCAAGTGTCTTGCTAGCGTAGTAGATGACCACAGGTTTCCCATCAATTTTCTGCCCAAGTACTGCTGCTACAGCGAAATCAGATGCATCACACATGATCTCAAAGGGTTGAGACCAATCAGGGGAATGTAGGATCAGGGCTTGGGTAACTCGGTCACGGAGGATTTCAAATGCTTGAGTGCATTCCTTGGAGATTTTGAAAGGTACATCCTTAGAGAGTAGAGAGGTCAGGGGGCACGTGATTTTCGAGAAATCAGGAATAAATCGACGGTAAAAACTGACATGCCCCAGAAAAGATCAGATGTCTTTGATCGAGCTAGGCATCGGGAGTTTGGAAATCAAGTTCACCTTGGCTCGATCGACTTGGATGCCTTTTCTGAAATACAATATCCCAAGACAATTCCTTCAGGCACCATGAAATGGCTCTTTTCCCAGGAAAGAACCAGATTCACGTCAATGCACCGCCTGAGGATTTGGACCAAGTGTAGGAGGCAATCGACAAATGATTCTTCGAATACTGAAAAGTCATCCATGAACGCTTCCAGATAATCACCTATCATATCTGAGAATATGGCAAGCATGCACCGCTAAAAAGTGGCGAGTGCATTGTAGAGACCGAATGCCATCCTTCGGAATGCGTAAGTCTTGAAGGGGCAGGTGAAAGTGGTCTTCTCTTGGTCCTTAAGATGGATTGCCACCTGGTTATAACCGGAGTACACGTCCAAAAAGCAGAACCTATTTCCTGCTAGTTTCTCAAGGATTTGATCAATAAACAGGAGTGGGAAATGATCCTTCTTTGTGGAGGAATTGAGTCTTCTGTAATCAATGCAGACTCTCCACGAGTTCGCCACACGGGTTGGTATGACTTCTCCGATTTCAGTCATGATGACGGTGAGTCTTGCCTTCTTAGGCACAACCTGGATTGGCTCACCCACCGACTGTCAGAGATCGGGTAGATGATCCCTGCATCTAACCACTTAATGATCTCCTTTTTCATGACCTCCTGCAAATTAGGATTTAAACATCTCTGCATTTCACGGGAGGGTCATGTGCCCTCTTTGGTGTAGATATGGTGTGTGCAGTAAGAAGGGCTGACACTAGTCAAATCATCGAGAGTCCATCTAATGGCTCTAGGATATTGCTGGGGAACAGTAATCAGATGGGATTCCTAGTCAGGTGTGAGTCTAGAGTTGATAATCACAGGAAACGTCTGATTGGAACCCAAAAAGACGTACTTCAGATAGTCGGGAAGCGGCTTGAGTTCCAGAATGGGGTTATCAGCAGCAGCGGGCGGTTCAAGGTGTGTGTTAGGAGCAAGGGAAGGAGTTATGGGTGTATCTGGATCAGGCTCAGACTCCTCTGATTACGGATTTCAATCTTCTTGTGGTTGATCTAGAGTAATCAGGTTGTCCTCGATATACAATTCATCAACCACGACCTTGATATCACATATCTATTCTATAACACTGCAATTAATCCCTTGTTGGGCCTTAAAGATGTCAATTTTCAGTGTTTGGCTCCCAAATTTTAGTTCAATTTGGCCCTCCTCATAGTTTATATTAGCTCTAGCAGTGGCCAGAAAGGATCTCCCTAGTATAATTGGTGTATCCCTTGGATTTTCAGGTGCATCCATGTCCAAGACTATAAAATTCACCAGGAAATAGAAATCTTGTACCTTAACGATGACATCCTCGAGTACTCCCTTAGGTGACTTAGTAGATTGGTCAGCTAACTGCAATGTCACCTCTATCGATTTAAACTCAAATTCTTCAAGGTGGTCAAGGAGGGATGCAGGTATTAGGTTTATGGAGGCACCTAAATATAATAAGGCTCTGTTGAATTGGGTATCACCAATGGTACATGAAATCAGGGGAGTACCAGGGTCTTTTGCCTTTGGTGGAAGTTTGCTCAAAATTACAGAGCTAGCTTGCTCTGACAGTACGATCAGACTCCCACTTTTGGTTCGCAGCTTACGCTTGGGTGTACATACGTCCTTCAAAAATCATGTGTAAGCCGGTATGTGGTGGATTGCATCCATCAAGGGGATGTTTATATGGACATGTTCAAAGAGCCTGACCAGATCCTCTTCTGGAGCCATGGGTTTGGTTATCCTCTTTCCCTTGATCAAGGCCTCGGGAAATGGAACCTTGGTTAGTTCCTCTAGAATAGGTCCAGGTTCTTTATCTGGGACAGGGGTGTCCTGGATAACTATCCTATGGCTTGGGTTACTACCAGACTTTGGATAAGGTGGGTCTTGAATTGCTTTACCACTACAGGTTGTTACAAAGTTTAGTCCTGCCTGGTTTTCATTTGGGGTTGGTAAAATAGGTGGCCGCTGTTGAAATCTCGTATAAGATGTCGAAGCTTCCATCCCGTCGAGAAATGGAACAGAAGGGGTCGGATAAATCATGTGGGCTTGGCCTGGATTTGGGTTCATAACGTGCCTCTGGTTCGACATGTTATTTGGATTCGGCAGAGGTTGTGAAGGGAGTGTGCCAGGTTGGCGGGAATTCACCATCTGGGCAAGTTGATTGTGAACCTCTGTGATCTCGTCCTTGTGCTATTTTTGCATAGCCTCATTCATCTTCTGAATGTCAACCAGAGTCTGAAGGATAAGAGTCATTTGATCTGCTTGGGTTGGCCCAGATTGATAGGTGGGGTTGGGCCAAGGTTAAGGCAACTGATATGGATGAGGAGCTCGTGGACGGGGTTGATATGGTGGTCTTTGATTTCGAGTATTTCCCGCCCACAAGAAGTTGGGATGATTCCGCCATCTAGGGTTATAGGTATTAGAGAATGGGTCATTCTGGATAGCGTTGAGTTCCCCGTAGGTCTGAGGAACCTCAGGAAAATCATAGTACAAGGGTTCAGAGTTCCCCCAACTAGAGTAGGTAGGATCGGAGTTTCCTCCAGTCCTGGAGTCATACGGGGGTGGATACGGGTCCATCCCCTAAGAAGATTGGTGATAGATGTTATGCACAGTTTCCCTCCCAAGAGGTGGCTGTGTAAATGGGTTTTGTGCAGAGGTGGCTCGCTGCAAATGTCGAGTTAGCTCGGCCACCTTCTTCTCTATGATAGAGACCTTGTCCAACTGACTGGCCATCAGTTCCAAGTCGACGGATGCGGACAGGCCATGCGTCTCATGTGCTCCCCATGGATTCGTCAATACGCGGACATTCGTCCGGTCGAATAAGCCCATGGAGTCATTATTGATGAAGTTCTCGCAGATATTCTCGAGAATCTCCCACACAGTGTCTTCGTGTTGACCCATGATATTTCCTCCGCAGGTTGCATTGATAAATAAGCAAATGTCTTCACGGAGTCCCTGGTAAAAAGACTGGACTTGTTCCCATTTAGAGCTCCGTGATGGGGGCACTTTCACATGAGATCCAAGAAACGGTCCCATGCCTCATGAAGAGGTTCTCCAGATTGCTGGATGAAGTGTGTGATCTGGTGGCACAAGGCATTTGTCCGACCAACTGGGAAGAACCTTTTCAAAAATTTGGATTGCAGTTCAACCCATGTGTTGATTGGATGCATCTGAGTCTGATAACAATGAGCTGCCTTATCCATGAGAGAGAAGGAAAACATCTTTATAAGAAGAATATCTCAGTTTTGTACATCTGACCCGAAGGTCTGGGCCAAATGTTTGGGTTGTTTGATGTGCTGGAAGGGATCCTTGGAGTTAAGCCCATGAAACTTTGGGATAGCATGAATCATTTTGGGCTTGAGTTCATAATCAGAACCTCTAGCTGGGATTTGGACTCGGGGTTCGATCGCCACCGAAATGGGATTATAGTGGTCTCGCATCACAAGACGCTGCAGCAGGTTTACAAAGTTCTGAAATAGATCATTCAAGTGCTGGAGTTGGTGTTCAAGATTGTTCTCTTCAACTGGTTGTGCCATGATGATGGAAGAAGGAGAATTCGGTTCTGATGAATTAGAGGAGAGGTCTATGTGGTGGGGTTGCTACATAAACATAGACGTCGAGGCTTGGCCTTGATAGGAGTGAATCACTAAAGGAGGTCTTAAGGATGGTCTCAAGGACCTCCTACCAAACATGCACTAATGGTTTAGACAAGATTAGAATGTGCTGGACCCAATCAAGATACCTAAAAAATTTGGATGACTATAGAGGTTTGGGGAGAATGATACCCCTTAGTTGGAAAAGCCGTCCACCTGAGAAATACCTGGGCAGCCAGAGAGGGAGAGAGTCTCGCAAAGACCCCTACACGGTAGAGCGTCCCCATGAGTTACAGGGTTTCCCCCACCTGACCTCTCATGTCACTGAGATTCCAGGTAGACCAGAATGGGGACCTTGACCTCTTAGGTCACCTTTTATTTAAGATCAAAGGTGCTTAGGGTTCCACTTGAACTTCAGATGTTTTGAGTGCAAAAGTGACCTAATTTCAAGGTTGGTTGACCCAACAAGAGGTCAACTTCACCTATTTGTCCTTTAAGAGCTTTAGGTCCTTTCTTTTAGGGTTCAAGTGAAGTTAAGAGCTTGATTTTTTTTTAGGGTTTCTCTTGAATAAGTATTTTCAATCAAGGTTTAGGCACACCTCTTTTTAGAAAAGTTGATTCTTGCTTAGAAAGATGTGTCTCTAAAACCCTCAATGGGAATCCTTAATTTGGCTCTAATTGTGATCCAATTTAGTTGCCACAAATATGGTATCTAGGGCTCAATCAAGAAGGTGGTAGCCCTAGTTACCTTAAATGGATGCACAAATTAATATTTGTTGAAATAAAAAATCAACCAACTAGGGTGAATCAGCTAAGTATGGAAAGCAGGTAGCCCTAAAATGAGGGCATTAAGAGAAAGGGCTAATCAGAGATTACCTGCCCCGGGTGTGGTTGTTGTGCGAATGTCTTCTTTTGAATCTTCTCCCCTGAAACAATCACAACAAAAGAGATGTATCAAATTAGTATTGAATAAAAAGTTGTGATCAAGATTTCTAAATCTCCTATTGCTCCCTGGCAACAGTGCCAAAATGTTTGGTCGATGTGAGATCAATGTTAAAGTTAATGCATTGTAGTATAGTTGAAATTTCTCGAAAACAAATGAATTTTATTACTCGAAATTGTAAATCCGAGGTTGAACACAGGAAGCAAATTGGGGTCTAAAAATCAAGAACATAACTTTAAGATTGAATATAATATGCAATGAAAATCAAAGTATAGTGCAAAAACACAATGTCAATGTATATGGGACAAGCAAAAAAAATATGGACGTCTGATTTTGGAGATCAGGCATCTTAAATATGAAGCTGCTACAGTGCTTCAATTGCTTGGCTATCTATCTCTGATCTCCTTCTTCTTCTTTCTTCTATGATTTCTTCATGCCTTCAACTACTCTTTATTTGCTCTAGCCCTTGTCTTCTTCCTCTTCTTTCTTCTTTCCTTCTATCTCTGACAGCCTTCTTTCTTCTTAGCTTCTTCTTCTTCTTCCTTCTTTGATTTCTTCTTTCCTTCTCTTCTACCTTCAGCTCCTCTTCAGCTTTCTCCTCTTCAGCCTTGCCTCTCCTTCCTTAGCTTCTCTGGCTACCGCCCTTTCCTTTCTTGGCTTTTTCTTCTTCTCCTGAGAGCAAAACCTACCCCTACCCTCCCCCGTGATCTCTCTTCTTCCTTCTCTCTTAGGCTCGCCCTCCTAGAGCCTTCTTAAGTTATCGGGTCGGGTATGTGTGCCCTGGACCAGGCCCATCGGCATATATGGTGGGGAGGAGTGCAGGCTAGTCGGGTATACGGGTCAGGGCCAGGTCTGCGGGTAGTGGGGTCACAGACAAGGCAGTGAGGGCGAGTAGGACCTCACCATGTGGTCAGGACGCGATAAGCCCCTATCACTTTTGCAATTTATTTGGCTACTTCCGCTCTTCCACTTTCGAGGTGGGACTATCCCACCTTCATCGCGAGCGGCCACAGTAGATGTTCTCCTCTAATTGTAGCAACTGCATGGGCGTCAATGCCAATTGCTGGGTGAGGATGTGTGCAAAAGGAATCTACGCAACCTGGTACTTACTGCTTGGAGCGAGGAGTCCTGGGTGAAGCTTCCAAGCAAGTTTCATACTTCGTTAATGGCGACGAAGGCCTCAAACCCTGTCAGCAAGAAAACGGCCTCGTGGCCTCATCAGAAAACGTAGGGAGCTTCGCATGAACACAGCAACGGTGGTGCAATGGTTGTCGTGGCGTGGGGTGGCCGGGGTGTGCATGCCTAGGTCACCCTATGCGTGCGAAAGTGGGTGTGTTCAAGGGGAGTTCTGGGGGCTTGGTGCGGTGAATGGAGTGAGGGTTTAGGGTCAATAAGGTGTGGCGATGCTCGAGAGGTAGTTGGCGAGGCGGATGGAGGCGTGGAGCGGCGGGAACACCTCGTCGGAGGTCTGGCCGGAGGTGGAGAAGGTGGTGGTGGTTTGCAAGCATCGAGGCGTATTTTGCAAGAATAAAAGATAGGGAAATGATGAGAGAGAGGACTTAACTAAGTGTTGATAGACGAAGGGGGATGCAGAGGAGGTGGCTGGCTCGTACTACCGTCGCTGGAGATGAAGGACCTAGTGGGAGGAGGATGGCGACAACGAGCGGGTTGTAGGGACATCAGCTGGTGCGGCACGACGCAAACAAAGAGGATAAAGGGAACCCTGCCACTAGTATTGTGGCAGAGCGACGAGAGAGAGAGAGAGAGAGGTTGCCAGAGCTTGCTGGGTTGTTGGTCGAAGGGGGAAGAGAAGAATTAGGGGGTATCTCAGAACAATTTCAAGCTTAGAGGTGCGGAATGATTTAGGGTTTCTTATATAAGCCCTAGAGGTTGGTTTTGTGCTTGGTCATGTCACCAGAGATGGAAACTCAGAGAGACCCAAATCTCTCATGCATTCACATGAGAGATTGGGTAGGAATTAGGGCTTGATAATGGGTTCACATGAGAGGAGATTTCTCAGAGAATCTCCCTTTCAATTTTGAAAGGGATTCTCTGAGGAATCAGGGAGTTCTTTCCCTTGATACCTCGTCGGAGTAGGATTCCCTCCGTTGTAATGGTTGAGGGACCTCATTGCAAAGAACGATGAGGAAGTTAGGGGGTTTTCTGCAAAAGTTTTCAAAAGTTAGGGGTAGAAATGTAATTAGGATGGACCTATTTGCAAAGTAGGTCAAGGTGAATTCCCCTTAGGTCCAAATTTTGGTACAAACCTAATTTGTACCTAAGGAATCCAATGGTGAAGTTATATTTTATGTTTGACCACATTTGACTAGGTAATTTACACAAAAACCCAATTTAGGGCAAACATTTGACTAAGATCCCAATTTAGGTCAAAATAGGTTCTAAAGGCCAAATTGAAGGTTCTAAACCCTAGAGAATATTTTTCCATGAATTTTAGAAGGTTTAGGTGAATTTTATTCTGACGAGAACCTTGTCAAATTAAGTGAGTCTGTTTTAGGGTTACAAGAAGTCATTTAATTCCTAGAATTCACATAAACCCTTTTCTATCTGAACCAACCCACTTTTTATCTTGTTAAAACCATTTGACCTATGTTTAGCCCATGAGAAAATCCATTGTTGTACTGCAATGGTAAAATTATAGTTTTACCCCTTGTTTCTTATTTTTCTCTCAGAGTGGTTATTCATTGAGTTAAGACCTCCAATTGGTTATGTAGGAGCTTTTATTCTCTTTTCTGGGTCAAAATGAGCTAGTTAGGGCTCATGATGGTGTTCCCATCACCAACCATCTTTTTAGGGATCTTGAGTAAAACACATTTCTTGAGGACATTCAAGTGTCTAATTATTTACATGATTGTCCATTTTCCGTGCATCATTTCATGCTCAGCTGAATAGCCATAAAAGATAGCAATGGATGGCAGGTAGCCCATCATTTTTTACTACTTTCCTTTTCTCTTTCTTTTTCATAGTTTTAACCATTTAAAACCCGACCACTTTTCATCAAGGTGATCTCTTTTCCCTCCTAATGCATGAGGATTTGCATATTATAAGCATGGGGGGTGTTTTCAAATTTTGACGATCGATTTAGGATTTTCAAAACCTAAAAATATTCATTTTCTTTCTTTTGCATGATCTCATTACAGAAAAATCGTAAAACTTTTTTAGGAAAATTTTGAAAAGCGAAACTAAGGTTGAAAATTTCATTTTAAGGTACAAGGAATTTAATCTTTAACAAATTAGGGATTAAGATTAAGATCTGATTGTTACATTCTCTAGGTCTAACCTCTAGACTGGATCAAGTATCCTTCTTAAAATTCCACCTGAACTCGTGATAGTTCAGGTGACTTGATCTCCTTTTGTGACCTGGAAATTACCTAGCTTAGTTTCCGATCAAAAACTTGCAATTCTGACAAAATTCTTGTGTCACAATTCACACAAAAGCCAACACCTTAAAAAACATGTAGAAATTAGAAGAAAACCTCTGTTTGGCCTTGGTAAAATTTGAAGCAGATCATTGGTTTGAGTTCCCACCGCCGAGAAGGAGGAAAATGCCTCCTTTAAGGACATGATGACAACATGTTATCACCTC
Source organism: Thalassia testudinum (assembly GCA_037157565.1). NCBI lineage: Eukaryota > Viridiplantae > Streptophyta > Magnoliopsida > Alismatales > Hydrocharitaceae > Thalassia > Thalassia testudinum. The sequence goes on along the minus strand of JAZHRO010000063.1, from coordinate 26,622,660 downwards.
AGCACTGCTCTATATCTATATTTCATATCTTTAGATGGAGCATTAAGGCACAATTTTGTAGCTCAAGTGTCTTGGACAGTGCTCTACCCATAGCGTCAGAGCAAGAGCTTGAGTTCGCTAAGAGCGCTCCTTTACACTATATTGTGTTTTGGGGTTGTGAACCCCTAGGTGGTGTCTTGGACGGTACTATCACAAAGTGCTGGTGCCAGAGGCCCCTTGAGGATTGGTGACAGGAATGATGATCCCAACACATCTGTTATATGATTAAGCCAAGAATAAGCATGGGGGAGTTTCAAAAGAAAAAAAAAAAGGTTTCAAACCAAAAACACGACCTCATAAAAGTTAGCATTCACAAGCACAGGCACAAGGTTTTAAAAGTTGATGCAAGTTGTGAATCAAATTCAAGAGCCAGAGAAATCCTAACTACAAAAATTTTGAGTCATCTGAATTAACAGTGAGTTGATTTATGAATTTTTAAAAGAAACTGATCTCGATTCTTCTAACTCTTGGATCCAAAGATGAATCCTGAGGTTTTATCTTTAACAAATCTCATGCCTTTCAAGTTTTTCAATCAACCAAGGTACCGTAGTCTTTCTCTCCTAAAAAATAATAAAATAATAAAATAAAAAAAAAATTCTTTCCCAGAAAATCCATTTTATGAAAATAGTTTTTCTAAGAGACTAGCAAAAGATAAGCATGGGGGTGTGATAAATGCTAGTTTATCATCATTCTTATGCCCTAAAACTAACCTACCTTTTAGGATTTTAACTCCGCAAATGAATTTTTTGGGCTGCATTTAGGCATTTACCTAGGATTGGCATGCATTGCGTTTTAATGTATTTTTGCTGCATTTATCTGAGTGTTAGGATTAGACAGAATGTCAGATCCCACATATCTTGGCACTCAGGAAGGCAGAAGACGAAGAAGAATCTCCTATCAACTGGATCCCAACTTGATCTAGCTCATTTTAGCTGAATCCCAACTAGATCCAGCTCATCCTAGTTGGAACCCAACTCCTTCTAGCTGGATCAACTCACTCTTAGCTCCATTCAGCTCATCTCAATTAAATGGTAGCTCTAGCTAGTTCACCTTAGCTCCATTCAACTCACCTCAACTGGATTGCAACTCAAACTAGCTAAAAATAGTTGATCCCAACTCCACTCTAGCTCTTCCAACTCAGAAGGGTTCATTGGAAGTTCAACCAAACTAGGACTAGCTACTGACATCAACTAGCTAGACCTGGTCAGCTGAAGATGACCTCAACCAGCTTAGGCCAGCTCAAATCCAGCTCTCGGGGACCTATCTCAGCTCAACTTAGTTGAGCTGAGCTGCTTGACCTAAGCCAGATACTCCAGCTAACTTGGTAATCTCCGAAAAGACTAGACCCAACTCACTTCAGCTTAGATCAGAAGAATCTATCTCAGATTAGCTTGGCTTAGCTACTAGCAAAGAGCCAACTAGCTAAGCTAGCCACTAAGCTCTACTTCAGCTCCCTACAGCAGATATCAGCTCCAATGTAGCTCCTTCTAGCTACCCCCAGCTCTTCTCCCCAAAAACCCTAGCTCCAAATGCCTCCAACCCTACTCCCTACTAGCTTAACTTAGCTAGGCACCTCCTTGACAACCCAACCTAACCCTAAAACCTACAAGCTAACTCCACCAAAAAGAGACCTGACCTAGTCCACCTAGCTCCTACTCCTAAACCCCTTTTTTGGCACCAACCCATTCACCTCCCTTCAACCAACCACCACCACCAATGGGCACCACAAAAGTGGTGCCACTTTTTCCCTCCAAAACCCTCTTCATCATGAACAGCCGAAGGTTAGCGGGCACGTGACACGGCCGCATGTGGAGCATTGGATGCGCGATGGATGACTCGTGTGTAGGCATGCCTTCAGTGACGTGTGCCCACAGTGACGATCATAAACGTCACTAAAGACCCCTATATTAAATTCTAAGCCTTTAAAAAGATTTTTATGCCCCCATTCCTACAACTATAAAAGTCCTACCCCTCCCACATATTTTCTCATCTCTTTCTCTCTTCTCTCACGTCCTCGAAAGCTCTAATAGCTGGTCCCGTACCTGGGATGCTCTATTAGAGCTAGAGTAAAATAATTTTTCCATCTTCTCACTCCCTTTGTGGAGCATCCTGTGGTTGTCTTCTCACCACCATTTGGGAAGCGAATCCCTCTGTGACACCACCCTGCTCCGTCCTCCAACCCCATTCTTCCTCGTCCAGCATCTCACCACCATCTTCCGAGTGCTCCGTCAACGCGGCTCGTTTCCAAGCAGCCGTTGAGGAGGATTTTCACACCCCTATCTTTTTACTACTTTCTTGGATAGTTTTGTTTTCTTTAAGTAGTTTCAATAGGCTCTAGAATATTTAAATGCAATATTTGTTCATTCTATCTCTATTTTTCTCTTTCTTTGTATATTCTCTCTCTATCTTCTATTGTTTATTCTTTTAAGAAGTTTAGTTTGTGTAGATTAATTTCAATCAGCTATTCTGCTTTCTAACAATAATTCAAAACATAAATTTTAATCAAACGTTCGCCTCCCTATGTTCAATCCGGGACTCACCAGAATTTCGCTAAAAGTTATCTGGTAGCAGATTTTCTTGCGAATTTTACAACTCAGGTTTTCCAAACTCAAACTTTTCGCAACGATTTCCTCGTTAAGCTGTCCACGTCCACCCTAGGAGGAGAATTGAGAGTAGAATTATTCCACTCAAGGAAGAATAAGGTGTTGGTGCAAAGGCACCATGATCATCAATTTTGATGATAATAAAACACTTGTGTTTTAACATTTGCATTTGAGCTTAAGATTTCAAGTTAATTGCAAATGGATACAAGTGTGAACGAGCTTCAACTCGCATCCATGGTAGATTGGAAGAGCTTGCTGGAGGAGAAGAAGCTTCGGATGGAGTCAGAGCTCGAAGTCATGAAGAATAGGATAGAAGTCTTTTCTATTCTTGTAACTTGTAATCTACTTTCATTTGTTGTTTCTTTTTGCTCTTTATTTTTGTCTAAATTATATGTTAAAGAGCCTCTAAGTAACTAAACTATAGTCTTAGGAACACCTTCTAAACCCTAGGACACTTAGATAACTCTTAGAGAACTTAGAAAACCAAAGTAGGCATCAGACAACCTGATTGGACATTAAGACATTTGAATGTTGTATCAAACGTCTAAACACTTAGGCTAGAGAACCACCTTCTGTCTGCCACTTTCAGACGTCCAGCCCTTAGTCCAGACGTCTTAGAAGACATCTGATGACCTTACCAGACGTCCAATTAGTGGAAGTTGGCTTAGAAAATTAATCATTGAGAATTAACCCTTAATCTTCCATTAAACGTACGTAAAAGACCTTAGACGTCCGATACATAAACGTTAGCCTCAATTAAGCCCAAATCTCTTTCCATGAGACTTATAGCCATTTGTGCCTTGGGAAATCCATTCCCGCAGTTAATTAGGTTTCTAGATGTCCAGACCTAATGCCAAACGTCCAACCTATCGTCTGGCCGCCTTTCACAAGAACCCTGTTTAGGTCTGACTCAAGTTAGAAAGGAAACTCGCCTAGAATTAGATGCCTGATATTAGGCCCAGATGTCTTATAAGTGACTTCCAGACATTTGATACTTTTCCCAGATGTCTGATAACCCTGTTAGAATCATTAATGACCCTGATTCTAGCCTAATTTTCCTTAGGATAATTTCCAACTACTACCTAAGGCTTCCACAACCTTCCTAAGCCTTCCTAGGCCTTCTACAAATAGAGTACCCTTATCTTGCAAACACACAACAAGCAACACTATTTTCACATCCTTTTATGTCCAAGAGAAGTTAAAATCAAAGGAGAAGTGCTCAAGCCTTAGTCTACATCTTGAGAGCATCTTCCTAACTATGTACTTGCTCTCTCGCCTACGTATACGAGAGTGTCTTCGTGCCATCGCGGGGATCACGCACCCATGTCACTAGCTGACACAATTCTACCAAAGGGAAGTCTCATTTTCCTATAGTAGCTAGATTTACACTTCACTTTGTAGCTCTATAGGATAGTTGTTTTATTCTCTGCGAATTTCTGTCTCCTTTGTGGGACAAAATACTCCTCGTGAAGAGGAGGGGTTTGAGGTACGCTACCCTTATTTAAGTAGCGTAGTTGTATTGAGGTTGAGTCACCCTCATTTTAAGTGACTCAGATAGTGATTTTGATTGACTTGGTCGATCGAGAAATCCTAAATCGAGAGACTTAGGTGGTGGTTTTTACCCGAGTTTGGGTTTCCACCTAAAATTATGTTGTGTACTTGTGTGATTGCAATTTTGTGAGATTGTTATATTTATTTCTGCATTTTTATATATCGCACAAATCTCACCCCCTCTCATGGTAGAAATTACACAAGGCACGCCCCATCTAGGGCTTGTCAAGGAGGACTTCATCAACTTGGAGGAGTACATCAAGGAAGGAGTTGGATCCTTTCCAACCTTAAAAGCAGCTGAGCTTAGAGTAAGGATTCCCTCCTCTTCATCAACTTTATCAGGAGAATTTTGTTTTATTACTTTTGTAGTAGAAGCATTCCTCTATAGGATTTTTGTAAAACATTTCCTCCTTAATATAAGTTATTTTCTAATTTTTGTTGCACTTATCTACTTGCTTTTGTTTTAATTTAGTGCACTCACACTTTCTCTAATTACCCTAGGTCTTCATGTACCTAGGGTGAGCTTAGAGAGAGGGTCTTCTTGTCACTTAGGATTTAGTGATTAGGTGTAGTCTTTCTTCACATTTTCATATTTTGTTGCTCTTTTATTTCAAAAACCCAAAAATAGTTTATATCAAAAACTACAAAAAGAAAGTTGATTTTTGTTTTGTCAAGCGAGAGATTTCTTGATTGCAATCTTGCCTCCTTGGACGACTCTAGATACTCATCCTATCTAGGTTATAAATTTGAAAGTATTACAATTTCGTGTGTTACAACGATTAAAAATCACATTTTGAAATCACGTGATTTTCGCTATCAGGATGCCATCTCTAAACTTCCCCTACCCACATTCGTTAAACAAATTCGATCATTCCTTGGTCATGTGGGCTTCTATCGGAGGTTCATTAAGTACTTCTCGAAGGTTGCTCGACCCTTGAGCAAACTTCTAGACAAAGACACGCCATTCAAGTTTGATGTATCATGTCGTAAGGCATTTTATTAATTAAAAATGACAGTGACCTGTGACCTGTGACCCGATGTTGTAACCATCGGTCTTGACAGCCCCATTTGAGATCATGACCAACACTTCTAATTATACAGTTAGGGCTGTCTTGTGTCAGAAAATTGATAGGAAGCTCTCCGTCCTCTAGAACTCTAGCAAAACTCTGGACGAGGCCTAGAGGAACTATACCGTTATTGAAAAAGAATTGCTGGCTGCAGTTTTTGCTCTGTAAAAGTTTAATACTTATCTCTTAGGTTCTCGCGTCATTATGTATACTGACCACTCGACCTTGGAACATCTCTCGGCCAAAAATGATTGCAAGCCCTAGCTCATTCTATGAATTCTTTTACTTCAAGAATTTAATCTTGAAATTAAAGACAAATCCGAGGCACAAAATGTAGTGGTCGATCATCTCTCGAGAATCCTAATTGATTCTCCTCATCCGAATATCCCAACTATTGACACTTTTTGGATGAGACTATCCTTACAGTCTCGGGAGTTCGAACCCCCTAGTTTGGGGACCTTGTCAATTATTTGGTCGTTTGTTAATTTACCCTGGACTGAACCAAACAACAATGGGACAAACTCATATCTGAGGCCAAATACCATTTTTGGAATGATCCCAAGCTACACTGCATCGACGCTAACCAGATTATTTGCCGATGTGTCCCAGAAGATGAGTTCCATAGTATATACTTGAGTTCTACCAAGCATCTGCGTGTGGTGTAATTTTTTTAGGAAGAAGGTGGCTACGAAGATTCTTCAATTTGGATTTTATAAGTCGTCTCTATTTAAAGACACCCATGAATCTTCAAGGTCATGTTCCCGATGCCAGACACTCGGGAACATTGCCAAGAGTGACATGATACCCCTAAATCTGATACTTCCCATTGAAATCTTCAATGTTTGGGGCATCGATTTCATGAGACCCTTTCCTCCATTTGGACACCAATATATTCTGGTTGCTATGGATTACATGTCCAAATGGATTGAGGCGATTCCCACCCGAATCAATGACCACTTTGTGGTCATTGACTTTGTAAAGAAATACATTTTTAGTCTGTTCGTGATTGCTTGGGCCATCATCAGTGATGGTGGCACATATTTCACTTATGCCCAATTTTGGAATTTACTGGCAAAATATGGGATGAATCATCGGATTTCCACACCTTATCACCCCTAGATGAATGGACAGGCCGAGGTCACCAATCGAGAGATTAAGAACATCCTACAAAAAATAGTTTGGCCTAATTGGAAAGATTGGACCCAAAAGCTTGACGATGCTCTTTAGGCCTACCGTATGACATATAAGACTCCCATCAGCATGTCTCCATTTCATCTGGTGTTTGGTAAGGCATGCATTTACCTGTAGAAATTGAACATCGAGCATTCTAGGTCATCAAGAAATGTCATCTTGATCTAGACTCCGCTGGGAAGACCAGGAAACTCCAACTCTCTGAGTTGGAGGAGCTTAGAAATGACGCATACAAGAATGCCAAGATTTATAAGGCTAGGACCAAAGCTCTTCATGACCAAATGATTTCCAGTAGGAGCTTTGAACCGAACCAGAGGGTTTGGCTCTTTGATTCTCGACTTAAGTTCTTTTCCCTGCAAACTTAGGTCTAAATTGAACAGCCCGTTCATTATTGATAAGATATTTCCAGACAGAGCCATTGAAATTTCTCACCCAAAGATGGGTAACTCTTTTAAGGTCAATGGATAATGTCTCAAACTGTATGTTCACTATATTTTTCTTGAACCTGCCTCAGACAAGGTTGCTCTCATCTTGGCCTAACCTCTTTTGGTCGGACATCGCCTAGCTCAAGGCAATAAACTCAACATGTGTATAGTCTGTTTTGGAGCTGACCGAGTAATCAAGGAATTCAAGTGATATCTTCTTATTTTGCCTTTTTCAAGCCTTTATTTTCATAATGAGGATATTACATTAGCTACGCATGGGGGGGTGGATACAAGTATTTCTAAATTAATTTTTGGCAGCCTTCTTTTGTAAAAATATCTATATTTTATTTTGTTAAAAAAAATTTGAGAATTAGGAAAAGAGAACTTAGGCACTAGAAGTTTGTCAACTTTAGGAAATAATACAATACACTTAGATTTTTCAGGTCTTCGGGTTTAATCAACCCAGGTGTCCACTAAAATGTGGACCTGTGTCTCAAGTCCATGCCACATTAAATTTATGTTAATTTGGCTAATAAATTGGGGTGATAAGTATGCGACTTATTAGCTTGCCCTCTAATTTGAGGGGACTCAATCTAATGCATCTACACACTATTTGCACTGACTCACTTCTCGATGGTTCTAACAAAAATTAGGCAACTAATGAACATTCTAGGGTGGTATGGTTGGCAAGTTATTGTGAGTTTGACACCCCATTGGCCAGTTGTCTAGAGTTTAGCTACACGACCATTCTCATTTACTACTATCTTTAGGTAAATCTTAGATCAAGGAAGCCAACTACTCAAAAAAAGAAAATAAAAAAAGAAAAATATAGAAAAGAAGAAAAAAAAAGCCACACTCATCGCACGAGTATGGCTGGCAAGTTACCGTGGGTTTGATGCTCCATTCGTCAGTTGTCCAGAGCCCAGCTCACAAAAATGTACAAATAATTCCCAAACACTTAGGGAAAAAGCGGAGAAGTAGAACAAATCTGGGATATATACACTGGGTTCACCCTTGTGTTAACCCCATAAAATTAAAAGTAGGAAGAAAGCTATTGATCGGAAAGATAAACCTTTAGGTAGAAATTTTTAGATCACCTAGGGTCATAGACACCTGAAGTCTATTTTAACTGCCACTTAGTGAGCCTATCACATTTTCACACATAAAATGCTTAGAACTTAGAGTTTTTTTTAGTCTTGGGTGGGTTGGGTAGCCATAGAAAGCTACCTTGTAACCTTAGACAAAAATACCAAAAGAATAGAAAAGAAGAAAAAGCAGAAAAAAATATTTACCTTCCCTTTTTAAAATAAGGCGAGGACTTAAGTGGTCTGCATTTTGGAAAACACCCGGGTGCTGTTGAGTCTTCGTAGTTAGGTCCTGAGTAGAAATTTTTTTTTGTTGATTAACAACTTACGCTTAAGTAATCAAAACCTAATTCTGTCTTATACATAGCATTTAGTTTTGCTAGGGATTAGCAAAAGATAGGTATGGGGTTGTGATGTAGACACATTTACCTATCTTAAATTGCCTATTTATATATGTTCCTAAGAGCATAGATGCATTTGACATGTAAATAATGCATAACATTCATCATATTGCATTTAGGATAACTTGCGTAAATTGTATATTAATTCGCATATTATTGTTGCTAGGAGATAGGGCCACATATTTTGGAGATTCAGATGAAGAATCCAACCGTGCAGATGGATCCAGATTGACGATAGCAACCCATCAATGTGAAAATCGATATGATCCGACATTCGTAGCATCCTCTACGAGCACTTAAAGATGGACGACCTAGATGATGCCATGTGACATCATCTTAGCTGCTCGAAGTCAACTGAAACCCACCCTCTCTTACTGAAGGATCCTTCAGCATGCCTCTACACCATCTGATGAAGATCCAACAGCAGATAAGGTGCCACGCCTCATCAAACTCATGGCCGTTGGATGAAGATCCAACTGTCGCAAGCACTTAGCAATCAATTCAAGAACTCATCACACTCGAGCACACGAAATAGTGGTTGCATGGGCTGTTCCAAAGGCAAGGGTGCAAGTTCAAGGCCTGCATGTCCCCCCCACAATCCTTAATGCACGTGAGGTGCTCAATTAGGACCACCCGATCATGATCCACTGACATAACTCGAGCCATGTGGTAGCTCAGATGATGAGCAAAGCGAATGCGTGATCGGACACGCAACAGTGCACAATCTGAGAGTGCAATGAGTGTGCCATCACAGCTGCTCAGTAGAGATCCAACGACCATGAAATTCTCCTACTGCACCAGTTCAAATCCCTAAGCCCAATCCTCGCGTGATCAGGGCCCTCCAATAGGAAATGGATGGCTACGTTTTCTCCGGAGCTGTGCATGCGCGAGCACTAGTGGGCGTGTGTGATGGGCAAGTGCGATGCGTGTGGAGCACGCGAGCTATGCACACGGTCACATGTTGTGCACATGCATTAAAGGTTTGGCATAGCCAAATGATTTACCACAACCTCCTCCACCCTATAAATACCTCCCTACACCCCTTCCTTCCACTTCATCCCTTCTTATGCTCTCCTCACCTTCTCTAGAGCTCGAAATCTTCTTGAACTTGTGTCCCAAGCCTTTGGGATGCTCCACTAGAGAAAAGTAAAAATATTTTTTCACCATCTTACCACCATTTGTGGAACTCCCATCGGCCATCTTCTCAACCCCATTCTGGGAAGCGGATCACGTCGCAATGCTGCTCATCCTCACCTCATCTTCCGACACCGTTCTCCTTCCTTCAACTCAACATCTTCGTCTTGGCCTCATCAACATAGCTTCATCCTCCAAGCAGTCGACAAAGAGGATTCCTCTCACCCCTTTCCCTTTATGCTTTCATGGTGTAGAATCATTTTGATAAACATTTGTCAAGCATATATCTAGAAGTAGTTTTCTCTCTCTCTTTATTATTTGCAAGTGGAATAGCTCTTTCCTGCTTTCTAGAATAGTTTAGTTTAGATAATATTTTTTCCTATTTGCTCTCTATCATAAAATACCAAAAGAATAGCAATTATAAAAATACTAAAAAGAAATAAATCAAAGTGCAGTTTTCAAAATCAAATGTAGCCTCTCCATGTTCGACCCGGGACTCACCTTGAGATTCGGTAAAATTTATTTGATAACGAACTTTTGCTACTATGACGATGAGTTTTCTAAAATCCTAATTCTTCTCGCAAATTTTATGCTCAAGTACTAACCCTAGAGGACCCAAAAAGATGTGGGTACCTAGATCCCCTATTCAATCTTATTTTGCAAGTTTCCAAATGGACCCAAGGAGCTACCTCTATGGATTTCATTAAAGAAGATTGAAGGTATTTGGTGAACCAAATGGGTATGAAGGTTAGAACCTAAACTAATGGAAGTAAACCTCTTGATTTTGATGATTTATATTCTTGGATATACCATTAAGATAAGGGGAGTTTTTAAAATACTTATTATGCAACAATTCCGTTAGAAAGTGGGAGATTACCCTTACTCTTTTTTTTTGAAAATATGAAATTGACAAAAAAATGCATGTATTTAGAGGAAGTTAATTAACTTCTAGAGGAGCATGTATTTATGGGCAGTTTTAGGATTAATTAAAATTTAACCTTTTTAATAGTGTCAAAAGGGGAGAGAATTTTAAGCTTAATTATTTATGATTTTGTGATCATCAAAAAGTAAGAGATTATTGGTGCAAGTGCATCTTGATTCTTGATTTTGATGATAATAAAACATTTGGTATTTAACGATTTCAATTTGAGTTGTGAGATTTCAAGTCATTGAAATTAGTTAAAGGATTTAGAGGATCTCAAACCCTTAATCCATGAAGATGGAGGAGCTTGTTAATGAACAAAATCATCAAGGAGCATGGAGCTTTGGAGTTAAAGTTAATAAAGAAAGACGAATAAGATAGTCTTTAGGTGTTGTATTCTTTGTATTTATTTTGTTGCTTTTTTATTTCTTAGAATACACATAATAACTCTAAAATAAGGTTAAATAGCTTAGGTATTCATTAGGAAACCTAAAAACTTAACCCATGCCTTAAAGGCATCAAAACAACACACAGCAACTATAAGCGCCAACCAATTTAGATATTGGTTAACCGACTCTTCAGTAGCCAATTGATTGGGGAGCCTATTTGCTGACCAGCTGCCATATAGGGGGCATCGACCAGCCGTCAACCAAATATAGTCATTGGCTGTACAACTAGATTATCTTGAAATTTGATCCTATTAATTTTAGTTTCCCAACATTTTTCAGTAAGGAGATGATCACCAGTTGACCTATCTCATTATAGGACACTGGTTGATACTGTAGTAGGCGTCGACCGGTTGCCAACTATCCCCATGTTTAGGAACATAGAATCCTTTAGTAGCCAACCAACCATCAGTTGACCATCTAGTAAAATTTAGGTTGACCAACAACCATCTAACTAGTAAAACCTTGAGTGAGCCCTTTTCATCTCTTTGAGGTGCATGTCAACCTATTCTACCTTTTGGTTGATCAGCATTGCTTATGCAAGTTGACCAAGCAAGGAAATCCGTCAATAGATAATTTTATTGAAACTCAAAAAGAATTCCAGGTCGAACACAAGGAGGCTATGTCGATTTGAAATCCACGATTATATTTTTGTAATTTTTTTGTTTAAAGGCGAGATAATCACAATGAATCGATACTAACTAAAAGAGAGAGAGAGAGAACAAAACACTTTTATAATATGGATAATATTTTTACAACTAGAAAGCAATAAAATCTACTCTAAAAAGCGATAAAATAGAAGATGAAGAGAAGTTATCCTCCTCGTCAGCTGCTTGGAGGATGAGCCAGAACGAGTGACACTTGGAAGATGGAGAGTGGAGATGGAAGACAAAGAACGAAGCGGGAAGAACTGGGGGCGAGGCAGGATGTCGTCGTCGCGGGATCCACTTCCTGAATGGGGGTGAGAAGATGACCACGAGAGCTCCACGAACAGGATGAGAAGTGGACAAAAATCTTTCTTTTAACTCTAGAGGAGCATCCCAGGTTTGGGACAAGCTTCTTTAGAGCTTTAGAGAGGGAGAGAGGTGAAGGAAGGGATAAATGAAATGTGGGGGGCGTAGGCCTCTTTATAAGTGTAGAGGTTGAGGGCAAATAGGTTATTTTAAACTTAAAACATTAATATAGGGGTCATTAGTGACAGATTTAAGCATCACTAAAGACCCTAAACGTGGTTGTAGCTCGCGTGCATGTGCCGCCCCTCCTCTTCCTTTGTTTCAATGCATGATCACATCCAGACAACCTCAGCCGTCCGATCGCGAGATCGAACGGCTTAAGATCATCCGCACCTGCAATACATCGCGTGCTTGAGAGTACGATCAAGCATGCAGCGACGCGTCTGATCATGCGTGCATGAATCGTGCCATCTAGGCGCGCCACGTCTTCGCGGGATCCACCGTCTGTGTCACATCCAATAAGCGAATTTCTTTGGCGCTCTCTTGCTCCTCTATTTAGGGCACTAAGGCATCTCGAACTGGCTCCTTCAGCTCGTGGAGCGGCGTCATAACCACTACGTTATCTTTTTGGATTGGCGTAGAGATGATTTAACCATTGCGCCCTCTCGACCGTGCCTTCAAAAGTTGTGAAGATATGCTGCGGCCGGTTTGGGTGGCTGTGATGGTGCCACGTGGCACCTTCATAGCCGTCTGTTTGCACCTCAAAACACGCCTATAATAACGCCTTCTTGTGCTATTTTCTAGCATTAACTATGTATATTATAATCCTGTAGCCGCATTTGTAAAAACGCTTGCATGCATGCATTTAATCATGAGAGGAGGAGAAATGAATAAATGGCTTCGTAATTCACATTTTATCTCAAGTGCCTCCCTGCAAATTCCACCTTTTTATTTTTCCTCTTGATTTCTTCTTTTCTCTCCTTCCCGCGGCTGCACCCTTCCCGCGGTTGCACTCTTCCCGCAGCTGCATGCAGCAGCCACGTGCACTTCTTCCCGTCACTTCTCCCTGCCAACGCCGCTCCCTATAGCTGCAACTCGCACACCCTCTCCCTGCTGCAGCCGGCACGCCACTCTCCCCTCCTCTATAAGTAGCTGCAGCTTCATCCTCGCAAGGAGATGGAGCTGCTGCAAAGACCCCGCAGCCACCACCTTCCTCTCCACCGTTCTCCCCTCCCATACGCCGGCCCTCCGTCGAGGAGGCACCCGGCGAGCAGGAGAACCCACTGTGGTGCACACCACCACAGTGGGAGCACCACCGCCCAGCTCTTCAACGAGCCGGTGGGCGTGGTGTTTTCTTTTCTCTTCGTATTCATCTCCACGCCATTGCTGCCGCTTCAAGCTCCGAGGCTTGAAGCAGCAGTAGCAGCAGCTAAACCGCGGCGACAGCAGCAGCAGCAGCACCCCCCGCCTCCTCCGCGACCTTCCCCGCAGGCGCGCAACCCTCCGCGCGCGCCTGCAGGCCCGTTCCCCGCCTCCGTCTCCGTTCTGTCCACCCCGCATTGCACCCGCAGCCGGTCGCCGCGCGCACTGCAGCGGCCGGTTACGGCCTCGCGCTGACCTCCGCGACCCTCCGCGACCACCTGCAGACCTCCTCCACGCTCGCTCCTCCACGCCTTCGCCCGCCCGTCGCCTTCGCGCACGCCTGCAGGAACCCTACGCGAAGGCGCACCCGCACCCGCCGTCTTCAGACATCCGCCTCCGCCTTCAGACGACGCAGAGTCAGACGTCTGCCGCCTCCGGCAGACGTCTTAACTCGCGCGTCCGCGATCACTCCTTCGCCCGCTCTACCGATCTCTCCCGCCCGCTCTCTCTCTGTCTGGCGCTCTCTACTCTCTCTCACGTACTCTCTCTCTCTCTCACGTATTCTCTCTCTCTCTCTCTCTTTTTTACTCACAGCAACACACACACACCTATACCAGCACATACACACACATTCACCGACGCACACACACACACTCACTCACTTATAGTAACATATATACATATATATATATATACATACATATATCTATATATATATACTTATATACATAGTATAGCTATATAGTTATGTATACATACATATATATATAATATACATATATATATATATCTACTTATATATACATCTATATACTTATACATATACTTATATATATATAGACATATATACTTATATACATATATATATATATACATATCTATATACATATATATATACATATATATAGTAATATATATATATACTTATATACATATATATACACATATATATCTATATATATATATCTATACATATATAACTATACATTTATATATATATAGATATATTTACTTATATACATACATATGTACATATATTTTCATGTTATTTATTATACGCTGTATCGCGGGGATATCTGCACCAGTTGCTGATATTCCCTGATACACGCGTACAAAAAAAGCGTGGTCCCATACATCATCCATCCTCCATCCACACTCCACGCGGCACCTAGTCGTGTTGGTTGCGTCTCTCTAGACGTCGACTGACTCGACATAGTGCTACACTCCATCACCACCTCCACCCCCACCCCTTTATATATATACTACATATATATATATACATACTATATTTACTTTCTGTCTATTTGCTTTTCTGTTAGTAAAAAGATAAAAAAAATACATAAAAAAGAAAAGATAATCTTTGACTTGCAGGTACCTCATCTTGCGAGTAGCTAGACTTGTTTTGGGACTCTGTTTGGCTAAAAGCCAAGGACACAATTTTGAGGGTGTGCCTCAAGAACAAGGATTACCATAAAAAAAAAAACCTAAATAAGAAAAACACCAAAAACACAATAAACGAACGGAAGAGACGCGTTTTAAGGAAAACGTAGAAACTCGACTTTAACCCCACTTCCCTGAGTTCGACCCTGGGCCTAAAAGTGACAAGATAAAATCAATTAGGCCAGGTTAAAAATTTCTGTAAAGAGATAGTTAGGTTCAAATTAGGTTAACCACTATATATATTTCAACGATAAAATCATCATATTAACAACCTATCTGTGCCGACCCATCATGACTTTTCTGGCGCCGTTGCCAGGGAAGTGCGCTTTCGAGTAAGTTTCTATCCAATTCCTTTAGATTTGTCTCTTCTCTCTTCACGGGTATTGTTGTTTTTGGTGTGCAGGTGAACCTGGTGGAAGGAGAAGAAGGCTGACGAAGTCGAGGACGTGAGCAGATCCAAGGCGGGAATGAGAGCGTGAAGACGCTGACATCGCATTGGAGCTTCGCACACGTTGCCGAACAAGTAGGTTTTCTTTCCTCATCAAATTAGGGTTAACTTGCCACCACAATAAAAAAAAAAAAAAAATTTAAAAACTAAAAACTAGAAAAACTTCTTGGGATTTCTTGAGGGCAAGTGGATTAAAATTCACTTGATTGATTGGTTGTCTTCACTCCCACTGCCCCGGGATTTCCCGCCTTACTTCGCATAGCGAAAATCCGAGAATCTTGATTCTTAGATTTTTCGCCGTGGGAAGTATTCTTTGAGGCAAAGAAAAAGATTGCTTGTATCCCTCTTTTGCCTCACTTATCTTTAATTCAGGATCACATTTTTAGTGGGGAGACTTGGAATTGAGTTGATTCCAACCCCACCACGACTTTTCAAACTTGCCTGTGATTCGATCCTGAATACTTCAACCCCAACAATTTTATTTTCTTTATCTTTTGGTTGAAGCCTTGTGTGTGGAAATCATTTCTGGTGATTGGGAGCACTTGAATTGAAGTGCTTTGGCTCCCTATCACATTGATATAAAACTGATTCGTGCATCCACACTTAGAAATCTCCATTTAGGGTAGCCCATTGCATTTTAGCATGCATTAACTAACTGATAATTGAAGAAGGGTTTCTTGGGTTTTAGAAGGAAAACCTATATTTTTGCAAAAACCCGGAGATTGGTTGAATTGGTAATTCAGCAAAACCCTAAAATTCATACTACTTAAGGCTGAACTCTAAAAACCATTCGCCAATAAAAACTTCAATTCGGGGAGATTTCCCCGTTGCATGCTTGTTCTTACACACTCTTAAAATCAATCACTTGGGTATTACCCGTAAACAACGCCCTTCACATTCCAAAAGCACTTGACCCTAAACCTCTAATTAAAACTGGTAGTAACTTGACCCTTACTAAGGATTGGAGGTCTAACTACCTGTGTGTAGCGACTACGTGCTGGTGAGAGTTCCCGCATGCTATCGGGTGTCTAAGACTGGGGCAAACGGCCTTTCAATCTGGCCTGGTGGTTCCGCGGTGCTCGCATTCAGTTCCGTAGTTCGTGATAGTAGGTAACTTAGATCTTTAGGTCTAAGGGCACACTGTAGAGGTTAGGAACTTAACTATATTGATTTGTAATCAAGTGTACCTTTGCGGCGTCATTTCTCTCATCCCTTTTCCCTTCTCATCTCCCCAATTCTTCCTGCGGTAGTGCATGTTTGGGAGGAGGTCACAAAACCCTGAACTATTTGAATTGACTGATAAATCTAGAAAACAAGTCGAATCGTCCTCCTCCTCCACAAACATGGCTGCACGCCCACCCCCAAATCCCGAGGTAGGAAACCGCCCTCCGAACCCACCAGGTGGTGGAGCCTTAGATCCCATAACCCGCCTCCAAGCCCAAATGGAAATGTATAATGAGCAAATCGAAGCCATTCGGGAAACATTGGAGGAAATGCAGAACCCTCCCGAACGGGAGGAGCCTAGGTCTCTTAGCTCTTATCAGAATCCCGCTGCTACAGAGACCATAGGACAAATTCGGGTCCCCATGGGCGGGGACGACTTTGAATTAAAACCAAACATAATTGGCCTAATCAATTTTCACTTTCATGGTCTTGCAAGTGAAGACCCATTTCTCCACTTGGAAGACCTAACCCGACTTGCTGAAACCGTTAAACCAAGAAATGTCGGGTTATCTATAGTCCTCATGAAGATGTTCCCGTTTTCATTACGGGATAAAGCGTCGCAATGGTTACGCACCCTTGGGAGAACCATCCACTCTTGGGAAGAGATGCGAACAGCGTTTCTCAAGAAGTTCTTCCCAATCGGGCGGACCAATGCGCTTCGCCGTGCTATCACTTCATTTACGCAACAAAATGGCGAACAATTTCATGAGGCATGGGAGAGGTATAACGACCTCCTCAGGAAGTGTCCGCACCATGGTCTGCCTAAGTGGCATATAGCCTAGATTTTCTACTATGGGCTAAATGAGACTTTGAAGCAGATTGCAGACGCTTCCTGCGGAGGGAACTTTATGAATAAAGACGAGAATGGAGCATTCGAGCTGTTTGAAAATATGAGTGAAAACTCGATGAACAATGCTTCCATTGTCGCCTTTAATCGTACTAGCCAGCCCCGAAATGTCCACGAAGTTGACACGGGACCCTCCCATTCATCCACTGATCTAAGCCTTATTGCACAAAAACTGGATGAAGTCTCCGTCGTGCACAAGAAGCTGGACGAGCTTTTGGCCAACCCCGCCCGATCTATGGCAAACACCACCTCTTCACCACTTCGTCACAATCCAAGTTCCTCTAATACCAGGCTTATCCCAAGAAACCCCGTTAGACCTTCCTTACCGAGTGTCGTGCCAGGCGACTCGGTAAGTCATGTGGAACTGGTTTCTGCGAGCCAGTATTTCGACACGGAGGACCAAGCCTCCGTGTGCTCAGACGCATATCTACATGCGGACGCGTCTTCTGGCATAGAAGATGCTTGCGCCCTGGGGAACAACCCGTTCTCTGCCACTTATAACCCAGGGTGGCGTAATCATCCGAACTTCGCATGGTCCAACAACCCGTAGCGCCAAAACCCCGCGGGTGGACCAATGCGACCGTCCGCACCCGTCATCCCAAGGGTCCAGTTTAATCCTATGGCAAATCCGCCATCAGGCCCTTGCATACCACAAACTGAACACGCATCAAGCCCTCTTGACAAATTGATGCGAATGATGACGGAAATGTCAAAGCGCCATGAAGAGAACATGACCTCTCTTCAGCACCAATTGGCGCAGCAGAACGCCGAGATCAGTCAACTACGCATGGCGACTCGATCTCAGGGCACTCTTCCCGCCCAACCTGTTCCAAACCCGCAAAATTTCGTGCCCCGTGGTTCTCAACCACAGGTACGACCTTCTCAGGGACAGGTTAATCAAGTTCTGCAAGCTCCGAGCATTCCAACGAGATTTCAGGCTAATCCTGCTGCAGCACCACACTCTTATATCCCCATTGCAAACCCTCCTCCACCGTATGATCCCACTGGACCTGCATCGTCCAATGCTATCACTACGAGGAGCGGTAAGCAGACCGTCGATCCGCCTCGACCTGATCCTGGCCCATCTTCTTCTTCGCCCTCTCATTCGGGAGGCATACCGCATTCGCGAGAGGATGATGCACCAAAACTTGTGCCAGAATCAGTCCCATTCCCTGAGGCTCTACTAAGGGAGCCAAAAGGCAAAAAGAAAAATACGCAGGCCTTTGACAACCTACGTAATTTGTTCAGGGATGTAGAAATCAAGGTACCCCTGCTCGAGGCAATCGACCACATACCTACTGTCGCTCGATTTTTCAAAGACTACACAACACCCAGGCGACAGTCAAAGAAGACTAAGAATCCAGTGGTTCTCTCGCCTCATGCGAGTTGTGCTATACTGTCAAACTTACCACCGAAGCAGAAAGATCCGGGCACACCACTGATTTCCTGTAGCATCCAAGGCTGCAGTTTTAACAGTGCCTTGCTTGATCTAGGATCTTCCATCAATCTCATACCGACCATCATGCTCAAAAAATTTTCCTTGGGAAATCTGAAACCCACCCCTGTCACATTACAGTTGCCAGATCGTTCTGTCAAAATCCCGAAGGGTGTGGTGGAAGACGTGGTGGTTAGGGTCAACAGTCTCTGTTTTCCTGTTGACTTTCTTGTTTTAGATATGGAAGTTCCTAGTTCACTTTCTGATTGTCCGATCATCCTCGGTCGACCTTTCTTGGCCACAGCCCGTGCCCACATCGACTGCGAGTCGGGCTGTATTGAGATTGCCGTTGGATCTGAGAAGCTCAAGCTTAACATATTCAAGGCAGCCAAGAACTTTGATTGCGATTGCATTGAGGATGACACGTCTGACGAGGACATGGCCGTCAGCGCGTGTATCGGACTAATTGGGACCTATTCGGACTGCTGCGGATTACCTATAAACACTGATAACTGCCTGACCAACGCATACTGTGACGTTCCCCAATCCCTCCCTTGTCCAGTACCTTCTCCTGGCCAGACTTCTAACGAGGTTTTCTCCGCTTCCCATACCTCGTGGTCTGAGTCATATCTGGGCTACTCACTGTCGGTCCATACTCATGAAGACCGAATTGCCCTTTCTTCCCCGCCAAATCAGACGGATTTACAAATCCACACTGGGACCTTGAGCCCATATACTTCTCACTGGGGCTATTCATTTTTGGATCCATCTATCCAAGAAGCCCCTCTTCTTGGCCAATCTGAAGGCCAGTTTCTTCCTCCTAACTTGTTCTCCTACCCGTCTGGGACACTCTCGTCCCAAGAAATGCCAGATCCTTCCCCATCCACTCCCGAGCTAAAAGTGCTGCCTAATACACTCAAGTATGTTTTCCTGGGACCAAATGAAACGCTCCCTGTAATCATCAGTTCAAAATTAACCATGGAGCAGGAGTGCAAACTAACTAAGGTCCTCCTAGAACACAAGGTAGCTATTGGATGGTCTTTATCAGACTTATCTGGTATTAGTCCCTCCTACTGCACTCATCGTATATATACGGAGGAGGAGGCTCGACCTTCTGGCGAGATGCAGCGACGTCTCAACCCTAACATGCGGGAGGTCGTTAAGAATGAAATCATTAAGTGGCTGGATGCGGGTATAATCTACCCGATCAGCGATAGCCCCTGGGTGAGTCCGATTCACGTTGTACCCAAAAAGGCAGGACTCACCATCCGTGTCAATGACAGGGGCGAATCCATCCCTACACGCACTCCTACATCTTGGAGAGTGTGTGTAGATTATAGGAAACTCAATGCTGCAACCAAGAAAGATCACTTCCCGCTACCATTTATTGACCAAATCCTGGAGCGGTTAGCGGGAAATAAATTTTTTTGCTTCCTGGATGGATTCTCAGGATATAACCAGGTGGCAATAGACCCCCGAGACCAAGAGAAAACCACTTTTACCTGCCCTTTCGGCACCTTCACCTTTAGAAGGATGCCGTTCAGACTTTGTAATGCGCCAGCAACTTTCCAGAGATGCATGCTGGCGATATTTCATGACATGGTGGGTGACTTTCTCGAGGTCTTCATGGATGGCTTTTCAGTCTTTGGACCATCTTTCGACGAATGTCTTGCCAACCTGACTCGCATCCTTAGGAGATGTATTGATGTAAACCTCGTGCTTTCCTGGGAAAAAAGTCATTTTATGGTGCACGAGGGAATTGTTCTTGGACATATCATCTCCGATAGGGGTATCGAGGTTGACAGAGCTAAGCTCGATATCATTGCTGATTTACCTGTGCCTGGTTCTGTCAAACAAATCCGCTCCTTCTTGGGACACGTCGGTTTCTATAGGAGATTCATCAAAGACTTCTCCAAAATTTCTCGACCCTTAACTCATCTCCTATCAACCGACGTGCCCTTCGACATGGGCCCTGACTGTATACAAGCATTCACGCAGCTGCGTAATGCTGTCACCAAGGCCCCTGTTCTCCAGCCGCCTGATTGGTCCCTCAACTTTGAACTTATGTGTGACGCTTCAGACCTTGCAGTCGGAGCCATACTGGGACAAAGACGCGATAGACACCCCTTCGTGGTATACTATGCCAGTAAGACGTTGGACGAGGCCCAGCGTAATTATACTACCACTGAAAAGGAACTACTGGCAGTCGTCTTTGGGCTGGAAAAATTCCGTTCTTACCTTCTGGGCTCTCACGTTATTATTTTCACTGATCACATGGCCATTCGCCATCTCATGCACAAGAAGGATGCCAAGCCTAGACTGATTCGTTGGATCCTTTTGCTCCAGGAATTTGACATTGAGATTCGTGATAAGGTCGGAGCCCAGAATGTTGTGGCTGATCACCTTTCCAGACTGGACCCTGACCATATTGGACTTACTCTGCCAATTAATGAAGTTTTTCCTGATGAGCACCTATTGGCAATAAATGTGGCAAGTGGACCGTGGTATGCCGACATTGCCAATTACCTTGCTTCTGGATCTCTTCCACGTGGCTGGCCTAAAAACCAGCGCGAGCGTCTCATGGCAGAAGCAAAGTATTATTTCTGGGATAATCCACTTCTTTTTCGGATAGGTGCTAATCAAATCATCTGTCGCTGTATTCCTGACAGTGAGTTCCCCAGTGTGCTATCCTTCTGCCACGATCAGGCCTGTGGAGGCCATTTCTCTGGGAGGAAAACTGCAGCCAAGGTGTTGCAGTGCGGTTTCTTTTGGCCCTCCCTTCACCAGGACGCACACACTTATGCCAAACATTGCACTAGGTGCCAGTCATTAGGGTCAATGGCACGTCGTGACATGATGCCCTTGCAACACATCCTAGCTGCGGAAATCTTCAACATCTGGGGAATTGACTTCATGGGTCCCTTTCCTCCATCCAACGGCTTCGAATTCATCCTCGTGGCCGTCGACTATGTTTCAAAATGGATCGAGGCTATTCCCGCGTGCCGTGCTGACCATGTTATCTCCACCCGATTCGTCAAAGACCATATCTTTGCGCGTTTTGGGATCCCTCGGGCCATTATCTCGGATGGAGGAAGCCACTTTACCCATGCTTCTTTTCGGGCACTTCTGAGGAGGTACGGAGTCCACCATCGTATCGCATCCCCGTATCATCCTCAGAGGAACGGCCAGGCGGAAGTGTCGAACTGGCAAATCAAGCAGATTCTCCAGAAAACGGTTCGGCCTGACCGTAAGGATTGGTCCGACAAGTTGACTGACGCACTTTGGGCGTATCGGACCGCCTTCAAGGCTCCCCTTGGTATGTCTCCATATAGAATCGTTTACGGGAAGCCTTGTCATTTGCCTGTGGAGTTGGAGCACCGCGCTTATTGGGCGGTTCGCCAATGTAACCTCGACCCAGACTTGTGTGAACGAGAAAGGAAACTGCAACTCCAAGAGCTGGAAGAGCTCCGTCGTGAAGCCTATGATTCTGCTCTAACCTTTAAACAGCGCACTAAGGCTTTTCACGACAGCCATGTTCGGCGGAAGGAATTTGAGCCATCTCAGCAAGTTTGGCTCTATAATGCCTGACTCAAATTCTTTCCTGGGAAATTAAAGTCCAAATGGACTGGTCCTTTTCTGGTCTCAAGACCATTCCCCAATGGGGCCGTCGAAATCGAAGATCCCAAATCTGGGCGTAAATTTACGGTCAACGGGCAGTGTTTGAAACCCTATCTGACTCATGAACCTGCCCCCGTTGGAGAAACCGTTGCCCTGCTGGAGGGTAACTAATTCTTTGCCTCATTCTGAGTCCAGCTGGGGACATTAAATTCAGCGCTTGTTGGGAGGCACCCTAACAGCACTCACCATCCACCATCACTTTTCACACCTCTATCGCAATCACTTCACTTTTCTCTTCACCACCCACCATCCACCCACCCTTCCACCCTGATCTATACCCTGAACCTTAGCTCTTGTTACCCGATCTTCCATCCTTCCTCTGCCTTTCCCTGCATGCATATGAGGACATAGCATTGTTTGGCATGGGGGGGTGGATAGGCATCCATAGGATCCGGGTATGTTATGGTATCATACAGTTCCTACCTATTTATAAATATGCAAAAAAAAAAAAGAAAAAAAAAGAAGAAAAGAAAAGAAAAAAAATATATATATATATTATAATAAATGGTGTTTAATAATGATCTTGAAGCTGAAATAAAAAGGCAATAAGTGTTTATGGATATTCAACCTCTGTTTTGAAGACTTTCCAGGCCACAAAAGCTTGATTCGCTCAGGCTCGGCTTAATTCACTTAAAGCATTGACAAAATAGATCAAGATCTCTCCTAACTAAGGATGTATTCTTGTACCTGAGACACCAGTACAGGATCCGTTGGTTTGCTTTTTCTTGAGAGCTTAAGTAAACTTGGTTCACACTACACATATCAGGAAAGACCAGGTGAACATAAGATCCAACCCTAGTGTTCATTAGGGAAGGTGGAGTCCTTACCTGTGTGCGCAGGTAGACTTTTTATCCCAGGCTTTAGTCTTGTGTTTAGGAGCGACTCTTTTCACCAAAAAGAAACTCTCCCACCAAAAAAAAAAAAAAGTGTGCTTCAAAATGTGTTGTAAGAGATATACTGACACGTGTTTCAAAAAAAAAAAAAAATCAGAAAAGAGATGTTTTAAAAGAGTCAGTATATCTCATAAATGTCTGTATACTTTGTTTTTCGGTGAGTCACAAAAAAAAAAAAAAAAAATCAGAAAATGGGAGTTGAGTTTTCCGTCATCATCTTAAGGGTCAATTCGAAGACATGAGCTGAAACTGGGACCAACCTGTACTTAGAAATTCGTGAAACCCTGGGATTGAGTCTTAGTGTTCATCTGGTCAGTCTTGATCCTTCACTATGCACAAACCATAACCTCTTGAGCTCTCGAGTACGGCAAAAACCTCCTGGGTCCTGGAAATCGTACTTAAGGTTTAAATATCAAGAGTCCTGGTTAGTTGAGAGATGATCTATGTCATGTGAGACTTAAAGTACTGGTAGTCTTCTTTACAATTGGTTCTCACAATATTCCATAGTAAACACACCTGTATCACCTCAGAAGAAAATCTTCAGCTTAAGATCATTTCTAAATACTATTTTGCTAGGGACTAGCAAAAGATAGGCATGGGGGTATATGTTTGCACCTCAAAACACGCCTATAATAACGCCTTCTTGTGCTATTTTCTAGCATTAACTATGTATATTATAATCCTGTAGCCGCATTTGTAAAAACGCTTGCATGCATGCATTTAATCATGAGAGGAGGAGAAATGAATAAATGGCTTCGTAATTCACATTTTATCTCAAGTGCCTCCCTGCAAATTCCACCTTTTTATTTTTCCTCTTGATTTCTTCTTTTCTCTCCTTCCCGCGGCTGCACCCTTCCCGTGGCTGCACTCTTCCCGCAGCTGCATGCAGCAGCCACGCAGCACTTCTTCCCGTCACTTCTCCCTGCCAACGCCGCTCCCTATAGCTGCAACTCGCACACCCTCTCTCTGCTGCAGCCGGCACGCCACTCTCCCCTCCTCTATAAGTAGCTGCAACTTCATCCTCGCAAGGAGACGGAGCTGCTGCAAAGAGCCCGTAGCCACCACCTTCCTCTCCACCGTTCTCCCCTCCCATACGTCGGCCCTCCGTCGAGGAGGCACCCGGCGAGCAGGGGAACCCACTGTAGTGCACACCACCACAGTGGGAGCACCACCGCCCAGCTCTTCAACGAGCCGGTGGGCGTGGTGTTTTCTTTTCTCTTCGTATTCGTCTCCACGCCATTACTGCCGCTTCAAGCTCCGAGGCTTGAAGCAGCAGCAGCAGCAGCTAAACCGCGGCGATAGCAGCAGCAGCAGCACCCCCCGCCTCCTCCGCGACCTTCCCCGCAGGCGTGCAACCCTCCGCACGCGCCTGCAGGCCCGTTCCCCGCCTCCATCTCCGTTCTGTCCACCCCGCATTGCACCCATAGCCGGCCGCCGCGCGCACTGCAGCGGCCGGTTACGGCCTCGCGCCGACCTCCGCGACCCTCCGCGACCACCTGCAGACCTCCTCCACGCTCGCTCCTCCACGCCTTCGCCCGCCCGTCGCCTTCACGCACGCCTGCAGGAACCCTACGCGAAGGCGCGCCCGCACCCGCCGTCTTCAGACGTCCGCCTCCGCCTTCAGACGACGCAGAGTCAGACGTCTGCCGCCTCCGGCAGACGTCTTAACTCGCGCGTCTACGATCACTCCTTCGCCCGCTCTTTCTCTCTACCGATCTCTCCCGCCCGCTCTCTCTCTGTCTGGCGCTCTCTACTCTCTCTCACGTACTCTCTCTCTCTCACGTATTATCTCTCTCTCTCTCTTTTTTACTCACAGCAACACACACACACATTCACAGCAACACACACACACCTATACCAGCACATACACACACATTCACCGACGCACACACACACACTCACTCACTTATAGTAACATATATACATATATATATATATATACATACATATATCTATATATATATATACTTATATACATAGTATAGCTATATAGTTATGTATACATACATATATATATAATATACATATATATATATATCTACTTATATATACATCTATATACTTATACATATACTTATATATATATAGACATATATACTTATATACATATATATATATATACATATCTATATACATATATATACATATATATAGTAATATATATATACATATACTTATATACATATATATACACATATATGTCTATATATATATATATCTATACATATATAACTATACATTTATATATATATAGATATATTTACTTATATACATACATATGTACATATATTTTCATGTTATTTATTATACGCTGTATCGCGGGGATATCTGCACCAGTTGCTAATATTCCCTGATACACGCGTACAAAAAAAGCGTGGTCCCATACATCATCCATCCTCCATCCACACTCCACGCGGCACCTAGTCGTGTTGGTTGCGTCTCTCTAGACGTCGACTGACTCGACATAGTGCTACACTCCACCACCTCCACCCCCACCCCTTTATATATATACTACATATATATATATACATACTATATTTACTTTCTGTCTATTTACTTTTCTGTTAGTAAAAAGATAAAAAAAATACATAAAAAAGAAAAGATAATCTTTGACTTGTAGGTACCTCGTCTTGCGAGTAGCTAGACTTATTTTGGGACTCTGTTTGGCTAAAAGCCAAGGACACAATTTTGAGGGTGTGCCTCAAGAACAAGGATTACCATAAAAAAAAAATCTAAATAAGAAAAACACCAAAAACACAATAAACGAACGGAAGAGACGCGTTTTAAGGAAAACGTAGAAACTCGACTTTAACCCCACTTCCCTGAGTTCGACCCTGGGCCTAAAAGTGACAAGATAAAATCAATTAGGCCAGGTTAAAAATTTCTGTAAAGAGATGGTTAGGTTCAAATTAGGTTAACCACTATATATATTTCAACGATAAAATCATCATATTAACAACCTATCTGTGCCGACCCATCACCGTCCATCTTCTATGTCTTGTAGATGGTGTCACAGATGTCGGATTGGACCAATTTTCACATCGTTGGTCTATAATCGTCGATCCAAACCCATCCGTACTGTCAGATTTGTCATCTGATATACGAATTTACACCATCTTGGTCACTTAACCTTTGATCTTTCTCAGACTGTATCTGATGCTACAAAAGTCTGATCGAGGAGATCTTGGAGTCGTTGAACTCCAATTGTCGCCCTGATCAGATCCGTATGGTTGAATCTTCAATCCGAGGTCCTGATTAAATAATGCCTGTCCCTGACCACCAAAAAGGGTAATTACTATATAATTTATATACTTTGACCTAAATGCATGATGATGTATATTGTGCAATATTTACAATGTATGATGCTTCTATAACACTAAAAATATGCATAAATAGACATTTTCGGCTATTCAGATGCATGCACATCACACCCTCATGCTTATCTTTTGTTAGTCCCAAGTAAAAACTATATGCTATTTATAAAAGAATTAGGTCAGATTTCTTAGGCAAAAATTATTCTTCAACACTAGGAGATTTTTACTAAGGACCTGAACTACAAAGACACAACAGTGCCCGGGTGACTGCCAAACTGCAGACCGCCTCAAGCCCTCGCCTTATTCAAAGAAGGATCTTTTTCTTCTTTTCTAATTTTTTTTGGATTTTTGAGTTTAGGGTTTCGAAGTAGCTTTCTATGGCCACTCAACTCACCCAAGACTAGAAGAGAACCTTAAGTTCTAAGCATCTTTATATGTGGAATGTGATACTCACTGATCAACGATTAGAACGAACTTCGGATTTCTACACCCCTAGGTGACCTTGAAAAGAAATTCTACTTAAAGGTGTATCTATTCGACCAGTAGCTTTCTCCTTACTTTTAGTTTTATGAGGTCAACACAAGGGAGAACCTAGTGTATATCTCCTCAGCTTATTCTACTTCTCCACTTCTTCCTAAGTGTTTTGGAAATACGTGTATTTCTTGAGATGGGTTTTGGATAACCTACTAATGGGCTGTTACCCACGATAACTTGCCAGCCATACTCATGTAGTGAAGTATGGCTTATTTCTTTTTTTCTTTTCTTTACCCCTTTTCTATTTCTTTTTCTTTTCTTTTTGGATATTTTTCTATTTTTTACTTTTTTTCTAAGTAGGTGACTTTCCGGATCTAAGATTTACCTAAAGGCAACAGGAAAAAGAATGGTTGTGTGACTAGGATTTGGACAACCTATCAATGGACTATTACTCACGATAACTTACCAACCATACCACCATAGAAGGTTCATTAGCCACCCAATTTCCATTAAAATCTCCAAATAATGAGTCAGTACGAAAAGTGTGTAGATGCTTAGGCTTAAAATCTCCTCAAATTAGAGGACGGGTTGATAGTCGTGTACTTATCACTCCAACTTATTTAATCAAATTAGAAATTGAATTCAGAATGGTGAGGACTCAATAAACAAATCCACATTTTAGTGGACACCTGGATTGATTAAGTCCGAAACCTGAAGGGTCTAAGTGTCCAAATCCTACTATATTATTCCCTAAGGTTGAAAAATCATAATGCCCAATTATTCTTTCCTAATTCAATTTTTTTTTAAATAGAGGGAAAAAAAGTAGAATTTACAAGAATTCTACAAAGCTGACAAAATGATTCAGAAATGAATCCACCCCCCATGTCATCTAATGCAATGTCCTCATTGAAAATAAAATGCATGAGAAGTAGGGTAGAATGAAGAAAATATCACCTATATTCCATGATACTCGAGTCAGTTCTGAGTCAAATTGTACAAGTTCTGAGTTTAATGCCATCAGCTAGGTGAAATCCAGCCAAAAAAGTCACATTAAGGTTAAAGAAACCTTATCGGAGATGAGTTTTAGAATAACATGGTCAACATAAGGTTTTAGACGTTGTCAGTTGACCTTAAAAGAATTACCCATCTTTGGGTCTGAGATCTCAACAGCTCTGTTGGGAAATATTCGATCGATGATGAACAGGCCATCCCACTTTGACCTAAGCTTATCGGAAAAGAGCTTAAGTCGAGAATCAAAGACCCAAACCTTCTGGTTTGGCTCAAAGCTCTTGCGGGAAATCAGTTGGTCATGAAGAGCTTTGGTTCGAGTCTTATAGATTTTGGAATTCTCGTATGCATCATTTCTAAGCTCCTCCAACTTAGATAGTTGGAGCTTCCTGGTCTTTCTAGGTAAACTTAGATCAAAGTTGCATTTCTTGATCACCCAGAATGCTCGATGTTTAATCTCTACGAGTAAATGGCACACCTTTCCATACACTAGATGAAACAGTGACATGCCGATAGGCATTTTGTATGCCGTACGGTAGGCTCAAAGAGCGTCCTCAAGCTTTTGAGTCCAATCTTTTCGATCAGGCCTAACCATCTTCTGCAGGATGTTCTTGATCTCTTGATTGGAGATCTTAGCCTGTCCATTCGTCTAAGTGTGGTAAAGTGTGGAGATTCTGTGATTTATCCCATATTTTGCCAATAAACTACGGAACAGGACATTTGTGAAGTGAGTACCACCATCACTGATGATGGCTCTCGGAATCCCGAACTGACTGAAGATGTTCTTTTTAATGAAATCTATAACCACTTTGTGGTCATTGGTTCGGGTGGGAATAGCCTCGATCCACTTGGACACGTAATCAACAGCATCGAGAATGTACTGGTGTCCAAATGAAGTGTAACGACCCGGTTCCCGAGCCCCTACGAGACACGAGAACCGGACCGACTCAACTAATCCCAAGACCTAGTTGTCCAACGAGGAAGTAACCAAAAGAGCAGTAAAATAAACCACATTCAGCATGAATATAACTAACAGTAAGAAAATACAGCAGTAAGGAAAGAAACTACTGCAGTATATACCACCACAATAGTAGAACAACATTTATCATATAACATGAACTGCAGGTAAAGAAAAGTACAGTGGAAACAAGAACTACTCACTATAACGGAAACAAAGAGGTACAAACGATAGTGGTAACTCTACTGGACCCTACTTGGCCCAGCATCCTCTGCAGCTACTGGCCCTGGCTACTCAACACCTGGTCCTGAAAAAGGTAACGAGTGTAACACGTCAGCAAAACGCTGAGTAGAGTGGCAACTAAACTAAAGGCAACAGTAGAGTGTACAGTAGCTGTTATGTTCTATTACTTTCTTTATTCACATCTTTCAATTGTCTCACTATTTCATTTACTCCCCAGATCTTTTTCTTGATCTCGAATGTTCCTCGTGGGAACGATCTTGATTGCAGTCTTTTCCAAAAAGTAGAAGTAGCACGTGGTGCTCTCCTGGCCGGGAGAGTCCCCCGTGGTGATCCTACCCTCAGTCAACCACCCCAAGGTCACTGACAGACGTAACGGTGACTACGACACGCGCGATAAACGCACAGGTAGCTAACCCGTACTGGCACGTGGTCAGTCGTTTCCGTTAACGGGTGCGCCCAAAGCACAGCACGGAACCAGTCCAGGGCAGAGCCCTCTCAGTAACAGGGGTCCAACCCCTCCACAGTAACCAAACCGGGGCCTTGCCCCTCCACAGTCCGCGCACCCTCGCCTGACTACCCTGGTTTGCCCCAGCGGGCCTAACAAGTCAGTGTGGGAGGCTAACAGAACCCCGGGGCCCGTGGGGTAGCTAGTACCTCCCTATACTAGTAGCTCTCCTCGGTACTACGTACGCGAGGGCCAGCAAGTCGGTACAGAGTGGCCAATCCTAACCCCGGGTCCCTCGGGTGGCTGGCTCCGCTCTGCACTAAACAGGGGGGACAGTCACTCTCCTTGGTACTTCGTACTCAAGGGCCAGCTCACTTCCCCAATACTATTCCATTCACTTTCCAGGAGTTCTACTCCTACTTCCCCGTAGGGTTCCATCCTTTTTACTCAAACATCCAAGTTTCACTTTCCAGTTTCACACTCTTACAATCCCTGTTCTCAACCACGTTATTTATTCACAACAGGCGGCTGTTAGTTCAAATTACCGGCAAATTTATATCTCTTTCCATTTTCCAAGACTGCAGTATTATACATTCCACTAGTTTTTCCCATCCTAGGATTCATGCCATATCCTAGGATCTATCATACAATCTAGTTTTCCAGCCCTAGGATTCATGCAACACCTAGGAGCTATCATATATTTCTCATTCCTAGGATTCATGCAACGTCCTAGGTTCTAGTTATGGTTCCATACTTTAACGGATTTTATTAATAACTTAAAACCACTCTACCAGGTACACCGGGAGTAGTGGGGGCGTGATCGGGAATACCGCGTGCCTCTGCGACTCCCAAGACTGCAACTGAAGGAGGTCCTATCACAAGGATCAAACACAAGGAGTGTCTCAAAATAGTGTATAGCTACTGTAGACGGGTAGAGGGATTAATTCTGAAAAGAAGGACACTCGAATCGCGGAAAACGGAACCTGAACGGGTCCTAAACGGGTCGAAAACGACGACACTGTGTAAAATCAGACGTCTGGAACTTCTTCCAGACGTCTTAAAAAGTGGATCAGAGAATTACCTATTCGGCGGGGTTTCTCAGACGTCCAGAAGTCTACGGGGATGTCTGGCCTAGTTCCCAGACGTCCGGTGGTCACCCAGGACGTCTGGAGGTCACTCCCGCCATCTGGTACCACAGCCAGACGTCCGATTCGCAAAGGATGGCGAATCACCGAGCCTGCGCACACCTGATGAGAACCTCATCATGAGCCATAACTAGCTCATTTTGACCTAATACAAAGGATAAAAGCTCCTACATAACTCAAGGAAAGGCTTAACTCAGAGAATTCTGAGTTTAAGGAGAAAACAAGTCATAAGGGGTAAAAATGCAATTTTACTAGTATAATATGCATACAGGGTAATTCAGGGTCCAAACATAGGTCAAAGCAACTTAATAAGAATAAAAGTGGGATGAGATGATCTAGCAAGGGCTACAGCAATTCCAAGGAACTAAATGATAATCTATAACCCTAAAACAAACCTACTTCAATTCACGAGGTTCGAGGTAAAGTAAAAATAGAATAAACCCTCTAAAATTCATAGAAAAATAATCTCTAGGGTTTAGAACCTTCAATTTGGCCTTCAGAACCCATTTTGACCTACATTGAGAACCATGCCCAATTAATAACTTAATTTGGGTTTTCGCATAAATTGACCGGTCAAACAAGGTTTAATATAGAAATGAAATTCACCATCAGATTCCTTAGGTCCTAATTAGTGATGTATAAAAACTTGAGCCTAAGAAGAAACCTTCTTGACCAACTTTACACTTTGGTCCTCATATATTTACTTTTTGGCCCTCAACTTTTGAACCCTCGCATTTTGGCCCCTAACTCTCCTTCGTTCTTTGCGTTCAGGTCCCCCCTGCAAAACCTGCCAGCACCATGCTCCGGCGACCTTGCGCGGAGCATGGCGCCGCGCAGGGTGAGGGGGAGAGCCTGGCAAGTAAACCGGGGGTGCCCTGCGTCGTCAGCCGTCGCAGGGACACCCCCCTGGTCGCTGTAACCCACCATACCGGCCATGCGAACGCACGGACGGTATGCGTTTCCATCTCCTGCGTCCTCCGGCGAGGGAGACACGTCGTCTCCCTCCGCCTTCCTCCCTGATTCGGTCCCTATAAATACCCCCGTCGCTCCACCGTTCTTCCCAGCTCGGATCTGACGGAGAAAACCCCCAACTTTCCTCTCTTCTCACTCCGGCAGACGCCCACCAGCTCCGGCGGTTCTTCCTCCTCCTCCTCTTCGCTCTGCCGCAATACCAGCAGCAGAGACTTCTTCCCCTGCTCTTCCCGCGCCACGCCGCACCCAGCTGGCGCCTCTCCGGCCCTCTGCTCGTCGCCGCCCCTTCCCCCGGGCATCTTCTTCTCCGGTGAAAGTCGATACGATTGTCGCCCGCTCCGGCCCCTCCTCCTCCTGCTAAGTAGGTAGAGCTCCTCCTCTTCCTCCCCTCTTCCTTTTCCTCACTTTAAACATCTACTGTCGCCCTCGATTCCGACCCCTCACCCTCACCTTCTCCGCCTCCGGCCATCCTCCGACGAGCCGCTCCCATCACCCCAGCAACCCACACGGCTTGCCGACCACCGCAGAACCTCCGCCTCCTCACCCTGATCAACCCCCGCCCTTCCACTTCCCCCACATCACCCTCTGCAACCCCACCGAACAAACCCATCTTCCGACCCACAGTCCGACCTAGGGCAGCCCTTGCACGTCGCCCCACGCCTCGCTACCACCCACACGAGCTTCGCCGCACTCTGGCGAAGCTCCCGGCACCTTCTGATTAGGCCGAGAGGCCGTTTTGCTGTGAACAGGTCACCCGACCTCCGCCGCCATTGCCGTGCAGAAGGAGATGCTTCCGCCTGCAGCTGCAGGCGCGCCACGCCCAGATTCGACTCCCAGGCCTTGCGAGGCATTTCGACAAAGCGTCAGGCTGCAGCTGAAGCGAAGCCCTCGCGCGAAGGCCTCGTGTAACGCCGCGATTACCAGCTGTCTCCTCCGCGTGGGCGTAAACTCGGGGTGGGACATTTAGTCCCACCTCGGAAAACTCTGAAGAGGCACAGCGGTATAAAGTGAAAAGGTGCTGGAGGCTTATTGCCTCAGCACACGGGGTGAGGTCCCCTTCACCCGCCCGGTTACCCGATCTCGTCCACGCTCACGCCCCGCGGACCTGGCCCGACCCGACTTAGACTGACCTGCACTCCTCGCCCACCACGCACGCCGGTGGGCCTGGACCCGGGCGCGACCCGTACCCGACTACCCGGCAGCTCTGGGAGAGCTTTCCCAAGAGTGGCTTCTGAGAGAGAGAGAGACGCGGGGGGGAGGGTAGAGATAGGTTTTGCCCCTCTCTGATCAAGCTGTGTAAGTGTGCAGGCACAGGTGAAGAAGAACCGTGAAAGAAGACGAAGGCTGAAGGAAGGAGGATCACCGAGCGGCACTGTAGCAGCGGCGGTTTAAGTCGTCTGATTGGAAAATCAGACGACGTCCTGAAGGCAAGGAAGGAGAAGGAAGGCGAGGCAGAGGAGAACGCAGAGAGGCCAAGACAAGAACTGAAAGAAGAAGAAGAACACGAGAAGAAGAAGGTCTGAAGAAAGGAAAAGAAGAAAGAAAGAAGAAAAAGAAGAACAGGACCACAAGGGAGAAGAAAAAGAAAGAGACGAGCAGAAACAAGAACTGAAAGAAGAAAAGCATCACTACTGCTGCAGATAAAGCAGAAGAGTCAAGCAGAAGAAGATAGGCAAAGAGAAAAGAAGAGAAGAAGAAAGAAGCCAACAAATTCTCTCTCTCTCTTTCTTTTTGTAAAAGAAACTTGTACCCCTAGAATACAACTTGCTCCCTGAGTTCGACCTCGGGAACTCTCTTTTATTTTCCGAGTAAAAAAATTTTATATATTTGAAATGATGGCAGTAACTGGCTATACTACAATGCTATAACAATAAAACCCGGTTATCTCTCGAAGCCAACGTTTCATTTGGCGCCGTTGCCGAGGAGCAACAGCTATTCTAGAGGTAAACATTCCTGTTTCTCTTTTTAATTTCTGATAATCTCCCCTCTTTTGTGCAGCTACAGGAAATCAAGAAGATAAGCAACCGCACGACAACCACTCCGAGGACAGGTAAATTTTTCCTCTTGCTATTAACCCCTAAACTCTAAAGAGGAAGAAAAGAAAAGAACAAGCAATATAGGGCTAACCTGTCTTCCATACATAGTAACCATAAAGAGTTGCATGTTTTCAACTCATTAGTCCTGCACACTATTAAGGGTATTTAAGGGCTAACACATTCTTGCTTGAGCCCTAATTACCCAACAAAGAATTAACTGGACCAAGTAGAGCCAACCTAGGATCCAACACTAGGGATTTAGAGACACACTCCTTAAGCAAGAATTGAGAAAACCAAATGAAGTGTGCCCAAGCCCTTGTCTGAAAATACCTATTCAAAGAAAACCTAAAACAATTGGCTCTCTAAACACTTGAACCCTAAAAGACAGGACCTAAAAGCTCTCAAAGAAAACAAGAGGTAAAGTTGACCCCTTGGGTCAACCAACCTTAAATTAGGTCACTCTTTGCACTTAAAAGACTAAAGTTCAAGTGAAAACCTTAAGCACCCTGATCTTAAAATTGGTAGACTTAAGAGGTCAAGATCCCCATTCTGGTCTACCTGGAACCGCAGTGACAAGAGAGGTCGGGTGGGGGAAACCCCGTAACCCGTGGGGATGCTCTACCGTGTAGGGGTCTTCGCGGAACTCTCCCTCTCTGGCTGCCCAGGTAATTCTCAGGTGAACGATCTTTCTGATCAAGGGGTCCATCTGCCCCGAACCTCTATAGTCACCCAACAATTTTTGGGTGTCGTGATTGGGTCCAGCACCTGCTTATCCCATCCAGCCCTTCAGTACTTTGCAGGAGGTCCTTGAAACTTCCTATAGAAATTCACTCTCCCCGAGGCTAAGCCTCGGCTCCCTTGTTTTTGCAGAAATCATTCACATAGCCCCTCTTTCCTCTGATTCTGAACAAAGTCCCCTTCTTCCATTAATTCAAACTTCTGATTCTATCTTGATTCCACCACCTGATTCGAAGATGCAGCCTAATTACCTAGCAAGACTACAATGTAAAAAACCTGAATATCTGAGATCCATGAAAGATAAAATGATTGAGGATGCCCTTGAAATCTATGAAATCAAATATAAACCCTCAACACCAATAGGAAACATTCAGGTTGATGTTCCAACAACCACAGCTTTCATCATAAACTGTGCCCAAATTCTATTGACTAAAATTTCAAAAGGATCAACCCGAGATATGCTTATGATAGGATACATTGAGATGGAAAAATTACACCAATCTGAATACCTTCAATGCTTGACAAATCCTGTACTTTGGGAACAACACCAAGATGCCCTTATGAAACGGGTAGAAATGATGAAATCAGTAGAACAAATTATCAACCAGAAATACCCGTATATACCAGAAACAGAGGATGAACCATCTTGGAACAGTATTAAGAAACAATCCAGTTTCCCAGATCTCAGGATTGAGGCACAAAGTGGTTGTAAAATCCCAACCCAGATAGAAGACAATGTTGAATTAGGTTGGGATATTGCAGGAGAACACAATGATGAGCCAAACGTAGACCATGAATTGTCAAGCCTAGAATTTCAAAACTCCTGCAATAATGAGATCAGAACTGAACCTTCTGAGGGTATAAATTTCGCCCCTTATTTTGATAAGGTGACCCTCGAAGGTTATTCGGACTTAGGTTCTAATAATTCTACCCACATCCTAAGCCTAGAACCTAGATCTGAAACTTATTGGGAAGATTATGAGGCCCCTTATGAGAAAGATCAAATTTTTACAGAATATGATTCCGGGCCTCTATTTGATGAATATCCCTCTCCAACATCCTCAGGAAATCTGATCGATTTTTCAAAAAACATGCCAATTTATGATACAGAAACTGAGGAGTTGGATGAGCAAGGTTTTAATGGGGTCTATCCTACCAGCTTAGAGCTTGAACAGAACATCTTTTTGAGCCCAGAAGTGACATATAGGCTAGAACCCAGTCAGGCTGCTGATTCCACATCTGATGATTTTTGCTGTGGTGGAATTCATGATCATGAATCTCATTTTCGCCAACTCTCCGACAATTTCAGATCTGACTATAATTGCGGAGAGATTCCCCTTCCTGAACACGTCAGGCCTATCTACGACCTCAGTTCACATGACTCTGACTCTGACTCTGAGGTCCTGATTCCCGAGATCACTGATAACACAGAATCATTCCTTTTCGATCCTCAGGAACCAAAAATAGAAAATGCCAAGAGTGATTACAACCAAGAATCCAAATTTTTTCTCGAATCCAATTCCTTTCATCCTACAGACACTCTTCTGGCATTTGATAGTTACCCAGAGGACTCTCTACAGAAAACCACCTATCATCTGTTTCTAGAAGAGCCCTCGTACACAATGGCCACCTCGTCCGCACACACAGAACGGATCAAAACCTCTCCCAAACCCCGACCCGCAACCGGACTCAATTTCTATTCAGATTCACCTCTCACCGAGCCGATTGCATTTCCACATCGGGTTTCGAACATTGATCAGACTACATACCATGCTCTAACATTCTCTGATCACCCCTGTAGGGTTCCTGCATCAACCACTGATTATTCTACGAGTCCCTACTTTGACCAGGCTGATTCGACTCAGCCAAACCCTGCATTTACACTTCCACATCTATCTGAGCTTCATAGTATATGGTGGGTTCCACACCTTTTTATCCACATCTATCAACCCACCAGATTGATTGGGTTTGGGCTGCATCATCAGCCTGTTGATCTGAACAAGCACCTGGTTGGACCAACCAGGCTCTTAATCAAGGTGCTTGTCTTACAAAACTCCACTGATTTGACCATCCCCTCTCCATCGCATTTCCCGCTTGGCTGAAGGCATCAAATTTAGCGCTCAACGGGAGGCAGCCCGTCATTCTCTTTGAAAACCTAAAACTTGTTCTGACACCTTTTTGCACTTGAGGTTCACCCTTGTAGACAGCCGACCCCACCTCAAATGCTTGCATCTGGGATTAGAAATCGTCCGCAAAAATTCAACCCGACCCATCCACTCATCCAAATTTCTGTCTTAAGGAATGAACTAAGTTAAATAAAAACCCCCTAGGTTACAATGAGGACATTGCAAATCTTAGGCATGGGGGGGTATGAAAGTGCAAAACTTGTAAGAAAATGTTTCAAACAAAAAATTCACATATGCCAAAAATACCATAAAAATTAAAAAAATTTTTCGAAAAAGAATAAAAGGAGAAGGAGAAGAGAAACAAAATGAAAAAGGAGCACAAAATTATAAGAAAAGGTGATAGTCATTAGTAAGGAACTAAGAAATTAACCTAAGTTTTAGACCTCATTCAAGAAAATAACTGAAAAGTGCACAATGAGATTAGTAAGAATGCAAACCTTAAGCATTCTTGAATAGACTCTTAGTACCCATTAAGATCTGGACACTCCTCAAGAGGTTGAGGAAAATGAAAAGCTGAAGTATTAGGTCTAAGGCTTAGGAAGTATTTGGCCTCGTTAACTAATTTTTGGTTTACGGGACTCAGTAACCTAAGCACCCTAACCTCACACACAGCCTGGTTCAGTAAGCGTAAAAATCAGAATCACGCAGAAGCGTCGCAAAATTCTGAAAAGAACACCTAGAATAGGAGCGGCCGATCAACACAAGTTGATTTGGACGAGTTCCCAGCGCGGAGAGGCGGGAAATCCCCTCGAAGATGTGTAACAAAATATCATCTCCTCGGTGCTTGTCTCTTAGGATATTTACATATCCTACTGGGGGCATGTAAGCACTCTGCTGGTTCAGATTCCATGGATGGCATTATCTCGAAGTGTCAATTGCCAGGGTCTGGATTCGGCCACGGAACACCATGGATGGGATTATCTCGAAATCTCAATAGCCAGGGTTCCGGGGGTTGCCATGGGCGGTGCTATCTCGAAGCATCGATCGCTAGGAACCCTTGAGGATTGATGATGGGAGCAAGGAATCTGATACAGACCGTGTTGAAAAGCCAATCCTAGGCTAGAACTAAAAAGAAAAAGAGAGAGAAAACTCTCCAAATAGAAAAACTTTCTATCTCTCTCTTACAAAACGCACTGCGAACTAAGCCAGGGCTAAAATCATTTCAAGCACGGGTGCTTTAACCACAAAGTCCAATAAACCTTAGGTTAGTTCTTGTGGGCCTTAAAAACCTTTGCTAAAGACTGAGGCTAAGGCTAGACAGATTTGGATCTTGATTGGTACTAGAGTACTTTTTAGGCCTTTGGTCAGCATTCTAACCTAATCTATGCTCAAATAAAAAAGCACTTATCTAAAACTATTAAAAACTTCATGGTCTAGAACAAGGGTTGAAACCTTAAGTTTTTGCTAAGGGACTAGCAAAAGCTAAGCATGGGGGTATGATGAGAACCTCATCATGAGCCATAACTAGCTCATTTTAACCTAATACAAAGGATAAAAGCTCCTACATAACTCAAGGAAAGGCTTAACTCAGAGAATTCTGAGTTTAAGGAGAAAACAAGTCATAAGGGGTAAAAATGCAATTTTAGCAGTATAATCTGCATACAGGGTAATTCAGGGTCCGAACATAGGTCAAAGCAACTTAATAAGAATAAAAGTGGGATGAGATGATCTAGCAAGGGCTACAGCAATTCCAAGGAACTAAATGATAATCTGTAACCCTAAAACAAACCCACTTCAATTCACGAGGTTCGAGGTAAAGTAAAAATAGAATAAACCCTCTAAAATTCATAGAAAAATAATCTCTAGGGTTTAGAACCTTCAATTTGGCCTTCAGAACCCATTTTGACCTACATTGAGAACCATGCCCAATTAATAACTTAATTTGGGTTTTCGCATAAATTGACCGGTCAAACAAGGTTTAATATAGAAATGAAATTCACCATCAGATTCCTTAGGTTCTAATTAGTGATGTATAAAAACTTGAGCCTAAGAAGAAACCTTCTTGACCAACTTTACACTTTGGTCCTCATATATTTACTTTTTGGCCCTCAACTTTTGAACCCTCGCATTTTGGCCCCTAACTCTCCTTCGTTCTTTGCGTTCAGGTCCCCCTGCAAAACCTGCCAGCACCATGCTCCGGCGACCTTGTGCGGAGCATGGCGCCGCGCAGGGTGAGGGGGAGAGCCTGGCAAGTAAACCGGGGGTGCCCTGCGTCGTCAGCCGTCACAGGGACACCCCCCTGGTCGCTGTAACCCACCATACCGGCCATGCGAACGCACGGACGGTATGCGTTTCCATCTCCGGCATCCTCCGGCGAGGGAGACACGTCGTCTCCCTCCGCCTTCCTCCCTGATTCGGTCCCTATAAATACCCCCGTCGCTCCACCGTTCTTCCCAGCTCGGATCTGACGGAGAAAACCCCCAACTTTCCTCTCTTCTCACTCCGGCAGACGCCCACCAGCTCCGGCGGTTCTTCCTCCTCCTCCTCTTCGCTCTGCCGCAATACCAGCAGCAGAGACTTCTTCCCCTGCTCTTCCCGCGCCACGCCGCACCCAGCTGGCGCCTCTCCGGCCCTCTGCTCGCCGCCGCCCCTTCCCCCGGGCATCTTCTTCTCCGGCGACAGTCGATACGACTGTCGCCCGCTCCGGCCCCTCCTCCTCCTGCTAAGTAGGTAGAGCTCCTCCTCTTCCTCCCCTCTTCCTTTTCCTCACTTTAAACATCTACTGTCGCCCTCGATTCCGACCCCTCACCCTCACCTTCTCCGCCTCCGGCCATCCTCCGGCGAGCCGCTCCCATCACCCCAGCAACCCACACAGCTTGCCGACCACCGCAGAACCTCCGCCTCCTCACCCTGATCAACCCCTGCCCTTCCACTTCCCCCACATCACCCTCTGCAACCCCACCGAACAAACCCATCTTCCGACCCACAGTCCGACCTAGGGCAGCCCTTGCACGTCGCCCCACGCCTCGCCACCACCCACACGAGCTTCGCCGCACTCTGGCGAAGCTCCCGGCACCTTCTGATTAGGCCGAGAGGCCGTTTTGCTGTGAACAGGTCACCCGACCTCCGCCGCCATTGCCGTGCAGAAGGAGCTGCTTCCGCCTGCAGCTGCAGGCGCGCCACGCCCAGATTCGACTCCCAAGCCTTGCGAGGCATTTCGACAAAGCGTCAGGCTGCAGCTGAAGCGAAGCCCTCGCGCGAAGGCCTCGCGTAACGCCGCGATTACCAGCTGTCTCCTCCGCGTGGGCGCCAGCTCGGGGTGGGACATTTAGTCCCACCTCGGAAAACTCTGAAGAGGCACAGCGGTATAAAGTGAAAAAGTACTGGAGGCTTATTGCCTCAGCACACGGGGTGAGGTCCCCTTCACCCGCCCGGTTACCCGGTCTCGTCCACGCTCACGCCCCGCGGACCTGGCCCGACCCGACTTAGACTAACCTGCACTCCTCGCCCACCACGCACGCCGGTGGGCCTAGACCCGGGCGCGACCCGTACCCGACTACCCGGCAGCTCTGGGAGAGCTTTCCCAAGAGTGGCTTCTGAGAGAGAGAGACGCGGGGGGAGGGTAGAGATAGGTTTTGCCCCTCTCTGATCAAGCTGTGTAAGTGTGCAGGCACAGGTGAAGAAGAACCGTGGAAGAAGACGGAGGCTGAAGGAAGGAGGATCACCGAGCGGCACTGTAGCAGCGGCGGTTTAAGTCGTCTGATTGGAAAATCAGACGACGTCCTAAAGGCAAGGAAGGAGAAGGAAGGCGAGGCAGAGGAGAACGCAGAGAGGCCAAGACAAGAATTGAAAGAAGAAGAAGAACACGAGAAGAAGAAGGTCTGAAGAAAGGAAAAGAAGAAAGAAAGAAGAAAAAGAAGAACAGGACCACAAGGGAGAAGAAAAAGAAAGAGACGAGCAGAAACAAGAACTGAAAGAAGAAAAGCATCACTACTGCTGCAGATAAAGCAGAAGAGTCAAGCAGAAGAAGATAGGCAAAGAGAAAAGAAGAGAAGAAGAAAGAAGCCAACAAATTCTCTCTCTCTCTCTTTCTTTTTGTAAAAGAAACTTGTACCCCTAGAATACAACTTGCTCCCTGAGTTCGACCTCGGGAACTCTCTTTTATTTTCTAAGTAAAAAAACTTTATATATTTGAAATGATGGCAATAACTGGCTATACTACAACGCTATAACAATAAAACCCGATTATCTCTCGAAGCCAACGTTTCAACACCTAACTCCCTCCCTCAATACGGTCAGTCGACAGGAAGGAAGAGGAAGACGGAAAACTCACCTTTCAGACGTCTGGATGATCTTCCAGACGTCGCCCTCGTCGTCTGGCTATCAACCCAGACGTCTGATTCTGGAGATTTTTCCAGAATCAGGGCGCCGCTCGGCCTCCTCTTGCGACGTCGCCTACGTCGGACCTCACGCGCCTGCTGCTCAGACCGCAGCAGTCCCTCTCGTGCCATTCCGTGCCCCTTGTGCCCTCCGCCGACCGGCCCTAGCAGCCCCGGCGAGCTCGCTTGCACGGCAGAGCACCGCTCTCGCATGCAGCACCTCCTCCGCGCTCACTGCAGCCGCCGCTACCGCCCTCGCGCTCACTCTCACGCTCTGGCTGAAGGAGAAGAGGAAGGAGACGGTGGTGACGGAGTGAGGGGAGGCATGCCCTTTTAAGGCCGCGCGAAGAGGAGAGAGAAGGATTCGCGGCAGGGGAATCTGCAGTTGCAGGAGGAAGGAAAGGCGAATATGCGGTCTGTGCGCTCAGGCGCGTAGACGACTCGCGCGTGTCGAAAATAACTGATTTCCAGACATCTGTAAATGATCCCAGACGTCTGGTCAGACATCTGGATGTGATCATAGACGTCTAGTCCGACGTCTGGGCCACCTCCCAGATGTCTTAAAAGACGTCTGGGGCACGCGTTCGTTACATGAAGGGAGGAAGGGTCCCATGAAATCGATGCCCTAAACGTCGAAGATTTCGATAGGAAGGATTGAGTTTAGAGGCATCATATCTCTCTTGGTTATGCTCCCAAGTGCCTGGCATCGAGAACACGACCTCGAGAATTCCTGGGCATCCTTAAATAAAGACGGTGAATAGAACCCAGATTGAAGTATTTTTGTAGCTATCTTTTTCCAAGAGAAATGTCTACCATACGCAGATGCATGGCAGAACTCAAATATGCTTTGAAACTCATTCTCCGGTACACATCAGAGAATAATCTAATCATAGCCGATGCGATACAGTTCAGGGTCATCCCAGAAGTAATATTTGGCTTCAGATTTAAGTTTATCCCATTGTTTCTTAGTCCAATCCTGGAGCATTTGACCAACAGCCAAATAATTTACTATGTCTACAAACCAAGGGGTTTGGACACTTGAAACTGCCAGAATAGTCTCGTTTAAAAAAGTATCAGTAATCAAAATATTCGGATGAGAAGAATCATTTAGAAGCCTCGAAAGATGATCTACCACCACATTCTGTGCCCCGAATTTATCTTTGATTTCAAGATCGAATTCTTGAAGCAGAAGAATCCATCGAATGAGTTGAGGTTTAGCATTCTTTTTGGCTAAGAGATATCTTAAGGCTGAGTGGTCGGTGAAAATTATGATGTGAGACCCTAAGAGATAAGCCCTTAATTTTTCTAAAGCAAATACTACAGCTAGCAACTCCTTCTCATTAACA
The DNA here is from genome assembly GCA_037157565.1 of Thalassia testudinum. NCBI lineage: Eukaryota > Viridiplantae > Streptophyta > Magnoliopsida > Alismatales > Hydrocharitaceae > Thalassia > Thalassia testudinum. Next base: position 26,580,332 of record JAZHRO010000063.1, on the reverse strand, counting down.
GTGTAATTCCTCTGGGCCTTGTCCAAAGTTTTGCTAGCATAGTAGATGACAAAGGTTTTCTGTTGATCTTTTGACCTAAAACTTCCCCGACCACGTAATCAGAAGCATCGGTCATGATCTCAAATGGGGCTATCCAGACCAGTGGTTGCAACACCGGAGCACAAGTGATTGCCGTTTTAAGAAAATCGAATGCCTTGCAGCATGATTCATTGAAATCAAATGGCATATCTTTGGCAAGAAGGTTGCTCAGAGTGAAAGCAACCTTAGAGAAGTCCTTGATGAACCTCTTATAGAATCCCACATGACAGAAAAATGATAGAATTTGTTTGACAGATGTGGGAGGAGGAAGTTTAGAAATAGCATCAACCTTAGCCTTGTCAACTTCAATTCCCTGTTCAGAGATTACATGACCCAAGACAATACCTTCTTGTGTCATGAAATGGCTCTTGTCCCAGCTAAGTATCAATCTTGTTTTGATGCATCTTTCAATTCAAGATTAGTCAGGCAAGATTCAAATGAGTCTCCAAAAATGGAGAAATCATCCATGAAAACTTTCATAAACTCTCCCACCATGTTAGAAAATATGGCCAGCATACACCTTTGAAAAGTCGCAGGTGCATTGCAAAGCTCGAATGTCATTCTATGGAAAGCAAAGGTTCTGTATGGACAAGTGAAAGTCATGTTTTCCTGATCGTCGGGATGGATAGAGACTTGATTGTATCCCGAGTAATCATCCAGGAAGCAGAAGTACTGTTGCTCGGCTAATCTTTCAAGGATCTGATCGATGAAAGGTAAAGAGAAATGATCCTTTTTGGTGGCTGTGTTCAGCTTCCTGTAATCGATATAGACTCTCCAGGAGGAAGTTGAATGAGTTGTGACAGATTCTCCTTTCTCGTTAGTCACAATGGTAATCCCAATTTTCTTAGGAACAATTTGCATGGAACTTACCTATGGACTATCCGAGATCAGATAGATGATTCCTGCATCGAGTCACTTAATTATTTCTTTCTTGACCACTTCTCACATATTAGGGCTTAATCTCCTTACATCTGGCAAGAAAGGTAGGATCCATCTTCCATGAAAATTCTATGATTGCAGTAAGATGGCTCAATCCCCCTAAGGTCATGATGGTCTAACCAATTGTCTCTTTATGTTCCTTTAAGACCTTGATCAATTTTATCTCCTGCTCCATAGTCAATTTAGAATTGATAATCACAAGGAGCATCTTCCTAGATCCTAAAATTGATATTTCAAACTCTCAGGCAATGGTTTCAGTTCGAGTTGGGGCGGGTCTAAGATGGAAGGTAAGGAGGATGCTGATGAAGATTCACCAGGACGATCGAAAGGAAGAGGTTGGAAGCAAACAAAATCAACAACCTTGTTAGAATGTGGAGGATTTTCCACAAAGGGTTGTTGGTTGGGTTCATTGGTGCAGGAAGAACTCTCAATAGCAAATACAGCCATACATGTCTCAATATTCAAATGATCTTCCTCGAGTTCCCCTATAAATCCACAATCCTCAAATTTATTAATTGCCTTGAAAATATCCAATTTCAGTTCCGATCCCTAAAGGCGATTTCCATGCTACCGCTCTCACAGTTGATATTGGCCTTAGCGGTAGCCAGGAGCGGATGCCCCAGAATGATGGGTGTGTTCCTCAAATTCTTAGGTACATCCATGTCAAGTTCAAGGAATCTACAGGAAAATAGAAGTCCTTAACCTTGACAATAACATCCTCAATAATGCCTCTCGGATTTGTGACCGAACAGTCCACTAACTGCTGCGTTACTAAGGTCGGCCGAAATTCACCTAATCCAAACTTCTCATAAAGAGAAGTCGGAATTAGGTTAGGTTAATGGATGCACCTAGATCCAAGAGTGCTCGATCAAAAGTGTAATCTTTGATAACACATGAAATCAAAGGGACACCTGAATCTCTCTTTTTTGGAGGAAGGTGATGTAGGACAACAGAACTACCCTACTCAGAGAGTATCACCTTCCTTAGAACAGATTCCCTTGACTTACGCTTCTGGGTGCATAAATCCTTTAAGAATTTAGCATAAGCCGGTATGTGTTTGATAGCATCGAGGAGGGAGATATAAATTTCAAAATTCTTGAATATATTCAAGAGCTCCTCGTTACTATCAACAGGCTTCTTCTTCCTAGATTTAATCAAGGCCTCAAGAAAACGAACATGAGTCAGATCTTCAGAATTAGGTTCCTGAACCTTGATTTCTTCTTCAGAGTTCTTTCTTTCCTCAAGCTCACCAGGATTTTCTTGACTAGAGCAAGGTAAATGTGGGTCCTGGATTTGCCTTCCACTCCTCAAAGTAACAGAGTTAGCAGATTCGTACGGGTTTGGGTCTTGGGGAGGGTTAAGAAAGATCAGAGGGGCTTAATTAGCCAAAAGTCCCGAATTTGATGAAGAAGTAGAAAAGGAAGGACCCTGCTCAACCACCTTAGCATGTGTGTGTGGGTCCCTCTGATTCCTGTACCATTGGGCTTGATTACCCAGATTCTATATGTTGTGTGGGTTGGGTACAGGTTGAGATGGCAAAGATCCGGGTTGACAGGTATTAGCAATGAGCTCGGTTTGCAAGTTGTCCAGCGAGGTTTTCATTTGTTGCATTAGTTGGAGGATAGATCCTTACATCTCTACCATCTGAGAATTTAAATCAACCTACCCTACGGGTTAATGAGCATTCCAAACTTGCTGATTGACCGGATTCGGGGGCAGCTAAGTATAAACATGACCCTAACCCATTGATCTTTGCAGAGCATAGTTGCTGGGTCGAAATTGGGTCTGCTACCCCAGATTTTTCCAGGAGAAGTTAGGATGGTTCCTTCAACCTAGATTATAAACATTGGAATATGGGTTGGACCTAACGTTTTCTTATACAGCATAGACATCCTCATAGAGCGAGGATGGAGAGAAAGAAAGGGAGGGATAAGAGGAACTGGGATCAAAGGTGCCAGTTTGGAACAAATCATGGAGGCATGATTGATTGAATTTTCACTTATTTCCTCAAACAAATCATGTGCACTATCACGTCTTTGTTGAGGAAATTGCCTCCACAAAAAGCATCCACGTGATTTCTGAGTTGCTCAGTCAACCTGTGGTAAAAGATTTGCACGAGTTGCCATTTCGGTACCTCGTGGTGTGGACACATCTGCAATGAGTCCTAGAATCACTCCCAGGCAACATGAAACTACTCCCTTGACCTCTGGGCAAAAGTAGTAATCTCCTGCCTCAATGCATTGGTACTCCCAACTAGAAAAAATTTCTTTAAGAAAGCCGATTTAAGATCGTTCCAAGTTGCTATCGGCTTTCCTATGGTCCTATACCAATGAGCAGCCTTATCACTAAGAGAGTGGGGAAAGAGCCTCATGATAATTTGCTCTTCATTCACGTTTCGTGCTTTGGTGGTCTAAACCAAAGTGGTCAAGTCCTCCAAATGTTGAAACGGGTCTTCGGAGCTAAGCTCATGAAAATGTTTGATCATGCTTAACACCTGGGGCTTGATTTCAACATCTCTGGCTGGAATCTAGATGCCAGGACGTTCCCCATAATTTGAAGGATTATAAAAATCTTTCAAGGGCTAAGCGCCCTACATTCTCTAGAACCATTCTTGCATTCTCTGCATTTGTTTCAGCTACTTTTGAAACATCTTTTGTTGATTCTGAGGCAGAGGAGGTTGTTGATCGGCCATGGGATCAATTTGGCCAAAATTCAATCTATGCCTCCTAGAATGATCTAATGGTCCTTCCAATCAGGGATTCAATGACCTCTTTCCAAGCATAAGCTAGGAAAAGGTCGGAGGGACTGGGGATAAGAATGCTGCAACATACAAAACAAGCCTGTCTAAAAGTTGGGTAGCCTAAGGATATACAGACTCTCAGAATCCATCTTAAGATTATAAATGATTAACTCTACTTGTATCCAGTCAATACAACCAGTTAGAAGGAGAGGCTGGGGAGAAGGTTCTTCCTTTGGCTTGTGCCTTCGGTTCCTAGTGTACCCCCCAACCACGGTCATTTGACGCTACTCCCATAGCTAGACATCAGATTGACTAGTACAAGCAGGTTAATTGTGAACAATCTCAATCTAGGCCCTAAAGAGTGAATCAGTCTTTAAGGCCAATGTCTAATCAATTTTAACTTAGGCTTAGGATTGTAGTACTTATGGAATGTGATGGACCCTTAAAATGGGTTGTACCCTTAATGATTGATTGAATATGTGTGAGTGCATACACAACCAGGGTTTTCAAGCAAGATTATTTGGATGAGTGGATTTTAAGGTTCAAATCTTTCTTAAGTAGTTTTTAGGGTTTAGAATTAGGTAAATTCAATCAATTTCAAGAGGCAAACCAAATTTTCAAAACACAGGTAAAGATCTTTTCCTTTTGAAATCAAAAGTAAAGTGGAGTGCCTGGTATTGACTAAAATTACAAACCCTAAGGGGAAGCTACTTGATGAGTTGATTTTAGATGAAGTAGTGCGGCCCGAAAAACTCAAACAATTGGCCTTAATGCATCACTGAGTTAGGCACACAAGTGGTTACCTAATCTGATTTCTACTCAATTATGTGTTTGGATGTGTGTACCGATTTCAAAGATCAGTTGATCGGTTGAGTTTGAAAATTAGAAGTTGTGTACCTCTGTGTTTCTTTAGATTTTTTTTCTTTTTATAAGCGGAGGGTGGGATGAGTGGAGGTGGAAATCAAATAATCAAAACTAATCCTAGGGTTTATGAGAACACCTAAGCTGATTAGAGTTTGAATTAGGGTTATGAAATGAACTCTATGGAGGGGGAAGAGTGGGGAGCACTTACAGTTGTCTTCAACTGCACTTTACTCCTTTCTATCGCTTAAAGATTTCCTGTTGAGGTACCTGCAAAATAATAGAAAAGAAATAAAAGCAAGTTAGAAAACAAATAAGTGCGCAAAAATATGGAAAGGAAATCGAGATTCGTTGCCTCCTCGGCAACGATGCCAAAATGTTTAGTCGAGAATTCTACGCAAAAAGGTTTAAGTTTTAAAAATCCATTATTGTAGTGCAATTTGCGTGGAAAATCTGTCAACAGATAATTTTATCGAAAACTCGAAAAGAATTCCAGGTCGAATACAAGGAGGCTATGTCGATTTGAAATTCACGATTATATTTTTGTATATTTTTTTCCTTAAAGGAAAGATAATCATAATGAATCGATACTAACTAAAAGAGAGAGAGAACAAAACACTTTTATAATATGAATAATATTTTTACAACTAGAAATCAGTAAAATCTACTCTAGAAAACGGTAAAAGAGAAGGTGGAGAGAAGTTATCCTCCTCATCAGCTGCTTGGAGGACAAGCCGAAATGGACGATGCTTGGAAGATGGAGAACGAAGCGGGAAGAACTAGGGGAGAGGAAGGACGTCTCGTCACGGGATCTACTTCCAAAATGAGGGCGAGAAGATGACCACGGGAGCTCCACGAACGATATGAGAAGTGGACAAAATTTTGCTTTTAACTCTAGAGGAGTATCCCGGGCTTGGGACAAGCTTCTTTAGAGCTTTGGAGAGGGAGAGAGGTGAAGGGATGAATGAAATGTGGGGGGCGTAGGTCCTTTTATAGGTGTAGAGGTTGGGGACAAATAGGTCATTTTAACCTTAAGTGACAGATTTAAGCATAACTAAAGACCTTGAATATGACTGTAGCTCGTGCACATGCGCCACCCCCTCCTCTTCCTTTATTTCAATGCATAATCATGTCCAGACAACCTCGCGATCGGACGGCTTAAGATCATCCGCACCCGTTCTACATCATGCGGTTGCACGTACGATCAGGCGTGCAGTGGCGTGTCTGATCGCACGTGCATGAATTGTGTCAGCTGGGCACGCCATGTCATCATGAGATATGCCATCTGTGCTGCATCCAATGGGCAAATTTTGCCCACACCTGCTTGCTCCTCGATTTAAGGTGCTAAGGCGTCTCGAACCAGCGCCTTCTTCTTGTGGAGCGGCGTCATAACCACTATGCTATCTTTGTGGATTGGCGCAGAGATGATGTAACCATTGAGCCCTCTTGGCCGTTGGATCAAGATCCAATGGCTGAGATCTCATCATGCCCACGCTTTCAAAAGATGAGAAGAGATGCTCTGGTAAGTTTAAACGGCTATGATGGCGCCACGTGGCACCATCATGGCCATCCCATCTTCTATGTCTTGTAGATGGTGCCACGGATGTCGGATTGGACCAATTTTCACGTCGTTGGGCTGCGATCATCAATCCGAACCCATCCGTACTATCGAATTTGTCATCTAATGTATGGATTTACACCATCTTGACCCCTTGACCTCCGATCTTTCTTAGACTGCATCTGATGCTATGGAAGTCCAATAGGAGAGATTTTGGAGTTGTTGAACTCCAATTGTCACCCTGATCAGATCTGTATGGTTGGATCTTCAATCCGAGGCCCTGATTTAAATATTACATGTCCCTAACCACCAAAAAGAGTAAATTACTATTTAATTTATATACTTTGACCTAAATGCATAATAATGCATATTATGTAATATTTACAATGTATGATACTTCTACGACACTAAGAACATGTATAAGTAGACATTTTAGGCTATTTAGATGCATACACATCAAAGAGTGTTTTGCAACGATGCCCTTTTGCCCAAGCCTTGGCACATTTAAAACATAAGCCTTTTCCTTAGACGTTCTTCATATAAAGAATTGGAATTTTTTAACTGGAAGGGACTATTTTACTGCTAATTGATTTTCCTTAGCAAGTATAGGTAGAAGACCTTTATATTAGGCTTATGAAAAGTCCTTTTCTGAGCTTGAAGTTTATGCTCCTGTAGGTGAGAAATTTCTAAAGCCTCTTGGACTGTTTGTGGTTGAAAAGAGCATACTTCACACTCCAAATCAGAGCACAAACCACTCAAGAATATTCCTAATAGGTGTTTTTCAGGAATATCATCAAGTTTATTAGAAAGTCTTTCAAACTCCTTTTGATATTCTTGGAAAGAAGCAGTCTGCTTGAGCTTGCTAAGAGCTCCATGTGGATCCTTGTAAAGTTGGGATCCAAATTTACCTTGTAATCCTTGCAATAAATCCTTCCAAGACAAGATTCTTTGGAAGTTTTAAACCACCAAAACCACTGTTAGGCATCTTTTTCCAAATGAAATGAAGTTAAAGTAACTTTTTGATTATCTGGAATTGAATATAATTGAAAATATTGCTTTGCTTTATAAATCCATTCAGATACTTCCACGTCACCAGAGAATTTAGGAAATTCCAGCCATTTGACCTTAGGAAGTGATTGTGACCAAGAAAAACCTAACAAAGAGGCTTCCAAATCAGGAGGCTAGGTAGCTTACTTGTCTTCTAAGAGATCTTGTGATCGATCTCCTCACACAGCTGTGTTGCTAACTGATCCAACATCTGACGAATCGCTTACAATTCCTCAAGTGACATACTTGATGGCAAAGGGCTTGAGGAGGGCTCAGACACCAATTGATGGCTGTTGCTATTAGATTGAGCTCGAGATTGAGCTTTAGTAATGGCCAGCATGGATTGAACAATCCAATCTAGCTGCTGCGGTATCAGGGAGAACTGGAGGAAGAGAGGAGAAAAGAGAACAAAAAATGGAAGAAGCAAAAACTATGGGAGATCAATATATGGGACTCCCTGCCCAATGACCATTATTTATAGGTGAGTTATGACCTCCACTCGTGCCTAACAGACAGTAATAACCTCTTGGTACAATTACCTTTATGACCCTAAAGAATACAATTTTCTATCAATCTCAATCGACTAAAGCCAACAGCCTACTTCACCACTTCTAGTCATTGCTCTTGATCGGATCTTGGTGATGATACATCAAATGAAGACTAGGTTCTCATGGACCTCTTTGGTTTCAAAAACAAAAAAAATATATATGCTGCCACTGTTGATGGAGAAAATTTCGTACCGACGGTTTAACTAAAAAATTAATTAGCTGCGTATGGGAGGGAGGTGGGATCGTCGGGTTTTAGATGGTGGGTCAGGCCCTGTTCAAGCTTCCTCGGTGGGTTACAAGCCGAACACCCGATTAAAATGTTTCAATCAATACTCTTTGTAAAAGAGAATGTAATGGACATTGTATAAAATATAAATGTGTATATAACTACGGAAGAAATAATTGTTTGGCTTGTGAATTAATTTTGATAGTCAATGATAGTCCTCACGTACGTTAGTTGCTTGGCAATAGGAAAAGATAAATACTTGGTGAGTCTAGATAATTAAGCCGATTTCACAATTTCATGCCCCTTCAATTTTTTCCTAGTTAATTCTTTGGATTGTGACAAGTTTCTTAACTTTTATTTATTTCTTAATTTTTTGTGCATGCATGGTTTATTTGGGAAGGAAAATAACTGCACAAGATTGGTTTTGCAAATAACTGTATGAAATAACTTCTAGAATGCAGTTTAACAAACTTTCACATATTCTGCTAGCATACATGATTCATCATTTCAAAATTTCTTCAATGTAAATTCCATTGGAAAAATTAAAGAATTTTAAGAAACTACAACACATGCGCTCATGATAAAAAAGGATGTCAAATTTTTTGTCTCCACATTGTAGTACATCATTTGATTTCCAATATCCCTCTCCAACTTGCCAAACAACATTTAAATAAAAGGTAAAATTGTTAGTCAACCAAATATTCATATGCGATTACAAGAAAAGTATCATACAAAATTCTTATAGATATAGGAGATTTGGATCTTACTCTATTCGAAGTCACAAATCTAATTTGACTAAGGTGGGTTGGTTAATCACCATCACTTGATAGTATAAATTCTCAATCTTTTTCAAATGGTATATTGCAACAATCCCAATCCTTAATATAATTGATTCGGTGTAGGGGAACAATTATGTGATGCAGTGTTCCCCCCATTGTTTACTTATTTTCCTTTTCTTTTCATTTTTTTGCCTTTACTACGGTGCATGACCTCTCAAGGACAAACATTGAAAAAAGGTAAAATTGCCTCAAGTGTTTTACATTGGTTAGTTGGGTAAGGAATCCCTGTAATGCCAACCAAATTGATATCTTCGTGTTAATCAAATTTACTCAATTCAAAAATTCAATAACAATGTTTGTTTGTTGGATAAGGAATGCCTGGCAGTGCTATCTAAACTTATATTATTGCATTAATTCAATTGAAAATGCAAGTCAAAATATTTAAGAAAGAACTTTCTTGTTAGTGTTGAATTTGTTATCAAGCTTATAATGTTAGGTATTTTTTCTTTAAATGCACATATTTTGATCATTCAAATGTTTCATATTCTTGGCTTTTCTTTTGCTTATACAATTTTTCAGTATTTTCATTTCTTTCTAATTTAAGTTACAACATTTAGATCGTAATCACATTGACATATAATTTTTTTTATACAATTGTTCTTGTTTCCACTATGAAAGATATGGTACATTAGTAGCTACTAAAGGGCAACTATATATGTCATCGTGTCTGAAATGGCAAAAATAATTTATATTGCTTCCATAGGCACAATGCAATTGGACACTTTCCTAAGTATACATTAAATGTTCTTTCGAATCATCTCTCTCACTTCCTCAACAACAAGCCAAGCTTTGTGACCGCCAATTATCTCCGCTTTCATTTCCCCATCTTTCCATAACTGCACCACAATTAACACTATGATTTACTTTTAAAGTATTTTGATTTAATCACAACAAAACAAAACTAGTAATTATTTCTAGTTATTTTCAATTTAGTTACAAACAAAATATCATCTAACAATTCATATGTTTTTACTATTTAAAAATGTCCAAATGTAGAGAAAGGCAACCATGTACACTAATTACGTACACGTGTGCCCACTCTCCTCACATGGACATCGGTGATAACATCACTCGTTTTTGTGCATACGAATATATTGCTAGTGCCACGTAACATCAATGTTAGTTATAAGGCTACCATTAGATTGATGCTTCAAGAAATTCAGTTTAGAGCTTCATTTATGCATCCATGCTTGTGAGATCTAGCCTTTTATAGAAGTCATCATAGTGCAATTTCCAATATAAGGTCATAAACAACCCCTTATATGTATCGAAAAAATGGTCCCTAAAGCAAAGGAGATGATCATGAAGTTCTCATTCTTCCCCTACATGGTAATAGAGAGCATTGCAAGGTACTTTAGGCTTCATGACAACCTCAAGATGATCTAGGAAAAACAACTTAAGTTCCTCAAAAGATTCCAAGAAGTTGAGTGACAATCACTTGAACCATGCCATGGCCTTCCCCTTAAGAATAGCCTAAAAGGAACACTAATGCATGTGTATCACCCTCCGCCTTTTCTAGGCATATAATGGTTTAGACATTATTGATGGATTCATGGAATTTTTTATCCCAAAATGAGATTCATATTAAGAAGTATGATTCCTAGAGGGCCACCAAGCCCTCAACATTTTAATAGAGAAGGACCCTTCATAATCTACTAATTGCAATGTTATGCCTTTTCATATTTGACTCGTGGTATAAACAGGCAACTATATGGAGATATAGAAGGTAGTAAATGAAGGATTTACCATAATGAGAATGAGATTCCTGCACTTCTAGTAGTAGGAACAGCCTAGCTCATCAATGACTCATTTTTGAAGGGCATTTCCATGGTTGTTAGCATCTTTGGGGTTCTTCGATTTCCCGAGGACCATTCAATGTGGGGGTTGACTGTATAGAGCTTTTGTCAAAAATTTTCGACCTTCCTTAATGGAGGATTAAGGAGTAGGATAGGTACATAGGCTAGGTTCCTTTCTCATGGTGGGCCTCATGATCTTTAGGAAGGTTGTTGCACTTGAGGGTGATCCATGTTATGTACCATTGTGATAAGGTTTATTTTCCTTTGAAGCCTCATCCTCTAGGCATTCAATCCTTCGGTGTTTAGGCTCTTTCTATAGATATTTCAAAAGATGAGTCCATGGATTTAGATAAAAGTCATTTGGATCTATGTCAACCAACAAATTAGTCAAAGAGTATTTGAAAAGGAATAAACATAAACAACAAAAGATTTTAGTGAAGTTCATTAAATGAGATAAAATCCTAAAGAATCCTCAGTTCAAATTAAAAATTTTCGTAGGTTATCAATGATAAAGTATTATCTTGATATGCAATGAATCATCTCTAGTCAAAGAAGATATGATAGCCTTCTTGAGATAATGTTATTCAACCAAAGTTCTAGATGCATATCCACTACATAGCAAATAGTGAGTAAGAATTGTCCCATAGAATGAGTTAAGAGGTTGACTTCGTGAGCTAAATATATGGGAAGACTTTTTTGTGCCATTGCTATAGGAATATCCTTTCATTTGTAGAAATATGGCTCTATATGTAATTTTTTTGAAAAAGTCTCCATATTTTATTGTATTCACTTTGTCAATTAATCGTTGACGTGCCCACATAAATGCTATATATTGGAAATCTATTGTACATAAGAAAGGGAGGGTAGTGAAAGTATGCGATATAACCTTAGGGTCATATCATCTTATGATATTAAGGATCTACATGTATTTGGAAATATATGGATAATTGCAATTCCATTGCTTTTGAAGTCCTAAGTGCTTGTCTATTAGAGAGTAACGAAGTAGTAGAGATTTCAACGGTGTCCATAGTGATGAATTAAAGGTTTTTTGATGTATTTAATAGTAATTAGTTTGTCTTGGGGCTAAACTGAACACGTTTGGTGGTTTCACAATGTGTTTGGTTGACAATTTTGTACAAAGAGCCTAAATGCCAATTGCTTATTTGTTATGGTTTTAATTGTACCTGGAGATCTCCTATATGTCCCTTCTTAGGCCTCCTCAAGCAAACATGGATCCAAAATGTAAACGACAAGAAAAATTAAGAGGAGGCATGCTTTTTGGGTTGGGAAACAGAAAGTTCATAGGAATATATATTACTATTTATATACAATTCATGTTAAATAGCATATTTAATATCCACTTAGCAATGGCAACATCAGAAATGGTTTATATTATATTTGCCTTCTTAGATCATTTTGTTTCTATGCCTCACAATCAAAATTTAAAAGAATGCAAACCTGAATGGTTGGCATTTTCTGCAATTGATCCATGAATCGCCATGTAAAACCCAAAGGAGAAAAAGGAAATCATTAGTCATTTCCATGTGAGGAAGGAAAGCTAAAATCAAAGGTAGATTTACTCTTTTAAAAAAATTAATACTTACAGAGATCTTTCCACGCATGATTAGTGCCTTTGGGACCTCATTGACATCCACGGTATAGAACTTTACCCTGCCAAAGTGAGACTATCAAAAATTTAGCGATTGCAAAATTATGCTTAAATAGAGCATATTATAAAATTATCAATCATGATTAAAATTAACAATTTGATTAAAAACTCTCACAATGAAAATCCCTTTGACTTTTAAATCAGTAAAGTCCAAGTTTGGGATAAATGTATTCTTGTATTCTAGGTGACATTTGAATGGGTGCTATGTTTTAAGACTTGGAAAAGTTTTAGGAAGAGCTAGTACCAAAAAATTATGGATTTGTTGGTGAAATATAAGATAGGTTTTATGTAATGCAAAAAAGAGTGGTGTTTCATGTTACCCAATAGAGGAAGTAAAGTTACATCCTATCATGTGCCCTCATGCCACTCTATCTCACATTAGAAATCGATCCTAACCCAAGAATATACTTTTCATTTTATCCCTTCAAGGGGAAACTTATTCTGCATGATAACTTGTAACAAAAGGATTCATAGATTTAATGTCATCTTTCGACTTAAATTTGATGTCCAAGACAAGCTTGAGGTCTACTTATCACCAAGGTAGTCTTGTGGCTACCTTAGGATCATATCATATAGCTACTATTGACTTCCTAGGTTTTCTTGTAATATCATATGTAGCATTGAAGCATTTTGGAAACATCTTGGACTAGATATTTCCTACTAATAAATAATTGATACATATGATTACAATGATTATTATGTTTATCCATTACTATGAGTATGCTTATCAATTATCGATTGTAAATATTATGGACTTCTATACTTCATCAATTGTAAGGATAATAAGGAATTTTATGCAAATTAGACATTACAAGGTGAAGTATTTAAAAGCTATGAAATGTAGAACTTTGATTGATATTAATCAAAGCAATTGGAGAGGTTGTATTTCTTATTTGAAGGTATGATTATGTTAATTAAAACTTTTCATCACGATGAATTTTCCCTTAAAATATGGCTGTTAGGAGATTTGAGTCTTACATAAGGCCATATTACACTTAAAAATAATGGACTTATAGAACCTTTAGAAGACTCAACGTAAGCAATAGAGAAAACTCCTTGGTGGAATCAAATCTTTTATACAAAAAGTTTGTATTATATTGAATGCTAGAAGTTTAGAAGAATCCTTCCGCATGTGAAGATTATCCATCTAGGGAATTATTTCAAGTTAAAAAAAATGTCTTCTTTAAATAGTGAGATGGGAAGGACTTGTTATGTTTTAATATCATTGAATAAATCCTTTAAATTGACTTACATAACAATTCCAACCTCCCTTTTAAATTGACTCACCTAACTGTTGGAGATTGAATGATTTAACCCTGTGGCATTATGGAAGCATGAAAATCGATCAATTTAAATTTTCTTGAATCCATTCAATTATGTAATGGTCGATGCGAAAAACTGAATAGAAAGAATTGAGAAATAACATTAACCTATGTAACTAGATCCACATGGGAAGATCCAATATCTTTCTATTCTAGGATCCCCACAAGTATCGAGGAATACTTAAGTGACAACATATATAGCATGGCACCCCACATGTTATGTCTCCTTAAATAAAAGTTCCAGCTCCGTGGGACTACCCTCTTCTCAATAGGCTAATGAGACCCTTCACACCGAGAACACTCATTCCTGAGTGCACTGCGCAAACTCTTTCATGTATTGCGAACTTCTTCATGTTCCCTGAGGCAACGTTCGCCACAAATTCTCCTCTAGAGTTGAAGTACGTGAGTCTAGAACTAGCACCCCACAAAAATTGGAGGCTTGATAGGGATGTTGGATGTCCAGAAGCCCTTCAGGACCTTTGATCTTCAAGATGGACATCTAGATTTTGGAGATCTAGATGTCCTAATGAGTGGGTAGACATCCCCCTACACCCCTTAAGGCTTCTCTTGAGTCTACTAGACATCCATAGGAGAAGAGGAAGATCAGGTGGTAGTGACTCTTCTTCTTTGTCTCTCTCTTTCACAGTAAGGATTGAATTTTTTGTTTTTTGGATTCCTACTTTGGCTTGGTAGATATTTATAGGGAATTCATCACTTTCTAATAAGATGGTGACCATTAAATCAAATTTAATAGTAAGGAATTAGTATTAATTGAATTTTGCAACATTAGTGATGAGAGACTCATAGTGACTCCTAATTATAATTAATTAACTAGTTTCCCTAGTTAATTAACTAAGAATACATTAATTATAGGGTTAATTATACTATAGGGGTTAAATTACCAAGGACCTGCAAAATAAGTTAAAAACATTAAATTAAATATTAATTAATAATATTAATTATTTAATTAATAATTTGGACTCAATTAATAATCATTTAGCTAAATATTTAGTATTTAAACTAAATTAATATTATGATCTAAGTATGTAATTAACTTAATTAAATTAATCATTTAAATAAATATAGCTAAAAAATGCAAAAATGTAATTTCAAGGCATGAATATAATATTTATGTAATTTATAATTATATATAAAAATTTGAAAAATAAATAAATTAAAATAAGCTTTTAAACTCAATGTTTACGTTTTAGTCCCTATCTTTCTTTTACATTGAGCCCTTTTTATTCATTTAGGTCATTTAATATTTACATTTATACTCTTGTGTACATCTTCACTGTCTTCTTCATCTTCATCTTCACTATGGACGGCTGACGATAGCCATTTTCCGTACTCACTAATCACTATCGATCTAGCGTCAGAACTTCACCACCGTTGCCGTCAACACTCCGCACACCACTACCTTTCCATCTAATAGACCAGATGTCTTCGAAATCCTACTTTCCCTAGGCGATTAACCTCACCGACGTCAAAGATGACGTCGGAGGTTACATCGAACCTAGACATTTTCCCATCCCAATACAGATCCCCTGACCTTCATCCACGCCTATAAATACCTAGGACCACCTCCGATTTCCAGGATTGGCTCCCTACCCTCTTCCCCAAACCGAGCCGATGATAGGCTGCTCTTCCCACTTTCCGACAACCTCTCACCTTTCCTTTGGAGCGCCTCTGGCAAAGACGCTGTAACGACCCGGTTCCCGAGTCCCTACGAGACACGAGAACCGGACCGACTCGACTAATCCCAAGACCTAGTCGTCCAACGAGGAAGTAACCAAAAGAAAGTAAAATAAACCACATTCAGCATGAATATAACTAACAGTAAGAAAGTACAGCAGTAAGGAAAGAAACTACTACAGTAGGTACCACCACAACAGTAAAACAACATTTATCATATAACAAGAACTGCAGGTAAAGAAGGTACAGTGGAAACCAAAAAAACTACTCACTAGAACAGAAACAAAAGAGGTACAAAAGACTGTGGTAACTCTACTGGACCCTACTCGGCCCAGCACTCGCGACGCCGCCCGCGTCGCACCTCGCGCTCCTGCTGCTCAGACCGCAGCAGGTCCCTCTCCGCATCGCTCCGCACCCCCTGCGCCCTCTGCCAGCTGGCCAAGCCACTCCGGCGAGCTCGCCCTCACGGTAGAGCTCCGCCCTCGCACGCCGCACCTCCGCGCTCACTGCGGCCGTCGCTGCCGCCCTCGCGTCCGCTCGCTCTCGCGCACAGGAAGGAGAAGAAGGAGGAGACTGTGGAGACGGGAGGGGAGGCGTGGCCCTTTTAAGGCCGCGCGAGGAGGAGAGAGGAGGTGGCAGGCCGCCTGCAGCCGCAGAGAGAAAAAAGAGGGAATATGCGATCTGCGCGCTCAGGCGCGCAGGCGACTCGCGTGTGTCGAAAATAATGGATTTCCAGACGTCTGGAAACGATCCCAGACGTCTTATCAGACGTCTGGTTGTGATCCAAGACGTCTTGTCCGACGTCTGAGCCACCTCCCAGACATCTTAAAAGACGTCTGGGGCACACATTCGTTACAATATAACAAACTCAAAGGAAGTTTCGTCCCCGAAACTTGCGCCAACTAGGGTGCGGGAAAAAGATGTCCAAAAACCATAACAAACTCAAAGAGGACCGAAGCCGGTCCGAAAAGACGTACCCGCAAAAAGCTCCGGGTACCGCTCCCGCATTGCCGCCTCAGGCTCCCAGGTAGCCTCCTTGTACCGCTGGCTCCTCCACAAAACCTTTACCAGGGGTACTTGCTTTCGTCTCAACCTGCGGACGGCTCGGTCTAGGATCTGCACTGGCCGCTCGGGGTAGGTCAGGTCGTCGCTCACCTCGACGCTCTCGTGACTCAGTACGAGCCGGCTAAGCCGCTCCGGCGAGCTCGCCCTCACGGCAGAGCTCCGCCCTCGCACGCCGCACCTCCGCGCTCACTGCGGCCGTCGCTGCCGCCCTCGCGTCCGCTCGCTCTCGTGCACAAGAAGGAGAAGAAGGAGGAGACTGTGGAGACGGGAGGGGAGGCGTGGCCCTTTTAAGGCCGTGCGAGGAGGAGAGAAGAGGTGGCAGGCCGCCTGCAGCCGCAGAGAGAAAAAAGAGGGAATATGCGGTCTGCGCGCTCAGGCGCGCAGGCGACTCGCGTGTGTCGAAAATAACGGATTTCCAGACGTCTGGAAACGATCCCAGACGTCTTATCAGACGTCTGGTTGTGATCGAAGACGTCTTGTACGACGTCTGAGCCACCTCCCAGACGTCTTAAAAGACGTCTGGGGCACACATTCGTTACAGACGCTCATCTCCCACAACTCCTCTTCCTCTCCAGTGGTTGTGACAGAGACTAGGAGCACCATCTCTTCCATCACAATGCCTTACTTTCTCACCGAAGCTCATCCTCTACTCCTCTGATTTCTTCCTCCGTTAAGCACCATCAACGGAGATCCTCTTCCCCAATTTGTCTAGGTAATCATAGATTAGCTTAGAATATAGTATAGATTAGTTTAAGCTAGTTAGTTAGGTAGATAGCTTAGTGAAGTAGCTGATTTGAACTTCATCTTCTATAGCTCCGGTGAGCTAATTCTAGCTCGCCTGACCTTCCATCAATCTAATCACCTATACACATTCTTTATCCCACCGTGAGTCTATTCCACCTTCTTTCCTCTTTAATATATCACCTAATCACCTAAATCACTTCAAAAACACTTGGGGTTCTCTGCTGTCTATGGCGGAGGTCCCAGAGCTATTTTACACTCATCAGAGGTCCTCCACCACTTCCTCGTAGCAAAAGGGCCTCATTCCACTCTTCAATTAGATATATAATAGTTCATATTACAAACGCCTAATTCCACCTTCACTTCTTAACTTGTTGTTAATGGCAAGTTAAGAAGGGATTAATCACCTAATTAGGTACACATCCATCATCGCCATGTCATTTTAAGCATTTTCCCTCACTTAACTAAAAGCTATCCTGGATTGCTATCGGCGATTAGATAGCTTTCCTTTCCGTTTCAAAAACAACTAAACAAGAGGACAAATCTTGAGCTCTTGTGAACTCAAGATTCACTTTTATTGAGTTCTTCAATTAATTTATATGAATCATCTTTAACTGGATCAATGGACTTGTTCTTATGGTTCCTTGTAACGTCAGGAACCATTAGAGATCTTTCTTGGCCTAATTTATGGAGATTTGATCTCCAATTACTTATCTCAGCCCTCATCGGAGCTACGGCAAGCTCCAGCAAGTTGAATCGGACCCATAGCCTTTAGAACTTCATGAGAAGCTACAGATCACTATTTTATGAATTAAGGATTAGATTTGTGTAATTAAATTTGAGTTTTGATGAATGATTATTTCTATTGGACTTCATCTTCTTCAGCTTTGGCTGAGCTGAGGAGAAGAATTCTTTGAGGTTTAAACCCCAGAAATTAGTTCTGAAGCATGTGCAGACTTCAGAGAATCTACCATAAGTGTCACTTGGGTCTTTGAACCCTTGAGCTAATCTGTTGACCAAACCTCTTCTAGAGCTCAGGCAACAATACCTAAGAAAACTCAAAGAGAACTCAAAATAAAGATTTGAGGTGTTTATTCAATTCTTGGGGTTGATTTAAACCTATCCACACTTTCAATTCGATATGTGAAGCTATAATTCAGGAAGTCAAATTTCGAGCTTCATAAGTCAACTCTAAGCCAATTTTGAGGTTTTAGAGTTCAAATCTGGGATTTAAAGGGTTAATCGAGTTTCTGGTAGGATTTAGGATCTTTTGAAACTAATATGAAGGATTTTTGTTGGGATTTAATGAACATTTTCAGATTTGATTATTTTGGGTAATTTACTGAACCCAATGCTATTCTTGGCATTTCTGACGAGATCTGAATCCAAATGTTACTTAGATTAGTCCCAATTGACCTCGTTATTTGATATGGATTTTTAAATGGGATCTTTATCTATCTGTTTAGCTGATTCATACTTGAAATCAGAACTCTGCAGTTGAGAATTGAAGCTCCGAAGCTTCTGGAGCTTTTGAGGCATGCTGTTATCTCAATCTCTCTCCCAATCGATGAGGAATGCAATCTGCAGCATTCAAATCTCTCAAATGAGAGAAATTTCTTCTCTATAGGTTATTAGACTTGAGATTTCACCCTGAAGCTTACTTAGGCTATGGCTAAAGTGTCATGCTCCTCCTCCAAATCTCTGAATCAATCATGATCCAAACACCAAATTGGTGTTAAAATTGTGTTGCTGAGATCAACAGCTTTCCATCGAGCTCTTGATTACTTGATTTAATGACCGAAGTCGACTGGAATCTCCACCTGAAGATCTCATTGGTAGACACAACAGTGAAGAAGGGCTCATTTACATCCTACCTCGGAAACGAGAGAGTGCCTACATGGGTATAAAATGTAAACTGCACTGAGACCGCTTGGTCGTCAGCATAAGGTGCACTTATATGAGCATATTTGACCCCTCTTGAGTGTATGCACGTGCATGTGCAAGCGTGTGTGCGCACCTGTGTGTGTGTGGGCCTAGGTGGGTGTGAGCGTGATTCGTGGGCCTGATGGGCTTGGTTTTGTGCACATGTAAATGACTAAAATCCACCTAAATAAACTAGGCCTAAGCTTGAGTAGGGTCTGGTCCCGCCCCCTAGCAGGCACTATGTATCCCCAAAAGAGCCCAAGCTACCCAATAACAAAATTTTGTTCAGTGTTAAATGTGAGTTAAAGGTCTAAAAAAATGGCTTAAGTATGGAACAATAAAGAGACGCTGAGAGTTAAGGAAAATAAGAAAGAGAGAGAAGGCTTATAGAGAGTTAAATATGAAGAGAGGAGAGAGGAGAGTTTGAATGAAATGAAATGATTGATTTAAAGAGAAACAGATGTTTGAAGGACTAATCAGAAGTCTAATATTGATTTTTAAGTCGTCTAATTTCTTCATGGATTGATGATAACGCCATATTCAGCCAATCTAGCTTTAATTAGTCATAATCAACAGATAAATGCTCCTATATAACTGGCAAAAGACCGTAATTCATTGCATATCCTTTCTGAAAGAAATGCATTAAAATAGGGGTAAATATATAGTTTTAATAGAATAACCTAAATGTAGAGCAATCATGGGATTTCCAAGGTGTAACAAACGCGTGCCCCAGATGTCTTTTAAGACATCTGGGAGGTGGCCCAGATGTCTGACAAGACGTCTGGGATCACATCCAGACGTCTGGGATCGTTTCCAGACGTCTGGAAATCCGTTAATTTCGACACGCGCGGGTCGTCTGCGTGCCTGAGCGTGCAGACCAGATATTCGCTTATTCCCTCTTTCTCTGAAGCTGCAGAGACCTGCCGCGTCCTCTCTCTCCTCCTCGCGCGGCCTTAAAAGGCCACGCGCTCCCTCCCGTCGTCTCCACCATCTCCTCCCTCTTCTCCTTCAGCCAGTGAGCGTGAGCGCGAGGGCGGCAGCGGCGGCCGCAATGAGCGTGGAGGAGGTGCGGCGTGCGAGAGCGGAGCTCTGCCGTGAGGGCGAGCTCGCCGGGGCTGCTAGGGACGGTCGGCGGAGGGCACGGGGGGGCGGGGAGTGACGCGGAGCGGGGACTGCTGCGGTCTGAGCAGCAGGCGCACGAGGTGCGACGCGGGCGGCGTCGCGAGCAGAGGCCGGGTGTCGCCCTGATTTTGGAAAAACTTTCCAGAATCAGACGTCTGGGTTGATAGCCAGACGGCGAGGGCGACGTCTACAAGACCTTCCAAACGTCTGAAAGGTGAGTTTTCCGTCTTCTTCTTCCTTCCTGTCGACTGACCGTACTGAGGGAGGGAGATGGGTGTGTGCAGGCTCGGTGATTCGCCATCCAACGCGAATCAGACGTCTGGCTGTTGTACCAGACGGCGGGAGCGACCTCCAGATGTCCGAGGTGACCATCAGACGTCTGGGACCAGACGTCCCTGTAGACTTCTGGACGTCTGGGAAACCACGCTGAACAGGTAATTCTCTGATCCACTTTTTAAGACGTCTGGAAGAAGTTTCAGACAACTGATTTTGCACATTGTCGTCGTTTTCGACTCGTTTAGGGCCTGTTCGGGTTCCGTTTTCCGCGATTCGAGTTGCGTTCTTTTCAGAATTAATTCCTCTCCCCGTCTACAGTAGCTATACACTATTTTGAGACACTCCTTGTGTTTGATCCTTGTGATAGGACCTCATTCAGTTGCAGTCTTGGGAGTCGTGGAGGCACGCGGGATTCCCGATCACGGCCCCATTACTCCCGTTGTACCTGGTAGAGTGGCTTTAAGTTATTAATAAAATCTGTTGAAGTATGGAACCATAATTAGAACCTAGGACATTGCATGAATACTAGGAATGAGAAATATATTGAATGATAGCTCCTAGGTGTTGCATGAATCCTAGGGCTGGAAAACTAGATTGTATGATAGATCCTAGGATATGACATGAATCCTAGGATGGAAAAACTAATGGAATGTATAATACTGCAGTCTTGGAAAATGGAAAGGAATATAAAGCTGCCTGTAAATTGAATTAACAGCTGCCTGTTATGAATAAAGAAACATGATTGAGATCATGGATTGTAAGAACGTGAAACTGGAAAGTGAAACATAAGATGTCCTGAGATTAAAGAGCTGGAACCCTACGGGGAATTAGGAGTGGAACTCCTGGAAAGAGAAAGGAATGGAACTGAGATGTAGTTTTGTACTGTCTCTTGGGGTACGTAGTACCAAGGGAAGTACCTGTACCTGTTTAGTGCAGAGTGGGGCCAGCCACCCCAGGGACCCGGGGGTTAGGACCGGCTGCTCTGTACCGACTCGCTGGCTCTCGTGTACGTAGTACTGTGGAGAGCTACTAGTGTTAGGAGAGCACTAGCTACCCCATGGGCCCCGGGGTTCTGCTAGCCTCCTTCACCGACTTGTTAGGCCCACTGGGGCAAACCAGGGTAGTCAGGCGAGGGTGCGCGGACTGTGGAGGGGCAAGGCCCCAGTTTGGTTACTGTGGAGGGGTTGGACCCCTGTTACTGAGAGGGCTCTGCCCTGGACTGGTTTCGTGCTGTGCTTTGGGCGCACTCGTTAACGGAAACGACTGACCGCGTGCCAGTACGGGTCAGCTACCTGTGCGTTTATCGCGCGTGCCGTAGTCACCGTTACGTCTGTCAGTGACCTTGGGGTGGTTGACTGAGGGTAGGATCACCACGGGGGACTCTCCCGACCAGGAGAGCACCACGTGCTACTTCTACTTTTTGGAAAAGACTGCAATCAAGATCGTTCCCACGAGGAACATTCGAGATCAAGTAAAAGATCTGAGGTATAAATGAAATAGTGAGACAATTGAAAGATGTGAATAAAGAAAGTAATAGAACATAACAGCTACTGTACACTCTACTGTTGTCTTTAGTTTTAGTTGCCACTCTACTCAGTGTTTTGCTGACGTGTTACACTCGTTACCCTTTTCAGGACCAGGTGTTGAGCAGCCAGGGTCAGCGGCTGCAGAGGACGCTGGGCCGAGTAGGGTCCAGTAGAGTTACCACTATCTTTTGTACCTCTTTGTTTCCGTTATAGTGAGTAGTTCTTGTTTCTGCTGTACTTTTCTTTACCTGCAGTTCATGTTATATGATGAATGTTGTTCTACTGTTGTGGTGGTATATACTGTAGTAGTTTCTTTCCTTACTGCTGTACTTTCTTACTATTAGTTTTATTCATGCTGAATGTGGTTTATTTTACTGCTCTTTTGGTTACTTCCTCGTTGGACGACTAGGTCTTGGGATTAGTCGAGTCGGTCCGGTTCTCGTGTCTCGTAGGGACTCGGAAATCGGGTCGTTACAAGATGGTATCAGAGCAAGGTCATCCCAAGAAGTGAATCAACTGACTGGAAAATAACCAATTCACATGTTTATAGCTAGAGTAGCCACCACAACATATCTCTTGACATGAGCTCTTAGAAGTTTCGTTAGGTACCGTCTGTTTTGACGTTTCCGTTTTGTTTCACGTCTCCTTGTAGGAGATGCCTCGTCACGGGACTGGCGAGACAGATCGCGGGCGCGGCCGATGGCGAGGTCGACGAGGTGGACGTGCTGTTGTTGACATCTCGGTGGACCAGCCACCACTCCCGGGCATCCAGGTCCAGGACCTCGCCAGACTGATACGAGATATTGTACGAGAGGAGCTCCACCCACCGCCCCGAGCACCTCCTCCTGGGGCTGTAGACGGGGAGTCCTCTGTGGGACCACGCGACGGACACGGCGCTGGACACGAGGGAGGGGATGGGCCGTTGCCGCCCCCACCTTCCTCCAACACTTCTGTACACGAGGCACCTTCTCCTGGAGGTGCACCAGCACCTCCCCTACAGTGCCACTTCGAGCTTTTCGGACAGTTCCGGAAGCTGAAGCCCCCCTCCTTCAAGAGGGATGGGGACCCGACCGAGGCAGAAGACTGGCTTGAGCAGCTGGAGAAGATCTTCGACACCCTTCGCCCCCCGGTGGAGTGCCGCGTGGCCTTTGCCACGTACCAGCTGGAGAGTGCAGCACACCGGTGGTGGAGGGCGGTCCGGGGACAGGAGAGGGACAAGCCGACATGGGACCAGTTCGTCACCCTCTTCTGCGAGCAGTACTTTCCCCAGAAGTGGCAGGACCAGAGGAGGCGGGAGTTCCACACTCTCCGCCAAGGGACGATGACTGTGAGCGCGTACCGCACGCGTTTCTTGGAGCTGTCCCGCTTTGCAGCGATCGCGGTAGCCACTAAGGAGGAGCGCCTTTGGAGGTTCACCGAGGGGCTCCGGCCTGCGATCCGGGGGTATGTCAAACCCCTGAAGCTGCCTACGTTTTCGAGGGTGGTAGAGGTAGCTATGACTTACGAGGAGACCAACCCGTCTGTGCGAGACACCGACGGCGGGCGGAAGAGGCCCTTCCAGCCAGACTTCTCACAGGGCCGGCGAGAACGGAGACATGTGGCGTCCGCAGGAGAGCCGTCACGTTGGGCAGGGCCATCAATGGCCTTTGGGGGCCCTCGACAGGGGCCAGTCGCCAGCACCGGACCCCCGCCTAGTCGACAACAGGGACCCACTGAGGGTGGGAGTCGGGTTCCCCTCTGCTACCAGTGTGGCCAGTCGGGCCACATCAGTAGGGACTGCCCATCTAGGGCAGGAGGTCAGCAGATACTCCCCACGCAGAGCACTGGAGGGCGCGCAGGAGCCCGCGGTTCCCAGGCACGAGGAGGAGGACAGCAGTCGCTAGGAGGGTACCGGCCAGCACCTACCCATCCGATGCAGAGTGTGGCTGCTTCATCTGCACCTAAGCTGAGGGGCGTATCAACGCCCTAACACACAGGGATGCCAGAGCTTCGGGATCGGTGGTAGCAGGTATGGTTTCAGTTTCCGGCAGACTCATTTACATGTTTTTCGATTCCGGCGCTACACATTCATTTGTCACAGCCAATTTCGCAGTTAGTTTGGACCAGGATTATACATTGTTAGAGAATCCGTTCGTAATCAGAGGTCCGAGTGGTCAGCTGTTTGTAGCTGAGGAGGTGTACACGGATTGCGAGGTCAGCGTCGGGGGACATAGCCTACCAGCTGACCTGATTATGATACAGATGGAGGACTTTGGAGTGATTCTGGGGATGGATTGGCTGTCCGCTTACCACGCCTTGGTGGACTATTTTGAGAGTAAGATCGTCTTCTCCATTCCTGAGTTGCCTTCTTTCGAGTTTCACGGACAGCCAGTGGACGGAGGTTTCAAGTGCATTTCGGCACTTCGGGCGGTGAGACTTTTGAGCCAGGGGTGTGAGGGCTTCCTAGCTTGTGTGGTGGCAGAGACCAGCCCTGTAGCAGACTTCCAGAGCATCCTGGTGGTTAGAGAGTACCCTAACGTGTTTCCAGATGAGTTACCAGAACTACCGCCCGAGCGTGAGATCGAGTTTGAGATCTCACTAGTACCAGGGACCAACCCCATCTCCACCGCGCCATACAGGATGGCACCGCTTGAGCTGCGAAAGCTCAAGTCTCAGTTGCAGGACCTTCTGGAGAAAGGTTTCGTGAGGCCCAGTGCGTCTCCCTGGGGAGCCCCGGTACTGTTTGCAAAGAAGAAGGATGGGACCCTACGTCTTTGTGTGGACTACCGACAGCTGAACAGGGTCACCATCAAGAACAGATATCCACTGCCGAGGATCGACGATTTGTTTGACCAGTTGCGGGGTGCCATGGTGTTTTCCAAGATAGACTTGAGGTCTGGATACCACCAGTTGAGGATCAGGGAGATCAACGTCTCCAAGATAGCTTTCCGCACCCGGTATGGACACTACGAGTTTTTGGTCATGCCGTTTGGGCTGACCAATGCCCCCGCTGCTTTCATGGACCTGATGAACAGGGTGTTTAGACCGTACTTGGACCAGTTCGTGGTGGTTTTCATAGATGATGTACTCATCTATTCTAGAGATCGGACGCAGCACGGACAGCACTTGCGGATGGTTTTGGACACTCTGAGGCGACGCAGGTTGTACGCCAAATACAGCAAGTGCGAGTTCTGGTTGAGGGAGGTGACCTTCTTGGGTCATGTGATCTCTGGAGACGGCCTGGCGGTGGACCCAGCCAAGGTCGAGGCAGTGCTCAGGTGGGAGAGACCGCGTTCAATCACTGAGATCTGCAGTTTCCTGGGACTAGCTGGCTACTACAGACGGTTCATCAGAGGATTTTCGCAGATTTCACGTCCTATGACACAGTTGACCCGGAAGGACGTGCCTTTCGCTTGGACAGATGCCTGTGAGGCATGTTTTCTGGAGCTAAAGGAGAGGTTGACCTCGGCTCCCGTGCTCACTATTCCTGACAGTAGTGGCGGGTTCGTTGTGTACACGGACGCTTCCTTGCAGGGGTTAGGAGGTGTGCTCATGCAGAGGGGTCACGTTGTCGCTTACGCTTTGCGGCAACTGAAGCCCCATGAGCATACCTACCCTACCCACAACCTAGAGTTGGCAGCTGTTGTCTTCGCGTTGAAGACTTGGAGGCACTACTTGTACGGTGAGACCTTCGAGATTTTTACAAATCACAAGAGCCTCAGGTATCTTTTTGACCAGAAGGAGCTCAACATGAGATAGAGACGTTGGTTGGAGCTCCTGAAGGACTACGACTGCAGCATCTCCTACCACCCGGGAAAGGCCAATGTGGTGGCTGACGCCTTAAGCCGTAAGGCACTCGCACGCTTGGCCAGTCTACAGTTACAGAGTTGGAGCCTTTTGGAGGAGGTGGGCAGTTGGCGACCTCTAGAGTTACGAAGGTACTGTGGGGCAGTGATGGTGACACGGCAAACTAGGCCAGAGCTGATGGACCGCATCATCACAGGACAGATGGTCGATCCGTACTTGTAGTCTTTGCGCGACAGAGTACTGTCAGGAGATCCAGGGGACTTCTCTTTCACAGACCAGGTGCTATGCTTGAGGGGACGGTTGTGCGTTCCTAGAGACGAGGAGCTGTTGAGAGAGCTCCTGAATGAGGCACACGGTTCCAGATTCACCATACATCCTGGAAACACGAAAATGTACCACGACTTAAGATGCGAGTTTTGGCAGAGAGGTATATCCGTGATGTGGTACGACTACACGGAGTTCCACGGGAGATCGTATCCGACCGGGATACCCGCTTTACGTCGCAGTTTTGGGCTGAGTTTCAGCAGGCCTTGGGGACGAGGTTGAGGTTTAGCACGGCTTACCACCCCCAGATGGATGGACAGTCTGAGCGCACGATACAGACACTTGAGGACCTTTTGCGTGCCTGTGTATTGGACTGGAGGGGCTCTTGGGAGGAGCACCTGCCCCTGGCAGAGTTTGCATACAACAACAGTTATCACTCGAGCATCGGCATGGCTCCCTACGAGGCTCTGTACGGACGGAAGTGTACGACACCCTTGAGTTGGGTTGAGGTGGGGACCAAGTGGGAGGTTGGCCCCAGGTTGATCCGGCAGAGTCAGGAGGTAGTTGAGCAGATCCACAGACGACTCCGCACTGTCAGGAGCAGACAGAAGAGCTACGCGGATCGGAGATGCAGAGAGGTGCAGTTTGAGGTTGGGGACCACGTCTTCCTTCGTGTTTCGCCCATGAAGGGCTTACAGCAGTTTGGGGTGAGAGGGAAGCTCATGCCGAGGTTTGTGGGGCCCTTTGAGGTCCTGGAGCGGGTTGGACCCATTGCTTACAGACTTGCCCTTCCCCCGCAGCTTTCTGGTGTGCACGACGTATTCCACGTGTCCAACCTCAGGAAGTACGTAGCCGATTCCAGTCACATACTGAGTCACGAGTGCGTCGAGGTGAGCGACGACCTGACCTACCCCGAGCGGCCAGTGCAGATTCTAGACCGAGCCGTCCGCAGTTTGAGACAAAAGCAAGTACCCCTGGTAAAGGTTTTGTGGAGGAGCCAGCGGTACGAGGAGGCTACCTGGGAGACTGAGGTGGCAATGCGAGAGCGATACCCGGAGCTTTTCGCAGGTACGTCTTTTCCGACCGGCTTCGGTCCTCTTTGAGCATGTTATGGTTATTTGGACATCTTTTCCCGCACCCTAGTTGGCGCAAGTTTCGGGGATGAAACTTCCTTTGAGTTTGTTATATTGAAACGAACGCGTGCCCCAGACGTCTTTTAAGACGTCTGGGAGGTGGCCCAAACGTTTGACAAGACGTCTGGGATCACATCCAGACGTCTGACCAGATGTCTGGGATCGTTTCCAGACGTCTGGAAATCCATTAATTTCGACACGTGCAGGTCGTCTGCGCACCTGAGCGCGCAGACCGGATATTCGCTTATTCCCTCTTTCTCTGCGGCTGCAGACACCTACCGCATCCTCTCTCTCCTCCTCGCGCGGCCTTAAAAGGCCATGTGCTCCCTCCCGTCGTCTCCACCGTCTCCTCCCTCTTCTCCTTCAGCCAGCGAGCGTGAGCGCGAGCGCGAGGGCGGCAGCGGCGGCCGCAGTGAGCGCAGAGGAGGTGCAGCGTGCGAGAGCGGAGCTCTGCAGTGAGGGCAAGCTCGCCGGGGCTGCTAGGGCTGTTCGACGGAGGGTGCGGGGGGCGCGGAGTGACGCGGAGGGGGGGCTGCTGCGGTCTGAGCAGCAGGCACGCGAGGTGCGACGCGGGCGGCGTCGCGAGCGGAGGCTGGGTGGCACCCTGATTCTGGAAAAATTTCCAGAATCAGATGTCTGGGTTGATAGCCAAACGGCGAGGGCGACGTCTGGGACGTCTGGAAGACCTTCCAGACGTCTGAAAGGTGAGTTTTCCGTCTTCTTCTTCTTTCTGTCGACTGACCGTACTGAGGGAGGGAGATGGGTGTGCGCAGGCTCAGTGATTAATCATCCAACGCGAATCAGACGTCTGGCTGTTGTACCAGATGGCGGGAGCGACCTCCAGACGTCCGGGGTGACCATCGGACGTCTGGGACCAGACGTCCCTGCAGACTTCTGGACGTCTGGGAAACCACGCTGAACAAGTAATTCTCTGATCCACTTTTTAAGACGTCTGGAAGAAGTTCCAGACGACTGATTTTGCACATTGTCGTCGTTTTCGACTCGTTTAGGGCCCGTTCGGGTTCCGTTTTCCGCGATTCGAGTTGCGTTCTTTTCAGAATTAATTCCTCTCCCCGTCTACAGTAGCTATACACTATTTTGAGACACTCCTTGTGTTTGATCCTTGTGATAGGACCTCATTCAGTTGCAGTCTTGGGAATCGTGGAGGCACGCGGGATTCCCGATCACGGCCCCATTACTCCCGTTGTACCTGGTAGAGTGGCTTTAAGTTATTAATAAAATCTGTTGAAGTATGGAACCATAATTAGAACCTAGGACATTGCATGAATCCTAGGAATGAGAAATATATTGAATGATAGCTCCTAGGTGTTGCATGAATCCTAGGGCTGGAAAACTAGATTGTATGATAGATCCTAGGATATGACATGAATCCTAGGATGGAAAAACTAGTGGAATGTATAATACTGCAGTCTTGGAAAATGGAAAGGAATATAAAGCTGCCTGTAAATTGAATTAACAACTGCCTGTTATGAATAAAGAAACATGATTGAGATCATGGATTGTAAGAACGTGAAACTGGAAAGTGAAACATAAGATGTCCTGAGATTAAAGAGCTGGAACCCTACGGGGAATTAGGAGTGGAACTCCTGGAAAGAGAAAGGAATGGAACTGAGATGTAGTTTTGTACTGTCTCTTGGGGTACGTAGTACCAAGGGAAGTACCTGTACCTGTTTAGTGCAGAGTGGGGCCAACCACCCCAGGGACCCGGGGGTTAGGACCGGCCGCTCTGTACCGACTCGCTGGCTCTCGTGTACGTAGTACTGTGGAGAGCTACTAGTGTTAGGAGAGCACTAGCTACCCCATGGGCCCCGGGGTTCTGCTAGCCTCCTTCACCGACTTGTTAGGCCCACTCGGGCAAACCAGGGTAGTCAGGCGAGGGTGCACGGACTGTGGAGGGGTAAGGCCCTAGTTTGGTTAATGTGGAGGGGTTGGACCCCTGTTACTGAGAGGGCTCTGCCCTGGACTGGTTCCGTGTTGTGCTTTGGGCGCACTCGTTAACGGAAACGACTGACCGCGTGCCAGTACGGGTTAGCTACCTGTGCGTTTATCGCACGTGCCGTAGTCACCGTTACGTCTGTCAGTGACCTTGGGGTAGTTGACTGAGGGTAGGATCACCACGGGGGACTCTCCCGACCAGGAGAGCACCACGTGTTACTTCTACTTTTTGGAAAAGACTGCAATCAAGATCGTTCCCACGAGGAACATTCGAGATCAAGTAAAAGATCTGAGGTATAAATGAAATAGTGAGACAATTGAAAGATGTGAATAAAGAAAGTAATAGAACATAACAGCTACTGTACACTCTAATGTTGTCTTTAGTTTTAGTTGCCACTCTACTCAGCGTTTTGCTGACGTGTTACACTCGTTACCTTTTTCAGGACCAGGTGTTGAGCAGCCAGGGTCAGCGGCTGCAGAGGACGCTGGGTCGAGTAGGGTCCAGTAGAGTTACCACTGTCTTTTGTACCTCTTTGTTTCCGTTATAGTGAGTAGTTCTTGTTTCTGCTGTACTTTTCTTTACCTGCAGTTCATGTTATATGATGAATGTTGTTCTACTGTTGTGGTGGTATATACTGTAGTAGTTTCTTTCCTTACTGCTGTACTTTCTTACTGTTAGTTATATTCATGCTGAATGTGGTTTATTTTACTGCTCTTTTGGTTACTTCCTCGTTGGACGACTAGGTCTTGGGATTAGTCGAGTCGGTCCGGTTCTCGTGTCTCGTAGGGACTCGGGAACCAGGTTGTTACACAAGGGGTTAAATGAAGTTCAAATGGTTATAAATGTCTAATAAATGGGTTCATGTAGATAGAAACGGGTTTTCACGCGTTTTAAGAATTAAATGACATATGAAACCCTAAAAATAGACCCGCTTAATTAACTGAGGTTTTGGTCAGGATAAAATTCACATAAACCTTCTAAATATCATATAAAAATATTCTCTAAGGTTTGGTACCTTTGATTTGACCATTGGAACCCAATTTGACTTAAAATAGAATCTCAAACAGATAGTTGCCCTAATTTGGGTTTCTATGCAAATTACCCAATACAACTTGGTCAAAATCTAAATCCGACTTTACTATCAGATTCCTTGGATCCAAGTTAGGTTTTTACCAAAACTTGGGCCCAATCGGAGATCATCTTGACCTAGTCTACATTTTGGTCCAATCTGATTCTTCTTCTCTCTTCTCTCACTTAAACCCCTAGCTTTCAAAATTATTTGCAAATACCCCTCTAACTTCATCATCTTCTTCACAAATAGGTCCTTGTTGCCTTCAGACTCTTAAACCCAACTCCAGTGACCTTCAATTAAGGAGTTCTCCTTGATATCTCGCCCATTCTCTTCCAAATTTGGAAGGAAGACTCCTGAGAGATTTCCCTACGATCTAAACCTAGTCTTAGGCTCTAATACTTTCCCAATATCCCATGCGAACGCATGGGAGATGTGGGTATCCCACATGCACAAATTGGACGGAGATTGAAAGGGTCCTTCCATGTCTGGAACCCCTCTCTAAGACCTATAAAAGGACCCATATTGCATTCCTCACCTCCTTAGCTTGTTTTGGACCAGATTCCTCCCTTCTTCCCCCCTCTCTTCGGCCAAAATCTCTGCAAGCTTTTGTGAGCTTCTCCACCCTCCTTCCTTGTCCACCTTCACGGACAATAGTAGGTGGATTCGCCTTCCTCATCTTCTTTCGCGTCTTGTGGTACCAGCAGACGTTGCGTAGCCATTTCCTTCCTCGTCGTTCGCCCACAGGGGACCTTCATCCTCGGCACTGGCCAATCAAAGCCAGTGCCCTTTCCTCCCTTTCGTCCAATTAAATTAGGTCAATTAGGTTTAGTTGGGTCCCTAGATTCTTTTATCCTACTCAAAACTCTCAATCAACCCTCGACCTACACACTCACCGTCATCTCTCTCCACTCCGGCCACAACTCTAGCAAGGCCCATCTCACACCATAGGCCACCAATTACCTCGCCGACAACCCCACAACCTTTGCCACATCACACTCACCAAAAACCCTCTCCTATTTATCATTCCACACACTCAAACCCTCCGTCGACCAACCCACCATCTGCACGCCCTTCCCGACTTCGTCCGTCCACTACACACCTCACCTCACCACATAAATACCACTATCACACCCCTCGTCCATCGACGATGCCTATGAGTTGTTTTAATGTGGCTGTGAGGCTGTATTTGTGATTTGCAGGGTTCGCCGTCGTCGCTGCTTCGCTCGATCTTGTTCACGGTCCTCCAGCTGTGATTCTTCCCTAATTCATGCCCCAGGTGTTGCGGAATAGTCCCAGGAGTCTTCTTGGGCAGTTGGTTGGGAACGCTAACTGCAGTTGCTACTTCCAATTGCTCGAATCAGGCCACCTGCTACTACTTGGATACACGAAGAGAAAGGGGACTTAGTAGTCACACATCGTGGGATTAGGAGCAACCGATGCCGCATAAGTTATTTTTCCGCTCTAGGCTTACTGCCTCGAACACATGGGAGTGAGGTCCCCGCTCACCCTCACTTAACCCGACTTGCCTAAGCCCTGTTCACCCTCAACTGCAACCCACGCCCACAGCCCTGGACCCGGGTACGCATATCCGATTACCCAATTACTCGATATCAGAGAGAGAGAGAGAGTGTGTGTGTGTGTGTGGGGGAGGGAGGGTTTTGCTTCAAAGAAGAAAGCCCAACACTTAGCCATGAGAGCTTGAAAGAAGAGAAGAAGAAGAAGGAAGAAGAGCCAAAGCAGAAGAGAAGAAAATCAGAGTACTGTAGCAAAGCTTCATTTAAGTCGTCTGATTTGAAAGTTAGACGTCTGATTACTGTTGGATGATTTTGTTTATTTGAGATATTTGTGATGCATATCTAGAGGGCTTAGTTGGTGATTTAAATCACCACTTTTGGCTTTTCTATTCTTTTTATCCCAAAATACATTGAAGCTTCATTGAATATCTAATGTAACAAGATTAATATTCATTGAATGTCTTTATAGTGCTTCATTTATTATTATTATTTATATTTTAATTGAGATTAACGTATGAATTCCTATTTGCTCCTTGTGTTCAACCTCAGACTTCATTTCTATATATTCGAGTTATAAATTGTATTTGTTGAAGAGTTATTTAGGAGACTTTTCTATAATGAGATACTTTAATCTCCTGAATAGCCCGTTCAACATGGATGTCTGCTTGAAGGTTGATTTAATAGAAGTGCTTGAGCTTCATTGTACAAAGGCATTTATATTCATGTAAACATTTTTTTATGCCTTATATTTTGCAAATAATTGTAAAAACATTTCTTTTCTTGCTTTTCATTGTAAAAATCATTCATGTACATTTCTTTTCATTAATAGAATAATTGCATGTTTTCATGTTCAATTTTATATGCAATTATTCGTGTGCTTAACATATTTTCTAATTATTGATTTAATTAATTAAGTAATTATTAAATTATGCATTAGAATAAAAATGGTGAATTAAACTACAATTATACCTCCTAGTGAACGACCTGAACTCAACCAGTTAAAAAGAAATAAAATCTAAAATGTTAGGTTAGCTTAACCCTATACTACAATTAGCGACAACCACTTATTGATTCAAGTTAATCTAAGTTCATTCCTTACATGATTAATTAAGTCTAATAATTTTAATTAACTGTATTCAAAATTAAATGATCAATTAGCCCTCCAAATAAATTGAGAAATTGGGTTTAAGCGTCCAAAGTCATTTTATTTGCATCTAAATCCTTTGGATCAAGTTCATATCATATTTGGCCCAATAAAATGCCAAATGAAATACCAAGTTAACTCTTTAAATGGTATTTGATTTCTATTCAACTAGGAACTTATCAAAATTATTTTTAATTTTATCACGCTAATAGTGAAGGGTTTAAGAGTGAGAATTTATGGCACCACACTTCTCTTAAGTATTTCGAATGCGTATGAATCTTTCATAATGCAAGACATACGTAGCCATCAGGATCAAATCCCAAACTCATTGTCCATTCTATCATAAGTTACATACTTAATGGTAACACCATCATCTGCCATAACTAGCCTAATTTAGCCTAATTCCAAGGTTAAATGCTCCTTAATAAGTAGAAGGGTGTAATTCAGTTCTATGCTAGATGCAAGAAGAAAATGGGAAATTAAGTTAATTCTATTATTTTAATAAGAAATCACAAATGTAGATTAACTAAAGGGTTAATTAGTGCCTAATCTAAAGTCAAATGAACTTAAATTCTCAAGAAGTGGACTTAAACTGACTGAATTAGGGTTTTCTAAGATTTGAGAATTAATTTAATAATAAAAACCCCAATTACAAGCTCACTTCAATTGAACGAATTTTGGTTGAAATAAATGTAACCTAAACCTCCTAAATATCATTGAAAAATATTATATGAGATTTGGAACAGTCACTTTGACCAAATAAACCCATTTTGATCAAAGATAGAGACCTAGGTGGAAAATTGCTTCATTTTGGGTTATAGTGTAAATTACTGAGTCAAACTTCATCAACACCCAAATTTTAGGTCACCATTAGATTCCTTGGGTCCAAATTAGATTAACCCTAAATTTTGAGCCCAATCAAAGTCCATTTTGACCTAGTTTGCATTTTAGCCAAGTTGTCTCTATCTATTGCATATACCCCCTTATATTTCAATTTTTATCTCAACCAAATCCTTTCCATCTTCCTCTTCGTCCAATTGAGGAAACCATGGCAGCAAACATACCCAAATCGTGAGAGATTTGGTTGAGAGATTAGGCCATCAAATCTTCTCCAAATCCCACCAAATTTGGTGGGTTGCTCATTAAATCATGCTCATTCGATTGACCAAGATCTTGAGCTTTGATTTTGAGTCAATCACCGCTGGCGAGCTTGAAATTCGTGGGATCTAAGATGCCAAATTTGCAAGTCAATCTTGTGAATTTAATGCAATTCAATACGAAATTCTATTTTATATAAGAGCTTGGGTATTTCCAAGCACAAATTAGTCGAGAATTGGTCGTGTCTCTCCTCTTCTTCAATGCACAGTCACCTCATCCTCCTACTATGGCGACCTTCTTCGATCACCCTCGTCCATGCATGTTCCGACAAAAAGAGCACCACAACCTTCTTCCTCATCTTCTTCTGACCTTAGCTGGCCAAAGCTAGGTCATTTCCGCCCCATCTTCGTCATCGATTCCCTCACGAACCTACCATCTTCCTTGTGTTCGGCCGGCCAATGCTGAACAGAATTCTCTCTCATTCGTCCAATTTAGGTAGTCCTCCTTCTTCCTTGCTTCTCATAGGTTAGTTTCGAGACCTTAGAATTCAAGATTAATCCCATTCTCCCACTATTCTTCTCCTTCTTCCTCACGATCAGCGAGAGCTTCGATGAGCTCGAACTAGGTCTCCATTCCACCTCCCACCTCGCCACTCACACCACAAGCTTCACGAGGACTTAGAGATCAAAAGCTCTTAAGAAATTGGGGCTTTTGACCATCCAAGCCTTCTAATAGACACCACCTAAACCCATCACGTTCCCCGTGTTCGGTCAACCAATCTAGGTCACCACCCACCAAATTACCACCACCACCACCTTCGTCACCTCACGATGAAAGTTTTTGTGTGTTTAATTGGGGCCAAAAGCCTGTATTTGTGTTTTAGGTACTTCATCGAAGCCATCATCTTCTCCAATGTCAAGCACTCCCATTTGGCGAGCAATCGACAAAGAACTTCCCCTCGCCAGCTACGGAATCATCCAAGGAAGCCTTCTAGGATGTTGGATTCAAGATCCACTGACTACCCTTCACCAATCAAGCAGCATGCCCTTGTGGAAGAAGAACGAATGAAAACAAAGAAGAGAGGCTCCCACCTCGTTGGGAGATGTAGCTAAGATCAAGCATTTAAGGAATTTGTGACACAACCATATCGCTCAAGACTCAAGGGGTCAGGTCCCCATAACACTCACGTGCATGCACTCCCGCACACACTCGGCGAGCTTGAATCGGGCCTAGGCCGATTTTGGTTTGCTTGGGCTAGAGCTTTG
Organism: Thalassia testudinum; assembly: GCA_037157565.1. NCBI lineage: Eukaryota > Viridiplantae > Streptophyta > Magnoliopsida > Alismatales > Hydrocharitaceae > Thalassia > Thalassia testudinum. Next base: position 26,545,128 of record JAZHRO010000063.1, on the reverse strand, counting down.
AACCATTGATTGGCTTGCTTTGGGTGGGCCTTTGGTTGAGCTTTAGACCGAATGTTGGCTTGAGAAGCTCTTTGGGATTGAATTTGCCTAAGTGTTGATAGGATTTATCTTAGTTGACAAACCACATTTTTTGGCCTTAACACTTATATTTCTTTTTGAGCTTGGTAGTGCTATTTTTTCCCTAATATACTTCTTTTTGCATCAAGTTATTGTGACTCATTTTGTATTCATTTGATTAGTGGTTAGTTGCAATTAATTTGCTCCCTAAGACGACCTCGGACTCACAACTTCGAGACATAAATTTAAATGTTTTCGTCGCTTTAGTCGCTATATTATGACACGTATCTTAAAACCCAGTTAGAGCAGCCGAATAATACTTTTATTTTCTCCTTGAATCAATGGGATGACAAACGCTAGTTTATCATCATTTTTATGTCCTAAACAAACCTAGCTCTTAGGATTTTAACTCTGCAAATGGATTTTTGGACTGCATTTAGGCATCAATTAGGTTAGGCATGCATTGCATTATTTGTTATATTTTTGACACATTTATTTATGTTAGGGATAAATAGATAGACATATCCTTAAAACCCTAGCACTCAAGAAGGCAACTGGTGAAGAAGAAGCTCAATCCAGCTGGAACTCAGCCAAATCCAGCTCATCATAGCTGGATACCAGCTCACTTGGGTTAGGGTTAACTCCATTAAGCTCCATTCGGCTCATCTTAGCTGAATGGTAGCCCAGGGTAGCTTATCTTAGCTCAACTTGGCTCAAGTTAGCTCAGACCCTACTCAACTTGGTTGAGTCTAACTCACCTTAGCTCCAATCAGTTCACTGGGAGCTCTAGCTAGCTCAACTAAGTTGATAAGAGTCCATCTTAGCTCAGGTCCAGCTACTTCCAGTTCTACTTAACTCAAGTCAGTTGAAGATGACTTCAAATAGCTCAGGCCAGCTTAAGTCTAGCTCCCGAGGACTCCACTTAGCTCAACCTAGTTGAGCTAAGCTATCTTAGCTACTCCAGCTAGCTAGGTCATCCCCAGGAAAATCAAACCCAGCTCACCTCAGCATAATTCAACAAAAGCTAGCTCACTTTAGCTTGTCTTAGCAGCTAGCAAAGAACTAGCAAGCTAAGCCAGCTAAAGTAGCTCCCTACAATTCCCTTCAGCAACTACCAGCTCCAGTTCAGCTTCAAACATTCCTTCCTCAGCTCTTCTTCCCCAAACCCTACCTCCAACCTGCCTCCTCCTCTACTCATCTACTAGCAAAGCTCTCCACTCCATGGCCGTCCACCATCCACCATAACCCCAACCTAAACAGTAAGATAACTTCACCTTAACCCTACCTAAACCTAACCCTAAGCCACCATGGTTGGCACCAAAAACACACCATAAGTACCCCTTCAAAGTGGCGCCAACCATGGCACCCTTTCCATCCCATAACCACCAAGCTAACCACCCATAACCACCACCTTAACCCCCTTTGAGTTGGCACCAAAAACACCCCCACATCTCTTGTAAGTTGGCGCCAACTTTAAACTCTATCACCACCATACACCTATATCCAAAGAGCCATCTACACCCTACACCTAACCCCTTTCTAGAGGACTATCTTAGTGCCAAGAATAAACACTCCACCACTATAACTACCTATTAACCTACCTAGAGTTGGCGCCAACACACTCTACCAACACCATCCAATGTTGGCGTCAACTCTCCCTTACACATCCACCCTTCATCTACCTACTTGACCCATCTTAACCCTTCATCCTAGGTGCCAAACTAACTCCCTTCTAGAACCTAGGGTTGACACCACCCACCTCCTTAACCCAACCTCCATACACCCCTTAAGTTGGCACCAACCTACCCTAGCCTTCCATCTCTTAACCACCATATAATTCAATCCTAGCCATAAAACACACTTAATCAATCCCTAACCCTCGTTCCCATCTAGGGTTGGTGCCAACCACTAAGCACCCCTCCATTTTGGTGCCACCCATCATCAACCCTAGGATCTTCTAACCGTCCTCTATGAGCCATCCTAACCATTCATCCCTTAACTACACCTACATCCCTACCACTCCTATAAAAAGACCTACCCTACCACCAAAAAAGGAAACCTTTAGCTCCATTATTGTCACCCATTTCCACCTTCAATTCTGCCATACCCACGGTCAAGAGAAGAAGGAGAAGAAGAAGATTAAGGAGACGCTTTGTCCCCTTGGTGCCTTCCCCTCTTCCCTTCTCTCTTATGCCCCTACTAGCCAGAAAACCAGTCAGGCAAGGAGTACCTTAGGAGGAGGTCTTGAGGGTGGTACACACCACCCTAGGAGGAGTCTTGTGGGTGGAAACCTTCCACCCTTGGAGGAGCAAGGGCACTCCCACCTAAGGCTTGCCAAGGAAGACACCAACTTAGAGAAGCCTTTCAAGGAAGGAGAAGAAGGAGAACTTCTTTTCAAGCCCAGAAGTAGTTGAGCTTGGAGCAAGAAGCCTCTCTTCTTTACCAATATCATTAAGAGGATTTGTGTTTTACCATTTGTATTTTCATTTTAGAGTAGAAGCATTCCTCTATTTGTCCTTTTGTAAAATATATTTCTACTTAATTAAAGTTGCCTTCTCTTCAATTCTTGTTGCTTCTTTATTAGTTATTTGTTCTAGCACTTTTCACTCTCTCTCTATAATTACTTTATGTCTTCACATACCTAGGGTGAGCTTAGAGAGAGAATCATCTTTCCACTTAGTGTTATCATTAGCAATTTAGGTGTAATCGTTTTCTCGCTCACAAATGCGTAATTGCTTGTTACTTCAAAATCCAAAAAAAAATCTTATATTTAAAATTCATAAAAAGAAAGTTGATTTTCTTATTGCCAAGCGAGAGTTTTAAAGTGCATTCCTTCCACCTTGGATGACCCTAAATACCACCACTATCTAGGTTTATAAATTATAAAAGAGATTGTGAATTAGCGTGTTACAATGATTTAAAAATCCTAATTACAAATCACGTTTTTCCTTGCATCATGGGACAAGGACGAAGACCAAATCCTTTCCTAAAAAATTATCTTCTCTTTCTTATATGAGTTTGATTTGAACCTGTATGACCATGCATGAAATTTCGTATATCCCAATATACGTGGAGAAAGCCTATGTCTCTCAATTCACTATGAACACTTACGATCGTAGATCTGTGTGATTCCTTTGAGAAATCATGTGTCTTCTCTACTCTCATATACACACGAGCTTTTCAATTTCAACACCACGGTGGGTGCATCAACTATCGGTCTGTCAAATGTGCATATTCAAGGAAAAAGATACATATCTGTCTTAGATCAAAGGATATGCCTTCTTAGTGATAATGATTGTTGGTGCAAGTGCACCACGATAATTTATTTTGATGATAATAAAATACTTGTGATTTAACATTTGCATTCGAGCTTAAAGTTTCAAATTAAAGGCAAATGGTAACAAGTGTGACACTAGAAGAAATTGTAGTGGCATCGACAATTTGGTTAATGGTCGGCAATATTATTATCATCGATCGTCTTGAAACAAATAGTTGAAAATACGCCTCTAATTAATTCTCCCTTTTGACCAAAGACTCAGTAGTTGGGATTAACATTGTTAGTTAAGAACTGACGACGTAGGTATAAATGTCGACGTTGTTGTAATAACGGTCAAGAATTGATGATTTAGTAATCATCGAACTTGAAATGTGGAATATTTGAGTCGCTTACTTGATCATTTAAACAAAACCATCGATGAACGTAGACCTAAATCCCTCATGTGACTCTGACTCCCTCCACCTTCCTCCCAAATCCCCCTCTCCTCTTCGCTCTCCTCCTCGCGTGGCATCGCATCTCCATTGTAAGCACTCCCCCTGTCCTTCTCACGTGAACCCCGTCTTCGTTATTCACCTGCTCCTCAGGTAGGACCTCCTCTTTGATTACCCTTTCCCTCTGCTCACCTTCGCTCATCATTGACAACCACCACCACTTGAACCGTGACCACTACCATCACCTCCGCCACTTCTTCTCCCCCTCTCCTCCTCGACTAGCTCCACCATGGTGACCACCATCACCACCTCCAGCACCCTTTACCTGCCCCTGTCCTCCTCCCACCACCACCACAACCACAACCCTTTGTCCTCTGTCGTGACCACCACCACCAAAATCGGCCCCTCCTCCTCTTGCTGCCACCACCACCACCACCTTGTCCTCCTCCTGCCCTGTTGCCACCACCACCACCACCTCAATCTCCTCCCCTCCCTAGCGCCACCACCAACACCACCTCAGTCTCCTCTCCCAACTCCTTCCTACTGCCACCACCACAACCACCACAATCTACTCCCTTCCCTCCCCCCAACACCATCACCAACTCATACTCCTCCTACCACCTCCTCCCTGCCGCCACCACCATCACCACCTCACTCATTTTTCTTTTAATTACTAAGTTTTGATTGCTTGTTACTTCTTGCTTGAGCAATTGTGATTACATATATATTTAGTTTGATTGCATTATATTGTGTAAATGATTGTGTGTTAATGAATGTTTTCAAATTATATTTGTTCAAATTAATTGGATTGAAGACAATGCACTTAAAATTTATATGTTCCAATTGTGGGGTGTGCCTACATATGTTATGCCATCTTCAGCATGTAGGAATTAGGAAAAGTTTCATTTTATAGGGGGATTGTCAATCTTTTTACATACTAGTACGTACATAGGGAAATATTGAGTGGATATGATGAATAATTACGCTTTAAGATTTATGATTTATGGATTATGGTTTAGGTCCAGGCTTAGGTTTAGGTTTTGGTTTAGATATTGGTTTCAACTTCATTTTTAAGATTTTAGGTTTATGGTTACGAGATGAAGGTTTAAGGTCATGGGTGTTGGTTTAGGTCATGGGTTTAGGTTTAGGTCATGGGTTACATGATGGGTTTATTTATGACTTAGAGTTTAGGGCTTAGGATTTATGGTCTTGGGTTTAGGGTTAAGAATTAAATGTTTAATGTCTCAGATTTCAATTTAAGGTTTACATTTAGGGTTTGGGGTTTAAGATTTGAGGGTTAGGGTTATGAGTTTAGGGCTTAGGTTAACAAGCTTAGGGTTTAGGGTTTATAAAGGAGGGAAGGAAGAGAATGGAGAGGGAGTAAGAGGAATATAAAGAAGATTGGGGGTTGAGAGGGTGAAGAGGATGAGAGGGTGAAGAGGAGGAGAGGGTTGGGGTGGAGGGAGTTACAGTTAGAAAAGTAATTTATAATTGAAATATTTGATATTTATGTTTCATGATGATATTTTCATTACAACTTTATAGATACACACACAAATTTAGATGCACCTGATGATAAATAATAGAAGTTCTAACCCCTAAGGTATATGCTGTGAGAGAGATATAACTGCATCAAAATACTTGCCCGTCAAGACTTATGATCATGCTATATAGATAGTGCAGAGTGTGTGTATACTTCACTTACATGCACGATGCGTTATCTTTATAGCATGTCATAGATCTCAATGGTCTTTAGTTCGGTGAAGTATTGGGCTAAAGTGGGCCCTTGAAGATTTGATCACAACTTAGGATTACTTCTTGCATGTAGCTAGTGTGCAGAGAAATTTTGGTTGTATTTTCTCACTCTTCTCTGGTATACTGACTAATTTCAACTAGGTTCCTAAAGTGCCCTTATGTGGGGGCTACGAGGAATGTAGTTAAGGTTAGTCTTCGGGGGTATACTGGAAAAGTGTGGGAAAATGCTACCAAAATTTCTCCAAACACTGTTGCATGTAAGAAGTAACGTTGTGATCAAATCTTCAAAGATGCGCTATCAAGTGAAAGTCTTCTTAAAATATACATATTTTCCTTATTTGAATCTAACTTCTGAGTGGTTGACATTGAAATTTAAGTTATCATGGATAACTCATGGATTAGTTTGAGGAATTTGAATTATTACGAATACAAGAATGGAGTGATTTCATTTTTAGAGTGGGTATTCAATGATGATAGGAAGACTTTTAGACAATGAGAATTTCTTAAGCTGATTTTATGCCTATATAGACGATGTTTGAATGGGGTTTTCCATGACCAGACACTATTTTCGAGCATGCAATATATAACGGCTGGTGGCTAAATTATGTAAATTGGATAGCTCATGGTAAGCAAATCATAAAAGAAGTATAATATGATAAAATTGATGATTTAGAACAAAGTAATGATAATCAAGGAGATGAATTAAATGAAATGTTACATGATATGAGAGCAGCAAACCCTAAAGATGCAGTTGATGATGAGACATTATGAAATTGTAAAGAGTTTTACAATGCAGTTAAGGCAGTGGAGGATCCTATTGCTCTTGAAATAACGTCAATGTCAAAGTTGTCATTTCTTATGAAATTATTTTAGATAAAAGTAATGAATAGAGTGACAGCGAAATTAACATCTGAGGTCATTCAATTCATTGGGGAGCTACTAAATAAGCTTGCTAGGTACCCTGGGTCATGGTATGATGCCAAGAAGTAGATACGCATTCTAAGACTGAAATGCAAGAAGAGTGATGCATGTCAAAATAATTTTGTCTTGTACAGAAATGAGTACTCAGCATTGAGTAATTATCCCGAATGTGATGAAGAAAGGTATAAGGTGGGTAAATTAACAAACACAAGTGGAAAGAAATAATCAAAGGAGATTTTCTATTATTTTCCACTGATCCCTAGGCTACAACACTTACCCATATCATGTAAAACAACAAAATTGATGGCGTTGCATCAAGAAAATAAATCACAAGATAGACGCATCTATCATTCAACAGATTTTGATGAGTGGAATATATTAACAAGAATCATGCATCATTCGCAGAGGAGACATGAAATTTGAGATTGGGACTTGCAAGTGATAGATTCAATCCATTCATGAATATATATCCATCATATTTCATATGGCCGATGGTTATGGTAACCTATAACTTACCTCCTTGGCTATGCATGTGATCTGTATTTATAATGTTAACCCTCCTAATCCTAGCCCCCAAGCAACTAGAAAATGTGATAGATATTTATCTCGAACCGTTGATTGATGAACTGAAAGTCCTATGGTACAGTAGTATTCAAATATATGATGCACACAAGAAAGAATTCTTTCAGTTGTATGCAACAATATTGTTGACAATCAATGACTTTCCAGCATATGCTAACTTGTCAAGATGGAGTAAGAAGGAGAAGTTGGCATGTTTAATCTGTATGGATGATACTTACCACATGATATTGCTTGAAAGAAAGAAGTTCTATTACTTAGGACATCGTAGATATTTTCCTATTGAACACAGATGGTGGATGTTCTAATTTAAGAAAAGATTTGATGGTAAAGCATGTCAGTATTCGTCGAAGAATCTGAAAAATAAATTGACTACAAGTTTTAGTAGGTTGTATGGTGTGAAAATCATGGAGACATTGCAATAACTTGGTGAAATACGTTTAGGTTGTGTTGAACTTATTTTACGAAGCTACGCTAACGTGTTTGGTTTTGGAAAACCCGTCGTTGTAGTTCGAAAGCGAAGGATTCGTGTTCAACAAATAAAATTTATACCGAAATCAAAATTCCGGGTCGAACACAGGGAGGCGAACGTTTGATTTAAAAACTTCACGTTTCTTTTTATTTTGTCACGAAGAAATTCAATTTAAACTATCTAAGTATCTACAACAAATAAAAGAGAGAGAGGGAGTAAGAGAGAGAGAAAGAATACTGTACATGGAAATCAAAATGAGATGTAGAATAGACAAGGAATTTATCATAAAAGAGTTCTTTCGTTACAACTAGAAAACATAAAACAATTACTCTAGAAAGCATTAAAAGAATGGAGGGAGAAATGTCCTCCTCGACGATCGCTCGGAGGACGAATAGACTACTCTAGAAAGCAGTAAATCTATACTAGAAAGCAGTAAAAAGAATAGGGAGAGAGAAATCCTCCTCGACGGTCGCTTGGAGGACGAGCCGGACGGGACGACGCCTGGACGAAGGAGAACGAAGCCGGACGAAGGAGGACGAAGCAGAAGAACGGGAACGAAGCAGCACGCCGTCGTCGTCGCGGGATCCACTTCCGAAGGGGGACGAAAATTTGGACTTTATCTCGAGAGAAGCATCTCGGGTGTGGGACAAGCTTCTCTTGAGCTTTGGAGAGGTAGAGAGGAGAAGGAAGGGATGAAAATTTCGTATGGAGGGGGTCTCCTTTTATAGTTGCAAGGAGTGGGGGCAAAATGGACATTACATCTTCAAAATAATAAATAAGGGGTCTTTAGTGGCGGATAAAACCGTCGCTAAAGCCCCGCCGTCGCCGTCGCCGCCGTTCCCACGCGCGCCTGCTCGGCTGGCCGCGCGCGTAACGCCTACGCACGCCGCTTGATTTTCAGTCATCCGATCGCGAGATCAGACGGCTTAGATCGCGTCTGTGCCCGCGTGCGATCGCGCGCTCAACAGAGCGTCCAATTGCGCGTCGGCGCTATCGGGCGCGCGCGGCCGTTGGATCTTCATCTGACGCTCGTGCGCGCCCACTCGCCCGTGCCTTCCACCCCCTCACCGCGGCTCGAACCCGCGACCTCCGCTTCGCCCGCAGCTGCGTCGCCGCTGCGCTACGCGGGCGAAATGGTCGCGCGGATGTTTTTAAACGCGAGCGACCGCAGCCGTTGGATCGAGATCCAACGGCGGAGAGGAGACGGTGCGCGGTCTTCACCATACGCATGCGGCCGATTGGGCGGCTGAGATGGCGCCATGTGGCTCCATCTTAGCCGTCCATCTTCTGGAAGTTGTAGATGGTGCCACGGATGTCGGATTGACTCGATTTTTGTGTCGTTGGGCTGCGATCGTCGATCCGAATTCATCCGTGTGGTCGGATTTTCCATCTGAGGTGCGGATTTACACCATCCTGGCCCTTGATCTTCTAGGGTTCCCCGATCTCTATCTGATGCTACGGATGCCTGATTAGGGCGATCTTGGAGTCGTTGGACTCCAATCGTCGCCCTGATCATATCCATACGGTTGGATCTTTGATCTGAGGCCCCGATAAAATATTTGCCCTGTCCAAGCACATAAAAGGAGACAATTAACCTCCATTTTATTCAAACTACTCTAAATGCAAGATGATGCATGTAATGCAATATTTATATCATGAAATGCAATCCTATGCTTAAGAACATGCATAAATAAACATTTTAAGTAGTGTAAATGTGTTTACATCATACCCCCATGCCTATCTTTTGCTAGTCCCTAGCAAAAACTATATGCTATTTATAAAAGAATTAGGTTAGATTATTTGGACCTGAGTTATTTTCAATCATTAAGAAATTGTCTACTTAAGAACTGAACTTTCAAAGACACAACAGTGCCCGGGTATCAGCTAAAATGCAGACCGCCTCAAGCCTCGCCTTATTCAAAGAAAAATTTCTTTTTCTGTTTTTACTTTCTTTTTTTTTTTTTTTTTTTTTTTGGATTTTCAAATTTTAGGGTTTAAGAGTGGCTTTCTACGGCCATTCAACTCACCCAAGATTTGATGAGAACCCTAAGTTTTAAGCATCTTATTGTGATTGTGATAGACTCGTTGACCGGCAATTAGAACGGACTTCGGATTTCTACGCCTCTAGGTGACCTCAAAAAGAATTCTGCCTAAAGGTGTATCTTTACAACCGGTAGCTTTCTCCCTACTTTTATTATTATTTTTTTTAACGGGGTCAACACAAGGGTGAATCCAGTGTATATCTCCCCGGTTTATTCTACTTCTCTGCTTCTTCCTAAGTGTTTTGGGAATTTTTAGTGCATTTTCTGAGCTGGGTTCTGGACAACCGGTCGATGAGCTGTTACCACCGACAACTTGCCAGCCATACTCGTGCGGCGAAGTGTGGCTTATTTCTTTTTGTTCTTTTCTCCTTTTTGATTTTTTTTTTTTTTTTAAAGTAGGTGGCTTCCCTGGTCTAAGATTTACCTAAAGGCAGCAAAAAGAGAAAGGTCCAGTGACTGGGCTCTGGACAACCTACCTATGGGCTGTTACCCACGATAACTTGCCAGCCATATCACCCTAGAAGGTTCATTAGCTACCCAATTTCCGTTAAAATCGCCAAACAACGAGTCAGTGCAAAGAAAGTGTGTAGATGCTTAAAACTCAAAATTCCCTTAAATCAGAGGGTGGGTTGACAAGTCGTGTACTTATCACCCAAACTTATTTATTCCAATTATAATAAAATTCAGGTTGGCGAGAACTCGAAAAACAAATCCACATTTTAGTCGATACATAGGCTGATTAAGTCCAAAGACCTGAAGGGTCTTTGTGTTCAAACCATAATATAGTATTTCTTAAGATCGAAAATTTTCTTAAACCCAAATTCTCTTTCCTAATTTTGATTTTTTTTTATATAAAATAAAACAAATCTACGGAGCTGACGAATGAATTCAAAGATAAATATCCATCCCCCCATGCCTATCTAATGCAATGTCCTCATTGTATTAAAAAGACATAAAACAGAGTGGAAAAGCGTAGAAAGCACCTGAATTGCGTGGATATCGGGTCCGCTCCGAGATGAAAATGAAAAAGAACTGTATATGTGCTGAGTTTAGTGCCTTCAGCTAGGCACACTATACAAAGAAAAGAAATGAAGAATTCACATGTGCAGGTCAGAATTAGAATGAACAGAAGAATCCTCTGACCTGTCAGCAGAGGTCCACAGATGTGGACCAGATTGTGGTGCAGACCCACACCTCATAATCGAGAATATCTTAGGTTCTGGATAAAAATTACCCAAAACCTAAAATCAGAATGCAAGCGGGGTCGGGCCTGCGATTTGTGAGGATGCAACTCAAGGCCAAAATGTCGGGTTACAGAGAATTGAAGCTCAAAAGGATAATCGTTAAATGTGTGCTTGAGTTTGACATCCTCGAAACAAATGTCGTAAGGGTTCTGATTTGATGGTTTCAGCTTAAAAGGAACCCTTCGACTCAATCTTCCATTTCCTCCAAAATTAACTTCCCAAATTAGAACTTCCCCGCTCCTATCCTCCTCATTAAGTGTATCAAATTCCAGGACATCTTGTATATTCATCACCCCGTCTGGAATCTCCAAGTGTAAATGATGTGGCAGAATCAAAATTGACTTGGGTCTAATTATCTCAGAATTAAAATCATCAATAAGCTCAACAGGGTGTAACTGATAATCAGGGTATTGAATTGATTCCTCCAGAAAATGCGATTCTGGATCTGTATCGTGTGCCCTAATAAGATCAGTTTCCTCAGTTATTGGGCTATCAAATGATCTATCAGATTCCTCAGGCCCAATCGTCTCACAAAAATCGTGATTTGAAAACTCGTGTGAGACTTCGCAACTTGAATCTTCACCATCAAAGAAATCAGGATCCGTATCAATGTATGTCCCAAAATCAGTTGTCACTTTGTGTTCCCAGGAGACATACGTTTTCTCGTAACCCGGCTCAGGGATCTCCGGTGAAGAAATCAGATCATCCTTAATTGGTTGCTTTAATTCAATCTGGTCAGCTTCGTAACACGTGTCCCCCCCAACAGGTGCCTGAGCGGGTTCTGTCATTGGCTTTCCTGAAGAGAGTTCATCCTGGGAATTATTCCAAGATTGAATCAAAGCAACCACGAATCTCATCCTCAATTTCGCTAATTTCCCAAGTAGAAACTCACCCGGGTTCTTATCCTTAACATCCTGGAGCCAATCCAACAAAGACTTGTTTAAATCATCAATCATTTCAATCAGGGGCTCCAATCTCTCAATGCAAGGTATTGGCTGAACTTCTAAAGATTGAATGATATTCCTCAAGTTAGCCAGAACCTTATCTTGAACCTGATTAACCTGAACCAAATGAGTTGGTTCAGGGTTGGGCGGGTTTGACATCAATGTAGAGGAATTAACGAATTGAGATTCGTTATACCCATCCTGATAATAGGTCATTTCAGATTGTTCAAAAGATGGAGATGACCTAAAGGCAGTGAAATCAGAGGATGGGTAAGGATCAGTGTATCCTTCTTGATTGTAGATCGCATTAGGTTGTTCATGAAAGGAGGACGATCTATAATCGATGCAACTCTGAGAAGGATAGAATTGAGAATCAAAGTGTTCAGGGTTAGACCCTAAACATGGGGGTCCGGAATTGTATCCCCAATCCGAATTATCCCAACTAACTGATGGTCGATTACAATACGAGTTGGGATAATCGTCATGTTGAGGATAATTTACAACAGGAGGGAAAGAGCAGGAATGCGTGAAATATGTGGAAGGATTCATGAGACACTGGAGGAAGAAAGGTGCCCTGCAATACAAACAATCAAACCTGTCCTTAAATGGGTTAGCCTACAGACCTACAGACTCCCAAAACCCATCTTGAGATAAAGGAACGATTTGATCTACTTCTGTCTGTTCAATCCAACCAGTTAGAAGGAGGGACTGGGGAGAAGGTTCTTCCTTCGGCTTGCGCCTCCGGTTCCTAGTGTACCCCCCAGCCGCGATCGTTTGACTCTGCTCCCCTAGCTAGACATCAGATTGAACAGTAGAAACAGACTAATCAAAAATAATCTCGTTCTGAGTTCTGAAGAGCGAGTCCAATCCTTAAGGCCAACGTCTACTCTGTTTTATTTAGGGCTAGGTTTGAATGTGCTTTGGAATGTGATGGGCCCTTTAAATGGGTTGTGCCCTTAATGATTGATTGCTTTGTGTGTGCGTGCACAACCAGTGGTTTTCAAGCAAGATTATTTTTGATGTGATGAATTTTAAGGTTCAAATCTTGCTTAGTAGCTTTTAGGATTCAACTTTAGGTGTTTTCAATCAAGTTTCATTGGCACACCAGGTTTTGCAAGCACAGGTGAAGATATTTTCCTTTAAAGTTTAAAAAGAATGTGGAGTGCCTGGTAGATCCCTAAGAGTTGAACCTAATTGGCAGCTACTTGATGAGTTGATTTTATTTGAAGTGGTGCGGCCCAAACAACTCAAACAACTGGCCTGATGCACCACCTAATTAGGCACACAAATGATTACCCAATCTGATTTCTACTCGATTATGTGTTTGGATGTGTGTACCGGCTCCTAAGATTGGTTTACCGGTTGAGTTAGAAAATCAGATGAGGTTGTGTACCTCTGTGAGAGATTTTTTTTTTTTTTTTTTTTCTTTTTTAATGTGGGGGTTGGAGTGAGTATGGATGTCAAACAACAAACAATCTAACCTTAGAGTTTATAAGAACACCTAGGTTGATTGATGTTTGAATTATTATGTGATGAAATGAAATCTAATGGGTGGGAGGTGGGGGATAACTTACAAAACCTTCCACAGCACTTTACTCCGATCTACCGCTTTTTCCTGTCTCAAAAGAGTACCTGCAATTACAATAAGAAAGGAAAAAAAAATGAGGTAAATGATTTGTAAGTTACAAAATGTGAAGAGAAATCAAAGAGCGTTGCCTCCCCGGCAACGGCGCCAAAATGTTGAACTTATTTTACGAAGCTACGCTAACGTGTTTGGTTTTGGAAAACCCGTCGTTGTAGTTCGAAAGCGAAGGATTCGTGTTCAACAAATAAAATTTATACCGAAATCAAAATTCCGGGTCGAACACAGGGAGGCGAACGTTTGATTTAAAAACTTCACGTTTCTTTTTATTTTGTCACGAAGAAATTCAATTTAAACTATCTAAGTATCTACAACAAATAAAAGAGAGAGAGGGAGTAAGAGAGAGAGAAAGAATACTGTACATGGAAATCAAAATGAGATGTAGAATAGACAAGGAATTTATCATAAAAGAGTTCTTTCGTTACAACTAGAAAACATAAAACAATTACTCTAGAAAGCATTAAAAGAATGGAGGGAGAAATGTCCTCCTCGACGATCGCTCGGAGGACGAATAGACTACTCTAGAAAGCAGTAAATCTATACTAGAAAGCAGTAAAAAGAATAGGGAGAGAGAAATCCTCCTCGACGGTCGCTTGGAGGACGAGCCGGACGGGACGACGCCTGGACGAAGGAGAACGAAGCGGGACGAAGGAGGACGAAGCAGAAGAACGGGAACGAAGCAGCACGCCGTCGTCGTCGCGGGATCCACTTCCGAAGGGGGACGAAAATTTGGACTTTATCTCGCGAGAAGCATCCCGGGTGTGGGACAAGCTTCTCTTGAGCTTTGGAGAGGTAGAGAGGAGAAGGAAGGGATGAAAATTTCGTATGGAGGGGGTCTCCTTTTATAGTTGCAAGGAGTGGGGGCAAAATGGACATTACATCTTCAAAATAATAAATAAGGGGTCTTTAGTGACGGATAAAACCGTCGCCACCGCGCCCACGCGCGCCCGCTCGGCTGGCCGCGCGCGTAACGCCTACGCACGCCGCTTGATTTTCAGCCGTCCGATCGCGAGATCGGACGGCTTAGATTGCGTCCGCGCCCGCTGCTTAGCGCGCCCGCCCGCGTGCGATCGCGCGCTCAACAGAGCGTCCAATTGCGCGTCGGCGCTATCGGGCGCGCGCGGCCGTTGGATCTTCATCTGACGCTCGTGCGCGCCCGCTCGCCCGCGCCTTCCACCCCCTCACCGCGGCTCGAACCCGCGACCTCCGCTTCGCCCGCAGCTGCGTCGCCGCTGCGCTACGCGGGCGAAATGGTCGCGCAGATGTTTTTAAACGCGAGCGACCGCAGCCGTTGGATCGAGATCCAACGGCGGAGAGGAGACGGTGCGCGGTCTTCACCAGACGCATGCGGCCGATTGGGCGGCTGAGATGGCGCCACGTGGTGCCATCTTAGCCGTCCATCTTCTGGAAGTTGTAGATGGTGCCACGGATGTCGGATTGACTCGATTTTTGTGTCGTTGGGCTGCGATCGTCGATCCGAATTCATCCGTGTGGTCGGATTTTCCATCTGAAGTGCGGATTTACACCATCCTGGCCCTTGATCTTCTAGGGTTCCCCGATCTCTATCTGATGCTACGGATGCCTGATTAGGGCGATCTTGGAGTTGTTGGACTCCAATCGTCGCCCTGATCATATCCATACGGTTGGATCTTTGATCCGAGGCCCCGATAAAATATTTGCCCTGTCCAAGCACATAAAAGGAGACAATTAACCTCCATTTTATTCAAACTACTCTAAATGCAAGATGATGCATGTAATGCAATATTTATATCATGAAATGCAATCCTATGCTTAAGAACATGCATAAATAGACATTTTAAGTAGTGTAAATGTGTTTACATCAGGTTGTCCTTTTAAAAATGACTTAACTTCCTTGCAACATTTAGGATTTAGGAAGAAAAATATACTTTTTATGGAGCTTCCATATTAGCAAGATTTGACTTGACTATGCACTGCAATTTAGATGTTATGCACTGTCACGACCCTGTCCCAAATCCTTACAGGATCTGAGACTGGCTCGCTTCGGTTTATCCCAAGATCTAGTCGTCCAACAAGAAATAACCAAATAACATTCAACAAACCACAATCACACAAGTAAAGTAACTAAGCAAAAGAAAGTTTCAACAGGGGAAAAGAGAATAGTGATATTATGGTCATCACATTAAAGAGTACATCTAACAGAATACAAGCTATAAAAACTCACTATCAAAACTAGGCTCAACTAGGCCCAGCATCCTCAGTAGCCGGTGGCTCGGGCTGCTCAAATCCCTGACCTGTACAGAATATATTTGACTGGAGTCAACTAACACTGAGTAGAGTGGTGGCTAAGAAGTAACATGCATTTAACATAAAATTTTTCCATTTTTCAATTATATTATACATGTGGGTGCGTAGAGATCTTTAATTAGGATTTGTTAATTAATCTTCTGGTTCCCTATATGAACGATTTTGCTTGCAGCTTCCCATGATATAGGATGCCCATGTGGCACTCTCATAGCTGAGGGAGTCCCACCGTGATAGTCCTATACTCGGTCTACTACCCCGAGGTCACGGTCGTGACGTAGTGGTGACTATGACACATGTGATAAGCGCACGGGTAGCTGCCCCGCACTCGCACGCAATCAGGTGTTTTTGCTAGCGGGTACGCCTCAACATACAGTGCGGAACAACAGTGTAGGGCCTTGCCCTCTCAGAACAGAATAGGGGTCTTGCCCCTCCTCAGTCCGCGTACCCTCATCGGACTACCCCAGTTTGCCCAACAGGCTGACGAGAGTCGATGTAGGATGGCCATACCTAGCCCTGTGCCCCCTGAGGTGGATAGCTCCCCCCTACACTGAGTAGCTCACCTCGGTACCACGTACACGAGGGCCAGTAAGAGTCGTCGTAGAGTGGCCAAACCCACTCCGGGTCCCAACCCAAGGGCGGCAAGCTCCCCTCTACACTACAAGAGATAGATGCTCTCTTCGGTACCATGTACACAAAGGTTAGCTTACCTCCCTTAATAGCTGCCATAGGCAGCCAATTCCCAGAACCATCTGGTTCAAGGTACAGTGTTCATGTTTACATTCCCCATGGGATTCGTATAGGAATTTCTTTATCACATCCGGGTTGGAATGTTCGGGACAACAGTTCAATTTCCATTTTATTACAGTAGGGGTCCATTTTAGCTAAAAACAGGTAATTTCCGATTACTCGATTATTCACATGCAGTAGGGGTCCATTTTAGCTAAAAACAGGCAGCTCTTGATTACTCAATCATCCACATGCGGTTTCTTCTAACCCTAGTGTTCATGCCAAGACCTAGGGTTCAAGAATTTATTCTCGAATATACGTTTATTCTTTCCTAGGGTTCATCTCAAGTCCTAGGATTACTTACTTGCATGTATTAAATTAGAGATTATGGTTGTAACCAGTCTACCTGGGTAACTGTGTGGAATAGGGGCTCGTACAATGGCTCCTGATGTTTCCACAGGTCTCGTACACCCGACGGACTGGAGACCTAAAACATGGATTGATGGGCCAAAAGGTTCAGAAAGATATAAACAAGGTATCATTATACAGAGAAACTCATATGGAAAATAGAGACGGTTCGTTTGCGAAATAGCGATAATAATAGGGCCTTATACGGCCTAAAACATGCTATCAGATGGAAATCAGATGTCTGGGAAAGGTCCCAGATGTCTTAAAACAGTTCTCAGGGATACCTCTTGATTAGCCCATAGTTGTGGGCTATTTAAGTATTTAAGTACCTACACATTAGGTTAATTCTAACATTTATTTAGTATAAATTAGGATGCAAATAGATTAATTCATAGTTTTAATTTAATTACATAATCCATGCATTGCATTCATATTTTAAGTGCATTTAGAATTAGCTTAGAATGACATTTATCTAATTAGATAACCAATTAGGTACATTATTTTTATTAACATAAAAGTTGAGGGTCTGTATATAAATGATCCTAATATTTTAACATTATTTTCTTTATTCTTCTTCTTGTAGGAACGGATGGCTACCGCTCCAACGCCGAACGGCTGCAGTGAAGAACCCATTCAAGGGAGAGCGGATGTGGTGGATCTGGTCGGGCGGATGATTTCAAATGTGTGCAGGCCACTACAAAAGGAGGAGGGAGGCAGCCGAGCTTGGGAGGCCTCCACCACCGACCCACCACTGTGCAGAGAGACCTTCTCTCTTCCACTCCATACTGCTAGCCTCTACTGTGGCGGCGAGTCTCCACCACCGTGGGCGTGTGGTGTGACAGGCCACACCGCCATCCGGAGCTCGCCCGCATCACCGTGAGCACCTTAGTGTGCATCTCCCTCGCCGTCATCACCAACCACCACTGCCGCAACAACCGTCAACCACCCTTTCAGTAACTTAAGACGTCCGGGAAATTTCCCGGACGTCTGAAGCTACCCGCTCACCTCCAACAGCCCACGCATTCCTCAGCTTGCAGCACTCTCCAACCACACCCGCTCTCCACGCGCCTGCAGCTCACGCCATCTCCACGTGCTCACCGGGTGCAGCACCCTCTTCCCTGCGCCTGCAGACCCGTCCAACCGCACCTGCAGAACTTCAACCGCACCCGCTCTCCACGCGCCTGCAGCTCACGCCATCTCCACGCGCTCACCGGCTGCAGCACCCTCTTCCCTACGCCTGCAGACCTGTCCAACCGCGCCTGCAGAACTTCACCCGCACCCGAACCCACGCCTGCAGACCAACGCACACCTTCGCCCGTGCGCCCGCCAGCAGCAGCAGCCACCCCCGCACCTGCAGACCCGCACAACCGCGCACGCCTCTGCCCGCGCCTGCAGCTTGCGCACCTACTCCCGTGCCTGCAGCCTCCTCCGCCCGCGCCTGCAGAGCCTCCAGCACAGCGCGTGGCAGTTCTCACACCAACAGGCCGCGCACGCTCACCAGCTACAGCACCTCTGCCGGAGCTCGTCCGGCCACCTCCAGCCGCCGCGTGACTCGCCGCCACCATCGATTCGAAGCCCTTGGTCCAAGGGACCTCCTCTGAGCTTCCCGCACATGGCCATCCGCTCCTCGTCGCGCAAGATAAAGGGGAAAAATTCCCCTGTTTTGCTACAGTAAACCGTCAATTAGAAATTACATTTTCTGCCATTGTCACTTTTTAATCATATTTTATTGATTCTGCATTGCGGAAAATATCCTCTAGTTTCTCAGAATTGCTATTCAGCATTGTTTCTTACTTAAACCTTAATCTGAAGGCAATTTTGGCTTGATTCTTGTCCAAACTAACTTCGAACAAACATTTTTAACTGGTGCGAATTTTAATACGTCATTGCCTCCCTGTGGATTCGACCCGCTCCTCTGCAAGTGGTTATTTTTTTCTTAAATATTGATTAGTCGATTTTTCCACCACATTAAACTGCAAACGACTTTAAAGCGAAAGATCGATGAGTCAAATGGCGCCGTTGCCGGGGAGGCAACAGATGCAATAATTTCGCTTGATTTTATTTTGATTATTTGTCAATTGCACAGTGATTTGACCATTTATTATTTTCTTTTCTGTGCGAGAAAATTTGCGCAAGAATCAGCCACTGTGAGAGGCGATCCTGGACGTCGCCAGACGACAAGTGGACGAGCAATTTTTAAACGGAGGAGAAGGACGAGGACGCGACAAACACCATTGTATTTAGTCGCTAGTTTAATTAGACTAGAATTAAGGCTGTAGACTTAATTTTTCATTGCAGTTAGTTTGAAACCCTTGTTCTGGGGCATATTTTGAGGGGTTTGTTCCTTGATTTTGTTTTGGGCCCGTGTTGGGTAATTTTTGGGAGTCTGTTCCCTTTTCTTTAGATTTAGGTTTTTTTTATTACTTTTATTTGCTTGTGGATAAGTAGTTCTAAAATTAAAAAAATAAAAAAAAAAAGAGCTGCCTGCTAGAAGCTGCCTATCCTATGACGAACCATTTAGGTCTGTATGAGCAGCCTCTAGATTTACTTCTCAGCATTGTGTGCATTCTTGCATCGTAGATCGCTGGAGGCAAGGTACGCATTCTCTTACTTTGCATCCTATTTTTGATCACGCATTGCATTTGGGATTTAATGCGAAGACCACCTAATCTGTACTGAATAAATCTAACAAGTGGTCACATTTTTTTTAGAAAAAGGGCTAATTAAAGGAAGGACATTTTAAAAACCAAGGATTTGATTTTCAAACTTGGCATGCGATTCAAAGTTCAAAATCTTTTACGGTGTATGCACACTTATTTCACTTGCACCACGGCACGCTTCTAGACACTCCTTAGGTTTGGAAATACTAGGACAAGGGCCCTCCTTTTGTTGGATTCTGAAGTATTCGGAACTTGAGATCAAAGGTTTTGCAAGTCCAAAGAGGGGGATACCCTGTCACGGATTTTTGGGGGTAGTTGAGAAGCACCGCGAAAGCACAGCTTCAAAGGAAGGCTTAGGCCTACTTGCATCCCTCGATCTTCCGTCTTTGGATTTACTTGACCATTTGAGATTTAGGGAAGAATACCTAAGTTCCAACTAGGTCTTCTTAGGCGAGCCGTAGGTTGACAATAGGCGCGTAATTGATTGGGCAACTTGTTTTGTCACCTACAATTTGAACTAAAGTCAAAAGCCTAAATCTGTAAAGACCCAACAAGTCCGTTTGAATTGTGTTTGTAGTGCATGCTTGGTAGGCGTTCTCTCAAGAGACAACTTGTATTTGATCTTGAACCTGAAAGAATCCTAAGAAAAGACCTCCCAAGGGTAGAAATGGCCGGTCAAAGGTGCCTTAAGGAATATTTCATCCCAACCAATCAAGCTGGCCCAGCACTACGTAGACCTGGAGGGGACAATCCATATGAGATCAAAAGTAGTACTATATCCTTTCTACCCTCCTTTTATGGTACTACTAGGGAAGACCCTTACAGGCATATTGAGGAATTCACCGAGGTCTGTTCCACGGTGAAGCTGCAGGGCGTTACTGATGACACTCAAATGCGGACCCTCTTTCCCTTCTCCCTAAAGGACAAAGCCAAGTATTGGTATCACACCCTTGATAATATAAATACTTGGGATGCCCTGAAGGAGTTTTTGAAAAAGTACTTCCCCATGAGCAAAACAAATCACTTTAGGAGGGAAATTATGAGTTTTGCTTAAAAGGATGTGGAAGCATTCCATGATGCGTGGGAGCACTTTAACGAGTTGTTGAGACTTTGCCCACATCACCAGGTGCCTAAATGGCAACTGGTTGAAAGGTTCTACACCGGACTTAATGATTCGCATAGGCAAACTATGGATGGTGCCTGTGCAGGAACCTTTCTATCTAAGACTGATGATGAAGCTTGGAACTTATTTAATACTTTGAGTGAGAATTCTATTCATTTGAATTCTACCTACATGGATAGAAAGCCCACTCTCATGCAAAGAAAGTTGGAGGCGAATGAAGCAAGGGACACCCAGAATTTAGCCTATCAAATTCAATTATTAAATCAAAACATGGAAAGGCTTATGTCGAACCCGAGTTCATTCGTACCTAACACCTCCACATCCCAAGCTTCCGAATGCGTAATTTGTCAAGGCAATACACACGCAACTGTGGATTGCCACTTGGCCTCCCAATTCCCTGAGCTTGTACAAGCGGATTTGAATGTCGCTCAAGGGTTCCGTCCAAGACCTCGTAATGATCCTTTCTCCAACACTTATAATGAGGGATGGAGAAACCACCCAAACTTTTCATGGAGACAAGGAAATGTATCAAATTCAGGGAATTACAAACCACAATCCTTTCAAAACCATTAAATGAACCAACCTCAGACCTTTGCCCAACCTAAAACCTCTGAGATGGATGAATTGAAGGCGATGTTGAAAACTATACAAGAAAGTCAAAGTGCCATCATCCAATCTCATGACAAGGCTATACATGAGATGAAATCACAAATTGGACACCTTGTTGAGGCCGTTAGACAAAGGGAGACTGGGAAGTTTCCCAATGCTGCTGAGGAAAATCCTAAAGGAAAAGGGATTGCCTTTAGGGAGCATGCTCAGGCGGTGACTATTCTGAGGAGTGGGAAAGAAATTTCCAAACCCGATGCTCCTATAGTCTCACCCTCTAAAAAAACCATCCACCCCGACTTTCACCCCCACCGAAGAAGATTTGCCCAAATCTTCTCCACTTGAAATCACCTCACCGGAAGAAGTTTCCCCCGTTCCACCCCTCACTCGACATGACAACCCTTCCACCCAGAGATCGAGAGTGCCTTTTCCAGAGCGCTTATCCACCTTTGGGTAGGCTTCTGCTGGCTCATCTGGAGCCAAAGATAAGACGGATGAGATTATGGAAACTTTCAAGCAAGTGCAGATTAACCTACCTTTGCTTGAAGCTATCAGGCAGATTCCATCTTATGCCCGCTTCTTAAAGGACCTTTGCACGAAAAAGTGGCAATCTAGAAAATAGGTCCAATCAAAAGTTATCCTGCCTGATTCCGTTAGCTCAATTGTTCAACATGGCACACCCTCGAAACTTAAGGACTCAGGAGCCCCATATATCTCTGTAGTTATTGGTGACTTACAAATTGATGAGGCTCTACTTGATCTGGGTGCGGGGGTGAACATCCTTCCGAGCTACGTTTATGAATAACTTGGGGGAGGCAATCTGAAGCCTAGCCCTATAGTCCTTCAAGTTGTTGATCGATCACTTAAGACACCATGGGGAATTTTGGAAGATGTCCTCATAATAGTGGAGGATTTCTTCTTTCCCGTTGACTTCTTAGTTTTGGACACTGACTCTACCAATAAGCCAACCAAACCCTCCATCATTTTGGGCCGCCCCTTCCTTGCAACTTCCCATGCTTCAATTAATTGTAATACTGGGGCTTTGAAAATGGGCTTTGGGAACAGGAAAATCTGGCTTAATTTGTTTGATGCTTACAAACAAGCCGGACTTGAGGATTATTCTCAAGTTGAGGTGATAGATGACCTGATTGAAGAGGCAACGCCTGCAATGTTATGTGATGACCCCCTTCAGCATGTCATGCTAAATGAGCATTCCCATTTCTTGGAGGAATGTGAAGGGGATATACTAGAACTAGAGGAATTGCTAGGAGTTTCTGCTGAGTCTCTTCCCCCATCATTTTCACCGAAGGTAGATTTGCTACCTGAGATGGGGACATCTATTATGAAACCCTCAACCATACAAGCCCCCAACCTTGAGTTGAAACCCCTCCCTGACACTCTCATGTATGTTTTCCTAGGTGCCAATGATACGCTCCCCGTTATCATTTTGGCTGTGCTGTCTGAGGCACAGGAGGGAGCCTTGATTGAATGCCGGTCTAGGCACAAGGAAGCTATTGCTTGGAGCATTGCTGACATTAAGGGTATAGACTCTACACTCTGCATGCACCACATTTATACTGATGATTCCATCAAGCCTTTTAGGGACATGTAGAGACGTATGAACCCTAATATGAGGGAGGTCGTGAAAAAGGAAATCCTAAAGTGGTTGGACGCTGGGATCATATATTCCATTGCTGATAGTAAATGGGTCAGTCCCATTCATGTCGTGCCAAAGAAGGCAGGCTTTACTGTGGAACTCAACGACCAAGGTGAACAAGTTGTTACTAGACCCTCAACTGGATGGAGGGTCTGTATTGATTACCGCAAGCTGAACACCGCTATCCAGAAGGATCACTTTCCTTTGCCTTTTATTGATCAAATTCTCGAAAAATTGGCAGGGAATAAGTATTATTGCTTTCTCGATAGATATTCTGGGTACAATCAGGTGGCAGTCTTTCCTAATGACCAGGAAAAGATGACATTCACAAGTCCTTATGGTACTTTTGCATTCAGGCGTATGCCGTTTGGATTATGTAATGCCCCTGCAACTTTCCAGCGGTGTATGATGTCTATCTTTTCGAACATGATTGACGAGTGTGTCGAAGTATTTATGGATGACTTCTCCATTTATGGCTCGTCTTTCGACCAGTGTCTCCTGCACCTGGAGAATGTGTTGAAATGATGTAAGGAGACTGGTTTAGTCCTCAGCTGGGAGAAAAGTCACTTCATGGTATAGAAAGGAATTGTACTCGGGCATGTTGTATCCAAGCAAGGTTTGGAAGTAGATAAAACTAAGATTGATTCTATTTCCAAACTTCCATTGCCTACGAATGTCAAACAAATTAGATCCTTTCTGGGCCATGCTGGCTTTTACAGGCGCTTTATTAAAAATTTTAGTAAGATTTCTAGGCCACTTTGTGACTTGTTAGCGAAGGAATCTTCCTTCAGTTTTGATTCAAAGTGTGCCGAGGCCTTTTAAACTCTAAAGGAGGCCTTGATCTCTGCGCCTGTTCTCCAAGCTCCTGATTGGACACTCCCATTTGAGCTTATGTGTGATGCTTCGGATTATGCAGTGGGAGCAATCCTTGGACAAAGGGTTGAGGGAAGACCTCATGTGCTGCATTATGCAAGCAAGACTTTAACTGAACCTCAGCAAAACTACACCATCACTGAAAAAGAATTACTTGCTGTAGTTTTTGCTCTAGAGAAGTTTAGGTCTTATTTACTTGGGTCTAAGGTGGTTATTTTTACTGATCATGTAGCAGTGAAACATCTCATTGCTAAGAAAGATTCCAAGCCACGTCTGATTAGGAGGATCTTACTCCTTCAAGAATTTGACTTGGAAAAACGTGAAAAGAAAGGAGTAGAAAATGTTGTAGCTGACCACCTGTCTCGCCTTCCTCTAAATGACTCTCTTTCTGAAGACATTCGCGAGACCTTTCCCGATGAAACTCTGATGGCGGTAACACCAACTTTACCTTGGTATGCAGACATTATAAATTACTTGGTCACTTGACAAACTCCTGGCTCTTGGGATGAGCAGAAAAGAAAGAGATTCATTTCTCAAGCAAGATATTTTCATTGGGAAGAGCCAGAATTATTTAGAATTGGACAAGACCGAGTATTGAGACCTTGTGTGCCTGAAGAGGAACAACAAAGTGTGCTGACATTTTTCCATGAACTTCATTGTGGAGGACACTTTGGTGCTAAGAAAACTGCTTTTAAGGTTCTCCAGTCCGATTTTTGGTGGCCTTCCTTATTTAAGGATTCTCATAATTTTGTTAAGGCCTGTATTAGATGTCAACGGACCGGAACGATTGGGAAGAAGAATGAAATGCCTCAACATCCTATTCAACCTGTTGAAATTTTTGATGTGTGGGGAATTGACTTTATGGGCCCCTTCCCATCGTCCCATGGTTTTGAATATATCTTGGTGGCAGTTGATTATGTCTCTAAATGGATAGAGGCCATTCCTACGTGCACAAATGACCACTCTGTGGTTTTGAAATTTGTGAAGGCCAATATCATATCCCGTTTCGGCTGCCCCAAAACTATTGTAAGTGATGGGGGACCTCAATTCCGAAACCACCACTTCAATCGGTTAATTAAGAGTTTGGGAGTGACTCACAAGGTTGCTACCCCTTACCACCCTCAGACAAGTGGCCAGGTTGAAGTATCAAATAGGGAGATAAAAAATATTTTGGAAAAGACCGTTAGACCTGATAGGAAAGATTGGTCCCAAAAGCTCGATGATGCTTTGTGGGCTTATCGAACGGCCTATAAGACCCCTTTGGGCACTTCTCCCTTTCGGATTGTGTATGGAAAAGCATGCCATTTACCTGTTGAGTTGGAACATAAGGCACTTTGGGCCATTCAAAGTGTTAACATGGATTTAGAGAAGGCAGGTAAGGCACGATTTCTAGAATTAAGTGAGCTTGAGGAGCTGAGGAATGATGCTTATGACACCTCTCAAGCTTATAAAGAAAGAACTAAGGTCTTGCATGAGAAGTTTATTCTTCGAAAGACCTTTGAGCCCAAGCAACAAGTTTGGCTTTTCAATTCTAGAGTTAAGTTTTTTCCTGGGAAGTTAAAATCTCATTGGGATGGGCCTTACATAATCACCAAAGTATTTCCGCATGGAGCTGTGGAGATCCAAAATCCTTCCTCTTCAACAACTCCCTTTATCGTCAACGGTCAACGGTTAAAATCGTACATAACTTTAGACGGCCATCTGGTTGACGAAGTCACTCTTGAGGAGCCTTAGCTCCTACCATTCTCTGCCTCAGGTAATATCTCCCTTTAGCTATTTTTGTTTTCAATGAGGACATTGTTTGAACCAGGCATGGGGGAGAGGACCTGAGGCATTTTGTTTATAGCATGCATATAAAAAAAGAGAAAATGAGAGAAAATGAAAATAATAATAATAATAAATAAATAAAAAGTTTTGAGCTTAACTGGTTAAGTCCTGCATTCTTAAGCAAATCAGAACTCTAAGGTAGACTTAATTAATTCTAGGGTCAAACTTTAGAAGCTAAATGAGCTGCTAGCGTTAGACTTTTAGGGTCCTTTGTGGACTTAAAAACTTAAGTAGGAGTTAAGTTGCGGACCATTCCTCAAGAGGTTGAGGAAGGGAAGCTAGGGTTTGAGTTAGAAGGTGGGGTAATACCTGGAGTCTTATTCTACCTTTTGGTTCACGGGTCATTGTAACCCAAGCATCCAAATTTCACACACTTGGTCTGGTAATCAACTTAATTTCTATCTTTCTGAAAAGAGATTTGGTTCTCTTAGTTTTGACTTAAGAGAGGCTTGAAAACACATTTTGATTGGAAGAGTTCCCGTCGCAGGAGAGGTAGAGTATATACTCACCTTGAGGATGCGATGATAACATATTACCGCTTCGGCGCTTGTCTCTTAGGATATCCATCCTACTGGGGGCATGTAAGCGCATTGCGCGGTTCAGGTACCATGGGCGGCCCTATCTCGAAGTGCCGATTGCCATAGGCCTGAATTCGCTTAAGAAATCCATGGGCGATACTATCTCGAAGTGTCGATTGCCAGGAGTTCTTCGGGTCGTTATGGGCAGTGCTATCTCGAAGCATCGAAAGCCAAGCACCCTTCGAGGTATGGTAATGGGGACAATGAATCCGACACAGACCGTGTTGATAGCTGATCTGAGGTTAGACTTAGAAGAATCAAACAAAAAAAAAAAGTATATATATGTATATATATAAAAAAAAATCCTTTAACTCAAATAACTCAGACCAATACACATGCACGGATGCTTTAATCTCAGGGATCAATAAACTTTAGGGTAGAGTCAGAAATCAGGGAAACTTGTGCCTGCAACTTGTCTTTAGCCTACCTAGTCTGTAACTTAGCAACTGCTTAGGAACCTTGGGTCTAGAGCCTGAACTTAATATGCTTCTGAAGGAAGACTAAGTGAGCTGACTAGTCTACTTGGAGTACTAGATTTTGCTTAATTTTGCTAGGGACTAGCAAAAACTAGGCATGGGGGTATTTGATTAGCCCATAGTTGTGGGCTATTTAAGTATTTAAGTGCCTACACATTAGGTTAATTCTAACATTTATTTAGTATAAATTAGGATGTAAATAGATTAATTCATAGTTTTAATGTAATTACATAATCCATACATTGCATTCATATTTTAAGTGCATTTAGAATTAGCTTAGAATGACATTTATCTAATTAGATAACCAATTAGATACATTATTTTTATTAACATAAAAGTTGAGGGTTTGTATATAAATGATCCTAATATTTTAACATTATTTTCTTTATTCTTCTTTTTGCAGGAACGGATGGTTGCCGCTCCAACGTCGAACGGTCGCAGTGAAGAACCCATTCAAGGGAGAGCGGATGTGGTGGATCTGGTCGGGCGGATGATTTCCAATGTGTGCAGGCCACTACAAAAGGAGGAGGGAGGCAGCCGAGCTCAGGAGGCCTCCACCACCGACCCACCACAGTGCAGAGAGACCTTCTCTCTTCCACTCCATACTGCCGGCCTCTACTGTGGTGGTGAGTCTCCACCACCGTGGGCGTGTGGTGTGACAGGCCACACCGCCATCCGGAGCTTGCCCGCATCACCGTGAGCACCTTAGCGTGCATCTCCCTCACCGTCGTCACCAACCACCACCGCCGCAACAACCGTCAACCACCCTTTCAGTAACTTATGACGTCCCGGAAATTTCCCGGACGTTTGAAGCTACTCGATCACCTCCAACAGCCCACGCCTTCCTCAGCCTGCAGCACTCTCCAACCGCACCCGCTCTCCATGCGCCTACAGCTTACGCCATCTCCACGTGCTCACCGGCTGCAGCGCCCTCTTAGCTGCTCCTGCAGACCCGTCCAACTGCGCCTGCAGAACTTCAACCGCACCCGCTCTCCACACCCCTGCAGCTCACGCCATCTCCACATGCTCACCGGCTGTAGCGCCCTCTTCCCCGCACCTGCAAACCCGTCCAACCGAGCATGCAGAACTTCACCCGCACCCGCTCCAGCGCCTGCAGACCAGCGCACACCTTCGCCCGCGCGCCCGCTAGCAGCAGCAGCCACCCCCGCACCTGCAGACCCGCACAACCACGCACGCCTCCGCCCGCGCCTGCAGCTTACGCACCTACTCCCGCGC
The DNA here is from genome assembly GCA_037157565.1 of Thalassia testudinum. NCBI lineage: Eukaryota > Viridiplantae > Streptophyta > Magnoliopsida > Alismatales > Hydrocharitaceae > Thalassia > Thalassia testudinum. The sequence continues at coordinate 26,517,308 of JAZHRO010000063.1, read as the reverse complement.
CTGCAGCCTCCTCCGCCCGCACCTGCAGAGCCGCCAGCAGCAGTGCGTGGCAGTTCTCACGCCAACAGGCTGCGCACGCTCGCCGGCTGCAGCACCTCCGCCAAAGCTCGTCCGGCCACCTCCAGCTGCCGTGCGACTCGCCGCCACCACCGATTCGAAGCCCTTAGTCCAAGGGACCTCCTCCGAGCTTCCCGCGCCCGGCCATCCGCTCCTCGTCGCGCAAGACAAAGGGGAAAAATTCCCCTGTTTTGCTACAGTAAACCGTCAATTAGAAATTACATTTTCTGCCATTGTCACTTTTTAATCATATTTTATTGATTCTGCATTGCGGAAAATATCCTCTAGTTTCTCATAATTGCTATTTCAGCATTGTTTCTTGCTTAAACCTTAATCTGAAGGCAATTTTGGCTTGATTCTTGCCCAAACTAACTTCAAACAAACATTTTTAACTGGTGTGAATTTTAATACGTCATTGCCTCCCTGTGGATTCGACCCGCTCCTCTGCGAGTGGTTATTTTTTTCTTAAATATTGATTAGTCAATTTTTCCACCACATTAAACTGCAAACGACTTTAAAGTGAAATATCGACGAGTCACCTCTCTTAGTGTTCCGCTATCAGACGTCTGGAACTCAATGCCGACGTCCAAGGACTTTGTCAGACGTCTGGGGGTACTCCCGGACATCTGAAACTACCTCGACTACGCTTCCACCCTCTGACACATACATACGCTATCAGGACTTGTCAGAGATGAAAAGTACAGAAAGTAGATCTCTACCAAATGTCTTTCCCTACCTTCGAACGTCCGATAAGACGTCTTGGTGTCTCCCAGGCCGTCTGATTCCTCAGAAAAAGGTTTCCGTGGATCTGCTCTTGGCTCCCCTTGCTTGTAGGTGCCGCGGCAGAACGACGCTGCACCCTCCGCTCTCGTGCTTCCTCTCGCTCGGGTGCTCCACTCTCACTCGCTCTCAGCTATGGGGTGACAACGAAGGGGAGGGGGGAGAGGTATATAAAGGGAGAGGAGGTGAGGGAAACGGAGAGGCGAGCATGGTGCGGAGTGGCGTCGCAGGAGAGGGCACGGTGAGGCGCGGTGAGGGAGGAAGTATGGCGCACACACGTTGCGCGCTAAAAGCATTTCTAGACGTCTGGTGAACATCCCAGACGTCTTAAATGGCCAAAGGGGTGGTGGGTCGTTTCATGCATCTTGAGAAGAATGTAATGGATAACATTTTAAATGTATTAAACTTAACAAACAACCCAAAGGATATGGTTAAAACAACAAATGATATGAAAGGTTTGGGTATTTGTCCTGAGTTGCACATTCAAGAAGGCGATTTACTTTCAAAAATCAAAGTCACAAAAAAAATGTGAAAAAGAAAATCGAAAAAGCTATATATGGATGGCTGCTCATGCCCGTATTAATGAACCGATCCTCAACCAAAACTCTCTTAATATTACACATATAATCTTTGAGTTTCAAGATGAGTGCTATTCTTATACGTGCTATATCTATTTGCGCTATACTATGATTGTGAGTTTCGAATGAGTGACAGGAGAATTTATTGTTCAAGAAATCTGACATCATCTATAGATTTAGTTAGTTTTGCAAGCATGAAAATTATAATCACTTTTGCATCAAATTGCCTCCTAGAGATCGATCGGGACTTACCTGGAGTTTCATTATAAATGTTTTGTTTAGGCTGATTTCGCGTCTATACTACGACTCTTAACTCATCAATATTGCAAAATTGATTCAAACAAGGCAATCTTTGATTGGAGCGACGATCTGAACGTCCCCAAATATATCCTCAAGTACGCAGCGAAGATCCACAATGATTGAAAATTAAGAGTAAGGTAACAAAAATTTTAAATTAATATATTTCATTTTTTCACCATAATTGGATTGTTTCTAACATTAAAGATATTTATTTTAGTTTTATAAGAACGTGACCCATGATGAGGCATTGCAGAATGAGCCTCCTGTGATACAGTCGGACGTTTTGATGGAAGTGTGTGAGCATTAGCTGGGTCCAGCGACGTAGGTAAAAGTATTATATATATTATAATTTAAGTAATTTCAAAGTTAATAAATTCTACCTTTTTTTTCAGGAGTAGGCGCAGAAGAAGAGGGAGAATAGGGCTAAAGCTCCAGCGAAGACCCATGTTTTGGGTAGAAGGAGTAAGACGGGATGAAATCTCGATACATTAGTATTTGTAATATTTTCATTTACTTATAACTTCATAAGATTCATAATTCATTTTAACTAAGTCTTTTAAATTGCAGTCCTTTGTGCATCAAGGTGCCCAACTTGATTGGGTAGGTATATATGAGGCTACTCATAGCAAGCTGAGTTATGAGGGAAATAAAGAGTGGCTTGATGACACATATCAGCAAAGACATGTAGTTAAATTACAAAAAAATTATATTATATTTCTTAATTAAATTCACATGATGTTAATGTAATTTAATTTTTTCAAGATATTATGGTCAACATAATGCATCCTCCTAAAAATGTTAACTCTGATACAGTTCAGTAGCCGATGTCAGTAGAGGAGGCGATCCGGACGATCATGCCACCCAAGCACAGCGGATTCATGCTTAGTGTAGGGAGGAGTAAGACCATCTCCAGTTGGTATGGGAGAAAGGGGGCATCGTCATCTTCAGCTGAGGTAGTGGAGATGCGAAGGAAATTACAACATTACGCCATCGAGATGAGGAGCAGCAGATCAAGGAGTTGACCATGCAAGTTAGGGAGCTTGCTACGCAATTCAAGGAGTTGGCTACTCAGTTCCAACAGTTGATTCAGACTATTCAGGAGCTCCTGAGGATACTTCAGTGAGGTGGTCTCGATCACTGATAAGTCCACTTCTGTGGACCATTGTTTGGCCTAAATACTCTTTAATTAGTTGTTCGTAATTATTAATTGATTAAGAGTTAAATGAGAATTCACCTTTATCTGCATATAATCTCATGCACCAATTTTATATTTAATAACATATGACATGATATGATAATTATTTGGTGGATGCAAGCTAGGTCAAGACACATGAAGGCTTTAGACATCCAAAGTCACATTTTAAGACGTTTGGGGCCTAGTCAGCACGTATGGAACCTCCAGCGTGGACTCACTGCTAACCATACATTTTAGGACGTCTGGAGTGTTGATCAGACATCTGATGGGAACCACCAGCCCTTATCCTTCTGTTCCAACCACTCGTGATCATCGTCAAGTGGTTGGACAAGTTGGCAGCTAAAGAAAACCAGATAAAGAGTTTTTAAAAAGAGGCCACTCCACGATGTTCATCTTCCATCTCCGCCACCGTAATCTCTACCTGCACTGTGGAATCAACGTGCATCGTGGCCTCTACGCACCTACCTCCGTCCTTCTTCCTCCCGTCGGTCGCACGGTGATAGCGTGCGGCCACCACTACAGCCACCCTTCACCACGTTCTCCCTTCCGACGCCAACACCACCACCCCTTGACCTTGCATGCACCGCATGCGCCCTCACTGAGCGCACCAACCACCGATGCCAACAGCTGCGCACCCCCTCACACCACAAGCCTCCCTCATGCACAACCCGTGCGTGCATGCCTGCAAGCACCTACGACCTCCTTCATCTTCTTCGTCAACCAACAGAGAAGAACCCAAAGCCACCACCAATCATCCTCCTCGCAACTAGCTCCACGGACCTCCAATCTTCGCTCCATTGACGTAGTTGAACTCGCCTCACCCTTACGAGGCCACCCACGTCCACGACTACAGCCGTCGACCACCCACACGACCGCCAGTCGAACCCACCTCGCCGGCCAACCTCTTCTTTGACTGATAACTTCCGGCCACCATCCTTTGTGCTACCACCGCCCATGTGTTGGCCTCTCCACCGGCAACCTTCTGGCACAACCTTGCCTCCTACCAGTCCTCCATCTCCTTGTGTGAGCAAAGGGGAGAACATCCCCTGTTTCTCTACAATAATGGGTCTATTACTATTTACATTGCTATGCCATTGTTGGGATTCTTATTTTGAATATTATATTGGATTTATTGGATGAATTTGTAGCCAAGTCCCTTTAATTTACCCTAATTAGATGGCTTATCAAATTGCATGACTACCTTCCTCATCTATTAGCCTCACATTTAATGGTGATATTATAATTTACATTTGATGCCATTGAAATTTGGATTGATTGATTTTATAGTGAGTATTCTAGTGAAGGAGAATTTGCGTGATTGGTCCATCTCTTTTCAAGATTGGTTATTTGATTCATCTATTAGTGTTCTCTCTTTTGCATTAAGATGAATGAATGAAATTATTTTTTAAGTAAACAAGAGGGAAACTTATTGTGAGTTTAATTGGCTCGATCCTCCCTGTAGATACGATATTTCTACTGTAGTTTAAATTAATATCTACTTTAATCTTTGATTGAGAAATTTTCCACCACGTGACTATAACAACATATCATTTTATTACAATTATCTTAAATAAGCGAATTTCTCTCATTCAAATGGCGCCATTGCCGAGGAGGCAACGGGCCTAGTAAACTCGCGAGTATTCTTTCTAAATTAAGTTCTGATTGAGATTATTGATTTATCATTTTTCTGTGCGAGGTGCATCGAAGGAGAAGGCACACGCAGCAGACGTTCATCTTGGTGGACCTTGCTGCCACCGTAGAGATAATCGCAGGAGCCTGTGGGCCTTGATCCCACACGCGTGGAGACGCACGGAGAACCATCCAGGAGGATCCAACCTCTTAGATTTTTGATTTATAATTTTAGAATAGACTCTTTAGGATTTAGTATAGTTATTTATTTTCTTGCCCTTATACTCTAGGGTCAATTTTTGCGGGAGTGTCCCCCAATCATTAGATTCTAGGTTTATTCTTAGTTAGTTCTTTTGATTGCACATTTATTTATTAAAAAAAAATCTAAACTGTGTACTAGAAGCTGCATATCTTTAGGGCAACCATCTAAGATTACTTGAGCAGCATCTAGATTTTCTTACTGCATTGCGTACATTTTGCATAGAAGAGTGCTGGAGCAAGGTACATATTTCCTATCTTTCTGCATCAATTATCTGCACACGCATTGCATCTGGACATAATTTAAGAAGATCACTTAAGCTGATTTGAAAAGATTAATCAAGTGGTCACATTGCTTCTCGACAAGAAAGTAAAATATACAGGAAGTGCTTGAATAACTTGACTATGATTTTCAAAAGAAAAATCACTTTTCGCGGTGTGATGCACACTTCCTGCACTGAGCATGCACTATAGGCATTGCACTAGGACTTGGACCCTTAAGGCTATAGGCATCGATCTCTTTATCGGTGCAAACCCTCCTATCTCACTTTGTGATTGTGGTATTAACTTTTGCTTGAGTGATTTGATATTCTAAGGAGGGGGACACCCCTTAAAGGAATTCAAGGGTAGCTAAGAGGTACCGCTAACTCATTGCCTCAAAGGAAGGGTTCGCCCTACTTGCATCCCTTGGTTCCATCCTTGGAGTACCTCTTTACTTGAGCATTTGAGAATATCATTGCAATAAAGTGTACATCTCTAGGGCAATCGAAGGTCAATTTAGGGTGTGTAATTGATTGACAACTTGATTGGTCACCCAAAAGAACTAAAAGTAACCTCAACCTCCTTAATAGCCATTGACTAGGAATCTCAAGTGCCTCACTTCTCTTATACCACTTACGTGGGAATAGAGAATTATTGCCTTGACTCCATTTGGCCAAGTTAGAAAGGTTGGAAGAGGGCTTAAAGTGCTTTAACTCAACAAATGACCTCTTGCCTTGTGTTTGCTTGGTGTATGCTTGGTAGGTGCTCTCTTAAAAATAGTCTTCTTTTCAACCCTAAGCCTGAGAGAATTATTAGAAAAGCCAACCAAGAAAGAAGAAAAATGGCTAAAGAAAGACCTGAAGAAGAGATTAGGTTTGGTGAAAATCATAGAACCTTGGGAGACTATTTCCTCCCTACAACCCACCAAGCCCTACGTATCCAAAGACCTAGAGTGGATAATCCTTATGAAATCAAGAGTGGCACCATATCTTTGCTCCCCTCTTTCTATGGTTTGCTAGCGAGGATCCTTACAGGCATCTTGAGGAAATCACTGAGGTATGTTCCATGGTGAAGCTCTAGGGCTTTACTGACGAAGCCTTGATGAGAACTTTATTCCCTTTCTTTCTAAAAGATAAGGCCAAGCACTGGTATCATACCTTCGATGCAAGGGTTAATGATTGGGCCACCCTCAAGGGAGAATTCTTGAAAAAGTACTTCCCTATGAGTAAGACCAATCATTACAGAAGAGAGATCATGGGTTTTACTCAATAGGAAGGGGTGCAATTTCATGAGACTTGGGAGCGCTTTAATGACCTTGTTAGGTTTTCCCCCACCATCAGGTGCCAAGATGGCGGTTGGTCAAAAGGTTCTATAATGGATTATCTGAAAGGCACAAGAAAACCATCGATGCAGCCTGTGTAGGAACCTTCATGACCAAAATTGAGAATGAAGCCTGGGCATTATTTGAAACATTAAGTGACAATTTCATACATATGTCCTCTGCCTATCAAGAAAGAAAACCGTCAATCATGCAGAGGAAGATAGAGGCACGTGAAGTCGGGGCTACTTAGGATTTAGCTTATCAAATTCAATTGTTGAACAAAATTTTTGATAGGCTATTAGCAAACCTTGACATGAACCAGGAAGCAGCCTTTATCTTTCAAGCTTCAAGTGAATGCTCCATTTGCCAAAGCACGATGCATGCCACTGCGAAGTGCAACCAGGCAAATCAATTCCTTCAGTTGATTTAGGTTAACCTGAACGCGGCCCAAGGTTTCTGCCCACCTCCTCATAATAACCCTTATTTCAATACTTATAATCCGAGGTGGCGGAACTATCCAAACTTTTCATAGAAGCAAGGTGATGCTTCTAACTTAGGGAATGCAAGACCCCAACCTCCCCAACCTATATACCAACCATCCTATGCAAACCCTCCTCAGAATAAGCCTTCTAAGATGGATGAACTGAAAGCCATGATGAAAGTGATGCAAGAGCATCAGAATATGGTCATCCAATCTCAGAATAAGATGATCATTGATATGTAATTCCAAATTGGTCATTTTACTAAGGCAGTTAGGTAGCGGGATCCGGGGAAATTGCCTAGATCTTCTAAGGAGAACCCAAAGGGTAAGGGGGTCATAATCAGGGAGCATGCCCAAGCTGTGATTATGCTGAGGAGTGGAAAGAAAATCGACAAGCCTGATAGCACTCCTACAGTCACCTCTTAGGATTCCCCTCCTACACTAGACTCGACTTCCATCTCCACCGAGGAAGAGCCACACTGCTCTCCCTCACTTGAAATCACCCACACTAAGGAAGTTGTCATTCCACCACCCCTTTCCCACCATGGTGACCCCTCTACCTAGAAGCCAAGGGTGCCTTATCCTGAGCGCTTATCTGTTCTTGGAGAATCTTCTGTTGGCTCATCTAGAACCAAGGATATGACAAATGAGATTATGGATACTTTCAGGCAAGTCCACATCAACTTGCCTTTACTAGATGCTATTAAGCAGATTCCATCCTATGCCAAGTTTCTAAAGGACTTGTGCACCCAGAAGCGTCGATCTAGGAGACAGGTCCAAGCTAAGGTCATCCCTACCTGACCATGTTAGCTCGGTGTTCCAACATGGAACACCCCCCGAAATGAAAGACCCAAGGGCCTTGTTGTTTGTAGGGCTATTGAGGGGATTTAAAAGATGCATTCATTGTAGTAATAACTCCTCAAAAATAGCTTGAACAATAGATAAAATTTATAACTCGAATATCAGAAATAAAGTCTAAGGTCGTTCGCTAGGAGGAAATATGGAATTCACAGGCTAATCTCAACAAATAATCTAAATGAGCACAAGAAATTGAGCAAAGTATAGATTTTCAAGGAATAATAACCTGTCACATTAGTTATTAAATGAAATCCAATGTATCTCAAGAATATGAGGATAAAAATAAAAGACAATGGTGATTTGAATAACCACTAATATCTGCTAAAGTTTAAGCACGCATTCAACCATCAATTATATCAAATAAACCAACAGTAGCTTGAATGCTACAGTGCCTCAGATGACAGGCTTAGTAATTAGATGTCTTAATAGAAGGCAAGAACTAGCCTTCTCCTCTGTTGCTCTGCTCTTCTTCTTCTTCTTCTACGGTTCTCCTCTTTCTTCTACCCTGGCTTCTCTCTTTCTCTGCTTCTTTTGCCTCTCCACTTCTTCTTTGTTCCTTCCCTCATCGGCCCTTTTGATGCATAGGGGGAACTCACCTCTGAGAGAAAAACCCTCCTTAACCCTCATTCTCTCTCTCTTTCCTTCTCCTCTTTTTCCCTTCTCAGGGATAATTGGGCAATCGAGTATCAGATCAAAGCGCACTCGGGACCAGGGCTGCGGGTGTGGATTACAGCCGAGGTGTACGCAAGTGTAGGTAGGTAATTGGGTGGAACCAGGCCCACGTGCAAGATGTCACGGGTGAGGCGTGTAAAGGGGTGTGGGGGACCTCACCTCCCAAGTGTTGAGGCAAACAACCCTCAATACTTTTTCAATTTATCCAGCATAGATTGCTTGGTGGCTTCGGAGGTGGGACTAAAGTCCCACCTTCCTTATTGCGCACAGCCGAAGGATGGAGCTTGTTCGATTGTGGGTGCAGATGTGGCCAGCAAACCTAAGTGACTAGCTGATTATGATCTTAGGAGAGTTCCGCACGACCTGGGGTGTGGATTTGGAGCTTAGCGAGATCTGGAGCAAGCTCTAAGCAAGCATGAAGCTTCGACGTCAATGGTGCAGAAGCTCTGGTACCTAAAATCCATAAAATAGCCTTTCGACCATGTTAAATGAGCTCAGAGGCTTCGCTGGATGATGGTGAAGGTGGTAGAGGCGGTTTTGTGGTGAGTCGAGGTGTGTGGCGTCCTGGCGAAGGTCGAGATGGTCGGAGGAAGTGGGTTTGTTTGCGAGCGTGTTTGGGTGAGCGGTGGAGCAAAATAGGAGAGGGGTTTGATTGGTAGAGTCATGGCGAAGGTTTTGGGAGTTGTGGCGAGGCGTGTGGATGAGTGTACTGATGGAGGTGCCTCGTCGGAGGAGTGGTCGGAGACGGAGTAGGTGAAGATGGTCGTGTGTATCGAGGATCTTTTTGGGTTTTTGGGAATAGGGAATTATCCAAAAATGCTAAACTAACTAAACTAACCCTAATCTAATAGACAAAGGGGTAGGATTGGCAACCTATGTTGGTAGGCCGGTGCCATGGAAGAAGTTGCTCCGGTGGGGGTGGACGGGGAGGAAGAGAGGGGAGGACGACCCTAGCTTTGGCACACCAGGCGCGAATGAAGGAGACAAAGATAATGGCACTCCCAATTTGGCCACTGGGAGGCTGGAGAGAGACCGAGGGAGGAGCTCGCTAGAGCTAAGGAGTAGGGTTGGAGGTAGAGTTTTGAAGAAGGTTTTGGCCCCAAACCTTGTTAAGGAACTCGGCCTTGCGACCTGGGTCCTTATATAGGGCTCAAGGAGTCCTTCCAAGCTTGGAAGCTTTGAGCTTACGCACAAGGAGGAGACCCAATCCTTCAAGTGATTCACATGAGGATTTGGGCAAGAATTAGAGCCAAGATGCGGCTCAAATTGTAGGGACATCTCTCAGGAGTCTCCCTTCCAAAATTGGAAGGGATTTGCCAATCAATCAAGGAGAAATCCCTAGTCGAAGGTCACTAGAGTAAAAGTTCCTCTGCGATAATGGTGGAGGGAGCTGATTGCAAAGAAGACAACAAAGCTAGGGGGCCTTTTGCAAATAATTCAAAAGTTAGGGGCACGCGTGTGAGAGAAAGACTCAGATTGGATCAAATTGCAAACTAAGTTAAGACAATCTCAGATTGGGTCCAAATTTTGGTATAAAACTAACTTGGACCCAAGAGATCCAATGGTGAAGTTAGATTTAGGTTTTGACCAAATTTGACTGGGTAATTTATGCAAAAACCTAAATTAGGGTATCTGTCTGTTTGAGGCTCTATTTTAGGTCAAATTGGGTTCTAATGGTTAAATCAAGAATACCAAATCCTAGAGAATATTTTTCAATGATTTTTAGAGTTTGTGTGAATTTTATCCTGACCCGAGCCTCAATAGATTAAGTGGGTCAATTTTTAGGATTTCAAATGTCATTTAATTCCTGAAATACGTGAAAACTCATTTCTATCTACACGAACCCACTTGTTAGACATTTAAGACCATTTGACCTTTAAATAACCCTTGAGAAATCCCGTAATTGTTTTACAATTGAGATATGTTGTTAAAACTACAATTTTACCCCTATTTTACTATATTTCTCTCAAAAAGGATGTGCAGTGAATTACGTCTCTCTGGCAGTTATGTAGGCGCATTTATTCCTTGATTATGACTAATTAAAGCAAGATATGGCTGATGATGACGTTATCATCATACCCCCATGCCTCACTTTTGTGAGTCCCTTAGGAAAATCTCATGGAATCAACACAAATTCTAGACCATGCTTAGATTTCTGATGTGTACTTTCTTTTGTAAATTAGGTCAGAATGCTAACAATAGGCCTAGAGGTACTCAAGTATCAGCCAAGATCCAGACCTGAACAGCTTTAGTCTCAGTCTACCGCGAAGGTTTCTAAGGCCCACAGGATCTAACATAAGGTTCATTGAACTCCGCGGTTAAAGCACCTGTGCTTAAAATATTTTTAGTCTAGGTTCAGTTTGCAGTTCATTTTTGTAAAAGAGAGATAGAAGAATTTTTCTACATTTTTGGAGAGTTTTCTCTTTCTTTTTCTCTTTATTTCTAGCTTCGGATTACTTTACAACATGGTCTGTATCGAATTCCTTGCTCCCACCATCAATCCTTGTAGGGTTCCTGGCTTTCGATGCTTCAAGATAGCATCGCCCATGGAAACCCCTAGAACCCTGGCTTTCGACACATCGAGATAGTACCGCCCATGGCATTCTGTAGCTAAATTTAGGCCCTGGCAATCGACATTTCAGGATAATCTCGCCCATGGCACCTGAACTAGAACAAGGTGCTTACGTGCTTGATTGGGCATTTTTCACTTGTAGAAATAATGTGTATCAAAAAAATATGTTGTTGCAGTGAAATCATGTGGTGGAAAAATCCTGAACAAAAATATTTTAATAAAACTAACCATGAAGAGTTAGGTCGTATCCACAGGGAGGAAAAGATCAATAAAATCACAAATAATTTTGCCTTGTATTTGTCTAATTGAATGTGAGATCCATGCTCAAATATGATGCAAAATGAGACGAAAAGAAGGAAACATACAATAAATTAAGAATGCAGAAGGTATGTATGTAATTTTCCTTGAAATAACTTGCAATGGCATGTAGAGTAATTATACTTCAAGACATTGGGCTTTCTCCTTTAGGTCAAGTGAGTGCTTTTGATAAGATTTTATGCAAGTATCAATTTCAAAATATAAGAGTTCAATGAATGAGAGAAATAATGTAAACATTTAAGGGCATGCATGCAATTTCACTCAAATAATTTAAGTCATCAAATAAGGTAATAGTATTCCACAATGGCATATTTGGTAAATTTAAATTGAACCCAAAATAGGGGATTACTTCCTATTGTCCCAGTGTGAAGAGGAAGGGATGGCAGGCTGTGGGAAGCTCAGAGGAGGATGTCCATGATGAGGGCATTCCGATGGTGGTGGTGGCGTCCGAACGGTGGCCAGAATTGACGCCGGCGACGAGGAGTGGCAACGGTGCCGGCGGCTCGTCGGTGGGCGTGGCTGCGGTTGGTTGTCTGAGGGTGTGGTCGAACTCATGAGGTTGACGAGAGGTCAACGGAGGTGATGACGTGGAGAACGGTGGCGTGTAGAGGTGGTTGCGTGGAGGGGGATCGGCGTTGATGTTAGGTTTCCTTCGGTCTGTTGGAGAGGAAGACGAAGAAGAAGATGGAGGCCGCCTATGCGTAGGAGGGCTTGCTGCTGCTGGCCGTGCGCACGAGGGCACTACTGGTGGTGGCACGCATGAGGTAGCTGCCCGCAAGGGCGATGGGCGTGCAAGGGGGTCGGCTCTATGCGTGGGTGGTGTGCACGAGGGTGTTGCTGCACAAGGATGTGGAGGAGGGTAGCCGTGTGCGGTAAGACAGTGCACACGGCTCTGTTGAAGAGAAGATGGCACAGCCTTGAGTCTGAGATGATGGAGGAAGGTGCTGTGTGTGGCATGCACTGGAGGGAAGGAGAGGCTGTGGAATGCATGGTCGAAGAAGAGATGTCGAGGCCACAATAGGGTCACACTTGTGCGGTGATTTGGTGGCTAGCGGTGGTGGTCACGGCATAGGCCACACACTGTCACCGTGTGGCTTTCCACGGGAAGGAGATACGAGGAGCAGGATGTGGTCGTTGGCTTGCGGTGGTTGATGGAGGGAAACGGTGGTGTTTTGTTGGGGAGTGGATGTCGGTCTTTATGATTGGCATGTGGTGGTTGCTTCGGTCTTGTTCTGTGGAGTGGGAGTGGCAAGAAAGAAGTCGTGGTGTCGACAGAGGCTCGCAGTTTCGTGGGGCTGTGGTAGCTCACTGTGGTGATTAGGAGACACGGTTGAGGATGAAGGCTCACAGTTGCGGAGAGGAGGCACACAGTCGTGGGAATATCGGGCCTGCACGGTGAGTTGGTGGCTCACGGTGGTGAAAGGCACATGGTTAAGGTCGCCTGCAGGGAGGAGAGGTAGAGAAGGAGGGCTTCCTTCCTCTGGAGGGAAGATGATTCCCCCTCTGTCGTAGTTCCCTACATATGTATAGATTGCAAGAGAGTCAGAGAAGATTTCCAAATTAAAAAGAGATATTTGAGGGAGAGAGAGAGAATAAGGAAGGTGCTTTCTCTTTTTCTTCTTTCTTTCTTTTCTTTTTACCTTTCCTTGTATGTGTTAACGTGGGTTTAAGAAAAGGCAAGTGGTGGACTTTGATTTTGAGGAAAAGGAATTCTAGGAAAGAATATGTTAGGATTTTTTTCTTTTTCCTTTGATGCATTAGCCACCACTTTCCTTTGTTAACGACATTTGTCAAAACCAAGAGCCAACAAATGTAAGCCCACTTCCTTCCTTTGTTAATATGCTTGGAAGAATTAGATAATACGATGACAATTATCAATTGACCCTTCAATCAACCTCTTTAAAATAATGTCAATAGATGAGGTATTCATTAATTGATAACGCTACATTTTATGGTAATAATTCTACCAATTGGGGTTTATCTTAAGGGTATATATGCACAAATAACACACTATAATGACCATGGGAGCAGTACATGCATCACACACTGAGATTGCTTATAAATCAATGTTAAGGGCCATTTCTACAAGTTCATGTTAAAACAAGCCTTGGATGAGTAACCGGACCGCACGAATGGATTCAAAACAACGAATAGAGTCCAATGGATTCAAAATCAACCAAATCCAACATCCGAAGCTCCTGCAACTAGCCCAAGAAGTTCTGACTGTTGATCTGATGATCAACGGCCACAAAGCTGCCACATGTCGCGAGCTCAACGCATCCAACCCACCGACCCACTTCCTCCGTTGTGCACAGGATTAATCCCAGCCATTCGATCTTCAATCAAACGGTTGAAAACCCACGCCCGCCTCTCCGCATCCACACACCCGAGCTCTCACATGAAGATCTGACCATGGATCTCCATCCAACGGTCGGCAGCAGTTGAACCTGATCTCCTCTCCGCGACCATCCGTGGAAGACAGCGCAGCGGCCGGTGCTCTTCTCACACCACGCAGCTGTGAGTTCAAATCACGGCAAAATGAAATGCTGCAGTAGGATCGTGTGCAGGCAAAATTGAGCCGTTGATGCACGCGTGGACGGCAGAGATCACGGCTACATGGCACCCGCGGATGCGAGCGATCGTACACGCGCTCTCAAGGCGCAATCCACAGCTCGCCATTTGCAGCATCTCAACCGTCTGATCTTCGATCGGATGGTCCGTAGCAAGCGCTCGCGGATCGCAACCACAGTGCAAGAAGAGGAAGCACAGGCGCACACGTTAGACCAGCAGGCGGGGACCTTCACCAATGTTTCTGGACTGGTTTTAGAAACGTCCCAGACGTCGCTAAAGCCCTTACTTAGTTTAGAAACCTCTTCCTATATAAACCCCCTCCAACTACCCATGTAAAGGCATTCAATACCTTTGCAAGTCTTTTACCCCACTCCTAGCTTCCTTAGCACCTTTTGTACTCGCCGAAGTCGACGAGCTGCTGACGAAGCCCTCCTCCACCGCCGTGGCCGCCTCCTTTATTCTCTCTCTCTCTTTACCCTAGCATTACTTTACTTTTATTCAAGCATTTAGCTATATTGTTGTATTTATAAAAACTCAAGTTACATGTTAAATGAGGATGTTTCTTTATAGCTATTGTCTCTTTCTTTTTGCTGAGTTTTTCTTATTATGATTTACATGACTGCCATGATTTAAAAGACTCTAACCCTACTCTCTCTCTCTCTCTCTCTCACCCTCATACTTTTGCTATTTTCTCTCCCGCATTTTCTCGTGCAAGCAAAAACCCGCCACTTCCATGACAACTAAGTGACAGAAAAATCCAATTTCACACCTCCCTGTGTTCGACACTCGAACTCACGTCTGTTTCTTTATTCAAAATCGACGTGCAAGCGTAAGCGACAAAGACATTCTTAAACAAACGCATCCGTAACACATCAGTTTTTGGCGTCATTGCCGGGGAGGCAACGGATTTACTTTGTCACTTCCATTCTACATCCATACTCACATTGCCTGACTCATTTTCTCCCTCTACTTGATTGATCGCAGGAACTCGGTGCCAGGGCGACGAAGGAGCGTGACTCGTGACGGTAGGGATGGAGTAAGCATAGCAAGGACTAGTTGTGAGTATTTCTTTTCCCGTGGTTGTTTGCTTGTTTAAAAAAATCAAAAAAAAATTAAAATTAGAAAAAAATTGGCGTGGTGAATGATTACTTGATCCTCATCCTTAACTCATCACCCAACAAAAAAAATATAGTCTAACATTCTTAAAGACTTAATCTTTTTGGAGTGTTCTTTTTCTTTTTTAGTGGTGTTTGCGAAGCTACCGTGAATTGAGATGGGCCACCACTCACCCTTAAAATCGACTTATCTGGTAGAAACTGCATGAACACTAGGATGAGCACATTAGGGTTTTAGAGCCTCATTACACTAAAGGAAATTCACTCTTACCTATTGTGTGCAAAACTTGGCGTGCCCACTTGAAACTTGCCTAAAAGCACTAAAACACGTCAACCCTAAAAGATACTAAAGTAAGGACAAATGTAAAAGACACCACATCTTAAATCCTTGCTTGAAAATCATGTCTTGTTAAGAGCACACACATTTGAATTGGATAACTAAGAGACACCACCCCAATTAACACCTCATCATATAACCCGAGCACAAGTACTGCCCTAGCCCCATTAAAATAGAGTAGACGTGCCTTAGGCAGAACTGGGTTAAGTCTCAAGAGGTGTGGTTTTGTTTGCTGGGCACTTAGCCTTCATTCCCTTACTAGAATCTGGTGACTAGGCTGCAGGGAAGTGTCAAACGACAGCGGTTGTGGGGTCTACGGAACCGACGGCGTAAGCCAAAGGAAGAACCTTCCCCACAATCCCCTTGTAATCAACCTGGCCAGATTAACTTTGGGAAGGGCGGTCCTGTGCCTACAGACTTGATCGTTCCTTTGGAGATTTCTAGGTCCCCTAAGGAATACCCTGTAAGGACTAGGCTTGTCTGCTTGGTTGTGCACACATGCTTCTTGCATCTGCCTCTCTCCACATCCCTCCCCTGTTCTTCTCTAGTGTATGCATGGGAGACAATCACTTCATCCCAAGTTGTTTGTTTTGGGATGGGAAACTAGGAGACTTGATCTTGCTAGAGATATGGCCAAACCCGGAGTAGATGAGGTTAAGGACCAACCTCCACCAGATACGATGACCATCATCCATGCCCAAATCAATGCAAACCAATGGCTTCAGTAGCAACAGATCCACACTATCATGCAAGCCATACACCAGTTGCAGAACCCGCAGGGGCAACCACCACCACCTCTGCAGGACCCGCAAGGGCAACCACCACTTGATCCACCACAATTCCAGGGCCAACCTAGGCCCCTCCACGACTTCTACAATCCTTTTGCGATTTGGATTGAACCACACCTTAGAGTCCCCGAGGGGGGAGATGATTTTTAGCTGAAACCAAACGTCCTAAGCCTAATTCAGAGTCACTTTCATGGGAGCTCAAATGAGGACCCCTTTTAGCACCTAGAGGATCTTGACTGGATCGCCTGGACTGTAAAGCCTAGAAACATCAGCCTAGATATTGTTTTGATCAAGATGTTCCCCTTCTTGTTGAGAGACAAAGCGTCTCACTGGCTTAGAACTTTAGGAAGACCTATCTCCAGCTGGGAAGATCTGAGGCATGCATTTCTAAAGAAATTCTTCCCCATAGGAAAGACCAATGCCCTCAAAAGAGCCATTACCACCTTTACACTCCAGGGCGAGAAACAGTTCCATGAGGCGTGGGAGAGATTTAACGAATTATTAAGCAAATGAACACACCATGAGGTTCTGAGGTGGCAATTGGCCCAGATCTTCTACCACGGTCTGGACAACAACCTTCAGAACTTCGTCGATGCCCCATGTAGGGGAAACTTCCTGAACAAAGATGAGGAGAGCGCGTTTGAGCTCTTCGAGTCTATGAGCGAAAATTCACTCAACAATGCCTCTATGACTCAGTTTAGTCGATCCAGTCGACCCTGTAGTGGGATCTATGAGGTACAAGCAAATTTTGGAATGGTTGACATGGATATCATTACTAAGAAATTAGATCGAGTGGAATTGGTAGATAAGAAAATAGACGAACTATTGAACCAAACCAGGAACCCTCTATAGACTCTCTCCCTAGCCAAGGGAGCTCACAACGTAGACCTGGTCCAACCACTAACTAGATGCACCTGGAGCAACCCCTGACCATGTTCCAGGGAGGGACATTTGCTCCCTCAACCCCTGATTATTCTCTTCCCTCCCCCTCAATGATGAGAACCTCATCATGAGCCATAACTAGCTCATTTTGACCCAATACAAAGGATAAAAGCTCCTACATATCTCAAGGAAAGGCTTAACTCAGAGAATTCTGAGTTTGAGAAGAAAACCAGTCATAAGGGGTAAAAGTGCAATTTTACCAGTACAATCTGCATACAGGGTAATTCAGGGCCCAAACACAGGTCAAAACAGCTTAATAAGAATAAAAGTGGGATGAGATGATCTAGCAAGGGCTACAGCACTTCCAAGGAACCAAATGATAACCTGTAACCCTAAAACAACCCGCTTCAATTCACAAGGTTCGGGGCAAAGTAAAAATAGAATAAACCCTTTAAAATTCATAGAAAAATAATCTCTAGGGTTTATAACCTTCAATTTGGCCTTTAGAACCCATTTTGACCTACATTGAGAACCATGCCCAATTAATAACTTAATTTGGGTCTTTACGCAAATTGACCGGTCAAACAAGGTTTAATATGAAAATGAAATTTACCATCAGATTCCTTAGGTTCTAATTAGTCATGTATAAAAACTTGAGCCTAAGAAGAAACCTCCTTGACCGACTTTACACTTTGGTCCTCATATATTTACTCTTTGGCCCTCAACTTTTGAACCCTCGCATTTTGGCCCCTAACTCTCCTTCGTTCTTTGCAATCAGGTCCCTCCTGCAAAACCCTGCCAGCACCATGCTCCGGCGACCTTGCGCGGAGCATGGCGCCGCGCAGGGTGAGGTGGGGGACCTGGCAAGTATACCGGGGGTGCCCTGCGTCGTCAGCCGTCGCAGGAGCACCCCCATGGTCATTGTAGCCCCCCATACCGGCCGTGCGAACGCACGGACGGTATGGGTTCATGTTCCGACCATTCTCCGGCGAGGGAGACACGTCGTCTCCCTCCGCCTTCCTCCCTGCTTCATCCCTATAAATACCCCCCGCCGCTCCACCGACGAGGGCAGCCTGGATCTGACGGAGAAAACCCCCAGCTTTCTTCTCTTCTTCCTCCGACAGACGCTCACCAGCTCCGGCGACTTCCTCCCCCTCCACCTCTTCGCTCTGCCGCAATACCAGCAGCAGAGACTTCCTCCCCTGCTCTTCCCGCGCCACGCCGCACCCAGCTGGCGCCTCTCCAGCCCTCTGCTCGCCGCCGCCCCTCTCCCTGAGCATCGTCTTCTCCGGCGACAGTCGATACGACTGTCGCCCTGTTCCTCCCCCTTCGTCCCTGCAAGTAAGTTAGACCTACTCCCCTTCTCCTCCTCTTTCTTTCCCCGCTTTCGATTTAGTCAATTAAGCCCTCTACCGACCCTGTTCACCCTCATCCTCTCCACCTCCGACCACCCTCCGGCGAGCCGCTCCCCTCACCTCAGCGACCCACACGGCTCGCCGACCACCGCAGAACTTCCGCCTCCTCACCCTGATCCTCTTCCGCCCCTCCACTTCCCACCAAACACCCTCTGCAGATCCACCGAACACACCCACTTCCTCGCTCACAATTTGACCTAGGACGACCTGTTAGCTCCATCTCGCCCCCTGCAGACACCCTGACCACCTTCGCCGTGCCACGGCGAAGGTCCCCCGCCTGTCTGATTTGGCCGAAAGGCCGTTCTTCTGTGACCAGGTGACTCGCCCGCCGTCGCCATTACCGCGCAGGCAGAGCTGCTTCACCTGCAGGTGCAGGCACGCCTTCGCCCAGGGTTGACTCCCAGGTTGCGCAAGGACTCTCCGCGAAACGTCCCTGGTTCACAGACGGAGCGAAGGCCGCGCGGGAAGCCACGATCGCCCACTGCTCCATCCGCGACGCGCGCTCAATTCGGGTGGGACATTTAGTCCCACCTCGGAACCTCTCGAAGGCGCGCGGATGCATAAAGGCAAAAACTGCCTTATGCTGTTTGCCTCCTGACCACGGGGTGAGGTCCCTCTCACCCGACCCGACCCGGCCTCGTCCGTGACCACGCTCCGCGGACCTGGCCCGACCCGATTAGACTGACCTGCACTCCTCGCCCACCACGCACGCCGGTGGGCCTGGACCTGGGCCTGACCCGAACCCGATTACCTGGTAGCGCTCTGGGAGAGCTTCCGAAGAGTGATTTCAGAGAGAAAGAGAAACGCGGGGGAGGGGGGTAGAGTAGGTTTTTGCCCTCTGATGCTGGACTCTTGAGCGTGCAGGCACAGGTGAAGGACTGCGGAAGAAGAACTGAAGCGGCACTGTAGCATCCGTGGGTTAAGTCGTCTGATTGGAAAATCAGACGACGTACTGAAGACAGGTAAAGACAAAGAAGAAGAAGAAATGAAGAGAAGCAAGAAGCAAGAAAAGGAGAAGAAGATCTGAAGAAAAAGAAAGAAAGGAAACAAGGAAGAACAGAAGACAGAAGGAGAAGAGCACGAGAAGAAGATCTGAAGAAAGCAGAAGAAGAAGAAGAAGAAGAAGAAGAAGAACAGGAAGAACAAAAGCCAAAGAGGAAGAAAGAAGAGAAGAAGAAGAAGCCAAATTTTCATCTCTCTCTCTCTCTCTCTCTCTCTTTATTTTTGTAATAGAACTTGTATATCTCTAGAATACAACTTGCTCCCTGAGTTCGACCTCGGGAACTCTTTCATTTTTCCGAGTAAAAAATTTTATATGAAACGTTAGTAACAACCGGCTTTACTACAACGTTATAACAAACCCGGTAAAACAAACGTCATCACTCAACACCTTTTATCTTTGAAGATGTCCAGGCTATCCAAGGTTATTCCAAATCTGACCCCTTCTCCAACACCTACAACATCGGATCGCGTAATCACACAAACTTTGCTTGGACGAACCAGAAACCGCCTCAATTCCAGAACCAGCCCAGGCCAAACCATCAGCCAAACCTGCCCTCCTATCAGCAAGGTCCACCGGTTGACCCCCTATAAACAAAATAGGGTGGCCCCTCCCCCACAAAACCAAATGGACACCTTGATAAAAATGATGGCTGAAATGAACCAAAAACACCAGGAGGAAATGGCTTTAACGAATGGATAGTTGAGCTAGCTATTGGATTGTAAATAACAGGGATCCCTTCCTTCTCAGCCACAACCGAACCTGCGAAACGTGATTAACAGAGGCCCCAATTTACAAGGGTTCCAAGGCAATCATGGGCAGGCCCAAATGGTCCAACCAGCCCCATAAACACCCCCTAGGTTCGGTGCTTCTTCCTCTTCTTCTCAATGGTCAACCCATGGTCCCAATGCCTCTACAAATGCGGTGACCTTGAGAAGCAGCACTAAAACCTAGGAGCCCAAATGGCCGACTCCTCCCAAGACTTCACCCTCTAAAATACCTGACTCTGAAGGTGAGCAGGAAAGACCCAAGGACCTAGAAACGAACCCTATTCACATTCAGACACCATATCCCAAGGCCTTGGAAAAGATAAAGAAAAAGAAAGTTATTGTGGAAAATGAGAAGCTTTTGAAAATCTTCAAGCAAGTTCAGATTAATATCCCACTCCTCGAGGTCGTCAAGCACATCCTGGCTTATGCAAAGTTCCTAAAGGATGCCTATACGCCGAAGCATAAGCCATGACCCCAAGCACCTAGGAAGATTGTGCTCTCAGAGCAAGCGAGTTCAATGATATCAAGCAACCTTCCGCTCAAACGAACTGACCTAGGAGCACCCCAGATAACTTGCAATATCAGGGACATGACATTTGATAGGGTGCTCCTGGACTTAGGTGCTTCAATCAATCTTATCCTGACAACCCTATATCACCAATTTGGATTTGGAGAGTTGACGCCTATACCTGTGACCATCTAGTTGGTTGATAGATCCGTGAAGACCCGAAGGGGGTTATCAAGGACATGATTGTTCGGGTCAAGGACTTCTATTTTCCGGTCGACTTCTTGGTGCTTGACATGGAAGTCCCTGAATAGCTACAAAACACACCCATCATCCTAGGTAGACCTTCCTTAGCTACGGCTAAGGCGAACATCGATTGTGACACGGGATGCATGGAAATCACCTTCGGAGATAGAAAGATGCTGTTGGATATCATCAGGGTGACCAAGTCTTTCGATTATGACTGGATTGAGGAGCATGATCCCGTGGAGCCTCTGGTTGAGGAATGCCTTACCCTTAGTTCCTTAGCTGACCATCAGACCCAACCCTGTGACGACGGTTCTGACCCATCCTTGACTGTGCATACTGACCTCTGTAGGGATGATTACCATCAGCAGCCATTGTTCAAGGAGATTGATGCTGATCAACTCCCACCTGTCCCCTACCTGTCGAGTATGGTTCCACCCACACTCGAGCTGAAGTCACTACCCGAGAATCTCAAATATGTCTTCCTTGGACCTGACCAGACCTTCCCTATGATTATCAATGCCCACCTATCCAAGGATCAGGAACTCAGGTTGACCACGACCCTATCAAAACATCGAGCCGCCATTGGATGGACTATCTCAGATTTGAGAGGAATTAGCCCTACCTATTACACCCATAAGATTTACCTGGAAGATGGGGCTCGACCTTCCTGCCAAATGCAGAGACGATTAAACCTGAATATGCGAGAGGTCGTTAAGAAGGAGATCATCAAGTGGCTTCATGCTAACATCATTTACCTAATCTCCGATAGCCTCTGGGTGAGCCCCACTCAAGTGGTCCCCAAGAAAGCTGGGCTCATAGTTGTCACTAATGAGCGTGGCGAATCCATCCCCATCCGCACCACCACTGCATGGCGAGTGTGCATTGATTATAGGAAGCTCAATGAAGAGACCAAGAAAGATCACTTCCTCCTACCATTCATTGACCAGATTCTTGAGCGGTTGGCAAGGCAGAAATATTGTTGCTTCCTGGATGGATATTCAGGATACAACCAAGTCGCAATTGTTACTGAAGATCAAGAGAAGACCACATTCACTTGCCCGTATGGCACGTTCGCATTCCGTCGTATGCCATTCGAGTTATGCAACGCACCTGCTACTTTTCAGCGTTGCATGCTAGCCATCATTTCAGAGATGGTGGGTGAATACCTAGAGGTCTTTATGGATGATTTCTCAGTATCTGGGAACTCATTCGATCATTGTCTGGGCAACTTGGAGAAAATCCTGAAGCGATGTATCGAGGTTAACTTGGTGTTAAGTTGGGAAAAGAGTAATTTCATGGTTCAAGAAGGAATTGTCCTCAGTCACATCGTATCGTATAAGGGCATTGTGGTGGATCGAGCTAAAGTTGATTTGATTTCCAAACTTCCCCTACCTAGCTTAGTTAAGCAAATCTGCTTGTTCCTTGGACATGTTAGCTTCTATAGAAGGTTCATCAAAGACTTCTCCAAACTCTCAAAACCCTTGATCGACCTTCTGGCCAATGGCGCCCTATTTCACATGACACCTGATTGCATCCAGGCTTACCACACTCTTAGGGAATCAGTCTCCACCGCACATGTGTTACAGCCCCCAGACTGGTCCTAGGATTTTGAGATCATTTGCGATGCATCAGACTTTGCCATCAGTGCATTCCTGGGATAGACACAAGACAAAAAAACCCGTGGTGATCTACTACGCGAGCAAAACGTTGGACGAGGCCCAACGGAATTATATGATCACAGAGAAAGAACTGCTTGCCGTAGTTTTTGGACTCGAAAAGTTCTAATCTTGCCTTTTGGGATCCCACGTGACCATTTATACGGACCACTCGGCCATCCAACATTTGTTGGCCAAGAAAGACGTTAAACCCAGGCTCATCAGATGGATCCTGCTCTTACAGGAATTTAACTTGGAAATTCGTGACAAAGCCGGGTCGAAGAATGTTGTGGTGGATCACCTGTCCAGACTCCACCCGGACCACATTAGGCCCTCCTTGCCCTTATCTGACACCTTCCCTGATGTGGAAATCCTAGCTGTGCAAGGAAACTACGTTGGTATGCCGACCTCGTCAACTACCTGGTAGTAGGACAGACCCCGCACAGCTGGTCCCGACAGCAACGGGATAAGTTCTTGGCTGAAGCCAAGCACTATTTCTGGGATGATCCCATGCTGTTTCACCTCTGTGTCGACCAGATCATTAGGAGGTGTATTCCGCAGGATGAAGTTCAAAGTGTGCTATCCTTTTGTCACGACCAAGGTTGTGGTGGCTACTTTTCAGGGAAGAAGACCACTGCAAAGGTTTTGCAATATGGATTTTACTAGCCTTCCTTATTCAAAGATGCACACAACTTTGCTAAGACTTGCTCTCACTGCCAGACTTTAGGGACCATGACCAGGAAAGACATGATGCCCCTCCAGCCCATTCTGATCGTCGAGATCTTTGACATTTCGGGCATTGATTTCATGGGCCCCTTTCCACCATCCAATGGCTTTGAGTACATCTTAGTCTCAGTAGACTATGTCTCAAAATGGATTGAAGCCGTCGCCACCCATCGATGAGATCATAAGGCTATCATGGACTTTGTTAAGCAAAACATCTTTTCTCGGTTTGGAATACCGAAAGCCATGATCAGTGATGGTGGAAGTCACTTTATCCATGCCCAGCTCCATGCCCTCCTCAGAAAATACGGGGTTACTCACCGCATTTCCACCTCGTATCATCTGTAAACCAATGGGTAGACTAAGGTCTCCAACAGGTAGATTAAGAATATTATGAAAAAGATCGTGAGACCTGACATGAAGGATTGGTTCACACAACTGAATGATGCCCTGTGGGCATACAGGACCACTTTCGAGACCATGATAGGCATGTCGCCTTATCGCTTGGTCTTTAGCAAAGCTTGCCACTTTCCTGTCGAGTTGAAACATCGGGCTTACTGGGCCGTTAAGCAATGTAACATGGATTCTCAGTTAGCCGGTGCATAGAGGACACTCCAACTCTCCGAGCTTGAGGAAACTCGTCGGGATGCCTTTGAGAATAGTCGGCTTTACAAGGAAAAGATGAAAACCATCCACAACCGACTCATCCATAGAAAGACCTTCAAGCCCAACCAGCAAGTCTGGCTTTTTGACACTCAAACTCTTTCTCGGAAAGCTCAGATCCAAGTGGACAAAACCGTATCGAGTGGTCAAACCCTATTCCAGTGGGACAGTTGAAATTGCAAATCTGAACACTGGGCAACTTTCACGGTAAACGGTCAAAGATTGAAGCACTTCCTTGCCCAGGTTCCCCCAAAGGAGGTTGTCACCCTCATTGAGGGTTGACACGAAGCATCGCCTAGCTGGAGGTGTTAAACTCAGTGCTTCCTAGGAGACAACCCAGAAGATTCAGACTGATCAAGTATACTGCATTACTCTGGTGATTTCTTTCTAAACCCTTGTTGCATCAATTTATTTGTCAATGAGGGCATTATTCAATTTAAATATGGGGGGTGGTAATTTGCATGTCTTGAGTCCATTTTATCAGTCTGAATAAAATAAAATAAAAAATGATGAATTTATGAAGAAAAACTTAGGCATTAGTAACTTGTCAACAGTGGAAAACAATACGAAAAGAACCTAAACACTTAGACTTTTCAGGCTTAATCAGCCCTGGTGTTCGTTAAAATATGGATTTAGCTTCGAATCCTCGTAACATTAATTTATTTTAATCCACTAATAAGATACGATGATAAGTATACAACTTATCAACCCGCCCTTTGACTCAGAGGGACTTTTAGTCTAAGTATTTGCACACATTTTTGCACTGACTCACTCCTTGGAGATTCTGACGGAAATTGGGTAGCTAATGAATCTTCTAGGGTGGTATGGTTGGCAAGTTGTCGTGG
Source organism: Thalassia testudinum (assembly GCA_037157565.1). Classification (NCBI taxonomy): domain Eukaryota; kingdom Viridiplantae; phylum Streptophyta; class Magnoliopsida; order Alismatales; family Hydrocharitaceae; genus Thalassia; species Thalassia testudinum. Next base: position 26,492,510 of record JAZHRO010000063.1, on the reverse strand, counting down.
GTAATAGCCCATTGGCTAGTTGTCTAGAGCCCAGCCACAGGATCACTTTCCTCTTATTGCCTCTAGGTAAATTTTACATCAAGGAAGCCACCTACTAAACAAAAAAAAAGGAAAAAAATATAGAAAAGAAGAAAAAAAGAACAAAATAAGCCACACTTCACCGCATGAGTATGGATGGCAAGTGGTTGTGGGTAACAACCCATTGGCCGGTTGTCCAGAGCCTAGCTCACTAAATGCACAAAAAGATCCAAAACACTTAAGGAAGAAGTAAAGAAGTAGAGCAATCCGGGGAGATATACACTGGAAACACCCTTGTGTTGACCCAAAATATATAAAAGTAGGGAGAAAGCTACCAATCGGATAAATACACCTTCAGGCAAACACTTCCTTTTTCCAGTCACCTAAGGACGTAGAAATACGAAGTCTGAATTACCGTCGAGTGAGTCTATCACGATCTTCACACCAAGATGCTTAGCACTTAGAGTCTTTCATGAGTTATGGGTGGGTTGGGTAGCCATAAAACGTTACCAACACACTCTTAACTCCAAAATCCAAAAAAATGAGAAAAGATGAAAAAGAAAATATATATATACATATGCCTTAAAGTGAGGATTCGGGCGATTCCCATTTTAGCAGACACCCGAGCACTGTTTAGTCTTTGAAGATCAGGATCTTAGTATATTTCCTCCTGTTGACAAGTAACAAGATGTCTAACTAATCACTTCCTGAATTCTAACTGAGAATAATGACTAGGATGGACCTTGCTAGGGATTAGCAAGGAATAAGCATGGGGGTATGATAACGCTACATTTTTTGGTAATAATTTTGCCAATCGGGGTTTCTCTTAAGGGTATATGTCCATAAATAACACACTATAATGAGCATAGGAGCATTACATGCATCGCACATTGAGATTGCTTATAAATCAATGTTAATGGCCGTTTATACAAGTTCATATTAAAACATACCTCAGATGAGCAATCAGATAGCACAGATGGATTCAAAACGACGAACGGAGTCCAACAAACTCAAAATTGACCAAATCTAAATCCAGAACTCCCACAACTAGCCTAAGAAGTTTTAACCATTGATCTGATGATCAACGGCCACGAAGTAGCCACGTGTCGCGAGCTTAGTGCATCCAGCCCACCACCCCACTTCCTCCGTCGTGCGCAGGATCAATCTTAGCCGTCTGATCTTTGATCGAACGGCTAAGAACCCACGCCCGCCTCTCTGCATCCACGCACCCATGCTCTCACACGAAGATCCGACCGTTGGATCTCCATCCAACCGTCGGCAGCGGCTGAACCTGATCTCCTCTCCGCAACCACCCACAGAAGATAACGCAGCGGTCGGCGCTCTTCCTGCACCACGCAGCCATGAGTTCAAATCACAATAAAACGAAATGTGGCAGCAGGATCGCACGATGGCGAAATTGACCCGTCGATTCGTGCGGACGGTAGAGATCACAGCTACGTGGCACCCGTGGATGCGAACGATCACGTGCGTACTCTCAGGGCGCGATCCACAGCACGCCATTCGTAGCATCTCAACCGTCTGATCTTCTATCAGACGGTCCACAGCAAGCGAACGTGGATCGCAAGTGCAGTGCGAGAAGAGGAAGCACAGGCACCTACATTAGACCAGCAGGTGGGGACCTTCACTGATGTTTCTGGAATGGTTTTAGTGACGTCTCAGACGTCGCTAAAGCCCTTATTTAGTTTAGAAACCTCTTCTCCCTATATAAACCCCCTCCAACTACCCATGTAAAGGCATTCAATATCCTTGCAAGTCTTCTACCCCACTCCTAGCTTCCTTAGCACCTTTTGTACTCGACGGAGTCAACGAGATGCTGACGGAGCCCTCCTCCACTACCATGGCCGCCTTGCCATCTCCTTTCTCTCTCTCTCTCTCTCTCTACCCTAGCATTACTTTAGTTTTGTTCAAGCATTTAGCTATTATTGTATTTATAAAAACTCAAGTTACATGTTAAATGAGGATGTTTCTTATATATCTATTATCTCTCTCTTTTTGCTGAGTTTTTCTTATTGTGATTTACATGACTGCCATGACTTAAAAGACTCTAACCCTACTCTCTCTCTCCCTCTCCCTCTTCCTCGTACTTTCACTCTTTTCTCTCCCACGTTTTCTCGCGCAAGCAAAAACCTGCCACTTCCATGACAACTAAGTACAGAAAAACCCGATTTCATGCCTCCCTATGTTCGACACTCGGACTCACGTCCATTTCTTTATTCAAAACTGACATGCGAACACAAGTTACAATGACATTCTTAAACAAATCTATCCGTAACATGTCATTAATGTGTACTTGCAGTGTGGAAAATGCTGTAACACCCAAGACACAAACTTAACTAATTTTTTAGTGAAATGCATGCTTAAGATCGAGTTCTCAATTCAATACTGATGAGCTTAGGCACTAAATTGGTCCACTAAAACTGACTTATTAGTGCCCCCGGTATGATATTTAGATATCCTAAGAGACAAGCACTGAAGAGACGGTATGTTATTGCGCAACTTCGAGGGGAATTTCTCGCCTCTCCATGCCGGGAACTCATCCAAATCAACTTGTGTTGATTAAGCTGCTCCTTATCTAGGTAGAATTTTCATAACAGAATTAACGCATTTGCGTGATTTTGATTATTAAGCGCACTAAACTAGATTGTGTGTGGATGAGGGTGCTTAGGTTACCGAGTCCCGTAAACCAAAGGTCAGTTAACGAGGCTGAATAATCCCTAAGCCTTAGACCTAATAGTTAAGCTTCGTATTTTCCTCAACCTCTTGAGGACTATCCAGATCTTAACGGATACTTGAATTTTTAAGTCTAAAATAAGCCCAAGCTGCCTAAGATCAGCACTCATACTAAGCTCTGTGTTTCTTAGCACTTTTTTCTTTTAGTTTCTTTCTTTTAATTTGGTCTAGACTTTAAAGTAGATCTCATAAACTTTGACTAATGACTATCTCTTTTCTTTCAAATTGTGCTCCTTTTTGACATTTAAATCACCTCCCTTCTCCTCAAGAATGATATGCAATTTAATCTTCCAAAATTTTCTCCCCTCTCCCAATTTTTTTATTCTTTTCCAATTTGTTGTTTATTTTTTGAGTTTTTTTATGGAATATGTATTTTTTTGTGAGGATCCATCAGAACTGTGAATTTTTATGTGTTTGTACTTTAACACCTCCCTTCCTAAGTTTTGCAATGTCCCTATTGTAAACGGAGGGTATGAGACAGTCAGGATTCAGGGATTAGAATAGGATAAACGAGTGGGCGAACAGGTCTGGATGACTATTGCGAACGATTTCAAGCTCTGGTACGAGTACCAGAGGTGGAGTCGACTGTTCTAAAACTGAACTCAGAGTACAATAGACGTGAAGCACAAAAGGATAATCAGAAGGATCTTGGGTTTTTGGAATGACGGGATGCCTACCGTTAAGCGCTAAATTCAATGCCTCCAACCGAGTAGAAAATGGTCATGGAGAAGGAGTGGTCAAATCAGACGAGTTTTGTAAAATAAGCATCTTGATCAATATCCTAGTTGGTCCAATCAGGTGCTTGTTCAGATTAGCAGGCTGATGATGAAACCGAAACCTAATCAATCTGGCGGGTTGATAGATGTTGATAAAGAGATGCGGTGCCCACCAGATACTGTGGAGCTCAAAAGGATGTGGAAGTGTAAAATTAGGGTTTGGCTGAGTCGGATCAGCCTGGTTTTAGTAGGGATCCTTAAAAGAGAATGAATCAGTGGAAAATGTGAGATCCCTATGAGAGTGATCAGAGAAGGATAGGGTGTGATTTGTTGTCTGATCGAAATCCAAAACCCGATCCAAAATGTGGCGAATCATGTGCAACCGGCTCATCAAGAGGAGAGTCAGAGTAAAAATTGAGTCCGGTTGTAGGTCGAGGTTGAGAACGGGTTTTAGAAGGCTCTGTATATGTAGAAGAGGTGGCTTCAAGAATAACTATATGTGAAGGCTCCTCTAGAAAATGTTGAAAGGTAGGTGTATCTAGAGAGTCCTCATAGAACCCATCAAAATCAAATGTAAATGCCTGAAGAGTGCTTATAGGATCAGGGAAATCTGAGTCAAGAAAGGATTCGAACTCTGAATTGTAGACACTCTCGGCAATTACTGTTTTTTATTCCTGAGGATAAAAAAGAAATGATTCCATCTCAATGGAACCTGATTTTGAATCAATGATCTTAAGATCAGGGACCTTAAAGTCAGAGTTGAAGAATGGATCATATATGCTGAGGTCGTAGATTGGTTTAGAGTTGTTAGGAAACAACAGTTCTTTGAAATCAGGGTAAGATTCAAAATCATTGGAGAACTTGCGAGAATCATGTTCTGAATCTAATTCAGGATCAGAGGTTCCACCACTGAGTAAATCAAGATGTGGAGAAGCAGCAACTTGACTTGGGTCTAACCTATTCTTAGATTCCAAGCTCAAAAAGGTGTCCCTATTAGGCATGGGCTTAGTTTCTTTGCTTGTAGGGAAGACCTAATCAAAACTCAACTCTTCCAGCTCCTCGGTTTCTACATTGTAGACCGGCGTGACTTTCGAAAAATCAATCTGTATCTCTAAAGAGATTGGAGAGGTGTGCTCATCAAATACTGGCCCAGAATCATAATCCAAATTCAAAATCTGATTTCCATCACACAGAGCCTTGTAATCATCCTAATAAGACTCAGATCCAGATTCTAGGTTAAGGGTGTGGGTTGGATCACTAGAATCTAGGTTGATCTCTATAGGGATGTCAGAATTGTCCTCGAGGACCACCTTATCAGAATAAGGAGCACAATTTACGTCCTCGAGGAGTTCTGACTCAATCTCATCACTACAGGTGTCTGGAACATTAGGGCATGGTAGGGTTGGCTCGTAATCGTGATCACCTGTAATTGGATCTTTCCCACCCATTTCAAAAATTTGAATTGGAATTCCTCTGGGTTGGGGGTCCATGGCAACCTTGATCTTCAAACCTGGGATTTGGGGGACTGTGTTGGTTAATCCAAGATGTTGCAAGGGTGTACTGATGCCTATGATCAATAACATGTTTCAACATCAGCATTATCTTGTCTCTTCTTTCAGGGTCATCTTGGTGTGCTTCCATAGTGATGGCTCAAATCTACACAAGATATACTTACCATTATGGCATCTCTCAATTTCCTGGTATTTTGGCATGAGAACATCCCAAGTTGCCCCATTTTCTAGTTGTGTCAAAATCAGTTGTGCTTGTTCTGAAATGAATGTTGTTGTGTTTGACACATTAACCTGTATATCCTCAAATGAGTCTGCTAACATGTCAGGTTACATTTTTTAATCAAATGGTGGAGTCAAGATGTAGAATCAAAACTCAAGATTAGATTGGAAGCTAATCAGATCTGAAAGAAATCCCTAAGATGATCTGTGTATGTGCTCTAAATAGAAGGGATGAAGGACTGGATGTGAAATTGACCCAATCAAGGCACCCAAAGATTTTTGGATGACTAAGGTAGTTTCGAGGAGGATGATACCTCTGAATTAGAAATTCGCACACCCAAAAAGTACCTGGGTAGCCAGGGAGGAAGAGCCCCGCAAAGACCCCTACGTGGTAGAGTGTCCCCATGGGTTACAAGGTTGTCCCCACTCGACCTTCCTTATCACTGAGGGTCCAAGTAGACCAGAATGTACAAACATAAGATCTTAAGTTTACCAGCTTTAAGTCTTAATTTGTGCCTTTAATTCCAATTGATTAGAAGTTAATTCAACTTGTGACCTAATTTGGAGGTTGGTTGGCATACAATGTAGGCCAACTTCACCTAACCTTCCCTAAAGATGGTAGAATGAGATCTAGGTAAGACCTAGAAATCACCTTGATTTTACTCCCAGGCTATTAGGTCCAAGATTTTAAGATTCAAGTGAAATTAGAGCTTGATTTTGGGGTTTTTCTGATTAGATATTTTCAATCAAGGGCTTGGATAGCACACAAATGTGGGAGGGTAACTTTCCTTTAATTTAGGCAAAATGTGTACTAGCACTCCAAATCCTAATGTCAAACCCTAACTGGCTCTATTCTTTGTCCAATTTGATCTCAACATGTACACCTTAGACTTAAACAAGGTGAGTAGTCCAAGATGATCAGAAATTAAGCGTGATCTCTAATAGGCATAGGAAATTTGGGGTAGGGAATTCTAAACAAAATCGTCTCAATCTTTAGTTAGATTTGAAAAAAATTTTGCAAATCAGGAAACCTGCATTTTAAATGATAATTACTATGAAAAATAAGACAGGTGATTCCTAATTGATTGTTTCCTCTTTGTCTTCTCAAGATTAGGAGGTTGATTAAGGAAGAATAGAGAAGTTACCTGCCCTGGAGTGGTTGATTTGCATGGAAGATCTCCTTATGAAGTACCTCGCAAACTCACAATAAACAAAATAGGGAAAGTCAGTGCTCAAGTATAATCAAAATATAGCAGGAGAATAGCGGTGAATTGTGTGTTGCTCCCCCACCAACGACGCCAAAATGTTTGTAGGGCTATTGAGGGGAATTAAAAGATGCATTTGTTGTAATAATTCCTCAAAAATAGCTTAAACAATAGATAAAATTTATAACTCGAATGTCAGAAATGAAGTCTGAGGTCGTTCGCTGAGATCAAATATGGAATTCATGCGCTAATCTCAACAAATAATCTAAATGAGCATAAGAAATTGAGCAAAGTATAGATTTTCAATGAAATCTGTTGTATCTCAAGAATATGAGGATAAAAATAAAAAACAATGGTGATTTGAATCACCACTAATATCCTCTAAAGTTTAAGCATGCATTCAACCATCAATTATCTCAAATAAATTAATAGTAGCTTGAATGCTACGGTACCTCAGATGACAGGCTTAGCAATCAGATGTCTTAACAGAAAGCAAGCACAAGTCTTCTCTTCTGTTGCTCTGCTCTTCTTCTTCTTCTATTGTTCTCCTCTTTCTTCTGCCTTGGCTTCTCTCTTTCTCTACTTCTTATTTTGCCTCTCCTCTTCTTCTTTGTTCCTTCCCTCTTCGGCCCTTTTGATGCACAAGGGGAACTCACCTTTGAAATCGACAAAGTGTCGAGAACAATGAAGAGCAAACCCCCCTTAACCCTCGTTCTCTCTCTCTTTCCTTCTCCTCTTTTACTCTTCTCAGGGATAATTGGGCAATCAGGTATCGGATCAGAGCGCACCTGGAACTAGGGCTGCCGGTGTGGATCACAGTCGAGGTGTGCACAGCCGTAGGTGGGTAATTGGGTCAGACCAGGTCCGCGAGCAAGATGTCATGGGCAAGGCGTGTAAAGGGGTGCGGGGGACCTCACCCCCCAAGTGTTGAGGCAAACAACCCTTAACACTTTTTCAATTTATCCGGCATCGATTGCTTCGTGGCTTCCGAGGTGGGACTTTAGTCCCACCTTCCTTATTATGCACAGCCGAAGGATGGAGCTTGTTCGATTGCAGGTGCAGACGTGGCCAGCAAACCTAAGTGACCAGCTGATTATGATCTTGCGAGAGTTCTGCATGACCTGGGGCATGGAACTGGAGCCTAGTGAGACCTGGAGCAAGCTCCAAGCAAGCGTGAAGCTTCGACGCCAATGGTGTAGAAGCCTTGGTACCTACAACAACAACAACCAAGCCTTTTTCCACACTAAGTGGGGTTGGCTATATGGATTCTTTGCCTCCACACAGATCGATTTTCAGCCATTTTAGGACTTAAATTAAAGTAATTGAGGTCATACTTAATAGTTCCCTTCCAATACTTGTTTGGTCTTCCTCGCCCCCTCTTAGCAGGTTCAGCCTCCAACTTCTCACATCTCCTAACTGGAGCATCTAGTGGCCTTCTTTGTAAATGTCCAAACCATCTTAGACGGGCCTCTCTCATTTTATCCTCTATCGGTGCCACCCTAACCCTGTTTCTAATAAACTCACTTGAAATATGGTCCTTTCTTGTATGACCACACATCCATCTTAACATCTTCATCTCTGCCACAGACATCTTCTGTACATGCCCATAGTTATAGCCTAGCATTTAGAACCATACAACATGGTTGGTCTTACCACAGCTCAATAGCATTTTCCTTTGACTTTTAAAGGAACCCTCTTATCACAGAGAACACCAAAAGCACCCCTCCATTTCAACCACCCTACATTAATTCTATGTGTAACATCTCCATCAATTCCACCATCATGTTGGAAAATGGATCCCAAGTCCTTAAAAATATCTTTCATTGGAATGCACTCTTCTCCAATTTTTACATCAATCCCTTCATTGTTCCCTCTACTACTAAACTTGCATTCCATATACTTAGTCTACGTCCTACTTATGCGTAATCCCTTATCTTCCAGGGCTTCTCTCCAAAACTCAAGTTTTCTGTTCACTCCATCTCTTGTCTCATCAACCAAAATAATGTCATCAGCAAAAAGCATACACCAAGGCACCTCAACTTGGATATGCTTCGTCAACTCATCCATGACCAAGGCAAAATGATAAGGGCTTAAAGTCGAACCTTGATGCAGACCAATGGTGATATCAAAGTAGTCTGTCAAATCATCCTTAGTCTTTACACAAGCTGCTGCTCCATAGTACATATCCTTTATGAGGTTGATATATATAACTGGCACTTGTCTCTTTTCCAAAATTCTCCATAAGATATCTCTTGGGACAAAATCATAGGCCTTCTCCAAATCAATAAAAATCATATGTAAATCCTTTATCTTCACTTTGTATGTCTTCATCATATGTCTCAAGAGATGTATTGCCTCAATAGTAGACCTGCCTGGCATAAAGCCAAATTGATTTTCAGTTACCATAGAGACTTGCCTCACCCTTCTTTCAATTATTCTTTCCCAAAGTTTCATCGTATGACTCATCAACTTAATACCTCTATAGTTGGAATAATCTTGTATATCACCCTTGTTCTTGTATAAAGGTACCACAAAACTTTTCCTCCATTCCTCTGGCATCTTCTTACCTCTCCGCACAGATTAAATAAATTTGTGAGCCAAGTTATACCCCATTCTCCCGTCATTCTCCAAACATCTATAAGAATATCATCAGGCCCAATAACCCTCCCACTTTTTATCATCTTCAAAGCCTCCTCTACTTCTTTCTTTTGTATCTTTCGATAATATGCTCGATTCACATACTCTTCTAAGTTAACTAACTCCCCTAAGATGATATCATTCTTTTGTTTTTCATTAAATAGCTTATGAAAATATCTTTTCCATCTTGTCTTTATATCTTCACTAGCTATAAGCACCACTCCTTCTTCATCCTTGATGCATCTGACATGCGTAAGGTCCTTTGCTTTCCGCTCTCTTGCTTTAGCTAACTTGAAAATATCTTTTTCACCTTCTTTAGAATCAAGTTTCTTATAAAAATGCTCCTAAGCTTTTACTTTTGCTTCATTAACTATTTTCTTTGCTTCTTTCTTTGTTCTTTTGTAGTTTTCCATATTTTCATCGGTCTTATCTCGATATAAGGCTTTAAAGCAGGCTCTTTTAATTTTAAGCTTCTCCTACACTTCCTCACTCCACCACCAAGCCTCCTTTTGTCCTGGAACACCTCCTTTAAACACACCTAACACCTCCTTTGCCACCTTCCTAATATAGTTTGTCATATTTAACCACATTTCATCAGCACTACCATCAAGATCCCAAGCCTTTTGTTGCATCATCTTCTCTTTAAATCTCACTTGCTCTTTCTTAAGATTCCACCATTTAATTCTCAAATTCTTAGACACTAATTTTCTCTTCTTTGCCTTCTTCAAATGAACATCCAATACCAAAAGACGATGTTGAGCAGTTAAACTCTCCCTTAGAATAATCTTGCAATCTTTACAAGATAAACGATCCCTTCTTCTCAAAGCAAAGTAATCGATCTGCGTTCTTGTTAAGCCACTTTTATAGGTAATCAAATTCTCTTCCCATCTTTTGAAGAAAGTATTTGTTATGAAAAGATCATAAGCCATAGCAAAATCAAGGAACGTCTTCCCTTCTTCATTCCTAACACCAAAACCATGATTTCCATGCACTCCTGCATACTCTAAAGCATCTTCTCCCACATTCCCATTTAAATCTCCACCCAAGCAAATCATTTCTATGTGCAGGATTCCTTGAATTATCATATCAAGCTCTCCCCAAAATTTATTCTTTATTCTTTTCTCTAGACCAACTTGAGATGCATAAACTGAAATGACATTCAAGATCTCTTCTTCTAAGATTAATTTTATCAAAATAATTCGATCACCCAATCTCTTAACCTCAACCATGCTCTCCTTCAAATCCTTATGAATTATAATGTCCACGCCGTTTCTACCTTTGTCCCTTCCTGAATACCAAAGTTTGAAACCTGTTCTCTCGATTTCCTTTTCTTTTTCACCAACCCACTTAGTCTCTTGAAGGTAAAGAATTTGAATCCTTCTCCTTACCATTGTATCCACAATCTCCATGAGCTTGCTGGTCAAAGTACCAATATTCCAACTACCGAATCTTAGCATTCTTTGTGACACACTTCGATGACGAAGTGGTGGAACTAGCTTCTTTACTCGCATGCGTTCCTCATGCGAGAACCCTTGCTCATTTTGGACTACATCCGGGTGGCGATGTAGCGGAACTAACTTCTTTACTCGCATGTGTTCCTCATGCAAGAACCCTTGCTCATTTTGGACTACATCTGGGCGATGATGTAGCGGAACTAACTTCTTTACTCGCATGCATTCCTCATGCGAGAACCCTTTCTCATTTATCACTACACCCGGGCGTCGATGTAGTGCGTCACAAGTAGGGAACGCCCCAACGAAATCAGAGTATTTGCTAAAATCCATGATTAAAGATTCGACAAATTTTACACTAGCTATCGGCTACCTAACACAACCCTCCTTTACCCGGGCTTAGGACTGGCAATGAAAAGGCACACAAATCTCAACATATCCATAAAACATCCTTTTGGCCACGTTAAATGAGCACAGAGGCTTCCCTAGATGATGGCGAAGGTGGTGGAGGTGGTTTTGTGGTGAGTCGAGGCGTGTAGCGACCTGGAGGAGGCAGAGATGGCAGAAGGAAGTGGGTTTGTTCAGGGGTGTGTTTGGGTGAGTAATGGAGTGAAATAGGAGAGGGGTTTGATTGGTGGAGTTATGATGAAGGTTTTCGGAGTTGTGGCAAGGCGTGTGGATGAGTGTAGCGATGGAGGCACCTTGTCGGAGGAGTGATTGGAGATGGAGAAGATGAAGGTGGTCACATGTGTCGAGGATCTTCTTGGGTTTTTGGGAATAGGGAATTAACCAAAAATGCTAAACTAACTAAACTAACCCTAATCTTAATAGACGAAGGGGTAGGATTGGCAACTAGCATTGGTAGGCCGATGCCGTGGAAGAAGGTGCTCCGATGGGGGTGTATGGTGAGGAAGAAAGGGGAGGACGACACTACCTTTGGCACACCAAGCACGGATGAAGGAGATGAAGATAATGACACTCCCAATTTGGCCATTGGGAGGCTAGGGAGTGATGGAGGGAGGCGCACGCCAGAGCTAAGGTAGAGCGGGGCTAGAGGTGGAGTTTTGAAGAAGGTTTTAGCCCCAAACCTTACTAAAGAACTTGGCCTTGTGACCTGGGTCCTTATATAAGGCTCAAGGAGGCCTTCCAAGCTTGAAAACCAAGCTTGGAAGCTTGGAGCTTACGCACAAGGAGGAGACCCAAACCTTCAAGTGATTCGCATGAGGATTTAGGAAAGAATTAGAGCCAAAGATGCAACTCAAATTGTAGGGAAATCTCTCAAGAGTCTCCCTTCCAAAATTGAAAGGGATTCGCCAATCAATCAGGGAGAAATTCCTAGTTAAAGGCCGCCGAGTTGGAGTTCATCCGAGATAATGGTGGAGGGACCCGATTGCAAAGAAGACGACAAAGCTAGGGGTCTTTTGCAAATAATTCAAAAGTTAGGGGCACGTGTGTGAGAGAAAAGACTCAGATTGTACCAAATTGCAAACTAGGTCAAGACAATCTCAGATTGGGTCCAAATTTTGATACAAACCTAATTTGAACCCAAGGAATCCAATGGTGAAGTTAGATTTAGGTTTTGACCAAGTTTAACTGGGTAATTTATACAAAAATCTAAATTAGGGCAATTATCTATCTGAGACTATTTTAGGTCAAATTGGGTTCCAATGGTCAAATCAAGTATACCAAACCCTAGAGAATATTTTTATATAATTTTTAGAGAGTTTATGTGAATTTTATCTAGACTAGAGCCTTAGTAGATTAAGTGGGTCTTTTTAGGATTTTAGATGTCATTTAATTCCTGAAATGCATGAAAACCCATTTCTATCTGCACGAACCCACTTGTTAGACATTTAAGACCATTTGACCTTTAATTTTCCCCTGAGAAATCCCGTGATTATTCTACAATTGAGCTATGTTGTTAAAACTGTAGTTTTACCCCTGTTTTACTGTATCTCTCAAAAAGGATATGCAATGAATTATGTCTCTCTGGCAGTTATGTAAGAGCATTTATTCCTTGATTATGACTAATTAAAGCTAGATATAGCTGATGATGATGTTATCATCACCCGTATATTTTAATGGTTATAGGTAACCAACACGTTGATGAGGCACTGCTCGATCTGGGGGTGGGGGTGAACATTTTTCCGAGCTCTGTCTATGACCTTTTGGGAGGAGGTGATTAAAGCCTAATCCTGTCATCCTCCAAGTCGCAGACAGATTACTTAAAACACCATGAGGATTGCTGGAAGATGTCCTGGTGAGAGTGGACTTCTTCCCTGTTGATTTTCTCACACTTGACACTAACCCATCCAATAAGCCCACCAAGCTGTCCATTATCCTGGGACACCCCTTCTTGGCCACAGCCAACGCCTCTATCAATTGTAGATCATGGACACTTAAAATGGACTTTGGGAACAAGAAGATCCGGTTGAATGTTTTTGATACCTACAAGCAATCCAAATTTGACGATTATTCTTAGATTGAGGTTGTTAATGAAATTATTGAGGAGACTACTCCAGCACTCTTATGTAGAGATTCCATTCAAATTTTCATATCTAAGGACCATCCTAGGAGTGTTGAAGAGAATGAGGGGAATATGCCAGAATTGGAAGAATTGCTGGGAGTACACATAGAGTCTCTGTCCCCACTCTGGACCCTAAAGCTGGATCCACTACATGAGGCAGGGACATCTCAACTTAAACCGTTAATCCAAAAGGCTCCTGAGTTGGAGCTTGAACCCCTCCCAAGCACATTGAAGTATACTTTCCTTGGCCCTAACGACACGCTCCCCGTCATTATCTCATTTGCATTAAGTGAATCATAAGAGGGAGCATTGCTCGAGTGTTTACAAAGGCACAAGGAAGATATTGCTTGGTCGATAGCTGACATTAAGGGTGTTGACCCCTCCCTCTGCATGCATCATATATACATGGACGATTCCGTGAAGCCCTTTCGAGACATGCAGAGAAGGCTAAACCCCAATATGTAGGAGGTTGTCAAAAACAATATTCTAAAATAGCTGGACGTAGGAATTATCTATCCCATTACAAAAAGTAAATGGGTCAGTCCTAGACATGTGGCACCCAAAAAGGTAGGAATCACTATGGAAGAAAATGACCAAGGAGAGTAGGTGACCATTAGACCCTCAACTGGTTGGAGGGTCTACATTGATTACCATCGTTTGAACACGACTACCTAGAAAGACCATTTCCCCTTACCATTTATTGATCAGATTTTGGAATGACTGGCGGGGAATAAGTACTTCTGTTTCCTTAATGGGTACTATGGGTATAGTCAGATAGCCATTTTTCTTGACGGTTAGGAGCGTACCAAATTCACGAGCCTGTATGGCACATTTGCATTCTGCCGAATGCCATTCGGGCCATGTAATGCTCCTGCCACTTTCCAACATTGTATGATGGCTATCTTTTCTGATATGATCGACGAGTTTGTAGAAATTTTCATGGATGATTTCTCCATTTATGTCTCATCATTTAATTTATGCCTTTGTCACCTTGATAAAGACTTAACTAGTTGCAAAGAGGCAAAGCTGGTGCTTAGTTGAGAGAAAAGCCACTTTATGGTCCAGCAAGGCATTGTTTTGGGGCATGTAGTTTCCGAGAGAGGATTAGAGGTGGATACCACAAAAATTGATTCCAGCTCTAATCTTCCATCACCCACCAATGTTTGTCAAGTTAGATCTTTTCTTGACCATGCTGAATTCTATAGGTGCTTCATTAGAGATTTCAATAAAATCTCTAAGCTACTCTGCGACCTGTTAGTGAAGGATGTTTCCTTTAATTTTGATGATAGATGTGGTGAGACTTTCCAAGTCTTAAAGAAAGACCTTGTTACCACGCCAATTCTCCAAGCACCAAATTGGACCCTCCCGTTTGAACTAATGTGTGATGCTTTTGATTTCATAGTGGGAGCGATCTTAGGTCGAATGGTTGATGGCAATCCTCATGTTTTGCATTATGCTAGCAAGACCCTTTCGGATCCTTAGCAAAACTACATGATCACTGAAAAGGAACTTCTTGCAGTAGTGTTTGCTTTGGAAAAGTTTCGATCTTATTTATTGGGATCCAAGGTTGTGGTGTTTACTGATTATTCTGCTTTAAAGCATCTTCTTGCTAAAAAGGACACCAAACCTCATTTGATTCGTTGGATTTTGCTACTCTAGGAGTTTGACCTGGAAATAAAAGATAAGAAAGGAGTTGAGAATGTGGTAATAGATCATCTATCCAAGATCCCTATTGAGGCATCAACCCCTACAAGCGGTATTCAAGATACTTTTCCTAATGAGTCTCTGATGGTCGTGGAGGCCAAAACTCCTTGGTTCGCTAACCTAGTGAACTATCTCACGGGCATTACCTCTAGTACTTGGAAAAGTAGAAGCGAGATAGGTTTCTTGCTGATGCTAAATTTTATCACTGGGAGGAACCCGAGCTTTTTAGAATAAGCCCTGACCAATTATTCCGCCGTTGTGTCCCTGATGAAGAACAAAGGAGTGTTTTGAGTTTCTGCCATGACATCCACTTAGGAGGGAATTTTAGTGGAAAAAAGACAGCCTAGAAGGTTCTTTAGTCTGGCTTTTGGTGGCCCACATTATTCCAAGATGCACATACATATGTAGGCGCATGTCTATGTTGCCAACAAATGGGAACCATTGGAAAAAGAGATGAGATGCCCTAGCAACCTATTCTCCCTATTGAGATCTTTGATATGTGGGGCAAAGACTTCATGGGTCCCTTTCTTATGTCCTTCGGATAGGAGTACATTCTTGTGGCCGTGGACTATGTATCAAAATGGATAGAAGACATACCCATGCAAACCAATACCATTCCGTGGTCTTGGATTTTGTTAAGACTAACATCATTTCTCGGTACGGGTGCCCAAGGATGTTCATAAGTGATGGAGGACCTCACTTCAAGAATGTCCACTTCACAAGGCTATTCCAAAATTTGGGAGTCAACCACATGATAGCCACACGTTACCATCCCCAAACGAGTGGACAACTTAAAGTGTCTACTAGGGAGATTAAACGAATTTTAGAAAAAACAGTCAGGCCCGACTGTAAGGATTGGTCTAAAAAATTAAATGATGCTCTTTGGGCCTGCAAACAGCGTATAAAACTCCCTTGGACATGTCTCCTTTCCGTCTTGTCTACGAAAAAGCATGTCACCTTCCCATTGAAATACAACATAAAGCTTATTAGGCAAAAAAAAGGTTAACTTAAATCTAGATAAAGCGGGAAAGGCATGCATGCTGGAGTTAAGTGAGCTTAAGGAGCTTTATAATAAAGCCTATGAAACTTCTCAAGCTTACAAGCAACGTACAAAGGTCTTCCATGATAAGCACATTATTAGAAAGACCTTTGAGTCCAACTAGTGGGTCTGGCTTTTCAATTCCAGACTTAAATTAATTCCAAGAAAGCTCAAGTCCCGCTGGGATGGGTCATATGTTGTTATCAATGTCTTCCCTCATGGAGCAATAGAAATTCGAAACCTTACTTTTGGTGCAAGCTTAAAGGTAAATGGCCAACGACTTAAACTTTATGTTAATCTTTCAGATGGCTAGTGGTAAGACCACATGTGTGGGTTAATTAATTACATAAATGCCTAAATATTATGATAATGCCTACATTTATAAAGCATACTTTGATACACAAATAGATTAGTGCTTGCATATTTTACTTGCATTTAAATATAAGATAGTATATATATTCTAGGGGCATGCATCCATTATATGCATCATTTTATTATTTTCTTGTAAATAACCCTTTTCTTTTTCCACCTTCAAGGCCCACTGATCGCAACGGGACCGCCTCCTCCTCGCCGGCCTCAATAGATCACCCACCTAAATCAGCCGACTACTGTGCAGCAACCTCAACCGCCTCGGGATGTTCGGCCATCCGTTGGAGAGTTGGCGACGATTTCTTTTAAAAAAAGAGTCCCGTACGCAGAATGAGGGCTCATCTTCCACTCCTCCCTGCGGGGATCTCCATCGTCCCACCATGGCTCAAGCGTTCACCGTTCGTCTCTTGCTTGCATTGTGAGTTGGGCATACCCTGTTGCCTTCACCATCGACGAGTGCACGGTGACAGCGTGCACTCATCAACCACCCACCCTTCCCTCTTCTCTGTTTGCCTTTTTCTTCCTCTTCTCAACCTGTAGAGCAACCCACCACCACCACCTTGCGCACACCCGTGCGTGCACCAGCGACCACATCCTTGTGCATGCCTTCACGCGCGTGCACTCCCTAGCACCATCAGCTACTGCAACAACCTCAAGTGCACCATTCATCTTCTCCACAGAGAAGAACCCAAACTCCTCCGTGACCTCTCCACGTGCAGCCGACACCTCAAGCCACGAAGCCTGGCATCATAGACGCCATCAACCTTACCTCGAGCCTCTGGCCACCCTCGACCGCACACATCGACGCCAACGGCCGTTGGTCACCACGTACAACCCTCTCCGCCGGTGAGTTCCATCTCCTCCAGCTAGCCACCTCCAACCGCCAACATCGATGCCGCTACCACCAATAGGATCCCCTCACGCCGGTCGACCTTCACCGAAATCTTCGCCACCCTCCATGGCCTCAAGTGCACGCACGGCTAAGAGGAGAGAATCCTTTGTTTTTGGGTGAATTAAAAATTACGGATTTTGCCATTGTGAAAAAGCACTATTTATTTATTTATCTTATATAATATTTGGCTGAAATTGCATGGACATCCCTCTCTTTAATTTGAATTACATATGATTGAGTTCTTCTTATGAATGACATAAAACATGAGATATTGGTTATAGTAAATTGGTGTTATTAGGTAGGAGATTAATATCGACATTGTTTGTTATTATCAAGGTCATTATTTAAAATATTATATTGTAATAATTTTGCATATAAATACCTACATTCCTGATCAATTGATTAAAATGAGCATTTATATTGGAAATAAGTTGACTAGTTAGAATGCGCACCCATTAATATTCCCGAATAAACAAAGCATCACTCACAAGTTCAATAGGCTTATTCCTCCCTATGGATACGACCTAACTATTTTCATGGTTAGTTTTTGAACATTAAATGTTTTGAAAAGCAATTTTCTACTACGCGATATACTAAAACGACGCGTCATATTATGTTACAAATTTTATCGAAAACGAAGATCGCTCTTTCAAATAGCATTGTTGCTGGGGAGGAAACACGCTTATTAATTTTTTTCAAGAATTTTATATTATTTGTATGCTATTATGAAGCTTTTCTGAATCATTGATCTATTTCTTTTTCCTATCAAGGTACATCTGTTTGGAGGAAACGAACACGGTAGGTGCATAAGGCGGAGACGATATTCTTGGTGGACCTTGACGCCACCTAGAGGCCAGCAATGGGTGCTTGTGGGACTTGATCCCACGCACGTAGGCATATGGAGGAGCCTTTTTTTATGATTTAGTCATTAGACCTTAATTTAGATAGACATTAGAACTTAATTTCTGCCTTTTGGATCCATGTTGGGTATTTTTGGAAATGTGTTCCCAGTGCTTTTATTGTTTATCGCTCTTGTATGCGAGAGTGTATTTTTGGAAGCATGTTCCCATTTTATTTAAATTATAGGATTATTCAAATTGTTTGAAATGCATACAGGTTAGTTAGTTAGTTAGATTAGGTTTGTTTGCTTAATATTATTAAAAATTAAAAAAAATTTGAACTTCCTACTAAAAGCTACATATCAACAGGGCGACCATCTAAGATTGAGTAGCATCTAGTTTATCTTTACTACATCGCATACAATCTTGCACGAAGAAAGCCAGAGTAAGGTACATCTTCTCTTTAGCATCAAATACCTGTCATGCATTTGTATTGGACTTAAATTCAAGGCCACTAAAGTGTTTGAATCGGGTTCATTTAGTGGTCACTTTAAAATTTGGGACTGTTAAGATATTGGACCATAAAATCTGTGACTTGAAATTGTGTGAAAAGGATCTTGTTTGCAAGATTTCAAAACTCAAATGCGAACGTGAGTTGCACACCTTAGACAATGTGCACATCACACATAAAGTCACTAGATAAATTTCTACCTCTCCTCTTTTGCACCACAAGGGAAGTTAATTGGAAATCAATAAGCCTATCCATCAAATTACTTCGGTTCCTCATGTGTGGGCTCAATTCGAGACTTCCATCCCTTGCGAGTAGGTTGTAGGCACCAACGAAGGTCAGCCTAGGAAATGTAATTCATGCAAAACTTATTTGGCCACCAACTGAACATTTAATTCTAAGACCTAGAATCTACTAAAAACAGATCCCACTGTATTTGCGTTTATTTTGACAG
The DNA here is from genome assembly GCA_037157565.1 of Thalassia testudinum. NCBI lineage: Eukaryota > Viridiplantae > Streptophyta > Magnoliopsida > Alismatales > Hydrocharitaceae > Thalassia > Thalassia testudinum. Next base: position 26,473,670 of record JAZHRO010000063.1, on the reverse strand, counting down.
TGATAGCACTCTCTAAGAAGTTTCTGCTTGTGTTCTGATTTCTTTTGAATCCTAAGAGAGTTAAACCTATTTGGCTTAAAGAAATGGATCACCTTTACTCCTATCATTCAGATTATCAGAGTCAATACTTCCCATCTTTTAACCAGAATCCCACTCCTCGAGCGTATCCATCCTTTAATGGGTACAATGACAATTCATGGGATTATTCATATTCCTATCCTAGGAGTACTGGCCTAATAGCTCCCACTTTTGAGCAGAGCCTTGGAGCAGGATTTTCCAACCTTGGAATCCCTACTATTATGCAAACACCCAACCCTCCCACCCTTCATGATTTTCCGTATCGAGGTTGGACCGATACCCCTAGGCAACCAAAGCCTGAAATTGACTATCCTTCCTAACCTGATAGTAGTATCCTCTCCTCTTTTATGATAGAAATGGAAAAACAACAAAAGGAAATGATGGAATCTATGGGAGAGATGTTATGGAATAGTCAATAATTGAATAAGGAAATTAGACAGCTTAGCTACGCTCTTCCTAGTAATTCTGATCCCTACCCATACGACCGTGATCATAAAAATAATTCTGAGGAAACCAATGGCAATAGATATCTCATTTTACATAGCTATCACTTAAACTCTCCCAATGAGACACGGCCACTAGAGGAAAACGATCTTAATAATTATCCACCCGAGCTATATTGGAGTCAAAAGAAAGGGAAGATGATACCTCTTGAGGACCTTGACCCCAATGATAGTATTTTCCTTACCCCTAATAACCTGGGTCAAGGTCGTATTGTTCATATCACTTCTATTAATTATCTGGTGGAACCCCATTCTACCCTTAGTGATCCTAATCCTGAAGCTTCACTTAGGGAATCAACACCTACCATTCAGCATTCTGAGGATTTAAATGCACCCAATGAAGGTGACCCTAAGGGAATGGAGGATGAATTAGACTAATTTTGGTCTCAGGGATATAAAGAGTCTATTTTAGAGGACGAGGATGACCCAATGGAGGAACTCAGACTAAAAATCTGGAGTGAATCACAGGAGGATTATTTGTTATTCAAGGACTTACCCCCGGAGGATATAAATAATCTGGTGAAATCTGGATTCCTCTCTTCTTTTGAGAGTCAACCTCCACAAAACCAGGAGTTGATATTGGAGGACAAACACAATAGTGAAAAGCCTAGGGGAGACTCTCGGGGACAAAACACGTCAATTGAGGATTTATGTCCCAAGATGAACAAAGAATTAAGTGATATAGGCTTATTCCAAAATATTAAGAGAAATCATCCTTCAGAAATAATTGAGGATATTAATCCAACTCTTCTCTTTATTGGTGAATCACCTATATACCCCGACAAAAACTCAAGTGAAACAAAAGAATCCAAGGATGAAATTAATGATAATGATTCTGTTACTTCAACCCTGCCATCAAAGGAATTTAATTTGGAGTCCACCATTGACTCACATATATTGGAAGGTGAAAATATGACTCTAATAATTAATGATAGGAAGGGTGACGTAAATTTTTCTGCAATAATTGTTAGGGAGAATGCACAAGCTGAATCATTGTTGGAATTGGACTCGACACCGACTAAGCCCTCGTTGGACTTAATCATTACCTCCCAACACCACAAACAACTGTTACATTCCCTAACCAATCCTTAGCTCAGGTCTCTACTCACATACATTCTTTCTGGTGAGCATATCAAGCCAGTACATCCTCGGGTAGAATGACGAGTGTGGATTGATGCTTGTACTTTTAGTCTCGTCATTCAAGAGTTTGAAATAATAATGTTTATATCTTTTAAAATCCTTCCTGCCTTCAAGGACCCTTGTCATCCTCTACTTATTCTGTTTTGGGAGGTCCCTTTTCATATTCCTTTTGTTATTCCTAGACCTCTCTAGGTAGCCTACGAGGTTATTTGCTTTCATGTCTTTTGGCGAGCATTTGGGATAACATTGCATCATCAGCTCACCAACATCTGTGACTACCTATTTTCTAGGCCCGCACTATTATGCATATTTTTAGGACCTAGCTTTTTCTGTCTGGAACCAGACTTACCGGTTCCCTATAAGTCTGGCTGCTGACAGAAAATGCAGCGCTTGTTAGGAGGTAACCCAGCATTCAGAATAACACCATCATCAGGTGATTTCTTTCCTTTCTCTCATGTTTTAATTTTACAATGAGGACATTGTAGGATTTAAGCATGGGGGGTGCATTTTACATTTTAGGAAGTATTCATGCATTTAGGTTAGCATAAAAAAAATAATATTTTCTTTTCTTGAGCTAAATTGGTTAGTCCCTAGTAAAACATCTTTGTCATGGAGGTGTCATTAAAGATTTTTCTTCTTAAATTGTTTCTTAAGTTTAGAATCTAGTACATTTACTTCACTTACACGTAGACTGTGTAATTGATCTTTGAAAAAAATCAATAAGCATTTTTAGTCTACTGAACCTTTGGATAGTTAATAGGGAGTCAGGCATACTATCTTCTATTAGATCCACCTCATATTTGTGAGAAGAAAGTAGAGAGACTACTGGTGTGCTAAGTCTAATGTAAGGACTCTTAAGTTCTGGACAATTAGATGATGATACCTCAGAGTTAGGAATAGTTTTCACTCTCTGTTCCTGTGTGCGTACATTATGTGAATTCCTGAGAGTCATCAAATAAGGCAGATACACAGAGATTGAGTATTAATAAAACTATGACTATGGTGGATGATTACGACTGTCTTTCATAGAATCCTCGGCTAAAAGAGGGTAATAGTGTTAAAGGTCAGAAATACGTTTGTCTTATCTATTCCTTCCTGGTGTCGAGAATAAACACTTCCACCAAATAAGCCACACAATATCCTCTTGACCATCATCATCCCTAATAATGCCTCATGGATAATAATATGTGTCGTTTTGTGTTAGTGATAAAAAAAAAGCAACAAAAGAAAAAAAAAGAAATATTTATATTTAGAAAAATATGAGAAAAAAAGAGAAAAAAAAGAAGAAAAAGAAAAGAGTCCAAGTTTAGGATTTATCTTCATGTCATTTTTTCATTATATGTTGATGTTTTTGAGGCAACCACAAAAACATCCATTGTGAACAACCAAATATGACCCATACCTACCTTTTGGTATTTCTGATCGTCCGAATACTGGTTGAGGACTTCTAACTTAGTTGTACAGTTATTAGGACTTTAATTGAAGTGAGAATGCCATGTGAGGTCACCAAACATTGAGTATATTTACAAAATCTAGCAAGATATGTGATCTTAGAAAAGGAGAAGAGGAAAAGAGAAAGTGAGTGAGCACAAAGGAACACAAAGAGAGCACAGTTTTTAGCCTCTATCTTTGGGTTAACTTGTTTAATAGTCTAGAGATCCAAAGTCTGCAGTACTAGATTACATGCAGTACCAGATGAGTGTGAGCCACCAAATATTAATCCATTCAACTCAGTTTCTCCTACCTAAGCCAAAAAGTTGGGGTCAAATTACAGATTATTTTCTGCTTTATCCTCGAGGTAAGAAGTTACCTATCTTAATAGAGGTTTTACTAAAGGTTAAGTAGGAATTGCAAATGTAAGTTGGCTTTTCACTTGGATCCGTTACCTAGGCTACTAGCACTTTATATTTGTCTGGATCTTTAAATTTTTGAAATAAGAAAAGAAGAAACCTTTTCGTTAATTCCATTATTTTTTCACTTTTTGCTAGGGACTAGCAAAACTTAAGCATGGAGGCATTTGATGAGACCACATGTGTGGGCTAATTAATTATGTAAATGCCTAAATATTATGATAATGTCTACATTTATAAAGCATACTTTGATACACAAATAGATTAGTACTTGCATATTTTACTTGCATTTATATAAGATAGTATATATATTCTAGGAGCATGCATGTACTATATGCATCAATTTATTATTTTCTTGGAAATAACCTTTTCTTTTTCCTCCTTCAAGATCCACCGATTGCAACAGAACTGCCTCCTCCTCGCCACCTCAATAGATCACCCACCCAAATTAGTCGAGTCCTATGCAGTAGCCACAACCGCCTCAGGATCTTCGGCCATCTGTTAGAGAGTCGGTGACAATTTCTTTAAAAAAAAGAGTTCCGTGCATAGAATGAGGGCTCATCTTCCACTCCCCCCTACAGGGATCTCCATCATCTCCACCGTGGCTCAAGCGTTCACCATGCGTCTCTTGCTTGCACTGTGAGTTGAGCGTACCTTGTTGCCTTCACCATCGACAAGTGCACGGTGACAGCATGCACTCATCAACCACCCACCCTTCCCTCTTCTCCGTTTCCCTTCTTCCTCTTCTCAACCTGCAGAGCAACCCACCAGCGCCAACACTGCATTTGCGCTCAGCGCCACCACCACTGCATTGCGCACACCCGTGCGTGCACCAGCGACCACACCCTTGTGCATGCCTTCACGCGTGTTCACACCCTCGCACCATCAGCCACTGCAACAACCTCGAGCGCACTGTTCATCTTTTCCACAGAGAACCCAAACTCCTTCGTGACCTCTCCATGCGCAGCCGGCACCTCAGAACACGAAGCTTGGTGTCGTTGATGCCATCAACCTCGCCTCGAGCCTCTGGCCACCCTCGAACACGTACATCGACGCCAGTGGCCGTCGGTCACCACCGACAGCCCTCACCGCCGGTGCGTTCCATCTCCTTCGGCTGGCCACCTCCGATCGCCAACGTCGATGCTGTTACCACCAACGGGATCCCCTCGCGCCGGCCGACCTTCACCAAAAGCTTCATCGCCCTCCGTGGCCTCAAGTGCACGCATGACCACAAGGAGAGAACCCTCTGTTTTTGGGTGAATTAAAAATTATGATTTTGCCATTGTCGAAAAGCACTATTTTTTTATTTATCTTATATAATATTTGGCTGAAATTGCATGGACATCCCTCTCTTTAATTTGAATTACTATGATTGAGTTCTTATGAATGACAACACATGAGATATTGGTTATAATAAATTGGAGTTATTAGATAGGAGATTAATATCGAAATTGTTTGCTATTACCAAGGTTATTACTTAGAATATTATATTGTGATAATTTTACATATAAATACCTACATTCCTGATCAATTGATTAAAACGAGCATTTATATTGGAAATAAGTTGCACTAGTTAGAATGCATACCCATTGATATTCCCGTATAAATGAAGCATCACTCACGAGTTCAATAGGCTTATTCATCCCTGTGGATACGACTTAATTATTTTCGTGGTTAGTTTTTGAATATTAAATATTTTGAAAAGCGATTTTCTACCACGCGATATACTAAAACGATGCATCATTTTTTGTTACAAATTTTATCGGAAACGAAGATCGCTCTTTCAACTAGGTTTTGGGCACACTTCAGCTTGAGAAGCCTTAGCTCCTCCCACTCTCCTCTTCAAGTGATATTCTTCTATGTCTTTATTTTTCCATTGAGGACATTGTCAAGATTAGGTATTGGGGGGTATAACTTGAGGATGTTTATAGCATTTATATATATTTGCATGCATTTAGGATAGGTGCATTAGTTTGAAAGAAAAAGATCTCTTTTGTTTTCTTGAGCTGAATTGGTTAGTCCCTAGCAGAGGTTTTTATCAAGGAGGTTTCATTAAAGATTTTCTTCTTAGATTATTTTTAAGTTTAGAATCCAGTACAATTACTTCACTTGCACATAGATTGGGTAATGGATCATTATAGAAAACCAATAAACATTTTTAGTCTACTAAATCCTTTGGCAGTTTGAAGGGAGTCAGGCATACTATCTTCTGTTAGATCCACTTAATATTTGTGAGGAAAAAGTAGTGAGACTACTGGTGCGCTAAGACTAGTGCAAGGACTCTTAAGTTCTGGCTAATTAGATGATGATACCTCAAAGTTAGGCATAATTTTTCACTCTCTGTTCCCGCGTGCAAACATTATGTGAATTCTTGAAAGTCACCAAATAAGGAAGATACACAAAGATTGAATCCTAATAAAACTATGACTATAGTGGAAGGTTACAACCGTCCTTCATAGAATCTTCGGCTGAAGGAGGGTAGTAGTGTCAAAGGTCAAAAATACGCTTGCCCTATCCATTTCTTCCTAATGTCGAGAGTAAGTACTTTCACCAAATAAGCCATACAATATCCTCTTAACCATCGTCATCCCTATTAATGCCTCATAAATAAAAGTATGTGTCATTTTGTGTTAGTAGTTAAGAAAAAAAAGAAAAGAAAAGAAAAAAAAAGAAACATTTATATTTAGAAAAAAAATATATAAAAAAAGAGAGAAAAAGAAAAGAGTTTAAGTTTATAGTTTATTTTCATATCATTTTTATTACATATCGATGTTTCTGAGGCAACAAAAAACACCCATCGCGATCTACCAAATATGGCCCATACGTACTTTTCAGTATTTCTAATTACCCGAATACTGGTTGAGGACTTCTAACTTAGTTGTAGGGTTATTAGGATTTTAATTGAAGTGTGAATGCCATGTGAGGCCACTAAATAGTGAGTACATTTACAAAATCTAGTAAGATATGTGAACTAAGAAAAGAAAAAAGAAAAAGAAAAAAAAAAAAAAGAGAGAGTGAGTGAGCACAAGGGAAAGTAAAGAGAGCACAGTGTTTAGCCTTTCCTAAGGTGACTCATTTGTTAGACTAGAGATTGAGTCTGTAGTACTAGACTACATGTAGCACCAGTGTGAGACACCAAATATAAATCCATTCAACTAAGTATCTCCTACCTAAGCAAAAAGCCAGGGTCAAATTATAGGTCATTTTCTGCTTTATCCCTGAGGGAAGTAGTTGCCTATCCTGATAGAATTGTATCAAGGGTGAAGTACGAACTTCAAATGTAAGTTGACTTTTCACTTGGATCCATTACCTAGGCTACTATCACTTTACATTTGTCTGGAACTCTAAATTTTTGAAATAAGAAAAGAAGAAATCTTTTGGTTATGTCCATTGTTTTTCACTTTTACTTGGTACTAGCAAAACTTAAGCATGGGAGCATTTGATAAGTCCACTTTTGTGGACCATTATTTAGCATAAGTACTCTTTAATTAGTTGTTCATAATTGTTAATTGATTAGGAGTTAAATGAGAATTCACCTTTGTCTGCATATAATCCCATGCATCAATTTTATATTTAATAACATATGATATGATACGATAATCATTTGGTTGTTGCAGGCTAGGTGCAAGACACCTGAAGGCTTCAGACATCCAAAGTCACATTTTAAAACATCTGGAGCCTAGTTTGGACATCTGGAACCTCCAGCATGGACTCACTGCTAACCATATATTTTAAGGTGTTTGGAGTGTTGATCAAACGTCTGATGGGAACCACCAGCGCTTATCCTTTTGTTCCAACCACTCGCGATCTCGCCGAGTGGTTAGAGAAGTTGGCAGTTGAAGAGAAACAGACGAAGAGTTTTTAAAAAGAGGTCCTCCGTAAGGATCTTCTTCCATCTTCGCCACCGTGACCTTTGCCTGCACTGTGGACTCAGCGTGCACCGTGGCCTCTATGCACCTACCTCCATCCTTCCTCTCGTCAGTCACATGGTGACAACGTGTGGCCACCACTACAGCCACGCTTCACCACCTTCTCCCTTCCCACGCCAACACCACCACCCCTCGACCTTGCACCCACTGCACATGCCCTCACTGAGCACACCAGCCACCGACACCAGTAGTTGTGCACCCCCTTACGCCACAAGCCTCGCACACGCACAACCCGTGAGTGCATGCCCACGTGCACCTACGGCCTCCTTCTTCATCTTCTTCATCAACCAACATAGAAGAACCCAAAGCCACCGTCGGTCATCCTCCTTCTAGCCTGCTCCACGAACCTCCAATCTCTACTCCATCGACGCTGTTGAACTCACCTCGCCCTTACGAGGCCACCCACGTCCACGACTGCAGCCGTCGACCACCTGCACGACCACTGGCCAAACCCACCTCACTGGCCAACCTCTTCTCCGACCGGCGACTGCTGGCCACCATCCTTCGTGCTACCACCACCCACGCGTCATCCTCTCCACCGGCAACCTTCTGGCGCAACCTTGCCTCCATCCATCTTCCATCTCCTCGTGCGAGCAAAAGGGAGAACATCCCCTGTTTCTCTACAGTAAAGGGTGTATTACTATTTACATTGCTATGCCATTGTTGGGATTCTTATTTTGAATATTATATTAGATTTATTGGATGAATTTACAGCCAAGTTTCTTTAGTCTGCCCTAATTAGTTGGTTTATCAAATTACATGACTATCTTCCCCATCTATTAGCCTCACATTTAATGATGATATTATAATTTACATTTGTTGCCATTGAATATTTAGGTTGATTGATTTTATAGTGAGTATTCTAGTGAAGGAGAATTTGCGTGATTGGTCCATCTCTTTTCAACAATTAAAGATTGGTTATTTGATTCATCTATTAGTGTTCTCTCTTTTGCATTAGGATGAATGAATGAAATTATTTTTAAGTAAACAAGAGGGAAATTTATTGTGAGTTTATTTGGCTCAATCCTCCCTGTGACATTTTTACTGTGGTTTAAATTAATATCTATTTTAATCTTTGATTGAGAAATTTTCCACCACGCAACTACAATGACATATCAGTTTATTACGACTATGTTAAATAAGCGAATTTCTCTCGTTCAATCACCCCTCATTTAGTTAGTTTAGAGATCGTCATGATGATGACGATGATTTAGGTGGTTCTGGAGGAGTTGGTGCCCCAGCATGATTCCTGTATTTTGATACATTATTATTTGTATATATATTTTGTATACTTTATTGTTTATATGAAAATTTGATTTTGAATCCCATTATTTTCATTTTGAATGAATGCCTTTGTTTGGTTTGTGATTCTTTTCCCAGGACTTTAAATTGTTTATAGGTGAAACATATAGCTAAAACTTTTAATTAAAAAAAAGACTGTTTTGATGAGTTATAGAACCGATGGTAATAGTGGGCCGTCAACATTATTTTCGACTGTTATATAACTGACGAGAATGTGTGCATTCTCATTGATTTTTCCGAAATGGTAGAGAATAATAATTTACTTGACCATTATACAATTGATGAGGATGCTCACATGCTCATCAATTGTAGATAAATCGACGAGAATGCACACATTCTCGTCCGTGATAATTACCGTTGAGGTTGATGTTTAACTCGACGATTGGAGTGAAACGATCGAGGAAAACCTTTTGCCATTGTTTGAAAATGACAAAAAAAACACCCACATGTCAGATGGGGGACACTTTTGTCCTGTCGGTGATCTTGTAAACTCGTGGACAAAATGCTACCACGACACAACATTCCTCGACCCTATTTATTGACGGTGGAATCATCATTGCCGACAATTTTTAACCATCGACAATGATGAAGATTCTTGTAGTGTGAAGGAGCTTAAGCTCAAGTCCATGAAGGAATAGAGGAGCTTGATGGAGGAGAAAAGGATTAAAGAGCTTTGGAGGAAGAAGATCAAGCGTAGGACTTAAGCTTAAAGAAGGGGATCGAAGATTAGGGCTTAGGAATTGTTGTAACTTTGTATTTTTGCTCTTTTCATTTCTTAAGATTCTTATAAAAAGAGCCTAAAATATACCACCCTAAGTCTTAGGAACACTTATCTATCATTAGGACACTTAGGCAAAACCTAGAGAAAAATTAGAAAACCAAATCAGACTGCTTTATCAGACATCCAATATAATCATTAGACATCTGATAATCTCTTTTAAGTCATCTGATGTTTAGATCAGATGCCCAATAATCAAGACCTGGGACACTTAGTTTGCAATATTTAGTTCCCAGATGTCCTGATCTACTTCAAGATGTCCATACCTTATTTCAAACAACTAAAGACCTTCTCAGGCATCCATTTTAAGGACATTAGGCTTGTCAAAACAAGGGTCGTCCTAAGATAAGTTGGATTATTTTATTAGTAATCACAGACAACTAGATACACTCTCAGACGCCTAATAAAGAGATGTTAGACATTATCTGAGCCAAATCTTGATTTGTCAGACCTAATATAATTGTTAGCTTCTCAAGAATCAATTTTCAAGAGTTATCTGTACCATTAGATGCCCAACAACATGGCCAGATGTCTAACCACTATTTACCCCTGCTCTAGTGATGGTCTTTACCGGTAGATCAGGAAATCCTAGGTTGGGAAGACTTAGGTGGTGGCTTTTACCCTTAGGGTTTCCACATAAAATCATTGTCTCCTTGTGGTGAATGTTCATTGCATGATTGCATTTGTTTTAGCTATTATTCTTCAATTACACTTTTTACCCCCCTTTAGTGAAATCTCAGTAATAAGAGAGGGACTTTTGCATCTCCATCTCACCGTGTTAGCTCTTTCTTAACTGGCATAACAACCTTGAGTCTCCATTCCTATATAAAAGATGTGCATCAAGGGTAATAGTCAAGTAACAATCTCTCACGAAGATTGTTCTCATTTAAGACTAGAGACAATAGTTGGATATTATGATCGCTCTCAATGAATTATCAAAATTCTCGATCTAAACTATTTCGATTTGTGATACCTGTCATTGGTATATCCAACATTGCTATACTACATTCTCCTAATTGTACTAAGGGATCCAACTATGAATGTTAGTGTGTCCATGTAATCTAACATTCATATTTGAACTACTGATCGAGTGATTCCACTTAGGCCAACTTGCCCAGGATACATAACTCCAATAGTAATAATTCCAATCTCCCCTCAAGAACATATATTAGGCAACAATTGGAACATCATCACCTTTTCTCATAATTATATATATCAACCAAATATTGTGATGGTCTTTTTGACCAGTCCCATTTGGATCTTATAAAACCATTAAAACTTTAAATATTGCATCCTGCAATATCTAATTTTGGCCACAATACCTCAACTAATCATTTCAAAGAATGCACTCAATTGCATAGATGAGTTTACTTGATATGTTAAAAAGAGGCTAAACTATGAGATTCTTAATTAGGTTGGTCTCTAGGAGCACATAATTCCAACAACACCAAAGGGTATAATATTGACCAAAGTTGTAAACCTTTAATGTGAATGGTTCTTCTTGATATGCAAATGGCAATGGGTATCAAGAGCACATTGAAGACCATGTAGTAAGAGTGATAGTGATTAAGAAATTATGAAATAAGTAGTAGGCTACGGAAGGACATTGGTTGCATGCACTACTACAAAATACGCGATTTGCAACAGTTCGTAAGTGACAGTTATGTAATCATTGCTAATTGTAATATTTATGGATGGTTATATAAGTAACCGTTGCCTAAAGCCTCCTCTCTCCTCCCCCCACCAACCTTGATATTTAGTTTGGAAACCATTGCCAAATCTGGAGATATTTTTGGTATTGCTGATGGCCTTGCTTCTTTCCTCTCCTCTTCTCCTCTCCTCCTTACGATTGCATGCAATCATCGATGCAACCGCTCCTCCTCGCCCCATCATGTGATCGCTCCACCTCAACCCGCGGCAAGGTAGACATCTCCCTTCCTCGATCCTCCCCTACCCCTTTGGTTGTTGCTGCTCTGCCTCCCTCACCCTTCGCCCTTGTCGCGCCACCCACATCCCCCTCCACCAGTTGTCGTCTTCCCTTCCCCTCCATGACCTATCGCCCCCCCTACCCCACCCGTGCCCTGTCGCCTCCCTACCCCCTTAGCCACCTGCAGCCCCCTCCCCCTCCCCTAGCCTCCACCCCCTGCCTCCCCATCAGCGACCTGCCGTCACCCCCTTCTCCTAGCCTCTACCCCCTGCTACCCCTTGATGGTAACACCATCATCTTCCATAACTAGCTTAATTTAGCTAATGTTCAAGGTTAAATTCATCTTACTAATCATAAAAAGGGTATAATTCAATTCTATCCTTAACAAGCGAAGCAAATGAAAATTAAGTTAATTCTATTATTTTAACGAATATTTACTAATGCAAATTAACTAAGGGGCAAGCCTATACCTAATGAAACTCAAGTGAACTCAAATTTTCAAGAAGTAGGCTTGAATTGATTGATTCGGGATTTTTCTAAGAATTGAAGTTTAATTTATGAATAAAAACCCTAATTATATCCTTACTTTAATTAAAAGGATTTTGGTGGAAATACATGTAATTTAAACCTTCTAAAAATCATTGAAAAATATTTTATGAGATTGGGAATATTCAATTTTACAAAATGAACCTATTTTAACTAAAAATAGAGACCAAAGTGGGAAATTGATACATTTTGGGTTAAAGTGTAAATTTACTAGTCAAACTTCATCAAAATCCAAAATTGATATTACCATTAGATTTCTTAAGTCCAAATTAGGTTACCCTTAAATTTTAAGTCCAATCAGAGTCCATCTTGACCAAGTGTGTAATTTACCCCATTAGTCTCTGATTGTTGTAAAAACCCCCCTATGTTTTGAAACTTTATCCATTAAGGTCCTTGGCTGGCATCACGCTGATGTCAGCCAATCATCTTCTTCTAAATCAAGTAGCTGCAACTATCCACAGGTGCGAGATTTGTAGCAGCTCTTAATCGAGCAATTCTCAATCAAATCCTACCAAAATTGGTGAGATTAATCATCGGACCACGATAAATTCAGCAAGCCAAAACATTGAGCACTATTATGGCATGATTCTCCTCCATTTTGGCTGAAAATAGTGAGTACAAAAACCACTAAATTTGCAATCAAATCTTGCGAATTTTGGTTGGATTGATGCAGGGTTCACATCTATTTAAAGACTTGGACTTTCCCATGCACAAGGTGTACTCAATTCGTCTGGAATTCCTCTTCTTCTTCCTCCGATCGTCGACACCATTAAAGCACCTCAGAGCAGCTTCACCATGCCTCATCGCCCTTTTCCATGTACAATAGGCAGAAGGTTTCCTCTCCCTATCGTCTCACGAAGCGTCTCGCAGAGCTTCGTCCTCCTCCGCTTCGACTCCATCGTTGTCTTCCTCCTTGCTAGCATACCTTCGGTAGGTAACTCTTCCCCTCCTTTCATCAAATTAGGTTAAGGCTTCTCTTCCCTATCCCTCCAATTAGGAATATGGAGCTTTATAGTTCCATTTGTAGCTTCTTGCACCTCCTCCGAACTTCAGCATTGACGACCATGACCACCTTCATCACCACTTCACCTCCATCAAGCCCTTGGCCAATTGATCTAGGAAAAAGCTTCCACTCACCCTCGTCAAGTTTTTTCCCAAGTCAATTACATCCGCCGTCGCCTCCATCACTGACCACCTTGCTTCGTTGAAGCTCTTTCGAGCTTCTTCGCCACCACCTTCCAGCCACTCTTGAGCCCAATAGCTTTAGGGCTTTGCTCCGATGTACTTCGCTAGACCTTTTGACATATTTAATTGGGGCCGAGAGGCCCATATTCATGTGTGCAGGACTTGTCAAATGTGCCTTCTTCTCTGGTGACAACCAAGCAATCCAACAATCTGATCAGGAGATCTCCCTCACCATCAGCCACGAAATCCTTGCAACATCACACCCTAACCATGGATTCAAGATCGAATGGTCAACACTCGTGGATCTTCACCATCAGCTCTCGGCGAAGCAAACGAAGGTGGGACTTTAGTCCCACCTCATGTAGCAACCACTCTCCAATTTGCCATAAAAGGAATCGACAACCATATTGCTTACTCGAAATCACAAGGTCGGGTTCCCATATGCATGTGCATGCACAGGTCTGCCCACGTACACGTGGGTGGGCTGACTAGAGTTGGATCCACGAGAAAGGAACTTGTGCTGAGGTTTGGTCCATGAGAAGGGGGCCGATTTTAGGCTCAGGCTTAAGTGTTCTTTCATTGAGTCAAAACATTTTTTGCCTTAGCGATTGCCTATTCCTTTAAGTTTGATTGTGACTTTGGTAGAATATTAATTTCTTTTGCGTCAAACACCTGTGTTTCATATTCTCTAACAATGATTAGTGGTATTTGTGCACTTTTCTTGCTCCCTAATATGACCTCGGAACTCACATTTCGAGACTATAAATTTTGAATGTTTACTTTGCTCTAGTCACTATATTACAATGCATTTTAAACCTTGTCAAAAGCGACTAAACACTCCCCCCATCCCTATGTATTTTTTGAAATTAAACTTGTTTAATTGTAATATAACTTACAATTTATTTTCCTTGTCGATCAATTGGTTCTTTAAAATAAAATTGTTGTTAATGTTATTTATGAAATAATTATATTTGTGAATGCAAATATTGAGTCATGTGAAATATTGTGATTTATAATGTGAATTATTTGTGAATATTGGATGTAAATTCTTGTGAATTTGTGATGTTAATATTTGTGAATAATGTATGCGAAATGTGGGGTGTGCCACATGTTAAAATCTTTTCCTTATTTGAGTTAAATGTGGGGCATGCCCACATATATTGAGTTTTTTTATTTTATATGTAGAAACTGGAAAATGTATATATTATATAGGAAACTCTACCGAAATTTTTCAGCTTTAAATTTAATGTTTAGGTTTAGGGTTTAGAGTGTTGGGTTTAAGTTTAAAGTTTATGATGTTAAGTTTAGGGTTTAAGGTATTTGATTTAGGTTTTACATTTTAGATATATGGGTTTTGGGTTTTGACTTTCAGGTGTTAGGGTACGTGTTTTGGAATTAGGATTTAGAGAGTTAGATTTAATGTATCAATTTTAGGGTTTTGAGTTTCGAGTCTAGGGGTTTGGGTTTATGATATAGCATTTTAGGTTTTTAGTTTAGGTTTTAAGATTTTCATTTTAGAATTAACGATTTTTTTATTTTGGATTTAGGGTGATAGGTTTTAAGTTAAGGCTTTAGAGTACTGAGTTTAGGTTTTTTGATTTAAGATTTAGGATGTTGGGTTAAGGTTTAGAGTTTAGGATACAGGGTTAGGGTTAGGGTTTCAATTTTGATTTTGATTTTATGGTTTCAGTTTATGATTTAAAGGTTTAATATTTATGATTTGTTAGGATTTAGGTGTTATGGTTTGGGTTGCATAGAGTTAATAGTTAAATAGTCAATTTAAGATCAAAATCTTTTATATTATTTAGTTACATATACTTGCATAAAGTTAGAAGCACTTCATGACATAATAGGAATTCTAACCTCTATGTTATATTTTGTGAGAGGGATATATTTGTGTCAAAGTACTTGCCCGTCGAAACTTATGATCATGTTATACGGACAATGTAGAGTGTGTGTATACTTCCCTTACATGCACGATGCATTATTTTTGTAGCATGCCATAAGTGTCGATCGTTTTTAGTTCCATGAAGTACCAGGCTAAAGAGGGTCCGTGAAGATTTGATCACAACTTAGGATTACTTGTTACATGTAAGAAATTTTGATTGCATTTTCTCACTCTTCTTTGGTATACTAACTAATCATAGCTCCATTCCCAAAGTGCCCTTTAGTGGGAGCTACTGGAAATGTCGTTAAGTTTACTCTTGGGGGTATACTGAAGAAGTGTAGGGAGATGCTGCCGATATTTCTTCACACACTAGTTGTATGTAATAAGTAACGTTGTGATCAAATATTTAAGGATGGACAATCAAGTGAAAATCTTTTCTAATATAGAAATATTATCCATATACTTTCTCCAAACTTATGGGTGGTTTATTAAAAATTTTAGGTTATATGGACAAGTCTTGGATTGATTTGAGGAATTTGGATTACACTATGTATAAGAGTGGAGTAATCTCATTCTTGAATTGGGTCTTCCATGAAGATAGGAAATAATACAGACGAGGAGAATTTTTTGAGAAAATATTCTGTCCTTGTAGGAAGTGTTTTAATGGATTTGTCTAGCATAAAAAAACAGTTCTAGAGCATGTGATCTGTAATTGTTGGTGGTAGCATTACACGAAGTAAACACACATGAAGAGAAACCAACACAAGATGACACACAATGGAAGTGGATGAGTCTGATGATGATGAAGACAATTTTTTTTTTTTGAGAAGATGATGAAGACAATGATAATTAAATCAATGAGATGCTACATGAGATGAGAGTGGCTGATCTTGATAGTGCAAATGATGAGGAAGATTCAATAGCTGTAATCAGTTTTATGATACAATGAAGGCAGCTAAGGAGCCTATCGTGCCTGGAATTATTTCTATGACGAAGTTGTCTTTTCTATTGAGATTATTTCACATGAAAGTTTTGAATAGAGCTACAAAGAAATTGATGTGTGAGGTGCTTCAGTTTATACGGGAGTTGTTAAATAATCCCAAAGGTATGCCAGATTCATGGTATGAAGCAAAAAGACAAATACGAGCACTTGGTATGAATTGTGAGAAGATTCACGGATGCCTAAATGACTGCGTGTTATATAGAAATGAGGATGCTAACTTGACTTCATGCCTGGAATGTGGTAGGAAAGGATATAAAGGAGAGGAAACAAGCCAAAAAGGTTCTTCATTATTTTCTATTAATTCCAAGGTTGCAACGACTATTTATTTCTAATAGAACTACATGGACGAGGTGGCATCACGAAAACAAGTACAAGATGACCTTATTCTCCATCCAGCTGATTCAGAGGATTAGAATAATTTCGATAGCAGACTTTTATCTTTTGCAAAGGATTTGCGTAATGTTAGATTGGGTCTTGCAAGTGATGGATTTAATCCCTTTAAGAACATGTACCCATTGTACTATATTTGGCCAGTCGTGATGGTTACTTACAACTTACCTCCCTGGCTCTACATGCGATCCTTGTTTATGATGTTGACCCTCTTAATCTCAATCGCAAGAAATCAGAAAATGCAATTGACATTTACCTACAACCGTTAGTAGATGAACTGAAACAACTATGGCACGACAGTGTTTAGACGTTTGATGCAAAGAAAGAATTTTTTCAGATGCATGCGGCTTTATTCTGGACCATAAATGACTTTCCAACATATGTGAACCTTTCTAGATGAAGTACAAAAGGGAAGCTTGCCTACCCAATATGTATGGATAATATACATCATTTGCGTCTTCCTGAAAGTAAGAAATTTTCTTAGAGGGCATCGTAGATTTCTTCCCATTGAATACAGATGGTGGAGTTCACAGTTTAAGGATAGATTTGATGGTAAAGCTTGTTGGTTTTTAAGCAGAAATCTAAGAAATAAGTTGAGCACAAATGATATTCGACTGTCAGGGTCCGAAGTGTTTGTGAAATTACAGAAGCTTGCCAATGTATGACTCGATCGTCCATTTAAGAAAGATCTGTCAGCTTTAAAGGACTCCGATTTTAAAAAGAGTATCTTCTTTATGGAGCTTCCATATTGGAAAGATCTTATCATATGTTACAACCATGATGTAATGCATATTGAGAAAAATGTCATGAACAACATCTTAGACATGTTGAACTTAACAAAAAATCCAAAAGACACGTTAAGAATGAAAAATGACATGAAGACACCGACGACAAGGAAATGCCATGAACATTGTACAGTTTAAATCAAAGACAAAGGGATAGAATATTCTCCTTTTTTAAAGGAATTTGGGTCCCAGATGGGTTTTCTACACATCTCTCACGGTGTGTGAATGAAATTCAGAAGAAAATCAATGGATTGAAAAGCCATGGTTCACATGTTTACATGCAAATTTTGTTCCCGCTAGCTATTCATGGAGTGTTGCCAGATCCAATGGTCGATCATTCATGGAGATAAGTCAATTTTTTAAGGTCATTTGCTCTAAAACTTTAAACTATGAAATGTTAGACTATTGGAATGATCAAATTATCATTACACTCTACAAAATGGAACAGATTTTCCCTTGGCTTTCTTTGATGTCATGGTCTATATAACGCTAGATCTTGCAAATGAAGCAAGAGTTGGTGGTCCTATACAGTATAGACAGATGTATCCAGTTGAGCAATTTTTGAATAAGCTCAAATATTACGTCTTAAATAACGTGATGCCAAAGGGGTCAATTGTTGAGGGTTACGTTCTAGAAGAATGCATAAATTTCTGTGTTATGTACATGGATAATATTGATAACAGATTCAATCGATTGGAGAGGAATTTCAATGGGGGATACAATGAAATTAATGGTAATTCTCTATTAATTTTTGATATGTGGGGAAGGTCGATCCTCCACACAAAATATAGAAGGATTGACGGTTAGCTCACTTGTCAATGTTGATCCATTTTTCAATGAATTTAAACATTCTTCACCCTATTCTATTCAGGAGTCACAGTTCCTTGATTGGTTTAAGCAGCATGTATATCAGATGAAAGATAATAATGACCCAATTGGTTGGATGACTTTGATTTAATATGTAAAACTCCGTTGTGTTATGGACATTATCATTCTAGGTATATAATTATGAATTCAAATTTAGAATAAAGTCAATTGATAATGAAAAGGCATTGCAATAAACTAGAGTTCTTTTGAGTTGTGATATTGGAACGGGTTGTGATAGTTACTACGACCAAATCATAGAAATTGTCAAGATGAGTTTCATATACAACTGTACAGTGGTTTTATTTAAGTGTGATGCTTTCAAGGAAGGGATTGGTTTTTAAAAAGATAACAAGCATGGTTTATCAGTTTAAATAAGAATCATCGAATTCTTCAAACAGCTGAACCATTCACACTAGCTTGTCAAGTATCACAAGTTTTCTATGTACCCGATGGGTGGATCATACTCGTAAAAACTGTGCCTCGTGATTTCTTTGATGGAAAAAAGGATAGTGAATATTCTTTTCTATCTGAAGCATATTAAGATTTTCCAGAAGAACTAGAAATAGGTCTCGGTTAATAGATATCGATGTTTAAGGTATAAGAACTTTTACTTTTTAATGAAGTTAATATCTTTTACTTATTTTTTTAAAAATTCGTTATTTAAAATATTTTCATTTATCATATAAATTTTGTAATATGTTTAATTAAAATTTTTTTATTCATGTGTGGATGTGGCCATAGAAGAAGCACACTGATAGGGGGAGACATCCACCTACACATAAGGTTAGGGAGGAGTCAGTCTCCTCCTAATACCGACCCTCCACTTGTATCTACCAGCCAGTTACTCTCCCAGTATATCCAAACTCCCTTCCAATATATCCAGTACATAGTTCCACATATTCTATCTCAAGGTCGTCACCTTCATAGTAGGGGCAAGGTGCTAGTCTTTACTTCCCCACCGCCTAACCCACATCCTATTATGTTGAAGCAAATCCTCAACATGAAACCCAGCTGGAGGAGTTATTCAGACAGGAGGGGCGAGTGTGAGGTTGAGGAGGTAGAGCAGCCCTTTCAGCAGCCAGATATTGAGGCTGGCATTTCGCAGCAGCTTGCCACTTAGGTAGGGATCAGTGGTGGTAAAATTTAGTAGTTTTTATTTTATAAGTTTATTTTATTTCCTTTAGTATTTTATTTATTAAACTATGTTGTTTAATGTGCTTAGCTAAGAAGAACACACAAGGTCTGACACGAAATGCAGGCCTTGACAGGCTACCTGAGGGCACTAAGATTATGGTGGCTATCACTGCAGCTAGGGAAGTGAAAAACTATCCCAAGCTTACCAGCCAGTTAACCATGATTGTTAAGGTTACCGTGCCACCTTCCTACTTTAATTGGAGGAGTGTCACAAAGAAGTTGAAGTCCTCCATTATTTGGGTGTTGCAAGTAAAAAATTTGGAAATCATATTTTAAGATTTATATCAACTATAATTGACTTATATATTATTGAATACATGACACTTTTAATTACGGCGATAATCCCAATGCGGCCAAGGCTATCTTATAGGATTCAAGTAGGACACATCATGGATGGAGAGAGATGAAGACTACGGTATGAAATTGTTTCAGTTCTTAATTTATTTAATTATTTATATATATTCAACCTTTTCTATTAAAAATTTGTAAAATTATTTCAATTTTTTAACAATAGGCCGTATAAGGAGACATCGAGAAACGTGTTTCCTACAATTGCGCCTCCCATTTGGAGAGAGTGTTGCGAGCATTGGAGAGATCCAGCAATAGAGGTAAATAAATAGTTTTGAATTTGATTTTAAATTTCAATTTATAATGACTAATTACATAATCTTTTAGTAATAAAATTTGTATTTCTTACAGGAGTAAATCAGAAAGAATAAGGCCAATAGGCCCAAGCTCATTAAAAGATAGATATGTAAGTTTCTTCAATTAATATTTTATACCAAAATAAAAAAATTTAGTTATATTTAGAGAAAATGAAAATTTTACTTCATTTTTAGGTGGAGGTGCACGAGGGTGTTTAGCTAGATTGAGTGGGAGTCTATGAGCAGATTCATAGTAAAGAAATACTCGACGGCTCACGTGCATGGATACATCAAACATGCCAAGAGACACATATAAGTAATTACAAGTTACTTACATTAATTTCAGAATATATAAAAATTAATTACAAATATATATATTTACAGGGTCGTATGATGGATTTGATCTATCTCATGATGTCATGGACAAGAACTCCGGGACCATTCCGTGGACTTCTTTGACACCAGAGGAGGCCTTTAGGATCATGATGCCTCCAAAGCACGGAGGCTTCGTCCGTAGTGGTGGGAGGAGTGCGATGATCTCCTCCTGGTATGGTAGGAAAGAATCCTCATCTGCCCATGTCGACAGTCTCTGCACAGAACTAAGACATTACAGTGTCGAGATGTGGAGTGGGCGAAAAGGTTAGAAGAGGTCACCTCACAGTTGTAGGCCACCACTCGCAGGATGGAGTACCAAGAGTTGTTAAAGTAGTACAACAAGTAGTGGGAGGAGGTCTTGTCTTATCTTTGAGGATCTGGACCTGATTATTCATCGTTCCACATTCTGAGGCATGGTGATGACGATGATGGGGGTGGTTCTGGGGTTGGTGGCATAGGTGGCCCAGCATAATGTTTATATTTTTATATTCTCTTCGCTTTTGTTCTAATATTTGAACATCCTTTATGTATATAAAAATTATTTCAACTATATAATTTCTTCTGATTGAATATTTTAAACAACTTATTGTATTTTGAACCTCTGTTATTTCCTATGTGTTATTAATTCTTGTACTAAAAATATGAATTGCTTTAAAAAAAAATTAAATATTATTAGTGACGATTCTTATTTAAACTGTTGCGAATCATAATTTGCGAAGGTTTTGAAACTGTTGCGATATATCACTTAAGTGCCCCATTATTTTTGGCGCGAGGTATTACATGCCTTTCGGCGATAGTTACATTCATCTGGAGATGGTTTTAAAAACCATTGCCATTATGCATAGAGGGCAGTTTTAAATAAAACCATCGTGCAAGGTACGTAATTTTTTGGCGCATATTTTTGTCTCCCGCCAAGACAATTGGCAACGGTCTACGAGAGAACTACTCCTAAATTCATTTAGCGATGGTTGTCAAATCATCACCAAATCCTTGTTTCCTTCGTGCCTGTGCGTGATGAGACCACGACGATAAGGGAATGTAACCGCCGCTAAAATAAAATAGTGACGAGATCTACAGTGACGGTCAGTGGTGACAGTTACTCAGGGATTGGTGACGGTTCACAAGCATTGCAAACCGCACTCACTGTTGTAGTAATGGATAATATGAATCAAGTCAAGGTTAAGCTCTACGGTTATAAAAGGATGAAAGCTCATCGCACCTATCAAGATGCTACAGCTCCCTTAGTGATGTGTATGTATCTAAGTAACCTAAAATATCTATTTATGCATGTTCTTAGTATCATAGAAGCATCATACATTGTAAATATTACATAATATGCATCATCATGCATTTAGGTCAAATTGTATAATTTGTATAGTAATTTACTCTTTTTGGTGGTCAAGGATGGGCGATATTTAATTGGGGCTTCGAATTGAAGATCCAACCATATGGATCTGATTAGGGTGACGATCGAAGTTCAACAACTCCAAGATCACCCCGATCGGACTTCCATAGCATCAAATGCAGTTCGAGAAGGATCATAGGTCAAGGGGCTAGGTGGTGTAAATCCGTTCTTCAGACGACAAATCCAACCTCACAAATGGGTTCAGATTAACGATTGCAGCCCAGTAACGTGAAAATTGATCCAATCCGACATTCGTGGCACCACCATAAGCATATGAAGATGGATGGCCAAGATGGTGCAATGTGGTGCCATCTCAACTGCCCAAACCGACCCAGCTAAAAGAGTGAGGACCAAAGCATACACGCGATCAGATCTGGGCCGTTGGATCTTAGTCCAATGGCCACAAGCATATGCACCTTAGATGGAAATGCGATAAAGTCTCAACCTTGGCGCATTGGTTGAGTACTCCATGCGTGAGATGAGGGTGCAAGTTCGAAGCTCACTGCATGCCTCAATTCAGCGCAAGTGCAAGGTGCAACCAATTTCGGTCGTTAGATGAAGCATAAGCGACACAGATGGGAGAAACGTGGCGCAACGAGATGCGCAGGTGAGTGCATGCGAAATCAGACACCCAAGCCCACGTGCAATCAAATGCACGGGTGTTGGGTGTGTTGAAAGAAAAGTGACGCTGAGGGCTTTTAAGACATCCAATCACTTGATCGGACGGTTGAGAGCTCGTGTGCGTGATGCATGCGTTGAGTGAGAGGAGGCGGGGAAGCACACGCACGTCGCCAACGTTCAAGTCTTTAGTGACGGTTTTATCCATCATTAAAAATCCCTACATTAATGTTTTAAGGTTAAAATGACCTATTTGCCTGCAACCTTTACACCTATAAAAAGACCTATGCCCTCCACATATCATTCATCCCTTCCTTGACCTCTCTCCCTCTCCAAAGCTTTAAAGAAGCTTGTCCCAAACCCGGGATGCTCCTTTAGAGTTAAAATCAAAATTTTGTCCA
The DNA here is from genome assembly GCA_037157565.1 of Thalassia testudinum. Classification (NCBI taxonomy): domain Eukaryota; kingdom Viridiplantae; phylum Streptophyta; class Magnoliopsida; order Alismatales; family Hydrocharitaceae; genus Thalassia; species Thalassia testudinum. Next base: position 26,450,862 of record JAZHRO010000063.1, on the reverse strand, counting down.
CTTCTCACCCCGTTCGTGGAGCTCCCGTGGTCGTCTTCTCACCCCCATTACGGAAGTGGGTCCCGCAATGACGACATCCTGCCTCAGCCCCAGTTCTTCCCGCTTCATTCTCTGTCTTCTATCTCCGCTCTATATCTTCCAAGCGTCGCCCCATTCTAGCTCGTCCTCCAAGCAGCCATCGAAGAGAATAATTTCTCACCTCCCTTCTCTTTACTACTTTCTAGAATAGATTTACCACATTCTAGTTATAAAATTTCCAACTTTCTAGTTGTAAAAATATTATCCTTATTATAAAAGTGTTTTGTTCTCTCTCTCTCTCTTTCTCTTTTAGTGTTCATATTAGATTCATTATGATTATCTCACTTTTAAACAAAAATTACAAAAAAAAAAATCACGAATTTCAAATCGACATAGCCTCCCCTGTGTTCAACTCATAATTTCTTTTGAATTTCGGTAAATTTATTTGTTGACGGATTTCCTCGCAAATCACACTACAATGACGGGTTTTTCAAAACTCAATCATTTTGCGATGATTTTCCGCTCAAACATTTTTGGTGCCGTTGCCAGGGAGGCAATGAATCTCGATTTTCTTTCCGCATTTCAATCACTTTATTGCTTTCTAATTTGCTTCAATTTCTTTTCTATTATTTTGCAGGTACCACAACAGGGAATTTTCAAGCGGTAAAAAAGAGTAAAGTGCAGTTGAAGACAACCATAAGTGCTCCCCATTCTTCCCCCCTCCATAGAGTTCATTTCATAACCCTAATTCAAACCTTAATTTACCTAGGTGTTCTCATAAACCCTAGGATTAGTTTTGATTGTTTGATTTCCACCTCCACCCATCTCAACCTTCTTATATAAACTAAAAATTTTAAAAAAAATTCTTACAAAGGTACACGACCTCTTCTGATTTTCAAACTCAACTGGTCAACCAATCTTTGAAACCGATACACACACCTAAACACATAATTGAGTAGAAATCAGATTAGGTAACCACTTGTGTGTCTAACTCAGTGGTGCATTAAGGCCAATTGTTTGAGTTGTTTGGGCCGCACCACTTCATCTAAAATCAACTCATCAAATAGCTTCCCCTTAGAGTTTACAATTTGGGTCAATACCGAGCACTCCACTTTACTTTTGATTTCAAAAGGAAAAGATCTTCACCCGTGTTTTGAATATCTGATTTTCCAATTGAACTTGATTGAATTTACCTAATTTTAAACCCTAAAAGCTACTTAAGCAAGATTTGAACCTTAAAATACACTCATCCAAATAATCTTGCTTGAAAATCCTAGTTGTGCATGAACTCACACATATTCAATCAGTCATTAAGGGCACAACCCATTTTAAGGGCCCACCACATTTCATAAGCACTACAATCTTAAGCCTAAGTTAAAATCAACTACACGTTGGCCTTAGGACTCATTTGTCGGTTTCAAGGTATTTCTTAAACTGTGGTGAGAATTTGTGACATCTGCTTTCTCCAGAAGGTGCTAAGTTGGGTGGTCGGATTGTCAAACGACTTAAGCAGGCATGGGTTTGGCATAATTAGTAGCCTTTGGGACTTGCTCCTGTTGTCTCGCCATCCCAACTTAATCAGCTTTTGGATTAAGGACAACACGAAATTTGTATTGTGGTTTGAATCTATCATGAAGCTTAGGTCCTTATGCTACCAAACTTAAGGACAGGTTTATTTTGTTGTGCTGTAGGATTCTTATCCCCAATCCTTCTGGCCTCTTCCTAGTTTATGCTTGGAAGGAGGTCATTGAATCCTCGATTGAATGGACCATTAGATCATTCTAGGAGGTTGATTACACAGCAATCATAGGTCTTAATTGACCTAAATTAGGCTAAGACTTAGCATAAGTTAGGGTAGTTCACACATGCATAAGTATTACTTGCATCCTTACTGCTTTCTTTTAGCTATGTATAAAATAATGCTATAATGTGCTAATTAGGTGCATTATATCAATTACAGGTAATAAGATGACCAGAAGGTAGATCTAAAGCTGGATATGAAGAATAAAGAATAGTTGGAGTTGCAGCAGAGCTGGAGCAGAAGACCTAGAATAATATGTAGTAGACAATAATGTAAGGGGTTGAGATATGCTATTCTATTTAAGTAGGAATAAAGCAGTAAATTATGAAGAACTTAGGACCATCCTAGCCCTAGGATAGCCTAAAAGCTTCCCTAAGCCTTAGCCACCCTTAGATTAGGTCACCACAACCTAGGAAACCTTAAAACCCTAATTCCAACCTCTATCTGGACGTCCAGATGAGTTATAGGACGTCCAGAACCTTTAGCCAACTCCCGCACACCTTAAACCCACTTCTGCAGTGTTGTTGACGCCCAAACACTTGGTCAGACGTCCAATTTCTACAGAATAGCCAAGACAGAACCTAGAATTTCTTTTGACTCTAATTGGACGTCCAAACAACAAGTCTGGACTTCTAATTTTTCACTATAAGATGTTTGACACTATTATTGGACATCCAGAACTGCCCTCCAGACCCTATTTTGAGATTCAAGCCTTGATCTTGGATCTCTAGGTCCCTAAACCCTATTCCAACCCTATAGAAACCTAAATTAAGGTGCCCTAACCCTAGTACATCACCTCTAGACATCCCTAAGGACATAATTAGGTCCTCACTAAACCTAATTGACTTGAATCTTAGTCAATTCCATCAGCCTATTCAATTGGACTCATTGAGTCCAATTGAGCCCTGATCACAACACACCATCCAATTGGACTCAGTAAGAGTCCAATTGACCTAGACCTAACTTAGTAAAGTTATTTTACTCTCGATTAAGTTTTCACACACCCAATTAAACTTGTATTAAGTTTAATTGCATTTTACCTTAGTAAATTGGGGTTTACAACCCTAATTTGAGACCTACCTTGACCTAAACCCACTAGAACCTAACTTAATCAACCTAGCCACCTAAGTTTTGACCCACACACACCCACACCATCTACACGAAAATACCTAGCCTAGAGTTCTCTAGAACTCTCTACCATGTGTTGTTGCCTTGGTTGCTAAAATTAGCAACCAAGAGCCATTCAATTTTTATATCCACATTTGGTGGATCAAAAAACCACCATCCATCCTTTCTCTCTCACTCTCCCATGAGCTCCCACCATAGGCCTCTCTAGAGAATTCCATAATTCTCTAGAGAGATTCCCTTAGGTCTATAAAAAGACCTAAGGGGTGACCATTTGCACCCATTCACTCTTGGCTTCCATTTAGCTTAGCTACATTCCACCTCCACTCCACCTTCACGAGTTGCTTCACCATGGCCACCACCATCTCCACACCAAGATGTTGGATCACCTCCTCAACCTCTCTCCAAGGGTCGGCCTAAGCACCATTGGCCGCCCCTCCTTCTCCTCTCAACCAAGTCAAAGTCCATCGAGCCCACCTCCGAATGCACGTATTTTTGGTAGAGTAGTAGCTTAGTTCTTTATAGTTTACATGCTTTATTTACTGCTTAGTAGTGTAGCTCTATATTCTCCCCTAATGATGCATGCATAATCCCACTTTAGATTCACACATGCAATCATTTTCTGCTAGCTACATTTGTGTTTCCAAGCATTCCTCTCTAAGCTTGCCACGAGTTCCATGTTGCAAACACCATGATGAATCAATGAATGCTCTTTTTCTATATATATATATATCTATGTGTTGAGAATCACCATGAGCTTATTGCAATATATTTTGTGTGATTAAAGTTGCTTGCTTTTAATTATCATCTGTTGCAACTAGCATGTCAGTACCTGAAAATATCGAGGATCTAACTATTAACGCATTTTCCGTAAATAGCCACCACATAACTAGAATCATGCTTATTGAAACTCACACTTTCACATTTGTCATCTATCTAACACATGAGCACGTAATTAGGGTTCATAATGAAAGTGGTTGAACATTGATCTAACGATTAGAAACTGATGTGCAATTTTAAGCAAGTAGAGCGAGTGAGATCAATTTCAAATCTACATTTCCATAAATGCCTCCTAAAGACGAACGACCGGGACTCAAGTCTTGGTATCTTATAAATTATTTTTGTTGATTGTATTTCGCAGCTATACTACGATGCATTCTGATCAAATATGCGCTATACGATTTCCCAACAAAGGCATAGATTGAATTTTGGCCAATTTGATCCTATGGCCGATCAACAACCTCCTCTACCTCAGAATCAATAAGAGATGTTTCAAAGATAGCTGGAACAACTGCAAAGAATGTAGGAATGATTCCAGAGAATGCAGGGTGCTCAGCCCTTGAAAGATTTTTTTGATCCTTCAAATTACGAGAAACATCCCGATGTCCAAATTCCTGCCGGAGATGTAAAAATCAAGCCCTAAGTGTTAAGCCTGATCAAACATTTCCATGGGCTTGGCTCTGAAGACCTATTTCAGCATCTGGAGGACTTGATCACTTTGGTCCAGACCACCAAAGCACGAAACGTGGATGAAGAGCAAATGATCATAAGGCTTCTTCCCCACTCTTTTATGGATAAGGCCGTACATTGATATCGAACAATTGGAAGGCTGATAGAAACTTGGAATGGTCTTAAATCGGCTTTCTTAAAGAAATTCTTTCCAGTCGGATGTACCAATGCTTTGCAATGGCCAATTACTACTTTCGTCTAGTGGCAAGGGGAATCGCCTCATGGTGCCTGGGAGCAATTTCAGGATCTATTGCAGAAGTGTCCACACCACAAGGTGCCAAGATGACAACTCATGTAGATCTTTTATCACAGGTTGACTGAAAAACTGCGTAACTACATGGACCCTTCTTGTGGAGGCAATTTCCTCAACAAGGATGCAGATAGTGTGCATGAGTTGTTTGAGGAAATGAGTGAAAATTCAATCAATCATGCCTTCATAGATACGTTTAACCAGTCCCAACAACCTAAATCGAATGTTAATGAGGTCTATGACTCTCATCCATTCGATATGGATCTGATTTGTAATAAACTAGATAAGGTGGACTTGGTTACCAATAAGATGGAGGAGTGGATGGCTGGAAACTTTATGAACAATTCTCGATCCACTCAATCCCAAAATTCGGGATTCCATTCTTCGCGAGCTCCTTCTGGATGGGAGTTCGTCAATTAACTGAATGCAGCTCAACTTGTGAGCCAGCATTACTCGAAACCCCACAGGTTTCAAACTAGGGCCTTTCATCCTTGTTTCTCTGATCCCTCCCTTTCTTTCTCCCCATCTTCACCCTATAAGGATGTCTATGCTATACAGAACATTAGATCAAACCCATATTCCAATGCTTATAATTCAGGTTGGAGGAACCACCCTAATTTCTCCTAGAAAAATCCAGGGTAGCAGACCTAATTCCAACCCAGCAACTATGCTCCGCAAAGACTAATGGGTCAGGGTCATGTTTATACTCAGCTACCCCCGAATCAAGTCAATCAGGCAGTTTGGAATACCCATCAACCTGTAGGGTAGGCTGATTTGAACCATCAGATGGTAGAGATGTAAGGATCTATACTCTAGCTCATGCAACAAATGAAAACCTCGCTGGAAACTTGCAAACCGAGTTCATTGCTAATACTCGTCAGCCTGGATCTCTGCCATCTCAACCCGTACCCAACCCACGCAACGTATAGAATCTGGGCAATCAAGCCCAAGGGTATGGGAATCAGAGGGACCCACACACACATGCTCAGGTAGTTGAGCAGGGTCCTTCCTCTTCTGCTTCTTCATTAAATCCAAGGTTTCTGGCTAATCAAGTCCTTCCGATCTTTCCTAACCCTCCTCAAGACCCAAACCCATACACATCTACCAACTTCGTTACTTTGAGGAGTGGAAGGTAAACCCAGGACCCACACCTACCTTGCTTTAGTCAAGAAAACCTTGGTGAGCCTAAGGAAAGAAAGAACTCTGAAGCAGAAATCAAGGCTCAAGAACCTGATTTCAAGGATCTGACTCATGTACCTTTTCCTGAGGCCTTGATTAAACCCAGGAAGAAGAAGCCTGTTGATAGTGACAAGGAGCTCTTGAATATATTCAAGAATGTTGAAATCAATATCCTGCTCCTCAATGCTATCAAACACATATTGCCTTATACTAAATTCTTAAAGGATTTATGCACCCAAAATCGTAAGCTGAGGGAATTTGTTTCGAGGTAGGTGATACTCTTCAAGTAGGCTAGTTTTGTTATCCTATATCACCTTCCTCCGAAAAAGAGAGATCCAGGTACCCCTTTGATTTCATGTGTTATTGGAGATTACACTTTTGACAAGGCACTCTTGGATCTAGGTGCATCCATTAACCTAATTCTGACTTCTCTTTACAAGAAGTTCGGATTAGGTGAACTTCAGCCGACCTCAGTAACGCTGCAGTTAGTGGACTGTTCGGTCACAAATCCAAGGCATTATTGAGGATGTTATTGTCAAGGTTAAAGACTTCTATTTTCCTATAGATTTCCTTATCTTAGACATGGATGTACCTGAGAATTTAAGGAACACGCTCATCATTTTGGGGAGTCCATTCCTGGCTACCACTAAGGCCAATATCAACTGTGAGAGCAATAGCATGGAAATCGCCTTTGGGGTTCGGAAACTGAAACTGGATATTTTCAAGTCGATTAATAAATTTGAGGATTGTGGATTTATAGAGGAACTCGAGGAAGATCATTTGAATATTGAGACATGTATGGTTGTATCTGCTATTGAGAGTTCGTCCTTCATTGATGAACCCAGCCCAAAACCCTCCATGGCAAACCCGCCACATTCTGAAGAGGTTGCTGAGTTTGTTCACTTTCAACCTCTTCTTCTCGATCATCCTGATGAATCTTCATTAGCATCCTCCTTACCTTCCATCTTAGACCTGCCCCAAGTCAAACTGAAACCATTGCTTAAGTGTTTGCAATATCAATTTTTAGGACCTAAGAAGATGCTCCCTGTGATTATCAGTTCTAGATTGACTATGAAGCAAGAGATAAAACTGATCAAGGTCTTCAAAGAACATAAAGAGGTAATTGGTTAGACAATCCATGACCTTAGGGGGATTGAGTCATCTTACTACAATCACAGAATTTTCATGGAAGATGGATCCTGCCCTTCTTGCCAGATGCAAAGGAGATTGAACCCTAATATGAGAAAAGTGGTCAAGAAAGAAATAACTAAGTGGCTCGATGCAGGAATCATCTATCTAATCTCGAATAATCCATGGGTAAGTCCCATGCAAATTGTTCCTGAGAAAGCTAGAATTACCATTGTGACTAACGAGAAAGGAGAATCTATCACAACTCATTCAGCTTCCTCCTCGAGAGTCTGTATTGATTACAGGAAGCTGAACACAGCCACCAAAAAGGATCATTTCCCTTTGCCCTTCATCGATCAAATTCTTGAAAGATTAGCCATGCAAAAGTACTTCTGCTTCCTGGACGGTTACTCGAGATACAATCAAGTCCTTATCCATCCCGAGGATCAAGAAAAGATGACTTTCACTTATCCCTACGAAACCTTTGCTTTCCGTAGAATGCCATTCAGGATTTGCAATGTACCTGCAACTTTTCAAAGGTACATGCTAGCCATTTTTTCTGACATGGTGGGAGAATTTATGGAAGTTTTCATGGATGATTTCTCCATTTTCAGAGATTTATTTGAATCTTGTCTGGCTAATCTTGAATTGATCCTTAAAAGATGCATCAAAACAAGATTGGTCCTTAGTTGGAAAAAGAGTCATTTCATGACACAAGAAGGCATCATCTTGGGTCATGTAATCTCTAAATGGGGAATCAAAGTCGGCAAAGTTAAGGTTGATGTTATTTCTAAACTTCCTCCTCCAACATCTGTTAAACAAATTCGATCATTTCTTGGTCATGTGAGATTCTATCGGAGGTTCATCAAGGACTTCTCTAAGGTTGCTTGCCCTCTAAGCAACTTTCTCGCCAAAGATACGCCATTTGATTTCGATGAATCATGCCGCGAGGCATTTGATTTTCTTAAAATGGCAATCACTTGTTCTCCGGTGTTGCAACTACCAGTCTGGACAGCCCCATTTGAGATCATGACCGATGCTTATGATTACACAATCGGGGCTATTTTGGGTCAAAGGATCGACAGAAAGTCCTCTATCATCTACTACGCTAGCAAAACTCTGGACGAGGCCCAAAGGAATTACACTGTTACTGAGAAGGAATTGCTAACTGTAGTATTTATTTTAGAAAAATTCAGGACTTATCTCTTAGGATCTCACATTATAATTTTCATCGACCACTCGGCCTTGAGATATCTCTTGGACAAAAAGGATGCCAAACCCTAGCTCATTCGATGGATTCTTCTGCTTCAAGAATTTGATCTTGAAATCAAAGATAAATTCGGGGCACAGAATGTGGTGGCAGATCATCTTTCGAGGCTTCTAAGTGATTCTTCTCATCCGGATATTTTGATTACTGATACATTTTCGGATGAGATTATTCTGGCAGTTTCAGGTGTCCAAACCCCTTGGTTTGCAAACATAGTAAATTATTTGGCTGTTGGTCAAATCTCCTAGGATTAGATCAAGAAACAACGAGATAGACTTAAATCTGAAGCCAAATATTACTTCTGGGATAACCCTGAACTGTATCGCATCAGCTCTGATCAGATTATTCGTTGATGTGTTCCTGAGAAGGAGTTTCAAAGCATACTTGAGTTCTGCCATGCATCTGCATGTGGTGGACATTTCACTGGGAAAAAGACAGCTGCAAAAATAGTTCAATTTGGATTCTATTGGCTATCTTTATTTAAGGATGCCCAGGAATTCTCGAGGTCATGTTCCCGAAGCTAGGCACTTGGGAGCATAACGAAGAGAGACATGATGCCTCTAAACCCGATTCTTCCCGTCGAAATCTTCAATGTTTGGGGCATCGATTTCATGGGGCCCTTCCTCCCTTTATTTGGACACCAGTACATTCTCGTTGTTGTTATTATGTGTTCAGCTGGATCAAGGTTATTTCCACCTGAACCAATGACCACAAGGTGGTCACTGATTTTGTCAAGAAGAATATCTTCAGTCGGTTCAGGATTCCAAGGGCCATCATCAGTGATGGTGGTACTCACTTCACAAATGCCCAGCTCCATAATTAATTGGCAAAATACGAGGTAAATCACAGAATCTCCACACCTTACCACCCTCAGACGAATAGACAAGTCGAGATATCCAATCGGGAGATCAAGAATATCCTGTAGAAGACGGCTAGGCCTAATCAGAAAGATTAAACTCAAAAGCTTGAGGACGCTTTTTGGGCTTAACGTACGGTGTACAAGACGCATATTAGCATGTCACCATTTCGTCTGGTGTATGGAAAAATGTGCCATTTACTCATAGAGATTGAACATCAGGCATTCTGGGCAATCAAGAAACGAAACTTTGATTTAAGTTAGCCGGAAAGACTAGGAAGCTCCAACTATCTGAGTTGGGGGAGCTTAGAAACGATGCGTGCGAGAATGCCAAGATCTATAAGGCTCGGACCAAAGCTCTTCATGACCAACTGATTTCTTGCAAGAGCTTTAACCTGAACCAAAAGGTCTAGCTTTTTGATTCTCGACTTAAGCTCTTTCATACCAAGCTTAGATCAAAGTGGAGCGGCTCATTCATCATTGATCAAATATTCCTAAATGGAGCCATTCAAATCTTTGACCTAAAGATGGGTAATTCTTTCAAGGTCAACAGACAACGTGTGAAACCTTATTTGACCATATTATTCCAGAACCCATCTCAGACAAGGTTGCTTTAACCTTAATGTGACTCTTTTTGGCTGGACTTCGCCTAGATGATGGTATTAAATACAACACTTGTACAGTTTAACTCAGAGCTGATCCGAACATCATGGAATACAGGTGATGTTTTCTCATTCTAGCCTACTTCTCATGCCTTTTATTTTCAATGAGGACATTGTATTAACTAGGCATGGGGGGGTGAATTCATTTTTTAATCATTTTGTCAGCTTAGTGGAATTCTTGTAAATTCTACTTATTTTTCTCTTTGTTTATTAAAAAATAAAATTGAATTAGGAAAAGAATACTTGGGCATTAGGATTTTTCAACCGTAGGGAATAATATAGTAGGATCTGAACACTTAGACCCTTCAAGTCTTCGGGCTTAATCAGCATAAGTGTCCACTAAGATGTGAATTTGTTTCTTGAGTCCTCACTTGTCTGAATGTATTTCTAATTTGATTAAATAAGTTGGGGTGATAAGTACACGAGTTATTAACCCGCCTTCTGATTTGAGGGGACTTTAAGTCTAAGCATCTACACACTATTTGCATTGACTAGCCTTTCAGTAGTTTTAATGGAAATTGGGTAGCTAATGAACCTTCTAGGGTGGTTTGGCTGGCAAGTTATCATGGGTAACAGCTCATTGGTAGGTTGTTCAGAGCACAGTCACACGACCATTCTCTTTCTGCTGCCTTTAGGTAAATCTTAGATCAGGAAAACCACCTACTTACAAAAAAGAAACAAAAGAAAAAGAAAAGTATCCAAAAAATAGAAATAGAAGAGGAGAAAAGGAAAGAAAATGAAATAAGCCACACTTCACCACATGAGTATGGCTGACAAGTTATCATGAGTAACAACTCATTGGTAGGTTATCCAGAACCCAACTCAAGAAATGCATGTATAATTCCTAAACACTTAGGAAGAAGTAGAGAAGTAGAATAAGCCGGGGAGGTATACACTGGGTTCGACCTTGTGTTGACTTCATAAAAATAAAAGTAGGGAAAAAGCTACTAGTCGAATAGATACACCTTTAGGTATAATTCCTTTTTAAGGTCACCTAGGGACATAAAAACCTGAAGTTTGTTTTAATCGCCGATCAGTAAATCTATCACATTTCATATATAAAGATGCTTAGAACTTAGAGTTCTCTTCAAGTCTTGGGTGGGTTGAGTAGCCATATAAAGCTGCTCTGAAACCCTAAACTCAAAAATCCAAAAAAATTAGAAAAGAAAAAGAAAAAAGATCCTTCTTTGAATAAGGGTAGGGCTTGAGGCGGTTTGCATTTTGCTAGACACCCGGGCGCTGTTGTGTCTCTGTAGTTCAGGTCTTAGTTGAAATTCCTAAGAGTTGAAAAATAACTTCTGTCCAAGAAATCCAATTCTAATTCTTTTATAAATAGCATATACTTTTTCTAGGGACTAGCAAAAGAAAGGCATGGGGGTGTGATGTGTATGCATCTAAGTAACCTAAAATGTCTATTTATGCATGTTCTTAGTATCGTAGAAACATCATGCATTGTAAATATTGCATAACATGTATCATCATGCATTTAGGTCAAATTATATAATTTGTATAGTAATTTACTCATTTTAGTGATCAAGGACACACGATATTTAATTGGGGCCTCGGATTGAAGATCCAACCATACGGATCTGATTAGGGTGATGATCGAAGTTTAACAACTCCAAGATCGCCCCGATTGAACTTTTGTAGCATCAGATGCAATCCGAGAAGGATCATAGGTCAAGGGCCAAGTGGTGTAAATTCGTTCTTCAGATAACAAATCCGACCGCACGGATGGGTTCAGATCGACGATAGCAACCCAACGTGAAATCGATCCAATCCGACATCCGTGGCACCACCTTCGAGCATATGAAGATGGACAGCCAAGATGGCACCATGTAACACCATCTCAGCCGCCCAAATCAGCGCAACCAAAAGAGCGAGGACCTACTGCTCCCTCTCTCTCCTCAACTACGTGATCAGATCTGGGTTGTTGGATCTTGATCCAATGGCCATGAGCATACGCACCTTGGATGGAAATGCGACGAAGTCTTGGGCTTGTTGCGTTGGTTGAGCACTCCACATGTGAGATGAGGGCATGGGTTCGAAACTCACCACGTGCCTCAATTCAGCACAAGCATAAGGTGCAGCCAATTTCGGCCGTTGGATGAAGCATAAGCGATGCAGATGGGTGAGACGTGGTGCAACGAGATGTGTGGGCGGGCGCACGCGAAATCAGACGCCCAAGCTCACGAGCAATCGCATGTGCGAGTGTTGGGTGCGTTGAAGGAGAAGCGACGCTAAGGGCTTTTAAGCCGTCCGATCGCTTGATCGGATGGCTGAGAGCTCGTATGCGTGATGCATGCATTGAGCGTGAGGAGGCGGGGAGGTGCACGCACGTCACCCACGTTCAGGTCTTTAGTAATGATTTTATCCATCACTAAAGACCCTTACATTAATGTTTTAAGGTTAAAATGACCTATTTGCCCCCAACCTCTATACCAATAAAAAGGCCTACGCCCCCCACATATCATTCATCCCTTCCTTCACCTCTCTCCATCTCCAAAGCTCTAAAGAAGCTTGTCCCAAACCTGAGATGCTCCTCTAGAGTTAAAATCAAAATTTTGTGCACTTCTCACCTTGTTCGTGGAGTTCCCGTGGTCATCTTCTCACCCCTATTCCGGAAGTGGATCCTGCAACAACGACGTTCTGCCTCACCCCCAGTTCTTCCTGCTTCGTTCTCTGTCTTTCATCTTCGCTCTCCAGCTTGTCCTCCAAGCAGTCATCAAGGAAGATAATTTCTTACCTCTCTTCTCTTTACTGCTTTCTAGAATAGATTTACTGCTTTCTAGTTGTAAAATTTTCAGCTTTCTAGTTGTAAAAACATTATCCCTATTGTAAAAGTACTTTGTTCTCTCTCTCTCTCTTTTAATGTTAATATCAGATTCATTATGATTATCTTGCTTTTAAACAAAAATTACAAAAAAAAAATAATCGCAGATTTCAAATCGACGCAGCCTCCCAGTGTTCGACCCGGAATTTTTTTGAATTTCAGCAAATTTATTTGTTGACATCTTTCCTTTCAAATCACAATACAACGATGAATTTTTCAAAACTCAATCATTTTGCGGTGATTTTCCGCTCTAACACTTAGCATTATGAAACAGAAGTTCTTGTTAGAGGTGAGCTCATGGTGATGTCGAGTAAATAGAATACTAAGGTGGTAGCATTGGGTATGGAAGAAAGTAGATGGTGTAAGGACCTTCAAAAGCATGTTTAACAAGTTGCTTCAATCATAAGTGATGAAATCCTAGAGATGTAACCCATACACCTCTTTGAAGAATAAAGCAAGTAATCACATGCATACATGCTACTTTTGTTGAGTTCATGCATGTGACATGACTACATAGAAAGAAGTCGAATTTAAGATTTTCTGTAGGCCAAAGGTTGCAAGCTTAGCATAATATCATGGGTTCAACTATGCGATAACATGATTTTGATGTCCCATACTTTAGCCTCTTATCACTTCATGTAGTCAACATAAAAGATAATAAATGCATAACTACATTTATATGAATTTAGCTCATCAAAAAAGTATTTATGCTTGCATCTTCCAAAAGAGAGCATCCAAGTGGTTCACTTTTAGAGATGCACTGATATTTTATTAGGATCCTTTGATTCTAGTGAGTATTCAAGTAGATAGGTTCTCCAAGGGGAAGTTTACCTCTTAACCCACTCAAAATAGATATTAATACTCTAAGACAACTAGCATGATGAAGATAATGATTGGGGGAATCTTTCTTTGCTCATCCCTACCTCCAATTGAGCATACCTAACTCCAAGTGAATGCCCCCTCTTAGTTACCCCAATTAGAGAGCATACCCCAATGCTTGGAAGATCCAACCTTGGAACAAGCATAGGAAGGGGAATTAAATGCAACACCCATCCTAACCCCTTGTTGGACATTAGCTTAAGTTCTCCTTATTAAACCCTCCTCTACCCATAGAATATGAACCATTTTCACACCTTCATAGACAAAAAGAGATACCTTCCCACATTAGCAACTTCTTTCCCAATCACTCATAATGTTATACATATGTGAGTTGTGGAGATAGAGTGTAACGAGTAGGTGTGGTTATTCTTCAATTGTTATTCACTTTGGGTGGCTAATATATATGCCCAGAAGATGCAACCAACACAATTGGATACAGCTTCTAATTGAAGAATTATCTTAGTTGTCCTAACTAGAGATGTTGTAAGGCATCTTTCTCACATGTATATGGGAAGGCTCTTTCCAATAGTGTCTAGAAACTTTGGTTTCATCTTGCCATCTTGTTACTATTCCTAGATCAACCTACCATGTACAAAAGGGTAAGGAGGAAATCGTAAACTATCTTTCTAAGGACCCATTTTGGAGGTTGGCTTCCTATGTAAGCACCTACATCATATAGGTGTTCCTTGTCATTTCAATAATTTGACAATATCTCGCTTCAATATTCGATTTCTTCAATAATGCCCCCAAAGTCAGCTCATACTTTGATTTTCATTCCCAATGATTCCTAGAAAAATTGGACGCATAGGACAGGGTCTAGATTTAATTATTCAATTTGATTTTCTACGTAAGGATTTGAATTATCTGACCACCTAAAGTACATGCCCGCAAGACCAATAATTAAGGGAACTGAACTTAGCTGTTCAGCTTCAAGGACTTTGTAAATGATCAATGCAAGATCCGACTCTGGAAGTCATAAGTTCACATCTGTTTGATGTAAATCTCATGCCTTGGTGGCAATATGAAAAAATTTCTATTTTTGCTTAAATAGCATCACCAAGAAATAGACAGAAAGCATTCCTGAGATACTTTATCACCATCATATCCTTTGGTACGAGGGCGTCCAACCTTCCTCGTAAAGGGAGATAGGATTTTGGGTTTATTTCTAAGGGAATAGTTTTCCTTTACATAAAGCAGATCATAGAATATATCAAAACTGAGAAAATGCAAAATATGCTGCATATAATTTCCTCAAATGAAAAGGAGAAAATTACAGGAAAAGAGGAAAAAGATAAGGAAATAATTATAAGATAATGAAAAATGCAGAATCTTTTGCTCTCGCAGCCAACAAGTGCTCTAAAGGTCGAAGTCTCACTATTTTGTTGCCACTGAAAATTATGGCTAAGATGGATTTGGAAAGGGAAAACAAAGAGCACAAGACAACGAATTCTTACTTTGGATGGAACTCTGTGGCAAGTTTTTCCAGTTTCGGCTTCAAATATATGCACTTCCGACACCAAGCCGCCATCCTGCAGGATTATTAGTTCCACCAATAACATTTCTTATCAAAATACTTGCAGTCATTTTTTGTTGGAGAGAAGAACTGAATCTGTATCAAATAAAAGAATGCAATTCTTTTTTTCGTTTTTTTTTTAATTTTGGTATGCACAAAGGAAAACATACACATCCAACTGGCAAACCACCTTCGCTATATCGTCCAATCTGGACGAGCTATGTCTGTTTTTTTCCCCCTTTTGTTTTTCTTCCTAGCAAATTAAGTACCGATGTAAGGTCTCAAAGAAATAATGAAATTTGAAGGGGTATTAAATTAAGACTCACTCAAGGTATAGAGTCAATAGGATGAGCTAAGGATCGCTCAAAACGATCGATGAGCCAATAATTAATGAAACGCTCAAGTACTTAATTAAAATGAGTTTGATAAGTAATGAATGGCCCAAAAGGTTCGGATCTCATATCTCTAATGAGTTTAAGAAAGATTCTCCATCATATAATAAAATAATATAGTTCAAAAAATTGAATTCCAGCAATAAGTCAAAGGTTGATTTAGTTTATGGTAACGGCATATGTCCTCTCACAGCACTGTCAAAAGGTATAATTTCCTTTGCTTGTTTTTTTTTTTTGAAACGATATAAAACCATGTAGCAGAGAAATTAGAGATTTCCTCAGATAGTCCCAATTTGAATAGTCAAAAGCCAGCACTTAACGGCGAAGATATTCTCACTTACGGCTATCTGGATAAAATTAATCTAATTCACTTAATGCTAGAGCTATGGCTATATGGTTTTACGTTAAAAACCATGACTCGTAGATATTGAATATTTATTCGGATTTTCGATTTCTGCATGTGCATAAATTTGGCGATGACTTTCGTAACATTTAAGAGCTTTCTTTCCTGTACATTTCAAATTATTTCACTAACCTTGAAATGAGAGGCCCCTTTTCTACCAGGCCTATTGGCATCTAATTAATATTAATTAATTAATACATAAAAACGAAAGGAAGGAGGAATATCGGGAAAATAATAAATCCAATTGCACAAACAGTAGAGTAGAGTAGTCCATCTAACTGACCAGTCGATGACGATGGAGTGCGGTGGCTCCTGCTGTTGGCACCTACTGAGGATATGATCGAGCTGCTCGTTGTCGGAGATGGGCTCCATCTCGATGGCCATGACGGCGGGATGTGGTGGACTCCAGAGGTCTTGCTGCCAGAACGCAGCGGCTGCCTTCTTCATCGCCAACTCCCTGCTGCTGCTGCTTCCCTTGGAGATGGAGGGGGGCATCATCCTCCTCCTGATCCTTTGCATCGCCTCACGTCCGTCAGGAAACCAAATGGAGGAACAACTGCCACCATCTGTAGTATAACAAGCTGCAGCAGGGTAGTAGTAGTAGTACTGATCCCTTCGTAGAACCGGTGGTGAGGTCGACGCACCCCCGAGGAGCACGGCCATCTCTCTGCTCGGTTACTCGATCCCACCTCGGCCAAACTGCTGATAGAGAGGGAGGGAGGGACGGAGGGCCTTGGGTTCCTGTGGACGGCGTACGTCGAGGGGAGCTTGCTCTGTTCGGCAATTGGTAGAAATTGTTCGATGCAACAATTCTGCAAAGATGGATACATATGTATCTGATGACGAAAGCTTATCTATCTACCGGTGGTGAGAGGATGAAAAAGAGAGAGTACTCGACGAGTGTACCCAAATAATCGAGGGACTCAGTCCTTTCTGGGCCCTTCCTTTCCACGTTACGGGGCAAAAATATCTCAGGCTGGGCCGTTCTGAGACTCTTCGAAATTGATTGGGAAAATTTATTAAAGATTTCCGGAAGAGGTTGGCCCATCCATAAAATCCTTTACCAATTAGATTTGGACATCTACTTCAAACCTAAACTCATCTCAACCATTCCTCCGTGCATCCCTGTGTATATTAATACCCCCTCATTCACGCAGTTATTCACGCAACCTTCAAAAAAGTATTACCAATATATATATATATATATATATAAGTCAACGATGATATTCAATTGTATACTCAAAATTATCATTGATATTCAGTTGCATATTTAAAAATGGCCTATGATATTTTGGTTGTGCACCAAAAATTACGGGTGCTTTTTATTTTCCATTGAAAAATCATTTGTGATATTTAATTGTACACAGAATCATCTGTGCCTGTTAGGTACAACGTTGAAAGTCACAATGATATTTAATTTTAGATGGGGTTGCATTAATCTACATTTTTGCTTCCCAAATAGGTATGAGGATGTAACTCCCACCACATCATTCCTCGTACTCACACGTACAAACGTATGCACATAAGACTATTCTCCTCCATTGGTGCCCCATCCATCAACGAGTAGCCACCACCATCGATCTATTCAACAAGCAACGACCATGGTCACCCCTCCATCGAGAGCTACTTTACATCCTCCATTCTTCTTATGGGTAGCCCTTTATTGACTAGTTTCCTATCAGGAGACCCTTTACTCTTTTATGCCTCTACTTCCTAACCAACTAGCCCGTTACATTTGATTCCTATTTGTTGTTGAAAGCTTTAACCAATTGATGGGGAAACATTCCTAAGCAGCATGGGTATGTCACATTTACACCATGAGTTGTCAAGAAAGCTTTCTGAAAGGGCCTTAAATAAGCACATAGATCGATTCCCTTGGGTCATAACCATCTGAAATGTGAGTCTCCTTGGGGCATTGATAAGTGATTTGACCCCTCAAATGATTGCTTTGCAACACCAGAAAAGAATACAAATCGATCTTTAAAGTAATATCCTTACATTAAATAAGCAGAAGGTGGGTAGTAGGAGACTCCTCACTATTGATCGAAGAGACCCATACACACGTGTGGTCACAACAGGAGCCACACAGTGGGTGAATGGTTGTATTACACCAAAACACTTCTCACATCTAGGCAAATCTTTTAAATGCAAACCCTTAGTGTAATGGGGTATAGCATGCCTTGTACACAACAGGTAAGTATTTTTTATTATTTAATTCTTTTCTTTTTTTGTTTTAATCTTTACAATAGATTTGGCCATGATCTTCGCAATAATCTTGCAAAATGAAAGGCTGGAAGGTGGTGGTGATGGAAGGAAGCTCTTCAAGAATCATGTTCTTCAACAAATCTTAATGGAAGATCTCCCACATAACTTAGAGTAAAATCTCCCAGAATTCATGGAACTGATTCTTAAAGCAACTATAATTATTAAAGTCTATAAAAAAGTGCAAAGGGATTTTGAGAAGGTCACTGATGAGGGAGAACATTTACCCTTAAGAAATAGGGCCTGAGAGGCCCATTCTTTCAACTCATGCCCAAGAGTCCTACAAGCCTGAGAAGGGCAATTGAGATTTGACAAACTTAATGGTCCCCAGGTTTGACGCAATAAAAGATCTAGTAGAATGCCCTAATAAGCAAGCTTTTAGTACAAGATCTAACAATAGCACCCATACAAGCTCTGATAGATCTACTTGATGGCTTGACAAAGCCCAAGCAGAAGAAGCTTAGGCAAATTATCATGATAGACACTACTAGGAAAATGGGTTATGCCGTCAGTTCTTTACTGTCGATTGCTAGATCAATGACAAACCTTGATTTGTCGTCATTTCTATTAGTAACTGACGGCAAAGTGGCAATAAAATTGTCACCCCTGTTGGCAGCTAAACCGTAGATGGTGTGTATAGACGACAGTTAGGAAACTGCCTATGAAGATTTTCACCATTATTTTTAAATAAGTGATGGCAAAGATTAAGACAATGCATGAATTTCACATGCACAATGGTGGAATGTTTTGATGTTTGCCATTGGTTATTAATTAAATTGATGGTAAAATGAATTAGATGTATGTGCATGCAGAGATCGATTCTCCCCACTTTGTCCACTGTTCATGTTCTTAAACCCTCGCTTGCCCGCCACTACTCCTCCTTGCTGCCCCTCCTCATCTCTCATCCTCCTCCTTAGGTGAGCCCTCTTCCTTGTTGTCATTGTTGTCCTCCCTCCCTGGCCCCCACCCCCCCTCACCTCCGGCGCAACTCTCTTCCTCATCGTCGTCATCATTCACCTCCCTCCCCCCATCACCAGTGCCATTGCACCACCCTTCCTCCTCCTCTCCTCCATTTGCCCCTCCTCCTCCTCCTCCTCCCCCTCCCTACCCACTCTACCTCCCCTTCCTCCTCCTCTCCTCCGTTTGTGGATCATTCTCCTCTGCCTACCCTTCCTCCTCCTCCTCCCTACCCACTTGC
Source organism: Thalassia testudinum (assembly GCA_037157565.1). Lineage (NCBI taxonomy): Eukaryota > Viridiplantae > Streptophyta > Magnoliopsida > Alismatales > Hydrocharitaceae > Thalassia > Thalassia testudinum. The sequence goes on along the minus strand of JAZHRO010000063.1, from coordinate 26,431,587 downwards.
GCCTCTCCTTCCTTCTCCTCTCCTCCGCCTGCCTAACCTCCTCCTTTGCAAGCCCCTCCTCCTCCTCTCCTCTAACTCCCCTTCATCTTCCTCTCCTCTTCCTGCCATCCACATACCTATCCTCCTCCTCCTCCTCCCTACCCACCAATACATGACCATCCTCCTCCTCAACTTTCTGCCCTTCCTCCTCCTCCTCCTCCTCCTCGCTTGACTCTCATCATCCTCGTTGTATTAAATTAATAACCTAAGTTATTAAGAAGATAATAATATGTTATTTAATTTATTATGTTATTGAATTTACAAGTTGTGGGTGATGGGCATTTTCGGAGGCTATAGTACTTTGAGGTATATTTTCAATATTTATAATTTATTTTGATGATATTTTAGGATTATGTTAGATGTGGGGTCTGCCCACATATTATTTTTTATTTGAATGAATGGATGGTGGGGTGTGGCTACATATTATTGTGTTATTTGAATGAATGGATGCTGAGGTGTGCCCACTTGTGTGATGCACTGTTATTGTGGGGTGTGCCTAGTTTTATTATATGTGTTATATTGATATGCAAGTTAATGAAAAATTTTCAAATTTTAATGGCAAACGCTATCTAAATTTTTATAATTATTTAAATGTTTAATTGGTTAGGTTGGGTTTTGATTAGGTAATAATTGAATGACTTGCGTCAATCAACCACAATAAAGTGCTACTATCAGGCATTTATCCTCGACAATGGTGCTAAAAATATGGTCACAGAGGACTACTGGGTTGCAATAAAAATGTTTAATTATGTCATTGTTGTAATATTTTTGTCACAAATGCAAACCGATGTGTCAATTTTTATTTCATTACAATTTTTACTGGTTTGTTTCCAGGTCATTCACTGGGAGATAGTTATTGATATATATCACTCATTAAGTCCAAAAATATTAGTTTTATTTATAAAATGAATGAATGAATCAAACAATGCATGAATTGATTAATTATATACAAAAGAATCAATTCATATGCATTACTGATGTGTATGCATTTAAGTAGCCTAAAATGTCTATTAATGCATGTTCTTAGTGTCGTAGAAGCATCATGCATTATAAATATTGCATAACATGCATCATCATGCATTTAGGTCAAATTGTACAAATTGTATAGTAATTTTCTCTTTTTGGTGCCCAAGGATAGGGAGATATTTACTCGGAGCCTCAGATTGAAGATCCAACTATACATATCTGATCAGTGCGATGATCGGAGTTCAACAACTCCAAGATTGCCTCAATTGAACTTTCGTAGCATCAGATGCAGTCCGAGAAAAATTTGAGATCAAGGGGCTAGGTGGTCTAAATCCATACTTTAGATGACAAATCTGATCGCACGGATGGGTTCGGATCGAGGATCGTAGCCCAACAACGTGAAAATCAGTCCATTTTGACATTTGTGGCACCATATACAAGACAAAGAAGTTGGACGGCCAAGACCCATCTCAGCCACCCAAACCTCCTATGGCTCACCCGCTGTGGCTCTCTTTCCTCATGTGCTCATCAAATTTGGGCCAGGAGCATACACACCTGGAATCAAAATGCGACCAAAGAGACCACTTGGTGCATTGGTCTCGTGCTCATTCGTGAAGATAGCAACGCCGGTTCGAAGCGCCATTGGCCTCAAATCAAGTGTGCACACGAGGCTCGGCGAAGTTGTACTGTTGGATGGTGAGCAGACGGCCGATGATGAGGCTATGTGGCTCACCCAGATGCGGGCCCAGTGCACAGTTGATGATGCACACATGATCGCACATGCGAGTGCGCGATGAAGTTGCGGGTGCGAATGTATCCTAAGCCCTTCGATCTCATGATCGGACGGCTGAGGTTGTCTAAACGTGATGCGTGTGTTGAAGCAAAGGAAGAGGAAGAGGCGAGGGCATGCATAGATCTACACCAACGTTCAGCCTTTAGTGACGTTTATATCCGTCACTAAAGGCTGATGCATTTAATCTTCTAAGCCTTAAATGACATTTTTGCCCCCAACCTCTATACCTATAAAAGGGCCTATGCTCACCACATTTTCCTCATCCCTTCCTTCATCTCTCTCCCTCTCCAAAGCTCTAAAGAAGCTTGTCCCAAACTCGAGAAGCTCCTCTAGAGTAAAAATCAAAATTTTGTCTACTTCTCACCCCGTTCGTGGAGCACCTGTGGTCATCTTCTTGCCCTCGTTCCGTAAGTGGATCCCGCGACGACGATGCCTTACCTCGCCCTTGGTTCTTCCCACTTCATTCTCCATCCTCCATCTTCGCTCTTCTTCTTCCAGGCGTCGCTCCTCCGGCTCATCCTCCAAGCAGCCGTCGAGGAGGATAATTTCTCACCTCTCCTCTTTATCGCTTTCTAGATTAGATTTTCCGCTTTCTAGTGATAATTGTATGACATTATCATTGATATAAAATTATTTTCTCTCTCTCACTCTCCCTTTCTCTCTCTCTTTCTACTGTCAATATTGCAAGTAGAATAGAATCATTGTGATTATCTCATCTTTAAACAAAAATTACAAACAAAATATAATTGTGGATTTCAAATAGACATAGCCTCTCTATATTTGATCCGAGACTCCTTTTGAGTTTCGGTAAAAATTATTTGATTGTTCGGATTTTCTCATAAATTACACTACGACGACGGGTTTTCAAAACTCAGATCTTTTTATGATGAATTTTTGTACATCATTTTGGTATCGTTGCTGGGGAGGCAACGGATGTCAATTTCTTTTCTGCATTTCGTGCACTTAATTGCTTTCTAATTCTCTTTTATTTCTTCTCTATTGTCTTGCATGTACCCCAACCTAGAATCTTCAAGCGGTGGAAAGGAGTAAAGTGCAGTTGAAGACAACTGTAAGTGCTCCTCCATTCTTTCCCCCTCCATAGACTTCATTCCATCACCCTAATTCAAACCCTAATTAACTTAGGTGCTCTCATAAATCCTAGGATTAGTTTGGTTGCTTTGATTTCCACCTCCACCCACCTAACCCTTGTTTAAAAAAAAAAAAAAACCACAAAGGTACACAACCTCTTATGATTCTTCATACTCAACTGGTATCCCGATCTTTGGAACTGGTACACAAAACAAAACACATAATTGAGTAGAAATCAGATTAGGTAATCATTTAGGCACCTAACTCAGTGGTGCATTAAGGCTAATTGATTGAGTTGTTTGGGCCGCACCATTTTATATAAAAATAACTCATCAAGTAGCTTGCTCATTAGGGTTAACAATTAAGGTCAATACCAGGTACACTTTATTTTGATTTCAAAGGAAAAACATCTTCACTCGTGTTTGCAAATCTCGGTGTACCTCCTGAATTTGATTGAAATCACCCTAATTCAAACCCTAAAAGCTAATTAAGCAAGATTTAAACTCTAAAAGACACTCATCCAAATAATCTTGCTTGAAAATCCTGGTTGTGCACACACTCACACTTATTTAATCAATCATTAAGGGCGCAACCCATTTTAAGAGTCCACCACATTCCAAAAGCACTACTATCCTAGGCCTAATCTAAAATCAAGTAGATGTTGGCCTAGGACTCATCAGTCTGTTTCAGTATATTTCTTATACTATGGTGTAAATTTGTGACATCTGCTTTCTCCAAAGGGTGCTAAGTTGGGTGGCCTAATTGTCAAATGACTTAAGTAGGCAGGGATTTGGTATAATTAGCGACTTTCGGGACACGCTCCCCCTGTCTCGCCATCCCAACTTAACCAGCCTTTGGATTAAGGACAACACAAAATTCGTGTTGTGGTTTGCGTTTATTTTGGAGCATCAGTCCTTAGGCTACCCAACTTAAGGACAGGCTTGCTTGGTTGTGTTACAAGGTTTTTATCCCCAGTCCTTCCAACCTCTTCCTAGTTTATGCTTGGAAGGAGGTCATTGAATCCCCACTTGGAAGGACCCTTAGATCATTCAAGGAGGTGTAGGTTTAATTTTAATCCAATTGACCCCATGGATGATCAACCACCTCCTTTGCCTTAGAATCCACAAGAGATGCTACAAAGGCAGCTGGAACAAATGCAGCAAATGCAAGAATGGTTCTAGCGAATGCATGGTTAGGGTGCTCAGCCCTTTGAAGGATTTTTATGATCCTTCAAACTACAGGGAACGTTCCGGTGTCCAGATTCAAGCTGGTGACGTAGAAATCAAGCCCCATGTGTTAAGCCTGATCAAGCATTTCCACGGGCTTGGCTTTGAAGACCCATTTCAGCATTTGGAGGATTTGACCATTTTGGTCCAGACCACCAAAGCACAAAACGTGGACGAGAAGCAAATGATCATGAGGCTTTTCCCCCACTCTCATAAGGATAAGGCCACATATTGGTACCAAACAATTGGAAGGCTGATTGCAACTTGGAATGGTCTTAAATTGGCTTTCTTAAAAAAATTCTTTCCAGTCAGATGTACCAAGGATTTGCAATGAGTGATTGCTACTTTCATCTAGTGGCAAGGGGAACCGCTTCATGGTGCCTAGGAGCGATTCTAGGATCTATTGTGGAAGTGTTCACACCATGAGGTGCCGAAATGGCAACTCGTGCAGATCTTTTATCACGGGTTGACTGAAAAACTTCATAACCACGTGGATGCTTCTTGCAGAGGCAATTTCGTCAACAAGGATGCATATAGTGTGCATGAGTTGTTTGAGGAAATGAGTGAAAATTCCATCAATCATGCCTCCATGGATACTTTTAACCGATCCCAACAACCTAGATTGAATGTTAATGAGGACCATGATTCTCATTCATTCGAAATAAACTGATTTGTAATAAACTAGATAAGGTGGACCTGGTTACCAAAAGATTGGAAGAGTGGATGGCTGGAAACTCTACAAATACTTCTCGATCCACTCAATCCCAGAACTCGGGATACCATTCTTCACAAGCTCCTACTGGATGGGAGTTCGTCAATTAACTGGAAGCGACTCAACCTGTGAGCTAGGATTACTCGAAACCTCATGGGTTCCAAACTGGGGCCTTTGATCCCAATTTCTCTGATCCCTCTCCTTTCCCACCATCTTCGCCCTATGAGGATGCGTATGCTATACAGGAAAATGTTAGGTCCAACCCATATTCTAACTCTTATAATCTGGGTTGAAGGAACCACCCTAAATTCTCCTGGAAAAATCTAGGGCAGCAGACCCAAATCTGACCCAGCAACTATGCACCGCAAAGGCCAATGGGTTAGGGTCATGTATACACTCAGCTGCCCCCTAATAAGGTCAATCAGCCAACTTGGAATGCCCATCAACCTATAGGGTAGGTTGATTTGAGCTGACAGATGGTAGAGATGCAAGGATCCATTCTCCAGCTTATTCAATAAATGAAAACTTCACTGGACAACTTGCCATCCGGGCTCATTGCTAATTCTTGTCATCTTGGATATTTACCATCTCAACCTGTACCCAACCCTCGTAACATACAGATCAGGGCAATCGAGCCCAGGGGTACAGGAATCAAAGGGGCCCACACGCACATGCTCAGCTGGTTGAGTAGGGTCCTTTTGTTTCTTCATCCAATTCAGGTTATTGGGTTAATCAAGATCCTCTGATCTTTCCTAACCCTCCCTAAGATCCAAACCCATACGCTTCTGCAAATTCTGTTACCTTAAGGAGTGGGCGGCAAACCCAGGATCCAAAATTACCCTCTTCTAGTCAATCACACCTTAGTGAGCCTGAGGAAGGAAAGGAGAACACTGAAGAAGAAATCACGGCTCAGGAACCTGATTCCAAAGATTTAACTCATGTTCCATTCCCTAAAGCCTTGATTAAACTCAGGAAGAAGTTTGTTGATAGTGACGAGGAGCTCTTGAATATATTTAAGAATGTTGAAATTAATATCCCACTCCTCGATGCCATTAAACACATTCTGGCTTATGCTAAATTCTTAAAGGATTTATGCACTCAAAAGCGTAAGCCGAGGGAATCTGCCCCGAGGAAGGTGATACTCTCTGAGCAAGCTAGTTCTATTATCTTGCATCATCTTCCTTAGAAAAAGAGAGATCTAGGTGCACCATTGATTTCATGTGTTATCGGGGATTACACTTTTGATAGGGCACTTTTGGATCTTTGTGCATCCATTAACCTAATTTCAACTTCTCTTTATGAAAAGTTCAGATTAGGTGAACTTAGGCCGACCTCAGTAACACTACAGTTAGTGGGCCATTAGGTCACAAGCTCGAAAGGCGTTATTGAGGATGTTATCGTTAAGGTTAAGGACTTCTACTTTCCTGTAGATTTCCTTGTCCTTGACATGGATGTACCTAAAGATTTAAGGAACACGCCCATCATTCTGAGGCGTTCGTTCCTGGCTACCGCTAAGGTCAATATTAACTGTGAAAGCGGCAGTATGGAAATTGACCTTGGGGATAGAAAAATGAAACTTGATATTTTCAACGCGGTTAATAAATTTGAGGATTGTGGATATATTGAGGAACTTGAGGATGATGATTTGATGTTGAGACTTGTATGGCTTTTACTATCCTTAAGAATTCCTCCTGCACTGATGAACCCAATCCATAACCTTCCATGGTAGACCCACCACACCCTGAAGACCCAACCTCTTCATTTGGATCATCCTGATGAATCTTCATCAACATCCTCCTTCTATCCAAAACCCACCCCAGCTCAAACTGAAACCATTGCCTGAGAGTGAAATATCAATTTTTAGGACCTAAGAAAACGCTCCTTGTGATTATAAGTGCAAAACTGACTAAGGAGCAAGAGATGAAATTGAACAAGGTCCTAAAAGAACATAAAGAGGCAATTGGTTGGACCATCCATGACCTTAGGAGGATTGAGCCATCTTATTGCAATCATAGAATTTTTATGGAAGATGCATCCTACTCTTCTCGCCAGATGTAGAGGAGATTGAACCCTAATATGCAAGAACTGGTGAAGAAGGAAATCAATAAGTGGCTCGATGCAGGAATCATTTATCCAATCTCAGATAGTCCTTGGGTTAGTCCCGTGCAAATTATTCCCAAGAAAGTCAGGATTACCATTGTGACTAACAAGAAAGGAGAATCTATCACAACTCATTTAGCTTCCTCGTAGAGAGCATGTATCGATTACAGGAAGCTGAACATAGCCACGAAAAAGGATCATTTCCTTCTGCCTTTCATTGACCAAATCCTTGAAAGGTTAGTCAGGTAAAAGTATTTCTGTTTCCTGGACAGTTACTCGGGATACAACCAAGTCCCTATCCATCTCGAGGATCAGAAAAAGATGACTTTCACTTGTCCTTACAGAATCTTTGCATTCCGTAAAATGCCTTTTGGGCTTTGCAATGCACTAATGACTTTACAAATGTGTATGTTAGCCATTTTCTCAAACATGGTGGGAGAGTTTATAGAAGTATTCATGGACGATTTCTCCATTTTTGAAGATTCATTTGATTCTTGCCTGGCTAACCTAGAATTTATCCTTAAGAGATGCATCAAAACACAGTTGGTCCTTAGCTGGGAAAAGAGTTACTTCATGGCACAAGAAGGCATCATCTTGGGTCATGTAGTCTCTAAGTGGGGAATTGAGGTTGATAAAGCAAAGGTGGATGCTACCTCCAAACTTCCTCCTCCCACATCTGTTAAACAAATCTAATCATTTTCTGGTCATGTGGGATTTTATAGGAGGTTCATCAAGGACTTTTCTAAGGTTGCTTGACCTTTGAGCAACCTCTTAGCTAAAGATACGCCGTTTGATTTTGACGAATCATGCCATAAGGCATTTGATTTTCTAAAACAGCAGTCACTTGTGCTCCAGTGCTACAACCATTGGTCTGGACAGCCTCATTTGAGATCATGACCGACGCTTCTGATTATGCTGTCGGGCCTATTTTGGGTCCGAAGATAGACAAGAAGCCCTCTGTCATCTACTACGCTAGCAAAACTCTGGACGAGGCCTAGAGAAACTACACCGTTACCAAAAAGGAATTACTAGCTGTAGTATTTGCGTTGGAAAAATTCAGGGTTTATCTCTTAGAATCTCATGTTATAATCTATACCGACCACTCGACCTTGAGACATCTCTTGGCTAAAATGGATGCCAAACCCCAGCTCATCCAATGGATTCTTTTACTTCAAGAATTTGATCTTGAAATTAAAGACAAATTCGGAACACAAAATGTGGTGGTGTATCATCTTTCGAGACTCTTAAGTGATTCTTCTCGTCCGGATATTCCAATTACGGATACCTTTCCGAATGAGACTATTCTTGTAGTTTCAGGTGTACAAACCCCTTGGTTTGCAGACATGGTTAATTATTTGGCCGTTGGTCAAATTCCCCAATATTGGACCAAGCAACAATGGGATAGACTTATATCTGAGGCCAAATATTACTTTTTGGATGACCCTGAACTGTACGGCATCAATTTTGATCAGATTATTCGCTGATGTGTTCTGGAGAATGAGTTTTAAAGCATACTTGAATTCTACCATGCATCTGCTTGTGGTGGACATTTCTCTAGGAAAAAGACGGCTGCAAAAATTTTGCAATCTAGATTTTATTGGCCATCTTTATTCAAGGATGCCCAAGAATTCTTGAGGTTGTGTTCCCAATGCCAGGCACTTGGGAGCATAGCCAAGAGAGACATGATGCCTCTAAACCTGATTCTTCTCGTCGAAATCTTCGACATTTGGGGCATCGATTTCATGGGACCCTTCCTCCCTTCATTTGGACACTAGTACATTCTTGGAGCTGTCGACTACGTGTCCAAGTGGATTGAAGCTATCCCTACCCGAACTAATGACCACAAGGTGGTCATCGATTTTGTCAAGAAGAATATCTTTAGTTGATTCAGGATTCCGAGGGCCATCATCAGCGATGGTGGTACTCACTTCACCAATGCCCAGTTCCACAATTTACTAGCAAAATACTGGGTGAATCACATAATTTCCACACGCTACCATCCCCAGATAAATGGACAGGTTGAGATCTCCAATTGGGAGATCAAGAACATCTTGCAAAAGATGGTTAGGCCTTATAGAAAAGACTGAACTCAAAAGTTTGATGATGCTCTTTGGGCCTATGGTATGACGTACAAGACACCTATCGGCATGTCACCATTTCATCTGGTGTATGGAAAGGCATGTCATTTACCCATCGAGATTGAGCATAAGGCATTCTGGGCAATCAAGAAATGTAACCATGATATAAGTTTAGCTAGAAAGACTAAGAAACTCCAACTATCTGAGTTGGAGGAGCTTAGAAATGATGCATACGAGAATGTCAGGATCTATAAGGCTAGGACCAAAGCTCTTCATGACCAGTTAATTTCTCGTAAGAGCTTTGAGTTGAACCAGAAGGTCTGTCTCTTTGATTATTGACTTAAGCTCTTTCCTGGCAAGTTTAGGTCAAAGTGGAACCGCCCGTTCATCATTGATCGGATATTCCCAAAAGAAACCATTGAGATTTCTGACCTAAAGACGGGTAATTCTTTTAAGGTCAACGGACAACATTTGAAACCTTATGTTGATTGTGTTATTCCAGAACACGTCTCAAATAAGGTTGCTTTAACCTTAATCTGACATTCTTTGGCTAGACCTCGCCTAGCTGATGGCACTAAACTCAGCACTTGTACAGTCAGACTCAAAGCTGACCAGAGAATCATGGAATACAGGTGATATTTTTCCATTTTGCCCTTTTCCCATGCCTTTTATTTTCAATGAGGACATTGCATAAGCTAGGCATGGGATGGTGGATTCATTTTTGAATCATATTGTCAGCTTTGTGGATTTCTTGTAAATTTTCCTTATATTTTCTTTTTATTAAAAAAAAAGAATTAGGAAAAGAAAACTTGGGCTTTAGAAATTTTCAACCATAGAAAATAATATAGTAGGACCTGAACACTTAGACCCTTCAGGTCTTTGGGCTTAACTAGCCCGGGTGTCCACTAAAATGTGAACCTATTTCTCGAGTCCTCGCCATTTGAAAATTCATTTCAAATTAGTTAAATAAGTTGGGATGATAAGTACACAACTTATTAACCTACTCTCTAATTTAAGGGGATTTTAAGTCTAAGCATCTACACACTATTTGCACTGACTCGCCTTTCGACTATTTTTACGGAAATTGGGTAACTAATGAACCTTTTAGGGTGGTATGGTTGGTAAGTTATCATGGGTAACAGGCCATTCGTCGGTTGACCAGAGCCCAGTCACATGATCATTCTCTTCTTGCTGCCTTTAGGTAAATCTTAGATTAGAGAAGCCACCTACTTAAAAAAAAAGAAAAAAGAAGAAAAATAGAAAAGAAGAAAAGAAGAAAGAAAATAAGCTACACTTCACTGCATGAATATGGTTGGCAAGTTGTTAGTGGTAACAACTCATCAGCCGATTGTCCAGAACTCAACTCACAAAAATGCACATTTAACTCCAAACACTTAGGAAGAAACGAAGAAATAGAATAAGCCAGGGAGATGTACACTGGGTGTGCCCTTGTGTTGACCCTATAAAAATAAAAGTAGGGAAAAAGATACCGATCGTATAGATACACCTTTAGGTAGAATTCCTTTTCAAAGTCACATAAGGGCATAGAAATCGGAAGTCCGTTCTAATCGTCGATCAGTAAGTCTATCATATTTCACACAAAAAGATGCTTAGTAGTTAGAGTTCTCCTCGAGTCTTGGGTGGGTTGGGTAGTCGTAGAAAGCTGCCTCGAAACCTTGAACTTAAAAAATCCAAAAAAATTAGAAAAGAAGAAAAGAAAAAAAGATGCTTCTGCTTTTGAATAAGGTGAGGGCTTGGGCAGTTTGCATTTTGGCAGACACTCGGGCGCTATTGTGTCTCTGTAGTTCAGGTCTTCAGTAATTTGATCCTAGTGTTGAAAAGTAACTGTTGCCCAAGTAATTTGATACTAATTCTGTTTATAAATAGCATATAGTTTTTGCTAGGGACTAGCAAAAGAGAGGATGGGGGTGTGATGTGCATGCATCTAAGTAGCCTAAAATATCTATTTATGCATGTTCTTAGTGTCATAGAAGCATCATACATTGTAAATATTGCATAACATGCATCATCATGCATTTATGTCAAATTGTACAAATTATATAGTAATTTGCTCTTTTTGGTGGCAAGGGACAAGGCGATATTTAATCAGGGCCTAGGATTGAAGATCCAATTATATGGATCTGATCAGGGCGACGATCGGAGTTCAATGACTCTAAGATCGCCCCGATTGGACTTTCGTAGCATCGGATGTAGCTTGAGAAAGATCTGAGATCAAGGACCCAGGTGGTGTAAATTCGTACTTTAGATGACAAATCCGACAGCACAGATGAGTTTGGATCAACGATCACAACCCAATGACATGAAAATCGATCCAATTTGACATCCGTGGCACCATCTACAAGATAAAGAAGTTGAATGGCCAAGATGGCACCACGTGGCACTATCTTAGCTGCCCAAACCACCCAGGGCTCACTCACTGTGACTCTCTCTCCTCATGTGCTCATTAGATCTGGGTTGTTGGATCTTGATCCAATGGCCATGAGCACATGTATCTGGAATCAAAATGCGACCAAAGAGGTCGCTTGGCACGTTGGTCTTGCGCTCATTCTTAAAGATAGCAGCGCTGGTTCGAAGCGCCATTCACCTTAAATTAAGTGTGCACGCGGGGCTTGGAGAATTGTGCCATTGGATGGTGAGAGAGTGGCCGATGGTGAGGCTACGTGGCTTGCCCAGATGTAGCGGTTTACGTACATGCAATTAGATGCGCCGCTGCACACGTGATCGCAAGCAATGGCACGCGATGAAGGCGTAGGTGTGGATGCATCCCAACTAAGATCGAACGGTTAAGGTTGTCTGAATGTGATGCTTTCATTGAAGCAAAGGAAGAGGTGGGGGCATGCGTGGGTCTACACCCATGTTAAACTTTTAGTGACGTTTATATCCGTCACTAAAGGCTGATGCATTTAATCTTCTAAGCCTTAGAAGACACTTTTGCCCCCAACCTCTACACCCATAAAAAGGCCTACGCCTACCACATTTTCCTCATCCCTTCATCTCTCTCCCTCTCCAAAGCTCTAGAAAAGCTTGTCCCAAACCCGGGGTGCTCCTCTAGAGTAAAAATCAAAATTTTGTCCACTTCTCATCCTATTCGTGGAGCATCCATGGTCGTCTTCTCTCCCGTTCAATAAGTGGATCCTACGATGATGATGCCTTGTCTCACCCTCGGTTCATCCCACTTCATTCTTCGTCCTCTATCTTCGCTCTTCTTCTTCTAGGTGTCGCTCGTCCAGCTCATCCTCCAAGCAGCCGTGAGGAGGATAATTTCTCACCTCTCCTCTCTTTATTACTTTCTATATTAGATTTCCCACTTTCTAGTGGTAATTGTATGGCATTATCATTGATATAAAATTATTTTCTCTCTCTCCCTCTCTCCCTCTCTTTCTAGTTTTAATATTGCAAGTAGAATGGAGTCATTGTGATTATCTTGTCTTTAAATAAAATTACAGAAAAATTATAATTGAAGATTTGGAATCGACGTAGCCTCCTTGTGTTCAACCCGAGACTCCTTTTGAGTTTCGGTAAAAATTATTTGATTGTTTGAATTTTCTTGCAAATTACACTACAACGACGGGTTTTCAAAACTCAAATTGTTTTGCGAGGAATTTTTATACATCAATTACAATACCTGAAACAAGTGTACAATTACAATACCTGAGAAATACTTGCAGGTTGGTGGAGGGCTCAGCAGGTTGAGGGCATGGATACCTTCAAGCTAGCTTCCAAAATATCGGCTATGAGAGTGATGTTAAAGGAATATGGTGATGTTGTTTCTGTCTTAAGGCATCAGAGATGCAGAGAAGCCTTGATGAAGGTTCAGGAATTGGATTCTAGAGAAGCCATTGACCAGCTATCTGAGCTGGATATCCTTGACAGAAAGAGATGGCAGGGGGTGGTGGCTGAAGAAGACCTGGAGATGGATTGGAGGGAACGTTCAAGACAGCTGTGGTTAAAAGAGGGGGATGCAAACACTAAGTTCTTCCATTTGGCTACCAACTCTTGGAGAAGAATCAATCTGATTTCCTCAATTGTTAAAGATGGGCAGAGAATTACCTCCATCTCTGATATCTGAGCTGAGGCTGTCAGATACTTCAAGGAGTCCTCACGATCTGCTGGCAGGGGTTGTTGGAGGATGGAAGCAAGTGACATTCCAAGAATCATTGAAAATCAGGGGTCTAGCCTGACTGCTACTGTATCTGAAGCAGAAATCTTGAATGCCATCAAGGATCTCAACTGTGAAGGCTCACCTAGTCCTGATGGAATTCAAGTTTTCCTCTACAAAGAGATGTGGGATGTTGTGGGCACTGAGGTGATGGAGGTGATAAGAGAATTTGAGATTGGCAACTTTGGCTTTGAAAAAATCAATAGGTCCTTTCTATTTCTTTTGCCAAAGACTCTGGGAGCTGAATCTTTTTAGGAATTCAGACCCATTGCCCTCTCTAACTCTATCTATTTGGTGATTAGCAAGGTCTTGGCCAATAGGTTGAGATCTGTTCAGGAAGAGCAGATCCACCCTGTTCAATCTGCCTTCCTTCCTGACAGATCTTTACAAGAGTCTTTTATCATGGCCAAGGAGATGGTTTGTGGTTGGCACAAGAGGAAGTGTAAAGCTTTTTTTTGGAAGGTTGGTTTCCTTAAAGCTTATGATTCCATCAGTTGACCTTATCTTTGGGAAGTGTTTAAAAGAAGAGGTTTTCCCCCCTGTTTGGATTCAATGGGTGAAAAGGTGTATCACAACTGCCTCTTTCACTCCTTTGATAAATGGGAAACCCTGTGGTGCTTGGATTCAGCCCCAATGTGGGATCAGACAAGGATGTCCTCTGGCACCTTTGATTTTCGACCTGGCAGTGGACAACTTGGCTTGGTATTCTTGCAAACTTGCTGAAGCAGGTCTTATTAGAGGATATTCCTTATCTTGCAGGAGTACCTTGGCTCCTATACTTCAGTATGCGGATGATACGATTTTTTTTGTGGAAGGATCTATGGAAGAAGCCCAAGCTCTATGTCATATGGTCAACATTTTTGGAGAGCTCTCAAGTCTTAGGCTGAACAGAGAGAAGTCAAGTTTGGTCTGTTTTGGCTTACCTGAGGCTGAGCAAGGTTATATTTCTGCTGTTTTGGGGGCCCCTCGCATCAGCCTTCCTATCAAATATTTGGGACTGCCATTGAGGTGTTATAGAATGAAGAAAAATGATTGGAATTGTCTCTTTGATAAAATTTCAATGATGTTGGATGGATGGCATAGTAGCTTTCTTGCCAAGGATGGAAGATTCATTTTTCTCAATTCAGTGATCACCTCTATCCCTGTTTTCTAACCTTCCATCTTTAAAGCCCCTAAATCCATATGGAAATGGTTGGATGTATTGAGAAAGAGGTTCTTCTGGTGGAGGTCCAAGCATAAGGGTAGATTTATGCAGCCACTAAAGTGGGAGCAGATCTGCCAACCAAAGGACAGGGGAGGACTTGGGATTAAATCTCTGAAACAGTTCAATGATGCTTTATTGCTTAAGTGGGCAATTAAATTCTTGCAAGGAGAGATGAAACCTTGGACTACGTTGATCAGGGACAATTATGGATCTTCAAACAGTATGCTTTCTAGGCTACAGCCCAGCAGACCCTCGCCCTTTTGGAATTCAATGATCAGAGCATTGGCTGATAACATGCATCTGCTGCAGCCGGCTCTTGGGGATGGCAGGACCTTCAGCTTCTGGAAGGAAGGTTGGTCCTGGCTAGGTGTTCTGAAGGAGGTCTATCCAAGGGCATTTGATAAGGAGGGGACTGTTAGCAGATTCTGGTATAGCAATAGCTGCAACTGGAAACTGAATGAAGAAGACTCCACCAGAAGGGGCACTCGGCTGTGGGATGAAAGGAGGGATTTGCTCTCAGATCTTAAAAGCTTTAGGCCAAGACTTGGAGTGGAGGATAAATACATCTGGGAGGGGCTTTACACTGTGCAGTGTGGTTACAATAGAATCATGGAAAATGGAAGTGGGTGGAGCTGTGACTTCATTGACAAGAAAATTTGGCTTCTGAAGATCCCTCTTAAGGTACAAATATTTCTTTGGCTATGTAGGAGAGATGGTTTGATTACAGGTGATTTGCGACATAAAAGGATGGGAGCTGTTCGTCATGAATGCTACTTATGTGGGATGCACACTAACAATGTGAACCACATTTTCTCCTCTTGCCTGGTCACCGATGCTTTATGGAGGACTTGCCAGGAGCCACTACCAACATGGGTTTCCATTTGGCATGGGTTTGGTGTAAGAGAGAAGCCACATGTGCGTATGATTGTCACTCTCTGGTGTGTGTGGAAGGTGAGAAATGCGAGGCTTTTTCAGGAGAGATCAGTGTGTTGTGAAAAAATTGTAAGAGAGTGTTGGTCCCTCATACATACGTGGGGATTTGTTTTGTAATTCCTCTTACTTGTTTATATAATATACCTTTCCAGATTACTATCGTTAGTCAATAGCTTTCCTTTTTGTTTAAAAAAAAAAAAAAAAAACAAGTGTACAACAAACAGGCATCAAAAGCTAGCTAATATTACACTGTTAATTATATCCAACTAATACAAGTAATACTTAAGTATAGGTACAAAAATAACTATTAATATCTACTATACTAAATTAACTTAACATACTAATATCTATAGTAACATATATTACATATACAATAACAAACATATACATTGGTGTAGCCTTAGAAAAATATTTACATAACATAAGGCAAAAATTACTATCTATATTGACATATAAACTTATCTACGATGATGGATATATTTGTCACTAAAGCTCTAGTTTATTTACATACATAAGAGCTCAAACATATCTATACTATTTATACTTATATATTAATTACATATGTATACATATTTATAATTATTTATTACATTATTTATATACATATACTATACTACATACTTATACTATATATATACATATACACATGCAGCACAACACATACCTACATTGACGCTGCTCAAGCCATTTAGGGACCTCTCTCTCACATAGACGTTTGTTCCTACTTAGATGAAAATTTTCTTTTAATGGGTGGGTGGCTCACTTTCGGAGGATACACAGCATCCATATGGGCAAAACCAGACTCCTACTAATGGGCCACCCAAGTTCATTTTAGGTGTATTTTTATGCATTTTCTAGGATCATAATAGGCCCACATGCTAGCACACACTTGCACACTCACGTGCACATGCACACACCCACGCATGCCCACAAGCGCATGCGACATGCAATTCGAGAACAATGACCTGTATGTTTCATGTGCGCCCTACGCTGATGACCGAGAGGCCATTAGCATAGGAGCATGTTATACCGCTATGCTGCCACGATGTGGTGCTAATCAGTGTGGAGAAATTGAGCGGTGCAGTGCTATAGTGCGTTCGTTTGTGAGAGTTTTGGTCCTCGATCTTAAGGACCAATTAAGGTTTAATTTTTCATTAAAATATACTATTAGAAAGCCCTTATATAGGGCTACATGATTACATAATTTATTTACAAAAATAAGTTATCTAGATATATAATAAAATTAGTTAAAGTCAGAGATTTGTACATGTTAATTAAGGGGTTAATTACTTAATTACAGTATAAATTAGTTAATTAATCTCACAATTGACCTTATATAATGTTAATGTACATAATAAATTATTTATTACACATTTTTAATATATTTTAGAAACTTTATTTTAATTTATATACATTTAAAAACATATTTAAGTTAGTTTTTCACATAAATAATTTATAAATACCATAATACAGTATAAATACAATATAAATAGGTTGAAAATACTTAATATAATATTATACAAGTGTACATTATAACTTCAATATTAACTTAAGTAACTAATTTATTTTATTTTATGTTAGTAAATTACCTAATTGGCTTAATAACTTAATTATTTATTGTAATTACTTAAGTAAATTAAATTACAGGTATTATACAATATATAATACATAGTAAAATACGTATGTACAATATTAAGTATAGTTATGTACATTTAGATAGGTTTATATAATTACCTAGGTTATTATATATTTAATTAATATAAATTAATAGGTAATAATACAAAAAGTTATATATATATTAAATCATTCTAATTATTTAATTTAATATATAGAATACATATATAAATTAATTAAGGACATTATATACATATTGTAAAACATCTACATACAGCTTAGGTTGAATTTATATATACAAGTATATACATAGTGTACAATGTAATTTTAGGTATTTTAGGTATTTTCTGATTTTTATAGTTTTTATATGTATAGTAGAGATAGGGGATGAGAGAGAAAAGATGAGATGAGAGAGGAAGAATTTCGTTTTGTGGTTTTTCTTCTTTTGTCTTTTATTAAATTCTAAGGTATATTAAACCGTTGGCTGGTATGTTTTACTAAGTCGGCGGTTCAGATTACCTTAAAACTTGACACACACCCAAAGAAATACACAATCCTACTCAAGACACCTTTTTTCTGTTTTGGAATTGTTTTATGTATCTTATTTATATACAAGTTAACTCCACAAGAGGCCTAAAATTAGTTATGCAACATGAACCTAAGGCCTCATAATTTGATCTGTTGGCTGAAACCTAAGTCTAAGCATTAGAAAACATTCAACACATCACACAAAAGATGTTTGAATCATTAAACAAGATTTTAACATTAAATTTCAAGTCAAATATATTTTGGACAGATAGGTCTAATACATGCTGCTAACCATGACTTAAGACAACTATTACAAGCAATTCAAATTAGCTTTGAAGTCCACAATTTGTACATGAATGCTTGTTCTAGTGTATTCTTACATTGTAATACTAGCAACTCCTTACAACCTTTCAAATTCACTTCAAAATTCCATCCAAGTAGAGATACAACTACTGCAACTCAGCAGCAATGATACTGCTTGTTGCTGTCAAGAACCCAGCAGCTAATGCAATTGCAGTTATAAACAATCAGTAGCTGAAGCTGCTGTTGCTTTGATCTACTACTATTTGAGCAACCATGGCTGTTGTAATTCAGGGCTTCTGCACTGATCAGATGCTCTTCTTAGTTCCGAAGAAAACCACTTACAAATCAATATGAAACATTTCTAAAAACTTGAAAACCATTTTGTGCAAGTTCTTCATTGCAAAATTATGGAACCTTAATTCTATCCATTGTTTTTGTCATAGACAACAAAAGAGAATGAGATTGAATTAGACAATCAACCCAATACCCAATCAACTCAAAAATCTTTGTCAAAATCCTCACAACCTCTAGTTAATCTTTGAAGATTAGATCTGAAACATTTTGGATCAGGAAATTAATGTTGCCCAAATTGGGCAGTTGTTATGGATCTATTACTGATCTAATCACCTGATCATCTTGAACACCATTGATTTGTGTTCAAGGTGGTCTAGTGATCATCTTAGAATCTGTTGGGTCCTCGTTTAGTCTCAAATTAGTACCATTGATTGTCCTTGACAATACTACCGAAAATAAGGCTTAAACCTCGACTTAATTGCTAAATTGGGTATATGCTCATTTACAACTTAAAAACCAAATCCAACCTTTAGATTCATTACATTACACCTAATTTAGAAATTAAAACCTCGACTTGCTTGATTAAACTTGAATAAATCTGAATTGACTCCAAATCACGAGATTGGACGTGAAACACAAATCTGAAAGAATCGAGCGAATCAAGTCAATTAAATAAGATTGGGGGTCCTTGTGAACTGATGGAATGAGTGGGAAGACCCCTAGATTATTGTGAGCGCTATTTAGATCATGAAATCTGAAAATTTTAGATCTAGATATGCTCAAATGGATGGGGTGAAGTGTGAATCAAATTTCTAGGGAAATCAACAGAAAGTGGATAATGAGGTGTAGGGAAAGCTCAATGAATCGATATGAGTGTGTGAAAACACCTCTCTGATCTGAATTGATCGGAAAGGGCAAAATTGAATCTATTCTACTATAGTCCTATCCTAAACTAAATCAGATCAGATCAACAAATGTTTGCTACTCTAACTAATCTAAACTAAGCTAGAAAGCACTAAACTACACTAAGAAAGCAGTAAAACCTATTCTATGAAAGCAGGAAATCTATGTGAATGTCCAAGGTACTAGCCGATGATTGGTGACAAAGAAAGGGGAAGGGACCCTTCAACTAATGAGGGAGGTGTCCAAGAGCCAACAATTGGTAGCTAGAGATAGTTGACGGAGGGAGGAGAACCTGTTCTGTCACCACAGGCGAGGAATGCAGTGAAGAGCTGAGGGAGTAGATGAAATTGAATGACTCAGGGAAGAAGGAGCTGGTTAGGCATCGTGCTAGCTCAATGGTGAGCTTAAGTAGCTACTAGAGTGGATCAGAACATCGCCAAGGTGGATTTAGGCGATTAAGGCATGGGTGATGGGATGGGCTTGAGAGGGGCGCAAAGGGTTCAAATCAAAATCCCACTGTCAGATGGGATTTGAGGCAAGGGGTGATTCCATATGCACGAGCGCACGTGAAATGGATAAGGCTTGATCGTAGGATCAAAGTGCATGGGAGCAACGACCATAATTGCCTATGTTCTTCGGCAGCTATAGTGGACTGCCGGCTGCAGTTGTGTTGGAGATTTTGTGAAGAAGCCCTTAAAGGCAAAGGGGTATGGAAATTGCAGACCAACCCATAAGTAGTGAGGAAGTCCTACAAAGCGATCCCTATGGTTTATAAAGAGGCCCCTATGGCTCGCAAATGAGTCCCTAAAGGTTTTATGTGAAGGAAAACGTAAAGATAAAGGACCTATATGTAATGTCATGAATGCAAGGTCCTAATGATGTCCAAATGCAACTAAGTTTATATTAAAGCATAATTGAACAATTATGAAGTTGATTTCACTTTCAATTTTAACTTTTGAATCCAAATGTGTGTTCAATTTGCAATTGAATCATCACATTACATTTTTTAATAGAATATCTCAATTTGTGACCTAATTTTGCATTTTTAGCATAAATTTGCTATTTTAGGCCATTTCTATTATTTCTCACACTTAACCTCTTTCTTGTGTTAATTATGTAGTGTTTAGCTTAATTTCTATCTTAACTTAGGCATTTTAACTATGATGAGACATACCTCATCATTAGGCTATGTTAGGATTTGGGTAGGATGATGATTAGGTTTGGGATGGTTAGGCTAAGGTTTTGTTTGGGATAGTTAAGAGTTTAAGGTTGGGGTTGAATTGGGTGCTTGATGAGAACCTCATCATGAGCCATAACTAGCTCATTTTGACCTAATACAAAGGATAAAAGCTCCTACATATCTCAAGGAAAGGCTTAACTCAGAGAATTCTGAGTTTGAGAAGAAAATAAGTCATAAGGGGTAAAAATGCAATTTTACCAGTATAATCTGCATACAGGGTAATTCAGGGCCCAAACATAGGTCAAAGCAGCTTAATAAGAATAAAAGTGGGATGAGATGATCTAGCAAGGGCTACAGCACTTCCAAGAAACTAAATGATAATCTGTAACCCTAAAACAACCCACTTCAATTCATGAGGTTTGAGGCAAAGTAAAAATAGAATAAACCCTTTAAAATTCATAGAAAAATAATCTCTATGGTTTAGAACCTTCAATTTGGCCTTCAGAACCCATTTTGACCTACATTGAGAACAATGCCCAATTAATAACTTAATTTGGGTTTTTGCGTAAATTGACCGGTCAAACAAGGTTTAATATAGAAATGAAATTCACCATCAGATTCCTTAGGTCCTAATTAATCATGTATAAAAACTTGAGCCTAAGAAGAAACCTCCTTGACCGACTTTACACTTTGGTCCTCATATATTTACTTTTTGGCCCTCAACTTTTGAACCATCGCATTTTGGCCCCTAACTCTCCTTCGTTCTTCGCATTCAGGTCCCCCCTGCAAAACCTGCCAGCACCATGCTCCGGCGACCTTGCGCGGAGCATGGCGCCGCGCAGGGTAAGGGGGGGAGCCTGGCAAGTAAACCGGGGGTGCCCTGCGTCGTCAGCCGTCGCAGGGACACCCCCCTGGTCGCTGTAGCCCACCATACCGGCCGTGCGAACGCACAGACGGTATGGGTTTTCGTTTCCGGCCATCCTCCGGCGAGGGAGACACATCGTCTCCCTCCGCCTTCCTCCCTGTTTTGATCCCTATAAATACCCCCCGTTGCTCCACCGACCGGGGGAGCTCGGATCTGACGGAGAAAACCCCCAACTTTCCTCTCTTCTCTCTCCGGTAGACGCTCACCAGCTCTGGCGGTTCCTCCCCCTCCTCCTCTTCGCTCTGCCGCAATACCAGCAGCAGAGACTCCCTCCCCTGCTCTTCCCGCGCCACGCCGCACCCAGCTGGCGCCTCTCCGGCTCTCTGCTCGCCGCCGCCCCTTTCCCTGAGCATCTTCTTCTCCGGCGACAGTCGATACGACTGTTGCCCTGCTGCTCCCCCTTCGTCCCTGCAAGTAAGCTAGAACTACTCCCCTTCTTCTCCTCTTTCTTTCCCCGCTTTCAATTTATTCAATTAAGCCCTCGACCAACCCTGACCATCGTCACCCCCTTCGTCTCCGGCCACCCTCCGGCGAGATGCTCCCATCGCTCCACAGCCTCACACACCTCGCCGACCCTCACCGAACCTCCACCTCATCACACTAAGCACCCCCCACCCCTCCACTGCCACTCCACACCTCCGTAACGCTCCCCCGAACAAACCCATTCCTCCGGTTGCAGTCCAACCTAGGGCTGCCGCCAGACACCACCTTGCGGCTTGCCGCGCAGCTCCACACCTTCGCCGTGCCACGGCGAAGGTCCCCCAGTGGTTTGATCAGGCCGAGAGGCCATATTCGTGTCTGACAGGTTTTGAGGTTCGACTGCCATTAACGCACATTGAAGCAGCTTCTCCCGCGCTCCAGGCTTGAGGACTCCAGGTCTCCAGCTGCTGCGGATTGCGGGGAGTCTTGCGAAGGTAGCCAGCCAGCAACCGACGCAAATCGAAGCTGCAGCTGCAGAAGCTAGGCCGCGGTCTCCCAGCAGGCGCACGCGAGGAAAGGCCTCCGTTTAGTCCCACATCGGTAAGCCTCACAACCTCTGCACCGTTTAAGTTGATTTTGTGCATTAGCCTTACTGCCTCAGCACACGGGGTGAGGTCCCCTTCACCCGCCCGGTTACCCGGTCTCGTCCGCGCTCACGCCCCGCGGACCTGACCCGACCCGACTTAGACTGACCTGCACTCCTCGCCCACCACGCACGCCTGTGGGCCTGGACCCGGACTTGACCCGTACCCGACTACCCGGCAGCTCTGGGAGAGCTTTCCCAAGAGTGGTTTCAGAGAGAGAGAGACGCGGGGGGGGGGAGAGGGTAGAGTAGGTTTTGTCCTCTGACGTAAGCTCTGAAGTATGCAGGCACAGGTGGAGAAGAAGGACCGCGGAAGAAGAAGGAAGCTGAGGGAGACACTGTAGCAACAGGCAGTTTAAGTCGTTTGATTTGGAAATCAGACGACGTCCTGAAGGGAAAAGAAGAAAGAAGGAGGGGCGACGTCCTGACTGGAAAAAGAAAAGAAGAAAGAAGGAGGTCTGAAGAACAACAGAAGAAGGCGAGGCAGAGGAGAACACAAAAGAACAAGGGAAGAACTGAAAGAAGAAAACAAAGAAGAAAGAAGAAGATCTGAAGAAAGACAGAAGAGCAGGAACAGCTGGAAGAAGAAGAAGAGCATCACCACTGCAGAAGAAGAACATCACCTCTGCAGAAAAAGAAGAAGAAGATCTGAGACGAGGAGAAACAAAGAGAAAAGAAGACAACAAATTCTTTCTCTCTCTTTCTTTATTTTTGTAAAAGAAACATGTATATCTCTAGAATACAACTTGCTCCCTGAGTTCGACCTCGGGAACTCTTTTCCGAGTAAAAAAATTTATATATTTGAAATGATGGCAACAACTGGCTATACTACGACGCTATAAAACCCTGCCACGCACCATCATTTTTGGCACCATTGCCGGGGAGCAACGGCTATTCTAGAGGTAAACATCCCTGTTTCTTTTTATTTCTGATAATCTCCTCTCTTTTGTGCAGAAAACTACAGGAAATCAAGAAGACAAGCAACCGCACAATAACCACTCCGAGGACAAGCAAATTTTTTCTCTCGCTATTAACCCCTAAAACTCTAAAAAAAAAAAAAAACAAAAGAACAAGCAATATAGGGCTAACCTGTCTTCCATACTTAGTAACCATAAAAGTTGCATGTTTTCAACTCATTATTCCTGCACACTATTATGGGTATTTAAGGGCTAACACATTCTTGCTTGAGCCCTAATTACCCAACAAAGAATTAACTAGACCAAGTAGAGCCAACCTAGGATCCAACACTAGGGATTTAGAGACACACTCCTTAAGCAAGAATTGAGAAAACCAAATGAAGTGTGCCCAAGCCCTTGTCTGAAAATACCTATTCAAAGAAAACCTAAAACAATTGGCTCTCTAAACACTTGAACCCTAAAAGAAAGGACCCAAAAAGCTCTCAAAGGAACAAGAGGTAAAGTTGACTCCTTGGGTCAACCAACCTTAAAATTAGGTCACTTTCTCACTCAAAATACCTAAGAGTTCAAGTGTAACTTTAAGCACCCTGATCTTAAGCTAAAATTAGTAGACTTAAGAGGTCAAGATCCCCATTCTGGTCTACCTGGAACCGCAGTGACAAGAGAGGTCGGGTGGGGGAAACCCTGTAACCTGTGGGGACGCTCTACCGTGTAGGGGTCTTCGCGGGACTCTCCCTCTCTGGCTGCCCAGGTAATTCTCAGGTGGACGATCTTTCTGATCAAGGGGTCCATCTGCCCCGCACCTCTATAGTCACCCAACACATTTTTGGGTGCCTTGATTGGGTCCAGCACCTTCTAAACTTACCTCTTCCAACAGTGCATGTACGGAAGGAGGTCTCTAAGACCACCCTTAAGACCTCCTTTAGAAATTCGCTCTCGTCAAGGCCAAGCCTCGACGCCCGTGTTTGTGCAGAAACACCCTCACATTATTCTCTCTTCTGATTCAGAACCAAGTTCTTCTTCTTCCCCCATCATGGCTCAGCCAATTGAGGAAGAAAATAATCTGGAACACCAGCTCCAGCGACTCAATGACCTCTTCCAAAACTTCGTGCACCCACCACAGCGTCCTATGATGCGGGACCACTACAATCCTGCTGCGGTGGCCATTGAGCCTCGAGTCAGAATCCTGACTGGAGGACCTGATTCCGAATTAAAGCCCAACATGATTCATGCTATACCTAAATTCCATGGGCTTAATTCTGAAGATCCCTTCCAGCACATCAAACAGCTAAAGCATCTGGCCCACACTTTTGGATCAGATCACAAAATCGGGATATTCTTCTCATGAAGATGTTCTCCTTTTCTCTTATGGACAAGGCCGCCCATTGGTATCAAACTCAGACCCGGCCGATCAACACTTGGGAAGAACTTCAATCCGAGTTTTTGAAAAAGTTTTTTCCCGTTGGTCGGACCAACGCCTTGCGCCATCAGATTACACACTTCACTCAACAATCAGGAGAACCTCTTCATGAGGCATGGGATCGTTTTCAGGATCTCATGAGGAAGTGCCCCCATCACGGAGTTCCTAAATGGGAACAAGTCCAATCTTTTTACCAGGGACTCCGTGAGGACATCCGCCTTTTCGTCAATGCAACTTGCGGAGGAAACATCATGGGTCAACATGAAGACACCGTATGGGAGATTCTCGAAAACATGTGCGAGAACTCCATCAACAATGACTCCATGGGATTATTCGACAGGACGAATACCTGCGCAGCGACGAATCTTAAGGGAGCACATGAGACGCAGGGCCTGTCCGCATCAGTCGACCTGGAATTAATGGCCAGTCGATTGGACAAGGTCTCAATCATTGAAAAGAAGGTGGATGAGCTGACTCAGCACTTGCAGCGAGCCACCTCCGCGCGTAACTCCTTTGCACAACCTCCTTCCACACAGGAGACTGTGCAAAACATCCTCCACCGATCTTCCCCTGGGATGGATCCATATCCATCCCCATCTGATTCTTGGATCGGAGGATCATCCGATCCTTTCTACACCAGCCAGGGGAACTCCATTCCCCCTTTCCCTGATTCTCAGGAGGTTCCTCAGACCTGCGAGGACCTCAACGCCATCCAGAACGACCCATTCTCCAACACTTACAACCCTGGATGGCAAAACCATCCCAATTTTCAGTGGGCGGGAAATTCCCAAACCCAAAGACCACCTTTTCAGTCCCGCCCACAGCCCTCTCGTCACTACCAGCCGCCTCAGCCTCGGCCCAACCCTACTTATCCATCAGGGCCAAATCAGGATCAAATGTCCCTAATCCTTCAGACTCTGGCTGACATTCAAAAAACGAATGCGGCTATTCAAAAACAGCACAAGGACGAGCTTACAGAAGTTAAAACTCAACTGGCCCAGTTGGAAAATTCTCGCCAACCAGGCACACTCCCTTCCCAACCTCTTCCTAACCCAAATAACGTGCCAACCCAGAAGCGCGTTATGAATCCAAATTTAGGCCACGCCCAATGGATTTATCAGGCTCCTACTGCTCCATCTCCAGACGAGATGGAAGCCTCAACTTCTTATGCGGGATTTCAGCAGCAGCCACCCCTCCTACCAAACCCAAACCAAAATCAGGCTGGATTAAATTCTGTAACAACACGTAGTGGTAAAACAACTCAAGACCCGCATTATCCAAACCACTCCAAGCCTGATAACCATGACCCTAGGATAGTTATCCAAGGTACCGCTGTTCCAGATCCACAACCTGGACCTATCCTAGAAGAACCAACCAAGATCCCATTTCCCGAGGCCTTGACCAAGGGAAAGAAGACCACCAAACCCGTGGCCCCTGAGGAGGACCTGGTCAAGCTCTTTGAGCAGGTCCACATAAACATCCCCTTGATGGATGCAATCCGCCACGTACCAGCTTACGCACGATTCCTTAAGAATATATGTACACCCCAGCGTAAGCCGCGAACCAAGGGTGGGAGCCCAATTGTTCTGTCAGAGCAAGCCAGCTCGGTAATCCTTAGTAGACTCCCACCCAAGGCAAAAGATCCTGGGACTCCCCTGATTTCCTGTAAGATAGGTGGTACCCAATTTGATAGAGCATTGTTAGACTTGGGTGCATCCATAAACCTGATACCCACATCCTTACTTGACCATCTAGAAGAATCTGAGCTGAAACCAACCGAGGTGACATTACAATTAGCAGATCGATCTATAAAGTCACCAAAAGGGGTTCTCGAGGATGTTATCGTGAGAGTGCGGGATTTCTATTTTCCAGTGGACTTTATAGTTTTAGATATGGATGCACCTGAGAACCCTAGGGATACACCAATCATTCTAGGGAGACCTTTCTTGGCTACTGCTAGAGCCAACATCAGCTGTGAGGAGGGCCAAATAGAGCTTAAGTTTGGAGATCAAACACTAAAAATTGATATATTTAAGGCCCAACAAGGAATTAATTGCGGCGTCATCGAACAAATTTGTGACATCAAGACTTTGGTTGATGAATCACACCTCCAGAATGACTCGATTATGCCTCATCAACCACAGAAGGATCTTGACCCGCAAACAGAGGAGTCGAATCCAGATATGAACAACCCAGTAACTCCCACCCTTGAACCTCACATCTATACTGAACCACCCGCTGCTGCTGACAACCTCATCCTCGAACTGAAACCCCTTCCTGCTCACTTGAAATACGTCTTTTTGGGTTCTAATCAGACCTTTCCTGTGATTATCAATTCCAACCTCAATCCTGAACAGGAATCCCGTCTGATTATTGTCCTCCAGCAACATCGCAGAGCCATCGGATGGACTCTCGATGATTTGACTGGAATAAGTCCCTCTTATTGTACTCATCATATCTATTCAGAAGAGGGCACACGACCTTCTCGTGAAATGCAGAGACGCTTAAACCCCAATCTGCAGGAGGTCGTGAAAAAGGAGATCATCAAATGGTTAGATGCCGGAATCATCTACCCGATCTCCGATAGTTGTTGGGTGAGCCCAATTCAGGTCGTGCCCAAGAAGGCAGGACTCACCACTATAACGACTGAGACCGGAGAAATCATTCCTACCCGATTAGCCAACTCGTGGAGAGTCTGTATAGATTACCGTCGACTCAATTCCTCCACGAAGAAGGATCATTTCCCACTACCCTTCATTGATCAAATTCTCGAAAAACTAGCGGGAAATAGGTTCTTCTGCTTTCTTGACGGGTACTCCGGTTATAACCAGGTGGCAATCCATCCTGAGGACCAAGAAAAGACCACGTTCACCTGCCCCTTCGGAACATACGCTTTCCGAAGGATGCCTTTCGGTCTTTGCAATGCACCCGCTACTTTTCAGCGATGCATGCTTGCCATATTCTCAGATATGGTAGGTGATTATCTGGAAGTCTTCATGGATGACTTTTCAGTTTTCGGAGCATCATTCGACGATTGCCTCCAACACTTAGTCCAGATACTCAGGCGGTGCATCGATGTGAATTTGGTTCTTTCCTGGGAAAAGAGCCATTTCATGGTGCCTGAGGGAATTGTCCTGGGACACTCAATTTCGGAGAAAGGTATCCAAGTGGATCGAGCTAAGGTTAATCTGATCTCTCACCTTCCTATGCCTAGCTCGATCAGGGACATCCGATCCTTTTTAGGGCATGTCGGTTTTTATCGACGATTTATCCCTGATTTTTCAAAAATCGCACGCCCCCTGACCACACTTCTCTCCAAGGATGTTCCCTTTGAAATTTCCAAGGAATGAACGCAAGCATTTGAAATCCTGCGTGACCGAGTCACCCAAGCCCCGATCCTACAGTCCCCTGATTGGTCTCAACCCTTTGAGATCATGTGTGATGCATCCGACTTCGCTGTAGGAGCGGTTTTGGGACAGAAAATTGACAAGAAACCTGTGGTCATTTACTACACCAGCAAAACACTCGATGAGGCTCAGCGTAACTATACGGTTACTGAGAAAGAGCTGCTAGCTGTAGTATTTGCCCTAGAAAAGTTCAGATCGTACCTTCTGGGTTCCCGTGTCATCATATACTCGGATCACACAGTTGTAAGGCATCTCCTTGCAAAGAAGGACGCGAAACCTCGATTAATCCGATGGATCTTGCTGTTGCAAGAATTTGACCTTGAGATTCGCGACAAAGCGGGAAAGCAAAACGTGGTAGCTGATCACTTGTCCCGTCTTCCTTCTGAAATAATTGACCCTTCCGGACCCATCACTGAGCATTTTCCCGATGAGCACCTGCTGACTATTGGTACTAGCCTTCCATGGTTTGCTAATATAGTAAATTACTTGGCATCTCATCAGATCCCGTCCGATTGGCCGAAGGCCAAGAAAGACAAATTACGCTCCGATGCCAAGTATTACATTTGGGAAGACCCGTACCTCTTCCGCATAGGTGCCGATCAGATCATCCGGAGATGTGTCCCGGAAGGGGAATTCAACAATATCCTCTCTTTCTGCCATGACCAGGCATGCGGTGGCCATTTTTCCGGGCATAAAACCGCATCAAAAGTCCTCCAGTGCGGCTTTTACTAGCCCACACTGTTCAAAGACGCATACAGTCACTACAAGGCATGCAGTCGTTGCCAGACTTTGGGCAACATGAGCCATCGCGACATGATGCCTATGCAACCGATTCTACTATGCGAAATCTTTGATGTTTGGGGGATTGATTTTATGGGCCCCTTTCCTGTTTCGGATGGTTTCGAATACATTCTGTTGGCTGTGGACTACGTGTCCAAATGGATCGAAGCCATACCGACCCGAACCTGTGATCACAAAATCGTTCTCAAATTCATTCACCGACACATTTTCTCAAGGTTCGGGATTCCTCGTGCAATAATCTCTGACGGGGGGACCCATTTCACAAATGCTCAGTTTAGGTCACTGATGACCAAATACGGGGTGTCTCACCGAATCTCTACTCCTTACCACCCCCAAACTAATGATCTAGCTGAGCTGTCTAATCGGGAGATCAAGAAAATCCTGCAAGTCACTGTTCGACCTGACAGGAAGGACTGGTCGTCCCGACTTCCGGAAGCATTGTGGGCCTATAGGACCGCCCACAAGACCCAATTGGGCATGTCTCCCTTTAGACTGGTGTACGGAAAGGCATGCCACCTTCCCGTAGAACTGGAGCATAAAGCCTATTGGGCAGTACGGAACTGTAATCTAGATCTTTCCAAGGCTGGGACCCACAGAAAACTCCAAATCAGCGAGATCGATGAATTACGCCTAGACGTGTACGAGAACTCGAAAATCTACAAGGAGCGGGTTAAAGCCTTCCACGACAAACACATCTCGAGAAAGATCTTTCATCCTGGTCAAAAGGTCCTACTCTTTGATGCCCGACTCAAACTCTTCCCAGGAAAACTGAGATCTAAGTGGGTCGGACCATATTTGGTCCGACAGGTTTTTGGAAATGGAGCAATCGAAATCAGTCCACTCAGCCACGATTCTGAACCTTTCATCGTGAACGGTCAGAGACTCAAGCCGTTCATTGATGTAACTTCTACTGATTTGGCTGAGACATCTTATATCCTCCTTTCCCCTTGAGCTTATTGCGCCCAGCCGATGGCGTAAAACTCAGCGCTTAACGGGAGGCAGCCCGTCATTCTCTTTGAAAACCTGAAACTTGTTCTGACACCTTTTAGCACTCGAAGTTCACCCTTGTAGACAGCCGACCTCAACTCAGATGCTTGCATCTGAGATTTGAAATCGTCCGCAAAAATTCAACCCGACCCATCCACTCATCCAAATTTCTGTCTTAAGAACTAAGACCCCCTAGGTTACAATGAGGACATTGCAAATCTTAGGCATGGGGGGTATGAAAGTGCCAAACTTGTAAGAAAAGGTTTCAAACAAAAAAATTCACATATGCCAAAAACACCATAAAAATTAAAAAAAATTTTCGAAAAAGAATAAGAGGAAAAGAGGAGAAGGAAATTTTGTGAAGGAGAAAAGAAACAAAATGAAAAAGGAGCACAAAATTATGAGAAAAAGTGATAGTCATTAGTAAGGAACTAAGGAATTAACCTAAGTTCTAGACCTCATTCAAGAAAAGTGCACAAAGAGATTAGTAAAGAATGCAAACCTTAGGCATTCTTGAATAGACTCTTAGTACCCATTAAGATCTGGACACTCTTCAAGAGGTTGAGGAAAATGAAAAGCTGAAGTATTAGGTCTAAGGCTTAGGGAGTATTCGGCCTCGTTAACTAATTTTTGGTTTACGGGACTCAGTAACCTAAGCACCCTAACCTCACACACAGCCTGGTTCAGTAAGCATAAAAATCAGAATCACGCAGAAGCGTCGCAAAATTCTGAAAAGAACACCTAGAATAGGAGCGGCCGATCAACACAAGTTGATTTGGACGAGTTCCCAGCGCGGAGAGGCGGGAAATCCCCTCGAAGATGCGTAACAAAATATCATCTCCTCGGTGCTTGTCTCTTAGGATATTTACATATCCTACTGGGGGCATGTAAGCACTCTGCTGGTTCAGATTCCATGGATGGCATTATCTCGAAGTGTCAATTGCTAGGGTCTGGATTCGGCCACGGAACACCATGGATGGAATTATCTCGAAATCTCAATAGCCAGGGTTCTGGGGGTTGCCATGGGCGGTGCTATCTCGAAGCATCGATCGCCAGGAACCCTTGAGGATTGATGATGGGAGCAAGGAATCTGATACAGACCGTGTTGAAAAGCCAATCCTAGGCTAGAACTAAAAAGAAAAAGAGAGAGAAAACTCTCCAAACAGAAAAACTTTCTATCTCTCTCTTACAAAATGCACTGCGAGCTGAGCCAGGGCTAAAATCATTTCAAGCACGGGTGCTTTAACCACGAAGTCCAATAAACCTTAGGTTAGTTCTTGTGGACCTTAAAAACCTTTGCTAAAAGACTGAGGCTAAGGCTAGACAGATTTGGATCTTGATTGGTACTAGAGTACCTTTTAGGCCTATGGTCAGCATTCTAACTTAATCTATGCTCAAATAAAAAAAAGGCACTTATCTAAAACTATTAAAAACTTCATGGTCTAGAACAAGGGTTGAAACCTTAAGTTTTTGCTAAGGGACTAGCAAAAGCTAGGCATGGGGGTATGATGAGAACCTCATCATGAGCCACAACTAGCTCATTTTGACCTAATACAAAGGATAAAAGCTCCTACATATCTCAAGGAAAGGCTTAACTCAGAGAATTCTGAGTTTGAGAAGAAAATAAGTCATAAGGGGTAAAAATGCAATTTTACCAGTATAATCTGCATACAGGGTAATTCAGGGCCCAAACATAGGTCAAAGCAGCTTAATAAGAATAAAAGTGGGATGAGATGATCTAGCAAGGGCTACAGCACTTCCAAGAAACTAAATGATAATCTGTAACCCTAAAACAACCCACTTCAATTCACGAGGTTCGAGGCAAAGTAAAAAAAGAATAAACCCTCTAAAATTCATAGAAAAATAATCTCTAGGGTTTAGAACCTTCAATTTGGCCTTCAGAACCCATTTTGACCTACATTGAGAACAATGCCCAATTAATAACTTAATTTGGGTTTTTGCGTAAATTGACCGGTCAAACAAGGTTTAATATAGAAATGAAATTCACCATCAGATTCCTTAGGTCCTAATTAATCATGTATAAAAACTTGAGCCTAAGAAGAAACCTCCTTGACTGACTTTACACTTTGGTCCTCATATATTTACTTTTTGGCCCTCAACTTTTGAACCATCGCATTTTGGCCCCTAACTCTCCTTCGTTCTTCGCATTCAGGTCCCCCCTGCAAAACCTGCCAGCACCATGCTCCGGCGACCTTGCGCGGAGCATGGCGCCGCGCAGGGTAAGGGGGGGAGCCTGGCAAGTAAACCGGGGGTGCCCTGCGTCGTCAGCCGTCGCAGGGACACCCCCCTGGTCGCTGTAGCCCACCATACCGGCCGTGCGAACGCACGGACGGTATGGGTTTTCGTTTCCGGCGATCCTCCGGCGAGGGAGACACATCGTCTCCCTCCGCCTTCCTCCCTGTTTTGATCCCTATAAATACCCCCCGTTGCTCCACCGACCGGGGGAGCTCGGATCTGACGGAGAAAACCCCCAACTTTCCTCTCTTCTCTCTCCAGCAGACGCTCACTGGCTCCGGCGGTTCCTCCCCCTCCTCCTCTTCGCTCTGCCGCAATACCAGCAGCAGAGACTCCCTCCCCTGCTCTTCCCGCGCCACGCCGCACCCAGCTGGCGCCTCTCCGGCTCTCTGCTCGCCGCCGCCCCTTTCCCTGAGCATCTTCTTCTCCGGCGACAGTCGATACGACTGTCGCCCTGCTGCTCCCCCTTCGTCCCTGCAAGTAAGCTAGAACTACTCCCCTTCTTCTCCTCTTTCTTTCCCCGCTTTCAATTTATTCAATTAAGCCCTCGACCAACCCTGACCATCGTCACCCCCTTCGTCTCCGGCCACCCTCTGGCGAGATGCTCCCATCGCTCCACAGCCTCACACACCTCGCCGACCCTCACCGAACCTCCGCCTCATCACACTAAGCACCCCCCACCCCTCCACTGCCACTCCACACCTCCGTAACGCTCCCCCGAACAAACCCATTCCTCCGGTTGCAGTCCAACCTAGGGCTGCCGCCAGACACCACCTTGCGGCTTGCCGCGTAGCTCCACACCTTCGCCGTGCCACGACGAAGGTCCCCCAGTGGTTTGATCAGGCCGAGAGGCCATATTCGTGTCTGACAGGTTTTGAGGTTCGACCGCCATTAACGCACATTGAAGCAGCTTCTCCCGCGCTCCAGGCTTGAGGACTCCAGGTCTCCAGCTGCTGCGGATTGCGGGGAGTCTTGTGAAGGCAGCCAGCCAGCAACCGACGCAAATCGAAGCCGCAGCTGCAGAGGCTAGGCCGCGGTCTCCCAGCAGGCGCACGCGAGGAAAGGCCTCCGTTTAGTCCCACATCGGTAAGCCTCACAACCTCTGCACCGTTTAAGTTGATTTTGTGCATTAGCCTTACTGCCTCAGCACACGGGGTGAGGTCCCCTTCACCCGCCCGGTTACCCGGTCTCGTCCGCGCTCACGCCTCGTGGACCTGACCCGACCCAACTTAGACTGACCTGCACTCCTCGCCCACCACGCACGCCGGTGGGCCTGGACTCGGACTTGACCCGTACCCGACTACCCGGCAGCTCTGGGAGAGCTTTCCCAAGAGTGGTTTCAGAGAGAGAGAGACGCGGGGGGGGAGAGGGTAGAGTAGGTTTTGTCCTCTGACGTAAGCTCTGAAGTGTGCAGGCACAGGTGGAGAAGGACCGCGGAAGAAGAAGGAAGCTGAGGGAGACACTGTAGCAACAGGCAGTTTAAGTCATCTGATTTGGAAATCAGACGACGTCCTGAAGGGAAAAGAAGAAAGAAGGAGGGGCGACGTCTTGACTGGAAAAAGAAAAGAAGAAAGAAGGAGGTCTGAAGAACAACAGAAGAAGGTGAGGCAGAGGAGAACACAAAAGAACAAGGGAAGAACTGAAAGAAGAAAACAAAGAAGAAAGAAGAAGATCTGAAGAAAGACAGAAGAGCAGGAACAGCTGGAAGAAGAAGAAGAGCATCACCACTGCAGAAGAAGAACATCACCTCTGCAGAAAAAGAAGAAGAAGATCTGAGACGAGGAGAAACAAAGAGAAAAGAAGACAACAAATTCTTTCTCTCTCTTTCTTTATTTTTTTAAAAGAAACATGTATATCTCTAGAATACAAATTGCTCCCTGAGTTCGACCTCGGGAACTCTTTTCCGAGTAAAAAAATTTATATATTTGAAATGATGGAAACAACTGGCTATACTACGACGCTATAAAACCCTGCCACGCACCATCAGTGCTTGATTTAGATGGGGTTGGGTTTAGATTGGTTTATGTTGAGTCGGGTTTAATGCTATTTAGGTTTGGTAATGGGTTGGGCTAGGGTTAGGGTGGTTGGCCTATGGTTGGATTTAGGTATGGGGTTGTGCTGGGCTTAAGGTGGTTGGGTTGGTTTGGTTATGGTTTAATGATTTAATTTATTTTGTAAGTAAATTGTAATTTATTATAATTGTTAGATACATACACTTGCATAATTTTAGATGCACTTGAGGCAAAACAATAAGTATTCTAACCCCTAGGGTACAAGTTTCAATAGTAAAATTATGCCAAAATATTCGCCTGTTGCACTTATTATCATGTTATACAGACAATGTAATAGAGTATGCATACCTTACATGCATAATGCAGTTTTTACAACATGCCGTAAGTCTCGATCGTCTTTAATTCGGTGAAGTACCGGGCTAAAGAGGATCCTTGAAGATTTAATCACAATTTAGGTGTTACTTGTTACATGTAAGTTTTGTGTGGTGAATTTTTGGTTTCTTCTTCATGCTCTTCTCCGGTATACCAACTAATCTTATCTAGTTTCCTACGTTGCCCTTAATTGGGTGCTAAAGGGAATCTACCTAAGGTAAATCTTGGAGGGTATACTAGAGAAGTGCGGGGAGATGTTATCAAAATTTCACCACACAATAGTTATATGTATCAAGTAACATTGTGATCAAATCTTGAAGGATGAGCTATAAAGTTAAAACCTTAATAAACATCCATACATCATTGTTATCTATTTCCTTCTTAACTAGTTGGTTGTTTACGTTAAATTTTATGTTATCATGGACAAGTCCTATATTGATTTGAGGAGTTTAGATTATACCTAATATAAGGGTGGAATAATTTCATTTATGGATTAGGCCTTTCATGATGATAGGAAGTCATTTAGGCGAGTAGAACTCTTCAAAAAGATCTTCTACCCATGTAAAAGTTGTTTGATTGTTTACTTGCATGTTCGTAACACTATGCTCGAGCACTTGATTTATAATGGTTGGTGATAGCATTACACTAACTAGATGGCTCATGGAGAGGATTTAATGAAGGAAGTTAGATTCAATACAATGGTTGTCAACATATAGATTACTAATAGCAGAAGTGAAGAAATTGAAGAAATGGTAAATGAGATGAGAGTAGGAGATGGTGTAAATATGGATAAGGAAGATCCGTTAAGAAGTTGAGATCAGTTTTATGATGCTATTAAGGCAGTTGAGGATCCTATTACTCCTGGTGTTATTAGCACTCTAGGTTGTCATTTTTGTTGAGGATGTTTAAGCTTAAAGTTATGAATAGAGTAATTGCTAAATTAATATTTGAAATACTTTCATTTATTACTGAGCTGTTGAATAACTCCAATGGTTTTTCGGATTCATGGTATGAAGCAAAGAAACAGATTCGCAGGCTTGGCTTGCAGTGTCAAAAGATCGATCCATGTCCGAATGACTGCATTCTATTTAGAAATGAATTTGCAGACTTGCGTAACTGTCTCTAATGTGGACAAGATAATACAAGTGAGGTAAATATGAAAGTAATAAGAAACAACCTGAGAAGGTTCTTCGTTATTTCCCATTGACACCTAGGCTACAACGTCTACTTATATTAAGTAAAATTGTAGGGTGGATGACATGGCATGAGGATTATAAATCTCAAGACAGAAGAATATGTCAACCTACAGATTGTGAGGAGTAGAAGAGATTTAATGACAAGCATTTTCTTCTTAATGGTGGCACGGAATGTAAAATTAGGTCTTGCAGGTGATGGATTTAATCCATTAAAGAGTATGTACTCGTCATATTTGATATGACTAGCGGTGATGGGGACTTATAACTTACCTCCTTAGTTATGTGTGTGATCATTATCCATGATTTTGACCCTATTAGTCCCTAGTCCAAAACAACCAAAAAATCTAATAGATGTTTACCTTCAATCGTTAATTGATGAACTTAAATAGTTGTGGTACATCGGTATGAAGATAGACGATGCACATAAGAAAGAATTCTTCCAAATTCATGTAGCACTATTGTGGACCATAAAAAACTTTCGTGCATATGCAAATTTGTCAGGTTGGAGTACTAAGGAAAGGTTTGCTTTCCCAATCTATATGGAAGATACTCATCGTTGGCGACTACTTAAGGGTAAGAAGTTCTGTTACTTAGGGCACTGTAAAGTTTTACGCATTGAACACAGATAACAGAAATCACAATTTAGGGATAGATTTGATGGCAGAACATGTCAGTATTCAAAGAAAAATCCAAAGAGCAAACTGAGTATAGATTCCATCAGGTTGTCTGGGCAAGTTGTCATGGAAAGATTATAGCAAGTGGGTGATATATGATAAATACATATTTATTTGTGATAAAATGGCTATTGTGTGGGTTCCGAAGCTATTGAGAAGCATTTAGCATTGTAAATAATGCATAACATCCATCATCTTGCATTTAGGTTAACTTATATAAATTGTATAATAATTTGTATATTTCAATGGCCAGGGGGTAGGGCAACTTTTTCGACACATTTCTAAGCTTTAGATGGAAGATTTGACCGTACGGATGTGATCAAGGTGATGATCGGAGTCCAATGCCTCCAAAATCACCTCGATCGAGCATTTGTAGAATGATTTGCATACATCTGAATAGCAAATCTGAATAGCCAAAAATGTCTATTAATGCATGTTCTTAGTATCATATTAGCATCATGCATTGTAAAAATTGCATAACATGCATAATCATGCATTTAGGGTAAATTGTACAAATTGTATAGTAATTGTCTCCTTTTATGGCTAGGGACAGGGTGACTTTTAATCAGGGCCTCAGACTGAGGATCCAATTATACAGATCTGATCAAGGTGACGACTGGTGTTCATCGACTCCAAGATTTCCTCGATGGGACATCCGTAGCACTAGATATAGTCCGAGGAAGCTCAGAGATCAAGGGCCAAGATGGTGTCAATCCGCACTTCAGACGACAAATCCGATCACGTGGATAGGTTCGGAGTGACGATCGTAGACTAATAGCACGAAAATCAGCTCAATCCAACATCTGTGGCACCTTCTACAAGTCACAGAAGATGGATGGTGGCGCCATCTTGTCTGCCCAAACCGGCCCAGCTAAATTAGTAAGGACCGTTGCACCCTCTCTCTCTCCTCACCCGCTCGATTGATCTCAGTCATTGGATCTTGATCCAACAATCATTGGCGCGTGTGCTTAAAATGTAAGTGTGACAAAGCGGCAGCGTAGCACAATGGGTGCAAGCGCTTCACCCAAAGAAAAGGCATAAAATCGAGCTTTCGCAAGCCTCAAATTCGAGCGTGGGGTGTGGGC
This sequence comes from Thalassia testudinum, assembly GCA_037157565.1. Classification (NCBI taxonomy): domain Eukaryota; kingdom Viridiplantae; phylum Streptophyta; class Magnoliopsida; order Alismatales; family Hydrocharitaceae; genus Thalassia; species Thalassia testudinum. The sequence goes on along the minus strand of JAZHRO010000063.1, from coordinate 26,394,330 downwards.
AGATTCAATTCAGCCGTCAGATGGCGATTGTGCGAGCGAGGAGTGGAGACATGGCGCGTGGAGGTGCTTTGGATCGCGTACTTGCACGATGACGCACTTCTTAACGCTTCATTGCATGCATGGGTGCGCGGTTACACTGAAGAAGAAGCGGGCAAGATCGTTTCTCAGTCGTCTGATCTCGCGATCGAACGGCTGAGAATTAAAAAACGTGGATGAGCGTTGGGCGCAAGGAGGAGAGGTAGGTGCGCACGTAAGGCCACGATCGGGTCTTTAGTGATGCTTAATTCCATCACTAAAGACCCCATCATTTAATGTTTTGATTATGTAATGACCAAATTGCCCCCAATCCTGGCAACTATAAAAAGAGACCCCTACCCTACGAAATTCTCTTCCCTTCCTTCACCTCTCTCCCTCTCCAAAGCTCTAGAGAAGCTTGTCCCACACCCGGGATGCTCCTTTAGAGCCAAATCCAAAGTTTTCTCGCCCCCATTCTGGAAGTGGATCCCTCGATGACAACGACGTGCTACCTCATTCCCTCTTCTTCCTACTTTGTCCCCCTTCTTCCCGCCCCGTCCTCCATCTTCCAGGCATCACCCCATTCGGCTCGTCCTGCAAGCAAATGTCGAGGAGGATACTTCTCTCTCCATTCTCTTTACCGCTTTCTAGAGTAGATTTATTGCTTTCTAGCATAGATTTCATGCTTTCTAGTTGTAATGATTAGTGTAATGAACAATATTTGATGATGAAATCCATGTTTATTCTACCTCTCTTTTGCCTTTATTTGTAATATTCTCTCTCTCTTCTATTTATTATTTGTTAAATAGATAGCTAGTTTCCGACCAGCTAATCTATTTCGTGACAAACAAAACAAATGCGTATTTTTAATCAAATGTACGCCTCTCTGTGTTTGACTCGGAATTTCTTTATGAATTTTGATAAAATTTTATCTGTTGACAGATTTCTTCGCAAATTGAACTACAACGACAGGTTTTCAAAATCCAATTCCGATCGCGTAGTTTTCAAACTCAACAATTTGGCGCCATTGCCTGAGAGGCAACGATTCTCGATTTTCTTTTCGCATTTCGTGCACTTTTTTTTGTTTTCTAACTTGCCTTATTTCTCATCTATTATTTTGCAGGTACCTCAATAGGGAATCTTTAAGCAGTGGATCAGAGTAAAATGCAGTTGAAGACAACTGTAAGTGCTCCCCATTCTTCCTCCTCCATAGATTTCATTTCACAACACTAATTCAAACCCTAATTAACCTAGGTGTTTGCATAAATCCTAGAGTTAGTTTGGTTGCTTGGATTTCCACCCACATTCATCTCACCCTTGTAAAAAAAAAATAACAAAAAGATACTTCTTGTGGGAGAAATCAACATACACACTACATACACCCACATTCAAGGCACATAACCTAATTGATTTTTATCTACTCAACTGGGATTCTGATCTGTTGAACTGGTACACACAAATAGAACTACAACGACAGGTTTTCAAATCCAACTCCGATCGCATAGTTTTCCGCTATCAATATTTTGGCACCGTTGCTGGGGAGGCAACGATTCTCGATTTTCTTTCCGCATTTCATGCACTTTTTTTTGTTTTCTAACTTGCTTCATTTCTCATCTATTGTTTTGCAGATACCTCAACAGGGAATCTTCAAGCGGTAGATTGGAGTAAAGTGCAGTTGAAGACAACTATAAGTGCTCCCCATTCTCCCCCCTCCATAGATTTCATTTCACAACACTAATTCAAACCCCAATTAACCTAGGTGTTTGTATAAATCCTAGGGTTAGTTTGGTTGCTTGGATTTCCACCCACATTCATCTCACCCTCGTAAAAAAATAAAAATAAAAAGATACTTCTTGTAGGATAAATCAACATACACACTACATACACCCACATTCAAGTCACATAACCTAATTGATTTTTATCTACTCAATCGGGATTCTGATCTGTGGAACCAGTACATGCAAATCGAACTACAATGACGGGTTTTCAAATCCAACTCTGATCGCGTAGTTTTTTGCTATCAACATTTTGTGGCCGAGATGGCGATCATGTGGGCGAGGAGGGGAGATGTGGCGCGTGGAGGTTCTTTGGATCGCGTACGTGCACGATCACGTGCTTCTACATGCTTCATCACATGCACGGGAGCATGGTTACACTGAAGAAGAAGCAGGCAAGATCGTTTCTCAATCGTCCGATCTCATGATCGGACAGTTAAGAATCAAAGAACGTGGATGAGCGTTGGGCGCAAGTAGGCGAGGTGGGTGCGCACGTAAGGCCATGATTGGGCCCTTAGTGAGGCTTAATTCCGTCACTAAAGACCCCTTCATTTAATGTTTTGAATATGTAATGACCAAATTGCCTCCAATCCTTGCAACTATAAAAGGAGACCCCTACCTTATGAAAATCGCATCCCTTCCTTCACCTCTCTCCCACTCCAAAGCTCTTGATAAGCTCGTCCTACACGTGGGATGCTCCTTTAGAGCTAAATCCAAAGTTTTCTCACCCTCGTTCTGGAAGTGGATCCCACGACGACAATGACGTGCTGCCTCATTCCCACTTCTTGCTTTGTCCCCCTTCTTCCTACCTCGTCCTCCATCTTCCAAGCATCGCTCCATCCGACTCGTCATCCAAGCAATCGTTGAGGAGGATAGCATCTCTCTCCCTTCTTTTTATCTCTTTCAAGAATAGAATTTCCCACTTTCTAGTTGTAATCATTTCTCGCTTTCTAGTTCTAAAAATAGCACTCTTATATCAAGTGATTGTTTTCTCTCTCTATCTTAGTGTTAATATCAATTCCATTGTAATTATCTCTCTTTCAAACAAAATTCCAAAAAAATATAATTGTGGATTTTAGATCGACGTAGCCTCCCTGTGTTCGACCCAGAATTTCTTTACGAATTTTGGTAAAATTTTATTTGTTGACGGATTGCTTCATAAATTGGACTACAACGACGGGTTTTCAAATCCAACTCCGATCACATAGTTTTAGTAGAAATTAGTCTAGGTTAATCATCTTGTGTGCCTAACTCAGTGGTGCAAGTTTGGCCAATTATTTGAGTTGTTTGGGCCGCACCACTTAACCTAAAATCAACTCATCAAGTAGCTTCCCTATAGGGTTTTCAATTTAGGTCAATATCAGGCACTCCACTTTACTTTTGATTACAAAAGAAAAAGATCTTCACCCGTGTTTGAACTTCTGGATTGCCTCGAAACTTGATTGAATTAACCTAATTCCAAACCCTAAAAGCTACTTGAGCAAGATTTGAATGTTAAAATCTACTCATAAAAAATAATCTTGCTTGAAAACCCTGGTTGTGCATGCACTCACACAATCTCAATCGATCATTAAGGGCACAACCCATCTTAAGGGCCCACCACATTCCATAAGCACTACAATCCCAGGCCTAAATAAAATCAAGTAGATATTAGCCTTAAGGACTGATTCGCTCTTCGAGGCTCAGTCTGAGATTGTTTATGATTAGCCTGCTTATACTAATCAATCTGATGTCTAGCTAGGGGAGTAGCATCAAACGATCGTGGCTGGGGGGTACACTAGGAACCGAAGCCGTAAGCCAAAGGAAGAACCTTCTCCCCAGTCCCTCCTTCTAACTGGTTGGATTGATTGGACGCAAGTAGAGTAAATCATCTATAATCTTAAGATGGATTCTAAGAGTCTGTAGATCCTTAGGCTACCCCACTTAAGGACATGCTTGTTTTGTTGTGCTGCAGGGTTCTTATCCCCAGTCCTTCCAACCTCTTCATAGTTTATACTTGGAAGGAGGTCATTGAATCCTCGATTGGAAGGACCACTAGAGTATTCTAGGAGGCGTAGATTGGATTTTGCCGAAATTGATCCCATGGCCGATCAACAACCTCTTCTGCCTTAGAATCCACAGGAGATGTTTCAAAGGAAGCTGGAACAAATGCAGAGAATGTAAGAATGGTTCCAAAGAATGCAGGGTGCTCAGCCCTTGAAGGATTTTTGTGATCCTTCAAATTACAGGGAATGTCCTGGCATCCAGATTCCTGCTGTAGATGTAGAAATCAAGCCCCAGGTGTTAAGCCTGATCAAACACTTTCATGGGCTTTACTCCAAAGACCCATTTCAGCATTTGGAGGACTTGACCACTTTTGTCCAGACCACAAAGGTATGAAATGTGAATGTAGAGCAGATGATCATGAGGTTCTTTCCTTACTCTCTTAGGGATAAAGCCGCTCATTGGTACAGAACCATAGGAAGGCCGATCACAACATGGAATGATTGGAAATCAGCTTTCCTGAAGAAATTCTTCCTTGTTGGATGTACCAATGCTCTGAGACTTACGATTACTACCTTCACCCAGCGGTCGGGGGAGCAGTTTCATGTTGCTTGGGAGACATTCCAGGACTTATTGCGGAAGTGTCAACACCACGAGGTGCCGAAATGGTAGCTCATGTAGATCTTCTACCACAGGTTGACTGGGTAACTCAGAAATCACGTGGACGCTTCTTGCGGAGGCAATTTCCTCAACAAAGACACAGATAGCGTGTACGATTTGTTTGAGGAGATGAGTGAAAATTCAATCAATCATGCCTCAATGGATACTTTTAACTGATCCCAACAACCTAGATCGAATGTTAATGAAATTCATGACTCTCATTCATTCGATATGGAACTGATTTGCAATAAACTGGATAAGGTGGACCTGGTTACCAAAAGGATGGAGTGGATGGCTGGAAACTCAACGAACAATTCTAAATCCACTCAATCCTAGAATTCGAGATTCGACTCGTCGTGAGCTCCTTTTGGGTGGGAGCTCGTGAATCAACTGGATGCGACTCAACCTGTGAGCCAACATTATTCAGAACCCCATGGGTTCCAAACAGGGACCTTTGATCCCAGTTTCTCTGATCCCTCCCTTTCTTTCTCTCCATCCTCACCCTATGAGGATGTTCATGCTATACAGGAGAACATTAGGTCCAACCCTTACTCCAATGCCTATATTCCGGGTTGGAGGAACCACCCTAACTTCTCCTGGAAAAACCTGGGGCAGTTATGCTCTGCAAAGACCAATGGGTTAGGGTCATGTTTATGCTCAGTTGCCCCCAAATTAGGTCAATCAGTCAGCTTGGAATGCCCGTCAACCCGTAGGGTAGGCTGATTTGAACCGACTGATGGTAGAAATGCAATGATCTATGCTCCAGCTCATGTAGCAAATGAAAACTTCACTGGAAAACTTGCAAATTGAGTTCATTGCTAATTCTTATCAACCTAGATCTCTACCATCTCAACCCGTACCCAACCTGTGTAATATCCAGAATCTGGGCAATCAAGCCCAAGGGTATGGGAATCAGAGAGACTTGCATGCACATGCTCAGGTGGTTGAGTAGGGTCTTTCCTCTTCTACTTCTTCTTCTTCAAATCAAAGGTTTCTGGCTAATGAAGCCACCCCAATCTTTCCTAACCCTCCCCAAGACCTAAACCCATATGCATCTGCTAATTCAGTTACCTTGAGGAGTGGAAAACAAACTCAGGATCCACAACCACACTGTTATGATCTACCAAATCCTGGAGAGCCTGAGGAGGGAAAGAACTCTAAAGAAGAAATCAAGGCTCAGGAACCTAATTCCGAAGATCTGACTCATGTCCTTTTCTTGAGGCCTTGATTAATTCTAGGAAGAAGAAGCCTGTTGATAGTGATAAACATGTATAAATTCATCATAAAATGCTTATTTATGATAGTTCCTAGACCTAGCATTGCATATCATGATATAAATATTGCACAAATATCAATTGTATTGCATTTAGGATAGTTGTATATATGTACATTAATTCCATCATTTTACATGGACAAGAGGAAGTGCGACATCTTTACGGGCTTCAGATGAAGAATCCGATCGTACGGATGAATTTAGAGTGACGATCATAGTCCATCAACGTGAGAATCACCTCGATCAGAGCTCTGTAGCACCCTTCGCAAGAAGAAGATGGACAGCCCAGATGGTGCCACATGGCACCATCCAAGTGCCCCACCTGAGCCAAGGTGTCTCCAAGCCCACCGCAAGATCAGATCCCAACCATTGGATCTCAATCCAATGGCTGAGATGTGAGCTCCACGGCTGAAGAAGCATCTCATCTCACCCCCAGGCAGATCAAGCAAGGAGTCATCTTGACTGTTGGATCTTCATCCAATGGTCGTGGGTTCGGAAGGTTAATTCATAAGTAGAGCACATAACGATCCTTAGCACAGTGGTTTGTGCCTCAGCTCACAATGTGCGGCCATGCATTCGAAGCCCCGCGTGCGGATTTTATTCGTTGAAGCGCATGCGGAAGGGAAATTAAGCCGTCGATGGAAGATCGAGCGACAAAGGAAGCAGCTACGTGGATGCACAGTTGAGCGTGGATGTTGCACGTGGCCGCCGACGCACCTCGAGAATGCACCATCTGACATGCGTAGTTACAACGTCTGAACGCAGCATCCAATAGCTGATGGCGAGGTGTGCGATTCAAATTTTGCAAAAAGGCGCGATCTTCTCTCGGCCATGCGATCCTTCATTTGATAGTCAGGATTCATCCATGCCTACGTGCGTGATGACAGCTGGGGCGTGAGCGGTGGGGATAGGATTTATAACGACAGAAGAGAGGGCCTTTAATGACACTTATAGTTTTCACTAAATGGCCTGCACAGTGTGTGTGCCAGCCAAGACAATGAAGAGGTGCAAATATTTTGGCGACAGCTTGAGCAGCCTTTAGTGACGCTTGTAGCTGTCACTGAATGTCTGTGTGCATGATTCTCTTCTTCTTATCCACTATATAAAGGCCTACACACACCCCTTGCCAAACCATCTCTACCTACTCTACTCCCACCTACTCTTAAGCTCTAGCAAGCCTAGAAACCCTCCATTAGAGCTTACTCTCAAGCTCCCAAGGCTCCTATTAGTATAGCAAACCTCTGCCTCACCAAATATTCCTCCATCTTCCCATCCCCATTCATAGGTCACCTTGGAGCCATCCTCGCACCTCCATTCCGATAGCAGATCTTCTCCGCCTTCTTACCTCCATTACGGAGCCACGCTGAAGCTTTCCTCTACTTGATGTCGTCCTGCATCTTACCTCCATCGTCTCGCTCCTTACCTCCTTCATCCGAGCTTCCGCCAGGTGACGTCGTCTCACTGAACAACCACTTCAAGAGATTCCTTCTCACCTCCCTCTCTTTTATGCTTTCATAATTTATTGTAATTGACATTGGAATGATATATATCATATTTGTTCCATATCTCTTACGATTTATTCTGCTTGTCTTCTTTCAAAAATACAAAAAAATAACAAAACCCTAAAATACCAAAAACAAACAAAATGAAGCATGGTTTTCAATTAAAGTAAATGTTGCCTCCCTGTGTTCGACCCGGGACTCCCTTGGAGTTTTGGTATAAATTTTATTTGATCACGAGTTTTGCAACTATGACGACGGGTTAGTCGTAACCCTGATTTCAAACTCGTGAAACACGTGCGATCATTTTGGTGCCGTTGCTGGGGAAGCAAGAAAATTTACTTTATTGTTTTTTGCACTTCTTTGCATTTACATAGCACTAACCCCACTTGTCTTTGATCTACTGTCTTGCAGGTACCCTAGCATGGAGATCCAAGTGCAGTAGATTGGAGTAAAGTGCGGGTAGAGTGTTTTGTAAGTGTCCCCCACATTTCCCCCCCACTGGTTCATTTCGCCACAATCATAACCAAGACCTAATCTACTTAGGTGTTTGCATAAACCCTAGGATAGACTTTGCTTATCTTATTTGCTGCCTTCACCCATCTCACCCACATCTTATAAAAAAAAATGAAATGATACTTTCTATGGGATGAATCAATTTACACACTTTATACACCCACATTAGAGGCACATAACTTGACTTGATTTTCATGTGCTCAACCGGGATTCCGACCTGTGGACTCGGTACATGAATTCAACACATAAAAGAGTAGAAATCATATTATGTTAATCACCTTTTTGTGCTTTAATCGGTGGTGCATTTGAGCCGATTAATTGAATTGTTTGGGCCGCACCACCTAATCTAAAAGAGGTTCATTTTGTAGCTGCCCCATAGTATTCAATAACTAGGTCAAGCCAGGTACTTTATATTTTTCTTGATTTCCAAAAGAAAATACTTGAACACGTGCTTTTAAAAATAAACTTGGTTTGCCTCACAAAACTTGGTTGAAAGCACCTAATATTTGAATCTTAAAAGCTATTAAGCAAGATTCAAACTCTAAAACTCACCTCATCATTAATAATCTTGCTTGGAAACCTCTTGGTTGTGCACATTCACACATTCTCAAACAAAACATTAAGGGCACAATCCATTAAGGGCCCATCACATTCCAGAAGCACCATTGTCCCAAGTCTAATTAAAATTGAGTAGACATTGGCCTTAAGGACTGGTTTGCTCTACGGGATCTAGATTGAGATTATTCATGATTAACCTACTTATACTAGTTAATGTGATGTCTAGCTAGGGTAGTAGCATCAAACGACCGTGGCTAGGGGGTACGCTAGGAACTGGAGGCACAAGCCAAAGGAAGAACCTTCTCCTTAGTCCCTCCTTCAAACTGGTTGGATTGCCTAGACATAAGTAGAGTAAATCGTCCATAATCTTAGGATAGATTCTAAGAGTCTATAGACCTTTAGGCTACCCCATCTGAGGACAAGCTTGTATTCTTGTGTTGGAGGGTTCCCTCTCTTCCCTTTCCTTCTGACTTCCTTCCAGTGTATGCTTGGAACGTGGTCATTGAATCCTAGATTGGAAGGATATTTAGACCATTCTAGGAGGCGGAGGTTGAGCTATAGTAAAGCAGATCCCATGGCTGATCAACAACCACCTCCCACGCCCCCGAACCAACAGGAGCTGATTCAGAGGCAGTTGGAAGAATTGCAACAGATGTAGCAATGGTTCCAATGCATGCATGGTCAGGGTGCTTGGCCCTTGAAGGATTTTTATGATCCTTCAAACTATGGGGAATGTCCTGGCGTCATGATTCCCTCTAGAGACATAGAAATCAAGCCCCAAGTCTTAAGTTTGATTAAGCACTTTCATGGGCTTGGCTTGGAAGACCCATTCCGGGAGTTGGAGGATCTGACCACTTTGGTTCAGACCACTAAAGCAAAGAATGTGAACGAAGAGCAAATGATCATGAGGCTCTTTCCCCACTCTCTCAGGGATAAAGCCACACATTGGTATTGGACTATAGGAAGGCCGATAGAAACTTGGGCTGCTCTTAAGTCGACTTTCTTGAAGAAATTCTTCCCTATCGGAAGGACCAATGCCTTGCGACGGGCGATTGCTACTTTCCCTTAGCGGCTGGGGGAACCGTTTCATGGGGCTTGGGAGCGATTCTAGAAATTTTGAGGAAGTTTCCACACCACGAGGTGCCGAAATGGCAACTCGTGCAGATTTTCTATCACGGGTTGGTTGAGCAACTCTGTAATCACATGGATGCTTCTTGCGGGGGCAATTTCCTCAATAGGGATGTAGATAGCGCATATGACCTATTTCAGGAAATGAGTGAGAACTTAGTTAATCACGCCTCCATGGATGCCTATAACCGGTCCCAACAACCCAGGTCAAGTGCTAATGAGATCCAGGATTCTCATTCATTTGACATGGAATTGATTTGTAATAAACTAGATAAAATGGACTTGGTTGCTAAGAGAATGGAAGAATGGATGTTTGGGAATTTTAGAAACACTTCTATACCTACTCAATCCCAGAATTTGGGATTCCATTCCTCATGAGCTCCCACGGGGTGGGAATTTGTGAACCAACTTGATTCGGCTCAACCTATGAGCGAGGATTTCTTGGAACCTTATGGGCTCCAAACTAGGGCCTTTGATCCCAGTTTTTCTGATCCTTCCTTCTCTCTATCCTCATCTTATGAGGATGCATATGCAATGTAGGAGAATGTTAGGTCCAACTCGTATGCCAACACTTATAATTTGGGTTGGAGGCACCACCCTAACTTCTCCTGGAAAAGCCAGGGGCAACAGACCCAAACTTGACCTAGCAACTATGCATCTCAAAGACCTATGGATCAGGGTCAAGCATACACCCAGTTGCCCCCAAAATCGTTTACTCAGCCATCTTGGAATGCCTAACAATCTACAGGGTAGGCTGATTTAAATCGGCAGATGGTGGAAATGCAAGGGTCCATGCTTCAACTTATGCAGCAAATGAAGACAACATTGGATAACTTGCAATCCGGGTTAATTGCTAACACCCGACAACCTGGATCTCTACCATCCCAACCCGTACCCAACCCACGCAATGTGCAAAATCAAGGCAATAGATCCCAAGGGTACAAGAATCAAAGGGACCCACACGCACATGCTTAGGTGGTTGTGCAGGGTCCCTCATCTTCTTCTTCTTCTGGTTACATGACTAACGAAGGCCCTCCAATCTTCACTAACCCACCTCAAGATCCAAACTCGTATGCCTTTGCAAACTGTGTCACCTTGAGAATTGGAAAGCAAACCTAGGACCATAAATTATCTACTAGATGCCAAAACCCTGGGGAGCTTGAGAGAGAAGAGGAGATTAAAGAAGACAATAAGGCCCAAGGACCGGAAATTGAAAATACCACCCATATCCTGTTCCCTGAAGTCCTATTGAAAACCAAGAAGAAGAAAACCCTAGATAGAAAAGAGGAGCTCCTGTATTTATTCAAGAGCATAGAGATCAATATTTCACTCCTCAATGCTATTAAGCACATCCCGTCTTACGCTAAATTTTTGAAAGAACTATTACACAAAAGCGTAAACTGAGAGAACCCACTCTGAGGAAGGTGATTCTCTCTGAGTAGGCAAGTTCTGTGATCCTGCATCACCTTCCTTAAAAGAAGAAAGATCCAGGTGCCCCCTTGATCTCATGCATTATTGAGGAATACACTTTTGATAGGGCACTATTGGATCTAGGTGCATCCATCAACCTAATCCCAACTTCTCTTTATGAGAGGTTTGGGTTAGGTGAACTCAGGCCAACATTAGTAACGCTACAATTAGTGAACTGTTCGGTCACCACATCGAGAGGCGTTATTGATGATGTAATTATCAAGGTCAAGGATTTCTATTTTCCTGTAGATTTCCTCATCCTTGACATGGATGTACCTAATGATTTAAGGGACACGCCCATCATTCTGGGGCATCCGTTCCTAGCTACCACCAAGACCAACATAAACTGTGAAAGCTGTAGTATGGAGATCGCCTTTGGGGATAAGAAGTTAACTCTGGATATTTTTAAGGCAATAAGAGGATTTGAGGATTGTGGATTCATTGAGGAGCTTGAGGATCAGGATCTTGAGACTTGTATGACAATTAGTGTACTCGAGGACTCCACCAGCCTTAGCGAACCCAACCCACAACCCTTCGTGGTAGACCTGCCATACCCTGAAGAGGCTGTTGATTTTGTTCATTCCCAGCCTCTTCCACTGGATCGTTTTGATAAATCTTCATTAGCATCCTCCCTACCATCTATTCTAAACCCACCCCAATTGGAATTAAAAGAATTTGAAATATGAGTTCTTAGGACCTGAAAGTAAGCTCCTTGTGATTATTAGTGCTGATTTGACTAAGGAGCAAGAATCGAGGTTAATTATGGTCCTTAAGAACAATAAGGAGGCAATTGGTTGGACCATCCACGGCCTTAGGGGGATCAAGCCATCTTATTGTAATCACCGTATTTTCATGGAAGATGGATCCCGCCCTTCTCGCAAAATGCAAAGGAGACTAAACCCGATTATGCGAGAAGTGGTCAAGAAGGAGATAATCAAGTGGCTCGATGGTAGGATTATTTACCCAATCTCGGATAGTCTGTGGGTTAGCCCCATTCAGATTGTTCCCAAGAAGGCTGGAATAGCTGTTATGATTAACGAAAATGGGGAAACCTTCACCACTTGTTCAGCTTCTCCTTGGAGAGTCTGTATTGACTATAGGAAGCTGAACACAACCACTAAAAAGGATCACTTTCCCTTTCCATTCATCGATTAAATCCTTGAAAGTTTAGCTGGGCAAAAATACTTTTGCTTCTTGGACGGTTATTCAAGATATAACCAAGTTCCTATCCATCCCAAAGACTAGGAAAAGACAACCTTCACATGTCCCTACAGAACCTTTGCATTCCGTAGAATGCCTTTTGTGCTTTGCAATGCACTTGCGACTTTTCAAAGGTGCATGCTGGCCATCTTTTCTGACGTTGTGGGAGATTGTCTTGAGGTATTCAAGGATGATTTCTCCATTTTTGGAGATTCTTTTGAGTCTTGCCTAGCTAACTTGGAAGTGATCCACTAGAGATGCTTCAAAACACGGCTGGTCCTTAGCTGGGAAAAGAGCCACTTTATGACTCAGGAAGGCATTGCCCTAGGTCATGTGGTCTCTAGTCGGGGTAATGAAGTTGATAAAGCTAAGGTGGATGCTATCTCTAGATTTCCTCCCACATCCGTAAAACAGGTCCGCTCTTTCCTTGGGCATGTGGGTTTTTACAGAAGATTCATTAAGGACTTTTCGAAGGTTGCTCGGCCCTTGAGTAACCTTCTGGCCAAAGACATGCCGTTCAAGTTTGATGAATCATGCCTTAAGGCATTTGATTTATTAAAAACGATAGTCACCTTGTTTCAAAATAAAAAAAAAACGGCAGTCACCTGTGCCTCGGTGCTGCAACCACCAGTCTGGACAACCCCATTTGAGATTATGGCTGATGCATCTGATTATGCCGTCAGGGCTATCTTGGGTCAAAAGATTGAGAAAAAGCCCTCTGTGATTTACTATTCTAGCAAGACTCTGGATGAGGCCTAGAGGAACTACACCGTTACTGAAAAAGAATTGCTAGCCGTAGTTTTCACTTTAGAAAAATTTAGGGCTTATTTGTTAGGTTCTCGTGTCATCATCTATACCGACCACTTGGCCTTGAAACATCTCTTGGCCATAAAGGATGCCAAACCCCAGCTTATTTGCTAGATTTTGCTACTTCAAGAATTCAATCTTGAAATCAGGGATAAAGCCAGGGCACAAAATGTAATGGTGAATCACCTCTCGAGAAGCCTAATTGATTCTCCTCACTTGGATGTCCCAATCTCTGATACTTTTCTGGATGAAACTATCCTTACAGTCTCAGGTATCCGAATCCCCTGGTTTACAGATATTGTCAATTATTTGGCCGTTGGTCAAATCCCCCAGGATTGGACCAAACAACAATGGGTAGGCTTGTGTCTGAGGCCAAATATTATTTTTGGGATGATCCCAAGTTGTACCACATCGGTGCAAACCAGATTATTCATCGATGCGTCCTAGAAATCGAGTTCCATAGCATACTTGAGTTTTGCCACACATCTACGTGTGGTGGACACTTTTCCAGGAAAAAACAGTAGCAACAATCTTACAATCCAGATTTTATTGGCCGTCATTATTTAAGGATGCCTAGGAATTTTCAAAGTCATGCACCCAATGCCAAACACTCGGGAACATAGCTAAGATAGATATGATGCCCCTGAACCCAATTCCTTCCGTCGAAATTTTTGACATTTGGGGCATCGACTTTATGGGACCCTTCCCTCCTTCATTTGGACACCAGTATATTCTAGTCGTTGTTGATTACGTGCCCAAATGGATTGAGGCAATTCCCACCAGGACCAATGACCATAAGGTGGTCATCGATTTTGTGAAGGAAAATATCTTCAGTCGGTTTGGGGTTCCTCGGGAACTTATTAGTGATGGTGGCACACATTTTACTCATGCCCAGTTTTGGAATTTACTGGGGAAATGCAGGGTGAATCATCGAATTTCCACACCTTACCACCCTTAGACAAATGGATAGGTCGAGGTCTTTAATCGGGAGATCAAAAACATTTTGCAAAAAATCGTTAGGCCTGATAGGAAGGATTGGACCCAAAAGCTAGATGATGCTCTCTGGACCTACCATACAGCATACAAAACACTTACTGGCATGTCTTCGTTCTATTTGGTGTTTGGTATGGCGTGCCACTTACTCGTAGAACTTGAGCACCGAGCATTTTGGGCCTTCAGGAAATGTAATTTTGACCTTGAGTTGGCTGGGAAAACTAGGAAACTCCAACTATCTGAGTTGGAGGAGCTTCGAAATGATGCTTATCAAAATGCCAGAATCTATAAGGCAAGGACCAAAGCTCTCCATGACAAGATGATTTCACGTAAGAGTTTTGAGTCAAACCAGAAGGTCTACCTTTTCGATTCTCAATTGAGGGAAAACTCAGGTCTAAGTGGGACAACCCGTTCGTTATTGAGTAGATTTTCCCTAATGGGGCCATCGAAATCTCTGACCAAAAGACAAGTAATATCGTCAAGGTCAATGGATAGTGTCTTAAAGCCTTTGTTGACCATGTGCTCCCTGAACCCGTCTCGAACAAGGTTGCTCTTACCTTGCCTTAACCACCGCGGGCCGATCATTACCCAACTAAAGGCACTAAACCCAGCATATGTAAAGACTATTCCAAGCTGACCAGAGTCTCATGGAAATCAGGTGCTATTCTTTCACTTTTACTCTCCTGCATGCTTTCATTTTTAACAATGAAGACATTACAATAGATAAGCATGGGGGGGTGGATATATCTTATAATCTTTTTGTCAGTTGTAGCAATAATTTCCTGTTATTTGATTCTACTAAAAAAAAAGTTAGAATTAGAAGATGAGAACTTAGGCATTAGGAGTTGCAAACTTTAGGAATCGATAATTTGATACCTGAATACTTAGACTCTTCAGGTCTTCGAGCTTAATTAGCTCAGTTGTCCACTCGAATGTGGACTTAGTCTCCAGTCCTCGCCAATTAAAATTCATTTCAATTTGGTAAATAAATTGGGATGATAAGTATGTGACTTATCAACCCGCCCTCTGATTTGGGTGGACTTTAAGCCTAAGCTTCTACACACTTTTTTTTTGCACTGACTCACTTTTTGGCAGTTTCTTCGAAAATTGGGTAGCAAATGAACTATCTAGGGTGGCATGGATGGCAAGTTGTTGGTGGTAACAGCTCATCAGCCAGTTGTCCAGAGCCCAATCACAACACCATTTTCATTGTACTGCCTTTAGGAAATCTTAGATCAGGAAAGCCACCTACTTAAGAAAAGAAAAAGAAAGAAAGAAAAAAAATAATAAAACCACACTTCACCGCACGAGTATGGCTAGCAAGTTGTCGTGGGTAACAGTACATTGGCCAGTTGTCCAGAACCCAGCTCACAAAAAAAAATACATAATAATTCCTAAAACACCTAGGGAAGAAGCAAGGAAGTAGAATAAACTGGGGAGATATACATTGGGTTTGCCCTTGTGTTGACCCCATAATAAAAGTAGGGAGAAAGTTACCATTCGGAAAGATAAACCTCTAAGCAAGGTCACCTAGGGTCGTAGAAACCCGAAGTTCATTTTAACGACCACCTAGTGAGTCTTTCACTCTTTTCACTAGATGCATAACACTTAGAGTCCTTTTCGAGTCTTGGGCAGGTCGGGTAGCCGTAAAAAGTTATCCCAGAACTCTCAAACTCCGAAAGCACAAAAAAAAATTAGAAAAGAAGAAAAACAAGAAAATTTTTTTGTATCTTCTCTTCTCAAATAAGGTGAGGGCTTAGATGGTCTGCACTCTGGTAGACACCTAGGCACTGTTGAGTTTTTGTAATTAGGTCTTGGGGTAGAGATTTTCTAAAGCAATTGACGAATTTTTCCTAAATACTCGAATCCTGTTTCTACTTTTATACATAGCATTTAGGTTAATTTTGCTAGGGACTATTTAAAAAGTAAGCATGGGGGTATGATAAACACGTATAAATTCATCATAAAATGATTATTTATGATAGTTCCTAGACCTAGAATTGCATATCATGATATAAATATTGTACAAATATCCATTGCATTGCATTTAGGATAGTTGTATATTATGTACATTAATTCCATCATTCTACATGGCCAGGAGGTAGTGTGACATCTTTACGGGCTTCGGATGAAGAATCCGACTGTACGGATGAATTCAAAGCGACGATCGTAGTCCATCAACGCGAGAATCACCCCGATCAGAGCTCTGTAGCACCCTTCACAAGAAGAGAAGATGGACGATCCAAATGGCGCCATGTGGCACCATCCAAGCCACCCCACCTAAACCAAGGTGTCTCCAAGCCCGCCGCAAGATCAGATCGCAGCCATTGGATCTCAATCCAATGGCTGAAGAAGCATCTCATCTCACCCTTAGACAGATCAAACAAGGAGTCATCTCGACCGTTGGATCTTCATCCAACGATCATGGGTGTAGAAGCTTAATTCGTAAGCAGAGCACATAATGATCCTCATAACAGTGGTTTACACCTCAGCTCACAACGTGCGGCCATGCATTCGAAGCCCCACATGCGTATTTTATCTGCTGAAGCACATGCGGAAGGGAAATTTAGCCATCGATGGAAGATCGAGCGACGAAGGAAGTAGCTACGTGGATGCACAGTTGAGCTTGAATGTTGCACGCGGCTGCCGACACACCTCGAGAGTGCACCATCTGAGGCATGTAGTTAAGACGTCTAAACGCAGCATCCGACGGTTGATGGCAAGGTGCGCGATTTAAATTTAGCGAAGGGGTGCGATCTTCTCTCAGTCGTGCGATCCTTCATCCGATGGTTAGGATTCATCCTCACCTACATGTGCGATAACAGCTGCAGGCGTGAGTGGTGGGTGTGGGATTTGTAATGACAGAAGAGTTGGCCTTTAGTGACACTTGCAGCTGTCACTAAATGGCTTATGCAGTGCGTACGCCAGCCAAAACAATGACGAGAAACAGATCTTTTGGCGACAGCTTGAGCAGCCTTTAGTGATGCTTGTAACTGTCGCAGAATGTCTGTGCGCGGGTGTTTGCACCTCAAAACACGCCTATAAGAACGCCTTCTTATGCTATTTTCTAGCATTAACTATGTATATTATAATCCTGTAGTTGCATTTGTAAAAACGCTTGCATGCATGCATTTAATTGAGAGGAGAAGAGAATGGAATAAATGGCTTGCATTTTTACATTTTTCTTCAAGTGTTTCTTTGCAAAAGTCCCTTCTCTATTTTTATTTTCATCTTTTCTTCTTCTTCCCGCGGTTGAATTTCCTCCCGCAGCTGCATGCATCGCCATGCGGCTTGTCCTTCGCGCGCCTCTCCCTGCTGTCCTTCCCGCACCTCTCCCTGCAGCTGCCATTCTCCCCCATTCCCCGCATGCCCCGCCATGCTCTCCTCCTCTATAAAGCCGCAGCTCTTCCTCGCGACAAGGAAGGAGGGACGTTGCTGCAATACGCAGCTGCGGCAGCTGCTGAAAAATCGCCACGCTGCAGTCCACCACCTTCCTCGCCCGTTCTCCCCTCCCATACGCCGGCCCTCCGTCGAGGAGGCACCCGACGAGCAGGAGAACCCACTGTGGTGCACACCACCACAGTGGGAGCACCACCGCCCAGCTCTTCAACGAGCCGGTGGGCGTGGTGTGTTCTTTTCTCTTCGTTTGCATCTCCACGCCATTGCTGCCGCTTCAAGGTCCGAAGCTTGAAGCAGCAGCAGCAGCAGCAGCCCAGCGGCGACAGCAGCAGCAGCAGAACCTCCCCTCGCACCTCCGCGACCTTCCCCGCAGGCGCTCAGCTCTCCGCGCGCGCCTGCAGGGCACTTCCCCGTCTCCGCCTCTGCTCTGTCGCCTCTGCAATTCCACCCGCGACAGGCCGCTGCGCGCACTGCAGCGGCCGGCCAGGCCTTCGCGCCGACCCCCGCGAACCTCTGCAACCCTCCGCGACCGACTGCAGACTCCCCGCCGCCTTCTCCGAGCGCGCCATCGCCCGCTCTCCGTCCTTGCACCCGGTCTGCAGGAGACGTCTCACGTCCACTGCGCGAAGGCGCGGTGCACCGCGACGTCAGACGTCCGCCACCGCGAGCAGACGCCTTAACTCGCACGTCCGCGATCACTCCTTCGCCCGCTCTCTCTCTCCGCCGATCTCTCCCGTCCGCTCCGTCTCTGTCTGCCGCTCTCTCTCTCTCACGTATTCTCTATCTCTCTCTCTCTCTCTCTCTCTCTCTCTTTTTTTTCACTTACAGCAACACACACACACCCATTCACCGACACACACACTCACACACTAATAGTAACTTATATACATACATATATATATATATATATATATATATATATATATATATATATATATACATATACATATATCTATATATATATACTTATATATACATAGTATATCTATATAGTTATGTATACATACATATAATATAATATATATATACATATACATATATAATATATATATATATATAAATATATACACATACTCATATACATATATATATATATACATATCTATATACTTATACATATACACATATATATATACATATATATCTAGATACATATATACTTATATACATATATATATATATATCTATATAGTATTATATATATATACTTATATACATATATACATAGCTATATACATATATACATACATATATATATATATATATATATATATATATACACCTATATATATATATATATCTATATATATCTATACATATATACTTATACATTTATATACATACATATGTACATATATTTTCACGTTATTTATTATACGCTGTATCGCGGGGATATCTGCACCAGTTGCTGATATTCCCTGATACACGCGTACAAAAAAAGCGTGGTCCCATACATCATCCATCCTCCATCCACACTCCACGCGGCACCTAGTCGTGTTGGTTGCGTCTCTCTAGACGTCGGCTGACTCGACATAGTGCTACACTCCATCGTCACCTCCACCCCCACCCCTTTATATATATACTACATATAAATATATATCTATAGCTGCTATATTTACTTTCTATCTGATAGCTTCCTTAGTAAAAAGATAAAAAAAGGTATAAAAGTGAAAAGATAATCTTTGATTTGCAGGTACCCCCGTCTTGCAAGTAGCAAGACGTGTTTTGAAACTCTGTTTTGGCTAAAAGCCAAGGACACAATTTTGAGGGTGTGCCTCAAGAACAAGGATTACCAGAAAAAAACCTAAATAAGAAAAATACCAAAAACAGAATAAACGAACGGAAGAGACGCGTTTTAAGGAAAACGTAGAAACTCGACTTGAACCCCACTTCCCTGAGTTCGACCCTGGGCTTAAAAGTGACAAGATAAAATCAATTAGGCCAGGTTAAAAATTTTGTAAAGAGATGGTTAGGTCTGAATTAGGTTAACCACTATACACATTTCAACGATAAAAATATCATATTAACAACCTATCCAGGCCGACCATCATAACTTTTCTGGCGCCGTTGCCGGGGAGGTGCACTTTCGAGTAAGTTTCTATCCAATTCCTTTAAATTTGTCTCTTCTCTCTTCACGGGTATTGTTGTTTTTGGTGTGCAGGTGAACCTGGTGGAAGGAGAAGAAGGCTGACGAAGTCGAGGACGTGAGCAGATCCAAGGCGGGAACGAGAGCGTGAAGGCGCCGACATCGCATTGGAACTTCGCACACGTTGCCGAACAAGTAGGTTTTCTTTTCTCATCAAATTAGGGTTAACTTGCCACCACACAAAAAAAAAAAAAAAAAAAAATTTAAAACTAAAAATTAGAAAAACTTCTTGGGATTTCTTGAGGCAAGTGGATTAAAATTCACTTGATTGATTGGTTGTCTTCACTCCCACTGCCCCGGGATTTCCCGCCTTACTTCGCATAGCGAAAATTCTAGAATCTTGATTCTTAGATTTTTCGCCATGGGAAGTATTCTTTGAGGCAAAGAAAAAGATTGCTTGTATCCCTCTTTTGCCTCAATTATCTTTAATTCAGGATCACATTTTTGGTGGGGAGATTTGGAATTGAGTTGATTCCAACCCCACCACGACTTTTCA
The DNA here is from genome assembly GCA_037157565.1 of Thalassia testudinum. Lineage (NCBI taxonomy): Eukaryota > Viridiplantae > Streptophyta > Magnoliopsida > Alismatales > Hydrocharitaceae > Thalassia > Thalassia testudinum. The sequence goes on along the minus strand of JAZHRO010000063.1, from coordinate 26,374,412 downwards.
AACTTGCCTGTGATTCGATCCTGAATACTTCAACCCCAACAGTTTTAGTTTCTTTATCTGTTGGTTGAAGCCTTGTGTGTGGATATCTTTCTGGTGATTGGGAGCACTTGAATTGAAGTGCTTTGGCTCCCTTTCACATTGGTATAAAATTGATTCGCGCATCCACACATAGAAATCTCCATTTAGGGTAGCCCATTGCATTTTAGCATGCATTAACTAACTGATAATTGAAGAAGGGTTTCTTGGGCTTTAGAAGGAAAACCTGTATTTTTGCAAAAACCCGGAGATTGGTTGAATTGGTAATTCAGCAAAACCCTAAAATTCATACTACTTAAGGCTGAACTCTAAAAACCATTCGCCAATAAAAACTTCAATTCGGGGAGATTTCCCCGTTGCATGCTTGTTCTTACACACTCTTAAAATCAATCACTTGGGCATTACCCGTAAACAACGCCCTTCACATTCCAAAAGCACTTGACCCTAAGCCTCTAATTAAAACTGGTAGTAACTTGACCCTTTTAAGGATTGGAGGTCTAACTACCTACGTGTAGCGGCTACGTGCTGGTGAGAGTTCCCGCGTGCTATCGGGTGTCTAAGACTGGGGCAAACGGCCTTTCAATCTGGCCCGGTGGTTCCGCGGTGCTCGCATTCGGTTCCGTAGTTCGTGATAGTAGGTAACTTAGATCTTTAGGTCTAAGGGCACACTGTAGAGGTTAGGAACTTGACTGTATTGATTTGTAATCAAGTGTACCTTTGCGGCGTCATTTCTCTCATCCCTTTTCCCTTCTCATCTCCCCAATTCTTCCTGCAGTAGTGCATGTTTGGGAGGAGGTCACAAAACCCTGAATTGCTTGTATTGACTGATAAATCTAGAAAAAGAGCCGAATCATCCTCCTCCTCCACAAACATGGCACACACCCCCGCCTCACCACTTCGTCACAATTTCAATTCTTTCAACACCAGGCTTATCCCTGGAAACCCTGCAAGACCTTCCTTATCGAGTGTCGCGCCAAGCGACTCGGTAAGTCATGTGGAACTGGCTTCTGTGAGCCAGTATTTCAACACGGAGGACCAAGCCTCCGTGTACTCGGACACATATGCGGACACGTCTTCTGGCATAGAAGATGCCTGCACCCTGGGGAATAACCCATTTTCTGCCACGTATAACCCAGGGTGGCACAATCATCCCAATTTTGCATGGTCCAACAACCCGCAGCGTCGAAACCCCGCTGGTGGACCAATGCGATCGTCCGCACCCGTCATCCCAAGGGGCCCAGTCTAATCCTATGGCAAATCTGCCATCAGGCCCTTGTGTACAGAAAACCAAACACGCATCAAAACCTCTTGATAAATTGATGCGAATGATGACGGAAATGTCAAAGCGCCATAAAGAAAACATGACCTCTCTTCAGCATTTGGCGTAGCAGAATGCGGAGATCAATCAACTAAGCATGGCGACTCGATCTCAGGGCACTTTTCCCGCCCAACCTGTTCCAAACCCACAAAACTTTGTACCCTGTGGTCCGCAACCACAGGTACAACCTTCTCAGGAACAGGTTCATCAAATTCTGCAAGCTCCGAGTATTCCTTCGGGATTTCAGGTTAATCCCGCTGCAGCACCGCACTCTTATGCTGATAGTGATCACATCAAGGATGACACGTCTGACGAGGACGTGACTGTCAGTACGTGTATCGAACTAATTGGAGCCGATTCTGACTGCTGCGAATTACCTGACGACTGCCTGACCAACACAAACTGTGACGTTCCCCAATCCCTCCCTATTCCTGTACCTTCTCCTGACCAGACTTCTGACGAGGTTTTCTCCACTTCCCATACCTCGTGGTCTGAGTCATTGCCGGGCTGCTCACCGCCGGTCCACACTATGGAAGACCGGATTGCCCTTTCTTTCCCGCTAAATCAGGCGGATTTGCAAATCCACACTGGGACCTTGAGCCCACATCTTACTCACCGGGGCTATTCCCTTTTGGATCCATCTATCCAAAAAGCCCCCCTTCTTGGCCAATCTAAGGGCCAACTTCCTCTTCCTGATATGTTTTCTGATCCGCCTGGGACACTCTCGTCCCAGAAAATGCCAAATCTCTCACCATCCACCATTACTTTTCACGCCTCTATCGCGATTACTTTGCTTTTCTCTTCACCACCCACCATCCACCCACCCTTCCACCCTGATTTATACCCTGAACCTCAGCTCCTGTTACCCGATCTGTCGTCCGTTCTCTGCCTTTCCCTGCATGCATATGAGGACATAGCATTGTTTGGCATGGGGGGGTGGATAGGCATCCATAGGATCCGGGTATTTTATGGTATCAGACAATTACCACCTATTTATAAATATGCAAGAAAAAGAAAAAAGAAAAGAAAAAAAAAATAAATATATATATATATATATTAGTAATAAATGGTGTTTAGTAATGATCTAAAAGCTGAAACAAAAATACAATAAGTGTTTATGGATATTCAACCTCTGTTTTGAAGAATTTCCAGGCCACAGAAGCTTGATTCGCTCAGGCTCGGCTTAATTCACTTAAAGCATTGACGAAATAGATCAAAATCTCTCCTAACTAAGAACGTTTCTTGTACCTGAGACACCAGTACAGGATTCGTTGGTTTGCTTTTTCTTGAGAGCTTAAGTAAACTTGGTTCACACTACACATATCAGGAAAGAACAGGTGAACATAAGATCCAACCCTAGTGTTCATTAGGGAAGGTGGAGTCCTTACCTGTGCGCGCAGGTAGACTTTTTATCCCAGGCTTTAGTCTTGTGTTTAGGAGCGACTCTTTTCACCAAAAAGAAACTCTCCCACCAAAAAGAAAAAAAAAAAAAAAAAAAAAAAGAAAGAAAAAAATATAAAAGAGTCAGTATATCTCATAAATGTCTGTATACTTTATTTTTCGGTGAGCCACAAAAAAAAAAAAAAAAAAGAAAAAAAAAAAATCAAAAATGGGAGTTGAGTTTTCCGTATTCATCTTAAGGGTCAATCCGAAAACACGAGCTGAAACTGGGACCAACCTGTACTTAAAAATTCGTGAAACCCTGGAATTGAGTCTTAATGTTCATTTGGTTAGTCTTGATCCATCACTATGCACAAACCATAACCTCTTGAGCTCTCGAGTACGGCAAAACCTCCTGGGTCCTGGAAATCGTACTTAAGGTTTAAATATCAAGAGTCCTGGTTAGTTGAGAGATGATCTTTGTCATGTAAGACTTAAAGTACTGGTAATCTTCTCTACAATTGGTTCTCACAATATTCGATAATAAACACACCGATATCACCTCAGAAGAAAATCTTCAGCTTAAGATCATTTCTAAATACGGTTTTGCTAGGGACTAGCAAAAGATAGGCATGGGGGTATATGTTTGCACCTCAAAACACGCCTATAAGAACGCCTTCTTATGCTATTTTCTAGCATTAACTATGTATATTATAATCCTGTAGTTGCATTTGTAAAAACGCTTGCATGCATGCATTTAATTGAGAGGAGAAGAGAATGGAATAAATGGCTTGCATTTTTACATTTTTCTTCAAGTGTTTCTTTGCAAAAGTCCCTTCTCTATTTTTATTTTCATCTTTTCTTCTTCTTCCCGCGGCTGAATTTCCTCCCGCAGCTGCATGCAACGCCATGCGGCTTGTCCTTCCTGCGCCTCTCCCTGCTGTCCTTCCCGCACCTCTCCCTGCAGCTGCCATTCTCCCCCATTCCCCGCATGCCCCGCCATGCTCTCCTCCTCTATAAAGCCGCAGCTCTTCCTCGCGACAAAGAAGAAGGAGGGACGTTGCTGCAATACGCAGCTGCGGCAGCTGCTGAAAAATCGCCACGCTGCAGTCCACCACCTTCCTCGCCCGTTCTCCCCTCCCATACGCCGGCCCTCCGTCGAGGAGGCACCCGACGAGCAGGAGAACCCACTGTGGTGCACACCACCACAGTGGGAGCACCACCGCCCAGCTCTTCAACGAGCCGGTGGGCGTGGTGTGTTCTTTTCTCTTCGTTTGCATCTCCACGCCATTGCTGCCGCTTCAAGGTCCGAAGCTTGAAGCAGCAGCAGCAGCAGCTAAACCGCGGCAGCAGCAGCAGCAGCAGCGACCCCCGCCTCCTCCGCGACCTTCCCCGCAGGCGCGCAACCCTCCGCGTGCGCCTGCAGGCCCGTTCCCCGTCTCCGCCTCTGCTCTGTCGCCTCTGCAATTCCACCCGCGACAGGCCGCTGCGCGCACTGCAGCGGCCGGCTACGGCCTCGCGCCGACCCCCGCGAACCTCTGCAACCCTCCGCGACCGACTGCAGACTCCCCGCCGCCCTCTCCGAGCACGCCATCGCCCGCTCTCCTTCCTCGCACCCGGCCTGCAGACGCGTCACCTTCTCCGCGCGAAGACGCGCCTGCATCCGCGATCTTCAGACGTCCGCCTCCGCCTTCAGACGACGCGGCGTCAGACGTCTGCCGCCGTGAGCAGACGCCTTACCTCGCTGCCATCGTCCGCGCTCGCGATCTCTCCCGCCCGCTCTTTCTCTCTCTGGCGCTCTCTCTCTCTTCGCGATCTCTCCCGCCCGCTCCCTCTCTGTCTCCCGCTCTCTCTCTCTCACGTATTCTCTATCTCTCTCTCTCTCTCTCTCTCTCTTTTTTTACTTACAGCAACACACACACACCCATTCACCGACACACACACACACACACTAATAGTAACTTATATACATACATATATATATATATATATATACATATACATATATCTATATATATATACTTATATATACATAGTATATCTATATAGTTATGTATACATACATATAATATAATATATATATACATATACATATATAATATATATATATATATATATACACATACTCATATACATATATATATATATACATATCTATATACTTATACATATACACATATATATATACATATATCTAGATACATATATACTTATATACATATATATATATATATCTATATAGTATTATATATATATACTTATATACATATATACATAGCTATATACATATATACATACATATATATATATATATATATACACCTATATATATATATATATATCTATATATATCTATACATATATACTTATACATTTATATACATACATATGTACATATATTTTCACGTTATTTATTATACGCTGTATCGCGGGGATATCTGCACCAGTTGCTGATATTCCCTGATACACGCGTACAAAAAAAGCGTGGTCCCATACATCATCCATCCTCCATCCACACTCCACGCGGCACCTAGTCGTGTTGGTTGCGTCTCTCTAGACGTCGGCTGACTCGACATAGTGCTACACTCCATCGTCACCTCCACCCCCACCCCTTTATATATATACTACATATAAATATATATCTATAGCTGCTATATTTACTTTCTATCTGATAGCTTCCTTAGTAAAAAGATAAAAAAAGGTATAAAAGTGAAAAGATAATCTTTGATTTGCAGGTACCCCCGTCTTGCAAGTAGCAAGACGTGTTTTGAAACTCTGTTTTGGCTAAAAGCCAAGGACACAATTTTGAGGGTGTGCCTCAAGAACAAGGATTACCAGAAAAGAACCTAAATAAGAAAAATACCAAAAATAGAATAAACGAACGGAAGAGACGCGTTTTAAGGAAAACGTAGAAACTCGACTTGAACCCCACTTCCCTGAGTTCGACCCTGGGCTTAAAAGTGACAAGATAAAATCAATTAGGCCAGGTTAAAAATTTTGTAAAGAGATGGTTAGGTCTGAATTAGGTTAACCACTATACACATTTCAACGATAAAAATATCATATTAACAACCTATCCAGGCCGACCATCATAACTTTTCTGATATATATATATATATTATATATGTATATGTATATGTATATATATATTATATTATATGTATGTATACATAACTATATAGATATACTATGTATATATAAGTATATATATATAGATATATGTATATGTATATATATATATATATATGTATGTATATAAGTTACTATTAGTGCGTGTGTGTGTGTGTCGGTGAATGGGTGTGTGTGTGTTGCTGTAAGTGAAAAGAGAGAGAGAGAGAGAGAGAGAGAGATAGAGAATACGTGAGAGAGAGAGAGCGGGAGACAGAGAGGGAGCGGGCGGGAGAGATCGCGAAGAGAGAGAGCGCCAGAGAGAGAAAGAGCGGGCGGGAGAGATCGCGAGCGCGGACGATGGCAGCGAGGTAAGGCGTCTGCTCGCGGCGGCGGACGTCTGACGCCGCGTCGTCTGAAGGCGGAGGCGGACGTCTGAAGATCGCGGATGCAGGTGCGTCTTCGCGCGGAGAAGGTGACGCGTCTGCAGGCCGGGTGCGAGGAAGGAGAGCGGGCGATGGCGTGCTCGGAGAGGGCGGCGGGGAGTCTGCAGTCGGTCGCGGAGGGTTGCAGAGGTTCGCGGGGGTCGGCGCGAGGCCGTAGCCGGCCGCTGCAGTGCGCGCAGCGGCCTGTCGCGGGTGGAATTGCAGAGGCTACAGAGCAGAGGCGGAGACGGGGAACGGACCTGCAGGCGCGCACGGAGGGTTGCGCGCCTGCGGGGAAGGTCGCGGAGGAGGCGGGGGTCGCTGCTGCTGCTGCTGCTGCCGCGGTTTAGCTGCTGCTGTTGCTGCTTCAAGCTTCGGACCTTGAAGCGGCAGCAATGGCGTGGAGATGCAAACGAAGAGAAAAGAACACACCACGCCCACCGGCTCGTTGAAGAGCTGGGCGGTGGTGCTCCCACTGTGGTGGTGTGCACCACAGTGGGTTCTCCTGCTCATCGGGTGCCTCCTCGACGGAGGGCCGGCGTATGGGAGGGGAGAACGGGCGAGGAAGGTGGTGGACTGCAGCGTGGCGATTTTTCAGCAGCTGCCGCAGCTGCGTATTGCAGCAACGTCCCTCCTTCTTCTTTGTCGCGAGGAAGAGCTGCGGCTTTATAGAGGAGGAGAGCATGGCGGGGCATGCGGGGAATGGGGGAGAATGGCAGCTGCAGGGAGAGGTGCGGGAAGGACAGCAGGGAGAGGCGCGGGAAGGACAAGCCGCATGGCGTTGCATGCAGCTGCGGGAGGAAATTCAGCCGCGGGAAGAAGAAGAAAAGATGAAAATAAAAATAGAGAAGGGACTTTTGCAAAGAAACACTTGAAGAAAAATGTAAAAATGCAAGCCATTTATTCCATTCTCTTCTCCTCTCAATTAAATGCATGCATGCAAGCGTTTTTACAAATGCAACTACAGGATTATAATATACATAGTTAATGCTAGAAAATAGCATAAGAAGGCGTTCTTATAGGCGTGTTTTGAGGTGCAAACAGCGGGATTCTCTTCTTCCCATCACTATATAAAGGCCTACACACCCCCCTTGGCAAACCATCTCTACCTACTCTACTCCCACCTACTCCTAAGTTCTAGCAAGCCTACCAACACTCCATTAGAGCTTACTCTCAAGCTCCCAAGGCTCCTATTAGTGTAGCAAACCTCTACCTCACCAAATATTCCTTCATCTTCCCATCCCCATTCATAGGTCGCCTTGTAGTAGTCCTCCCACCTCCATTTCGATAGTAGATCATCTCCGTCTTCTCACCTCCATTCTGGAGCCACGTTGAAGCTTTCCTCTACCTGACATCATCCTACATCTCACCTCCGTCGTCCTGCTCCTCACCTCCTTCATTCGAGCTTCCACCAAGAGCCGTCGTCTCACCGAACAACCGCTTCGAGAGATTCCTTCTCACCTCCCTCTCTTTTATGCTTTCATAATTTATTGTAATTGACATTAGAATGATATATATCATATTTGTTCCATATATCTTGTGATTTATTCTGCTTGTCTTCTTCTTTCAAAAATACAAAAAAAATAACAAAACCCTACCAAAAACAAACAAAACGAAGCGTGGTTTTCAATTAAAGTAAAAGTTGCCTCCCTGTGTTTGACCCGGGACTCCCTTGGACTTTTGATATAAATTTTATTTGATCATGAGTTTTGCAACTATGACGAAGGTTTACTCATAACCCTGATTTCAAACTCGCGAAACACATGTGATCAGATAGTAACGAGGATCTCTTGAATATATTCAAGAATGTCGAGATCAATATCTCTCTCCTTGACGCTATCAAACACATATTGGCTTACGCTAAATTTTTAAAGGATTTATGCACACAGAAGCGTAAGTCGAGGGAATCTATTCTGAGGAAGGTGGTACTCTCTGAGCAGGCTAGTTCTATTATCCTACATCACCTTCCTCAGAAAAAGAGAGATCCAAGTGCTCCTTTGATTTCTTGTGTCATTGGTGATTACATTTTTGATAGGGCACTTTTGGATCTAGGTGCATCTATTAACCTAATTCCAACTTCTCTTTACGAGAAGTTCAGATTAGGTGAACTTTGGCCAACTTCAGTAATGCTGCTGTTAGCGGACCATTTGATCACAAATCTGCGAGGCATTATTAAAGATGTTATTGTCAAGGTTAAGGATTTCTATTTTCTTATAGATTTCCTTGTCCTTAACATGGATGTACCTAGGAATTTAAGGAAATGCCTATCATTCTGGGGCATCCATTCCTAGCTACCGCTAAGGCTAATATCAATTGTGAGAGCGGTAGCATAGAAATTGCCTTTGGGGATTAGAAATTGAAATTGGATATTTTTATGGTGATTAACAAATTTGAGGATTGTGGATTTATAGAGGAACTTGAGGAAGAAAACTTGAATATTGAAACATGTATGGTGGTTTCTACAATTGAAAGTTTCTCCTGTTGTGATGGATCTGACCCACAACCCTCTGTGGCAAACCTGCCACATTCTGAAGAGGTTATTGATTTTGTTCACTTTCAACCTCTTCCTCTTAATGAATCTTCATCAGCATCATCCTTACCTTCAATCCTAAACTCACCCCAGCTCGGACTGAAACCATTGCTTGAGAGTCTGAAATATCAGTTTTTGGGACCACAAAAGATGCTTCCTGCGATTATCAGTGCTAGATTAATTAAGGAGTAGGAGATTAAACTGATCAAGGTCCTAAAGGAATACAAGGAGGCAATTAGTTGGACCATCCATGAGCTTAGGGGGATCGAGCCATCTTACTGCAATCACAGAATATTAATGGAAGATGGATCCCGCCCTTCTTGCCAAATGTAGAGGAAATTAAACCCTATTATGCGAGAAGTGGTCAAGAAGGAAATTATCAAGTGGCTCAATGTAGGAATCATTTATCTGATCTCTGATAGTCCTTGGGTAAGTCTCGTACAAATTGTTCCCAAGAAAGTCAGGATTATCGTTGTGACTAACGAGAGAATAGAATCTGTTACAACTCATTCAGCTTCCTCTTAGAGGGTTTGTATTGATTATAGGAAGCTAAACACAGCCACAAAAAAAGATCATTTCCCTTTGCCCTTCATCGATCAAATCCTTGAAAGACTAGCATGGCAAAAGTACTTCTGTTTCCTAGATGATTACTCGGGATATAATCAAGTCCCTATCCATCCCAAGGATTAGGAAAAAATGACTTTCACCTATCCCTACGGAACCTTTTCTTTCCATAGAATGCCATTCAGCTTATGCAATGCACCTACGACTTTTCAAAGGTGTATGCTGGCCATATTCTCTGACATGGTGGGAGAGTTTATGGAAGTCTTCATGGACGATTTTTCTATTTTCAGAGAATTGTTTGATTCTTGCCTGGCTAATCTTGAAATGATCCTTAAAAATGCCTCAAAACAAGATTGGTCCTTAGCTGGGAAAAGAGTCATTTCATGACACAAGAAGGCATCGCCTTGGGTCTTGTAATCTCTGAACTGGGAATCGAAGTTGACAAGGCTAAGGTTGATGCTATCTTTAAACTTCCTCCTCCCACATCTGTCAAACAAATTTGAGCATTTCTTGGTCATGTGGGATTTTATAGGGGGTTCATCAAGGACTTCTCTAAGGTTGCTCAACCTCTGAGCAATCTTCTTGCCAAAGATACGCCGTTTGATTTCAATGAATCATGCCGTAAGGCATTTGATTTTCTTAAAATGGTAGTCAATTTGCTCTGGTGTTGCAACCACCGGTTTGGACAGCCCCATTTGAGATCATGATCGACGCTTCTGATTACGCTGTCGAAGCTGTTTTGGGTTAGAAGATCGACAGGAAGCCCTCTGTCATCTTCTACGCTAGTAAAACTCTAGATGAGGCCCAGAGGAATTACACTATTACTGAGAAGGAATTGCTAGCCGTAGTATTTGCTTTGGAGAAATTTAGGGCTTTTCTCTTAGGGTCTCATGTCCTGTATATACTGACCACTCAGCCTTGAGACATCTCTTGGCCGAAGAGGATGCCAAACCTTGGCTTATTCGATGGATTCTTTTGCTTCAAGAATTTGATCTTGAAATTAAAGATAAATCCGGGCCATAGAATGTCTTGGCGGATCATCTTTCGAGATTTCTAAGTGATTCTTCTCATCTGGATAATCCGATTGCTGATACTTTTCTGGATGAAACTATCCTTGCAGTATCAGGTGTCCAAACCCCGTGGTTTGCTGACATTATAAATTATTTGGCTGTTGGTCAAATTCCCCAGGATTGGACCAAGCAACAACGAGATAGACTCAAATCTGAGGCCAAATATTACTTCTGGAAGGACCCTGAATTGTACTGCATCAGCTCTGATCAGATTATTCGCCGATGTGTTCTGGAGAATGAATTCAAAAGTATAGTCGAGTTCTACCATGCATCTATGTGTGGTGGACATTTCTTCGGGAAAAAGATAGCTGCAAAGATTTTGCAATCTAGATTCTATTGGCCGTCTTTATTCAAGGATGCCCAAGAATTCTCAAGGTCATGTTCCTGGTGGTAGGCACTTGGGAGCATAACCAAGAGAGACATGATGCCTCTAAACCCGATTCTTCCCGTCGAAATCTTCGACGTTTGGGGCATCGATTTCATGGGACCCTTCCTCCCTTCATTTGGACACCAATACATTCTCGTCGTTGTTGATTACGTGTGCAAGTGCATCGAGGCTATTCCCACCCGAACCAATGACAACAAGGTGGTCATCAATTTCGTCAAGAACATCTTCAGTCGGTTCAGGATTTCGAGGACCATCATCAGTGATGGTGGTACTCACTTCACTAATGCCCAGTTCCATAATTTACTGGAAAAATATAAGGTAAATCATAGAATCTCCACACCTTACCACCCCCAGACGAATGGACCGGCCAAGATCTCCAATTGGGAGATCAAGAATATTTTTCAAAAAATGGTTAGGCCTGATTGTAAAGACTGGACTCAAAAGCTTGAGGACACTCTTTGGGCTTACCGTACGGCATACAAAATGCCTATTGGCATGTCACCATTTCATCTGGTGTATGGAAAGACATGCCATTTACCCATAGAAATTGAACATAGGGCATTCTAGGCAATCAAGCAATGTAATCCAGATTTGAGTTTAGCTGGAAAGATTAGGAAACTCCAACTATCCGAGTTGGAGGAGGTTAGAAACGACACATACGAGAATTCCAAGATCTATAAGGCTCGGACCAAAGCTCTTCATGACCAATTGATATCTCGCAAGAGCTTTGAGCCAAACCAGAAGGTCTGGCTCTTTGATTCTTGACTTAAGCTCTTTCCCGACAAACTTAGGTCAAAATGGAATGGCCCATTCATCATCGATCAGATATTTCCAAATGGGGTCATTTAGATCTCTGACCCAAAGATAGGTAATTCATTTAAAGTCAACGGTCAATGTTTGAAGCCTTTTATTGACCGTATTATTCCAGAACCCGTCCCAGACACGGTTGATCTAATCACATTATGATTTCTTTGGCTGGACTTCGCCTAGCTGATGGCATTAAACTCAGCAGCTGTACAGTATGACTCAAAGCTGACTCGAGCATCATATTCAGGTGGTATCTTCTATACTCTACCCTTCCTTTCATGTCTTTTATTCTCAATGCGAACATTGCATCAGCTAGGCATGGGGGGGTGGATTCATTTCTGAATCATTTTGTTGGCTCTGTGAAATTTTTGTAAATTCTACTTATTTTTCTCTTTATTAAAAAAAATGAAATAAAAAAATAAAAATAATTAAATTATTAGAGAATACCTGGGCAATAGGATTTTTCAATCTTAGAAAATAATACAGTAGGATTTAAACACTAAGATCCTTCAGGTCTTTGGGGTTAATTAGCCTAGGCATCCACTAAAATGGTTTATTGAGTCCTCGCCATCCTGAATTCTATTTCAATTTGATTAAATAAGTTGGGGTGATAAGTACATGACTTATCAACTTGCCCTCTGATTTGAGGGAACATTAAGTCTAAGCATCTACATACTATTCGCACTGACTTGTTCGATGGTTTTAATAGAAATTAGGTAGCTAATGAACCTTCTAGGGTGGTATAGCTGGTAAGTTATCATGTGTAACTGCCCATTGGTTGGTTGTTCAGAGCCCAGCCATAGGACCATTCTTTTCCTGCTGCCTTTAGGTAAATCTTAGACCAGGGAAGCCACCTACTTAGAAAAAAGAAAAAGAAAGTCCAAAAAAAAAGAAAAAAAAGAAAAAAAATAAAAAGAAAAGGAGAAAAGAAAAGAAAAAGAAATAAGGCACACTTTACCACACGAGTATGGCTGGCAAGTTATCGTGGGTAATAGCCCATTGGTAGGTTGTCCAGATCCTAGCTCAAGAAATGCACGTTTAGTTTCTAAAACACTTAGGAAGAAGCGGAGAAGTAGAATAAGCCGGGAAGATATACACTGGATGAACCCTTGTGTTGACCCCATAAAAACAAAAGTAGGGAGAAAGCTACCGGTCGTATAGATACACCTTTAGGCAGAATTCTTTTTAAGGTCACCTAGGGGTGTAGAAACCCAAAGTCCGTTCTGATTGTCGATCAATGAGTCCATCGCATTCACAAAAAGATGCTTAGAACTTAGGGCTCTCATCAAGTCTTGGGTAGGTTGAGTGGTCGTAGAAAGCCGCTCTGAAACCCTAAACTCAAAAATTCAGATAAAAAAATTAGAAAAGAAGAAAATGTGAAAAAAAGATCCTTCTTTGAATAAGGCGAGGGCTTGAGGCAGTCTGCATTTTGGCAGATACCCAGGCACTATTGTGTCTTTGAAGTTTAGGTCTTAAGTAAAAATTTCTTAATGTTGAAATGACTTTTACCCGAGTAATCCAACACTAATTCTTTTATAAATAGCATATTATTTTTGCTAGGGACTAGCAAAACATAGGCATGCGGGTGTGATGTGCATACATCTGAATAGCCAAAAATGTCTATTAATGCATATTCTTAGTATCATATTAGCATCATGCATTGTAAATATTGCATAACATGCATAATCATGCATTTATGTCAAATTGTACAAATTGTAGTAATTGTCTCCTTTTATGACTAGGGATAGGGTGACTTTTATTCAAGGCCTCGAACTGAGGATCCAATCGTACAGATCTAATTAGGGCGACGACTGGAGTTTAACGACTCCAAGATCACCCTGATCGAACATCCGTAGCACCAGATATAGTCTGAGGAAGCTCAGAGATAAAGGGCAAAGATGGTATCAATCCACACTTTAGATGACAAATCCGACCGCGTGAATAGGTTCAGAGCGATGATCGCAGCCTAATAGTGCAAAAGTCGACTCAATCCAACATCTGTGGCACCTTCTACAAGTCACAGAAGATGGATGGCCAAGATGGCGCCACGTGGTGCCATCTCAACCGCCCAAATTGACCCAGCCAAATTAATAAGGACCACCACACCCTCTCTCTCTCCTCACTCGCTCGATTGATCTCAGCCATTGGATCTTGATCCAACGACCACGGGTGCGTGCGCTTAAAACGTAAGCGCGACAAAGCGGCAACCGTAGCACAGCGAGCGCAAGTGCTTCATGCAAAGAAGAGGCACGAGGTCAAGCCCCCAAGAGCCTAAAATTCGAGCGTGGGGCATGGGTAGATTCAATTCAACTGTTAGATGGGGATCGTGCGGGTGAGGAGCGGAGACGTGGTGCGTGGAGGTGCTTTGGATCGCGTACGCACACGATCACGTGCTTCTGCACGCTTCATTACACACATGGGTGCGCGGTTACACTGAAGAAGAAGCGAGCTATATTCCAATTGCGATCAAAGAACATGGATGAGCATTGGGTGCAAAGAGGAGAGGTGGGTGCGCACGTAAGGCCACGATTGGGTCTTTAGTGACACTTAATTCCATCACTAAAGACCCCCTCATTTAATGTTTTGAATATGTAATAACCAAATTGCCGCCAATCCTTGCAACTATAAAAGGAGACTCCTACCCTACGAAATTCTCATCCCTTCCTTCACCTTTCTCCTCCTCCAAAGCTCTAAAGAAGCTTGTCCCACACCCGGGATGCTCCTTTAGAGCCAAATCTAAAGTTTTCTCGCCCTTGTTCCAAAAGTGGATCCCGTGACGATAATGACGTGCTATCTCATTCCCACTTCTTCCTGCTTCGTCCCCCTTCTTCTCGCCCCATCCTTCATCTTCCAGGCATCGCCCTACCCAAACTCGTCCTATAAGCAATCGTCGAGGAGGATACTTCTCTCTCCATTCTCTTTACCACTTTTTAGAGTAGATTTACTGCTTTCTAGTTGTAATGATTAGTGTAATGAACAACATTTGATGATGAAATCCGTGTTTATTCTACCTCTCTTTGGTCATTATTTATAATATTCTCTCTCTTTCTTCTATTTATTATTTGTTAAATAGATAGCTAGTTTTTGACCAGCTAATCTATTTCGTGACAAACAAAACAAATGCGTATTTTTATTCAAACATCTACCTCCCTGTGTTCGACCTGGAATTTCTTTACGAATTTTGGTAAAATTTTATCTGTTGACAGATTGCTTCGCAAATCGAACTACAACAATGGGTTTTCAAAATCCAATTTCGATCGCGTAGTTTTCCGCACTCAACATAGCATTCTCTTGAAGACATAGAAGATCAACAACAAAGGGATAGGAGGATGAAAATTTGGACCTCAGACGAGAAATCCAGCTACATGGATAAGATCGAGGTGATGGTTACATCCTAATGGCACGAAGATCAACCCGATCGGACATCTGTGGCATCTCTAACAAATTTTTGAAGATGGACAGCTCAGATGGTGCCACATGGAACCATCAGAGCCACCCAAAATTTCCTAAGGATACTTGCCCAATCTTTGAAGAACTCTTAGCATGCGTTGTGGGCCATTGGATGAGGCGTGCCATGGCTCCTCAAGCCTCCACTGTTGGATGAAGATCCAACTGCCACGAGCACGTAGCCATCAAAACTTCCTTACGACACAACTGCACCCTTGGCACAATGGTCACCCACGCGTCTCTTAAATAAGACGTTGTTTGTCATGAAATGCGTAAAAAAATTTTTATATTGTTGTAGTTGCGAATAACATCAAAACAAATAAATTTATAAATCAGAAATAGTGAGTCCTGAGTCATTCGCAAGGAGGAAAAATAAGAATCTCAAAGCTTTTCATACTAACTAATCTAACCTAATGAAAGCATAAAATGGGAGACAAGATATTCATAGAATCAGATTTTTAGTGCTTCTTGCAAAGAGTTCTAAACTAGAAATCAAAACAAATAAAGTAAAGAGTAGAGAGAGAGAAAAATAGATGGTGGACAGAGCCGCTTGAGGGTTGCTTGTGTGAAGTGTGGAAGCACTTCAGATCCAGAGCATTGGGAAGAAGACCAGAGAGAGATGCTACAGAGAGTGAAGTTAGAGATGTGTCTGGTGGGAGTTGCCTCTCAAAAGGGGGCTCTAGGGCTCTTTTTATATCTAAATTGAGGGGTAAAGCAGGTATTTTGGCCCTCAAAATCTTGTAACACCTTAGGTTTGATCAGATTTGTTGATCGGGAGATCTACGGATCAGATCGCACCTCAAAATAACCTTTAACGCATGCATTTCCTGCGATTATGCCACGTGGCAGCTGCTGGGCTGCCCGATTTGCTCCTTGCTCTCTTCCATGCGCGTGCATGTTCTTTTGATTTCAGTCATCCGATCACAGGATCAAACGGCTTAAGATGAGCGTGCTACTACCTTTCTTCGAGTGTCTGCTCTGCGTATTGCAGGGCATTTGGTTGCCCGTCTATTCGGGCGTTCCTCCGCATCGCAACATCTGGCAATCCTTCTCGCGCCATGATTGCACAGCAATCATAGGTCTTAATTGACCAAAATTAGGCTAGAAGTTAGCATAAGCTAGTGTAATTCATGCATGCATAAGTATTATTCGCATCCTTACTGCTTTCCTTTAGCTATGCGTGAAATAATGATATAATGTACTAATTAAGTGCATTACATAAATTGCAGGTAATAAGAAGCACAGGAGCTGGATCTAAAGCTAGATCTGGAGCTAGACCTGAAGCTAGTGCTGCATCAGAGTTGGAGCGGAAGACCTTAGAATAAATGTAGTACAGAAATAATGTAAGGGTTAAGGTATGTTACTTTACTAAGTAAGAATAAGGCATAGTAAATTATGAACTTAGGTTCATTCCTAGCCCTAGGATAGCCTTAGAAGCCATCCTAAGCCTTAGCCACCCTTAGATTAGCTTACCATAACTTAGGAATCCTCAAAACCCTAGTTCTAGCCCTTATCTAGATGTTTAGATTGTAGATTCCCTACCAGGAGGGGGTGACGTAATAATTGCGGAAATAAATATAAACAATCTCACAAAATAGACAATCACACGAATACACAATTATTTTTTAGGTGGAAACCCAAACTGGGTGAAAACCACCACCTAACCCTCTCGAGTTAGGATTTTTCGATCAACCAAGTTGATCAAAATCCACTAAACGAATCAGTTTAAACGAGGGTGATTCAACCTCAAATACAACCACGCTACAAGTGTGAGGGTAGCGTTCCTCAACCCCTTCTCTTCACGAGAAGGATTTTGTCCCTCGAAGGAGACGGGAATTCGCAAAGCGAATACCCAACCAAATAACAAAGATAAAATAAACAAGTAATCCTATGGAGCCAACAAAGTAATATTTAACCTAAGCTTCTATAGGAAATAGGATGCTTCCCTTTGAAAGGAGTGCATCGACGATGCGGATGCGTGTGCCACGCGACGGCACAACGTCACTCTCGTGAACAACCGCGGGAGAGCGGGTGCACAACAGCTTGATGCTCTCAAGATGAATGGAGCTTGAGCTTGGAGAGCAAGAGCTAGCTAGGACACAAGAGAGTGGAAAGTGTATTACAAAGTGTTTCTTGTGTATCTTGGTGTGTTTTTGTGTTGCAAAGGTTCCTCTCTATTTATAGAGGCCTTAGGAAGGCTTTGGAAGGCTTAGGAAAGGTTCTATAGCCGTTGGGTGCAAAGCCCAAGAGAATCAACTCAAAATCAGGAACAATCATTGTTCTGACAGGCTTATCAGACGTCTAATTTTGGAATCAGACGTCTGGTAGTTCACTTTAAGACGTCTGATTTCAAGGTCAGACATCTGATTTTGGGCGGGTCTCTTCCTGACTTGAATCAGATCTAAACAGGGTTCTTGTGCAAGTCCATCAAACGACATATAGGACTCTGGCACTATGTCTGGACGTCTGGAAACCTACTTTTTCTGTGAGAATGGATTTCCAAACGTTGCAACGGCTAGAAAATCTCTGAGAAGAGATTTTGGGTCAACTGAGGCAAAACGGTCAATTATCAGACGTCTGGAAAGTCCTATGGACATCTGAGAAGGCTCTAATGGTCACATTCTTGACTGTTCGCTAAGCCAGCCAACGGTCCACTAAATGGATGTCTGGCAAAGTCATCATACGTCTCCTAAGACATCTGGTCTAAGGTTTGGACGTCTGATTTCATCAGACAGAACTAACTATGTCCAGCCTAATAGTTATCAGATGTCTGAATCAACAGTCAGACGTCTTAAAACACTTTATCAGACGTCTGATTTGGGAATTAGATGCCTGGAAACTCTGTTTGAACCCTATATTGGTTTTCTAAGTACTCTATAGAAAACCTAAGTTTCCTAGGGTTGTGCCGATGTTCCTAGGACTACTGTTAGGGTACTTTGAGGCTCTTTAACATAATTTTCTAAGGAAATAAAGAGCAAGAAAATAACGACAAATGTACATGAAAGGAATAAAATGGAATTCTATCCTATTATTCTTGTCCTTCCATCTTCAATCTATCTCTCCTCGCGAATCCCCTCTGTTCTCCATCAAGCTCCTCCAATCCGTCCTGGATGCGAGCTCGAATTCTGTCTAAACACGTCTACATTTGCAATTGACCTAAAATCTAAGACTCCAAGTGCAAATGTTAAATAACACGTGTTTTGTTATCATCAAAACAAATGATCGTGGTGCTCTAGCACCAACATAGATAACTTATTGGACGTCTAAAACCCTTAGCCACAACCCGCACACCTCAAACCCATGTTTGCAGTGTTATTGGATGTCCAGACACTTGGTCAGACGTTCAATTTCTGCAGAATACCCAAGAAAGAACCTTGATTCCCTCCTAACTCAAGTTGGACATCAAGACAAGAGGTCTTGACTTCTGATTTTTTTTTATAAGTCGTCTAATACTATTATTGGACGTTTGAAACTGCTCTTCAGTTCCTGTTTTGGAATTCAAACTTGGATCTTGAGTTCCTGAGTTCCTAAACACAATTCCAACCCCCTGGGAACCTAAATTAAGGTGCCCTAACCCTAGTACACCACCTCTAGACCTTCTTAAGAACCTAATTAGGTTCTCATTAAGCCTAATTGACTTAGATCATAGTCAATTAGCATTGCCTAGTCAATTGGACTCATAGAGTCCAATTGAGCTCAGACCTCAACCCACACAAGTCCAATTAGACTCAGTGAGCGTCCAATTGACCTATGCCCAACTTATTTGAGTTATTTCACTCTCAATTAAATTCACACTCACTCAATTAAACTTATGTCAAGTTTAATTGCACTTTCTCATTAGCAGTTAGGGTTTGCAACCCTAATTTGAGACCTACCTTAAACCAAACCCCTTAGGACCTAACCTAGACCACTTAGCCACCTAGGTCACGCCCACACACACACACACACACACCCATTCACGCACTCCCACACCACCTATAGTATTTTAGTTCCTTCCAAATGTGGCGCTACCTTGGTTGCCAAAAATAGCAACCAAGGATGGGTCTTCTCTTAGATCCATTTTTGGTGGATCTAAGAACTACCCTCTCTCTTTCTTGGACAGCCACACTTGGAGCTCTCTCTAGAGAGTTCCACACTTCTCTAGAGAATCTCCCTTGGGTGTACTTAAAGGACCCTTGGGTGGCCATTTGGAGGGGATCTAGCCTTCCATCTAGTTTTAGCATATCTCCACCCTCATTCCACCTCCACTCAACGAGCTCCCACCTTGGTTCCACCACCTCCATGCCAAGGCTAGAGCACTCTTCCTCCACAACTCCAAGGGTCGGCCTACCCACCATTGGCCACCCCTCCTTCTCCTCTCAACCAGCTCAAAGGCCATTGGAGACCACCTCCGAATGCCCTTCTTTCTGATAACCTAGTTGAGTAGTTCTTCTAATTTCTCTCTATTTATTTATGCTTAGTAGTGTAGCTCCATATTCTCCACCAATGATGCATGTGTATCCCCCCATAGATTCATGCATGTAGTTATTTTCTGCTAGATAGTTTTCTACTTTTAAGCATTCATGTACAAGCTTCCCACTAGCTTTGCTCTATAATCACCCCGATGCAATCAATGAAAAATCATTATATATATATCTTTGTTGAAGAATTGTTTGACACATAATTCACGTTTTAAAAGATTATTCAGTTGTAGTATAGCGTGAAAACACATCGATAAATAAATTTATAAAACTTCGGTGAGTATCGAATCATTTGCAGGGAGGCAATTGATGTGCCGTAGTGCATGTGTGCTAAGAGGTGTCGTTATAGTTGCACTTGATACGTCGATTTTAAAATAAGTAAACGGAGGTGAGTCCGAGTGTCGGTCTCAGGGAGGCATGAAAATCGGATTTTTTCTTATCACTTGTCACGGAAAAGGCGAAGTTTTGCTTGCGAAAGATGCGATTTTGAAAAGCGAGAGAAAGAGATAGAGATAGAGAGTTTAGGGTTTGAAAGCTTTTTGGTTTTGATCATGCAACTTGAACAGAAATTAAAATGGCAATTGAACAGAAAATAACTTCATTAATCATGCATTCATAGTTCAT
Organism: Thalassia testudinum; assembly: GCA_037157565.1. Classification (NCBI taxonomy): domain Eukaryota; kingdom Viridiplantae; phylum Streptophyta; class Magnoliopsida; order Alismatales; family Hydrocharitaceae; genus Thalassia; species Thalassia testudinum. The sequence continues at coordinate 26,354,255 of JAZHRO010000063.1, read as the reverse complement.
GACTTACAACATTAAATACATGCTTCAACAAAAGTAATGGGAAGCTTAAAAGAGAGAGAGAGAGAAAGAGAGAGAGTGGAGAGCGACGAGGCAGCCACGACGGTGGAGGAGGCTCCGTCGGCGGTTCGTCGTCTCCGGCGATTACAAGAGTGCCTAAAGCAAGCTAAGAGAGGAGTGGAGTAGTTGCAAGGGGGAGTGGATGCCTTGGATGGAGGTAGGGGGTTTAAATAGAGTTAAGGGCTTCCTAAAAGAAGAAGGGGCTTTAGCGACATCTAGAGTGTCGCTAAAATCACTTCCAAAAGCATCGCTGTAGCCCTCTCGCCACTGGTCAGCCGCGCGCCCCGTTCCTTCTCCCCGCACGATCCGTGGCCGCTGAACGAGAGCCGTTCGATCTTCGAATCTTCCTCGCCCGGGCTGAGATCGCACCTCGGGCGCGCGTCTCCGCCCGGCATGTGCGCGCGCGTGGGCACTCGTGCACTGCGGTCGCACCGCGTGGCGAGATCGTGGCCGCCCGCTGCTGATCGGGCAACCCAATTTTTCCGTGCCCTTCACCCACCTTCAAATCCCGCTCCGCACTGCTTGAACGCACGTCGCATGGGTGCGGGCGTGCTCACTGTTGCACCACGCCCGCGCTTTGTCACTGCGACCGCATTCGAGCGCGCGGATCTTGGTTGGCTGAAGGCGCGGCGAGCGCAGGGGTGGGGGTGACGTGGCGCCATCTAGGCCGTTGATCTCCAGATCAACGGTCAGAACTTCTTGGGCCCATTGTAGGAGCTCCGGATGTCGGATTTGGCCGATCCTGAGTCCGTTGGACTCCGTTCGTCGTTCTGAGTCCATCTGTGTAGTCTGATTTCTCATCTGAGGCTTGCTTTGATAAATGCTTACACAAATGGCCATTAATACAGTTTATAAGCAATCTTGGTACATGATGTTTGTAATGCTCCTATTCTACTTATGTTGTGCCTTTTATTCTAAAGATGGGCCATATTCAACATAATTATTACCCCCTTGTGTGGTGTTATCAGCAATCTCATTTTTTAACAGAAGCTTTTCAATAAACTAGTTCTAACGGTATTATATATGTATATATGTATAAAGAGGCATCGGATATCCATATGATCAAATATAATTGCATTGATAAAGAGTTTTTCACAATAGAAATTGTTATGCAAAAAGTAGAGATAGATAGAGAGAAAGGGAGAAAGAGATTGTGAAAGAGATAGATAGATAGATAGAAGTAGGTAGAGCGACACCATTGCTTGTGTAAGATGCGATAGCACCTTAGATCCAGAGAGCCGAGATAGAGTTATAGAGGGACAGAGAATTGTAGAGAACACGGTAAAAGAGATCTGGAGTTGATGGGAGAGAGAGATGCTTCAACTGGGGGCCCTGGGCCTTCTTTATAGTTTTTGTGGAGGGTAGAAAGGGAATTTTAGCCTTTAATCTCGTGTAACAACTCCTGTTTGATTAGATCCATACGGATCAGGTCTGGCCTCAAAATGGCCTTCAAAAGGACTTCTACGCTCAGGCTTGCTCTAGTGGCGACATGTAGTAGCCGCTTCGTTGTTGATCTTTGATCTCACAGCTCTGATTCCTCCTCATGCACGCGCTTATCTTCTTAGCTCACTGCTCGCCTTCAAAACCCGCCTCAACGTCAGCCGTCCGATCTTACGATTGGATGGCTTATGTGCTTGCGCCTCGCAGTGTTTGTTTTGAAAAGGGCGTGGGATCGCACGTTAAATGCATGTCTGATCGTGCGTTCGACCGCAGCGAGCCCTCGCTTTGCCACGTGGACTCGATTGCCACCCTCCTCTTGACATTCTATGACCTGATTTAATCTGCTCCCTTGTGGAAGGCAAAAAGGGTATTTTAACCCTTAATCTCATGTAACTCCTGTTTGATCAAATCCGTATGGATCAGATCTGACCTAAAAATAGCCCTGAAAAGAACTTCTACACTCGGGTTTGCTTTGGTGGCGAATGTGGCAGCTGCTGCACCGTCGATCTTTGATTGTGTAGCTCTGATTCCTCTTCACACGGGCACTTATCCTCTTCGCTCACTGCTCGCCTTCAAAACTCACCTCAACGTCAGCCATTCGATCTTACGATGGGACAGCTTACGTGCTCGTGCCTCGCGGTGTTTGTTTTGAGAAGCGCATGGGATCGTACGTTAAACACATGTTTGATCATGCGTTCGACCGCAGCATGCCCTTGCTTCGCCATGTGGACTCGATCGCCACCCTCCTCTTGACATCGTATTGCCTGATTTAATCTACACCCATCCTCGCATGGATTGCGGCTTGAACGAGCATCTCCAGATCTCGTGCAGGTGCCCGAGCCAATGTGCTACACTCACATTTTGTTATAGTTTCCTCTTTGTATATATTTATTCTTATCCAGTTGGATGGGTGACATGGCATGCTCGTGGCCATTGGATGAAGATCCAACCACCCACAGCATGCAAGGGTGGCCTTCCTAGATGGGGCGGTGGTAAGGGAGCAGCTGTGATGGCACCACGTGGTGTCATCAAGGCCGTTCATTTTCTTTTCTTTGTATTTGGTGATGTAGACCTCCAATCGAGTTGATTTTTGCACCGTTGGATTACAATCGTTGATCTAGATTTGTCCATGTAGTTGGATTCTCCATCTGAGGCTCAGATCTTTGTCCTTTGGCTTTATGATCTTCATTCTTTTATGGACTGCATAAGGTGCCCTAGTTGTCTGATCGAGACGATTTCGGAAGTGTTGGACTCCCATCGTCATTCTGATCAGATCTGTCCAGTCTGATTTGACATTCGTAGCTTCAAATCATCTACGATTAAAATCCTCTCTTTTAGGTCATAAAATGATGATATTATCTATATGACTAATAAACTAGATATTATGCAAATTACGATGCCTATGAATGCATTAATCCTAATTTATGCTAGGTTCTAGCTTAATTTAGGTGATTTAGGTTGCATGATTGCTATGCAATCACACCCCCATGCCTAAATCTTGCTAGTCCCTAGCAAATGCATGACTAAATACAAAGTGGTCCTACATGAGTAATTTTTATCAAGAGTTTGACTAGAGGTTTATGTATTTTATTTTCATCTGAAGCTTTAGTAATCTAGATAATTGCGATTGTGTTTTGCTGTAGCCTATGCAATGGATCCAAGTGAAAGACAATCCTCATCTAAAGCTTGTACTTGACCCTTAATAAAAATCTATTGGGATAGGCAAACTTCTTCCCTCAGGGTTATAAAGTAACCTGTATATTCAGCTCCGGCTTTTGGCATAGGTAGAAGATTTTTGAGTCAAGTAGATTTGTATTTGGTGTCTCACACTCATCTGGTGCTACATATAAACTAGTACTTTAGAACCTAGGTTTCCAGATTATGAAATAATTTAACTCAGAGAGAGGCGAGAAACTATGCTCTCTTTAGTTCCTTTGTACTCATTCTCTCTCTTTCTTTCTCTTTTTCTTATCTTATCTTTTCAGTTCTTTTTTTTTGAGCTTACAATCTCATCAGATTTATCAGTATATTTGGTGGTCTCTCCTGGCATTAACAATTTGATTAGGTTCTGATAACTCTAAGACAAAGTCAGAATTCCTCAACCCATATTTAGGCGGCCAGAAATACAGAAAAGTTAGTTAAGGCTCTATTTGGTGGATCATGAGGGTGGTAGGTGTTGTTGCCTCATTACACTTGAAATAAATTCTAAAAACATTTATAAAATCTTTTTTTTTCTTTCTTTCTAAATTTTTTCTATGTATATATATATTTTTTCATATATCTATTAACGCAACGCAGCATACAAACTTTTATTTATGAGGCATTATTCGGGATTATGGGTGTTTAAGAGGATATTGGGTGGCTTATTTGGTGTAAGTGCCTATTCTTTGCACTGGGAAGGGAATGGATAGAACAATGTATTTCTGACCTTAACATTAATACCCTTCCTCAGCTGAGGATTCTGTAAAAGATGGTCGTGACCATCCACCTCAGTTTTAGTTTTATGAGAACCCACTCTCTATGTATTTGCCTTATTTGGTGGCTCTCAAGAGATTTGCATTAAGAACTTGTACGCAGAAATCGAGAGCGAAAACTATGCCTAACTTCGAGTATCATTATCTCATTATACCGAGTTTAAGATTCCTCATACTAGCCTTAGAGCACTAGTAGACTTTCTACTCTCACCTCACACTTATTTGGTGGATCTATTAGAAGATAATTTTCCTGACTCCCTAATTACTATCCAAGGGTTTAGGAGAAGAAGATTGCTTCTTCTCGATAAGCTAAAGATGTTTATCAGTCTTCATAGAGGATCCGTTGCAAATTCTATGTGTAAGTGTGAATTATACTGGATTCTAAACTCAGGAATCAACTTAAGGATAAATCCCTAATAAAACCTTAATAAAAATTCTTTATGCCTGAATGCAAATTTTTTTCTTTTTTTGACAAAAAAATAAGACATGCAATGTCCATTGATAAGTCCACTTTAGTGGACCATTATTTAGCCTAAGTACTCTTTAATTATTTTCTCTTAGTTGTTAATTGACTAGGAGATATATGGTAATTTACCTTAGTCTGCATATAATTTTATCCGTAAATTTTACATTTAATAACATATGATATGATAACATAATTTATTCAATAAATGTAGGCTAGGAACAAGAGTTTAGACGTCTATTTCTACATCTATAAGACATCTGGAGAAAATTGACGGACGTCTGACATCACCATCATGAACTTGCTGATATCTACATTTTAAAGACATCTGTAGATTTGATCAGACGTTTGATGAAGATGTTGCCTGGCGGATTCTATCGTTCCAACCACTTGCAATCTTCACAAGTGGTTGGAGAAGGGTGCAATCGAAGGAAAACAAATGAAGATCTTTTTATGAGGAGGTGGGACATCTGCAGAAGGAAGGAATCTCCCTCCCTGCTGTGGGGATCACCTCCACCCTCTCCACTGTGGCCCTCTCGCCTGCATCGTGGAACTAAAGCATGCACTGTTGCTTGAGCGATCTCCATCGTCGATGTAGCCTACTCCTCAGGTGGTGCTCTATGATAGAGAGCATCACCACCACCACCAGTGTCTACCCTTCACCTCCACCCACATCATCTTCCTCCTCCCACCACCATGCACTTAGAGACCCACCAACGCCACTGCGACCCACCCCCAACTCAATCACAACAGAACACCACCCATGTCCTTACCTTTGTTCTCCTTCCCTCTCCCTCACTGAGACATACACCATCTGATAAGTCAATTTTCATTTTCATTGTTTCGCATATAGAATGTTGTGTTGTAGTATGCAAGTGGTGGAAAATCGTAAATCAAAATAATAAAAATTAACCACTCCATGAGGAGCAGGTCGTGTTGACAGTGAGGCAATGGCTATTACAAACTCGCGATAATTAAAAATTATTCTTCATGAATGATTTCCTTAAGAAATTATGTCGAAAATCACGTAGATATGAGTTTAAATAAAAGTGTAAGTTGAAATTGCATTTAAGCCAAATAGGAGGGGGCTCAATGTAATGTGTACCATAATAAAATAAGAATAAAATCCTCTCAATGGCACTTAAATGTAAATACGAATTAGTTTCTCCTATAGCAAAATTCTTCCAAGTATTGAATGAAAACCCACTTCCAAGTGCTAGGTGACCCAAGGTGGCCGGACGGAGCTACAGTGGAGGTGGGTTTCGGTGGTTGCTAGCTGCGTGAGGAAGTGCGGCACACAAAGGAGAGGCGAAGGATGAGCGAGCACACGTAAGGGTGGCGTGCAGTGGGCTCCTGGCGAGGGGGCGCATGCGTTGGACTGCACGCGCGTGGAATGTGGCATTGCTGGAGGATGCACGCTGTTGCTAGCGTGGCGGAGGCGTGCTGTTGGCTGCGCGCAGAAGGTGAAAGCGTGGAGCACAGCACCTGCCCTACTGGGCACAAGCGCAAGGAGGGCAGGGGCACGCACGTGCGATGGAGGTGGCTATTGCTGTTGCTGTGCGTGTGGGGACTCGATGGGGAGGGGGGTTGCGCTGCTGGCCACACATTAAGCGGAGGTGTGCAGACCGCACGTGGTGTGTTGCTGCATGTGAGTGAGACTGGCACAAAGTTGGGCATGCGTTGGTGTGCGCGGAGATGGTGAGGAGAGGGTGCAGGTGGTGCTGGTGGTGATGGGTTCTCTTGAGGTGGAAGGGAAATAGAGGAAGAAGGAGAGGATGAAGGTGATCGTGGTGTTGGCTGCATGGAGGAGAGGCGGAGGACACACGGGCACATGTGGGGGTGCTGTTGGTCATGCAGAGGTGTAGCGAAGGGGGTGTTAGATGTCTGAGAAACTTTTCGGACGTCTTAACTAGAGAGGGAGATGAAGGTTTAGGGCGTGGAGTTGCAGTGTCTGTGGTGGGGGTTGCTGGTGATGGCGGTGAGGGTGGTGATGTTGATTCTGGTGAAGCACGTGATGGATGCATGGCCATCAGGGACACATGCTCACGGTGTTGGCACGAGTCCACAGGCTTGGTGCGGTGAGCTGTCACTCGCTGGTCCACGGTGTAGTGGAGGTCGGCATTGGAGACCACGGTGGTGGAGTGAGGTGGTGTCTTAATGAGCACGGTAGCAGCTACCCCTCTCTTGTAGCCGTCTACATGGATTTGAAATGGAGAGGCGGGAGCTGATCCACATTCTCCGCTCATCTTCACTGCAGCCATTATTGCAAGCATTGCGCTTAGCTGCAGCAGCCATTGAAGAAGAAAACTAGATTAATAAAATAAGAAATGAAATGATGACTTACTTATCTTCAAACCCTCACATAAAATGTTAATTCTAATGCATGCATATAATGCAACCTAAAGATTAATGCATGTTATTCTAATGCATGCTAAATAATATATATATGAATGTAATGCATAAAAGCAATTACATATAAACTAAATTATTTATTTCTTAATGCATGTTATGCATATGATAATATTAATCTAATGCCAAGGCACTTAAGTAACTAATTAACCCACAAATATTGGCTCGTCAATTGCATTTGATAAGTCGATTTCGCTTTCGTTGTTTCGCATATGGAATGTCATGTTGTAGTATGTAAGTGGTGGAAAATCGTAAATCAAAATAATAAAAATTAACCACTCAATGAGGAGCAGGTTGTGTCCACAGGGAGGCAATGGCTATTACAAACTCACGATAATTAAAAATTATTTTTCACGAATGATTTCCTCAAGAAACTGTGTCGAAAATCGTGTAGATATTAGTTTAAATAAAAGTGTAATATGAAATTGCATTTAAGCCAAATAGGAGGGGGTTCAATGTAATGTGTACCACAATAAAATAAGAATAAAATCCTCACAATGGCACTCAAACGTAAATATGAATTAGGCTTCTCATATAGCAAAATTCTTCCAAGTATAACTGAAAACCCACTTAGATTAAGGTTAAGAAATTGATTAGCTTAATAAGCTAAATAATGAAGGGGGTTCTCATAAAATCACCATAATAATGAAATCAAAAGAATGAAGTGGTAATGGCATATGATGGCAATAACTAATGCAAGTTTTACTGTGCAAAAACAGGGGATTTCTTCCCCGTAACCATGCACGAGGTGGAGGGAATGGCCGGAAGTGTGAAGCTTGGAGGAGGATATCTAGACCGAGGGCTCCGTGATGGCAGTCGCGGCGAAGTGCGAGGTGACTCAAGGTGGCTGGACCGAGCTATGGTGGAGGTGGGTTCCGGTGGCTATTGGCCTGCGAGGAACTGCGGTGTAAGGAGAGGCAGGGGACACGCGGGTGCGCATGGGGTTGGCACGCGATGGGCTCCTGGTGATGAGAAGCTCATCATGGTCTCTAATTACCCCTAATTAACTAGTCTTCCTAGTTAATTAGCTAGAAATATGTAAATATATGGGTTAATTATTAAATAAGGGATAAATAGTAAAGGACCTTAAAATAAGTTAAAAATGCTATATTATTATCCAATTAATATTATTAATAATTTAACTAAGAATTGGACTCGAAATATTATCAGTAATTTATCTAATTAATGTGTTAACTAACTTAAGTATAATTTATACCTAAGTATGTAATAACTTAAGTAACATTACCTAATTAAATAAATTAAGCTAAAAAGGTCAAAAATGTAAATTCAAGTTCTAAATATAATAATTGTCTTATTTACAATCATGTATAAAAAGTTTAAGAAGATTTAAATTAAAATAAACCTTGAAAACCTTAGTTTACATTTTAGTCCTTATGCTTTATTTCAATCGAGTCCTGATTCTTCATTTAGGTCCCTATCTTTCGTTACGAATAAGTCCCTGAAACTTATTCTTCTTTCCTTCTTCAGCCTCCTCGACGGCTGACGATAGGGGGTGCTTCCATCGTCTGATCACCGCATATTTGACGTCATTCCTTCCTCTCCAAGCTCCTGGAGCTTGTGCTCACCATCTCCTTTTCATCCACCGGTCTAGATGGAGCTGCAATCCTATTTTAGGGTTGTGGATAGCCTCACCGGCATCGGAGAAGACACCGGTGGTTACTCCACTCCTAGCCTCTTCTCCATCAAGATACAACCTCCTTCTCAGCCGCCGCCACCTATAAATACCCCACCACACCCTCGATTTTCACTAAGTTAGCTCCCTTCCCTCTTCTTCACTGAGCTAACCGATAGGCTATTCTCTCCAAACTCCAGTGACCTTCCTCTGCTTCATCCATTTTCCTCCATCCATCTTTGATCGCTCTGGATCTCTGCCGAAGTCAGCCAAGTCTCCTGATGCAATGCTGACTAGGAGTTCCTCTGCTTCACTCCACATACGCTCGCCGGACTTCTTCCTTCAACCCTCTGATTTCCTCCTCCATTATGAACCATCGACAGAGATCTCCTATTTCCTTCGTCTAGGTAACATCAGATTAGGTAAGTAGATTAGTTAGGATAGTTAGGTAGATTAGATAGGTGTAATGCTAGATTTCCATTCGTCTTCTTCAACTCCGGCAAGCTTGTTGAGCTTGTCAGGAGCAATCTCTTATCTTTTTAAGTCATCGATCACCTTCTTAAACCTTTCATGAACATTTCTATCACTTTTAATCACTGAATTGATCATCTATTCACCTAAACCACATCCACCTCCACCACTACTCCTGTTGTCCATGGCAGAAGTGGCTGAGCTTACTCCACCTCCACTAGGGCCCTCCATCACCTAACATCACTTAAGGGCCCCTATCCTCACTTTAATTTAAGTAATAGGCATCTATAACTTAAACGCCTAATTTAATTTAATCTCCTGAGCTCGTTGTCAATGGCGGCTCAGGAGGATTTGAGATCATTAATTATCCACCTATAAACCATCGCAACTACCTTTTGACTTGTTCTCTTCACTCAATTGAGTGGGAAAATAGGTCTTGAGCCTAATCACATTCAAAATTTGTTCACTGAAAATTCCTTGCATAATTTTCACTTTAATGGATAATTGATGAAATTAATGTGTTCCAGAGGTTCCTTGTGACCTCAGGAAGCTTTTTAGATCATTAATGGCACATTTTCATGATATTTGTACATATTAGCCTTTTTTCTACTGGACTCACCGGAGCTCTCCAGGAAGAGTAGGGGTTAGGTTTTGCTCTCCAGGAGGGCGAAGCCAAGGAAGAAGAGGAAGAAAGAAGCCTTAGCAGCAACTAAGGGTGAAGTTGCCAAGGAAGAAGGAAGAAGGAAGGAGAGGGAAGCTTCATCAAGAAAAGCAAAGAAAGAAGAAGACTCGAAGCAGAGAAAGAGAAATCAGAAAGAAAGAGAAGCCAAGGCCAGCAAACAGAGGAAAGGAAGAAGAAGAGATGAAGAAGAAGCCAAACACATTAATCAGAGAAAGAAGAAGAAAGAAGAAGAAAAAGAGAAAGCTCAAGCCAGAAGCAAAGCAAAGAGAATTATCTGATTTTTACATTCATCTTCATATTTTTGAGCTTCTATATACATTGAAACCCTTTTTATTACTTCATAATTTGATTGATCATTACATTTTCATCACGTTGAAAGTTGTATTCTTAGTTTTCAAATCCCTATTTGCTCCCTGTGTTCGACTTCGGATTCATATTTTTCGAGTAATAAACTTTCATTTGTTTTCGAAGTGATTTCAACTATATTGCGACGCATTTGTTTTATAAACTCGATTTCGCTTTCAACAAACACTCCACACACGCCTGCCGAACTTCTTCCTTCAACCCTCTGATTTCCTCCTTCGTTATGAACCATCGATGGAGATCTCCTACCTCCTTCATCCAGGTAACAGTTGATTAGGTAAGTAGATTAGTTAGGATAATTAGGTAGATTAGATAGGTGTAATGCTAGATTTCCATTCATCTTCTTCAACTCCTGCGAGCTCGTTGAGCTTGTTAGGAGCAATCTCTTATCTTTTTAAGTCATCGATCACCTTCTTAAACCTTTCATGAACATTTCTATCACTTTTAATCACTGAATTGATCATCTATTTGCCTAAACCACTTCCACCTCCACCACTGCTCCTGCTGTCCATGGTAGAAGTGGTTGAGCTTACTCCACCTCCACTAAGGCCCTTCATCACCTAACATCACTTAAGGGCCCCTATCCTCACTTTAATTTAAGTAATAAGCATCTATAACTTAAATGCCTAATTTAATTTAATCTCCTGAGCTCGTTGTCAATGGCAGCTCAGGAGGATTTCAGATCATTAATTATCCACCCATAAACCATCGCAACTACCTTTTGACTTGTTTTCTCCACTCAATTGAGTAGGAAAATAGGTCCTGAGCCTAATCACATTCAAAATTTGTTCACTGAAAATTCACTGCATAATTTTCACTTTAATGGATAATTGATGAAATTGATGTGTTCCAGAGGTTCCTTGTGACCTCAGGAAGCTTTTTAGATCATTAATGGCACATTTTCATGATATTTGTACATATTAGCCTTTTTTCTGGACTCACCGGAGCTTCGACGAGCTCTGGCGAGTCAAACGAGCTCTTCAACCCATAAAACTTAGTGTGAAGCTCTAGATCTCCGATTTGAAGGTCACTGATCATGCTGAAGAAGTTTATTTGAGGTTTTAATGCTTGGAGCTTCTGTTAGATCTTTGTCTTCTCCAACTCTACCAAAGTTGGAGACGACTGATAGTTAGGGTTAAGTCTCATTTAAAAGGTCTAAAAGCATCAATAACTTGCCCTGAGACCATTTCCATGTGTCAATCTCTATGATCAACTTTGGTTTGTTCTGTCGAACAAACTCCTTTAGAATCTCAGACGACAGGCCTGGAACCCTAGGAATCTTAAATGAATCATCCTTCTACAGGTCTAACTCCGTTCTTGAGGTTAAAGTGAAGATGACTAAGGCTTTAATTTCCTCTGAAATGGTTTAATTTAGAAAGTCAAACTTCAAGGCTTTACGGTCAACTTAAAGTCTGATTCATGGATTTGTGATTCAATTAGACAAATTGAAGAGTCTAATATGTTCCTGTGATGTTTGTAAATGATTCAAATGCAATTTGGATGAGCTCTGATCAATTTTATGGTAGAAATTGATTTTTGTTAAGTTTGGGTTATTTTTGAACCTAAACTCACGACAATAGGTTTATGATGAGATTCAAATGGATAATCTGGCCAGATAATTTCTTAACAACCTTTAGAGTTGTTTGATTTGATTAAATAGGTCTTTAGCTGTCTGTTGGACCTATCAAAACTTGAATTCAAGTTCTGAATCCTTCTGGTGAAGCTTTTTAGCTTTATAACCTTCCTGAAGCTTCCAAGAGGTTCTCACCTTCACCACAGCTGCGGAAAGACTCTCTGAACCTATTTAACACCTCATCTGGGGGTCAAATGTCCTTCTGCATGACTTTAGAACCAAAATACCCTTCTGTAGGCAAATTTTTCCGTAGTGAACTAGGTCCCTTCGCTGTTCAAATTGAAGAGCTAAACCTTCCCTGAGTATCAAATTGATACTACAATTGTGTAGATCAACCTTAGAGCTTTCCAGCAAGCCTTCATTTGCTCGGATTGGAGCTCTGAGCTGGCTGGAATGATCAAGTGAAGTCTGGACTGGGAGGGGATTATATAGTCCCACATCAGTGGCACTAGAGCGGTTGCCTTGGTATAAAAGTAATTTGTGTTTAAGGCACTTCAGTCATTAGCGTAGGGTGCATGAAAGAACATGAGCATATGGGTGTGTGTGTGGGTGCGTGCGATGTGTGTGCCCGAGTGTGTGTGCACCTGTGGGAGTGCGAGTGTGGGCCCGTGAGGGCGTGTGCATGTGGGCTTAAGAGGCCATGAGCTGGATGGGCTCGAGACTTTGCGAGCCAGAAATAAATCGAACCAAATAAAAATCAGGCTTGGACCTAGTAGGGTCTGGTTCCACCTTGAGAGGGGTGCTGTGTATCCCTGACCGATCCAAGCTGCCAATCAAAAACCTAATTTTTGGGTTCAAAGGGTGAAACTGATTTGGTTCAGAAGGATTGCAAAGGTTCAGAAGAGAAGGAGAAAAGGAAAGGATGAAAAGGAAGAGAAGGAGAAGAAGAAAAGGAAAGGAAGAGAAGGAGAAGGGAAGAGCTCATAAGGAGAAAAGAAAGGTAGACAAGCACAAGGGCTAAAGAAAAATAACAGGCAGAGTAAGAAGAAAGAAAAGAAAGAGAAGAAGACATGTATAAGAGAAGAGCTCTAGAAAGCATAAGGAAAAGAAATAAATAAAAAGAGAAAAGAGAGAGAGAGAGAAAGGTAAAAGAAGAAGAGAAGAAAGATAAGGCTGAAAACAAAGAAGAAAAATTATTGTTTAATTTCTTGCATTTTATTAATTCCTTTTGAGCTTAATGTTGTAATAAGGCATATTTTCATTAGAATTACTTTTTCTTGCCTTAATCTCTTGTAAATGAAAAATTGTGGTTTAACTAAATGCATGAATGCACTATATATAAATGCTATGTATATCCCCAAGTACAACCCCACATGCCTAAAATCTGCAATGTCCTCATTGCATAGAAGGATATTGCCTGGGTCAGAGATGGGTTGCCGTTGTTCTGTCAGTAGCCAAGTAACCAAAGAACCTGTAAATCAGGTTCAAGGATCACAGTAATAGGCCCTAAAAATGAGCTAAATAATGCTGGCCTAGAAAACAGGCAACCTAGAATGTTTATGAGCTGATGATGAATTCCAATAGCAAACGCTCACCCAACGAAGATGGGAATGAAATCTTCCTAGGTCACCAGAGGAGGTTCTAAAGGATAAACTGGCATAACAACCTCCAAAGGGGTAAGGGGAGGATGACAAGGATCCTCCAAAAGAAATGGGGAAGGAATGGTGCAGAGATAAATCCCAGGGTGATGGACTGACCATAGAAAGCATCAATCCATTCTCGGTACTCCATTACAAAAGATATTGGTTTGTTAAGCCCCCCGATCAAAATAGTAGTGGGCATGTCTTTAAACCAAGGATCGTCTATGGTGTCCAAGTTTCGAGGTTGCAGGATGGTCATAAGATCTAGGTAAGGTTTAGTTGTCTCAGTGTCCATCCCTAACAATATTTTCAATTCCTCAATTGCATCCTTAGCATTCCTTGTACTATCACAAGTATCTACCTGCACTTCATTGATGATCATTTCAACGTATGGAGTCAACATTTCGCCTTCAGACATAGGCGAATTAGAGGATGACTCCAAATCAAATGAAGGCAGGTTGGAAGCAACAGATCTAGGGATTATCCTATCAATGTCATCCCTAAGTTGTTGTTCTTTACTCAAATCCTCCCCGGAGTCTATATGTGAATCCACATAAATCTCAGAAGTTGCTTCCATGTTTTCCATTATTTCGTGATGAGGAGAGATATCATCAATGGGTCTACTAAGGAAACCTAATTTGGTCAAATTTGTGACATCCTCAGGGGCAAATTCTTCAAATAAGACATAATCACCCTTAGTGTCACTCCAAATCTTGAGTTCAGGTTCCTTACATAATTCATCCTCCTCAATCGTCAATTCATTATTCACCCAAGGTTTAAATTCATCTAACATTTCCGTAGATCCCTTGGGGCACTCTCTCTAGGGTAAGATGTTCCTAATTGTATCATCATACTCCTCAGATAGGTGAATTTCTTCAGGGTTACGTTCCCTAAGGGTGGGCTTGAGTTCCATCTCGTGATTAGAAGGGAGGGTGGGATTAACAACTTGACTTTGACCCACTTCATCAAATGTCACGAAAATACTATCATTTGGGTCGAGGTCTTGCAATGGTACCATCATTCCCTTCTTTTGACTCCAATATAATTCAGGTGGATACTCAACCTAATCGTCATCTTCCTCGGGTTGCCACCTTTCTTCATCCAATGTATAGCTACTTTCATACATATTCTCCTCCCACTTAAGGCGCGGACCTCTTAAGGAAGTGTCATCTAGCAGGGAGGTTTCAAAATCAATCCTCAAAAGGTAGCTATTCTCCCTTACATAATCCCCAAAATTTCCCTCCAACTTAGGGTGTGGCTCTCCCATGATAGATGCATCTAGCGTAGAGGGGTGCACTTCATCCTCAATGGGGTAGATTGGGTGGCTAATTTCATCTTTTTCTTGTTGGCCTACTCTCTAAGATTCTCCTAATAATTCAATCATTTTGTCTTGCATTTTCTATATTTCCATCTTCAAGGAGGAGAGGTCATCATTTCAATCAGGAGAGAAATCAGGGTCAGGCTTATAGTACCTAGGAATGCCTGTCCAACCATTACAATTATTCAAGGAGGGTGGGTTGGGTATTTCTTTGGTGTGTGGGATATTGGCCAAGGCAAATCCCGCTCCTAGGTTTTGCACACTGATTTAGGGCTTAACCAGGCCAATACTCCTATAATAAGAGTAAAACGGATCCTAATGACTGTCATTATGTCCATCAAAGGATGGACCATCTCGACGTATGGGATCGAAGATCGCAGAGTGGGGGTAAGGGTGTGGGCAAGAAGTGAAAGGATGAAAGTCAACGTGGTCCATTCTAACTCACACCACAATCAGATTCCTTAAGCAAACACAAATCAGAGGACTTTTTAGGTCTTTAATCAATTAGGCATTTGAAATTTAAGTCCACTTGTAGGTGACAAATCAAGTTATCTAAACAGTTATGCACTTACTTGTCGAGCTACGATACGCCTAAGATGACCTAACTGGGACTTAGGTGATCCTCCCTAAAGCCCAAAAAGTTTAGTCACCACCAAACACGGCAAAGAGGGATGCAAGTAGGGTCAAACCCTTCCTTTGAAGTGTTGCTTTCGCGGTGCTTTGTAACTACCCTCAATCCGCAAGGTTTGGAGGCAACTTCACCTCTAAACTAAAGTTCGGGTCACTTTAGACCCCAGTAATAGGAGGCTCTAGTCCAAGCGGTTCAAAACCTATGGAGTGTCTAAATGCGTGTCGTGGTGCAAGAGATATAAGTGTGCATACACCGTAAAAGATTTTGAATTTTGAATCACATGCCAAGTTTGAAATTCAGGTCCTTTGTTTTTAAATGTCCTTCCTTTAAATAGTCCTTTTTCAAAAAATTAAATATGACCATTTATTAGATCTATTCAAATCAAACTTGGTGGTCTTTGAAATTAAGGTCCACATGCAATGCGTGAACAAATATGGATGCAAAGTCCAAAAAACGTACCTTGCCTCTTGCAATCAATGATGCAAGAATGCACGCATTGCAGAAAATCAAGTCTAGATGCTGCTCATTCACACCTAAATGGTCGTCCTAGGGGTAGGCAGCTTCTAGCGGGTATCTCGTGAGTTATATATATATATCTACTTATGCACAAATAAAGAAAAGGATAAACAACCACAAAATAAAATAAAAACCTAGATCTAAAGAAAAGGGAATAGGCTCCCAAAAGATATTACCCAACATGGGCCTAAAATAAAATCGGGGAACAAATCCCTAAAAATTTACCCCAGAACAAGGGTTTTCCAAATGAATGTACTAAAATAAAGAGAAGAAAGAAAAGTAAAAACTATTTACAGCTAAATGGGTGAGATGAAGATGTGGTCCTCCGGATATCTCCTCTAGCAGTGGAAACAAGGTCCACCAAGGCATTGCTGAGGCGGGTGTGATGCTCCTTCTCCCAGTGCTGTAACTTCACCGACGTTGTCAAGGATCACCTAATCTTTGAGGCTGGTGCGACAAGATGTCTCCAAATACACGTACCTCGCACCAAACAGATAATCAAATTGAAATATGCCTCAAATAAAATGTGAACAAATAATTAAATAAATGCGAGTCTAACAGCCTCGTTGCCTCCCCGACAACGATGCCATTTGATAAGTTAGTTTTCGCTTTCATTGTTTCTCATATAGAATGTCATGTTGTAGTATGCAAGTGGTGGAAAATCGCAAATCAAAACAATAAAAATTAACCACTCAATGAGGAGTGGGTTGTGTCCACAGGGAGGCAATGGCTATTACAAACTCGCAATAAATAAAAATTATTGTTCACAAATGATTTCCTCAAGAAATTGTGTCGAAAATCGCGTAGATATGAGTTTAAATAAAAGTGTAAGTTGAAATTGCATTTAAGCCAAATAGGAGGGGGTTCAATGTAATGTGTACCATAATAAAATAAGAATAAAATCCTTACAATGGCACCTAAATGTAAATACGAATTAAGCTTCTCTTATAGCAAAATTCTTCCAAGTATTGAATGAAAACCCACGTAGATTAAGGTTAAGAAATTGATTTACTTAATAAGCTAAACAATGAAGGGGGTTCTCATAAAATCACCATAATAATGAAATCAAAAAAATGAAGTGGCAATGGCATATGATGGTAATAACTAATGCACTTTATTGTGAAAAGATAGGGGATTTCTTCCTCGTGACCATATGCGAGGAGGGAATGGCTGGAGGTGTGAAGCTCGGAGGAGGATCTCTAGACCGAGGGCTCCGTGATGGCGGTCGCGACAAAGTGCAAGGTGACCCGAGGTGGCTGGACGAAGCTACGATGGAGATGGGTTCTGGTGGCTGCTGGCCATGCGAGGAAGTGTGGCGCACGGAGGAGAGTAGGAGGACACACGGGCACACGCGGGGGTGGCACGAGGCAGGCTCCTAGCAAGGGGGCGCACGCGCTGAACTGCACGCGCGTGGAGTGTGGCACTGCTGCAGGACACAGGCTTCTGTGAGCATGGTGGAGGCGCAGTGAGGGGGCATAGAGCTCTGTAGCGCACAAGCGAAGCTATTGCTGGTGGTGCCTGCGGCAGGCACGCGAGTGCATGCATGCAGCTGCGCGGGGAGCCGGCGAAGGACTTGGTGCACGCGTTGAGTTGCTGTGAGTGTGTGGAGTGGACGGGCATGGCGGAGGTGTGTTGTTGGCTACATGCAGGAGGTGAAAGCGTGGAGGACAGCACCTACCCTGTTGGGCGTGCGTGCAAGGGGGCAGGGGCACACAGTCGTGGTGGAGGTAGCTATCGCTACTGGTGTGCATGCGGGGACTCGACGGGGGGGCTTGCGCAGCTGGCCACGCACGGAGTAGAGGTGTGCAGACCGCGCGTGGTGTGTTGCTGCATGTGAGAGAGATTTGCGCGAAGTTGGGCATGCGTTGGTGTGCGTGGAGATGGCGAGGAGAGGGTGCAGGTGGTGCTGGTGGTGATGGGTTCTCTTGAGGTGGAAGAGAAACAGAGGAAGAGGAAGGAGCGAATGAAGGTGATGGTGGCATTGGCTGCATGGAGGAGAGGTGGTGGAGCGCAGGCATGTGCGGGGGTGCTGCTGGTCATGCAGAGGTGTAGCGAAGGGGGCGTTAGATGTCTAGGAAACTTCTCAGATGTCTTAACTAGTGGGGGAGATCAAGGTTCAAGGCATGGAGTTGTAGCGTCTACGGTGGGGGTTGCTAGTGAGGGCAGTGCGTGTGGTGATGTTGATTCTGGTGAAGCACGGTGATGGATGTGTGGCCATCGGGGACACACGCTCACGGTGTTGGCATGAGTCCATCGGCTTGGTGCGGTGAGTTGTCACCTCGCTGGCCCACGGTGTGGTGGAGCTCAGCCTTGGAGACCATGGTGGTGAAGTGGAGTACACGATGGTGGAGAGGGGTGGTGTCTCAATGAGCACGGTAGCAGCTGCCCCTCTCTTGTAGCCGTCTGCATGGATTTGAAATGGAGAGGCGGGAGCAGATCCACATTCTGCACTCGTCTTCACTGTAAACATTATTGCATGTGTTGCACGCTACTGTAGCAGCCGTTGAAGAAGAAAAATGGATTAATAAAATAAGAAATGAAATGATGACCTATTTATCTTCAAACCGTCACATAAGATGTTAATTCTAATGCATGCATATAATGCAACCTAAAGACTAATGCATGTTATTCTAATGCATGCTAAATAATATATATATGAATGTAATGCATATAAGCAATTATATATAAACTAAATTATTTATTTTTTAATGCATGCTATGTATACGATAATATTAATCTCATGCCTAGGCACTTAAGTAACTAATTAGCCCACAAATATGGGCTCATCACCATCCATAGACTACGAGCCTCACGCGACCACTCCACCTTCACCAAGCCACGCGCTGCCTGTGCGCAAGCGGCGCTTCCTCGCCTGCGTGTGTGGCTCCACCTTCAATAAACCCTCCTATCTCGCTTTGTGATGGTAGTATTAACTTTTGCCTGAGTGACTTGATACTTTGAGGGGGAAACCCCTTAAAGGAATTCAAGGGTAGTTAAGAGGCACCGCTAACGCAACGCCTCAAAGGAAGGATTCACCCTACTTGCATCCCTTGGTTCCATCCTTGGAGTGCCTTTTTACTTGAGTATTAGAGAATATCATCGCAACAAAGTGTACGTCTTTAGGGCACTCTAAGGTCAATTTAGAGTGCGTAATTGCTTGACAACTTGATTGATCACCCAAAAAGGACTAAAAGTAACCTCAACCTTCCTAATAGTTATTGACCAGAAATTTCAAGTGCCTCATTTCTCTTATACCACTTATGTGGGAATGGAGAAACACTGCCTTGACTATATTTGGCCAAGTTGAAGAGTTGGAGGAAGACTTAAAGAACTTTTAATCAACAAAAGACCTCTTGCCTTGTGTTTGCTTGGTGTGTGCATGATAGAGCTCTCTAGGAAGTTTTTATTTTTAATCTATCTAAGTCTTAAGTGAGTTAAACCATTTAATTGAAAGAAATGGACTATCCTTACTCCTATCATTTTAACCAGAATCCCATGCCCCGAGCGTATCCATCCTTTGATGGGTACATTGACAATTCATGGGATCATTCATATTCCTATCCTAGGAGTACTGGCCTGATAACTCCTTTTGAGTAGAGCCTAGGAGTGGGATTTTCCACCCATGGAATCCCCACTACTATGCAAACATCCAACCCTCCCACCCTTCATGATTTTCCTTATCGAGGTTGGACCTATACCCCTAAGCAACCAGAGCCTGAAATTGACTATCCTCCCCAATCTGATAGTAGTAGCCTCTCCTCTTTTATGATAGAAATGCAAAAACAACAAAAAGAAATGATAGAGTCTATGGGAGAGATGTTGAGTAATAGTCAACAATTGAATAAAGAAGTTAGACAGCTTAGCTACGCTCATAGTAGTGATTCTGATCCCTACCCGCACAACCGTGATCATGAAAATAATTTTGAGGAAACCAATGACAATAGAGATCCTGTTTTGCGTAGCTATCACTTAGACTCTCCCCATGAGACTTGGCCATGAGAGGAGAACGATCCTAGGGATTATCCACCTAAACTATATTGGAGTCAAAAGAAAGGGAAGATGATACCTCTTGAGGACCTTGATCCTGATGACAGTATTTTCCTTACCCCTGATAACCCGGGTCATGGTTGTATTGTTCATATCACTTCCCCTCTTAATCATCTGATGGAACCCCATTCTACCCTAAGTGAGCCTAATCCTGACCCTCCACTTAGGGAATCAACACCTACCATCCAACATTCTAAGGATTTAAATGCACCCAATGAAGGTGACCCTAAGGGAATGGAGGATGAATTGGATCAATTTTGGTCTCAGGAGTACAAAGAGTCTATTTTAGAGGAGGATGATAACCCAATGGAGGAACCTGACCTTAGAATCTGGAGTGAATCATAGGGGGATTATGTGTTATTCGAGGATATAAATAATCTAGTGAAATCTAAATTCCTCCCTTCTTTTGATTTTGAGAGTCATCCTCCGCAAAATCAGGAGTTGATATTGGAGGAGAACAAACACAATAGTGAGAGGCCTAGGAGAGACTCTTGGGGACAATACACATCAATTGAGGATTTATGCCTCGAGAAGAATAAGGAAATGAGTGGTATAGGCTTACTCCAAAACATTAAGACTGATCCTCCTTCAGAAGTAATTGAGGATACTGATCCAACTCCTCTCTTTACTAATGAATCACATATACACCTCGACAAAAGCTCAAGTGAACAAAAAAATCCAGGGATGAAATTAATGATAATGATTCTATTGCTTTGACCTTGCCATCAAAGGAATTTAATTTGGAGTCCACCATTGATTCACATATACTGAAAGGTGAAAATATGACTCCAATCATTAATAATAGTTAGGGTGACATGAATTTTTCTGCAATAATTGTTAGGGAGAATACACAATCCGAACCATTGTTGGAATTGGACTCTGACAAGAGTGGAAATCATGAGTTTTTGGAAAACAACGTCGGAAATCACAGTATAGTCACAAAATCCCCTTGACAAAAATATTTATAATAACAAAACTCGCATAGATTTCTTTTCTTTTTAGAACTTGAGTCCCAATCATTCGTCTTTGGGAGGTGTGAAAGAAAGTCAAGAATTGGATCGACTTTTCTAACCTAAATCTAATCTAACCTAATAATTTTGTTCTTTTTGTATTTTGCACTCTTTTTGTGTTTTTGATTTTTATTTTGAAAGTGAAATGAAACCTAGATCTAGATGTGCTAGCGAAAACCTAAGCGATTGAGTGGATCTAAGTGGGGCCATGGTGGCCATGCATGGTGTGACAAACCTAAATGGGACACTCCTAAGTACACTGATAAGCATGCATCAAAGTTGTAAACCGTGAAGATAATAGCATGCATATAAAACCATTAGACAAGATATCATGCATCAAGAATTAAGTCACTATAAAATCCAGATACATGGAAATAAAGCTAAAATAAAGAAAGGGATAAGCAAGAGAGGCTAAGGAGAAGCCTTCTTGGCTGCTCACTAAAGTGAGGAGGATGGGTGTGTGCACTCAAGTGGCGAGAGGAGGGTGTTGCACCCTTTCTCTACCAATGGCCGTCCTTAAGAAGACCTTGAGGGGGGTCTTCTCTATGGCCGTCTAAGAGGAAAGGAAAATGAGGGCGTGGATCCTCTATGGTGGAAGCAGAGGGAATGCCTACAAGAAGAAAGGAGAAGGTGTTGCATCCTTATGCTCTTCTTCTTGCCACCCTTGAAGAAGCTTGGAGGAGAGCTTCCTCCTAGCCGTCCATGGAGGGAGCCTTGGAGGAGGAGGACGGCCTTGAAAGGGAGAGGAGGAGGCGTGGTCGCAAGTGAGAGGTGCTGGAGAGAATGGATGGATTGGAGGGAATGGATGTGGAATTTCATGGCTCTGTCTTTGCCCTTATGGAAGGCTCCATTTGGTTGCCACTTTTGGTGGCTCCAAAAATAGACAATGCCACATTTTTAGGATCTGGGTTTCACACATGTAGGGTTTCCAAGGGAGTGTGTGTGGGTTTGGTAGGGGTAAAATAGGAAGGTGTGGGTGTGTGTGTGTGGGTGGCTATGTGTTTTTTGTAGGGCTATGTTGTGGGTTTTGGTAGGATTAGGTGCTAAATAGGTTGGGTCAATCTATATTAGATGGGTATGGACCTAATTAGGCTTAGGAAAGTCTAATTGGATAGGAGTGAACCTAATTAGGTCTAGGTCAAGTCTAATTGGATGTGTGCATGTGATTGGGCTAGGGTAACTCTAATAGGTATGAGTCAATTAGATCTTGGGTGGATCTAATTGAGCTCAGGTGCACCCAATCAACTGTAGATGCACCCAATTAGGTATGGGATGGTTCAATTGAGTTAGGGATAGCATAAGTAGGGCTATAAATAGTGGACTAGGCTTAGGAGGTCTCTAGTTAGGTTTCCTAGGGTGCTTGGTGGGGTTCCTAGGTCAAAATAGTCAAGCTAGGGCTTCCAACACCAAAATCAGGAACCAGAGAGTAGTATTGGACGTCCAGAATAGTGGTTAGACATCTTATATTATAAAATTGGATGTCTGGACATTAAATTAGGTGTCCAATTCTGTGTCAGTATGAGTTCTGCCTTCCTACATTGTTATTTTGTCGAAATCAGACATCCAACAAGATGTCTGGACATCTTAAAAGGTGCTGGAGAGTGGGTTTTAGGTTTTCTAGTGTGGATTTTGGTTCCTAAGTGTTTGGGAGAGGGATAGGGTGGATAAAAACATGGATAGTGCTGTCCATGTTTGGGTTTTGAGGCTAAGGTGTCCTAATGGAGGTGGTTTTGGGTTTCGGAAGGCTGCCCAGGGTTTCTAGGGGTAGGGATAAGGCTATCCTCCTCACTCCTCTTGTCTGGATCAGTCTTCTTCTTCCTTTATTGCTTTATTCTACTATCTCCATCCTGGATCACTTTATTACCTACAAATAGTAATAAAAACCATTAAATAGTAGGATATCTCATTTTATTCCAAATAGACAGATGCAATGCATGATATGTAAGATATGAGTACAATATCTACAAATTAAGCTAGGTTCATACATTATTTAGGTTGATTAGGACCCATGATTGCTGTGCAATCATACCCCCTAGCAAATGGCAGACTAAGTCCATGGCTAATTTATTTACAAATTCGATCCCTAAAGGATCGCTTATTCTTTTTATCAAAGAGATTGACTAAAGATTTATCTCCTTTTGTTTCATCCAGAAATCTTGAAATCCAGATACGTGAAAGTACAGCTATGTAGCTTTCACAACAGATTCGAGTGAAAGACCTGATTCTGTGCTTGACCCCTAGTGAAATTCTAGCGGGATAGGCAAACTTCTTCCCTTGGGGAATCCAAGATTTTTTTTTTTTGAGTTTCACCCTAGCTTTAAACTCAGGTAGAGAATGTTAGAGGGAAATGGATGTGTTTATTTGGTGGCTCACTCTCACTTGGTGCTACATAGAAATTAATACTATAGAATCTAGATCCTAAATTTTTAAGTTTAAGTAACTCAACTCAAAGAAAGACGAGAAAAACTATGCTCTCTTTCGGTTCCTTTGTATTCGTTCTCTCTTTTTCTTTTTTCTTTTTTTTTCTTTTTCTTTTCTTTTCTTTTCTTTCTTTTTCTTAGAGCTCACAATCTCACCAGATTCACACATATGACCTATATTTGGTGGTCTCGCTTGGCATTAACACTTTAATTGAGTTCCCATAACCCTACCACTAAGTCAGAATTCCTTAGCCAGCATTCGGGCAGTCAGAAACACAGAAAGATAGGTTAAGGCCTTATTTGGTGGATCTCAAATTTATTTGCTGGTATTGCCTCAATGCAATTGAAATAAACACTGAATATTCACACACTCTTTTTCTTTGCTCTTTCTTCTTTTTCTAATTTTTTTCTTGTTTAATTTTTCTAATTTTTCATTCTTTTTTTTTCATATATAATTTTTTAACTCAACACAATCTAGCAACACATTCATGAATTTTATTGAAGAGGCATTATTAGGGATTGGTGGTACTCAAGAGACATTGGGTGACTTATTTGGTGGAAGTGCCTACTCATGGCACTGGGAAAGATGGATAGGACGATGTATTTCTGACCTTGACATTAATACCCTCCTTTAGTCGAGGATTCCATAAAAAATGGTCGTAACCATTCACCTTATCCCTAGTTTTATGAAAACTCACTCTTTACGCATTTGCCTTATTTGGTGGTTCTCAAATTTTCACGCAAAAATGTATACGCAGGATCTGAGAGCGAAAACTATGCCTAATCTCTGAGTATCATTACCTAATTACCTAGGATTCTAGATTCCTTGCACTATTCTTAGAGCACCAGTACACTCTACTCTCATCTCACACTATTTGGTGGAATTTTGGAAGAAAATCTGCCTGGCTCCCAAAACACTGTCCAGGGGTTCAGGAAAAGAAGCACTTTTTCTTCTCGATAGACTAAAGACGTTTATCAGTCGTCATCATGAATCCATTGCAAAATCTACATGTGAGTGAAAATTATACTGGATTCCAGATTACAAGAATCAAGTAGAGGATGAAATCCTTACTACATTCTCTTGATAAAAATCTTATTCATGGATGCAATATATATAAATGCTATCTGTAACTTTTCAATGTTGCACTTCGAAAATTTCCCTAATTCGGGTTATACTCAGCTTGGCCGTAAATTTAGAACAAAAAGGGTGAGTGGATGAGTTGAAAGTGGCTGTTGCAAATGATTTTTAGCTCCAATTCGAACATTGGAGGTGGAGTCGATTGTTCTTAATTTAAGGACCCTAAAGTGCAATTAGCATGATGTATGAAAGGTTTTTCCTAGTTGTTGGTAGAAAAAAAAAATTCAGTTTACAATTACTATACCCCCATGCCTACTTTCTTGCATGTCCTCATGCATGAACATAGTGAAAAATTACTTAAGACAGGGGTAAATGGGTAGAAATCACCTAGAATAGCTCCTGAATTTTGACGTTCCACTTATTCCAACACCTAAAATTGAATATGCAGGGAAAATATGACAAATAAAATATGCTATATCTAAGTGCTAAGATTAATGCCTCCAGCTGGACATACATTGAAAAAGGATATATCAATATAGTATTGAGAATGGCGAGTAAAATGATAAGAATTTTAGTCTTGTTTGCCAACAGCGGGCTGCAAATGCGGACCAGCTGTCCATGAATTCCATGTCCAAATAATTGGAAAAATATGTAGATGGGGCTTGGGATTATCTGTAGCCAGATGCTACAGAAGAAAGATAGATAAATACAGGTGCATGGAAGAAATGAAGGTGAAGGCATCCCGAAGAGGTGATGGAGAATGTGGGTGGTAGGGGTATGGGTAGAGTCGTGTAGGGTAAAGTCATATGGGTCTTGATAATGGTGATGAATGGAAGGCATGACCCAAGTAGTGTGGTCAAATTTGGAAACCAAGGTCCAGTGATCAGTCTCTATCTCTACCAAAGATATTTAGGTATCATCTTCTTCTTTTATCTTTTCAAAAAGTTTCAATTCTAATTCCCAATTATCACATGATTCCCCAAAATTTTTAGCTTCCTCTAATAACTCATCATATTTTATCCCAAATAGTATTTCAATGTCTTGAATATCCTCTTCATAAGGGGATATTTTCTTCTTCTCACTTCGATGAAATTGGTTGTTAGATTCAATAGTGAGTCCCTCCGTGAAAGTGGAATAGGCTAAATCATTGACTGAGGAGTCATTAAGGTCTTCTTGATTTTGTTGCTCTGTGTATGTGATCATTTGAATTAATTCATCAATGTCTCCATGAGTATTCTCAAATACAACAAAATCATATTCAGGTCCCTTAATGCTTGGTTCCTCAAAATGAAATGATTGGTATTCAGGCCCTAAATCAAGATCAAGATTCTCGAATAAATCTCCATTCTCAACTTCAATGGGGTTATCAATATCATCCACCTCGGGTGTTTGATCAACAGAATCCTCCATGACCACCATCGAATCATAAATTGGTTGACACACCTGACCCAAATTCAAACATTTTTTATTTTTGTTGCTCGTCCCGGATTCTATGAAGCTCTTTTCTTATATCATCATATTCTCTTGCACTAGCTTCTTTTATTTCATGAATCATTTTGATCAATTGAGTAATATAGGATTCATTGCAAGGGGCAGGGGTTTGAATTGGGCTAGGTCGATGAAGATAGTCAACCATACTATCAATGATTTGATCTGGTATTGAGGGTGACTTATGTGATCTAGTGGATTGTTGATTCGAGTCATGTGGTTCTACGCAGGTGTCAATTGCCATAGTTTCTTCCAAATTGCCCTCCGACTCACTTTCCATATCATCCAGAAAATACCCTGACTTTGTTTTCTTAGTGACTGCATAAATATCAAAGTGAATCTTCTCATTACCGCTACTCATTTCCATACATCCTGAGTAACAATCAATCCGTGCATTGGTCGTAGCCAAGAAAGGTCGACCCAGAATGATAGGTGAATTACTTAGCTTTTCCAATATATCCACGTCCAAAACAATAAAATCAACTGGAAAACTAAGACCTTGCACTTTGATGATCACATCCTGAACTACCCCCTTAGGTTTTTTGATGGAGCCATCTACCATTCTAATGGTGACAAGTGTGTGGTGCAGATCTCCAAGTCTGGTGTAGTAAAAAAGGGTGGTAGGAATCAAGCTAGTGGAAGACCCTAGATCTACAAGGGCTCTATTGAAGGTGAATCCCTTGATGGCACAAGATATTAAAGGTTTTCCAGGGTTGATCTTTTTAGGTGGTAGAGTGCCAGAAATAAATGCACTTATGTTAGCTGATAAAACCACCTCTTTAGGTGTGCAAGTCTTTTTCTTCTTTTGTGACTCTTTCTTTAAGGCCTCAGGAAAGGGTAAATAGGTCAAATCAACTTCAAAAGCCTTTTTCTTCTTTTTGTCCTTAGAGTCTGAGTCAGAGCTGGATGTGGGTTTGGTCTTATGATTTTTGGTTGAGCCCGAATCAGATCATTTAGGTGGGCTCTTAGCTTTTCTCTTCCTTTTAGAGGCCAAAGATTTTGTCCCTGCACAATGGCATGTATGATAGATTGGAGGAGGGGTTGGAAGAATAGGTGGAGAATAGGAGTGAAAAGGAGTGCGCATCCGAGGATAAAGTGATTCTTGAAGTCTCTTGATTTGATCCCCTTGAGATTTCACTTGATTTTCCAAATTAGTCAGCCTTTCTTCATTTTTCTTGTCAAAGTCCAACAAAATGTTCATGATATCTTCAAGGGTGGTTGCGGGTTGGGCTGGACTAGATGGTTGCCCTAAAGTGGTTTGAGTGGAATATTGGGCTGGCCTAGATTGATGTTCAGTCTAAGTCGGTCTCCGTGGTGGCCATGAAAGATCAGGATTGTCACTCCACGTAGGGTTATACGAATCTAGATATGAATCAATAGGTGTATCGCCCTGAGTGGGGTTGACTATAGAGGGAGTTGATTGAGAACCTGTTATGTGGTCCTATACTTGTGATCCATTATTCCAATTCCTTAGTGATATATCATCAGGTATAGGTGTATCAGAAATGGTGCATTCCTCAAATGATCTACCCAAATCACAGATTAGGTCCAAAGGTGCCTTTTGGGTTGGCTAAGTCCAGGATACCTCCCCATGGTAGCAAGAATCAGTAGAGTAGCTAGTGGATCCAAAATATGGGTCACTAGACCCACTAGGTTGGTTGTTCCAAGTCTCTTGTTCCTGGGAGGAGTGATAAGATTGAGATTGTGCCTGGGATTGCCTAATTTACTGGAAGAGCTTGGTACATTGATCTGTATAGTCCTTGTTGTATTCCCAGAATTCAGCAACTATGGCTTTCAATCGGTCCTG
Organism: Thalassia testudinum; assembly: GCA_037157565.1. Classification (NCBI taxonomy): domain Eukaryota; kingdom Viridiplantae; phylum Streptophyta; class Magnoliopsida; order Alismatales; family Hydrocharitaceae; genus Thalassia; species Thalassia testudinum. The sequence continues at coordinate 26,326,735 of JAZHRO010000063.1, read as the reverse complement.
ATCTAGATAAGGGTCGGATCCATGAGGTTCAGGTTCTAAATAAGCTGGGGGATAAGGATGATCATATCCCAGCTGGTTAGGATGAGTCTCCCAACCAGGAGGAGTCGAAATCATGGTTGGGTTGGGAGATGGAGGACCCTGAGGGTCAAAAGAATGATATGGGTTCATGGATATTTGAGAAAAGATGCGGATAGAGATAAGAGATAGTCTTCCTTAGGAAGATGCAACCAACTACAAGGGGCTGGTGGAATTAAGGTAAAGGCCTAGGAAGAAAGATGAGAGAACCCCAAATCAAGTAAACAAGCTAGCCTTAAATTGTATACCCTAAATGGATCTAAACCTGGTACCCTAAATTTGACTTGGGTTAAACCAACCCTTGAATTACTTGGCTGGCCAGAAGGGTGGGACCCCCTAGGACACCCCGCATGGTGGGACACCACTAGAGGTTAACGTGGTTACCGAACCGACCTTTCTTGTCACCAGTTAGTCCAAATAGACAGGGCCTTGATTTTTACCCAATTAAATTTTGGTTACCAAGTAAATTTGTCTTGCTTAGGACACGTCTACTTAGTTTTAGGCTTGGGCTTAGAGTGCTCTTGGAATGTGACTGGGTGTTTTGGAAATGTTGCCCTCAAAATTAGATTTAGAAGTGTGAAGTGCATAGACAAAGGATTTTCAATACAAGCTTTAATTGGTGTAGTGGATTTTATGGTTCAAGTGCTTGTATTAATTTTTTTTCTTTTAGGGTTTCCTTGTTTAGGTCAATTTAAACAAGGTTGTAGTGGAGCACACAATAAGTTTTGCAAGTTTCAATTTGTTATATGAATTTCCTTTAAATATGGAATGCAAATGTGCTCTACCTTAGTGTGGAAACCCTAATATTAGATAGGTCTATATGATGCTTTTAACTCCAATAAGGTAGAAGTGGTGCAACCCAATCAGAGAAAACAATGGTCCTAATGCACACTACTAAATGAAATAGACCTAATTGGTTACCTAGGTTGAAATGTAAATTAATTTTAGTTCAAGTGGGTGAAGGGGTGGACAACCAATCACAGCAAATCCCCTCTCATGCAATCACACACAAATCAGGCTCAGACGGGTTTGTTTTGGGTCTCTAAATTTAAACCCTAATGTTGTATGTCCTAGGGTTTATGATTCTCTAAGAATATGCAGTCAGACCTTATTCTGACTTGAAATCACTCCCCAGAGCACAAAGCAAAAGAAAATGAAATTTGGCAGCGATCTTCATTTTTCAATAAGTTTTTCAGAGAATATTTTTTAAATATTTTTACTATTTCATGTAATTTTTTACAAATTTTTATATTTCAGGGGGTCAAACAGACCAGATGGACCCCCTGCAAGAAATGCAATTTGAAATAGTATCAAAGAAAATCAAAAAATTCTTGAAAATTTATAGAAAATACTAGGTGTCAGTGGCTTTCCAACCCCACAAATTTCAAATCAATCTGATTTATGTAGATGTCAGAGTTACTATTTAAAATTGGATAAAATCAGAGCACATGACCCTCTTCCACTATACGAACTTTTAAAATTCGTACAGTATGAATTTTTCCAATTAAACAGTGGCTTTGGAAAGCTTGTTTGAAACCCTAACATCATACCGAATCTCAAGATTTTTGGATGCCTAATTTGATGGTAATAAAATTTTTTAAATAGTCAATAATTTTTGGCTGGATTTCCAAATTTGACTTTGGTGTGTTTAAATAGTTTCCAAGTTAAAATACACACACCAAAGAAAAAAAAAATTTATAAATTCAAATCCAAAAATTTGAATTTGTATATATATATATATATATTTTAATTTTCTTTTAACCTAAGAAAGCAACAAACTAGGGGATGAAGCAAATACTTGTGGTCTTCACCACAGGTTGATGCGTGCACGGATCCTCGTCTTGACCTACAATCAAAACAAACAGAAGTTAAGCAAATCCAAATTTAAACTTACGCGTTGCCTCCCGGGCAACGGCACCATTTGACAAGAGTGGAAATCACGAGTTTTCGGAAAATAACGTCGGAAATCATAGTATAATCGCGAAATCCCCTTGACAAAAATATTTATAATAACGAAACTCGCACAGATTTCTTTTCCTTTTAGAGCTTGAGTCCCGGTCATTCATCTCTGGGAGGTGTGAAATCAAGTCGAGAATTGGATCGTCTTTTCTAACCTAAATCTAATCTAATCTAATATTTTTGGTCTTTTTGTATTTTACGCTCTTTTTGTGTTTTTGATTTTTATTTTGAAAGTGAAATGAAACCTAGATCTAGATGTGCTAGCAAAAACCTAAGTGATTGCGTGGATCTAAGTGGGGCCATGGTGGCCGTGCATGGTGTGACAAACCTAAATGGGATGCTTGTAAGTACACTAATAAGCATGCATCAAAGTTGTAAGCCGTGAAGTTAATAGCATGCATATAAAACCATTAGACAAGAGTATCATGCATCAAAAATTATGTCACAATAAAATCCAGATACACAGAAATAAAGCTAAACTAAAGAAAGGGATTAACCAAGAGAGGCTAAGGAGAAGCCTTCTTGGCCACCCACTAAAGTGAGGAGGATGGGTGTGTGCACCCAAGTGGAGAGAGGAGGGTGTTGCACACTTTCTCTACCAATGGCCGTCCTTGAGAAGACCTTGAGGGGGGTCATCTATTGCCGTCTAAGAGGAAAAGAAAGTGGGGGCATGGATCCTTTATGGTGGAAGAAGAGCGCACGCTCACAAGAAGAAAGGAGAAGGTGTTGCATCCTTATGCTCTTCTTCTTCTTACCACCCTTGAAGAAGCTTGGAGGAGAGCTTCTTCCTAGCCGTCCATGGAGGGAGCCTTGGAGGAGGACGATGGCCTTGACAGGGAGAGGAGGAGGTGTGGTCTCAAGTGAGAGGTGCTAGAGAGAATGGATGGATTGGAGTGAATGGATGTGGAATTTCGTGGTTCTCTCTTTGCCCTTATGGAAGGCTCCATTTGGTTGCCACTTTTGGTGGCTCCAAAAATAGCCAATGCTACATTTTTAGGATCTAGGTTTCACACAAGCTTTAGGGTTTCCAAGAGACTGTGCGTAGGCTTGGTAGGGTTAAAAGAAGAAGGTGTATGTGTGTGTGTGTGGGTGTGTGTTTTTCGTAGGGCTAGGTTGTGGGTTTTGGTAGGATTAGGTGCTAAATAGGTTGTGTCAATCTAGATTAGGTTAGTATGGACCTAATTAGGCTTAGGAAAGTCTAATTGGATAGGAGTGAACCTAATTAGGTCTAGGTCAAGTCTAATTGGATGTGTGCATGTGATTAGGCTAGGGTAACTCTAATAGGTATGAGTCAATTAGATACTGGGTGGATCTAATTAGGCTCACGTGCACTCAATCAACTGTAGATGCACCCAATTAGGTATGGGATGGTTCAATTGGGTTAGGGATAGCATAATTTTGGCTATGGATAGTGGACTAGGCTTAGGAGGTCTCTAGTTAGGTTTCCTAGGGTGCCTGGTGGGGTTCCTAGGTCAAAATAGTCAAGCTAGGGCTTCCAACACCAAAATTAGAAACCAAAGAGCAGTATCGGACGTCCAGAATAGTGGTCAGATGTCTTATATTGCAAAATTGGATGTCTGGACAATAAATTAGACGTCCAATTCTGTGTTAGTATGAGTTCTGCCTTCCCACATTGTTATTCTGTAGAAATCAGACGTCTAGCAAGATATCTGGACGTCTTAAAAGGTGCTGGAGAGTGGGTTTTAGGTTTTCTAGGGTGGATTTTGGTTCCTAAGTGCTTGGGAGAGGGATAGGGTGGATAAGAACATGGATAGTGCTATCCATGTTTGGGTTTTGAGGCTAAGGTGTCCTAATGGAGGTGGTTTTGGGTTTGGGAAGGCTATCCTAGGGTTTCTAAGGGTAGGGATAAGGCTATCCTCCTCACTCCTCTTGTCTAGATCAATCTTCTTCTTCCTTTATTGCTTTATTCCACTATCTCCTTCATCTTGGATCACTTTATTACCTGCAAATAGTAATAAAAACCATTAAATAACAAGATATCTCATTTTATTCTAAATAGACTGGTGCATTGCATGATATGCAAGATATGAGTGCAATATCCACAAATTAAGCTAGGTTCAGACATTATTTAGGTTGATTAGGACCCATGATTGTTGTGCAATTAGACTCGACACCGACTATGCCCTCATTGGACTTAATCATTACCTCCCAACACCACAAACAACCCTTACACTCCCTAACAAATCCTTGGCTCAGGTCTCTGCTCACATACATTCTTTCTGGGGAGCATATCAGGCCAGTACATCGTTGGGTAGAATGGCAAGTGTGGATTGATGCATGTACTTTTAGTGTCGCCATTCAAGGGTTTGAAATTATTATGTTTATATCTTTTAAAACCCTTCCTACTTTGGAGGACCCTTATTATCCTCCACTTATTCCATTTCGGGAAGTCCCTTTTCATGTTCCTTTTATTATTCCTAGACCTCCCCAGGTAGCCTACAAGGTTCTTTATTTTCATATCTTCTGGCGAGCATTTGGAATCACGCTACATCATCAGCTCACCAACATCTGTGGCTACCTGTTTTCTAGGCCTGCACTGTTATGCATATTTTTAGGGCCTTGCACTTTCTGTCTGGAACCAGGCTTACAGGTTCCCTATAAGTCTGGTTGCCGACAAAAAATGTAGTGCTTATTGGGAGGCAACCCAACGTCCAAAATAATGACTTATCAGGTGACTTCCTTCCTTTCTCCTCCTGTTTTAATTTTACAATGTGGACATTGTAGGATTTAGGCATGGGGGGGTGCATTTTGCATTTTTAGGTAGTATTCATGCATTTAGGTTAGGTGCATTAGCATTAAGAAAAAAAAAACTCTCTTTTCTTGAGATAAATTGGTTAGCCTGGGCAAAACATCTTTATCAAGGAGGTTTCATTAAAGATTTTCTTCTTAAATTATTTCTTAAGTTTAGAATCTAGTACATTTACTTCACTTGCACGTAGACTGGGTAATGGATCTTTGAAGAAAACCAATAAGCATTTTTAGTCTACTGAATCCTTGGACAGTTAATAGGGAGTCAGGCATGCTATCTTTTGTTAGATCCACCTCATATTGTGAGAAGAAAGTAGAGATACTATTGGTGCGCCAAGTCTAGTGCAAGGACTCTTAAGTTTTGGATAATTAGATGATGATACCTTAGAGTTAGGCATAGTTTTCACCCTCTGTTCCTGTGTGCGTATATTGTCTGAATCCCAGGGAGACACCAAATAAGGCATTTACATAGAGATGAAGTCCTAATAAAACAATGACTATGGTAAATGATTATGACCGTCCTTCATAGAGTCCTCGACTGAATGAGGGTATAATGTCAAAGGTCAGAAATACAATTGCCCTATCCATTCCTTCCCGATGTCGAGAGTAGGCACTTCTACCGAATAAGCCACACAATATCCTCTTGACCATCATCATTCCTAATAATGCCTCACAAATAAAAGTATGCGTTGTTTTGTGTCAATAGTTGAAAGAAAAAAAAAGAAAAAAAAATAGAGAGAAAGAGAAAGAAGAAAAGAGAAATATTTATACTTAAAAAAAAAGAAGAGAAAAAAAAAGTCTAAGTTTGGAGTTTTATCTTCATGTCATTTTTTGTGTCAATGTTCTTGAGGCAATAACAAAAACACTCATTGCGATCTACCAAATATAACCCATACATACTTTTCAGTATTTCTGATCACCAGAATTCTAGCTGAGGACTTCTAACTTAGTTGTAGGGTTATTAGGACTTTAATTGAAGTGTGAATGCCATGTGAGGCCACCAAACAATGAGTACATTTATAAAATCTGGCGAGAATTGTGATCTCAGAAAGAAAAGAAGGAAAAGAGTGAGCACAAAGGAACAATAAGAGAACATAGTTGTTTAGCCTTTCTCTGAGTTGACTTGTTTGATAGTCTAGAGATCAAGAGTCTATAGTACTAGATTACATGTAGCACCAGATGAGTGTGTGCCACCAAATACGAATCCATTTAACTCAGTATCTCCTACCTAAGCCAAAAAGCCAGGGTCAAATTATAGATTGTTTTATGCTTTATCCCCAAGGGAAGTAGTTGCTTATCCCGATAGAATTTTATTAAGGCTATAGTGCGAACTGTAAATGTAAGTTGACTTTTCACTTGGATCTGTTACCTAGGCTACTATCACTTCACTTTTGTCTGGATCCCTAAATTTTTGGAATAAGGAAAGAAGAAATCTTCTAGTTACTTCTATTATTTTACACTTTTGCTTAAGGCTAGCAAAACTTAGGCATGGGGGCATTCGATAAGTCCACTTTAGTGGACCATTATTTAGCCTAAGTACTCTTTAATTATTCACTCAGTTGTTAATTGACTAGGAGATATATGGTAATTTACCTTAGTCCGCATATAATTTTATGCATCAATTTTACATTTAATAACATATGATATGATAACATAATTTATTCGATGAATACAAGCTAGGTACATGAGTTTAGACATCCATTTCTACATTTGTAAGACATCTGGAGAAAATGACAGACGTTTGACATCGCCATCATGACCTTACTGATATCTACATTTTTAAGACATCTGTAGATCTGATCAGACGTCTAATGAAGATGTTGCCTAGCTGATTCTACCGTTCCAACCACTCGCAAGATTCGCGAGTGGTTGGAAAAGGGTGCGGCCAAAGGAAAACAAATGAAGATCTTTTTATGAGGAGGCGGGCCATCTGCAGAAGGAAGGAATCTCCCTCCCCACTCGGGGATCACCTCCACCCTCTCGACCGTGGCCCTCTCGCCTGCACCTTGGAACCAAAGCGTGCACTGTGGCTTGAGCGATCTCCCCTATCGACGTCGCCTACCTGCCGGGTGGTGCTCTGTGACAGAGAGCATCACCATCACCACCAGCACCTACCCGTCACCTCCACCCACATCATCTTCCTCCTCCCACCACCACACACTCAGAGACCCACCAACGCACGATCCACCCCCACCGCAATCACAACAGACCGCCACCCACATCCTCACCTTTGCTTTCCTTCCCTCTCGCTCACGGAGACTTACACCATCCACAAGCCGCAAGCCTCACGCGATCGCTCCACCTTTAGCAAGGCACACGTTGCCTGCACGCAAGTAGTGCTTCCTCACTGCTCGTGTGGGTGCACCAGCAGCAACCGCATGTCTGCACTCCAGCCTGCGTACGTGCGTAGTCACCTAGCAGCAGCCATGCACCCTTGCACGACCACAACCGGCCCTTGCGCACCCAACCCTCTTCGTCTTCCTCTTCTTCGCCTCCCCATGCCTCCCCTATTTTCCAGCAAAGAACCCAAAATACCACTGGCCGCATGCGCCACCATCACGGCACAGCCGCATGCATGCCACCACAGTAGGCAACCAACACCCTCCTTGTTGCTGCCTGACGTCGACGCCACCTATGGCAACTCCACTACCGGCCATGAAGATGAAAGTAGAATCTATCACCGCTAGCCTCCATTCTGCTGTTCGCCCACGTCCGACTGTCCCAGGCCTCTCCTCCATGACCAACGTGCTCCTCTTCTCCTGTGGAACTCGTCCACCAAAGCAACCGGTCGACAGCCCCTCCTCCATGCTCACGAGGAAGAGAGAGACGCATTCCTCTGTTCTCACGTGAATTAATATTACATTGCATGCCATTGAAGAAAGATGGATTTTTGATTTTTGGATTATTAAATTGAAGTGAATTTGCAAGGATACACTTACGTTTTCTTGAATTATCTTGACTTATGTTATGCACATCATTTAACATTGAAATTGGATTCAGATTTGCATGCAACTAAAAATTACATGACATGCCACAAAACATGCATCATCTACATATTTTTGGAGCTTGATTTCTGATGTGAAATTTATATAAATAGCCCTGAACTTTTCATGAAATTGAAAGTGACATTCAAAGCAGCATATTCATTAAATCAATTTCGTGAATACTTCTGCAAGCATGATGGCTCTACACGTGAATTTAGTGCAATTGTTCCTCCCTGTAGATACGACCTAATCCATCGTGGTTAGTTTTATTGATAATTAGTTTTGTTTGGGATTTTTCCACCACACTATTTCACTATGACAACACATTATATCTACCAAGCGAAAAACTCCCGACCATCCAGCCCCCCATGCTTATTCATTACAATGTCCTCATTGAAATGTATGCATGAAAATCAAAATATAACAAGCAAGAGGAGGGGATATCACCTGACTATGCTTATTAATTCAGGTCAGTAGGGATGCAGGTGATGCAGAGCTACCTATACAGAGTACTGGGTTGCCTCCCATCCAGCACTAAGTTTAACGTCATTTGCTGGACTTAAATCGAAAAATATGTAGTTCAATATTGTGGGTTAAGAGAAGAAGTAATAATTGTTGTAGGGGAATTTAAGATTAGTAGAAAGATATGATCATTTGGTCCCAGAATCAGTGATCCACAAATGCGGACCAGTTGATGATGCAGCCCTATTCCAAAGAGTCTTTCTGATTTGGAATATGAAATAGGGTCGGGTGGATGAGGTTTAAATTGCAGAGCCTGTCTGTCAATCAGTTCCACAAATCAAGAAGAGGTGGTATAGGGTCTGGATTGAAATCATGATTTAGTATTAAATCTTCTTCTAAATCAGAGTAGTAAGGGTCATAATAATGGTAGTTGATATAAAAAATCATGAGTTCTCCAGGTTTTGGGTCATATGAAGATAGGGGTAGAGCTGTGTGGCATTCTTCAAAATCATCATCAGAAATTTCCTCTTCCTCATTCGAAGTCACTTCTTTTGAGTCAAACCATCCTTTTGAACTAGTTGGCTTATAAGTTCTTCCCCAGTCCATTATGTGTTGAACTTCTTCTTCTAGGGTTACTTCCTAGTTCATGTCCTTCGATTGTCCATTTTCTTGAACTCCCTTAGAATTAAAAAATCTTTATATTATCATCTAATTCATCATAAGTTACTCCCAGGAGTTTCTCAATCTCACTAATGTCCTGCTCAATTTGGTTTTCCATGAGAGATGGTAGATCAGAATTATCCTCAAGTACATCCCCTTCTTTCCCTTTGTGCTGGTCTTGAGCTTTGGCAAGACTTGGATCATCTTTAATGTGAATTGCCAAACTTGTTCAATTATTCCTACAACCTCAATGGAACCACAATTCACCTTATTCTTTTGGGAAGGTTTAAAGATATTGAGTTGACAATTTTTCCTTCTAGAGGTGATGTGCATAATCCCCGCTTCACAGTTGATTAGAGCCTTGGCTGTGGCCAAGAAAGGTCTCCCTAAGATTATCGGGGTGTGGTTCAGATTTTCTGATGCCTCCATATCTAGAACAAGGAAGTCCATAGGGTACTGAAAATCCCTCACTTTTATAATCACATTCTGCAGAAAAACCTTCGGAATTTTGGTTGACCTATCAGTGAGCTGAAGGGTCACTTCAGTGTGTTGCAAGGGGCCTAAATTCAACTCTTCACATAATTCTATGGGGATTAAGTTGATGGAGGCACCAAGGTCTAGTAAGGCTCGATCCAGGATGAATCCATCTATTTCACATGAAATTAAGGGGGTCCTTGGATCTTTCCTTTTAGGAGGGAGCTTATTTAGTATGATGGCATTGGCTTGTTCAGAAATCATGACCCTTTTTGATGATTTGGCCTAGTGTTTCAGTGTGCATATTTCCTTCAGAAATTTTGCACAGGTCTGGATGTTCTCAATAGCCTCAAGGAGTGGTATGTTCACCTGGACTTGCTTTATAATCTCAAGACACTCCTTGGATTGATCAGTTTTCTTTTCCCTGGGTTTGATCAAGGCTTCAGGAAAAGGTGCTTGAGAAAAATCATGAGTAATCAAATCCTGAGTCTTGTTTTCTAGATTAGTTTGGTCTCCCAGGTCAGATTCAGGCTCCTCAAGATCTTGATAAGATTTTGATGTAGAAGGATCTTGGATTTGTTTCCCACTTCTCAAAGTGACAGCACAGGCTTGTGCATTAGGGTTAGAAGGGTAAGGTGGGTTTTACAAAATGGGTTGAGCCTGGGTTGGGTTAGGGTTAACAAAACTTGGTGGGTGCTGGGGAGTAGGCTACTTGTTGCTCCTGTGTGTTGTGCTGATTAACCCTATTGAAATTTCTTGGGTTTGGGATGGGTTGGGATGACAACATCCCATGTTGTCTAGCATCAACTAGCTGGTCTAATCATCCTGTCAAATCTATCCTCAATTGATTCATTTCTTCTTTATGTCTTAGATTCATTTCTCTCATTTCTTTAAGGACTAGACTTATATCAGAGGGCTGGTTTTCCTATGTAGGTTGTGGTTGATATGTGCGTGGTTGTGTGTACCTACTAGGTTGCCCATAAGTGTTTGTCTTAGTGAAGTTAGGACCCTGGGTAGGTTTCTGACTTGACCAAGCAAAGTTAGGATGGTTTTTCCATCCAGGGTTGTAAGTGTTTGAATAAGGCCCATTTCTAGTGTAACCCTGGAGTGCATTCACATCCTCAGGATAACTAGGCATCGGGCTGCCTAGTTCAGAATTCAAGGGCATCAAGGTCCCTCCTTGGTACCCAGAAATAGATGGGTCCAAGCATAGTTGGCTCATAGGTGGAGCCATTGTTAGGTCATTAATGTTGTGCACTGATTCCTGACCTAGTGGGTTGGGGAATTGGTTGTGGGTTAATATAGGCACTCCTTGGGTAAGCATAGGATTTAATCCGGATTGTGTACCTAAGGAATTCCCACCGTTTAGAAGGTTATCTGGTTTCTTATCCAAATTCTCCACATTCTTTCCCACGAGTTCCACCTTGTCTAAACGCTGTGCAATTAGCTCTAAATCAACCAAGTTTGAGTTACTGTTAACCTCATAAACTCCTCTCCTTGGTTGATTAGCTCTGTTAAAGGTGGACACTGAAGCATTATTGAGGGAATTTTCACTCATATTCTCAAATAATTGAAAGGATCCCTTAGCATCTCGACTCAGGAAATTGCCCCCACATGTCGCATCAACAAAATTCTTCAGATTATCACTCAATCCATACTAGAAAATATGGGCCAAGTGCCACTTCAGAATCCCATGATGAGGGCATTTCCTAGCTAAATCATTGAACCTCTCCTAAGCCTCATATAGTTGTTCCCCAAGGTTCTGCTTAAAGGTTGTTATGGCACATCCAAGGGCATTAGTTTTTCCTATAGGGAAGAATTTCTTTAGGAATGTGGTTCTCAGGTCTTCTCAAGTTAGGATTGGTCTACCAATTATTCTCAACCAATGTACAACTTTATCTTTCAAGGAGAATGGGAATATTTTCATCATTAGGGTACCTTCATTCATGTTCCTAAGGCCAAAGGTTCTTCTTATGTGTAGGAGCTCTTCAAGGTGGTGGAAGGGGTCATCTAATTCACGGCCATGGAAGTGGGGAATCAAGTTAATGATCTTAGGTTTGAGTTCAAAATCATTCTCATCCTGAGGTACCCTAACAAAGGGTTTAGGTTGGGCATTAGGAGGGTTATAAAAGTCACGGAGGAGCCAGTTTGCCCTTCCATTTTGGAGTTGAGTGATGGCCTGCACTATGACTTCCATCTGTTGGTCATGATGTTGGCCATACTTAGTGATCTGCCTTTGTAAGAGTCATTGGATCCAGATTTTGTTCATCGATCTCTTCTTCCTTGTGATAACTAGCCAATGTAGAGCGTTTAGATTTAGATCTTGGATAAATATGTCTTCTCCTAGTCTTTCTTTCTAATGGTGGTAGCAAATCAGGATTTTTAGATCTTCTACCTTGCATGCACTAGAAGAATGTCTGTAGATGAGAGAGAAGACAGATGAGAGAAACCCCTGCCTGCTCAATGCAATCAATCAAACTGGTCCTTAGAGTGTCAAACCTAACTAGACATGATCCTGGCTCCCGAAAACATGACTGGGTTAGATCAGCCCGTGAATTACTTGGCTAACCAGAAGGGTGGGACCCCTTAGAACACCCCGCATGATGGGACACCACTAAAGGCTAACACGGTTACCGCACTGACCTTTCTTGTCACTAGTAGGTCCAAGTAGACAAGGCCTTGACCTTAGCCCAATCTAGTTTCAATTCCCTAACTTTATTAGTCCCGCCTAGGGCACATCTACTGAGTTTTAGGCAAATAGGATTCACAAGCAATTTCGAATGATGAAGAGAATTTTAAGATTCGAATGCTTGTGTTAATGCGTTTTAGGGTTCACCTGAGTTAATATTTTCAATCAAGGTTTTGATGAGACACGCAAGAGTTTTGCAAATCCCAATTTGTTTGATAGATTTCCTTTAAATATGGAAATGCAGGTGTGCTCTATCCTTAATGTGGAACCCTAAGCATAGATAATTCTAGATGTTCTTTTAAGTCAAAATCAGATGAGTGGTGTGACCCAAGCAATGCAATCAATTGATCTTCTTGAACCACTAACTAGGCACTCAGAAAATATTTTTCAAGAATTTTTAATACACGTTTTCTATTTTATTCTTATTTAAATTGTACTAGGGGTTTCGTAGTCTATTTTGACCCCAAGTTGGTGATTGGATAATCCGTGCAATCAAACATGTAAAAAATAATTTTTTTAGATTTTTCCTAAATTTTTATTGTCTAATAAATTCAGTGCTACAAATTTCAAATCAATTGGAGCTGTATAAAAATTCCTATAATATTTTGAACTCCGAAAAATCAGGAACAATAACCGTATTGATAATAGATCATTATGTGAATTTTTAAAATTTTTTTATAATTTTGATTTATGCTAATTTTGGCTATGTTGTTCCTGAGTTTGAAATTCACTTCCAGTAAAAATTTGATAATTTTTGAACATGCGGATCTCTGGGGATTGAATTTTTAAGATAAAACTTTATTTCAGCCTGAATATCAAGAGAGAAATTTTTTTTATAAGCAAACAAATTCTAACTAATCCTAGGGTTCAAGCAAATAAAAAATCTAACTAATCTAAACTATGAGTACTTACCTGTGATTCTAACCTGCAATTCCCATTGTGTTTCATTCTGATTTCCTTACTTTCCTGCACACATGGAATCAACGAAATAGCAAGTTAGAAATCTTAAATTCGCACCAAAGAAAGATTCAAAAATTTTCGTTGCCTCCGCGGCAATGGCGCCAACTTGTTCGGTGCATAATTAGCATTTTAAAAGATTATTCAGTTGTAGTATATAGCATGAAAACACGTCAACAAATAAATTTATAAAACTCCGTTGAGTACCAGGTCATTCATAAGGAGGCAATCTCGATTTTTAATAAAAGCTTTTCAATAAACTAGTTCTAACGGTATTTATATATGTATAAAGAGGCATCAGATATCCATAAGATTAAATTTAATTGCATTGATAAAGAGTTATTCACAGTAGAAATTGCTATGAAAAAAGTAGAGATAGAGAGAAAGAGAGAAAGAGAAAGTGAAAGAGAGAGATAGAAAGAGGTAGAGAGACGACACTACTTGTGGGATGCTTGTGCGAGATAAGGCAGCTCCTCAGATCCAAAGCACCAGGACGGAGTTGCAGAGGGATAGAGAATTGTAGAGAAGATGGTAGAAGAGATCTAGAGTTGATGGGAGAGAGATGCTTCAACTGGAGGGCCCTAAGCCTTCTTTTATAGTTTTTGTGGAGGGCAAAAAGGATATTTTAGCCTTTAATCTCATGTAACAACTCCTGTTTGATTAGATCCATTGATCAGGAGATCAATGGATCAGATCTAGCCCCAAAATAGCCTTCAAAAGGACTTCTACACTCGGATTTGCTCAAGTGGCAACACGTGGTAGTCGCTGCATCATTGATCTTCGATCGCGCGGCTCTGATTCTTCCTCACACGCATGCTTATCTTCTTCGCTCACTGCTTGCCTTCAGAACCAGCCTCAGTGTCAGCCGTCCGATCTTACGATTGGATAGCTTACGCTCTCGCGCCTCACGGTGCATATTTTGAAAAGCCCGTAGGATCGCATGTTAAACGCACATCTGATCATGTGTTCGACCACGGCACGCCCTCGCTTTGCCATGTGGACTCGATCGCTGCCCTCCTCTTGACATCATACGGCCTGATTTAATCTGCACCCGTCCTCGCGCAAATTGTGGCTTGATCGGGCGTCTTTAGATCCCGTGCAAGCGCCTGAGCCAATGCTCTACGCCCGCATTTTGTTATAGTTGCCTCTTTGTATATATTTATTCTTATCTGGCTGGATGGGCGATGTGGCCTGCTCGTTGCCGTTGGATCTTCCATTGGATGAAGATCCAATGACCCACAGCGTGCAAGGGTGGCCTTCCTAGATGGGGCGGTGGTGAGGGAGCAGCTGTGATGGTGCCACGTGGCTCCATCATGGTCATTCATCTTTGTTTCCTTGTATCTGGTGATGTAGACCTTCGATTGAGTTGATTTCTACATCGTTAGATTATGATCGTTGATCTAGATTCATCCGTGCGATTGGATTCCCTATTTGAGGCTCGGAGCTTTGTCCTTTAGCTTTATGATCACTATTCTTTTATGGATAGCACAAGGTGCCCTAGTTGTCTGATCAAGACGATTTCGAAAGCATTGGACTCTTGTCGTCGTTCTGATAAGATCTGTTCAGTCTGATCTAACATCCGTGGATTTGAATCATCTACAATTAAAATCCTCTCTCTTTTAGGTCATAAAATGACAATATTATCTATATGACTAATAAACTAGCTATTATGCAAATTACGATGTCTATGAGTGCATTAATCCTAAGTTATGCTAGGTTCTAGCTTAATTCTAGTGATTTAGGTTTCATGATTGCTGTGCAATCAAGAATCACCATGTCCTTGCTTGCAATACTCTATTGTGATTAATGTTGCATGCACTCATTTTATAATCTTTTCATAACTAGCATGTCGGTGCCTGAAAATATTTAGAATCTAACTATCAATGCCTTTTCGATAAATTGCGATCACATAACTAAGATCGTGCGTACGGACACCCACACATTTACTTTTGTCATCTATTAACACACAAACATGTTATTAGAGTTAACAATGCCAGTGGCAAGACGTTGATCCGTAGGTCGGAAACCAACGTGTGATTTTAAGAGAGTAGAGTAGGCGAGATCGAAATCAAGGCTTTCATTTCCATCATCCTCCCAGAGACGAATGATTGGGACTCACAGCCTCATTATTTTAGAAATATTTTTGTTGAATGGATTTCGCCACTATATTATAATAGGGACAAATGATTTCATAAATGCACGATTTACCGTTTCCAACATGCCACAAGACCACCTCCACGTCGTTCGATCTCATCCGACGACTCAATTTCACATAAGATCCACTGCCTCTTCAATTTCATGCTTAGTGCGATTCAAACATGTGTTGGTTGCTTTCATGTGAGGGGGAAGACCAACGCACTACAGCTTCTCTTGCATCATGTTTTGATTTCATGTGTGGTCTCCATTAGCCATGGATGAAGATTCAATGGTTGGCATGGATCCCCACTTGATGAAGGGTGCGGTGGTGAATGACGTGGCCTCATCATGGCCATTGGATGACGATCCAACAACCCATGTTTTGTGCTTCAGTTGATGGGGGTGGTGGTAGGAACCATTGGGATGGCACCACCTGACCGTTCATCTTCTCACCTTTGTAGTTGGTGATACAGGGCTCCGATTGAGTTGATTTTTGCATCATTATACTGTGATTGTTGATCCAGATCCATCCGTGCAGTCGGATTTGACATTTGAGGTTTGGATTTGTGCTATCTTGCCCCTTTCCCTTTGATCTTCCATGGACTTCATAAGATGCTACTGGAGTCCAATCAAGACGATCTCGAAAGTGTTGGACTCCCATTATCGTCCTGATCAAATCCGTACGGTTTGATTTATCATCTGTGGCCCCAAATCATCTGCAATTAATATTGCCTCTCTCTTAGAGCATAAAATAGTATTATTATCTATAAGGCTAACAAATCAACTATGAAGCAAATTATGATGCTTATGCATGCATTGTTCCTAAGTTAAGCTAAAATATAACTTAATTTAGGTACATTAGGTCCCATGATTGCTGCGCAATCAAACCACCATGCCTGAATGTTGCTAGTCCCTAGCAAATACAAGACTGAATGCAAAGTGGTCCTAAATGACTAACTTCTATCAAGGGTTCGACTAGAGATTTATTTCTTTTGTTTTCATAAAAAATTTAGAAATACAGACAATCGTGAAAGTGTAGTGTTGTAGCCTATGCAATGGATCCAAGTGAAAAGTCAATCCACATATAAAGCTCATACTTGACCCTTAGTAAATTTTTTTTGGGATAGACAAACTTCTTCCCTCAGGGTTATAAAGTAATCTGTAATTTCAACCTCGACTTTTGGCTTAGCTAGAAGATGTCTGAGTAAAGTGGGTTTGTATTTGGTGGCTCACACTCCTTTGGTGCTATATATAGACTAGTACTACAGAACCTAGATTTTCAGACTATTAAATAAATCAATTCAAAGAGAGGCAGAGAAACTTGTTGATACAAGTGCATCTTGATTGTTTATTTTGATGATAACAAAACACTTGTTATTTAACGTTTGCATTGATTTTAAGATTTCAGGATAAATGCAAATGGATTCAAGTGTGGAGGAGTTCGAGCTTGTGTCCAAGGTGGACTGAAGGAGCTTGATGGAGGAGTTGGAGCTCGTGTCCGTAGAGAATCCTAGACGTCTGATAAATAGACATTGGGCTAAGATCTAACCTAAATCACTTTTGTCAAACCACAAAGCCATTTGAGCCTCGGAAAATCAATTCTCGCAGAAAATCCTCTTTCCAGACATCCTGACACATTACCAGTTGTCCAACCTGTCATCTATGAAACACACCCTAGATCCCTATTTTGTTCTTCTGAAAATAGGAAGAAACACATATTAGAGTTAGACATCTGATTATATTCCCATACATCTTAAACTACACTCTTAGATGTCCATCTTGATTCAACACCGTCCAGATGATCAATCCTTCTAGATCAGATGATAACTTAGATGTCTGACCTAAGATCAGATGTCCGAAACCCTGTTAGAATCATAAATGACCCTGATTTGGGTGGGATTTTGGACCACTCTCTTGACCCTTGTTCCCAACAGCTACATGAGGCTTCCAAGGCCTTCCAAAGCCTTTTTAGGACCTCTATAAATAGAGGAGAACCCTTCCTAAGCCAAACACACCTTAAGAAACTACTTCCATACCTTTTATGTCCAAGAAGAGAAAGATCAAAGAAGTGTTCTTGTTCTCAAAGCTACCAATCAAGAGCACCGTTACTCTACGCAATCATGCCTATGCACTTCCTATTAAGGGGAGATTTCTTATCTATAGTATCATAGCCTTATATTCATTTGGTGGCTCTATAGGTATTTCTTTTTCATTTTGTTTTGGTTAGGTATTCACTTTGCGAATTTTTGTCTCCTTCGCGAGACAAAATACTCCTCGTGGAGAGGAGCATTTGAGGTACACTACCCTCGTGTAAGTAGTGTGGTTATAAGAGGTTGAACTACCCTCATTTGAGTAGTTCGTAAATGAATTTGATTTACTAGATAGATCAAAAAATCCTAAACCGAGAGGTTTAGGTGGTGATTTTTACCCAGGTTTGGATTTTCACCTAAAAATCCTTGTGTGCTTTGTGAGATTGCATTATTGTGTGTTTGTTTATTTTATTCTGCATTATTTTGTATCATGCACATCTCACCCCCCTCCGCTAAGGAATTACAATTAGTATCAGATCAGGTTCTCGCATTCACGGAGCCACACCTGACGACATCATGGAGGGGAGCATCTTTGCTGCGAGATCATCCGAGGGGTAGTCCACTACCCCGTCCACAGTTCTTCGATGCAAGCAACTACTCATATTGGAAGGTCCAGATGAAGACATGGCTTTAAGCCAATGACTACATGATATGGTAGTAGTGCGAAGTGCCATATGTTATCCCAGAGAGGCCCGAGGTAGGATACTCTCAACCACAAACTTTGGAGTTATATCCTAATGCAAAGACAATGAATGCATTATATTTCATGTTGAGTTGAGAGGAATTCAACCACATCTTGCAATGCACCACCGCATACGAGAAATGGCACATGCTTGAGGTAACTCACAAAGGTACCTCTGAGGTAAAATCTTCTAAAATTAACATTCTTTCTCAAGAATTTGAATCCTTGAGTGAAATGTACACTATGTTTACTCTTATAGTGAACAATCTTAAGTCTTTAGGGAAGACCTTCATAAAGGGGGAGCTTTAAGGAAAGCTTCTTCATTCCCTTGGACCAAAATGGGAACAAAAGGTCATCGCGATCGAAGAGGCGAATGAAATAGAGGAGGTCGACATGGAGGATCTCCTAGGCAATCTCATGGTCTATGAGATGAAGATGAAATAGAAGAAGAAGGACACGCCAGAGCCAAAGCCAAGAAAGAGCTTCACCTTCAAAGTCGTGTCAGATAGCGAGGTAAGCTCCGATGACAAAGACCTTAGGATTTTATTTAAAAGATTTTCTAAGTTTTGTAGGGAATCAAAGAAGAAAGAGAAGGAAAGCCCAACTCGTTGCTATCATTGCAACAAGAAGGGGCATATTAAATTCGAATGCTCTCTTCTAAAGAAAGAAAAGGAGAAGGAGAAGAGGTATAAGAAGAAAGCATTCCAAGCTACTTGGGATGATTTGACCTCAGAGGAGGAAGAAGAAGAATTTGACGAGAAAAGCAAAATTGCTTGCATGGGTTTCATGGCCATCGCAAGCGATAGCGAGGATGAAGAAGACAACAAGGAGATAAGTTCTATTAATGAATTACAAGATGCATTTGAAGAACTATATTAGCTTAGTAAGTCATTAAAAATAGAAAACAAGAGCATGAAAAAGAATCTTAGTTTTCTTAAATCTAAAAATAAAAGTTTAGAGATTCAAATTAAGGATTTAGAAATTAGTTCTAGTCCTAACATTCCTAAAAGGGATAATTTATTGCTAGAGAATCATAACCTAATCAATGAAAATAGTACATTGATTGAGGAAAATACTAGTTTCAAAATAGAAATTTCTGATTTAAAAATCAAGATGCATGTTATGGATAAGCAACTTGCATGTCTTAGGGAAAATTTTGAAACTTTGATGAGTAGACTAGATAGTTTTTCTAATAAAAAATTAGTCAAAAGGTTGAGAAAGGATCTCCTTCAAGGAGACCCGCTAACAAATCCAAATCCAAATTGACTTGGATACTGGAAAGAGAACTTGAAACTTATTTTGTAGGTTATAAAGAAGACTTCAATATTAAGGGTTGGACTTACAAGATGAAGAACAATCAACTCAAATTGGGAGGACCAAGGAATAGACCAAAGAAGAAAATGAGAAGACCGATGAGAAGATTGGTAGGTGATCGAACTGCCATGCATCATCCGATCGAGTGGAGACCGGCACCTATGCCTGGACCTCCAAGTTTTAGATGGGAACCCCATAAATTTTGGCATCCACCTCAAGGGTCATTTTATTGGCCATGGTAAGTGAGGTACACCCTTAACCCTATTTGATTTTTTAATAGCATCTAGATAAAGGGAGTTAAAAAAACTTATATGCTATATGTCCATTACTAATGGGGAGAAAGATTTCCTTCATTTAGATAGAGGGAGATCTTAAAAGATAAACATAGCTATATTTCCATTAGAAAGGGAGAGTTAATGGATAAAATGAATAGCTATCTCGTTATGTAAAAAAGAGTGAAATAGAAAAACATGATTAAGGGGGAGTATAGGATAGATGATTAAAATTTATTAAACCTTTTTGATAATGACAAATGGGGGAGAATCTTATGGATTATTATTTGTGGTTTTGTCATCATAAAAAAGGGGGAGATTGTTGGTGCAAGTGCACCTCTATCATTGATTTTGATAATAACAAAACATTTGCTATTTAACATTTGCATTGGGTTTAAGATTTCAAGGTAAATGCAAATGGATTCAAGTGTGAAGGATTTCAAGCTCGTGTTCATGGTGGATTGGAGGAGCTTGATTGAGGAGATAGAGCTTTGCTTGGAGTGAGAGCTCGAAGATTCATGAAGATGAAGAATAGGACTTACATTTATTTTAAATATCCATCTTGTTCATGTATTTGTCTCTTTATGTTCTTTGCTTTTTATTTCTTAGATGATTGTTAAAGAGCCCCAAAGTAACATACAATAGTCATAGGATTACTTACAGAACCATAAGATACTTAGACAATCTCTAACAAACTCAGAAAATCACTATAGAAATCAGATAGCTTGATCAGACATCCAATCTGGACACCAAATGTCTGATCTTGACTTTTAAGATGTCTGACCTTTTGAACAGACTTCCAAAACACTTTGGCTAGAAACTTACTCTCTATCTACCACCTTTAGATGCCTAGCCCATAGTCCAGACATCTTACAAGATGTCTGAAGACCTTCCCAGACATACAACAATAGGACCGTTGGACTGTCAAACCATTATCTTAGAAGATTAATTCTTAATCAGACTTACATCTACTTTCAGACATTTGTAGAGCATCCCAGACGTTTGATAAATAGACGTTAGGCTAAGATCTGACCCAAATCACTTTTGTTAGGCCACATAGCCATTTGAGCTTCAGAAAATCAATTTCTGCAAAAAATCCTCTTTTTAGACATCCTGACACATTACCAGATGTCCGACCTGTAGTCTATGAAACACACTCTAGATCCTTGTTTTTATCTTGTGAAAACAAGAAGAAACCCATCTTAGAGTTAGACATCCGATTATATTCCCAGATGTCTTAAACTACACTCTTAGATGTCCGTCTTGATTCAACACTATCCAAATGATCAATCATTCTAGATCAGACGACCGACCATTAGATCAGACGATGACCCAGATGTCTAACCATAAGACCAGACATCTGATGTTTTCAAGCTTTTGTCGAGTCCTAAGGAAATTACGTTGTAGTACAGTTGACAAAAAACTCTCAAACAAATAAAATTTATAAACTCAGAATCAAGTAATGAAGTCTGAGGTTGAACATAGGGAGTAAATATGGAATTCACAACATTAATCACATTCAGAATCAATAAGCACAATTAATTGAGCATTTAAATAGATATTCAATGAATAATAACCTATCACATTAGTTATTCAATGAAATCCGATATATCTAAAGATTGCATGGAATAAAAAGAGAAGAGAATAAAAAATAATGGTGATTATATCATCACTAATCCTTTTTAATCAAACATGCATGCAATTACTCAATTATTTCAATTGTAAACTATAATACTTAAATAATGCAACAATATCTCAAATAATGCTCAATCAGACAACAGATGTATTAATTAGACGACTTAAAGTGCACAAGGCTCTCAAAGCCTTGTTCTCTATTTCTCTTCTACTTCTTCTTCTTATTTTGCTTTCCTTCTTCTTCTTCTACCTTCTCTCTTCTTCACAAGGGCATGGCCTCTCTTCTTTCTCTTCAAAGCCTTTTTTCCTTCACTACCTTATCTTTCTTTCAAGCCTTCTTTAAGGTTTCAAAGCCTTCCCTCCTTCATGTAGAGGCTAAGTATTGGCCTCTTCTTGTCAAAGCACAAGGGAAGACTCCTCAGAGAGCAAAACCCCCCATTCTCTCACAAATTCATCCTCTTCCTACTCTCTCATAGACCCCAAGTCTAATCGGGTCTCAATTGGGTTTCAGGTTGAGTATAGTGTCCAGGCTTGCGTGTGTGGGTCATAGGCGAGGAGTGAAGTAGGCGGGTTATCGGGTGAAGGGGTAGTGAGGGACCCGACCCCTCATGGCTGGGTGATAAGGCCAATTCACAAAAACCTAATATGTGTTGCGTTAAGTTTGAGATCCTACGATGTGGGACTAAAGCTCGCTGCCCCTTCGCGTATAGCTACAATAGAGGTGGATTTCGTTAATTGGAGCAGCAGTTGAGGTTGAGCCTCTCAATTGAGGGTCTGGAGTGGTGCCTAGAGGAATTCCACATGTCCTGGGAGTGGAACCTGGAGTGCTCATGGCCGGAGTTTGAAGAACAAAGTGGAGATGATGGCGACCGTGGTGGCGAATCGACGAAGACCTGAAATACCAAAGAATGGCCTCTCAGCCATGTTAAATCACATTAGGAGATTTGCTGGAGAATGATGAAGGTGGTGGTCATTGTTTCGTGGCATTTGAGGGCGTGTGGTGGTTGATGGAGGTTGGAGGAGCTCGTGTAATAGTGGGTTGGTTGGGGGAGTATTTGAGTGGATGGAATGCATAATAACGATGAGGGTTTTGTGCACGAGGATATGGCAGAGCTTGTGAGGGTGTTGGTGAGGTGTGTGGTGCGGTGGAGCATTGGGGAAGCCTCGTCAGAGGGCAGTTGGAGAAGAAGATGACGGGGGCGGCAGTGATTTGGCAGTAGAATTGAGTGATTAAATGAGAGGGAAATAGAGTAGGGGAGAAGATAAACCTAGCTAATCTAATCTAACCAAGAGAAAGGGAAGGAAGGGTGTCAGGTATGGTATGGCCGACGCTGGAGAACGAGAATGCCTCGGGAAGGGGGACGGCAATGAGGAGGAGGTCAAAGAGTGCTGGCTGGTATTGTGAGATGCAGATTGAAGAGGGGAAGAAGATTCAATCGTCTATTATATGTGGTGGCCGGTGAAGCGAACGGAGGTAGAGGGTTGTTGGAGTGGAGCTTGGAGTAGGCTGGAAAGGGAGAGGAAGAAAGTTTTGTGGCCCAAAAACTCTCTAAGGAGCGAGGGAAGTTGGTCAGGGTCCTTTTATAGGGCTAGAGTCGAGCTTCCAAGCTTGAAAAAAAGCTTGCAAGCTCAAAAATCAGGGAGGAGGACTTGGAAATTTCTAGGAGTTCGCATGAACTCTATGGCAAGATTCGTGGTCCAAGACTGGGTTCAGATTAAAGGGCATCTCTTAATGAATCTCCCTTCCAATTTTGGAAGGGTTTGGTTGCGAAATTAGGGAGAAATCCTTGATTGAAGGTTGGCTTTTGATGGGTTTAGGAGTTATACATACATGAAGGCAAAGTGGACCGGTTGGTGAAGAAGAAAATGAAGTTAGCGAGGTGAGTGTAATAGATTTTGAAAGTTGAGGGGCTATTTGAGATGAAAAGAGTTAGACTGGACCAAAATGAAAACTAATGATCTTTGATTAGGCCCAAATTTTGTTACAAACCTAATTTAGACCCAAGTAATCTGATGGTGAAATCAGATTTTGGTTTTGACCCATTTTGGCTAGGTAATTTACGTAGAAATCCAAATCAGGGTAATTTCTTGTTTAAGACTATTTTAGGTGAAAATGGGTTCCAATGGTCAAATCAAAAATACCAAACCTTATGGAATATTTTTCTATGATTTTTAACAGATTTAGGTGAATTTTATCCTGACCAAAACCTCTGTTAATTAAGTAGGTCTGAAATTAGGGTTTTAGGTGTCCGTTAATTCTTAAAATGCGTAAAAACCCATTTTTGTCTGCATGAACCCTCTTATTAGTCATTAATGCTCATTTGACCTTCATTTAACCCCTAGGAAACTCCATGATTACTCAGAATGGATATTTAGTGAATTATGACTCTCCGATGATTATGTAGGAGTAGTTGTCAATTGATTTTTCCTAATTAAAGATAGTTATGGCTGATGATGACTTATCACCATCTGATAACCCTATCAGAATTATAGATGACCCAGATTTTGGTGGGATTTTGGACCACTCACTTGAGCCTTGTTCCCAATAGCTACAATAGGCTTCCAAGGCCTTCCAAAGCCTTTTTAGGACCTCTATTGAAATGACCCTCCCCAAGGGTCCCTACGGATTCCTAGGTTTTTCCAGGATGTTATGAAAATTTTAACACCCCCAAACCTTGTTTGATGGGCTCTATGGGAAAACTAAAAGATTGCGGGGCCAAACCTTCACTTTTTCCCCACAAAAAACCCTACCTAACACCCTTCTTAAAAGCCCCCTTGTAACCCCACTCCTCCCCCACACCACCTCAGGCAGCATGCCTTCTCATTTTTCCAATGTGAGAGAGAGGTGAGTGGAAGAGGAGAGTAAGGGAGAAGCAACCGCGGAGGAGCGTAGTTGCAACCTATCTTCGACATCACGTGGGTGTGGGGTTGCACGATGCGGCGAGGCGGCAGCATGAGGCGATGCGGTGGAGGTGCTATCACACAATAGCGAAGCTCGAAGCAGCTCGCTAAGCATGAGCATCGAGCAACAGCTCACAGTAAGGCCAATGAGGCAAGGTGGAGCTCCGGTCATGCATGGGCTTCGAGAGTGCTACGTGAGGCCGAGGTTGCATGGTGCAAGGTCGCGGTCGCGTTGCAGACGGCTACGCGTAGGAGAGGAGTAGGTCTACTATGCTCTCTCCTATGCAAGAATGAGGAAGACACTCGTTTCAGACATCTGGGTGGGGTATTGGATGTCTGGAGTGGGCCTAGGACGGTTGAGGCACCTGTTGGACATCTGAGGAGGAGAGGTGGGGCATTCGCACAATATAAGATGCCTAAGGCACTCCCTAGACGTCTGATTTGATAACCAGGGGGTTTTAGGTAGGCAGGCTATTGGTTCGGTCTCACTAAACCAACCCAGCCAGGTTCAAGTGAACTTGAAAGGATTTTTGGGCCGATTCAGGGCCCAAACGAGGTTCGATTTCCACGCTACAGGTATCGTTGGAAAGCTCTTGGACTTTCCCACATTCTGGAATCATTTCCAAACTATGTTGATCTATCTTAGCACACTGAAATGTCAGTCAAAGTGTTTAATGCTCCTTTTGACCATTGGTTTAGTGTAGGCTCTAAGTTCAGGGTACATGCGGGACCTACGAGGACGTCTGGATTAGTTCCTCTTACCCCCATATCTCCCATACACCTAGGTAGAGTGGTCTTTCTTATTCTGCTGTAGTTAGTTTTAATCTTGAATGTATGTTACAAGCAGCTTCTTAATAAATTATTGCATTTTCTGTAAATGCATTTGTGAATGAAATAGATAACTGCTTGGTCTTATAGACTCACACACACGTGCATGCCCTAACTCTTAGTATGTAAGGTTTATACTTGTTATACATGTGAGTAATGATTAATTCTCATCATGAGAAATGGTAACACTAACGGTTGAGATTAAGGCATTTACTGTAATGAACTTGGTTGTCTACTTCCATGTCTGAAATCTAAATATGAATGGAGATGCATGTTAGTTGCTGATGTTTGAAATAGAATGAAAGGAATTATAAATAAACCCTAGGGAGAACTAGAAGAATAACTTATCTACTATGGTATGATACTTTGATAATGTTGGAATGATTTTGCTTAACATAAGGCACGACTGTTGGTTAGGTTCTGGTGCAGTTGTGAGCTGGCCCTTGGGTATGCACATACTGAGGGGAGCTATTCACCTCCTGTGTGGGAAGAGAGCTGGCCTCCCCTTGGGTTGGGACCCAAGGTAGGAATGGCCTTCCCACACCAACTCCTGTTAGGCCCACGGGGCCAACCGAGATAGTCGGGCGAGCATACGCAAACTGGTGGGGGGCGCTCCCCCTATTCTGTTATATGTTGTATGACTTGGAGCGTACTCGTTAGTGGAAACAACTAACCGTGTGCCAGTACAAGGTATCCCCCCATGCGTTTATCTCACGTGCCGTAGTCACTGCTACGTTGCGACTATGACCCCAGGGTGGTAGACAGAGTGTAGGACAAATGTAGGGTGTTCTCTTAGCCAGGAGAGCGTCACATGCACATTCTGCATCGTGGGGAAAATTGCAACAAGATCGCTCTGTTAGGGAACATGTGAACCAAGAGATAACAAGACCCTGTTAGAAAATCCAAAAACGCTAAACAACTAGTGCTTAGAAATAGAAATAAAGCATGAAAATGTGTGAAATGTTTACTAATGTCTGAAATGTTAGTATTTTTAGTTAAATTGTTTTAATTTACTTTAGCCACCCTACACAAGTTTTGCTGACTCCTACCACTTGTGTCTAGGATAGGGAGGTAAATAACCAACCCCATCAGCTGTGGAAGGAGCTAGGCCTAGTCAAGCCTAGCCTTAGTTGTTCTATTTCTTTCTTTTGTTGGTTGACTCTACTATTACTATTGTGAGTATCTTTTCGGAACCATTAGTTCAGTTTCCGTTTCTAGTATGTTGTGATGGCTATGTTGTAATCGTGCTATTATCTTGTGGAACTATGTTTTCGTGCTAGACACTTACAGTTTTCTAGTCTTTTATTCATTCTTCTAGCTATAATGCATGTGTGAAAATTATTACGGGTTGGTATATTTCTTGTTGGATGATTGGGTCTTGGGTTAGTCTAGGCGATCCCAGCTTGGTTCCATGTGTAGCCAGGTTCGAGTCATAACAAGATAGTATCTGAGCAAGGTCATCTCGAGAAATGAATTAAACAACCTGGAAGTAACCACTCATGTAGATGCAACTAGGATAGCCATCACAACATGTTATCTTGACTCTGTTCTGAGTCTTGTATTAGATTTGTGTCTATAATGATCATGTTTTCGTTTCGTCTCCTTGTATGAGATGCCTCGTCATTTAGCTCAAGAGGCCAGCTAAGGACGTGGCCGTGGGTGGGGTCATGGGCGCGGATGTGTTGGACCTAAGGTAGGGGTCGCTTCACTCCTCCTTCAAGGTATGTAGGCCCAGGACCTCACTCAGCTGATTTGAGACATCGTGCGGGAGGAGTTTCAGCACTCGCCACCTTCGTCGCCTCCTCTTGAGGATGTGGAGGGGGAGTCTTGCATGAGATAGGGGAGTCATTGTAGTGTCGGGTGAGCTGGAGGGGGAGAGGATGACCCTCCACCACCCCCACCTCCTTTAGACACTACTGAGCAGGAGTCCTCCCTACCAGGGAATATACCCGTGTCCCTGTTATGACTTCACCACAAGCTGTTTACACAGTTTTGGAAACTAAAGCCCCCCTCCTTCAAGGAGGAGGAGAGCCTGTCTGAGGCAAAGGATTGGCTGGAGCAGATGGAGAAGATCTTTAACACTCTCCACCCCCTATAGAGTGCTGCGTGGCCTTTGCCATGTACGAGCTGGAGAGTGCTACCCATAGGTGGTGGCGGATGGTTTGAGGACAGGAAGGGGGGAGCCATCCTAGGATCGATTTGTGGCTCTTTTCGACGAGCAGTACTTCTCACAACCGTGGCAGAACCAGAGGAGGTGGGAGTTCCACACTCTCCACTAGGGGGCAATGATAGTTAGCACATACTGCATGCTTTTCCAGGAGCTATCATGTTTCGCCCCATTTGCTACGACTATAGAGTGTCTGTGGAGGTTCATTGAGGGTCTCCAGCTTGCTATACAAGGGTATGTAAAGCCCCTGAAGCTACCCACATTCTTTCGCATAGTCGAGGTAGCGATGACTTATGAGGAGACCAACCCGGTTGAGCGAGACACCGACGAAGAAGGTCGGAAGAGGTCCTACCAGCATGACCACTCTCAGGGCTACAAGGAGAGGAGGCACACCCTGCTCTAGCTCACTGTACTTGCAGGGGAGGAGTACCGCTCTGTGGGGTTGCCAACGACCTTTGGAGGCCCCAAGTAGGGGTCAGCTATTAGCGCCAGATCCCCGCCTAGCTATCAAAAGGGATAGATCGAGGGAGGAGGTCGTGTCCCTCTCTGCTACCAGTGTGGCCAGCTGGACCACATGAGGGACTGCCCGTCTAAGGTAGGAGCATGCTAGATGCTCCCTGCACTGAGCACAGGCAGCCGAGCTGGAGATTGTGGTTACCAGGCTAGAAGGGGAGGATAGTAGTCACGAGGTGGGTACTAGCCGGTAGCGACCCACCCAACGTAGAGCATGGTTGCCACTTTTGCACCTAGTGCTAAGGGTCTTGTTAATGCCCTAACTCACCAAGATGCCAAAGCTTCAAGTTCAGTCGTGGCAGGTATGGGTACAATTTTTGGCAGATTAGTTTCTGTACATTTTGATTTTGGTGCCACACATTCGTTTGTCTCCACGAGTTTTGCTATCAATTTGGGACCGAACAGTACACTACTAGAGGATCCGTTCCTGATTAGAGGCCTAGGTGGACAGTTGTTTGTCGCAGAGGAAGCTTTTACCAACTACGAGGTCATGGTAGGGGGACACAATCTCCCTGCCGATCTGATTATGATCCAGATGGAGGATTTCAGCATGATCTTGGGGATGGATTGGCTGTCTTCATATCATGCCATGGTGGACTATTTTGGGTGGAAGATTGTCTTCTCCATTCTCAAGTTGCCTACTTTTGAGTTCCGTAGTCAACCAGTGGATGGAGGGTTTAGATGTGTATCTGCGCTTCGGGTAGCAAAGCTACTAAGCCAGGGGTGTGAGGGCATTTTGGCTTGTGTTGTGGTAGAGCCTAGCCCAGCGAGTAACCTGTAGAGTGTTCCAGTAGTCTGCAAGTACCTTGACGTCTTTCCTAAGGAGCTATTAGGACTACCACCTAAGCGTGAGATCGAGTTTGAGATCTCATTGATATTGGGGACTAGTCCCATTTCTACTGCACCATACTGGATGGCACCACTTGAGCTGCAAGAGCTCAATTCTCAGCTACAGGATTTGTTGGAGAAGGGTTTTGTGAGGCCTAGTGAAGTCCCCTTGTGGGGCCCCTATTTTATTTATGTAGAAGGATGGCACCCTTCGGCTTTGTGTTGACTATAGGTTGCTGAACCATATCACCATCAAGAACAAATGCCCATTGCCCCACATCGATGACCTCTTTGACCAGTTAAGAGACACCACGGTGTTCTCCAAGATAGACTTGAGGTTGGGTTACCACCAGTTGAGGATCAGGGAGACAGACGTCTCCAAGATAGATTTCCAGACACAATATGGACACTATGAGCTTTTGTTCATGCCGTTTGGGCTAACCAATGCCCCTACTGCTTGCATGGATCTGATGAACCGCATCTTCAAGCCCTACTTGGACCAGTTTGTGGTGGTCTTTATTGATGATGTGCTAGTATACTCCCATGATCAATACCAGTATGGGTAGCATTTATGCATAGTTCTGGACACCTTGAGGTGGCACAAGCTGTACACCAAGTACATCAAGTGCGAGTTTTAGCTAAGGTAGATTACCTTCTTCGGTTATGTGGTCTTTGGATATGGGATAGCAGTGGATTCCGCTAAGGTTGAGGCTATGCTTAGGTGGGAGAGGCAATGCATAGTAACAGAGATACATAGTTTCTTGGGGCTAGCAGGCTACTATAGGCAATTCATCAGAGGTTTCTCCCAGATTGCATTCCCTATGACACAGTTGACTAGGAAGGACGTTCCCTTCACCTGGACCAATGAGTGTGAGGTGTGTGTTAACAAGGCGATATCGTCATTTTAAAATGCACGGAGTATAGTCAAAATCGCTTTGAAAACAAATAGATTTTATTACTCGAAAAAGCTCAGAGGTCGAACACAAGGAGCAATATGGGAATTTAAATCTCAAGAATTGAAATATAAGACAAGAAAGCTATAGAATTGAAATCAAGAATTATTTCAAAATAATGTAGCACTAGGATCAAGTATCAATTTGCAAAAATAATGGAGTAAAATGGTGGTTTAAACCACCATATACTCCTTACAATAATAGCTAAGGAACTCGAATATCAATATATGAAATAATGCTCAAATGTGTCATCTAATGGTAGGATCAGACATCTTAAACATCTGATTCTACAGTGCTTCGATTTCTTCTTCGTTCTCTGTTCCTTCCTTTCTGCTGCTTCTTTTCATTCCTTTCTCTACTGCTCCTTCTTTTCCTCTTCTAAATCCAGCTAAGTGTCAGAGTCTCATTGGAGCAAAACCCTTCCCAACTCACACAGCTATCCTCTCCTCTCTTTAGGATCCACTCTCCCAGTGCCACGGGTAATCGGATTATCAGATCGTACGCACCCGGGTCCAGGCTCACCGGCGTGCTGTAGTGAGCAAGGAGTGCAGGTCAGTCTAGTCAGGTAAACGGGTCGGGCTAGGTCCACGAGGGATATACTTGCAGATGAGGCGCAGGTGTGCGTGGGTGAGAGGGACCTCACCCCGTGTTACGAGGTGAATAGCCTCTAACACAAATTCACTTTATGCGACAGCAACTGCTCGTGAATCCACGATGTGGGACAAAGTTCCCACGGCCTTTGCATGAGCTACAGTTGCTTGATTCGTTCAATTAGATGCGCTGCATCTGCTGGAGTCCTCAATTCAAGACCTGGAGGCCTTCCTAGAAGTCTTCCGCACATCCTGGAGGTGAAATTCTAGAGCAAAGGCACTTGAAGCAGCTTTAAAGCTTGCTCAAACTCGCTGTTAATGGCGAGAAGGAGCTTGACACCTGAAAACACAAAAATGGCCTCTCGGCCCTGTCAGAATGCTCAGGGAGGATCGCTAGACTACGGCGAGTGCGATGGGGGGTTTTGTGTGGCTTCTCGTGGTCCGCATGTGCGTGTTGAGGTAGGTCTATGTGCGTGAAAGTGGGTGTGTTCGGGGGTGTGCGTAAGTGAAGTGGTGAATAAGGAGAGGGGAAATGAGCGGAGAGGTGAGGCAGAGGTTTTGAGGTTGTCGGCGAGGAGTTTGGTGGTATGTGGTGGTGAGATGGGCTTGCCGAAAGAGTTGCCAGAGATGGAGAAGATGAAGTCATGGAGGGTCGTCGGTGGTCGAAACAAGGTGGGGTGAATGCGAAAATAAAGTAAAGGAAATAGGGGACTTAGCTAGGCTGGTAGCAGACGAAACGAGGTAGAGATAGCGTCGGTTGAGGTGCGGCCGACGTCAGAGACGACGGTGGCTCCGGTGGGGAAGAAATAGCGAGGGTAACGGAGAAGGAGGCGTCTGCTGGTATGACGAGATGCGAAAGGAGGTGAGGAAGATAGATCCATTGCTGGTATTGTGGACGGACTACGAGGAAAGGCAAAGGAGATCATGGGACATCGAGGAACCTTTGGCCATGAAAGAGGGAGGAATTATGGGGAATCTCGATCGATTTCGAGCATAGGAAACTCGGTGAGGTCTGAGGGTCCTTTATATAAGGATCTAGAGGCAGTTTGAGCTTGCGAAACAAGCCTTCCAAGCTTGGAAAGCCTTGCAGGACTTCGGAGTTTCTTGATACCTGGTGAGCCCATATTTGTGGGCTATTATGTATTTTAATGCCTAGACATTAAGCTAACATGTACATTTACATAGCATACATTAATATGTAAATAGGATAACATAAATCTCATGCATTTAATGCACTACATGCATTGATAATATCATTTAGAATTTATTTAGAATATCATGCATTGAAATAGGTTGCATTACATTTAGTGTTTAACATAGAAGTTAAGGGTTTGCACATAAATAACCCCTTATTTCTTTACTTTATTTTATCTGTTTTTCTCTCCAACAGCTGCCGGTATCGCATGCAGGAGAGTCACGCATGCCCCATGATGTCGTCGTTTCACCTCTCCTTCAGCGAACGTCTACTGGTGTGTCTTCTCTAATAGCATAAAAGAAAGGCAACCGCACCATCAGAAGGGAGGCCACCACCATTCCAACCCACCACTGTGTAGAGCCTAGAGCTTCTTCATTCCACACCACTGGCCTCCCACCGCGAGTATAAGACCACTCCACCGCGGGCAAGTGGGGTGATAGACCATCACGCCATCAGTGGCTTGTGCAACTCACCGCGAGCCTTTGCCTGAAGGCCACGCAACCACTGCCATCAACCACTGCTAGAAACCACCTTCAGTGATTTGCCTTCGCACAAAACCAATCACCATCTCCTCCATTTCAACGCTAGCAGTAGCAGCTGCATCCTTCACCACGCACCACACCTGTAGTAGGCAGCAGGCACCAGCCCAGCCACGTGTCCCCGCGCAACGCTTCCAGCATGTTGCCTGCAGCATGTAGCTCCAGTAGCTGTAGCGCCCTCACACCTCCACCAGCGTGCCACCCCGGCACGAGCCCTTGCCGACTCGCCCAGCGTCCTCCAACAGCTGCATGTCCCAACGCAGCACCTCCAGTGGCCCCACACCCCGCGTGCCTGTGCATGTCCACGCACACCCATGCAGCCACTCGCGAGCAGCATCACACCACCGGCTTGAACGTCTTCAACATCAAGCAATTGTAGCCTTCTCACCTCACCACACGGCCTGAATGTCTCCAGCAACTTTGCTCCACCTGCGAGTGCTTGTGCGTGCCCGTGTGTGCCCACGTGAGCAACGCCGCACCACCATCCTCAGTAACTGCAGCCATCGTCGGAAACCACCCTTCGCCGGAGCTTCGTCCGGCCAGCTCTGGCCACCTTGCAACTTGCTACCGCTACCGCCGCGAAGCCCTCGCTCCGACCAACCTAATCCTAGAAGGGCTCCTTCAACGAACCTCTCTCCCATGTGCAAGGAGAGAGGTAGAAACCTCCATTTTTGGTTGAATTAGTATTTAAATTTCATGCCATTATCAAAAAAAATGATTTTTGGTTTATTGTTGTTTTATTGTGGTGAATTTGTGGCTTTATGCTTATTCTTCTAGAGAATTGTTAAGTCTTATTGATTCATCTCTACATGCATTACATTTTAGTATGCATGCAAGTGAAAAGTTCATGGCATACCCTTGCACTTGGATAATTTTCTTATGTGAAAATTACGTCAACAACCCTTAACTTCTACATAAATTTAAGGCTTACATTCAGAGTTACATAGGCATTGTTTGATTTGATGAATTTTTCAGCGAACTTGATGTCTACCTAATTACGAGTTTAAATTGGCCATTGCCTCCCTGTGGACACGACCTGCTATCCTGTGAGTGGTTTAATTTTAATTCTAATTGTTTTGATTAGTCATTTTTCCACCACTTAGAAATACAACGATAAGTCTTCTTAATCATCATTTTTGAAAGCGAAAATCAACTCGTCAAATGGCGCTGATGCCGGGGAAGCAACAAGCTTGTTAAACTCGCATTTATCTATTTATTTGTTCACATTTTAATTGAGGCATATTTAACCTATTTTATCTGATTTGGTGCAAGGTACACATATTACACACGAGTTGTTGCATCGGCCTCAGCAACACCGTGGTGGACCTTGTTTCCACTACTTGGAGGAGGAACTAAGCTTCGCATCTTGGTGGATCTTGCGGCCACCTCCAAGATCACCATAGGAGCTTGTGGGCCTTGACCCACACGCATAGAAACATATGGAGGACCATCTAGGAGGATCTTCCTCTTAGACTTTTGATTCGGCGTTTAGAGTAGACTCTTTAGGTTTAGTTTAGTTGTTTGTTTTCTCGCCCTTGTATTCTAGGGTACATTTTTAGGGGTTTGTTCCCCGATTTTGTTTTAGGCCCATGTTGGGTAATTTTTGAGAGTTTGTTCCCATTTCTTTAGACTTGTTTTTTTTTTTCTTTTGTGGATTGGTTTTATTTTTCTTGATTGTGCGTAAGTGAAAAAAAAAAACAAACAAAACACGAGCTGCCTGCTAGAAGCTTCCTGCCCCTAGGACGAACCATTTAGGTCTATATGAGCAGCCTCTAGATTTATTTCTATGCATTGCGTGCATTCTTGCATCGTTGATTGTTGGAAGCAAGGTACGCATTCTTTTACTTTGCATCCATATTTTGACCACGCATTGCATTTTGGACATAATTCCCAAACCACATAAGTTGTCTTGAAACAATTTAACAAGTGGTCACATTCTCTGAAAAAGGACTAATCAAAGGAAGAACGTATAAAACCCAAGGAGTTGATTTGAGACATTGTGCTACAGTTCAAAAGATTCAAACTTTTACGGTGAATGCACATGTGCATGACTGTGCACTAAGCACACATTTAGATACTCCTAGCTTCTTGAGCTGCTAGGAAAGAACTCTCCTATCATTGGATACCAAAGTGCTTGAAACTTAAGCTCAAAGGTTTTGTAACTCCAAGGAGGGGGATACCTTGTCATGAATTTTTGAGGGTAGTTAAGAAGCACTGCAAAAGCACAGCTTCAAAGAAAGGCTCAGGCCTATTTGCATCCCTCGATCTTCCATCCTTGGAGTACTTTACCATTTGAACTTTAGGGTAGAGCACCTAAGTTCCAATTAGGTCTTCATTAAGGCATTTTGTAGGTCGAAAATAGGCACGTAATTGTTTGGGCAATTTGTATTGTCATCTACAACTGGACTTAAAAGTCCTTTGGAATTATATTTGTTTGTGTATGCTTGGTAGGCGATCTTTGAGGAGACAACTTTTGTTTAATTCAGAACCTGAAAGGATCCTTAAGAGAGCCAACCAAGAGAGAAAAGAGATGGCCATGGAAGGAGAGAATAGAATTGTGGAAAACCAACGATCTTTAAGAGATTATTTTATCCCTACCAATCAACCTGGCCATACACTGAGAAGACTTGGGGGGAATAATCCATATGAAATCAAGAGTAGTACCATATCTCTATTGCCCTCATTCTATGGCACTTCTAGGGAGGACCCCTACAGGCATCCAGAGGAATTCACCGAGGTCTGTTCCATAGTGAGATTGTAGGGTGTTACTGATGACACCTAAATGCGAACCCTCTTTCCTTTCTCCCTCAAGGATAAGGCGAAGCATTGGTATCACACTCTAGATGGTAGAGTGGATACTTGGGATGCCTTGAAGGGAGAGTTTTTGAAAAAATACTTCCCCATGAGACAGACTGAAGTGTCGGTTGGTGTGACGACTGGGTTTTGGTTTTGTTATAACGTTGTAGTATAGCCGGTTATTACCAACATTTCACATATATAAATTTTTTACTCGGAAAATAAAAGAGTTCCCGAGGTCGAACTCAGGGAGCAAGTTGTATTCTAGAGATATACATGTTTCTTTTACAAAATAAAGAAAGAGAGGGAAAGAATTTGTTGTTCTCTTTGTTTTCTCCTCGTGATGTTCTTCTTTCTTTCTTTCTTCAGATCTCCTTCTTCTTCTTCTTCGTTCTGCAGAGGTGATGCTCCTCTTCAGATCTCCTTCTTCTTCTTCCTTGGTTTCGGTCTTGGCCTCTCTTCTTCTTTTTCTGCAGTCTCTTCTGTGAAGGTTTCTTCTTCCTTGGCTCTGCTGCACTTCTTCTCTGCAGCCTTTCCTCTTCTTCTGCCTTGCTCAGCCTCTTCTTTAGAGTTTCTTCTTGTTTTTCCTCCCTACGGCTAAGTGTCAGCTTCTTCTTTTCTTTTCAGCCAGGGACGTCACGCGAAGCTTTCTTCCTTAGCTGCTTCAGGCCGTCGTCTGATTTCCAAATCAGACGACTTAACTACCTGTTGCTACAGTTAGCTTCCTTCTTCTTCCGCGGGTCTTCTTCTTCGCCTGTGCCTGCACACTTCAGAGTTTTTCGTCAGAGGCAAAACCTACTCTACCCTCCCCCCCCCCGCGTCTCTCTTTCTCTCTGAAACCACTCTTGGGAAAGCTCTCCCAGAGCTACCGGGTAACCGGGTTCGGGTCAGGCCCGGGTCCAGGCCCACCGGCGTGCATGGTGGGCGAGGAGTGCAGGTCAGTCTTAAGTCGGGTCGGGTCGGTTCGGGTCAGGTCCGCGGGGCGTGAGCGCGGACGAGACCGGGTAACCGGGCGGGTGAAGGGGACCTCACCCCGTGTGCTGAGGCAGTAAGCCTTCAGCACTTTTGCATCTTATGTCGCTGCGGCTCTTCAGGCGTTTCCGAGGTGGGACTAAACGGCCCACCTCAATTGCGCGCCCGCAGTGGGGAATTCAGCAGGAGATGGCGGCGTCACGCGAAGCTTTCTTCCTTAGCTGCGAACCTGGTGTTTTGCCAAAACTCCTCGCAAGGCCTGGGAGTGAATCTGGGCTCGGCGCTGAGCGTGGCGCACCTGTAGCTGCAGGCGGAAGCAGTTCCTCCTGCGCGTCAATGGCGGCGGAGGTCGGGTGGCCTGTCCACAAGAAAACGGCCTCTCGGCCTAATCAGAGAGTGCCAGGAGCTTCGCCAGGGTGCGGCGAAGCTCGTGTGGGTGGTGGCGAGGCGCGGGGCGGCGTACGAGGGCTGCCCTAGGTCGGACTGTGGGTCGGAGGATGGGTCTGTTCGGTGGGGTTGCAGAGGGTGATGTGGGGGGAGTGGCAGGGCGGAGGTTGATCAGGGTGAGGAGGCGGAGGTCCTGCGGTGGTCGGCGAGCCGTGTGGGTCGCTGAGGTGATGGGAGCGGCTCGCCGGAGGGTGGTCGGAGGCGAAGGGGGTGAAGGTGGTCAGAGTCGGTCGAGGGCTTAATTGACTAAATTGAAAGCGGGGAAAGAAAGAGGAGAAGAAGGGGAGTAGTTCTAACTTACTTGCAGGGACGAAGGGGGAGGAGCAGGGCGACAGTCGTATCGACTGTCACCGGAGAAGACGATGCCCAGTGGGGGGAGGACGGCGGTGACGACGGGGCAGAGGCAGCGCGCGCCGGTATTGCGCGACACGGGAAGAGCAGGGGAAGAAGTCTCTGCTGCTGGTATTGCGGCAGAGCGAAGAGGAGGAGGAGGAGGAACCGCCGGAGCTGGTGGGCGTCTGCCGGAGGGAGAGGAGAAGAAAGTTGGGGATTTTCTCCGTCAGATCCAGGCTGGGAAGAACGGTGGAGCGACGGGGGGTATTTATAGGGATCAAACAGGGAGGAAGGCGGAGGGAGACGACGTGTCTCCCTCGCCGGAGGATGGCCGGAAGCAAGAACCCATACCGTCCGTGCGTTCGCACGGCCGGTATGGTGGGTTATAACGACCAGGGGGGTGTCCCTGCGACGGCTGACGACGCAGGGCACCCCCGGTTTACTTGCCAGGTCCCCCACCTCACCCTGCGCGGCGCCATGCTCCGCGCAAGGTCGCCGGAGCATGGTGCTGGCAGGTTTTGCAGGAGGGACCTGATTGCAAAGAACGAAGGAGAGTTAGGGGCCAAAATGCGAGGGTTCAAAAGTTGAGGGCCAAAGAGTAAATATATGAGGACCAAAGTGTAAAGTCGGTCAAGGAGGTTTCTTCTTAGGCTCAAGTTTTTATACATGACTAATTAGGACCTAAGGAATCTGATGGTGAATTTCATTTTCATATTAAACCTTGTTTGACCGGTCAATTTGCGCAAAAACCCAAATTAAGTTATTAATTGGGCATGGTTCTCAATGTAGGTCAAAATGGGTTCTAAAGGCCAAATTGAAGGTTCTAAACCCTAGAGATTATTTTTCTATGAATTTTAGAGGGTTTATTCTATTTTTACTTTGCCTCGAACCTTGTGAATTGAAGTGGGTTGTTTTAGGGTTACAGATTTATCATTTAGTTTCTTGGAATTGCTGTAGCCCTTGCTAGATCATTTCATCCCACTTTTATTCTTATTAAGCTGCTTTGACCTATGTTTGGGCCCTGAATCACCCTGTATGCAGATTATACTGGTAAAATTGCATTTTTACCCCTTATGACTTGTTTTCTTCTCAAACTCAGGATTCTCTGAGTTAAGCCTTTCCTTGAGATATGTAGGAGCTTTTATCCTTTGTATTAGGTCAAAATGAGCTAGTTATGGCTCATGATGAGGTTCTCATCATACCCCCATGCCTAGCTTTTGCTAGTCCCTTAGCAAAAACTTAAGGTTTCAACCCTTGTTCTAGACCATGAAGTTTTTAATAGTTTTAGATAAGTGCCTTTTTTATTTGAGCATAGATTAGGTGAGAATGCTGACCATAGGCCTAAAAGGTACTCTAGTACCAATCAAGATCCAAATCTGTCTAGCCTTAGCCTCAGTCTTTTAGCAAAGGTTTTTAAGGCCCACAAGAACTAATCTAAGGTTTATTGGACTTCGTGGTTAAAGCACCCGTGCTTGAAATGATTTTAGCCCTGGCTCAGTTCGCAGTGCGTTTTGTAAGAGAGAGATAGAAAGTTTTTCTGTTTGGAGAGTTTTCTCTCTCTTTTTCTTTTTAGTTCTAGCCTAGGATTGGCTTTTCAACACGGTCTGTATCAGATTCCTTGCTCCCATCATCAATCCTCAAGGGTTCCTGGCGATCGATGCTTCGAGATAGCACCGCCCATGGCAACCCCCGGAACCCTGGCTATTGAGATTTCGGGATAATCCCATCCATGGTATTCCGTGGCCGAATCCAGACCCTGGCAATTGACACTTCGAGATAATGCCATCCATGGAACCTGAACCAGCAGAGTGCTTACATGCCCCCAGTAGGATATGTAAATATCCTAAGAGACAAGCACCGAGGAGATGATATTTTGTTACGCATCTTCGAGGGGATTTCCCGCCTCTCTGCGCTGGGAACTCGTCCAAATCAACTTGTGTTGATCGGCCGCTCCTATTCTAGGTGTTCTTTTCAGATTTTTGCGACGCTTCTGCGTGATTCTATTTTTACGCTTACTGAACCAGGCTGTGTGTGAGGTTAGGGTGCTTAGGTTACTGAGTCCCGTAAACCAAAAATTAGTTAACGAGGCCGAATACTCCCTAAGCCTTAGACCTAATACTTCAGCTTTTCATTTTCCTCAACCTCTTGAGGAGTGTCCAGATCTTAATGGGTACTAAGAGTCTATTCAAGAATGCCTAAGGTTTGCATTCTTACTAATCTCATTGTGCACTTTTCAGTTATTTTCTTGAATGAGGTCTAGAACTTAGGTTAATTCCTTAGTTCCTTACTAATGACTATCAACTTTTCTTATAATTTTGTGCTCCTTTTTCATTTTGTTTCTCTTCTCCTTCTCCTTCAGAAAATTCTTTCTCCTCTTTTCCTCTTATTCTTTTTCAAAAAATTTTTAATTTTTATGGTGTTTTTGGCATATGTGAATTTTTTGTTTGAAACCTTTTCTTACAAGTTTTTGCACTTTCCTACCCCCCCATGCCTAAGATTTGCAATGTCCTCATTGTAACCTAGGGGTTTTTATTCAACTAAGTTCATACATTAGGATAGCTGTTTTGATGGGTGAATGGGTTGGGGTGACTGTTGCGGACGATTTCTAATCTCAGATGCAAGCACCTGAGGTGGGGTCGGCTGTCCTAAAGTGTGAACTTCAAGTGCAAAAAGCTGTCAGAAGAAGTTTCAGGTTTTCAAAGAGAATGACGGGCTGCCTCCCGTTGAGCGCTAAATTTGATGCCTTCAGCCAAGCGGGAAATGCGATGGAGAGGGGATGGTCAAATCAGCGGAGTTTTGTACGACAAGCACCTTGATTAAGAGCCTGGTTGGTCCAACCAGGTGCTTGTTCAGATCAACAGGCTGATGATGCAGCCCAAACCCAATCAATCTGGTGGGTTGATAGATGTGGATAAAAAGGTGTGGCGCCCACCATAAACTATGAAGCTCAGATGGATGTGGAAGTGTAAACGCAGGGTTTGGCTGAGCCGAATCAGCCTGGTCAGAGTAGGGACCCGTAGGATAATCAGTGGTTGATGCAGGAACCCTACAGGGGTGATCAGAGAATGATAGAGCATGGTATGTAGTCTGATCAATGTTCGAAACCCGATGTGGAAATGCAATCGGCTCGGTGAGAGGTGAATCTGCATAGAAATTGAGTCCGGTTGCGGGTCGGGGTTTGGGAGAGGTTTTGATCTGTTCTGTGTGTGCGGACTAGGTGGCCATTGTGTACGAGGGCTCTTCTAGAAACAGATGATAGGTGGTTTTTTGTAGAGAGTCCTCTGGGTAACTATCAAATGCCGGAAGAGTGTTTGTAGGATGAAAGGAATCGGATTCGAGAAAAAATTTGGATTCTTGGTTGCAATCACTCTTGGCATTTTCTGTTTTTGGTTCCTGAGGATCGAAAAGGAATGATTCTGTGTTATCGGTGATCTCGGGAATCAGGACCTCAGAGTCAGAGTCAGAGTCATGTGAACTGAGGTCGTAGATAGGCCTGGCGTGTTCAGGAAGGGGAATCTCTCCGCAATTATAGTCAGATCTGAAATTGTCGGAGAGTTGGCGAAAATGATCATGAATTCCACCACAGCAGAAATCATCAGATGTGGAATCAGCAGCCTGACTGGGTTCTAGCCTATATGTCAATTCTGGGCTCGAAAAGGTGTTCTGTTCAAGATCGAAGCTGGTAGGATAGACCCCATTAAAACCTTGCTCATCCAACTCCTCAGTTTCTGTATCGTAAATTGGCATGTTTTCTGAAAAATCGATCAGATTTCCTGAGGATGTTGGAGAGGGATATTCATTAAATAGAGGCCCGGAATCATATTCTGTAAAAATTTGATCTTTCTCATAAAGGGCCTCATAATCTTCCCAATAAGTTTCAGATCTAGGTTCTAGGCTTAGGATGTGGGTAGAATTATTAGAACCTAAGTCTGAATAACCTTCGAGGGTCACCTTATCAAAACAAGGGATGGAATTTATACCCTCCAGAGGTTCAATTCTAATCTTGTTACTGCAGGAGTCTTGGAGTTCTAAGCTTGGTGATTCATGGCCTAGGGTTGGCTCAGCATTGTGTTCTCCTGCAATATCCCAACCTAATTCAACATTGTCTTCTATCTGGGTTGGGATTTTACAACCACTTTGTGCCTCAATCCCGAGATCTGGGAAACTGAATTGTTCCCTAATACTGTTCCAAGATGGTTCATCCTCTGTTTCTGGTATATACGGGTATTTCTGGTTGATAATTTGTCTTACAGATTTCATCATTTCTACCCGTTTTATAAGGGCATCTTGGTGTTGTTCCCAAAGTACAGGATTTGTCAAGCATTGAAGGTATTCAGATTTGTGTAATTTGTCTATCTCAATGTATCCTGTTAGGAGAACTTCTCGGGTTGATCCTTTTATGGCTCCTGTCAATAGAGTTTGGGCACAGTTTATGATGAAGGCTGTGGTTGTTGGGACATCAACCTGAATATCTCCTAATGGTGTTGAGGT
This sequence comes from Thalassia testudinum, assembly GCA_037157565.1. NCBI lineage: Eukaryota > Viridiplantae > Streptophyta > Magnoliopsida > Alismatales > Hydrocharitaceae > Thalassia > Thalassia testudinum. The sequence goes on along the minus strand of JAZHRO010000063.1, from coordinate 26,286,024 downwards.
TTTTTCTTCTTTTTCATAGAATTTTATGGCATCCTCGATCATTTTATCTTTCATAGATCTCCGATATTCAGGTTTCTTGAATGGTAGTCTTAGGTGGTTTGGCTGCATATTTGGATTAGGTGGTGGAATCAAGATGTGGAATTAAAGGCTTCGATGTAGACTCATGTTGTGCTAAGATGGAAGAAGGGAGTATCAGAGGAAAGATTAATGTGGTGGTGCTGCATAAACAAGGGAACTGAGGCCTAACCTCAGGGCAGGTGAATTCCTAAAGGAGGATTCAAGGACCTCCTTCCAAGCATATACTGAAGGATGTGATGAGATTAAAAGGTGCTGGACCCAATCAAGACACCCAAAAATGTGTTGGGTGACTATAGAGGTACGGGGCAGATGGACCCCTTGATCAGAAAGATCGTCCACCTGAGAATTACCTGGGCAGCCAGAGAGGGAGAGTCCCGCGAAGACCCCTACACGGTAGAGCGTCCCCACGGGTTACAGGGTTTCCCCCACCCGACCTCTCTTGTCACTACGGTTCCAGGTAGACCAGAATGGGGATCTTGACCTCTTAAGTCTACCAATTTTAAGATCAGGGTGCTTAAGGTTTCACTTGAACTTTAGTCTTTTTAAGTGCAAAGAGTGACCTAATTTAAGGTTGGTTAACCTAAAGGGGTCAACTTTACCTCTTGTTTTCTTTGAGAGCTTTTTGGGTCCTTTCTTTTAGGGTCCAAGTGTTTAAAGAGAGAGCCAATTGTTTAGGATTTTTCTTGTTAATTATTTTCAATCAATGGCTTGGGCACACCTCTTTTGGATTTCCTCAATTCTTGATTAAGGGGTGTGTCTCTACTGAAATCCTAATGTTTGACCTTATGTTGGCTCTACTTGGTCCATTTAACTCTTTGTTGGGCAATTAGGGCTCAAGCAAGAATGTGTTAGCCCTTAAATACCCTTAATAGTGTGCAGGAGTGATGAGTTGAAAACATGCAACTCTTTATGGTTACTAAGTATGGAAGACAGGTTAGCCCTATATTGCTTGTTCTTTTCTTTTCTTCCTCTTTAGAGTTTTAGGGGTTAATAGTGAGAGGAAAAAATTTACCTGTCTTCGGAGTGGTTGTCGTGTGGTTGCTTGTCTTCTTGAGTTCCTGTAGCTGCACAAAAGAGAGGAGATTATTAGAAATTAAAAGAAACAGGAATGTTTACCTCTAGAATAGCCGTTGCTCCCCGGCAGCGGCGCCAAAATGAAGTGTCGGTTGGTGTGACGACCGGGTTTTGGTTTTGTTATAACGTTGTAGTATAGCCGGTTATTACCAACATTTCACATATATAAATTTTTTACTCGGAAAATAAAAGAGTTCCCGAGGTCGAACTCAGGGAGCAAGTTGTATTCTAGAGATATACATGTTTCTTTTACAAAATAAAGAAAGAGAGGGAAAGAATTTGTTGTTCTCTTTGTTTTCTCCTCGTGATGTTCTTCTTTCTTTCTTTCTTCAGATCTCCTTCTTCTTCTTCTTCGTTCTGCAGAGGTGATGCTCCTCTTCAGATCTCCTTCTTCTTCTTCCTTGGTTTCTGTCTTGGCCTCTCTTCTTCTTTTTCTGCAGTCTCTTCTGTGAAGGTTTCTTCTTCCTTGGCTCTGCTGCACTTCTTCTCTGCAGCCTTTCCTCTTCTTCTGCCTTGCTCAGCCTCTTCTTTAGAGTTTCTTCTTGTTTTTCCTCCCTGCGGCTAAGTGTCAGCTTCTTCTTTTCTTTTCAGCCAGGGACGTCACGCGAAGCTTTCTTCCTTAGCTGCTCCAGGCCGTCGTCTGATTTCCAAATCAGACGACTTAACTACCTGTTGCTACAGTTAGCTTCCTTCTTCTTCCGCGGGTCTTCTTCTTCGCCTGTGCCTGCACACTTCAGAGTTTTTCGTCAGAGGCAAAACCTACTCTACCCTCCCCCCCCCCGCGTCTCTCTTTCTCTCTGAAACCACTCTTGGGAAAGCTCTCCCAGAGCTACCGGGTAACCGGGTTCGGGTCAGGCCCGGGTCCAGGCCCACCGGCGTGCGTGGTGGGCGAGGAGTGCAGGTCAGTCTTAAGTCGGGTCGGGTCGGTTCGGGTCAGGTCCGCGGGGCGTGAGCGCGGACGAGACCGGGTAACCGGGCGGGTGAAGGGGACCTCACCCCGTGTGCTGAGGCAGTAAGCCTTCAGCACTTTTGCATCTTATGTCGCTGCGGCTCTTCAGGCGTTTCCGAGGTGGGACTAAACGGCCCACCTCAATTGCGCGCCCGCAGCGGGGAATTCAGCAGGAGATGGCGGCGTCACGCGAAGCTTTCTTCCTTAGCTGCGAACCTGGTGTTTTGCCAAAACTCCTCGCAAGGCCTGGGAGTGAATCTGGGCTCGGCGCTGAGCGTGGCGCACCTGTAGCTGCAGGCGGAAGCAGTTCCTCCTGCGCGTCAATGGCGGCGGAGGTCGGGTGGCCTGTCCACAAGAAAACGGCCTCTCGGCCTAATCAGAGAGTGCCAGGAGCTTCGCCAGGGTGCGGCGAAGCTCGTGTGGGTGGTGGCGAGGCGCGGGGCGGCGTGCGAGGGCTGCCCTAGGTCGGACTGTGGGTCGGAGGATGGGTCTGTTCGGTGGGGTTGCAGAGGGTGATGTGGGGGGAGTGGCAGGGCGGAGGTTGATCAGGGTGAGGAGGCAGAGGTTCTGCGGTGGTCGGCGAGCCGTGTGGGTCGCTGAGGTGATGGGAGCGGCTCGCCGGAGGGTGGTCGGAGGCGAAGGGGGTGAAGGTGGTCAGAGTCGGTCGAGGGCTTAATTGACTAAATTGAAAGCGGGGAAAGAAAGAGGAGAAGAAGGGGAGTAGTTCTAACTTACTTGTAGGGACGAAGGGGGAGGAGCAGGGCGACAGTCGTATCGACTGTCACCGGAGAAGACGATGCCCAGTGGGGGGAGGACGGCGGTGACGACGGGGTAGAGGCAGCGCGCGCCGGTATTGCGCGACGCGGGAAGAGCAGGGGAAGAAGTCTCTGCTGCTGGTATTGCGGCAGAGCGAAGAGGAGGAGGAGGAGGAACCGCCGGAGTTGGTGGGCGTCTGCCGGAGGGAGAGGAGAAGAAAGTTGGGGATTTTCTCCGTCAGATCCAGGCTGGGAAGAACGGTGGAGCGACGGGGGGTATTTATAGGGATCAAACAGGGAGGAAGGCGGAGGGAGACGACGTGTCTCCCTCGCCGGAGGATGGCCGGAAGCAAGAACCCATACCGTCTGTGCGTTCGCACGGTCGGTATGGTGGGTTATAACGACCAGGGGGGTGTCCCTGCGACGGCTGACGACGCAGGGCACCCCCGGTTTACTTGCCAGGTCCCCCACCTCACCCTGCGCGGCGCCATGCTCCACGCAAGGTCGCCGGAGCATGGTGCTGGCAGGTTTTGCAGGAGGGACCTGATTGCAAAGAACGAAGGAGAGTTAGGGGCCAAAATGCGAGGGTTCAAAAGTTGAGGGCCAAAGAGAATATATGAGGACCAAAGTGTAAAGTCGGTCAAGGAGGTTTCTTCTTAGGCTCAAGTTTTTATACATGACTAATTAGGACCTAAGGAATCTGATGGTGAATTTCATTTTCATATTAAACCTTGTTTGACCGGTCAATTTGCGCAAAAACCCAAATTAAGTTATTAAATGGGCATGGTTCTCAATGTAGGTCAAAATGGGTTCTAAAGGCCAAATTGAAGGTTCTAAACCCTAGAGATTATTTTTCTATGAATTTTAGAGGGTTTATTCTATTTTTACTTTGCCTCGAACCTTGTGAATTGAAGTGGGTTGTTTTAGGGTTACAGATTTATCATTTAGTTTCTTGGAATTGCTGTAGCCCTTGCTAGATCATTTCATCCCACTTTTATTCTTATTAAGCTGCTTTGACCTATGTTTGGGCCCTGAATCACCCTGTATGCAGATTATACTGGTAAAATTTCATTTTTACCCCTTATGACTTGTTTTCTTCTCAAACTCAGGATTCTCTGATTAAGCCTTTCCTTGAGATATGTAGGAGCTTTTATCCTTTGTATTAGGTCAAAATGAGCTAGTTATGGCTCATGATGAGGTTCTCATCACAGACTAATAACTACAGGAGGGAAATCATAGGTTTTTCTCAACAAGATGGAGAACAATTTCATGATGCATGGGAGTGCTTCAAAGATTTGTTACGCTTATGTCCCCATCATCAAGTGCCAAGATGGTAGGTTGTAGAAAGGTTCTACACTGGATTAAATGACAAGCACAGGCAAATAGTGGATGGTGCCTATGTAAGAACCTTTCTCACAAAAACTGAAGATGAGGCTTGGGATCTTTTTGAGACTTTGAGTGAGTTGGAGAGGAAACCCACTCTTATGCAACAAAAGTTTGAGGCAAATGAGGCTAGGGATACACAGAATTTTGCCTTCCAGATTCAATTGTTGAAGCAAAACATGGAAAGGCTTATGTTGAACCCTAGCCAATTCACGCCAAATGCCTCTGCTTCCCAAGCTTCTGAATGCTTCATTTGCAAAGACAATACACATGCTACTGTGGATTGTCATTTGGCCTCTCAATTCCCTGACTTTGTATAGGCGGATCTGAATGTCGCTTAAGGGTTCCATCCCAGACCTCGTAATGACCATTTTTCCAACACCTATAACGAGGGATGGAGGAACCACCCTAATTTTTCATGGAGACAAGGGAATGTCTCTAATTCAGGGAATTACAGACCCCAACCTTTCAGACTCAACAGTATAATCAACCTCCTATACCATCCCAACCATCTAAAACTTCTGAGATGGATGAGCTTAAAGCCATGCTGAAGTCAATGCAGGAGAATCAAAGCATGATCATCAAATCTCATGAAAAGGCTATCAATGAGATGAAATCACAAATTGGACACCTTGTCGAGGCCATGAGTAAAAGGGAGACTGGGAAGCTTCCCAGTTCATCTGAGGAGAACCCTAAAGGAAAAAGGATTATCTTTAGCGAGAAAGCCCAATCGGTGACTATTCTGAGGAGTGGGAAAGAAATTTCCAAACCTGATGCTCCTATAGTCCCACCTTTTGAAAAACCATCCACCCTGACTTTCACCCCAACCGAAGAAGAGCCACCCAACTCTTCTCTGCTTGAAATCACCTCACCAGAAAAGGTTGTCTCCGTTCCCCCACTTACCCAACATGGGAACCCTTCCACCTATAGACCGAGAGTACCCTTTCCAGAGTGCTTATCTAACTCTGGGAAGACTTCTGCTGGTTCATCTGGAGCCAAAGATAGGACAGACGAAATCATGGAGACTTTCAAACAAGTGCAAATTAACCTGCCCTTGCTTGAAGCTATCAGGCAGATTCTGTCCTATGCCCGCTTTCTTAAGGACCTGTGCACGAAAAAGCGACAATCAAGGAAATAGGTCCAATCAAAGGTTATCCTGCCTGATTCTGTTAGCTCAATTATACAACATGGGACACCCCTGGAACTTAAGGACCCAGGAGCACCATACATCTCAGTGGTCATTGGTGACCTATAAATAGGCGAGGCTCTGCTTGATCTGGGTGCGAGGGTGAACATCCTTCCGAGCTATGTATATGAACAACATGGACGAGGCAATCTGAAGCCTTCCCCTGTAATCCTCCAAGTTGCTGACCGTTCTTTGAAGACACCACGGGGCCTGCTAGAAGATGTCCTCGTGAGAGTGGGGGATTTCTTTTTCCCTGTTGAGTTTCTAGTACTGGACACTGACCCTACCAACAAACCAACCAAGCCCTCCATCATCTTGGACCACCCTTTTCTTGTGACTTCTAATGCTTCAATTAATTGTCACACTGGGGTGCTAAAAATGGGCATTGGGAACAGGAAAATTTAGCTTAATGTGTTTGATGCTTATAAACAAGCTGGATTTGAGGATTGTTCCTAAGTTGAGGTGGTAGATGATTTGATTGAAGAGACAACTTCTGCAATTTTATGTGATGACCCCCTTCAGCATGTCATGCTAAATGAGCCTTCCCATCTCTTGGAGGAATGTGAAGGGGATGTGCTAGAACTTGAGGAATTGCATGGAGTTTCTACTGAGTCTCTCTCCCCATTGTACCTGCCAAAGATAGATTTGCTACCTGAGATGGGGATTTCTATTATGGAACCCTCAACCATATAAGCCCTTGACCTTGAACTAAAACCCCTCCTTGACTCTCTCAAGTATGTATTCCTTGGGCCAAATGATACACTCCCTGTAATCGTCTCGTCTGCACTATCTGAAGTGCAAAAGGGAGCCTTGTTAGACTGTTTATCAAGGCATAAGGAAGCCATAGCTTGGATGATTGTTGATATTAAGGGTATAGACTCTACACTTTGCATGCATTACATTTATACTAATGATTCCATCAAACCCTTTCGAGACATGCAGAGACGTCTTAACCTCAACATGAGGGAAGTGGTTAAAAAGGAGATTCTGAAGTGGTTGGATGTTGGGATCATTTATCCCATCGTAGGTAGCAAATGGGTTAGTCCAATACATGTGGTGCCAAAGAAGGCAGGCTTCACTGTAGAAACAAATGACCAGGGTGAACAAGTGGTGACCATACCCTCAACTAGTTGGAGGGTCTACATTGACTATCGCAAATTCAACATTGCTACCCAGGAGGATCACTTTCCCTTTCCCTTTATTGATCAGATCCTAGAAAGATTGGTGGGGAATAAGTATTATTACTTTCTTGATGGATATTCTGGGTACAACCAGGTTGCAGTCTTCCCTGATGACCAGGAGAAGATGACTTTCACGAATCCTTACAACACTTTTACGTTTCGGCATATGCTGCTTGGATTATGTAATGCACCTGCAACTTTCTAGCGGTGTATGATGTCCATTTTCTTGAACATGATTGACGAGTGCGTCGAGGTTTTTATGGATGACTTCTCCATTTACGGCTCGTCTTTCGACCAGTGTCTCCTGCACTTAGAGAATGTGCTGAAGAGATGTAAGGAGATTAGTTTAGTCCTCAGCTGGGAGAAAAGCCACTTCATGGTACAGAAAGGCATTGTACTTGGGCATGTTGTATTTGAAAGGGGCTTGGAAGTATATAAGGCTAAAGTTGATTCTATTTCTAAACTCCCATTGCCCACGAATGTCAAACAGATTAGATCCTTTCTATGTCATGCTGGCTTTTATAAGCGATTCATTAAGAATTTCAGCAAAATTTCTAGGCCACTTTGCGACTTATTGGCGAAGGAATCTTCCTTTGATTTTGATTCAAAGTGTGCTGAGGCTTTTCATATGCTGAAGGAGGCCTTGACCTCTGCGCCTATTCTTCGAGCTCCTGATTGGACACTCCCATTTGAGCTGATGTGTGATGCTTCGGATTATGCTATGGGAGTCATTCTTAGACAGAGGGTTGAGTGAAAACCACATGTGCTACATTATGCTAGCAAGACTTTAACTGAACCACAGCAAAGCTACACTGTCACTGAAAAAGAATTACTTGCTGTAGTTTTTGCTCTGGAGAAGTTTAGGTCTTATCTTCTTGGATCCAAGGTGGTCATTTTTACTGATCATGCTGTAGTGAAACATCTCATTGCTAAGAAAGACTCTAAGCCACGTTTAATTAGATGGATTCTACTCCTTCAAGAGTTTGACTTGGAGATTCATGAAAAGAAAGGAGTGGAAAATGTAGTGGCTGACCACCTATCTCGCCTCCCCCTTGATGACTCTCAATCTGGAAGCATCCATGTGACATTTCCCGATGAAACCCTTATGGCGGTTACACCAACTTCACCTTGGTATGCGGATACAGTTAACTACTTGGTCACTAGAGAAACCCCTGGCTCTTGGGATGCGCAAAAATGGAAGCAATTCATTTCCCAAGCTAGATTCTTTCATTGGGAAGAGCCATAATTATTTCATATTAGACAAGACCAAGTTTGGAGACGATGTGTGCCTGAAGAAGAATAATAGAGTGTGTTGAGATTTTGCCATGAGCTTCATTGTGGAGGACACTTTGGTGCTAGGAAAATTGCTTTTAAGGTTCTCCAGTCCAGTTTTTGGTGGCCTACTTTATTTAAGGATTCCCATAACTTTGTTAAGGCCTGTCTCAGATGTCAACGGACTGGAACAATTGGGAAGCGGAATGAGATGCCCCAACACCCTATCCAACCTGTGGAAATTTTTTATGTTTGGGGGATAGACTTCATGGATCCCTTCCCTTCGTCCCATGGATTTGAATATATCTTGGTGGTAGTGGATTACATCTCCAAGTGGATAGAGGCCATTCCTACATGCACAAATGACCACTCTATGGTCTGGAAATTTGTAAAGGCCAATATCATATCTCGCTTTGGCTACCCCAAGACGATTCTAAGTGATGGGGGACCTCATTTTTGGAACCATCACTTCAATCGGCTACTCAGGAGTTTGGGAGTAACTCACAAGATTGCTACCCCTTACCATCCTTAGACTAGTGGCCAGATTGAAGTGTTGAATAGGGAGATCAAGAATATTTTAGAAAAGACTATTAGGCCAGATAGGAAGGACTGGTCCCAAAAGCTCGATGATGCTTTATGGTTTTATTGAATGGCCTACAAAACCCCTTTGGGTATGTCTCCCTTCCTAATTGTGTATGGGAAAGCGTGCCACTTACCCATTGAACTTCAACATAGGGCACTTTGGGCTATCCGAAGTGTTAACATGGATTTAGAGCAAGTTGATAAAGCACGTTTACTGGAGTTGACTGAGCATGGGGAGCTGAGGAATGATGCTTATGACACGTCCCAAGCTTATAAAGAGAGAACTAAGGTCTTGCATGACAAGTACATCCCTAGAAAGACCTTTGAGCCCAACTAACAAGTCTGGCTTTTCAATTCCAGACTTAAGTTGTTTCCTGGAAAATTGAAATCACATTGGGATGGGCCTTATATTGTCACCAAAGTATTTTCGCATGGGGTTGTGGAGATCAAGAATCCTTCCTCTTTAGCACCACGTTTCACCGTTAACGGCCAACGATTAAAACCTCATGTAACTTTGGATGGCCAGCTGGTTGACGAGATCACTCTCGAGGAGCCTTAGCTCCTTTCTCTTTCGCCTCAGGTAATATCTTCCCTTGGTCATTCTACTTTCAATGTGGACATTATTTGAACAAGGCATGGCGGGATAGGACCTGAGGCATCTGTACATAGCATTTATACACAGTGCATTCATGCATTTAGTTTAAATATTCTGCATTGCATACATTTGTTAAAAAAAAAAACATTTTATATTATTGAGCTTATCTAGCTGAGCCCTGCATTCTTAGGCAGACCAGAACTTTAGGTTAGACTATGTTGACTCTAGGTGACTGACTTTAGAAGCTAAGTTGAAGTAGTAGCTCTAGACCTTTAGGGTCCTTTGTGGACTTAAAAAAACTCAAGTAGGAGTTAATTTGCAGACCATTCCTCGAGTGGTTGAGGAAGGAAAGTTAGGGATTGAGTTAAAGGCTGGGTAGTATTTGGTGTCTTTTTCTACCTTTTGGTTTACGGGTCCTCATAACCAAAGCATCCACAATTCACACACATTTGGTCTTGTGTAAATAGTGATCACCCTAATTCCTTTCTTGGAGAAAAATTTTGGTTCTCTTAGTTCTGACTTAGGAGAAGCTTGAAACTACAAGTTGATTGGAGGAGTTCCTACCGTAGGAGAGGTGGAGTACATACTCACCTTGAGGATGGGATGATAACATGTCACCTCCTCGACGCTTGTCTCTTAGGATATCCATCCTACTGGGGGCATGTAAGCGCATTGTGTGGTTCAGGTACCATGGGAGGCCCTATCTCGGAGTGCCGATTGCCACAGGCTTGAATTTGCTTTAGAAATCCATGGGCGATACTATCTCGAAATGTCGATTGCCAGGAGTTCTTGGGGTAGCTATGGGAGGTGCTATCTTAAAGCATTGAAAGCCAGGCACCCTTCGAGGTTCGGTGATGGGGACGATGAATCAGACACAGACCGTGTTGATAGTTGATCCAAGGTTAGAGTTAGAAGAATCAAACAATATATATATATATATTTATAATCCTCTTTCTAGGTTGGCAATCATACCAACCTCACAAATCTGACCAATTGCACATGCACGAATGCTTTAATCTCTGGGACCAATAAACCCTAGGGTAGAGTTAGAAATCAGAGAAACCCATTTCTGCAACTCATCATTAGCCGACCTAGTTTGTAATTTAGCAACAACTTGGGAACCTTAGGTCTAAAGTTTGAACTTAACATGTTTCTATGGGAAGATCGATTGGGTTGGCTAGTCCACTTGAAGAGCTGGTTATTGCTTGAATTTGCTAGGGACTAGCAAAAACTAGGCATGGGGACATTTGATGAGCCCATATTTGTGGGCTATTTATGTATTTTAATGCCTAGATATTAAGCTAACACGTACATTTATATAGCATATATTGATATGTAAATAGGATAACATAAATCTCATGCATTTCATGCATTACATGCATTGATAATATCATTTAGAATTTATTTAGAATATCATGCATTGAAATAGGTTGCATTACATTTAGTGTTTAACATAGAAGTTAAGGGTTTGCATATAAATAATCCCTTATTTCTTTTCTTTATTTTATTTATTTTTCTCTCCAACGGCTGCCGATGTCACATGTAGGAGAGTCACACGTGCCCCATGATGCCATCGTTTCACCTCTCCTTCAACAAACGTCTGCCAGTGTGTCTTCTTCAATAGCATAAAAGAAAGGCAACCGCACCATCATAAGGGAGGCCACCACCATTCCGACCCACCACTGCGCAGAACCTAGAGCTTCTTCATTCCACACCACTGGCCTCCCACCGCGAGCACAAGACGACTCCACCTCCGGCAGGCGGGGTGATAAACTGTCGCACCATCAGTGGCTTGTGCAACTCACCGTGAGCCTATGTTCCTGAAGGCCACGCAATCATCGCCATCAACCACCGCGAGAAACCACCTTCAGTGATTTGCCATCGCACAAAACCCATCACCATCTCCTCCACTTCAACTCCAGCAGCAGTAGATGCAGCCTTCACCGTGTGCCACACTCGCAGCAGATAGCAGGCACCAGCTCAACTGCGTGTCCCTGCACAGCACCTCCAGTGTGCTACCTACAACGTGCAACTCTAGCAGCTACAGCACCCTCAACCTTCGCCTGTGAGCCACCCCACGCGCACCCTCGTCTACCCGCACAACAGTCTCCAGCAGCTGCGTATCATAGTGCAACGCCCCCAGCGCCCCCACACCTCGTGCGCTTGTGTGTGACTGCACACGCCCGTGCGATTGTACAGAAGCAACACCGCACCATCGGCCTGAACGTCTTCAGTAGTGAGCAACTGCGGCCTCCGTACCCTCACCGCACTGCCTGAATGCCTCCAACAGCTTCACTCCCACTGCGAGCGCCTGCACACGCTGTGCGTGACCACGTGCGCTCGTGCGTGCCCATGAGAGCAGTGCCGCACCATCGTCCTTAGCAGCTGCAACCACCATCGGAAACCACCCTTCGCCAAAGCTTCGTCCGACTGGCTCCGGCCACCTTGCAACCTGCCGCTGCCATCGCCACAAAGCCCTCGCTCCATCCAACCTAATCCCAGAAGGGCTCCTCTAACGAACCTCTCTCCCGTATGCGAGGAGGAGAGAGGTAGAAACCTCTGTTTTTGGTTGAATTAGTATTTACATTTCATGCCACTGTAGAAAAAGAAAATTTTGGTTTATTGTTTTTTCATTGTGGTGAATTTGTGGCTTTGTGCTTATTCTTCTAGAGAATTGGTAAGTCTTATTGATTCATCTCTACATGCCTTGCATTTAATTTTGAATTACATTTTACTATGAATGCAAGCTAAAAGTACATGGCATACCCTTGCACATGGATAATTTTCTTACATGAAAATTGTGTCAACAACCCTTAACTTCTCCAAAAATTTTAGGTTTACATTCAGAGCTACATAGGCATTGTTTGATTTGATGAAATTTTCAGCAAACTTGATTTCTACCTAATTGCGAGTTTAAATTGGTCATTGCCTTCTTGTGGACATGACCTGCTCTCTTGTGAGTGGTTTAATTTTAATTTTAATTATTTTGATTAGTCGTTTTTCCACCACTTAGAAATACAACGATAAATCTTCTTAATCATCATTTTTGGAAAGTGAAAGCCGACTCGTCAATACCCTAATCTCTCATGCATTCACATGAGAGATTGGGTAGGTTTTAGGACTTGGGATTGGTTTTAAAAGGAAGGGAATTTCTTGACGAACTTCCCTTTCAATTTTGAAAGGGATTTGTCAAGAAATCAGGAAGTTCTTTCCATTTTAAGGTCGCTAGAGCAAGTAGAAATAGGATTAATGGCAGCAGAGACCTTTTTGTAAGAACAACGATAAAGTTAGGGGCCTATTTGAAAGGATTTTGAAAGTTAAGGGAAGAAATGAAATTAGACAGGACCAATTTGCAAACTAAGTCAAGACAAACTCATCTTGGGTCCAAATTTTGATACAAACTTAATTTGGACGTAAGGAATCCAATGAAGTTGGATTTTGGCTCTAACCAAATTTGACTAGGTAATTTATGTAAAAACTCAAATTAGGGCAAATGTCTGTCTGTGGTTTTGTTTTGGGTCAAAACGAGTTCTGATGGTCAAATTGAAAGTTCTAAACCCTATAGAATATTTTTCTATGAATTTTAGAGGGCTTAGGTGAATTTTATCCTGATTAGAACCTTAGTTAATTAAGTGGGTCTGTTTTTAGGGTTTCAAAAGTCATTTAATTCTCAGAACATGTGCAAACCCTTTTCTATCTATCCTATCCCACTTGTTATCTTTTTAAGATCAATTAACCTTCATTTAATCCCTGAGAAAATCCATGGTTGTACTGCAGTTATGATGAGATAGTAAAATTACAGTTTTAGCCCTAGTTTCTTATTTTTCTTTTATAGTGAATATGCAATGAGTTGTGATTCTCTGGCGGTTATGTAGGAGCATTTATTGGCTTAATTGTGTCAAAAATGAGCTAGTTATGGCTCATGATGGTGTTCCCATCATACCCCCATGCCTAGCTTTTGCTAGTCCCTTAGCAAAATTTCAAGGTATTAACTTTGATTCTAGACCATAAAATCTTTTGATGCTTAAAAAATTTTTTGTGTGCTTCCTTTTGTAGATTAGGTTAGAATGCCAATAATAGGCCTAGAGGTACTCAAGTATCAACCAAGATCCAGACCTAACTAGCTCTAGCCTTAGTCTGCCGTGAAGGTTTTTTAGGCCCATAGGAACTAACCTAAGGTTCGTTGAACTCCGCGGTTAAAGCACCCATGCTTGTAACATGTTTTAGCCTTGGTTCAGTTTGTAGTGCGTTTCTGTTAGAGAGAGATAGAGGAATTTTTCTTTGTTTTTGGAGAGTTTTCTCTCTCTCTTCTTTTTATTTCTAGCTTCGGATTGGCTTTACAACACGGTCTGTATCGGATTCCTAGTCCCCATCATCAATCCTCATAGGGTCCTTGGCAATTGATGCTTTGAGATAGCACTGCCCATGGCAACCCCCAAAACTTTGGCTTTCGAGATTTTGAGATAATCTCGCCCATGGTGTTCTGTAGCTAAATCCAAACCCTGGTAATCGACATTTCGGGATAATGACACCTATGGCATCTAAACTAGCACAGAGTGCTTACATGCCCCTGGTAAAATATGTAGATATCCTAGGAGACAAGCACCAGGGAGACGATATGTTATTGCGATCTTCGAGGGGAGTTTCCCACCTCTCCGTGCTGGGAACTGGTCCAAATTAACTTGTGTTGATCAGCCGCTCCTAATCTAGGTGACTTTTTCGTAACAATTTAAACACATTTGCATGATTTTGATACTTAGGCACACTGAACTAGACTGTGTGTGGATTGGGGTGCTTAGGTTACCGAGTCCCATTAACCAGAGGTCAGTTAACGAGGCCAAAAAATCCCTAAGCCTTGGACCTAATACTTAAGCTTCGCATTTTCCCCAACCTCTTGAGGATTACCCAGATCTTAGTGGGTACTTGAATTTTTAAGCCTAGGATTATAGCCCAAGAGGCCTAAAATCAGCATTCCTACTAATCTTTTCTCTATTTTATTAGCACTTTTTGCCTTTTTTTCTTTGGATATGGTCTAGAACTAAGTCAATTCCTTAATCTTTTACTAATGGCTGCTTTTTCTTTTCAAATTGTGCTCCTTTTTGACATTTTTATATTCTCCCATTTTTCTCCTCAAAATCTGACATGGCATCAAAATTTCCTCTCCTCTCATATTTTTGTTCTTTTTTCAAGAATTTTTATTTTTTTGTTATTTTTAGAATATGTGATTTTTTTGATGAAACCCTTCCTTTTGAAGTGATTTTTACGGCATTTTGCACTTTACTACCCCCCCCCCCCCATGGCTACGATTTGCAATGTTCTCATTATAAATTAGGTGGGTTTGAGTTCAGCTTAGATCATTCATTAGAACGGGTGTTGGGTGGGTGAATGGGTCCAGATGACTGTTGTGGATGATTTCAAGCTCGGGTATGGGTACCAGAGGTGGAGTCGACTGTTCTAGTAGATGAACCTTAAAGTGCAATATGAGTTTGGCATAGGATGTGTCAGGAAGGGTTTTGGGCTTTTCAAAAATGATGGGTTGCCTCTTGTTAAGCGCTGAGTTTAACGCCATCAGACGGACACAATCAGCTTAGGGAGAACGGAGGGTAAAAGATATCTTAGCCAAATTTGTATTAGTAAGTTCAATGAATGGTTTGAGTCTTTGATCACTCATAATAAAGGGTTCTAAATCGTAGCTGAGTTGACTGATTTTGACAGCTCCATTTCCAAAGATTCATCGGATAAGGTATGGTCCAATCCATTTTTATCTGAGTTTCCTGGGAACAATTTGAGTTTGGCATCAAGGAGTAGGACTTTCGGACCAGGGAAGAAGATCTTTCTGGATATGTGCTTGTCGTGAAAGGCCTTAACCCTCTCTTTGTAAATTCGCGAGTTCTCATATGTGTCGTGACATAATTCATCGATCACGCTCATTTGAAGCTTTCTGTGGGTTCTTGCCTTAGAAAGATTGAGATTGAGTTCCGTACTGCCCAATAGGCTTTGTGCTCCAATTCGATAGGGAGGTGACATGCCTTCCCGTACACCAATATGAAGGGAGACATGCCTAATTGGGTTTTGTGGGCAATCCTATAAGCCCATAAAGCTTTCGGAAGTCAGGATGACCAGTCTTTCCTATCAAGTCGAACAGTGACCTGGAGGATTTTCTTGATCTCCCAATATGATAGCTCAGCTAGACCGTTGGTTTGGGGGTGATAAGGAGTAGAGATTTGGTGTGACACCCCATATTTGGTCATCAGTGATCTGAACTGAGCATTCGTGAAATGGGTCCCTCCATCAGAGAATATGGCACGTGGAATCCCGAACCGAGAAAAGATGTTCTGATGAATGAATTTGATTAGTACCTTATGATCGTTGGTTCGAGTCAGAATGGCTTCGACCCATTTGGACACATAGTCAACAACGAGCAGAATGTACTTGAAGCTGTCCGAAACAGGGAAGGGTCCCATAAAATCAATCCCCTAGACATCGAAGATTTCGCATACGAGAATCGACTGTAAGGGCATCGTTTCATGATGGCTCATGTTGCCTAAGGTTTGGCAACAAGTGTATGCCTTATAGTGATTATTTGTGTCTTTGAAAATTGTGGGCCAATAGAAGCCACACTGAAGGACTTTTGTTATGGTTTTATGTCCAGAGAAGTGTCCACCACATGCCTGGTCATGGCAGAAGGACAAAATGTCCTGAATTTTCGATTCCAGAATACACCGTCTGATGATTTGATCAGCACCAATCCAGAAGAGATACGAGTCTTCCCAAAAGTAGTACTTGGCATCATAAACTAATTTGTCCTTCTTGGCTTTTGGCCAATCGGATGGTATCTGATGTGATGCCAAGTAGTTTACTAGATCAGCAAACCATGGAAGTTTTATACTGATAGTCAGGTGGTGCTAATAGGGAAAATGTTCAGTAATGGGTCCGAAAGGGTTGATAATATCAGAAGGAAGGCTGGATAAGTGATCAACTACCACATTTTGTTTCCCCACCTTGTCATGAATCTAGTGATGAAATTCTTGCAATAGCATGATCCAGTGGATTAGTCGGGGTTTCACGTCCTTCTTTGCAAGGAGATGCCTCACAGCAGTGTGTTATAAGTAAATGATAATATGGGAACCCAAAAGATACGATCTGATTTTTTCCAGGGAAAATACTATAGTTAGTAGCTCTTTCTCAGTAATTGTGTAGTTACGTTGAGCCTCGTCAAGTGTCTTGCTAGTGTAGTAAATGACCATAGGTTTCCCGTCTATTTTCTGCCCAAGTACCACACCTACAGCGTAATCGGATGCATCGCACATGATCTCAAAGGGTTGAGCCCAATCAGGGGATTATTGTAGGATCGGAGCCTCGGTAACTCGATAACGTGGGATCTCAAATGCCTGAGTGCACTCCTTAGAGATTTCAAATGAGACATCCTTAGATAGCAGATTAGTTAGGGGGCACATGATTTTCGAGAAATCGGGAATGAATCGACAGTAAAAATCGACGTGCCCCAGGAAGGATCGGATGTCATGGACCGAGCTAGGCATAGGGAGTTTGGAAATCAGATTTACCTTGGCTCGATCAACCTGGATGCCTTTCTCAGAGATGAGATGTCCCAGGATAATTCCCTCAGGAACCATGAAGTGGCTCTTTTCCCAGGAAAGAACCAAATTCACGTCGATGCATCGCCTGAGGATCTAGACCAAGTGCAGGAGGCAATCATCAAATGATTCGCAAAAAACTGAGAAGTCATCCATGAAGACTTCCAGATTTTCACCTACCATATCTGAGAATATGGCAAGCATGCATCGCTAAAAAGTAGCGGGTGTATTGCAGAGATAGAAAGGCATCCTTTGGATTGTGTAAGTTCCGAAGGGGCAGGTGAAGGTGGTCATCTCTTGGTCCTCAGGATGGATTGCCACCTGGTTATGGTCAGAGTACTTGTCCAAGAAGCAGAAGAATTTATTTCCCGCTAGTTTTTTGAGGATATGATCAATAAACAGTAGTGGGAAATGATCCTTCTTCATGGAGGTATCGAGTCTTCTATAATCAATGCAGACTCTCCACGAATTTGCTACACGAGTCGGTATGATTTCTCCGGTCTCAGTCATGATCACGGTGAGTCGAGCCTTCTTAGGCACAACTTGGATTGGACTCACCCACCGACTGTCAGAGATCGGGTAGATGATCCCAGCATCTAACCACTTAATGATATCCTTTTTCATGACCTCCTACAGATTAGGATTCAGACGTCTCTGCATTTCACGGGAAGGTCATGTGCCTTCTTCAGTATAGATGTGATGTGTATAATAAGAGAGACTAATACCAGTCAAATCATCAAGAGTCCATCCAATGGCTCTTCGATGTTGCTGGAGAACAGAAATCAGACGAGATTTCTGATCAGGTGTGAGTCTAGAGTTGATAATCACAGGAAACATCTGATTGAAACCCAAAAAGATGTACTTTAGATGATCAGGAAGAGGCTTTAGTTCTAAAACAAGGTTATCAGCAGTAGCAGGTGATTCAGGGTGGGTGTCGAGAGCAAGGGAAGAGCTATGGGTGTGTCTAGGTTGAGTTAGGACTCCTCTAATTGTGGGTTTTGATCCTCTTGTGGTTGATCAGAAGTAGTCAGGTTTTCCTTGATATACCGATCGTCAACCACAACCTTGATATCACATATTTGTTCTATAACCCTACAATTAATCCCTTGTTGAGCCTTAAAGATGTCGATCTTTAGTGTTTGGTTCCCAAATTTTAGTTCAATTTGGCCCTCCTCACAATTAATGTTGGCCCTAGCAGTGGCCAAAAAGGGTCTCTCTAGTATGATTGGTGTGTTTTTCGGATTCTCTGGAGCATCCATATCCAAGACTATGAAATCCACTGGGAAATAGAAATCCCAAACCCTAACAATGACATCCTCAAGAACTCCTTTAGGTGACCTAATAGATCGATCTGCCAACTATAATGTCACCTTTGTTGGTTTGAGCTATCAAATTGGACATCACCAATTGTACAGGAAAGCAAGGGAGTACCTGAGTCTTTTGCCTTAGGTGGGAGCCTACTCAAAATGGAGCTTGCTTGTTCCGACAATATGATTGGGCTCCCACTTTTGGTTTGCGGCTTACACTTAGGTGTACACACGTCTTTCAGAAATCGTGCGTAAGATGGTACATAGCGAATTGCATCCATTAAGGGGATGTTTATATGGACCTGTTCAAAGAGCTTGACTAGGTCCTCTTCAGGTGCCACGGGTTTGGTTGTCCTCTTTCCCTTGGTCAGGGCCTCGAGAAATGGAACCTTAGTTGGTTCCTCTGGAATAGATCCAAGTTCTTGATCTGGGATGGGGGTATCCTAGATGACTATCCTAGTGTTTGGGTTAGCATTACCATGATGTAAGTAGCTTGGGTAAGGTGGGTCCTGTGTTGCTTTGCCACTATGGGTCATAACTAAATTCAGTCCTACCTGGTTCTGGTTTGGTGTAGGTAAAATAGGTGGTTGCTGCTGAAATCTCGAGTATGATGTCAAAGCTTCCATCCCGTCGGGTGATGGAGTAGAAGGGGCCTGATAAACCATGTGGGCTTGGCCTTGGTTTGGGTTTATAACATGCCTCTGATTTTGCATGTTATTGGGATTAGGTAGAGGTTGCGAAGGGAGTGTACCAGGTTGGCGAGAATTTGCCATCTGGGCGAGTTGATTGTGGACCTTTGTGATCTCGTCTTTGTGTTGTTTCTGCATAGCCACATTTGTCTTTTGAATGTTAGCTAGAGTCTGAAGGATAAGAGTCATTTGATCTCCTTGAGTTGGCCCAGATTGATAGGTGGGGTTGGGTCGTGGTTGAGGCGACTGATATGGACGAGAAGCTTGTGGATGTGGCTGATATGGTGGTCTCTGCTTCTGATTGTTTCCTGCCCATGTGAAATTAGGATGATTTCGCCATCCAAGGCTATAGGTATTAGAGAATGGGTCATTGTGGATGGTGTTGAGGTCCTCACAAGTCTAAGGAACCACAGACAAGTCAGAATACAAGAGTTCAGAGTTCCCCCAACTAGAATAGGCAGGTTCGGAGTTTCCTCCAGACCTAGAGTCAATCAGGGGTGGATACGGATCCAACCCCTCAGAAGATCGGTGGTAGATGTTATGCACAGCTTCCCTCCTAGAAGGCAGTTGTGCAAATGGGTTTTGCACAGAGGTGGCTCACTACAGATGTTGAGTTAGCTCATTCACCTTCTTCTCAATAATAAAGACCTTGTCCAAATGACTGGCCATCAGTTCTAAGTCGACAGAAGAGGACAAGCCCTGCATCGCATGTGCTCCCTTTGAATTTGTCAATGCGTGGGCATTCGTGCGGTCGAATATGCCCATGGAGGCATTATTGATGGAGTTCTCACACATATTCTCATGAATCTCCCACATAGTGTCTTTGTGTTGACCCATGATATTTCCTCCACAAGTTGCATTGACGAATAATCGGATATTTTCACGGAGTGCTTGGTAAGAAAACTAGACTTGTTCCCATTTAGTAACTCTGTGATGGGGGCACTTTCTCAAGAGATCCAAGAAATGATCCCATGCTTCGTGAAGTGGTTCTCCAGGCTGTTGTGTGAAGTTCATGATCTGGTGTCGTAAAGCATTCGTCTGACCAACTAGTAAGAACTTTTTCAAAAACTCGGGTTGTAGTTCAACCCATGTGTTGATTGGATGCGTTTGAGTCTGATACCAGTGAGCCGCTTTGTCCATGAGAGAGAAGGATAACATTTTCATGAGAAGAATATCTTGATTCTGAACATTTGACCCGAAGGTCTGGGTGAAATGGCAATCGCTTTGGCTATTTTTGCGTCCTTATGTTTATTATAATACAGTCGTTATAGTATAAGATGAGACAGCTACGGTTGTCATTACCATACAATTTTTTTACTCGGAAATAGTTTTCCTGAGGTCGAACTCAGGGAGCTACTGGAATTCTAGAAGTACAAAGTTTCTTTATTGAATTACAAAAATAAGAGAGAGAGAGAGATTTTTGTCTTGGCTTCTTCTTCTCTTTGTGCTCTCTCCTCTTCTTTCTTCTTCTGCTCGTCTCTGTCTTCTTCTTCTCTTCTTTCTCTTTTCTTCCATTGCCTTTCTCTCTTTCTTTCTGGTGGCCAAGTCTTCTTCTTTCTTTTTCTTTCTCTTTCTTCTTCTCTACTTTATCTCCTCTGAAGGCTGCTCATCCGTCGTCTGATACCGCAGTCAGACAACTTAACTGTAGTCTGCTACAGTGCTTCTCTTTTCCTTCCTTCGCTGCTTCTTCTTCTTTGGCGAGCCTTCTTCTTCTTCTCTTCTCCTTCCTGTGGCTAAGTTCTGAGCCCTTCTCCTTCAGCGCTCCTATCCTGCACACAAGGGGGAAGCAAAACCTATCCCCTCCCTCTACCTGCACGTATCTCTCTCTCTATGAACCGCTCACAGGAAGCTCTCCCAGAGCCACGGGTTAATGGGTTGTGTACAGGGACCAGGAGCACCGGCGTGATTTGGTGCGCGAGGTGTGCATGGGTAGTGTCGGGTCGGATCCGCCGGGTCCACGTGGTGAAACCGCGGACGGGGAGTGTGATGGGGCGCAGGACCTCACCCCAGGTGTATCAGAGGCAACCAGCCGTATACACAAAAACAATTTAAATCAGTGCGTTGCATTGTGAACTTACGATGTGGGACTATCTTCTGCTTTTCCTCGTGTGCGCCCGTAGGAGAACCTCCTCGTAATCTGCTCAGCTGCTGCCGCTGTTGGTGCCAAGTGTTGAAGCAAAAGTCTTCACAGACTTCACCCCAGTCCACAGCACCTGGAGCGCAGCTGCCCCGACGCCTGGAGCCTGCTTGGAAGCTGCTTCAATCGTCAACAATGGCGGTAGGGCTCCAGAACCAGTCGTGCATGAATAAGGCCTATCGGCCTAATCAAACCACCGGAAGAACTTCGTCGTGACACGACGAAGGTGGTGCGAGGTGCAGCAGGTCGCAGGATGGCCTAGGCGTGTGTGCCTAGGTCGTCCTGTGACAGGAAATATGGGTGTGTTCGGGGCTGCGTTGAGTGGGTGTAGAGCGGCAGTGGGTGGGCGGAGGATGTTCAGCGTGATGAGGCAGAGCTTTTGCAATGGTCGACGAGTCGTATGGAGTTGCGAAGTGATGGGGGCGACTCGCCGGAGGTTGGCCGGAGGTGAAGAAAGTGATGGTGGATAGGCGTGGTCGTGGGGCAATCAAGTGAAATAGAGTGGGGAAAAGAAAGAGGGGAAGAAGGGGGGTAAATGTAACCTACCTACAGGGACGAAGGGGGTAGAGCGAAGCCGCCGGCTCGTACCTGCCGGAGCTGGAGAAGAACCCAGGGGGAGAGAGCGGCAGAGAGGAAGTGGGCAGGGAAGCGCATGCTTGGTAAGGCACGACGCGGGAAGATTAAAC
Organism: Thalassia testudinum; assembly: GCA_037157565.1. NCBI lineage: Eukaryota > Viridiplantae > Streptophyta > Magnoliopsida > Alismatales > Hydrocharitaceae > Thalassia > Thalassia testudinum. The sequence continues at coordinate 26,264,555 of JAZHRO010000063.1, read as the reverse complement.
GAAGCTGGCTCTGCTGCTGGTATTGCAACAGAGAGATGAGAAGGAGGAGGAGTGGCCGCTAGAGCTGGTAGGTTTCCTGTTGGAGTGGGGAGAGAGGAAAGGTTGAGGGTTTCTCCGCCAAGACCAGACTTGGGAGAAACGGCTGGCGACGCTGGTCTTTATAAAGGTGGTGGTGGAGGGGCGGACGCACGCTGGCGACGTGCGTCCCTCACCGATGTATGGTCGGAGAGAAGACCCATACCTTCGGTGCGTTCTCACGGAAGGTGTGGGCGTCGTCAGGTGGCATGGCCGAGTCCCTGCTACAGCAGACGTCGCTTGGAACTTCGCATTTACTTTGCAAGACACCTCGCTCACCCTACGCGGCGCCATGGTCCGCGCAAAGTCGCTGAAGCATGGTGCAGCGTAGAGACTTGTAGGAGGGACCAAAATGCAAAGAACGAAGAGGAAATTAGGAGCCAAAATGCAAGGGTTTCGAAAGTTGAGGGTCAAAAAGTAAATGATGAGGACCAAATTGCAAAGTCGGTCAAGGAGGTCTCTTCTTAGGCTCAAGTTTTTATACATGACTAAGTTTGACCTAAGGATTTTAATGGTGAATTTTGTTTCTAGGTCAGACAATGTTTGACCAGCCAATTTACGTAAAAACCCAAATTAAGTCATTAATTGGGCATGGTTCTCAATGTAGGTCAAAATGAGTTTCTAAGGCCAGATTGAAGGTTCTAAACCCTAGAAATTATTTTTCTATGAATTTTAGAGGGCTTAGTTGATTTTTACCCTGCCTCAAACCTCGTGAGTTGGAGTGGGTTTATTTTAGGGTTATAGAATGTCATTTAATTTCTTAGAGTTGCTGTAGCCCTTGTTAGATCAGATCATCCCACTTTCCTTCTTATTAGGTTTATTTGACCAGTGTTTGGACCCTTAATTACCCTGTTTGCAAATTGCATTGGTGAAATTGCATTTTTACCCCTTATGACTTGTCTTCTTCTCAAACTCAGAATTCTCTGAGTTAAGCCTTTCTTTGAGTAATGTAGGGGCTTTTTCTTGCATATCAAGGTTAGATTGCGCTAGTTGGGGTTCATGATGTGGTTCTCATCATACCCCCATGCCTAGCTTTTGCTAGTCCCTTAGAAAAAACTTAAGGTTTCAACCTTTGTTCTAGACCATGAAGTTCTTAATGGTTTCAGATAAGTGCTTTTTCATTTGAACCTGGATTAGGTTAGAATGCTGACCATAAACCTAAAAGGTTCTCTAGTACCAACCAAGATCCAGATCTGTCTAGCCTCAGCCTCAGTCTTTAGCAAAGGTTTTTAAGGCCCATAAGAACTAACCTAAGGTCTATTGGACTTTGTGGTTAAAGCACCCGTGCTTGAAATAATTTTATCCTTGGCTTAGTTCGTAGTGCGTTTTGTAAGAAAGAGAGATAGAAGATTTTTCTGTTTGGAGAGTTTTGTCTCTTTTTCTTTTTAATTTTAGCTTAGGATTGGCTTTTCAACACGATCTGTATCAGATTCCTTGTTCCCATCATCAATCCTCAAGGGTTCCTGGCAATCGTTACTTCGAGATAGCGCCGCCCATGGCAGCCCCCGGAACCCTGGCTATTGAGATTTTGAGATAATCCCATCCATGGTGTTCCGTGGCCGAATCCAGACCCTGGCAATTGACACTTCGTGATAATGCCATCCATGGAATCTGAACCAGCAGAGTGCTTACATGCCCCCAGTAGGATATGTAAATATCCTAAGAGACAAGCACCTAGGAGATGATATTTTGTTACACATCTTCGAGGGGGATTTCCCACCTCTCTACGCTGGGAACTCGTCTAAATCAACTTGTGTTGATTGGCCGCTCCTACTTTAGGTGTTCTTTTTAGAATTTTGCGACGCTTCTGCGTGATTTTGATTTTTACGCTTACTGAACCAGGCTGTGTGTGGGGTTAGGGTGCTTAGGTTACTGAATCCCGTAAACCAAAAGTTAGTTAATGAGGCCAAATACTCCCTAAGCTATGGACCTAATACTTAAGCTTTTCATTTTTCTCAACCTCTTGAAGAATGTCTAGATCTTAATGGGTACTAAGAGTCTATCCAAGAATGCCTAAGGTTTGTGTTCTTACTAATCTTACTGTGCACTTTTCAGTTCTTTTCTTGAATGAGGTCTAGGACTTAAGTCAATTCCTCAGTTTCTTACTAATGACTATTACTCTTTTCTCATATTTTTGTGCTCCTTTTTCATTTTGTTTCTTTACTCTTTCTCCTTCACAAAATTTTTTTTCCTCCCTCATTTTATTCTTCTTTTTCAAAAATTTTTTAATTTTTATGGTGTTTTTAGTATATGTGATTTTCTTTGTTTGAAACCTTTTCTTACAAGTTTTGCACTTTCATACCCCCCCATGCCTAAGATTTGCAATGTCCTCATTGTAACCTAGGGGGTTTTTATTCAACTTAGTTCATACATTAGGATAGATGTTTTGATGAGTGCATGGGTCGGGGTGACTGTTGCAGATGATTTCTAATCTCAAATGCAAGAACCTGAGGTGGAGTCAGCTGTCCTAAAGTGTGAATTTTAAGTGCACAAAGGTGTCAGAAAAGGTTTCAGGTTTGTAAAGAGGATGACGAGCTGCCTCCCGTTGAGTGCTAAATTTGACGCCTTCAACCAAGCGGGAAATGAGATGGAGAGGGGATGGTCAAATCAGCAGAGTTTAATATAACAAGCACCTTGATTAAGAGCCTGGTTGGTCCAACCAGGTGCTTGTTAAGATCAACAGGCTGATGATGCAGCCCAAACCCAATCAATCTGGTGGGTTCATAGATGTAGATCAAAAGGTGTGGGACCCACCATATGCAATGTGGCTCAGATGGATGTGGAAGTGTGAATACAGGGTTTGGCTGAGTCGAATCAGCCTGGTCAGAATAGGGAACCGTAGAATAATGAGTGATTGACGCGAGAACCTTACAAGGGTGATCAGAGATGGAGCATGGTTTGTAGTCTGATCAGTGTTCCAAACCCGATGTGGAAATGCAATCGGCTCGGTGAGAGGTGAATCTGAATAGAAATTGAGTCCGATTGCAGGTTGGGGTTGGGAAGAGGTTTTGATCAGTTCTGTGTGTGCGGATGAGGTGGCAACTGTGTATGAGGGCTCTTCTAGAAAGGAATGACAGGTGGTTTTCTGTAGAGAGTCCTCTGGGTAACTATCAAATGCCTGAAGAGTGTTTGTAGGATGAAGGAAATATGATTTGAGAAAAAAATTGAATTCTAGGTTGTAATCACTCTTGGCATTTTCTGTTTTTGGTTCCTGAGGGTTGAAAAGGAATGATTCTGTGTTATCAGTGATCTCGGGAACCAGGACCTCAGAATCGGAGTCAGAGAATGAGTTATGTGAACTGAGGTCGTAGATGGGCTTGGTGTGTTCAGGAAGGAGAGTCTCTCCGTGATTATAGTCAGATCCGAAGTTGTTGGAGAGTTTGCAAAAATGAGATTCATGATCATGAATTCCACCGCAGCATAAATCATCAGATGTGGAATCAGCAGCCTGACTGGGGTCTAGCCTATATGTCAATTCTGAGTTTAGAAAGGTGTTCTATCTAGGCTCAAGCTCCAAGCTGGTAGGATAGACCCAATTGAAACCCCACTCATCCAACTCCTTAGTTTCTGTATCATAAATTGGCATGTCTTCTGAAAAGTCGATCAGATTTCCTGAGGATGTTGGAGAGGGATATTCATCAAATAGAGGCCTAGAATCATATTCTATAAAAATTTGATCTTTATCATATGAGGCCTCATAATCTTCCCAATAAGTTTCAGATCTAGGTTTTAGGTTTAGGATGTGGGTAGAATTACTAGAACCTAAGTCCGAATAACCTTTGAGGGTCACCTTATCAAAATAAGGGGCGGAATTTATACCCTCAAAAGGTTCAGTTCTGATCTCATTATTGCAGGAGTTTTGGAATTCTAAGCTTGGCAATTCATGGTCTAGGGTCGGTTCATCATTGTGTTCTCCTGCAATATCCCAACCTAATCCAATGTTGTCTTCTATCTTGGTTGGGAATCCACAACCACCCTGTGCGTCAGTCCCGAGATCTGGGAAAATGGATTGATCCTTAATACTGTTCCAAGATGGTTCATCCTCTATTTCTGGTATATATGGGTATTTCTGGTTGATAACTTGTTCTAGTGATCTCATCATTTCTACCCATTTTAGAAGGGCATCTTGGTGTTGTTCCTAAAGTACAGGATTTGTCAAGCATTGAAGGTATTCAGATTGGTGTAATTTTTCTATCTCAATGTATCCTGTCATGAGCATATCTCGGGTTGATCCTTTTGAAATTTCTGTCAATAGAATTTGGGCACAGTTTATGATGAAAGCTGTGGGTGTTGGGACATCAACCTGAATGTTTTCTATTGGTGTTGAGAGTTTACATTTGATTTCATAGAATTCAAGGGCATCCTCAATCATCTTATCTTTCATGGATCTCTGATATTCAGTTTTTTTGAATGGTAGTCTTAAATGGTGTGGCTGCATCTTTGAATCAGGTGGTGGAATCAAGATATAGAATCAGAAGTTCGATGTAGACTTAAGTTGTGCCAAGATGGAAGAAGGGGGACTTGGTTCAGAATCAGAGGAAAAGGGCTGTGTGAATGATTGGTTGCACAAACTAGGGCACCGAGGCTCGGCCTCGGGGAGAGTGAATTTCTAAAGGAGGTGTTAAGGACCTCCTACCAAACATACACTGAAGGAGAAGATGAGTTTAGTAGGTGCTGTACCCAATCAAGGCACCCGAAATGTTGGGTGACTATAGAGGTGCAGGGCAGATGGACCCCTTGATCAGAAAGATCGTTCACCTGAGAATTACCTAAGCAGCCAAAGAGGGTGAGTCCCGTGAAGACCCCTACACGATAGAGTGTCCCCACGGGTTACAGGGTTTCCCCCACCTGACATCTCTTGTCACCGCGGTTCTAGGTAGACCAGAATGGGGACCTTGACGTCTTAAGTCTACCTTTTTTACTTTAAGATCAAGGTGCTTAAGGTTCCACTTGAACTTATAGGTATTTTGAGTGAAAAAGTGACCTAATTTGAAGGTTGGTTGACCCTAAGGGATCAACTTCACCTATTGATTCCTTTGAGAACTTATTAGGTCTTGTCTTTTAGGGTTCAAGTGTTTTTAGAGAGCCAATTGCTTAGGGTTTCTCTAAATAGGTATTTTCAATCAATGGCTTAGGCACACTTCTTTTGGATTTTCTCAATTCTTTATTAAGGGGTGTGTCTCTGAAACCCTATTGTTAAATCTTATGTTAGCTCTACTTGGTCCAGTTAACTCCTTATTTGGTAATTAAGGCTCAGGCAAGAAGGTGTTAGCCCTTAATTACATTAATAGTGTGTGCAGGAATGGTAGGTTGAAATTTGAAAACATGCAGCTTTGATGGTTTACTAGGTATGAAAGACAGGTTATACCTATATTGTTTGTTCTTTTCTTTTTCTTCCTATTTAAGATCTAGGGTTTAATAGTGAGAGGATAGAAGTTACCTGTCCTTGGAGTGGCTGTGGTGCGGCTGCGTCTTAATTTTTTTCTGTACCTGCACAAAGAAGACGTTATTAGAAACTCTGAAATAGAGAATTTTATAGCTTCTAGAATAGCTGTTGCTCCCCAGCAACGGTGCCAAAATGGAATGGCAACCACTTTGGCTGTTTTTCCGTCTTTATGTTTATTATAATACAGTCGTTATAGTATAAGATGAGACAGCTACGGTTGTCATTACCATACAATTTTTTTACTCGGAAATAGTTTTCCCGAGGTCGAACTCAAGGAGCTACTGGAATTCTAGAAGTACAAAGTTTCTTTATTGAATTACAAAAATAAGAGAGAGAGAGATTATTGTCTTGGCTTCTTCTTCTCTTTGTGCTCTCTCCTCTTCTTTCTTCTTCTGCTTGTCTCTGTCTTCTTCTTCTCTTCTTTCTCTTTTCTTCCTTTGCCTTTCTCTCTTTCTTTCTGTTGGCCAAGTCTTCTTCTTTCTTTTTCTTCCTGCTTTTCTTTTCTTTCTCTTTCTTCTTCTTCTTCTCTGCCTTATCTCCTCTGAAGGCTGCTCATCCGTCTTCTGATACTGCAGTCAGATGACTTAATTGCAGTCTGCTACAGTGCTTCTCCTCTTTTCCTTCCTTCGCTGCTTCTTCTTCTTTGGCGAGCCTTCTTCTTCTTCTCTTCTCCTTCCTGCGGCTAGGTGTTGAGCCCTCCTCCTTCAGCGCTCCTATCCTGCACACAAGGGGGAAGCAAAACCTATCCCCTCCTTTTACCCGCACGTATCTCTCTCTCTCTGTACGAACCGCATACAGGAAGCTCTCCCAGAGCTGGTGGGTTTCCTGTCGGAGTGGGGAGAGAGGAAAGGTTGAGGGTTTCTCCGCCAAGACCAGACCTGGGAGAAACGGCTGGCGATGCTGGTCTTTATAAAGGCGGTGGTGGAGGGGCGGACGCACGCTGGCGACGTGCGTCCCTCGGCGGAGTATGGTCGAAGATGAGACCCATACCTTCCGCACGTTTGCACGGAAGGTGTGGGCGTCGTCAGGTGGCGTGGCCGAGTCCCTGCGACAGTAGACGTCGCAGGGAACTTCGTATTTACTTTGCAGGACGCCTCCCTCACCTTGCGCGGCACCATGCTCCGCGCAAAGTCACCGGAGCATGGTGCTGCACAGAGACTTGCAGGAGGGACCAAAATGCAAAGAGCGAAGAGGAAATTAGGGGCCAAAATGCTAGGGATCCGAAAGTTGAGGGTCAAAAAGTAAATGATGAGAACCAAATTGCAAAGTAGGTCAAGGAGGTCTCTTCTTAGGCTCAAGTTTTTATACATGACTAAGTTTGACCTAAGGATTTTAATGGTGTATTTTGTTTCTAGGTCAGACCTTGTTTGATCGGCCAATTTATGTAAAAAGCCAAATTAAGTCATTAATTGGGCATGGTTCTCAATGTAGGTCAAAATGGGTTTCTAAGGCCAGATTGAATGTTCTAAACCCTAGAGATTATTTTTATATTAATATTAGAGGGTTTAGTTGATTTTTACCCTACCTCGAACCTCGTGAATTGGAGTGGGTTTGTTTTAGGGTTACAGAATGTCATTTAATTTCTTGGAGTTGCTGTAGCCCTTGTTAGATCAGATCATCCCACTTTCCTTCTTATTAGGTTTATTTGACCTGTGTTTGGGCCTTTAATTACCCTGTTTGCAAATTGCATTGGTGAAATTGCATTTTTACCCCTTATGACTTATCTTCTTCTCAAACTCAGAATTCTCTGAGTTAAGCCTTTCTTTGAGTAATGTAGGAGCTTTTTCTTGCATATCAAGGTTAGATTGTGCTAGTTAGGGTTCATGATGAGGTTCTCATCACTGGGCCAGAAGCTTGAGCTGTTTAATGTGTTGGAAAGGATCCTTGGAATTGAGCCCATGAAATTTCGGAATAGCATGAATCATGTTGGGCTTGAGTTCATTATCAGGACCTCCAACCGAGATTTGGACTTGAGGTTTGATCACCACTACGGTGGGATTGTAATGATCTCGCATCAACGGACACTGTGGTGGATTCACAAAAGCTTGGAATAGATCATTAAGGCACTAAAGCTGATTCTCAAGGTTGTTCTCTTCTGCTGGTTGTTCCATGATGATGGAAGGAGAGTTAGGCTCAGATAAATCAGAAGAGATGTCTATGTGATGGGGTTGCTGATGAGTCCACTAAAATGGACTAATATTAAGCCTAAGAATATTTAATCGTATAGTTTAGGTGTGTTAATAATGGTAATTAAGTTATAGAATATTTTTACACCTTATGATTTAAGTTTATAACATTCTATAACTTAATTATTTTGTTATTTTTTATGTGCAGGTAATAAAATGCAGAAAGGACAAGGGTGGGGGGATAAATTACCCAACACATCCCAGCCGCGATTCTTTCCCCCCTCCCCCACCGGACATTAGAGCAATCTTCTCCAACGCTTGTCAGCCAAAAAATAGAAAGGGATTTGCAAATCCCTGAATTGGCGCACGGAGGGAGAGAGGACTTAAAAAGAGAAGAGGCGGCGTGCACAAAGGGGAATCTTCCCCCCTTACGGGGAACTGCTCTCTCTTCTCCACTGTGGAGAGGGCGAGCACTGTGTTGCTCCTTCGCTATCTTGCGCCCATCACCTGCCTACAAGTAGACCGCAGGCGCTCGCTTGCCATCTCCCACGCCTGCATCCTCCTTGCTACATCCATCACGCCAACGCACCTCTCCCTCAGCCGCTGCAGGCAGTTCTCCGCACCAGCGCGCACACGTTCCCTTGCAGCTTCCCTCCGCAAGTGCCTACCAGCTCGCCATCTTCCAACGCGCGCAACCGCGCGCCCCACCCGCAGGCGCTCCACCTCACCGGCCTTGCAACACCAAGCGCCTACCGCTCCGCCTTCAAGCACCCCAGGCACTGCGTCTTCACCCTGCCAGGCCGCGCCCGCAGGTGCATCCTCCCTTCCAGCGCCTCCTTGCAGCATGCCCCCCCACCTCTGCAGACCCGCCTTAGCAACTCCAGCCGCGACTGAAGGCACTGAAGTGCTGCATAGCCGCTTCACTCACCGCACAGCAGACACCGCACCCTCACGCCCGCAAGTATTCTCCGCAGCGTACCTCCAACCACCTGCAGACCACAACAGCAAGCGCCGGCCCTCGCACCAGCTCGCGCGTGCGCCCGCTTGAATAGCCGCAGTAGCAGCCGCCCTCTTGCTCCATAGGCCGGAGATCCAGCCACCGCCTCTGGCCACCTTCGTTGTTGCCGCTGCCACCGTCGAAAAGCTTTCGACCTCGCCGTCCTCTTGAGCCCTGCATCGACCCCCGCAGTTCTCTCTCTCTCTCGCGAGGAGGGAGAGGAAGAAAGCACTGTTTTAATCTTAATTAAAAATTACATTCAATGCCATTGCCACCAATTTGATTTATTTATTATTATTATATTATGGCAAAATTGTGCATGCACACTTATATTCTCTGATATTTGGACATTCATGATATTCATCTATTTCAAGATTGATTTTGGGCTTAACTTGAGCAATAATTTTTTCTAGTACACGTCAAGTGAAAATTGCATAAATTCATCCTAAATTTATTGAGGATTTCGTTGAGGGAAAACTGCACTTGCACCCTTAACTTTTTAGGTTATTACAAATCTACTTTCCTTCACATTTTAAGTCAGATTTGAATAGGGATTTCACACTATCTGAAATAACATTAAATAATTAAGTATTGATTGCATCATTGCCTCCCTTTAGACACGACCTGCTCTTCTGCGAGTGGTTATTTTCATTATTTTTGATTAGTCGATTTTTCCAGCACTTAAATACTATAACGCTAAGCGAAAAGTCGACCATCAAAATTGGCATCGTTGCTCGGGAGGCAACAGACGCAATAGATTTACTTTATTATTTTTAAATCTTTTGAGTTGCAAAATTATCTAATCATCTTTATTATTTTACAAGGAATCTGACACGGCGACGAGGTGCAGCAAAGCGATAACTTTGAACATGAACAGCGTGCACGGCGGAGATGATCTTTTTGGTGGACCTTGATGTCACCTAGAGGATGAAAAAAGGAACACGTGGGCCTTGATCTCATGCATTTAGGCTTACGGAGAAGCCTATTTCTGATTTAGGAAATAGGTCTTAGTTAGATTTAGTTAGATAGACATTAGAATTTAAATTACCGTCTTTTGGGCCTTTGTTGGGTATTTTTGGGAACGTGTTCCCAGTGCCATTTTATTTCTAATTGCTCTTGTATGCAGGAGTGTATTTTCGAGAGTGTGTTCCCATTTATTTAGATTATATGATTATTTGAACTATTTTGAACTGCATTTCAGTTAGTTAGTTAGATTTGGTCTGTTTGTTATTCTTATTAAAAAAAAAAAATCGAACTGCCTGCTAGAAGCTACATATCTATAGGACGACCATCTAGGATTGAATGAGCAGCATCTAGTTTATTTTTATTGCACTGCATTCATTATTGCACGAAGAAAGCTGGAGTAAGGTACGTCTTCTCTTGAGCATTAATTACTTGTCATGCATATGCATTGAACCTAAATCTAAGACCACTAAAGTGCTTGAATGAAATTAATTCAATGGTCACTTTAAACAAATTGGGACTGTTAAGAGGTTGGACTTTAAAATCTGTGACTGAAAATTGTGTGCAAAAGGATCCTATTTGCGGGATTTCAAAAAATCAAAACAGGATCGTATGCTTGCACACTTGAGACACTGTGCACCTCACACATAAGGTCACTAGATAAAATTTCTACCTCTCCGCTTTTGCACCACAAGGGAAGTTAGTCGGAAATCAATAATCCTATCTACCAAGTTACTTCGGTTCCTCGTGTGTGGGCTCGATTTGAGACTTCCATCCCTTGCGAGTAGGTTATAGGCACCAGCGAAGGTTGGCCTAGGAAGTGTAATTTCTTCAAAACTTGTTTAGCCACCAACTAAACATATAACTCTAAGACCTGCAATCTACTAAAAACAGATCCCGTTGAATTTGCGTTTGCTGTGACAATAGGACTCTTTAGAAAGATTTCTACTGAATCATAAGAAAATTATTTTGCTTAAAGAAATGGATTATTGTTATTCCTATCATTCAGATTATTAGAGTCAATACTTCCCACCTTTTAATCAGGATCCCATGCTCCGAGAGTATCCATCCTTTGATGGGTACATTGATAATTCATGGGATCATTCTCATTCTTACCCTGGGAGTACTAGCTTGATAACTCCCACTTTTGAGCAGAGCCTAGGAGCGGGATTTTCTAATCTTGAAATCCCTATTCCCATGCAAACACCCAACCCTTCCACCCTTCATGATTTTCCGTATCGAGGTTGGGCCGATACCCCTAGGCAACTAGAGCCTGAAATTGACTATCCTCCCCAACCTGATAATAGTAGCCTCTCCTCTTTTATGATAGAAATGCAAAAACAACAAAAGGAAATAATGGAATCAATGCGAGGGATGTTGAGGAATAGTCAACAATTAAATGAAGAAATATGACAACTTAGCTACACTGTTCCCAATAATCCTGATCCCTACCCATCCGATCATGATCATGAAAATAATTCTGAGGTACTTAATGACAATAGGGATCCAATTTCATGTAGTGATCACTTAGACTCTCCCAATGAGACGCGGCCACTAGAGGACAACAATCATATTGATTATCCACCTGAACTATATTGGAGTCAAAAGCAAGAGAAAATTATTGTTCCTATCACTTCCTCTTGATTATTTGGTGGAGTCCCATTCTGCTCTTAGTGAGCCTACTCCTGACCCTCCACTTAGGGAATCAACACCTATCATTCAATATCCTGAGGATTTAAATGCACCTAATGAAGGTGACCCTAAGGGAATAAAGGATGTTCAATTCTGGTCTCAGGGTTATGAAGAGTCTAATTTAGAGGATGAGGATGCCCCAACAGAGGAACATGGATTGAAAATCTGGAGTGAATCACAGCAGAATTATTTATCATTTGAGGATTTAGCTACAGAGGATAGAAATAATATGATTAAATCCAGATTCCTCCTTTCTTTTGAGAGTCATCCTCCATCAAAACAGGAGTTGATATTAGAGGAGGACAAACAAAATGAGAAGTCTATGGGAGACTCTCGGGGACGAAACACGTCATTTGAGGATTTATACCCCGAGAACAATAACGAATTCAATGATATAGGCTTCCTCCAAAATATTAAAACTGATCCTCCTTTAGAAATAATTGAGGATACTGATCCAACTCCTAATGAATCACAGATACACCCCGATAAATATCTGAGTGAACCAAATGAATCTGGGGATGAGCTGAATGATAATGATTCTTACATTTTGACCCTGCCATCAATAGGTTGTAATTTGGAGTCTACCCTTAATTCAAATATGACTCCGATCATTAATGCTAGGCACGATAACTTGAAGTTGTCTACAATTGTTAGGGAGTCTACACAATCTGAATCATTGTTGGAATTGGACCCAACTAAGCCCTCATTGGACTTAACCATTACCTTCCAACAGTATAAACAATCCTTAAACTCCCTAACTGATCCTTGGCTCAGATCTCTACTCATGTACATTCTTTCTGGAGAATATATCAGGCCAGTACATCCTAGGGTAGAATGGCGAGTATGGATTGATGCTTGTACTTTTACTCTCGCCATTCAAGGGTTTGAACTAATAATGATTATATCCTTTAAAACCCATCCTACTTTGGAGGACCCTTGTTATCCTCCACTTATTCCATTTCGGGAGGTCCCTTTTCATATTCCGTTTATTATCCATAGACCTCCCAAGGCAGCCAACGAGGTTTCTCGCTTTCATATCTTCTGGCGAGCATTTGGAATTACATTACATTATCAGCTCGCCAACATCCGTGGTTACCTGTTTTCTAGGCCTACATTGTTATGCATATTCTTAGGGCCTAACCTTTTCTGTTTGGAACCAGACTTATAGGTTCCTTCTTAGTCTGGCTGCTGACAGAAAATGCAGCGCTTGTTGGGAGGCAACCCAATAGACCGTGTCAGGTGATTTCTTTCCTTTCTCCTCCTGTTTTAATTTTATAATGGGGACATTGTAGGATTTAGGCTTGGGGGAGTGCATTTGCATTTTAGGCATTTAGGTTAGCATATAAAAAAAAAAAATTTCTCTTTTCTTGAGCTGATTGGATTAGTCCCAAGCAGAATACCTTTGTCATTGGAGGTTTTTCTTCTTGAATTATTTCTTAAGTTTAGAATCCAGTACATTTATTTCATGTGCACGTAGACTTGGTAATGGATCCTTGAGGAAAACCAATGAGCATTTGTAGTCTACTGAACCCTTGGACTGTTCATAGGGAGTTAGGCATACTATCTTCTAGTAAATCCACCTCATATTTGAGAAGAAGTAGAGAGATTACTGGTGCGCTAAGTCTAGTGCAAGGACTCTTAAGTTTTGGATAATTAGATGGTGATACTTCAGAGTTAGGCATAGTTTTCACTCTCTGTTCCTAGGTACGTACTTTGAGTGAATTCTTGAGAGTCACCAAATAAGGCAGATACACAGAGATTGAGTTTTAATAAAGCTATAACTATGGTGGATGGTTACGACCATCCTTCATAGAGTCCTCAGCTGAAGGAGGGTAATAGTGTTAAAGGTCAGAATACGCTTGTCCCATCCATTCATTCCTGGTGCCGAGAATAGGCACTTCCACCAAATAAGCCACATAACTTCCTCTTGACCATCATCATCCCTAATAATGCCTCATAAATAAAAGTCCGTATCGTGTTGTGTTGATTGAAAAAGAGACAAAAACAAAAGAGAGAGAGAGAGAGAGAAAAGAAGAAGAAGAAAAAAGAAACAGAAAGAAGAAAAAGAAAAAAAATAGTTATATTACAAAAAGAAAGGGTCCAAGTATATGATGTAACATTGTTTCTGAGGCAGCAAAACACCTATTGCATTCCACCAAATATTACCCATACCTACCTTCTAGTATTTCTGATCGCCTGAATACTGGTTGAGAACTCTAACTTAGTTGTAGAGTTATTACGACTTGAATTGAAGTGTGGATGACATGTGAGGCCACCAAATAGTGAGTATAATTTCTAAATCTGGAGAGATTCGTGATCTCAGAAAGAAAGAAAAGAGAGTGCCTAGGAACATCAAGAGAGCACAGTTGTGTAGCCTCTCTTTTAGTTGACTTGTCTAATAGTCTAGAGATCTAGAGTCTGCAATACTAGACTATATGTAGCACCAGTTGAGTGTGTGCCACCAAATACAAATCCATTCAACTTGATATCTCCTACCTAAACCAAATGCCGGGGTCAAATTACAGATTATCGTCTGCTTTATCCCTGAGGGAAGTAGTTGCCTATCCTGACAGAAATATTTGCCAAGGGTGTTGTACGAACTCCCAATGCGAATTGGCTCTTTCACTTGGATCTATTACCTAGGTTATTAGCACTTCACATTTGTCTGGATTTCCAAAGTTTTGAAATAAGAAAAGAAGTCTTCTGATTACTTCTATTATTCATTTTTGCTAGGGACTAGCAAATCTTAGGCATGGGGGTATTTGAAGAGTCCATTAAAATGGACTAATATTAAGCCTAAGAATATTTAATTGTATAGTTTAGGTGTGTTAATAATGGTAATTAAGTTATAGAATATTTGTACACCTTATGATTTAAGTTTATAACATTCTATAACTTAATTATTTTGTTATTTTTTATGTGCAGGTAATAAAACACAGAAAGGACAAGGGTGGGGGGATAAATTACCCAACACATCCCAGCCGAGATTCTTTCCCCCCTCCCCCACCGGACATTGGGGCAATCTTCTCCAACGCTCGTCAGCCAAAATATAGAAAGGGATTTGCAAATCCCTGAATTGGCGCACGGAGGGAGAGAGAGGACTTAAAAAGAGAAGAGGCGGCGTGCACAAAGGGGAATCTTCCCCTCTTGCGGGGAACTGCTCTCTCTTCACCACTATGGAGAGGGTGAGCACTGTGCTTCTCCTTCTCTACCTTGCACCCTTCACCTGCCTGCAAGCTGATCGCAGGTGCTCGCTTGCCATCTTCCACGCTTGCATCCTCCTTGCTGCATCCATCGCACCAGTGCACCTCCCCCTCAGCTGCTGCAGGCAGTTCTCCGCACCAACGTGCACACGTGCCCTTGCAGCTTCCCTCCGCAAGCGCCTGCTCACTCGCCATCTTCCAACGCACGCAACCGCACGCCCCAACCGCAGGCGCTCCACCTCACCAGCCTTGCAACACCAAGCGCCTACCGCTCCGCCTTCAAGCACCTGCAGGCGCTGCGTCTTCACCCTGCCAGGTCGCGCTCACAGGCGCATCCTCCCTTCCAGCGCCTCCTTGCAGCATGCCCCCCACCTCTGCAGACCCGCCTTAGCAACTCCAGCCGCGAATGAAGGTGCTGCGCGACCGCACCCGCAGGCGATGCATAGCCGCTTCACGCACCGCACAGCAGACACCACACCCTCACACCTGTAAGTATTCTCTACAGCGCACCTCCAACCACCTACAGACCGCAACAGCAAGCGCCAGCCCTCACACCAGTGCGCGCGCGCCTGCTCGAACAGCCGCAGCAGCAACCGCCCTCTTGCGCCACAGGCCGGAGCTACGGCCACCGCCGCCAGCCGCCTCCGGCCACCTCGTCCCACTGCTACCACCGTCGGAAAGCTCTCGACCTCGCCATCCTCTTGAGCCTTGCATCGACCCCCGCAATTCTCTCTCTCTCTCTCGCGTGGAGGAGAGACGAAGAAAGCTCTGTTTTTATCTTAATTAAAAATTACATTCAATGCCATTTCCACCAATTTGATTTATTTATTATTATTATATTATGGAAAAATTGTGCATGCATACTTATATTCTCTGATATTTAGACATTCATGATATTCATCTATTTCAAGATTAATTTTGGGCTTAACTTGAGCAATAATTTTTCTACTACACGTCACGTGAAAATTGCATAAATTCATCCTAAATTTATTAAGGATTTCTGTGAGGGAAAATTGCACTTACACCCTTAACTTTTTAGGTTATTGCAAATCTACTTTCCTTCACATTTTAAGTCAGATTTGAATAGGGATTTCGCACTATCCGAAATAACATTAAATAATTAAGTATTGATTGCATCATTGCCTCCCTGTGGACACGACCCGCTCTTTTGCGAGTGGTTATTTTCATTATTTTTTATTAATCGATTTTTCCACCACTTAAATACTATAACGCTAAGTGAAAAGTTGACCATCAATTGCTACACAAACATGGAAGTCGAGGCCTAGCCTTGACGGGAGTGAATAACTAATGGAGGTCTCAAGGGTGGTCTTAAGGACCTCCTACCCAACATGCATCGATGGACTAGATGAGAATAGAATGTGATGGACCCAATAAAGACACCCAAAAATTTTGGGTGACTATAGAGGTTCGGGGTGGACGATACCCCTTAGTCAAAAAATCGTTCACCTGTGAATTACCTGGGCAGCCAGAGAGGGAGAGTCCCACAAAGACCCCTACATGGTAGAGCATCCCCACAGGTTATAGGGTTTCCCCCACCCGACCTCTCTTGTCACTGATGGTCCAGGTAGACCAGAATGGGAACTTGACCTCTTAAGTTTACCAATTTTATTAAGAGAAAGGGTGCTTAAGATTTCACTTGAACTTTAAAAATGTATTGAGTGCAAGAGTGACCTAATTTAAAGATTGGTTGACCCAACAAGGTGGGTCAACTTCGCCTGTTTGTCCTTTGAGAAATTTAGGTCCCTCGTTTAAGATTCAAGTAAGATTAAGAGCCTGATTTTTAGGGTTTGCTTGAATAGATCAATTCAATCAAGGCTTAGGCACACATTATTTGGGAAAGTTGATTCTTGTTTAAGCAAGTGTGTTTCTAAATCCTGAAACTAAAAACCCTAGTTGGCTCTTGATTTGGTCTGATTTAATTTGTCCAAATGTGATACTTAGGGCCCAAACAAGAATGTGGCAACCCTAGATACCTTAAACTTTAAGTGGGTGCACGAATCAGAGTTTGTTGTCTAAATCAAATCAGGCAACTTGGTGAATTATCTAAGAATAGAATGCAAGTAGCCCTAATTTATTTTTTCCTTTTAACCTTTCTAGAGATAAGGGCTTAAGAGAGAGTAGATAGAGTTTACCTACCCCTGGTGTGTTTGATGTGTGACTGGTCTTTCTTCAATGAATCTCTCCCTGAAATAAAATCACAGCAAAAGAGATAAAGTGAGTTAGTATCAAATCAGATATTGTAATCAAGGGATCTAAATTGCGCATTGCTCCCCGGCAACGGTGCCAAAATGTTAACAAGGTGATATCATCATTTCAAAATGCACATTGAAGTATAGTCGAAATCGCTTTGAAAACAAATAGATTTTATTACTCGAAAAAGTTCCGAGGTCGAACATAGGGAGCAATATGGGAATTTAAATCTCAAGAATTGCAGTATAAGACAAGAAAGCTATAGATTTGAAATCAAGAATTATTTCAAAATAATGTAGCACTAGTATCAAGTATCAATTTGCAAAAATAATGGAGTAAAATGGTGGTTTAAGCCACCATATACTCCTTACAATAATAGCTAAGGAACTCAAATATCAATATATGAAATAATGCTCAAATGTGTCATTTGATGGTTGACTAGTCGATCATTCGCTTTTAAGTCGTTTGCAGTTTAATGTGGTGGAAAAATCGACTGATCAATATTTAAGAAGAAATAACCACTCGCAGAGGAGCGGGTCATATCCACAGGGAGGCAATAACATATTAAAATTCGCACCAGTTAAAAACATTTGTTCGTAGTCAGTTTGGACAAGAATCAAGCCAAAATTGATTTCAGATTAAGGTTTAAGCAAGAAACAATGCTGAAATAGCAATTTTGAGAAACTAGAGGATATTTTCCGCAATGCAGAATCAATAAAATATGATTAAAAAGTGACAATGGCAGCAAATGTAATTTCTAATTGACGATTTACTGTAGCAAAACAGGGGAATTTTTCCCCTTTGCCTTGCACGACGAGGAGTGGATGGCCGGGCGCGGGAAGCTCGGAGGAAGTCCCTTGTACCAAGGGCTTCGAATCGGTGGTTGCGGTGTGTCGCGCGGCGGCTGGAGGTGCCCGGATGAGCTTCGACGGAGGTGCTGCAGCCGGTGAGCGTGCGCGGCCTGTTGGCGTGAGAACTGCCACGTGCTGCTGCTGGCGGCTCTGCAGGTGCGGGCGGAGGGTACTGCAGGCGCGGGGCGGGTGCGCAAGCTGCAGGCGCTTGGGGAGGCGTGCGCGGTTGTGCGGGTCTGCAGGCGTGGGAGGAGGGTGCTGCAGGCAGTTCTGCAAGCACGGGCGGAGGGTGCTGCAGGCACGGTTGGAGGATGCTGTGGGTGTGGGAGCGTGTGCGTTTGGAGGGTGCAGGTGCAGTTGCGGTGGGAGGCGCGGGGAAGGTGTGTGCAGTTGTGCGGGCGTGGATATGGCGAAGGCTGATGGGCATGGGCTGTTGCGCGTAGAGAGCGGGTGCTGTTGGAGAGTGCTGCAGGTTGAGGAAGGCGTGGGCTGTTGGAGGCGAGCGGGTGGCTCTGCAGGCGCGGGAAGATTGGAGGTGGACTTCAGACGGGTATGCAGGCAGGTGGTCGCAGGTGAGAGGGTAGCTTCAGACGTCCAGGAAATTTCTCGGACGTCTTAAGTTTCTGAAAGGGTGGTTGACGGTTGTTGCGGCGGTGGTGGTTGGTGACGACGGCGAGGGAGATGCACACTAAGGTGTTCACGGTAATGCAAGCGAGCTCTGGATGGCGGTGTGGCCTGTCACGCCACACGCCCACGGTGGTGGAGACTCGCCGCCACAGTAGAGGCCGGCAGTATGGAGTGGAAGAGAGAAGGTCTCTCTGCACAGTGGTGGGTGAGGGGTGGAGGCCTCCCGAGCTCGGTTGCCTCCCTCCTCCTTTTGTAGTGGCCTGCACACATTTGAAATCATCCGCCCGACCAGATCCACCACATCCGCTCCCCGTTGAATGGGTTCTTCACTGCGGCCGTTCAGCGTTGGAGCAACAGCCAGCCGTTCCTGCAAGAAGAAGAATAAAGAAAATAATGTTAAAATATTAGGGCCATTTATATACAGACCCTCAACTTTTCTGTTAAATGTACCTAATTGGTTATCCAATTAGATAAATGCCATTCTAAGCTAATGTAAATGCACTTAAAATATGAATGCAATGCATGGTTATGTAATTAAATTAAACTATGAATTAATCTATTTACATCCTAATTTATACTAAATAAATGTTAGAATTAACCTAATGTGTAGGCACTTAAATACTTAAATAGCCCACAACTATGGGCTAATCAAATACCCCCATGCCTAGTTTTTGCTAGTCCCTAGCAAAATTAAGCGAAACCTAGCACTCCAAGTAGACTAGTCAACTCACTTAGTCTTCCTTCAGAAGCATATTAATTTCAGGCTCTAGACCCAAGGTTCCTAAGTAGTTGCTAAGTTACAGAGTAGGTCGGCTAAAGACGAGTTGCAGGCATAAGTTTCCCTGATTTCTGACTCTACCCTAAAGTTTATTGATCCCTAAGATTAAAGCATCCGTGCTTGTGCATTTGTCTGAGTTATTTGAGTTAAAGGATTTTTTTTTTTATATATACCTTTTTTTTTATTCTTCTAAGTCTAACCTCAGATCAGCTATCAACACGGTCTGTGTCGGATTCATTGTCCCCATTACCATACTTCGAAGGGTGCCTGGCTTTCGATGCTTCGAGATAGCACCGCCCATAACAACCCCAAGAACTCCTGGCAATCGACACTTCGAGATAGTATCGCCCATGGATTTCTTAAGCGAATTCAGGCCTATGGCAATCGGCACTTCGAGATAGGGCTACCCATGGTACCTGAACCCTCAATGCGCTTACATGCCCTCAGTAGGATGGATATCCTAAGAGACAAGCATTGAGGAGGTAATATGTTATCATCGCATCCTCAAGGTGAGTATATACTCCACCTCTCCTCCGGCGGGAACTCTTCCAATCAAAATGTGTTTTGAAGCCTCTCTTAAGTCAAAACTAAGAGAACCAAATCTATTTTCAGAAAGACAGAAATTAAGTTGATTACCAGACCAAGTGTGTGAAATTTGGATGCTTGGGTTACAAGGACCAGTAAACCAAAAAGTAGAATAAGACTCCAGGTACTACCTCACCTTTTAACTCAAACCCTAGTTTCCCTTCCTCAACCTCTTGAGGAATGGTCCGCAACTTAACTCCTACTTAAGTTTTTAAGTCCACAAAGGACCCTAAAGGTCTAAAGCTAGTAGCTCATTTAGATTCTAAAGTTTGACCCTAGAATTAACTTAGTCTACCCTAGAGTTTTGATTTGCTTAAGACTGTAAGATCTAGCCAGTTAAGCTCAAAACCTTTTGTTTTTTTTATATATGTACAAATGTATGCAATTATGCTATGTATATCCCCAAGTACACCCCCCCATGCCTAAAATCTGCAATGTCCTCATTGCATAGAAGGATATTACCTGGGTTAGAGCTAGGCTGAATAGCCAAAGAACCTGCAAATCAGGTTCAAGAATTGCAGAAATAGGCCCTAAAAATGAGCAAAGCAATGTTGGCCTAGAAAATAGGTAACCTAGGATGTTGGCGAGCTGATGATGAATCCTGATAGGAAATGCTCGCCCAACTAAAATGGGAATGAAATCTTCCCAGGTCACCAGAAGGGGTTCTAAAGGATAAATAGGTAAAACAACCTCCAAAGGGGTAGGGGGAGGATGACAAAGATCCTCCAAAAAGAATGGGGAAGGAATGGTACAGAGATAAACCCCCAGGGTAATGGACTGACTAAATAAATCATCAATCCATACCCGATACTCCATTACAGGAAATATTGGTCTGTTATGCCCCCTGGTCAGAACAAAAGTGAGCAATTCTCTAAGGCAAGGATCGTCTAGGGTGTCCAAGTTACGATGTTGTGGGATGGCCATAAGATCTATGTTGGGTTTAATTAGCTCGGTGTCCATCCCAAACACTCTTTCTAAATCCTCAATTTCATCCCTAGCATTCCTTGCACCATCACATGTATTCCTGCTCTTCATCAAGAGTCACAATTTCGCTTTCAGATATAAGCGAATCAGAGGGTGACTTCGAAGTGAATGAAGGTAGGTTGGAAGCAATAGATCTAGGGATTATCCTATCAATGTCATCCCCAGGTTTTTGTTCTTTACTCAAATCTTCCCCGGAGTCTATATGTTAATCCACATAAATCTTAGAAATTGCTTCCAAATTTTCCATCATTTTATCATGAGGAGAAATATCATCAATGGGTGTGCTAAGGAAACCTAATTTGGTCAAATTTGTGACATCCTCAGGGGCTAACTCTTCAAATAAGACATAATCACCCTTAGTGTCACTCCAAATCTTGAATGTAGGTTCCTCATATAATTCGTCTTCCTCCTCATCACACAATTCATCATGTACCCGAGGTGTGGAATCATTTAATATCTCAGTAGATCCCCTAGGGTGCTCTATCTGAGGTAAATGGTTTACACTGGTAACATCAGACTCCTCAGATAAGTCAATTTCTTTAGGGTTAGGTTCCCTAAGGGTGGGTTTGAGTTCCATATCGTGATCAGAAGGGAGGGTAGGATTAACAACTTGACTTTGACCCACTTCATCAAATGTCACGAAAATACTATCATCTGGGTCGAGGTCTTCCAATGGTACCATCATTCCCTTCTTTTGACTCCAATATAAATCAGGTGGATACTCAACCTTATCATCATCTTCCTCGGGTTGCCACCTTTCTTCATCCAATGCATAGCTACTTTCATGTGTATTTTCCTCCTACCTAAAGTGTAGATCTCTCAAGGAAGTGTCATCTAATGGGAGGTTTCAAAATCGATCCTCGAAAAGTAGCTATTCTCCCTAGAATTTCCCTCCAACTTAAAGTGTAGCTCTCCCATGGGAGATGCATCTATTGTAGAGGGGTGTACGTCATCCTCAATGGGGTAGATTGGGTGGCTAATTTCATCTCTTTCTTGTTGGCCTGCTCTCAAGGATTCTCCTAACAATTCACTCATTTCGTTTTGTATTTTCTGTATTTCCATCTTCAAAGAGGAGAGGTCATTTCTATCATGAGAGAAGTCAGGCTCAGGCTTATAGTACCCAGGAGTGTTTGTCCAACCATAATACTTTTTCAGGGAGGGTGGGTTGGGTATTTCTTTGGTATGTGGGATATTGGGCAAAGCAAATCCTGCTCCTAGGCTCTGCTCACTGATTTGGGTCTTAACCAGGCCAATACTCCTATAATAGGAGTAAAATGGATCCCAATGATTGTCATTATGTCCATCAAGGAATGGACCATCTTGGCGTCTGGGATCGAAGGATGCAGAGTGGGGGTGAGGGTGTGGGCAAGATGTGAAAGGATGAAAAGCAATGTGGTCCATTCTAACTCACACTTCAATTAGAATTCCCCAAGCAAAACACAATTCAAAAAGGACCTTTTAGGTCTTTCCCAATTTAGGCTTTTGATTTTAAGTCAGATTGCAGGTGACAATACAATTTGTTCAATCAATTTACGTGCCTATTGTCGACCTACAGCTCGCCTAAGAAGACCTAGTTGGAGTTTAGGTATTCTTCCCTAAATCTCAAATGGTCAAGTAAATCCAAAGACGGAAGATCAAGGGATGCAAGTAGGCCTAAGGCTTCCTTTGAAGCTGTGCTTTCGCGGTGCTTCTCAATTACCCCCAAAAATCCGTGACAGGGTATCCCCCTCTTTGGATTTACAAAACCTTTGATCTCAAGTTCCAAACACTTCAGAATCCAACGATAGGAGGGCTCTTGTCCAAGTATTTCCAAACCTAAGGAGTGTCTAGAAGCGTGCCGTGGTGCAAGTGAAATAAGTGTGCATACACAGTAAAAGATTTTGAACTTTGAATCGCATGCCAAGTTTGAAAATCAAATCCTTGGTTTTTAAAATGTCCTTCCTTTAATTAGTCCTTTTTCTAAAAAAAAAAAAAATGTGACCACTTGTTAGATTTATTCAGTATAGATTAGGTGGTCTTCGCATTAAATCCTAAATGCAATGCGTGATCAAAAATAGGATGCAAAGTAAGAGAATGCGTACCTTGCCTCCAGCGATCTACGATGCAAGAATGCACACAATGCAGGGAAGTAAATCTAGAGGCTGCTCATACAGACCTAAATGGTTCGTCCTAGGGCAGGCAGCTTCTAGTAGGCAGCTCATTTTTTTTTAATTTTTTTTACAGCTACTTATGCACAAGCAAATAAAAGTAATAAAAAAAAACCTAAATCTAAAGAAAAGGGAACAGACTCCCAAAAATTACCCAACATGGGCCCAAAACAAAATCGGGGAACAGACCCCTCAAAATATGCCCCAGAACAAGGGTTTCAAACTAACTGCAATGAAAAATTAACTCTACAGTCTTAATTCTACTCTAATTAAACTAGAGACTAAATACAATGGTGTCTGTCGCATCCTCGTCCTTCTCCTCCTTTCAAAATTGCTTGTCCAATTCTCCTCTAGCGACGTCAAGGGTCGCCCCTCATAGTGGCTGATTCTTGCACAAATTTTCTCGCACAGAAAAGAAAATAATAAATGGTCAAATCACTGTGTAGTTGACAAATAATAAAAATAAAATCAAGCAAAATTATTGCTTCTGTTGCCTCCCCGGCAACGACGCCATTTTACTAGTCGATCGTTCGCTTTTAAGTCGTTTGCAGTTTAATGTGGTGGAAAAATCGACTGATCAATATTTAAGAAGAAATAACCACTTGTAGAGGAGCGGGTCGTATCCACAGGGAGGCAATGACGTATTAAAATTCGCACCAGTTAAAAATGTTTGTTCGTAATCAGTTTGGACAAGAATCAAGCCAAAATTGATTTCAGATTAAGGTTTAAGCAAGAAACAATGCTGAAATAGCAATTTTGAGAAACTAGAGGATATTTTCCGCAATGCAGAATCAATAAAATATGATTAAAAAGTGACAATGGCAGCAAATGTAATTTCTAATTGATGGTTTACTGTAGCAAAATAGGGGAATTTTTCCCCTTTGCCTTGCACGACGAGGAGTGGATGGCCGGGTGCGGGAAGCTCGGAGGAAGTCCCTTGGACCAAGGGCTTCGAATCGGTGGTTGCGGCGTGTTGCGCGGCGGCCGGAGGTGGCCGGACGAGCTCCGGCGGAGGTACTGCAGCCGGTGAGCGTGCGCGGCCTGTTGGCGTGAGAACTGCCGTGCACTGCTGCTGGCGGCTCTGCAAGCACGTGCGGAGGGTGCTGCAGGCGCGGGAGCAGGTGCGCAAGCTGTAGGCGCGGGCGGAGGTGTGCGCGGTTGTGCCGATCTACAGGCGTGGGAGGAGGGCGCTGCAGGCGGTTCTACAAGTACAGGCGGAGGGTGCTGCAGGCACGGTTGGAGGATGCTGCAGGCGTGGGAGCGTGTGCGTTTGGAGGGTGCAGGCGCGGTTGCGGTGGGAGGCGCAGGGAAGGTGTGTGCGGTTGTGCGGGCGTGGATATGGCGAAGGCTGATGGGCGTGGGCTGTTGCGCATAGAGAGCGGGTACTGTTGGAGAGTGCTGCAGGCTGAGGAAGGCGTGGGCTGTTGGAGGTGAGTGGGTGGCTCTGCAGGCGCGGGAAGATTGGAGGTGGACTTTAGACGGGTATGCAGGCAGGTGGTCGCAGGTGAGCAGGTAGCTTCAGACGTCCGGGAAATTTCCCGGACGTCTTAAGTTACTGAAAGGGTGCTTGACGGTTGTTGCGGCGGCGGTGGTTGGTGACGACGACGAGGGAGATGCACGCTAAGGTGCTCACGGTAATGCAAGCGAGCTCCGGATGGCAGTGTGGCCTGTCACACCACACGCCCACGGTGGTGGAGACTCGCCGCCATAGTAGAGGCCGGCAATATTGAGTGGAAGAGAGAAGGTCTCCCTGCACAGTGGTGGGTCGGTGGTGGAGGCCTCCCGAGCTTGATTGCCTCCCTCCTCCTTTTGTAGTGGCCTGCACACATTTAAAATCATCCGCCCGACCAGATCCACCACATCCGCTCCCCCTTGAATGGGTTCTTCACTGTGGTCGTTCGGCGTTGGAGCAGTAGCCAGTCGTTCCTGCAAGAAAAAGAATAAAGAAAATAATGTTAAAATATTAGGGCCATTTATATACAAACCCTCAAATTTTATGTTAATAAAAACAATGTACCTAATTGGTTATCCAATTAGATAAATGCCATTCTAAGCTAATTCTAAATGCACTTAAAATATGAATGCAATGCATGGATTATGTAATTAAATTAAAACTATGAATTAATCTATTTACATCCTAATTTATACTAAATAAATGTTAGAATTAATCTAATGTGTAGGCACTTAAATACTTAAATAGCCCAAACTATAGGCTAATCAATGGTAGGATCAGACGTCTTAAACGTCTGATTCTATAGTGCTTGGATTTCTTCTTCGTTGTCTATTCCTTCCTTTCTGTTGCTTGTTCTTCTTTCTTTCTCTGCTGGTCCTTTTCTTCTTCTAAATTCAGCTAAGTGTCAGAGTCTCATTGGAGCAAAACCCTCCCCAACCTGCATAGCTATCCTCTCCTCTCTTTAGGATCTGCTCTCCTAGAGCCATGGGTAATTGGATTATCAAATCATACGGACCTAGGTCCAGGCTCACTGGCGTGCGGTAGTGAGCGAGGAGTGCAGATCAGTCTAGGCAGGTAAATGGGTTGGGCCATGTCCGTGGGGGACAGAGTCGCAAACGAGGCGCAAGTGTGAGTGGGTGAGAGGGACTTTACCTTGTGTTATGAGGCGAATAGCCTCTAACACAAATTCACTTTATGCGACAGCAACTGCTTGTGAATCAACAATGTGGGACAAAGTTCCCACGGCTTCTTTGTAGGAGCTGCAGTTGCTTGATTCGTTCAATTAGATGCGCTGCAGCTGCTAGAGTCCTCAATTGAAGACTTGAAGGCCTTCCTAGAAATCTTCCACACATCCTGGAGGTGAAATTCTAGAGCGAAGGCACCTAGAGTAGCTTCAAAGCTTGCTCAAACTTGCTGTTGATGGCAAGAAGAAGCTCAACACTTGAAAACACAAAAACATTCTCTCGGCCCTGCTAGAATGCTCAGGGAGGATCGTCGGACTACGACGAGTGCGACGGGGGCTTTTGTGTGGAATCTCGTGGTCCATGCGTGTGTGTCAAGGTTGGTCTGTGTGTGTGAAAGTGGGTGTGTTTGGGGGTGTGCGTGAGTGAGTGAAGTGGTGAATAAGGAGAGGGGAAATGAGCGGAGAGGTGAGGTAGAGGTTTTGAGGTAGTCAGCAAGGAGTTTGATGGTATGTGGTGGTGAGATGGGCTCGCCGAAGGAGTTGCCAGAGATGGAGAAGATGAAGTCGCAGAGGGTCGTCGGTGGTCGAAACGAGGTGGGGTGAATGCAAAAAGAAAGTAATTGGAATAGGGGACTTAGCTAGGTTGGTAGTGGATGAAACGAGGCAGAGATAGCGTCGGTTGAGGTGTGGTCGACGTCGGAGACAAAGGTAGCTCCGGTGGGGAAGAAACGACAAGGATGATGGAGAAGGAGGCGTCTGCTGGTATGGTGAGATGTTGAAGGAGGTGAGGAAGATAGATTCGCTGCTGGTATTGTGAACGGATGATGAGGAAAGGCAGAGGAGGTCGCTGGACATTGAGGAACCTTTGGCTGTGAAAGAGAGAAGGGAATTATGGGGAATCTCGACCGATTTCGAGCGTAGGAAACTCGGTGAGGTCTGAGGGACCTTTATATAAGGATCTAGAGGTTGTTTGAGCTTGGAAAACCTTGTCAGACTTTGGAGTTTCTTGATACCCAAATCTCTTATGTGTTCGCATGAGAGATTGGGTAGGTTTTAGGGCTTGGGATTGGTTTCAAAAGGAAGGGAATTTCTTGTCGAACTTTCCTTTCAATTTTGAAAGAGATTCGTCAAGAAATCAAGAAGTTCTTTCCATTTTAAGGTAGTCGAAGCAAGTAGGAATAGGATTAATGGTGGTAGGGACCTTTTTGTGAGAATGAAGACAAAGTTAGGGGCCTATTTGAAAGGATTTTGAAAGTTAAGGGTAGAAATGAAATTAGACAGGACCAATTTGCAAACTAGGTCCAGACAAACACATCTTGGGTGCAAATTTTGATACAAACCTAATTTGGACCTAAGGAATCCAATGGTGAAGTTGGATTTCGATTTTGACCATGTTTGACTAGGTAATTTATGCAAAAATCCAAATTAGGGCAAATGTCAGTCTGTGGTTCTATTTTGGGTTAAAACGGATTCTGATGGTCAAATTGAAAGTTCTAAACCATATAGAATATTTTTATATGAAATTTAGAGGGTTTAGGTGAATTTTATCTTAATCAAAACCTTAGTTAATTAAGTAGGTTTGTTTCTTGGGTTTCAAGAGTCATTTAATTCTCAGAACACGTGCAAACCCTTTTCTATCTGTCTTATCCCACTTGTTATCCTTTTAAGACCAATCGACAATCATTTAACCCCTGAAAAAATTCATGGTTGTACTGCAATTATGATGAGATGGTAAAATTACAGTTTTAACCCTAGTTTCTTATTTTTCTTTCATAATGAATATGCAATGACTTGTGATTCCTTGGTGGTTATGTAGGAGCATTTATTGACTTGGGTAAAAAATAAGCTAGTTATAGCTCATGATGGTGTTCCCATCAATGTGTTTCCAGGAGTTGAAGGGCGAGCTGACTTCAGCTGCTGTACTCACACTTCGAGACAGCAGTGGTGGGTTTGTGGTATACACTGACACCTCATTACACGGTGATGATAACATCACCATCAGCCATAACAAGCTTTAGTTAGTTAGAATCAATTGATAATTGCTCCTACATAATCATCAGAGAGTCATAATTCTTTACATATCCTTTCTAAGGAGAGTGAATTAAATTAGGGTTAAATCTATAGTTTTAACAGAAGATCATAAATGCAGTGTAATCATGGGGTTTCCCAGGGGTTAAATGAAGGTCAAATGTGTATTAATAACTAACAAAAGGGTTCATGCAGAAAGAAATGGGTTTTTACATACTTCGAGAGTCAAAACAACACCCGAAACCCTAATTTTAGACCCACTTAAATAATAGAGGTTCTTGATATAGACACATCTATTTAGGTTAAAATACCTATTCATGCTTATTCCTAAGCTTAGATTTGCATTTCATGTTATAAATATTGCATAGCATGCATCATTTTACATTTAGAGTAGTTGTATATATTTTAGGTTAATTAGGTCCTTTTTATGGTCAGGAGAGAAGAAGACTTATTTCAAGGTCTCAGATGGATGATCGAACCGTACGGATTTGATTAAGACGATGATTGGAGTCTAACACCTCTGAAATCCTCTAGATCGGAGAACCGTAGCATTGTACGAAGTTTGAGGAAGATCAACAACCAGGGGGCAATGCGACATCTATATGGGTTTTGGATGGAAAATCTGACTGTACAGATGGATTTGGAGCAATGATTGCAATCCAGTAGTGCGAGAATCATCTTGATCCAAGCACCGTGGCACCCTATACAAAAGAAAGAAGAATGGGCGGTCCAAATGGTGCCACATGGTGCCATCCAGGTTGCCTAATGCTGGCCAGCAGCAGCGCACGCACACAGTCGTAGCTGTGCGCAGCGCACCACGCACAGCCGCAGCCGTAGCCGTGATCCGGGCACAACGCAACCGCATGCAGTAGTAGCCTAGCGCATGCAGCATGCTCACGCGCGCACGGCGCGGGGAGCATGGGTGCGTGAAGGGTGGGTGCGGATCTTCAATGACGCGTGCCTTTAGTGATGCTTACAGCTATCACTAATGGTCTGCGCACGCCAGCAAGAGGATTTAAAGGTTGGATCTTCAGCGACAGCTGCAATGATGTTTATGGACGTCAGTAATGACCCAAATGTGAATTTGTTCTTCCTCCATTATAAAAGCGCCTACCCACCACCATTCCAAACCATCTCTTCCTTTCGTCCTCTCACCACCTCCAATGCTCTAGAGAGAGCTTGTTCCAAGCCTAGGATGCTCCTCTAGAGTAGAAAACCAAATAGTTTTCCCTCCCCTCACCCCCATTCATGGAGCATCCCATGGTCGTCCTCTCACCACCCTTCAAGAAGAAGATCCTCACCGTGATGCCGTCTTGCCCCATCTTTGGTCCTCTGACTCCATCCTCTTTTGTCCCGCTCCTCACCACCTTCCTCCAAGCGACATTAGAGCGAGTCGTCCTCCGGGCAACCATCGAGGGGGTTTCTCTCACCTCTTTCTATCTTTTTACGCTTTCATAGTTGTAACAAACAATTCTTGATAAATAGACGATTGTTTCTCTCTCTCTCTCTCCCTCTCTCTCTTATATTTTTGCAAGTAGATAAAGTTTTCATTGACCTAATCTCTTGCCCTATTAGAAACACCAAAGAAATTAGAAAAGACAAAAATGAAATAAACAAATAAAAAATGAAGCACGAATTTCCAAAACCAAACGTTCACGTCCCCGTGTTCCACCCGGGACTCACTTTTCGAGTTTCGGTTATAAATCTTATTTGACCATGAGTTTTGCAACTACTACGACGGGTTAGTTGTAACCCTGATTTCAAACATGCGAAACACGAGTGATCATTTTGGCGCCATTGCCGGGGAGGCAATGCTCTTTGGTTTTTCTCGCATTTTTTTTGCCTTACCTAACTTTTATCTCACTTTATCTCTGATCTATTGCATTGCAGGTACCCTAGCATGGAGATCCAAGTGCAATACACCGGAGTAAAGTGCGGGTAGAGTGTTTTGTAAGTGTCCACACCACCCCCACCATAGTTTTCATTCCATAACCTAATAACTCAAACCCAAATCAACTTAGGTGCCTTTTATAAACCCTAGGATAGATTTGGTTGTTTGTTTGCCACCTCCACTCACCTCGCCATCCACATAAATTAAAAAAAATAAAAAAAGTGTTATCTGATTGTGGGATTTTCTAAAAGAGACACACCTTAACACCCACAACTCTCGACTTAAGGTGCACCACTCCACTTTGATTCTACTACTTAACTGGGATCTAACTTATGGACCCGTAACAGTTCAACACAAAATAAATAAGTGAGTAGAAATCTGATTAGGCTAAGACCTTGTGTGCCTTAATCTGTGGTGCGAATAGGCCAATTGATTGATTTGTTTGGGCTGCACCACTTAAATTAAAAATGATTCATCAGTAGCTTGCCACTTAGCGTTGATTCTTAGGGCTGAACCAGGCACTCCACATTATTTTTGATTTTTAAAGGAACATATCATCACCTGTGTTTTCAAAACATGGAGTGTTCTACTAAACCTTGATTGAACCAACCTAAGAATTAAACCCTAAAAGCCACTAAACAAGGTTAAACCCTAAATGACACATCATCAAATAACCTTGTTTACAAATCCTGGTTGTGCACGCACACACATTTTAACTGATCATTAAGGGAACAACCCATCTAAAGGGCCCATCACATTCCAAGAGCACAATCATCCCAAGCCTAATTAAAACTGAGTAGACGTTGGCCTTAAGGATTGATTCGCTCTTCAGGGCTCAGACTAAGATTTTTTTCGATTAATCTGCTTCTACTGGTCCATCTAATGTCTAGCTAGGGCAGTAGTGTCAAACAACCGCGGCTGGGGGGTACACTAGGAACTAGAGGCACAAGCCAAAGGAAGAACCTTCTCCCCAGTCCTTCCTTCTAACTGGTTGGATAGACCAGATAAAAGTAGATCAAATCATTTATAATCTCAAGACGAGTCCTGGGAGTCTGTAGGTCTTTAGGCTAACCCACCTAAGGATAGGGTTGATTGCTTGTACTGCATGGTAGCTTTCTCTCTTCTGATTTCCTTCCTTACTTCACCATGTACCCTTCCACATCTTATACACATTTCCAATCCTATCCTCCTACCACCACTTATCCCCAAGATGATTACTATTCTGACTTAACTTGTAATTACCTATCTACTAGCTGGGATGACTTTGATTGGGGATACGAATCCAGACCTCAGTGTCTAGGGTCTAACCATAGACAACAAGACTATGATTACTATCCGTTCATAAGCTACAATGACTATAGATCTCCACCCTTTGATGATCAACCTAACCAGGTCTACAACCATGAAGGATATGCTGATTATAACACTTACCCTCCCCATAATTATGCTGAATATAGGTCACCACCATTCTTTGAACAACCCAAGACGACCTACTATCAGGGAGGAACCCGAGAACCTCAATATCTTGACTCCCTTAGAATGAACCCAAACCCACCCAACCCTAAACTGAACCATTCGGTTTGGGTGAACCAGATCTAAGATAGGGTGTTATCTAACTTGAGGAACACCATACAATCTTTAGAAGCCTAGCCAGCACCTTGCACTAAAGCATTGGAGCCTATATGATAAAAATGATCAATGAGCTAAATAGCTCTTTATTGGATTTGCTCCAAAGTGTTAGGGATAGGGACCTGGGTGAGTTTCTTCTTGAGAAATTATCAAGGTTGAGGATGAAATTTATGGTTGCCCTAGTCAAATCTTGGGATGATTCTCAAGATGAACCCCCTTCAAGAGAGCCAATGTCTAAACTCGCTCAAGCGCCTGTCGAGGGGGATACATTTTCTGAGACCAGGGATGACCAGGTTGGGCTAGAGCAACCCATTGAGGATAAACTAATTGATTCACCCGAGATCCTCGAGCCAGGGAGAGAAGAAAAATATGTCTCTTTGAACCAGAAAATGACAATCAATTTTGAGACATATAAATGAGGATCATGGATTCTTTGATTCTGAGGGTGAAGAATCTCTTAGTGAAGTCTCATTTGAGTGTAAGGATGATGATTTTAGTGAGACAAATGGGATTGAGGAATTTGACGAACCGTTTGATAGCCCAATTATTGAAGATTTGGATTCGGTTGGGGCTAACTTGGAGGATTTGAATCCTCATTTACTAGAAGATTCAATTAATAGCCCCATTCCTCAACCACACCCCTAAGGGATTGATTTTGATTTGAAAATCAATATACACAAGTCGATTCTAAGTCAGCCATGATTTCTGGACTTGGGTAAATCTTATGGGGTGAACGGTATGCTAAAGGTCCCAGAACCTGAGCACTTGATGTTGGAGAATAGGAATGTTGAAATGAAAGTTTGGGAGGTTAATTTTGAGGGAAAAGCAAGTTTGGATCTAAGGGTTCCTATTGACCTAAAACTACCAACTTTTTACCAAGACCCTTATGATATTTTTCATGTGGAACCGAAGCTCGAAATAACTGATTATTTTTCTGAGCTAAATGTTAAGTGGACATCTGAAACTAGTGAACCAGATCAACCTATTGTTCGCCACTTTGGTCTTGGGTTGCACACCACAAAATCGCGACCCAGCCCTGCAAGCACAACAACCTTCGGTTCTGGGTGATTTTCATCTAGAACCTGAGAACCACTCGACCTTGAACATGGGTTTGCACTATAATCTAGTCCACGTCTATGGACATCTTCTGTTGGCGGGTCTGAGAATCAAAAATTTTATTCTGATTCTGACCCGTACTTGTGAATTCTTAATTTCTTCTTTGTATGTATGTTATGCCTAGCTGAAGGCATTAAACTTAGCACGTGTGTATACACTCTTTTCTTTGCGGAATATTATGTTTACTCCGCCCTTTTCATGTCTTTATTTTTACAATGAGGACATTGCATTAATTAGGCATGGGGGGGTGGATAATCAATTCCTAAAATCATTATGTTAACTTCGTAGAATTTCTTTTAGTTTCTTATAAAATTAAAAAAGAAAATTTGAAAATTTGCAAAAGATAAATAAAAAAGAAAAAAATTAGGAAAAGAGAACTTAGGCATTTGGAAGTTATTAACTTTAGGAAATGATACGAGAGGACCTACACACTTAGATTCTTCAAGTCTTTGGGCTTAAGTAGCCAAGGTGTCCACTTGAATGTGGACTTAGTCTCGAGTCCTCGCCAAGTCAATCTTATTTTAATTCGATAAATAAATTGGGTGATAAGTATACGACTTATCAACCTGCCCTCTGATTTGGGGTGACTTTAAGACTAAGCAACTACACACATTTTTTGCACTGACTCACTTTTCGGTGGTTTCTTCGGAAATTGTGTAGCTAATGAACT
Source organism: Thalassia testudinum (assembly GCA_037157565.1). Lineage (NCBI taxonomy): Eukaryota > Viridiplantae > Streptophyta > Magnoliopsida > Alismatales > Hydrocharitaceae > Thalassia > Thalassia testudinum. Next base: position 26,231,900 of record JAZHRO010000063.1, on the reverse strand, counting down.
ATCTAGGGTGGTATGGCTAGCAAGTTGTCGGTGGTAACAACTCATCGGCTGGTTGTCCAGAGCCCAGTCACAAGACCATTTTCATTGTACTACCTTTAGGTAAATCTTAGATCAGGGAAGTCACCTACTTAAAAAAAAAACAAGAAAAAGAAATATATATATATAGAAAAAGGAGAAAAAAAATAAAAAAATAAACAAAAGCACACTTCACTGCACGAGTATGGCTAGCAAGTTGTCATAGGTAACAGCCCATTGGTCGGTTGTCCAGAACCTAGCTCACAAAAATGCACAATAATTCCAAAAACACTTAAGGAAGAAGCGGGGAAGTAGATTAAATCGAGGAGATATACACTAGGTTCGCCTTTGTGTTGACCCCATAAATAAAAGTAGGGAGAAAGCTACCGTTCGAAATGATAAACCTCTAGGCAATGTCATCTAAGGTCGTAGAAACTCAAAGTCCGTTTTAATGGTTGCCTAGTGAGTCTTTCAGTATTTCCACAAGATGCTTAGCACTTAGAGTCCCTTTCTTGTCTTGGGCAGGTCGAGTAGCCATAAAAAATTATCTCGGAACTCTCAAACTCCAAAAGTATAAAAAAATTAGAAAAGAAGAAAGATAAAAAATATATCTTCCCTTTTCAAATAAGGTGAGGACTTGGGCAATCTGCATTCTGGAAGGCACCCGGGTACTATTGAGTTTTTGTTGTTTAGGACCTTAGTTGAAATTTTCTATTATTAATAAATGACTTAGGCCTAAGCGATCTAATCTTAATTTTGATTTTATACATAGCATGTAAATTTTGCTACGGACTAGCAAAAGATAGGCATGGGGGTATGGTATAGGCACATCTATTTAGGTTGAAATGCTTATTCATGCATGTTCCTAGGCTTAGATTTGCATTTCATGTTATAAATATTGCAAAGCATGCATCATTTTGCATTTAGAGTAGTATATATTTTAGGTTAATTAGATCCTTTTTATGGTCAGAAGAGAAGAAGACTTATTTCAGGGCCTCAGATGGATGATCAGACCGTATGGATCTGATTAAGACGACGATCGGAGTCTAACGCCTCTGAAATCGTCTAAATAAGAGAACCATAGCATCGTACGAAGTCCGAGGAAGATCAACGGCCAGGGGGCAATGTGACATCCATATGGGTTTTGAATGGAAAATTCGATCGTACAGATGGATCCAAAGCAACAATCGCAGTCCAGCAGCGTGGGAATCATCTCGATCTAAGCATCGTGGCACCTCTACAAAAGAAAGAAGAATGGACGGTCCAGATAGTGCCATGTGGCACCATCGAGGTCGCCCAACACCAACCAGCAGGAGCACACATGCACAGTTGCAGCCACATGCAGCGCATCGCGCATAGCCATAGCCGTAGTCGCGTACCGCACACAGCACAGCCGCACGCAGCAACAGCCTAGCGTAGGGCAGCGTGCATGCGTGCATGGTGCAGGGAGCATGGGCACGTGAACTGCGTAGGACGTGATGCACGTGCCAGCCAGGCAGGCGTGGATCTTCAGCGATGCGTGCCTTTAGTGACGCTTGCAGTTGTCACTAATGGTCTATGCGTTCAAGCAAGAGGATTTGAAGGGTGGATCTTCAACGATAGCTGCAGCGACATTTATGGATGTCAGTAATGACCCAGATAAGAATTTGTTCTTCCTCGTCCACTATAAAAGGACCTACCCACCACCATTCCAAACCATCTCTACCTTTCATCCTCTCACCACCTCCAAGGCTCTAGAGAGAGCTTGTCCCAAGCCCGAGATGCTCCTCTCGAGTAGAAAACCAAGTAGTTTTCCCTCCCCTCACCCCCATTCGTGGAGTATCCCATGGTCGTCCTCTCACCGCCCTTCAGGAAGAAGATCCTTGTTGCACCGTCGTCCTATCCCATCCTCCATCCTCTGACTCCATCCTCCTTCGTCCCGCTCCTCACCACCTTTCTCCAAGCGACGTCAAAGCGAGTCGTCCTCCGAGAAACCGTCGAGGGGGATTTCTCTCACCTCTTTCTATCTTTTTATGCTTTCATAGTGTATATTTTCCACTTTCGTAGTTGTAACTAATAATTCTTGAAAAATAGATGATCGTCTCTCTCTCTCTCTCCCTCTCTCTTATATTTTTGCAAGTAGATAAGGTTTTCATTGACCTAATCTCTTTCCCTATTAAAAATACCAAAGAAATTATAAAAGACAAAAATGAAATAAACAAATAAAAGTGAAGCGCGGATTTCCAAAACCAAAGTTCACCTCCCCGTGTTCGACCCGGGACTCACTTTTCAAGTTTTAGTTATAAATTTTATTTGACCACGAGTTTTGCAACTACGACGACGGGTTACTTGTAACCTTGATTTCAAACACACGAAACACGCGTGAAGTTTTGATTAGGATAAATTCCATATAAACCTCATAAAAATCATATAAAAATATTCCATAAGGTTTGGTATCCTTGATTTGACCATTGGAACCCATTTTAACCTAAAATAGTGTCTCAGACAGGAAGTTGCCCTAATTTGGGTTTCTGCATAAATTGCACATAAAAACTTGGTAAAAACCAAAATCTGACTTCACCATCAAATTCCTTGGGTCCAAGTTAGGTTTGTACCAAAATTTGGGCCCAATTAGAGATCATCTTGACCTAGTTTGTATTTTAGTCTAGTTTGATTCCTTTTCTCTCAAATAACCCCTCAGCTTTTGAAATATTCGCAAAGAGGCCCCCAACTTTGTCATCTTCTTTACCAATTGGTCCTCTCTGCCTTCACATATGCAAAATCCTAAAACCCACCATGCACTGACCTTCAATCAGGAAGATCTCCCTTATTTCACAGCCAATCCCTTCCAAAATTGAAATGGAGGATCTTGAGACCTTCCTCTTCCATCTGAATGCAATCTCGAGCTCAGATTTGAGCCAAGATTCCCATGCGAACTCCTTGAAATCAAGAGTCCTAATCCTTGATTTCTCGAGCTTTCAAGCTTGTTTCCAAGCTTGGAAGCTCGCCTAATGCCCTATAAAAGACCCTTAGGGACTGCCTCACATCCTTAGCTTGGTTTTGGACCGGATAACACCTTCTCTTCTCTCCGACCAAACTCTCCACAAGCTCTGGCGAGCTTCTCCATCCTCCTTCGCCGGCTGTCACAGACTACAATCGGTCGATTTTTCTTCCTCAAGCTCCTTTGCGTCTCGCAATACCAGTAGGCATTGCCTTCCATTGTCTTCCTCGCTATTCTCCTTCAATGGAGTCCTTATTTCTTCATCGCCGGCCACACCATACCTAGTGCTCTTCTTCCCCTTTCGTCTGTTAGACTAGGTTAGTTAGATTACCCTTCTCCCCTACTCTCTTTTCCTCTGTCTAAACTCTCGAATGGACCCACGATCACCAGCCTCCCCCTTCATCTTCCTTCGCTCAGACCAAGCTTTGGCGAAGTCGCTAGCCCACTACACGCCACCATTCTCCAAGCCACAACTCCCATTAGCATCGCCGCTCATCCCTGCACAAAACCCCTCAATCAAATCCACCTTTCACTTACTCACACGACCCACCGAATAACCCACCTTCTCTCTTTCATCTTCATCACTGTCCGCCCTCTACACGCCACCAATCTCCATGCAAACACCGCCATCACATTTGCGAACACTAGGCGATACTCCTAAGGTGATTTAATGTGGCCGTGAGGCCGTTCTCTTGATTTCAGGTACTTGCTGCTTGTCGCCACGGCCGCCTCTATCTCCGACCTCATTCACAGTCCTCAGGCTATGAGAGCTCTAGGTTCTGCCTCCAGAACATGTGAAGGACCTCTAGGACCCTTCCCAGGCCATCAATTAGAGACCGCAGCCTCATCTTCGACTTCAATTGGAGGCATCTCCTTCAGCATCTGCCACGGTCGTGCACGTGGAAAATAGTAGTGAGGATAGTCCCACATTGGGTGTAGAAGAATGCACAGCAACACATATCTTAATTTTGTGTTATGGGCTCTTCGCTCAGTAACACGAGGGGTCGGGTCCCTCACTACCCCACTGACGTCGAATGAAGTGTTTAGGCTAAATCGCTCATTATAGCACATTGTACGTCATTTTTAAATAAAAGTTATTGGACATGAATCCAAGTGTTGAATGCAGGGTGCCATGAAATCGAATCAGATATTCATTTTCGTGTCACAAAAATTCATGATTTGTTCTCTTGCAAACCAGAGAACAATAAAGAGAGAGAGAGATAGGGAGAGAGCGAGAGAGGGCAATAAGGTTAGAGAATCATAATAGAGATAATGAGACAAATATATAAAATATTTACTCTATTGACTATCAAATGTAGTGTTCAACAATATGTAGATGAATGCTTAAATGAAAGAAATGAACTCCACTATCCAAAGAAAATAAAACTAAGAACAAGGAAGAAGAAAGCGTTGAGGCAGCCACAATGGTGGAGGAGCTTCCATCGGTGGCTCGACGTCTTCACAACCTTTCTTGGAGCTCTAAGGAGTGGTGGAGTTGCTTAGGTAGATTATTTGTAAGAGTAAAGGGGGTTAGGCTCTTTCATAATGGAGGAAGAAGGCCAAAAATCACCCTCGGGTCAATAGCGACATTCAAAAATGTCGCTAAAGACCCACTGTAGGTGTCACCGTAGCCCCTGCCCTTGCACTTGCAGCCTTAAACATGTGTCCTGGCCCGTGCATCCCACATGCATCGCTGTGCGCTGTGCTGTTACTCCGCGCGCACGCTATGCGTGCACTTTGCTACCCAATTACACATTTGAGGGGGTGGCAGGATTTGAAGCTACACCCTCTCTCTAAGAGTGAACTTAACGACCATTGTGCCACACCGTTGGATTGTCGTGGGGAGAAGTCCTCGCACACGCCCCTCCAGTCGTTGGATGAAGAATGGATGGCTGAGATGGAGTGTGTGGTGTGATGGAGGGAAGAGAGTGTGCCACTGGGGGCACAAGGGGCATCTTGGATGGCATCACGTGGAGCCATTTGGGCCATTGATCTTCCTGTGCTTGTTGGGGAAGCTACAGATGTCGGATTTGATCGGTTTTTGTATCGTTGGGTTGTGATCGTCGATCTAGATCCACCCATACAGTTGGATTCTTCATTTGAAGCCTCAAAATATATCACCCTATCTCCTGACCACAATAATATACACATTATTATGTAATTTATGCTGACTATCCTAAATGCAATACGATGAATGATTGCATTATTCACAACGTTAAATGCAATGTTAGGCTTAGGGATTAACATAAGTATGCATTTTATAATGAATGAATGCATATTTATCATACCCCGATGCCTGTCTTTTGCTAGTCCCTAGCAAAATTTAACCTAAATGCCATTTATAACTAGAATTAGGAATCGATCACTCAAGTAGAAGTTGCTTGTCAACAAGAGGAAATTTCTACTAAGAACCTAACTTGCAGAGACTCAACAGTTCTCGGGTTGCCTGCTAAAATGCAGACTGCCCAAGTCCTCGCCTTATTCTATGTAGAAGCAACTTTATATTTTTTCTTTTTCATCTTTTATAATTTTTTTTTGGATTTTTTTTGGAGTTGAGGATTTCAGGGTAACTTTTTAAGGCTACCGAACCCACCCAATACTTGAAAAGGACTCTTAGTACTAATCATCTTATTGTAAAAGTGATAGACTCACTTAGCGGCAATTAAAATGGACTTCGAGTTTCTACACCCCAGGTGACCTGAAAGAGAAAATGTTGCCTAAAGGTGTATCTATCTGGCCGGTATTTTTCTCCCTACTTTTATTTTTGTAGGATCAATATAAGGGCGTACCCAGTGTATATCTCCTCGAATTATGCTACTTCCCCACTTCTTCCTTAAGTGTTTTGGAATTCTTTTGCATTTTATGAGCTGGGATCTGGAAAACTTGCCAATGGGTTGTTAGCCACGATAACTTGCCAGTCATACTCCTGTGGTGAAGTGTGGCTTATTTCTTTTTTTCTTTTCTCCTTTTCTATTTTCTTATTTCTCTTTTTTTTATTTTTTTTATTTTTAAGTAGGTGGCTTTCCTGATCTAAGATTTACCTAAAGGCAGTAGTAAAAGAGAATGGTCCTATGGTTGGGCTCTGGATAACTGGCCAATGGGTTGTTACCCATAAAAACTTGCCACCCATACCACCCTAGAAGGTTCATTACCTACCCAATTATCGTTAGAACCACCGAAGAGTGAGTCAGTGCAAAATGTGTGTAGATGCTTAGACTAAAAATCCCCCCAAATCAGAGGATGGGTTGATAAGTCGTATACTTATCACCCTACTTTATTGACTAGATTAATATGAATTATGGTGGCGAGGACTCGAGACCAAGTCTACATTTTAGTGGACACCCGAACTAATTAAGTCCGAAGACCTAAAGAGTGTACTATTAAAGCAAAAAGAAAGCCATAATGAGATCATACCCGATGACAACAGTAAAGTGTTTAGAGGAGCGCGAAGTCGGATTTAAAATAAGTGCGTCGTAGTATAGTCGAAATCACTTTGAAAACATATAAATTTTATTACTCGAATGTTGAGTCTGAGGTCGAGCATAGGGAGCAAATGGAATTTATCCACTAATCTCAATAAATGGAAGTTGAACACTTAAATCTACTCAAAATCTAACTCAGAATATAATGCAGGAGTTTATGAATACTAAAATATAGCAATAAAATAGAAATTGAGAGGAATAGAATAAAAAGGTTGATTCTTCAACTCTTTGCTCTCTCTTTAACTTCCTCTTCTTTCCTTTCTTGGTTCTCCTTTCCTTCTCTGCCTTCTCCTTCTTAGCTTCTTTTCTTTCTTTCTCTCTTTGACTTTCTTCTTTGGATCTTCTCTGACTTTAGCTTTTTTAGCCATGCCTTCTCCTTCTTTGTCTTCTTCTTCCTTGGCTTAGGCTCTTCTTTCCTTCTTCTTCTGCCTTCTCTACCTTTCTTCCTTGGCTTTTGATTTCCTTCTTTCTCTTTCTTCTTCAGCCATGCCTTCTCTTTCTTTCTTCAGTCGCACCTTCTCTGCTACAGTGCCGTTTCTTTTCTTCCTTAACTTCCTTAGCTTTAGCCCTTTGCTTTTCCTACTTAGCTCCTCTGCGGTTGTAGCTTCCTTCTTTCCTTCTCTAGCCTCAACTTCCTTTCCCTGCACACACAAGTGCAAAACCTACCACTACCCTCCCCATGTACACACTCTCTCTATTCTCTCTGCGATTCACTCTCCTAGAGCCAATCGGGTATTCGGGTTGTGTCACACGGACCCGGGTCCAGGTGCACCGGCGTGGGTGGTACGTGAGGAGTGTTGGGTAAACGGGTCAGGAAGCTAGGTCCGAAGAGCATGGGTCATGAACGAGGCGGGTGAGCGGGTGAGGGGACCTCACCCTGTGATCTAAGGCAACACAATTTGAACTCTAAGCACTCACCACACTTCAACCTTTCCAAGGTGAGACTAAAAGTCCCACCCACTTCTTGCACACGCGCAGGAGGTACTCTGCCTAGTTGAAGCTGCTGTGATGCCTCTCTAAGCTAATTGCCTAGCTGAATGTGCGCATGAGGTGAATCCGCATCACCTGGGACCTGAGACCTGGAGCGCAACTGCCTGGAGCAAGCTTGCAAGCTTCTTCGATTCTGCGCTAATGGTGATGGAGGCTTAGTCCTACGATCACTCAATGCGGCCTTGTGGCCTCATTAAACCACATAGGAAGCTTCACCGTGACATGGCGAGGGTGCTGCGGTAGGTGGCTGGCCATGGGGTGGCCTAGGCGTATGTGCCTAGGTCGCTCTGTGGCCACGATGATGGGTGTGGTCGAGGGGTGAGTGTGGAGGTGATGGCGGTCGATGGAGATGGGGGAAGTGCTTAGTGGATGATGGTGGAGGTTTTGAGGGGTCTAGCGAGGCGTATGGGTGTGTGGAGCAATGGATGTGCCTTCGCCGATGGTCGGCAGGAGATGAGGAAAATGGTGGTGGTCTGCAGTGGTCGTGGGTCAAAAGTAGAAATAAAGAAGGGGGAAATACAGAGTAGGTAGAGGGGAAAAGATCTAACCTAATTTAGAGACGAAAGGGGATAGAAGGGCGGCTGGCACGTACCTGTCGCCGTTGAAGAAGAAAGTTCTAGTGGTGGGAGAACGTTGATGATGAAGAGGCTTTGGGCACGTGTGCAAGTACAGTGCAACACAGAGGAAGGAGATGAAGATAGCTCTGCCATTGGTATTGTGCCAGAGCGATGAGAAGGAGGAGGAGGAGGAGTCGGAGCTCGTTGGATGCTTTTGCCAAAGGAGAAGGGAAGAAATTGGAGAGTTTTCTCCAGCCAAGCCAAGCTGAAATTGAGCGGTCGAATCAGGGGGTCCTTTTATAGGTACTGGCAGAGGTTCTTGTGCTTGGAAGGAAAGCTTCCAAGCGCAAGAATCCTCGCTAGAGTAGGAAATCCGTGAGATACCCAAATCTCTCAAGCGTTCGCATGAGAGATTTGGTGACAATCAGGGCTTGGGATTGCACTCATCAAATCAGGAATTCCTCAGAGAATCTCCCTTTCAAATCTGAGTGGAGATCTCTGAGGAATCAAGGAGAAATCCTCCTCGAATCCTCGTCGGAGTAGGACTCATCCGCTGTAATGGCATAGGGACCTAATTGTAGAGAGTGGCGAGGAAGATAGGGGATTTGTGTAATGGTTTTCAAAAGCTAGGGGTTAAAATGTAATTGGGTGGATTATTTTTCAAAGTCGGTGAAGGTGACCTCCCCTTAGGTCCAAATTTTGCTACAAACCTAATTTTGACCTAAGGAATCCAATGGTGAAGTTGAATTTTAGGTTTGACCATGTTTGACTGGCCATTCTACGCAAAAATCCAATTTAGGGTAAATTATTAATTAGGACCCCTACTTATGTCAAAATAGGTTCTAAAAGACAATTTGAAGGTTATAAACTCTAGATGATATTTTTCCATGAATTTTAGAGGGTTTAGTTGATTTTTATTCTGACCAGAACCTTGTTGAATTAAGTGGGTTTGTTTTAGTGTTACAAGAAGTCATTTAATTCTCAGATTGCACACTAACCCTTTTCTGATTGAACCAACCCACTTTTTATCTTGTTTAGACCAATTGACCTCTGTTTAGCCCCTAAGAAATCTCGTTGATGTACTGCAATGGTAAAATTACAGTTTTACCCTTTGTTTCTTATTTTCTTCTCAGAACAGTTATTCCTTTAATTAGGCCCTTCTCTAGGTTATGTAGGAGCTTTTGTTCTCTTAGCTATGTCAAAATGAGCTAGTTAGGGCTCATGATGGTGTTCCCATCATACCCCCTTGCCTAGCTTTTGCTAGACCCTTAGCAAAATTTCAAGGTTTTACCTTCTATTCTAGACCTTGAGTTTCTTTCATAATTTATGATAAGTGCTTTTCTTTTTTCTTTGTGACTAGGTCAGAATGCTGATAGTAGGCCTAGAGGTACTCAAGTACCAACCAAGATCCGGACCTGACCATCTTTAGCCTCGATCCTCCGCAAAGGTTTTTAAGGCCCGCAAGAACTATCCTAAGGTTTGTTGGACTCTGCAGTTAAAGCACCCGTGCTTGAGATATATTTTAGCCTTGGTTCAGTTTGCAGTGCATTTTTGTAAGAGAGAGACAGAGAGTTTTCTCTCTTGTTTCTTTTTATTTCTAGCTTCAGATTGGCTTCTCAAAAAGGTCTATATCGGATTCCTTGTCCCCATCATCAATCCTCAAAGGTCCCTGGCAATCGATGCTTCGTGATAGCACCGCCCATGGCAACTCCCAGAACCCTGGCTTTTAAGATAATCCTTCCTATGGCATTTCGTAGCCAAATCTAGGCCCTGGCAATCAACATTTCATGATAATGACGCCCATGGCACTGAACTAGCAGAGTGCTTACGTGCCCCCGGTAGGATATGTAAATATCCTAGGAGACAAGCACCGAGCAGACGATATGTTGTTACGCATCTTCAAGGGGAATTTCCTGCCTCTCCGCACCAGGAACTTGTCCAAATCAACTTGTGTTGATAGGCCGCTCCTAATATAGGTAACATTTTTTTCAGAACATTTAAATGCTTTTGCATGATTTTGATAGTTATGCGCACTGAACTAGACTGTGTGTGGATTGGGGTGCTTAGGTTACCGAGTCCCACAAACTAAAGGTCAGTTAACGAGGCCGAATACTCCTTAGGCCTTAGACCTAACACTTAAGCTTTACATTTTCCCCAACCTCTTGTGGATTAGCTAGATCTTAGTGGATACGTGAATTTTTAAGCCTAAGGGTCTAGCCAAAAAGGCCTAAGATCAGCGTTGCTACTAATCTCTTTTTGTGTCTCATTAGCACTTTTTTCATTTATTCTTTTTTCTTGATGTGGTCTAGAACTTTGGTTAATTCCTTAATTTCTTACTAATGACTATCTCTTTTTCTTTTTATGCTTTTTTTGACTTTTTGCTCTTTTCCTCATGCTTATGTGACTTCAAAATTTTCTTCACTCCATTTTTTTGTTCTTTTTCACAATTTTCTAATTTTTTTTAGTATTTTTGACATATGTAATTTTTTGTGAGAATCCTTTTGACTTTTCTTGGTTTTGTATGTATGCAGTTTACCACCCCCCCATGCCAAAGTTTTGCAATGTCCTCATTGTAAACGGAGGGTGTGAAATAGTGTTGGGTTCAGGGATTTAGAATAGGATATATCAGGTGGGAAAATGGGTCAGGAAATGACTAATGCGAATAATTTCAAGCTCTGGTATGTGTACCAAAGGTGGGATTCACTGGCTTAAGGCTGAACTCAAGGCGCAGTAGACGTTGAGTACAAATGGATAATCAGATGGATCTCGGGTTTTTGGAATGATGGGTTGCCTCCCGTTAAGAACTAAATTCACTGCCTTCAGCCTATCGAGAAATGGGATGGAGAGGGAGTGGTCAAATTAGCGGAATTTTATAGAACAAGCACCTTGGTTAAGAGCCTGGTTGGATCAACCAGGTACTTGTTCAGATCCATAGGCTGATGATGCAGCCCAAACCCTATTAATCTGGTGGGTTGCTAAATGTAGATCAGGAGATGTGGAACCCACCATATGCTATGGAGTGCTGATGGATGTGGGTGTGAATTCGGGTTTTAGCTGAGTCGGATTAGCCTGGTCAGAGTAGGGCTCCGAAAAATAATCAGTGAATGGTGCGGAAACTCTATAGGGGTGATCAGAGAATGATGGAGCATGATTTTCAGTCTGATCAATGTTCGGTACCCGGTATATGTGTGAAGTTGAATTATTTGCACGGCTCAGTGAGAGGTGAATCAGAATAGAAATTGAGTCTAGCTGCGGGTCAGGGTCGAAAATGGGTTTTGCTGGGTTCTATATGTGTGGAAGAGGTGGCTTCAATGAGAATTGTGTATGAGGGCTCTTCTAGAAAGCAGTTACAGGTGGTTTCATGTAGGGAGTCCTCATAGTAGCTTCCAAAATCAAAAGTGAATGCCTAAAGAGTGTCTATAGGATGAGGGAAATCTAAGTTGAGAAAAGATTCGTACTCTAGGTTGCAGTCACTCTTGGCATTTTTTGGTTTTGATTCCTGAGGATTGAAAAGAAATGATTCCATGTCACTGGAACCTGAACTTAAATTAGTGATCTCGAGAATAGGGACCCCAGAGTTGGAGTCGGAGAGTGAATCATGTGAGCTGAGGTTGTAGATTGGCTTGTTGTAATCAGGAAACAGAAGTTCTCTGAAGTCATGATAAGATTCAAAATCATCAGAGAGTTTGTGAAAATCCAGTTCGGACTGAGATTCAAGATCATGGGTTCCACCACTGAGTAAATCACATGATGTAGATTCGGCAGCCTGACTGAGGTCTAGCCTATATGTAAATAATAAGCTCAAAAAGATGTTCTTATTTGGTCTAGGCTCAGGTTCTAGGCTTGTGGGAAAGACCTAATCAACACCCCACTCGTCCAACTCCTCGATTTCTATATCATAGATTGGCGTGACTTCTGAAAAATTGATTTGTCTCTCTGAGGATTTTGGCGAGGCATATTCATCAAATAGAGACCCAGAATCATATTCTTCATTGAAAATTCAATCTTCATCATACGGGGCCTCATAATTTTCCCAATCGGTTTCAAATCTGGATTCTAGGCTTAGGATGTAGGTTGAATCACTAGAATGTAGGTCCGAATAACCTTCGAGGGTCACCTTATCAGAATAAGGGGCGAGATTTACACCCTCGAGAGGTTTAATTCTAATCTCATTATTGCAGGAGTCTTGGAATTCTATGCTTGGTGATCTATGGTCTAGGGTTGGCCCTACATTGCGTTTCCTTGCAATTGGAACTTCCCAACCTACTTCATGATCAGGCACATTGTACTCTAGCTAGGATGGGAATCCATAACGACTCTGTGCCTCAAACCCGAGATCTAGGAAATCGGAGTGATCCTCAATATTACTCCAAGATGGTTCATCTTCTATTTGGGGCATATGCGGGTATTTCTGGTCAATAATTTGTTTCAATAATCTCATTATCTCTTCCCGTTTATCAAGATCATCTTGGTGCTATTCCCAAAGTACAGGATTTTTCATGCATTCAATGTATTCAAAATTGTGCAATTTTTCTATCTCAATGTATCCTGTTATGATCATGTCTCGGTTTGATCCTTTTATGGCTTCTGTTAATAATACTTGGGCACAATTTATGATGAAAGTTGTGGTTGTTGGTACATTAACTTTAGTGTCTTCTATTGGTGTTGAGGGTTTATATTCAATTTCATAGAATTCAAGGGCATCCTCAATCATCCTATCTCTCATGGAGCTCTGTGATTCAGGTTTCTTGGATGGTAATCCTAAGTAACTTGGTTGCATATTTGGATCAAATGGTGGAATCAAGATGTAGAATTAGAATTTGGATCAAGATGTAGAATCGAGTTGTGAAGCGAATAGATCTGAATAAAGAGTCCCACTGAAAATGTGTGTGCTCTAAAGAGAAGGGATGAAGGACTGGATGTGTTTTTGACCCAATTGAGGCACCCAAAGATGTTTGGATGACTATGGAGGTTCAGGGCAGATGATACCCATGGATCAGAAAGTTGTCCACCTGAGAATTACTTGGGCAGCCAGAGAGGGAGAGTCCCGCAAAGACCCTTACATGGTAGAGCATCCCAACGGGTTACAGGGTGTCCCCCACCCGACCTCTCTTGTCACTGAGATTCCAGGTAGACCAGAATGGGGACCTTGACCTCGTAAGTCTACCACTTTTATTTCAGATCAATGGTGCTTTAGGGTTTTCACTTGAACTTTATATGTTTTAATTTTGTGACCTAATTTCAAGGTTGGTTGACCCAAGGGGTCAACTTCACCTGACCTACCCTAAAGATGGCAGAATGATTCTAGGTCAAGACCTAGAAATCACCCTGATTTGACTCCTAAGTTATTAGGTCCAAGGTTTTTAAGATTCAAATGATTTTAGAGCTTTAATTTTAGGGTTTGTCTTGTTTAGATCTTTTCAATCAAGGGCTTGGCTAGCACACTGATGAGGGTGGGTTTGTTCCTTTTACGCAAGCATGTGTGAACTAGCACTCCAAAACCCAACTATAGAAACCCTAATTTGGTTCTATTTCCAATCCTCTTACTTTTCACAAAAGTTCTCCTTGGTATTCAAACAAAATCAGGAAACTTTTGCCTTTAAAATGGTAATTACTATAAAAAGAAGGCAAGTGATTCCTAATTTGATTATTTCTTTTTTTTTATCTTCCCATGATTACGAGATGGATTAGGGAAGAAGTGAGTTTACCTACCTAGGAGTGGTTGATTCATGCAGGAGATTTCCTTGTGAAATACATGCAAAATCATAGCAAAACAAATAGGGCAAGTTAGTATTCAAATATAATCACAAATAATGTAGAGATTAGTGATAAATTGCATGTTGCTCCCCGGCAATGGCCCCAAAATGTTAAAGCAAAAAGAAAGCAACAAGGAGAGAATGTTTAGCAGATGGTGAAATCGGGGTTTAAAGATAAATGATGTTGCGTTGCAGTATAAGTGAAATCACCTTGTAAGCAAATAAGAATTTTATTACTCGAATGTTGAGTTCAAGGTCGAACATAGGGAGCAAATAGAATTCATACTAATCTCAATAATTGATGCAATTTGAACACTTAAATTTACTCAAAATCTAATTTAAAATAGAATGCATGAGTTTATGAAAATGTAGCAAAAGAGAAACTAGACATCTAATTATAAAATCAGACGTCTTAAAAAGGTTTGACGCTTCTTCTCTTTCTCTTCTTTCTTGCTTTGTTCTTCTTTCCTTCTCTGCCTTCTCCTTCTTGGCTTCTTTTATTTCTTTCTCTCTTTGACTTTCTTCTTTGGATCTTCTCCGACTGTAGCTCTTTTAGCCGTGCCTTCTCCTTCTTTGTCTTCTTCTTCTGCCTTGATTTCTACTTCCTTCTTTTTCCTTGGCTTTGGCTCTTCTTTCCTTCTTCTTCTGCCTTCTCTGGCTTTCTTCCTTGGCTTCTGATTTCCTTCTTTCTCTTTCTTCTTTAGCCATGCCTTCTCTTTCTTTAGCTGCACCTTCTCTACTATAGTGCCTTTTCTTTTCTTCCTTAGCTTCCTAAGCTTTAGACATTTGCTTTTCCCCCTTAACCCCTCTGCAGCTGTAGCTTCCTTCTTTCTTTCTCTAGCCTTAGCTTCCTTTCCCTGCACACACGAGTGGAAAACCTACCCCTACGCTCCTCGCATACGCTCTCTCTCATTCTCTCTTCGGTTCGCTCTCCTAAAGCCAATCGAGTATTCGAGCCGGATCACGCGTACCCGGGTCTAGGCGCACTGGCATGGGTGGTGCGCAAGGACTGCTGGGTAAATGGTCAAGTAGCTAGGTCCGTGGAGCATGGGTCGCGAACGAGGCAGGTGAGCGGGCGAGGGGACCTCACCCCGTGATCTGAGGCAACAAGCTTGAAATACAATTTCCATTTATAGTACTCACAGTGCTTCAACCTTTCTGAGGTGGGACCAAAAGTCCCACCTGCTTCTCGCGTGTGTATAGGAGGTGCTCTGCCTAATCATAGCTACTGTGATGCCTCTCAAAGTTAATTGCCTAGCTGAATGTGCGCATGAGGTGAATCCGCATCACCTGGGACCTGAGATCTGGAGTGCAACAGCCTAGAGCAAGCTTGCGAGCTTCTTCGAGTCTGCGCTAATGGTGACCGAGGCTCAGCCCTACGATCACTCAATACGACCTTGTGGCCTCATTAAACCACACAGGAAGCTTCACCGTGACATGGTGAGGGTGCTGTGGAAGGTGGCTGGCTGTGGGGCAGCCTAGGCATGCATGCTTAGGTCGCTCTGTGGCCGTGATGATGGGTGTGGTCGGGGGTCGAGTGTGGAGGTGATGGCGGTCGATGGAGATGGGGGAAGTGCTCAATGGATGATGACAGAGATTTTGAGGGGTCTGGCAAGGCGTGTGGGTGTGTGGAGTGATGGATGCGCCTTCGCCGGTGGTTGGCCGGAGATGAGGAAGATGGTGGTGGTCTGCAGTGGTCGTGGGTCTAAAGTAGAAATAAAGAAGGGGGAAATATAGAGAAGGCAGAGGGGAAAAGATCTAACCTAATTTAGATAGGAAAGGGGATAGAAGGGTGGCTGGCGCGTACCTGTCACCGTCGGAGAAGAAAGTTCCAGTGGAGGGAGAACGGCGACGACAAAGAGGCTTCAGGCGCGTGTGCAAGTATGGCGCAACGCAGAGGAGGGAGGTGAAGATGGCTCTACCACTGGTATTGTGGCAGAGTGACAAAAAGGAGGAGTAGCAGTCGTCGGAGCTCGCTGGATGCTTTGGCCGAAGGAGAAGGGAAGAAATTGGAGGGTTTTCTTCAGCCAAGCCAAGCTGAAATTGAGTGGTCGAATCAGGGGGTCCTTTTATAGGTACTGGCAGAGGTCATTGTGCTTGGAAGGAAAGCTTCCAAGCACAAGAATCCTCACCAGAGTAGGAAATCCGTGAGATACCCAAATCTCTCGAGCATTCGCATGAGAGATTGGGTGACAATTAGGGCTTGGGATTGTGCTCATTAGATCGGGAATTCCTCAGAGAATCTCCCTTTCAAATCTGAGAGGGGATCTCTGAGGAATCAAGGAGAAATCCTCCTCAAATCCTCGTCAGAGTAGGACTCCTCCGCTGTAATGGTAGAGGGACCTAATTGCAAAGAGTGGCGAGGAAGATAGGTGGGTTTACGTAATTATTTTCAAAAGCTAAGGGTCAAAATGTAATTGAGTGGACTATTTTGCAAAGTAGGTCAAGGTGACCTCCCCTTAGGTCCAAATTTTGTTAGAAAGCTAATTTGGACATAAGGAATCCAATGGTGAAGTTAGATTTTAGGTTTGACTACGTTTGACTAGGTATTTTACATAAAAACCCAATTTAGGGCAAATAATTAGTTAGGACTCCTACTTAGGTCGAAATAGGTTCCAAAGGCCAATTTGAAGGTTATAAACCGTAGATGATATTTTTACATAAATTTTAGAGGGTTTAGTTGATTTTCATCCTGACTGGAACCTTGTTGAATTAAGTGGGTCTATTTTAGGGGTACAAGAAGTCATTTAATTCTCATATTGCATACTAACCCTTTTCTGATTGAACCAACCCACTTTTTATCTTGTTTAGACCAATTGACCTATGTTTAGCCCCTAATAAATCCCGTTGATGTACTGCAATGGTAAAATTGTAGTTTGACCCTTTATTTCTTATTTTCTTCTCAGAATAGTTATTCCTTAAATTAGGCCCTTCTCTAGGTTATGTAGGGGCTTTTATTCTCTTATCTAGGTCAAAATGAGCTAGTTAGGGCTCATGATGGTGTTCCCATCATCTACGTGCTTAGTTCCCTAACGTATCATTTCCTAAAGTTGACAAACTCCTAATACCTAAGTTTTCTCTTCCTATTTTTTTTAGTTATTATTATTTTTAAATAATTCAAGCTAACAATATGTACTCAGAACATACAAATTACCACCCCCCATGCCTAAGTTGGACAATGTCCTCATTGGAGAATAAATGTATGCAAGGGAGTAAAGAAAAAAATCACCTGAGTGTCAACAGTTAATCTGATCAGCTTGAATCCTCTGGATTGTCTCCTAGGAAGCTCTAAGTTTAGTGCCTTCAGCTGGGCATAGTACACAAGCAATAAGGGAAAAATCACTTGAATGGTCTGGGTCAAGAAGGGAAAGATATAATAAGCTAAACCCAGAGTTAGAAGTCCGTGGATGCGGACTAGATTATGGTGTAGTTCCATCCCTAAAGGACGGGAACTCTGCAACTGGTGTAACATGCATGCTCGTGTTTATTCCTCTCGTAATCTATGGGCATGTAGAAAAGTTGATTTAGATGAGTGCAACCCAAATCTAAAATGTCAAACACTAAAGATGTAGGTTTTGTAATCAGCTTGTATCCCTTTAAAGTTGTAATCCCTCAAAGTTATATCGATTCCAGTGAATTCGGGTTGCGGGATTTCAATTTTGATAGGGCATGTAACAAAATCAAGAGTTTGAAAATGAGCCCTAAGATCAAGCATGAGGTTACTCTCCAAAGAAAAATCCATCCCTTCTTCAACTAGGATTTCATTGCTTATTCCCTCCAATTCCTTGACCCCTAGAATATTATCTTCAACCTCTTTCATATCATACTCAATTTTTGAGGTTGCATTAGCGGTAGGGCTAATTTCATCCTCTAGCTCAGATTCTTTCCCTTGGCCCTCCTCTAAACTTGTGATGGGAGTTTCAAATAATTCAAAATCGATTATTTTGGAATTGTAATCCCACTCCCCATCTTTAATTTTGGATGTCGCTTCCACCAAATCATTTTCCTTTGGAAGATTAGATTTGGATTCAAAGACATCGTCCCCCAAATTCTCAGTTTTCTCTTGATGTTTGTCCTCAACTCTACCCAAATCATGTATTAAGGAATCCATAATGACATTTTCTAATGAGTTGTCCAACATCGGGGGAGTATCAATGGTGGACTGAACCAATTTTAGGTAAATAGGTGTAGTCTAATTGATCACCACGGGGCCTTGCTTCATGAATTCCATAAAAGGGGTTGCTTGCAACAGTGTTCTTTGGCCCTCTTCATCCAGTTGTTGGAACATATCAATCATGGATTGTTTCCCCTCAATCAATTCTTGATTCTAAATACATAACTCCAACTGAAGGTTATTAAGAACTGACTGAGTGTCATTAGGTTTCCCTTGGATTTCCTCCTTAGCATTCAAATCAAAGTTGGAAGAGTATGGTTGAGGATGTGTATTAGAGTCCGGACTGGGGTTTAGGTTCTTGGGTGGGTCCTCTATTCTATCATTTTTAGGGTCCAATTCCTTAAGAGGCACCATTTTCTGTTTAGTCCTACACCAGAATAATTGTGGTTTTAAGTCCTCCTCCTAGTCGGATTCTTCATCAAGGGTCCAAAGTAGGGTTTGATCATTCGTAATTTGCCCAGGTTTATGATCATCATTTGATTTCCATTTTTCTAAAATCCCTTCCAATCTATAGGTCAAGTAGGAGAGATCCTTGAATTCAGATGACCTATCTTGGTTAGGATCCTGGGAAGGGTAGGGGTCTTGGTGTTCTCCTAGAGTGTAGGTCCTATCAGATTGGTTAGTGGGTGGGTGGGACCTAAAAGAGGAGTCATCATAAGGAGAATCAAGATAAGGATCCCCAAGGTTTGGATTGTAACCCTGGGTGGTTGGGTTGGATGTATCCCAATAGGAAGTTGGTGTGGGTTGAGTAAAATTAGGATAAGAGGGGTCTTCTAGATACTTAGGTCCTGGATTATATCCCCAACTAGGTGAATGGTTGTCCTAAATAAACTGTGGATACAGTCTACTTGGGTTAGAATACAAATCATGTTGGGGATAGTTTGGGAAGGATGGATAAGCATTAAAATCCACGAATGGATCAGGGAAGAATAGACGAGAGAATTATGCGTGCATAATCAAGCAAGCAAAACTAAGCCCTACAGTGTACACCTAGGCAACTTATGCCTCAGAAGTAGATTTCGACCACACGGTGAATTTGGTGTTGTCCTTACTCCCGAAGGTGGTAGAGTTGGGAAGGCAAAGCAGGGGGAGCATGCCTCGAAGGCCTCTAATTATGCCAAACCCCAGCTTTCTTAAGTTATTTGACACTCGAGCCTCCCAACTCAGCACCTTTTGGAGTAAGCAGATGTTACTAATTCACTATGCGTTCAGGAAAATACCTTGAAACGAACTTAATGATTCATAGGGCCAACTTCTACTTAATTTTTAGTGCTAGGTCAGTGCTTGTGCTCAAGGATTAAGTGAAGGGTGTTAGGCGTGTTAATGCCCTTGAAAATTTCAGTTTAAGCCATGTGCACAATTGGGTGCAAGGACCCAATGCCAAAATAAGTGTTCTTTAACAAGCAAGATTAAGATGTGTGATTTTTAAAATTTGAATCTTGCTTTAATGGATTTTAAAATTTCACTTGTTTATGCATTCAAACAAGGCACAAATGTATAATCACACGGTTGGTGAAGATTGATTTTCTTCAATACCTTTTGTATGACTATAAAGTTAAAAACTCCCTAGTGTGGAAGATCCTAAGGTGTGCAGTTCTACTCAATGAATCTTTTTTTTAAGATTCTGTCAAGAAGGGTCTAATCAAAACAAGCAATGACCCTATCCTGATTGAAATCGAATGAGATTTTCAACAAAACTAGTTTCAAAATTTTTTGAGGACGATCGACTACTCAAATTCACGTTTTTTCAAGAGGAGGTCAATCTGTACAAAACTTCTAGATTAGTGCGCAAGTTTCGGATTTTGATCAGAACAAGCACTAATCAATTTTAAATGCAAAAATAGTCTTCAGATGAAGTGTAGATAATTTAAAGAGATTTTCAGAAATATAAATATCTCACAAATCCAAGCTGTGTGGAGTTCACAATAGCAAGAACAAACTATAGATCTCCAGAACTCAAGACTACCTTGCGCACTTCTAGTAGAGAATTTCTCACAGCCAAACCACAATAAATTTGGCTATGAAAGTTGAGGTGAAGTTTGCCTACTGGAAGGAGCACCTCTGAGATTTTTCTTAAAATTTTTAGAGGCGTTAGGGTCCTTTAATCCTAACCACAACCTAAATCTTGAAAATGATATTGCGAAGTTAACGGGTTGAAGGCTTAATGGTGGTGTTTTCTTCGACAGACAAAAGAGAAGATTTCTTTAGAACACCAACATTTTTTTTCTTGGTCCAAGGATGAAGAATTACATTTTGAATCATGGGAATACAAGATCGAACCTTCGGGTTGATGGCAATCTTCTCTTGCTCTTCCTTTGACCCACGTGACTCATACTCCTCTCGTTGCCAATGCACGAAATTTTTGCAACCACAAGAAGAGAGAGAAGAGTAAGTTAGATAACATGAATACAATTAATTACCAAGAAAATGAAAACAAATAAAAGATCCATTGGCTCCCCAGCAACGGTGCCAAAACCTGATTCGAATGATGCGTTTAGGTTAAATCGCTCATTGTAGCATGTTTTACGATGTCAATTTTAAATAAAAGTTATCGGATGTGAGTCTGAGTGTCGAACACAGGGAGGCATGGAATCAGATTAGATATTAACTTTAGTGTCACAAAAATTCGTGATTTGTTCACTTGCAAACAAGAGAACGATAAAAAGAGAGAGATAGGGAGAGAGAGATAGGGTTAGAGAATCATAATAGAGATATGGGAACAATATATGAAATATTTACTCTATTGGCTATCAAATGTAGTGTTCAACAATATGTAGATGAATGCTTAAATGAAAGAAATGAACTACACTATCCAAAGAAAATAAAGCTAAGAACAAGGAAGAAGAAAGCGTCGAGGCAGCCATGGTGGTGGAGGAGCTTCCATTGGTGGCTCGACGTCTTCAAAACCTTTCTTGGAGCTCTAAGGAGTGGTGGAGTTGATTAGGTAGATCATTGGTAAAAGTGAAGGGGGTTAGGCCCTTTTATAATGGAGAAAGAAGGCCAAAAATCATCCTTGGTTCAACAGCGACATTCAAAAACGTTACTGCAAACCCGCTGCAAGCATCGTCGTAGCCCCTGCCCTTGCATCCATAGCCTTCAATGGGTGTGCTGGCCTATGTACCCCATGCGGCGTGTCAAGCGCACATGCATTGCACACTGCACTACTACTCCGCGCGCATGCTATGAGTGTGCTCTGCTACCCAATTACGCATTTGAGGATGTGGCTGATGAATACACGTGATTTATAATTAGGCTTTCGAATCGTTGTAACATGTGAATTCGTAAATGCTTTTAAATTTCTAAACCTAGATAGTGGGGTATGTAGGGTCATCCAAGGAGGTAATTTGTTTGCAAAAATACGTCTCTCGCTTGAAATCGGAAATCAACTTTCTTTTTTATTTTTGAATATATAATTATTTTTAGGTTTTGAATAACAAGGCAATCACACTTAAAAGTTGGTAAAGAATCAACACTTAAGAACTAAGCCTAGAGTGACAAGAATGACCACTCCCTAAGCTCACTCTAGGCACGTGGAGGCCTAGAGTAATTAGGGAGAGGGAGTTAAAAAAAAGTGCTAGAACAAAATAAAAACAAATGTGACAAAAGTAATTGAAAAGAAGGCAACTTTTTCTCTATTAAAGGAAATTGTCTACAAGTAATGGAAAGCTTCTAGTAAAATTTGAAAAGACAAATAAAGGAAACACAAAATCCTTTAATTGATGAGGGTGAAGATGGCAAGGCTCTTGCTCTAAGTGCGGCTGCTCCTACAATCAAAAGAGCTCCTTCTTCTCCTCCTTGCAAAGCTCCTCCAAAGTGGATGGAATTCCACCTTCAAATGCTCCTCCAAAGGCGGTGTGGACCACCTTCAAATTCTCCTCCAAGGGTGGTTGTGTACCACCCTCAAATCCTCCTCCTAGGGTAGGCATGTACCCTAGGTCTCCTTCCAATGCCTGGCTTCTTCCCTTGCCTGGCGTGGGCTTAAGAGAGAAGAGAAGAGGGGAAGGCACCAAGGGGATAGAGTGTCCGCTTAATCTTCTTCTTCTTCTCTTGGCCTTCTATGTAGGTGGAAGTATAGGTAGAAAATATGTAGCCAAAGGTACTTTAATGGTGGTGGGTGGTGGTCTTTTTATAGGAGTGGAAGGGGGTTAAGGGTAGTTAGTGGATGGAGGGTTAAGATGGCTTGTGGAGGGTGGTCAGCAGATCTTAGGGTGGATAATGGGTGGCGCCAAATGAGGGGATGCATGGAAATTTGGTGCCAACCCTAGGTAGGGACTAGGGTTAAGGGTTATGGTGGTAGGGTTAGGTGGCATATAGGACATGTGTAGGGTTAGGATGGAGTTGTAGGGTGGTGGTTGGTGTATGGAGGGTGGATATAAGGTGGCACCAATGGGAAGGTTGCATGAGGTGGTGGTTGGTGTGGGTTTAAGTGGAGTTGGCATCACTTTATGTTGGTTAAGGGAGAGGGTTAGGTGGCGCCACTAGATGAAGGGTTAGGATAGGTTGGAGGGTGGTGTGTAGGGTGTAGATTGGAGGTGGTGTTGGCACCAATTTGTAGGGGTGTGGGTGGGATATTTTGGCACCAACTAGGGTTGGTTAGGAGGTGGTTATGGTGGTGGAGGGATGCTTCAGGTTGGCACCAAGGGTAGGTGTTCTAGAAGGGGTTACTTGGGCGGTAGGGATGACTTTAGGTGGTGATGTGTAGGGCTAGGATTTAGGTGTGTGTTGGTGCCAACATGAAGGGATGCATGTAGTATTTTTGGCGCCAACATGAAGGGATGTGATGAGGCGGTAGTTGGTGTGGGTTTGCGCCAATTTAAGAACGTTAGGTTAGGGTTTGGTTGGATTTAAGGGGAAGGAGTGGACGGCCATATAGGTGGAGCTTGTTGGGAGCTTAGCTAGTACAGTAGAGGTGGTGGAGCTATGGTTTAATGAAGGAGGAGCCAGAGAAAATAATCTGGAGCTGGTGACTGTTGTAATTGGAGCTAAATCTGCTGTGGCAGCTTCATGGGGTGCTCAACTACTTAGCTAAGCTACCTAGTTCTTATGCTAGTAGCTAGGCTTGGGTAGTGGAGCTAAGTTGAGCTTGCCTCAACCTAGCTAGAGCTAAGTTTAGCTGGAACTACCTTTGATGAGAACTCCAGAGCTAGCTAAGCTACTAGTTAACAAGTAGTAGCTCAGCTAGCATGAAGTTCAGCTGCCATGAGCTGGGTGGAGCTGGGATGAGTTGGGCCAAAGTTGAGATGGACTCCTGTCAACTCAGCTAAGCTAGCTAGAGCTCCCAATGAATTGATGGGAGCTGAGATGAGCTAAACTCAACTAAGTTGAGCTAGATCAGAGTTGGCTTGAGCTGGGATGAGCTGAGATGAGCTGCTCAGAGCTGGGTTGAGCTAAGATGAGCTGCCCTAAGCTGCCATTCAGCTAAGATGAGCTGAATGGAGCTAACTCTAATCCAAAGGAGCTGGTATCCAGCCTTGATGAGTTTGAATTTGCTAAGTCCTAGCTTGATTGAGCTTCCTCTTCACCAATTGCCTTCAAGAGTGCTAGGCTTTTAGGGATCTGTCAATCTGTTTGTCCCTAACACTCTGAGAAACACATTAAAAATACAATAAAAAATGCAATGCATGCCTAACTTAGTTGATGCCTAAATGTAACCCAAAAACCCATTTGTGGAGCAAAATCCTAAGAGGTAGGTTTGTTTTAATGCATAAGAATGATGATAAACTGGTGTTTATCAGTGGTGGGATTTGAACTTGTACCCTCTCTTTGAGAGTGGCCTTTACGACCACTATGCCACGCCATTGGATTGTCATGGGGAGAATTCCTTGCACACACCCCCCAGCCGTTGGATGATGAATGGATGGCTAAGATGGAGTGTGTGGTGTGATGGAGGAAGAAAGAGTGGCTGCTGGGGGCATAAGAGGCATCCTAGATGGTGCCACGTGGCACCATTTGGGTTGTCGATCTTCCGGTGCTTGTTAGGGATGCTACAGATGTCAGATTGGATCCATTTTTACGCCGTTGGGCTACAATCGTCGATCTATATCCATCCGTATGATTGGATTCTTCATTTGAAGCCCTAAAATATATCACTCTGTCTCCTGACCACAATAATATACACATTATTAAGTAATCTATACAGACTATCCTAAATGCAATATGATGAATGTTATGCATTATTTACAATGTTAAATGCAATGTTAGGCTTAGGGATTAACATAAGTAGGCATTTTATCATGAATAAATGTATATTTATCACCCACTCACCCAATAACTCGCCTATGCCACTCCTTGGTCACCACCCACGCCGATGACCCTAGACACTATACATGACCCATTTACCCGACTATGGATCCGATTAGACTTGGGGTCTGAGAGAGAAGAAAGAAGGGAAATTATGAGAGAGCAGGGGAGGGTTTTTCTCTCTTGTGCTCTGTGCTGACACTTAGTCGTTGAGGCCTTGATTCCCTTATGCTTGTGAAGGAGAAAAGGAAGAAGGAAAGAAGGCTTAGAGAAAAAAGAGAAGGCTCGAGAAGAGAAAAGAAGGGAAGGTCCGATGAAGAAGAAGAGAAGATGAAGAGAAGAAGGAAAGCAAGAGTTGCTACAGAGAAATAAGGAAGAAAGGCAAAAGCCTTATGCCTGTGCTTAATGATGTTCACTTAAGTTGTCTGATTGATATATCTGTCGTCTGAGCATTATTTGAGATAATGTTGTATTATTTAAGTACTATAGTTAAATTTGAATTGAAATATTGAATGCATGCTTAATTAAGAGGATTAATGGTGATCTAAATCACCATTGTTTTTTATTCTCTTCCCTTTTTGCTCTATGCAATCTTTAGATATATTGGATTTCATTGAATAACTAGTGTGACAGGTTATTATTCATTGAATATCTATTTGAATGCTCATTGATTCTAAATGCGATTAATGTTGTGAATTCCATATTTATTCTCTGTGTTTGACGTCAAACTTCACTGTAGATTCTGAGTTATAAATTTTATCTGTTTGAGAGCTATTTGTCGACTGTACTACAATGCAGTTTCCTTAAAGCTCGAAAAAAGCTTGACAAACACATGGGTTGTGTGCTGTGCTCATGCAGTGGGGCCATGTTGTCGCTTATGCATCGCGGCAGCTAAAGCCCCATGTGTACCCCTCATGACTTGGAGTTGGTAGCTATCGTCTTTGCTTTGAAGACATGGAGGCACTACTTATACGGTGAGACTTTTAAGATTTTCATAGATCATAAGAGCCTGAAGTTCTTATTTGATCAGAAGGAGCTCAACATGAGGCAGAGCAATGGTTGGAGCCCCTGAAGGACTACGATTGCAGCATCTCTTTTCATCCAAGGAAGGCCAATGTGGTGGCTGACGCCTTGAGCCGAAAGGCGCCCACCCACTTAGCTAGTTTAGAAGCATGGAGTTGGCAGCTAATGTAGGAGGTTGGCAATTGGCGACCTCAGGAGCCACGTGGACATTGTAGGGTAGTGATAGTGATGAGATAGGCATGACCCGATCTCTTAGACCGCATCATTGCTAAGCAAATGGTTGATCCGTATCTGCAGATGTTGCGGGACTAGGTGCTGATAGGGGACCCAGGAGACTTCACTTTCATTGATGAGATCTTACGCATGAGGGGGCGTTTGTGCGTCCCTAAAGATGAGGAGCTGTTGAGAGAGGTTTTGGTTGAGATGCATGGGTCCAAGTTCACTATACATCCTAGGAACACCAAAATGTACCATGATTTGCAACGTGACTTCTAGTGGAAGGGGATGAAGAAGGATGTTCGAGAGTTTGTGTAGTAGAGCTTGGTATGCCAGCAGGTGAAGGCCAAGTACTGGAGGCCTGCAGGACCCTTATAGCCACTTTTTGTGCTAGAGTGGAAGTAAGAGAGTGCCACTATGGACCTAGTAGTTGGGTTACTAGTTACATAGTGGGGACATGATGCGGTTTGGGTTATAGTGGACAAATTAGCGAAGACGATGCAGTTTTTACTGATCTAAGTCACTTTTAGACCAGTACAGCTAGCAGAGTGCTACATTTAGGGTGTGGTGCATCTTCATGGAGTCCCCCACGAGATCATATCTGACAGAGATACCCGCTTCACTTCCCAGTTCTGGGGAGAGTTCCAGTAGGCCTTGGGGACTCACTTGAGGTTTAGTGCCACCTACCACCCCCAGACCGATGGGAAGTTAGAGTGTACCATTTAGATGCTTCAGGACCTTCTATGTGCCTGTGTACTATAGATTAGAGGAGCTCTTGGGAGGAGCATTTGCCCCTGTCAGAGTTTGCATACAACAATAGCTATCATTCGAGTATCGGCATGGCACTGTATGAGGAGTTATATGGGCAGAAATGTACAACTCCCTTGAGTTGGGTTGAGGTTGGGACCAAGTGGGAGGTTGGTCCTAGGTTGATTTGCTAGAGTCAGGAGGTGATAGAGTAGATTCACAGACGACTCCGTGCCGTCAAGAGCAGGCAAAAGAGCTACACTGACAAAAAGTGGCAGGAGGTGCAGTTTGAGATTGGAGATCATGTTTTCCTCCGTGTTTCACCCATGAAGGGCTTACAACATTTTGGGGTGAAGGGGAAGCTCACACCAAGGTTTACAGGGCCTTTTGAGGTCTTAGAGCGGGTTGGTCTTGTTGCTTACCGACTTGTCCTTCCACCCCAGCTGTTAGGTGTACACGACATATTCTATGTGTCCAACCTGAGGAGATACATCACCAACCCCAGCCACATTTTGCGCCACGAGAGCATCGAGGTGGGAGATGACCTGACTTATTCCGAGGGGCCAATAGAAATTTTAGATAGAGCCATTAAGAGCTTGAGATGAAAGGAGGTGCCACTGGTGTAGGTCTTGTGGAGAAGCCAGCGACACACATGAGATCCTAAGGCGGCAATGAGGGATCGGTACTCAAATCTCTTTGTGGGTATGTATTTTCTGGTTGACTTTGATCCTCTTTAAGTTTTTTATGCACACGTCTTGTTTCATTTTGCATCCTTGTTTAGCTCATGTTCCGGGGATG
The DNA here is from genome assembly GCA_037157565.1 of Thalassia testudinum. Lineage (NCBI taxonomy): Eukaryota > Viridiplantae > Streptophyta > Magnoliopsida > Alismatales > Hydrocharitaceae > Thalassia > Thalassia testudinum. Next base: position 26,204,922 of record JAZHRO010000063.1, on the reverse strand, counting down.
AAACTTCCTTTAAGTTTGTTACGTTAAAGTGATCCTTCCCCAAAGGTCCCTATGGATTCTTGGGTTTTTCTAGGGTGTTATGGAAATTTTAACACCCCCAACCTTGTTCTATGGGCTCCGCGGGAAAACTACAAGACTGTGGGGCCAAACCCACAATCTTTTCTCATCAAAAACCTTACCCAACACCCCTCTTAAACCCCCCTCATAACCCCACTCCTCTATACCACCTCGGGCGGTGTGCCTTCCTATTTTTCCAGTGAGAGAGAGAGGTGACCGGAAGAGGAGAGTAAGGGCTGTGTACCTTCCTATTTTTGGGCCGCATTTAGGCATCAATTAGGTTAGGCATGCATTGCATATTTTGTTATATTTTTGACACATTTATTTGAGTGTTAGGGATGAACAGATAATCAGATCCCTAAAACCCTAGCACGTAAGAAGGAAACTAGTGAAGAGAAAGCTCATTCCAGCTGGGACTCAGCCAAATCCAGCTCATCATAGCTGGATACCAGCTCACTTGAGTTAGGATTAGCTCCATTAAGCACCATTCAGCTCATCTTAGCTAAATGGTAGCTCAGGGACACTCATCTTAGCTCACCCTAGCTCAAGTTAGCTCAGGCTCTGCTCAACTTAGTTAAGTCTAGCTTACCTTAGCTCCAATCAGTTTACTAGGAGCTCTAGATAACTCAACTAAGTTGATAGGAGTTTACCTCAGCTCAGAACTAGCTACTTCCAGCTCCACTCAACTCAACTTAACTGAAGATGACTTCATACAGCTTAGGCCAGCTCAAGTCCAGCTCCTGGGGACTCCACTTAGCTCAACCTAGTTGAGCTGAGCTACCTTAGCTACTCCAGCTAGCTAGGTCCTCCCTGGTAAAATTTGACCCAGCTCACCTGAACATATTTCAATAGAAGCCAACTCACTTTAGGTTGGCTTAGCAGCTAGAAAAGAACTAGCAAGCTAATCTAGCTAAAGTAGCTCCTTGCAACTCCCTTTAGTAGCTACCAGCTCCAGTTCAGCTCCAAACATTCCTTCCTCATCTCCTCCTCCTGAAACCCTAGCTCCATCACCACCTCCTCCTCTACTCAACTACTAGCTTAGCTAGCTTAGCTTAACTATAACTTATCTTCCACTGGCAATCCACCACCTACAACCTAACTCCACCTCACCACATAACTAATCCACCTACTCAAGTCCATCTAGCTCCACCTACTCCTACCCATGTTGGCGTCAACCAACATGCATCTCTTTACCCCATCACCACCTCCAAAAGCCACCAAAAAGGTGGTGCCAAAACCCCCATAACCACCCTTGTTTTGACACCACAAATTCCCTCCAAAAATCCCTTCATCTCATTCCTACACCTACCCTTAAAGCCACATCCAACCCTCCAATTTCTCCCTCCATTTTCCCCCTTCTAGAAGCCACCCCTCTTGGTGCCAAAATGGTGGCAACCTTCCACCATGGACGGACACCAAGGGATGCCCTAAACCCTTAACTACCTTCCCTCCACACCACCTTGTTGGCGCCAACTAGTCTCCACCCTAGGATCATCTAACCACTTCCATCATACCATCCTAGCCATCCAACGAAACACCACCAAACCTACTTCATATCCCTTGGTTTGGCACCACCTAAACCTAGCCCTAGGATCATCTATCCACCCTCATAAACCCATCCTAACCCTACATGTATCCAAGCCAACCTCTCCCTTCATAGGTCCTATATATACCCCCTTTAACCATCACCATAAGATCATCCTTTGGCTTCATATTTTCGACCTTCATCTCACCATATCTATGGCCAAGAGAAGAAGGAGAAGAAGAAGATTAAGGGATATCACTCATCATAATGCATCAGTTGACATAACCGTTTGAGCTCATTACACCCAGCTGATGGCGTTAAACTTAGCGCTTAACGAGAGGCAACCCGTCATCTTTTGAAAATCTTGAGGCCCTTCTAATCATCTTTTGAGCTACACTCCTATTGCACTTTTGAGTTCAACTTTAGAACAGTGGACTCCACCTTTGGTACTTGTATCAAAGCTTGAAGTCATCTACAACAGTCATCCCAACCCATCCACCCACCCTTTGATCCTGTTCTAATCCTTGAACCAAGCTGATTTCATACCCTCTGGTTTACAATGAGGACACTGCAAAACTTAGTCATGGGTGGGTGTTAAAGTACAAACACATGAAAATTCAATTCTCTGAGGGGTTCTCACAAAAAATATACACAATCAAAAATTGATAAAAATAAAAAGTTGAAAAAGAACAAAAAGATTGAGAAAGGGGAGGAAAATTTTGAGAATTTTGATTGCATATCATTCATGAGGAAAAGAGAGTTTAAATGTCAAAAAGGAGCAACATTTAAGAACAAAAATGATAGTCATTAGCACTCGATTATGAAGATTACTTAAGTTCTAGACCTAATCAAAAGAAAAAAATTAAGTCTTGAAAACAAAGAGACAAGGAGGGGCCACATGGCGGCGGTTTACCGATATCCTACGCTGTGTTTGGCATGTGGAGGCTGGGGTCATAAGAAGGATTCATGCAGGACGGTGGGGAAGAAGGACCAGAACAAAGGTGGACAACAAAGGGCCCAAAAAGTGAAGGGGGCAATGCCACCACCACCACCGGTGAGTAAAGGGCAAGGTATGATGTTGAAGTCCCTCATACAGAGGAGGTTAAGGCGGTTGAGATGGCAATAAGGGGCGCCTTGATTGGTGAGATCATGATTAGCTCCTTCTCCCTTGAGGGAATACAAAACCTGGTAAGATCCCTATCCTTATCATCTCAGGGCTAGAAGGTGGCGCATTTGGGTGGCACTTGATTAGCCCATAGTTGTGGGCTATTTAAGTATTTAAGTGCCTATACATTAGATTAATTATAACATTTATTTAGTATAAATTAGGATGTAAATAGATCAATTCATAGTTTTAATCTAATTACATAATCCATACATTGCATTCATATCTTAAGTGCATTTAGAATTAGCTTAGAATAGCATTCATCTAATTAGATAACCAATTAGGTACATTATTTTTATTAACATAGAAGTTGAGGGTCTGTACATAAATAACCCTAATATTTTAACAATATTTTCTTTATTCTTCTTCTTTCAGAATGTCTGGCTGCCGCTCCACCGCCCGGCTGCTGCAGTGATAAAGCCATTCAAGGGGGAGCGGATGTGGTGGATTTGGTCGGCGGCTGATTTCAAACTTCTTCAGGCCACTACAAAAGGAGCAGGGAGGCAGCCGAGCTCAGGAGGCCTCCACCACCGACCCACCACTGTGCAGAGAAAACCTCTCTCTTCCACTCCACACTGCCGACCTCTACCGTGGCGGCGAGTCTCCACCACCATGGGCGTGTGGTGTGACAGGCCACACCGCCATCCGGAGCTCGCCTGCATTACCGTCAGCACCTTAGCGTGCAACTCCCTCGCCGTCGTCACCAACCACCACCGCAACGACCGTCACTGCAATCACCTTCTCATTCACTTAAGATGTCCGGAAAATTTTTCTGACATCTGAAGGTACCCGCTCACCTGCGATCACCCGCCCATCTCACCGTTCACGCCCGCACCACCACCCCCGCACCTGCGCCTTCATCCGTGCGCACCCACGCCTGCAGTGCCACCCACCAGCCTCTAGCGCAACCGCGCCCACCATCAGCCTTCGCCATCTCCACGCGCCTGCAGCTCACGCCATCTCCACACACTCACCGGCTGCAACGCCCTCCTCCAACCGCACCTGCAGACCCACACAACCGAGCACGCCTCCTCCCGCACCTGCCGCTTGCAAGCGCCATTCACTCGCAACTGCAGAGCCCTTCGCCCACGCGCCTACACCCTCCAACAGTGCCTACAGTCCACGCTGTTCACCACCGCGCCTGCAGAACCGCCAGCATCGCCCTCCGTAGACCCTCCGCAGCGCACGCCATCCTCCAACCGCGCTACAGCACCCTCCGCCGCGCTTGCTGAACCGCCTGCAACGCCCTCTTCCCCGTGCCTGCAGACGAACGCCTGCCACGCCAGCCGCAGCAGTGCCCTCGGCAGCGGCAGCAGCCACCCCCGCAGCGGCAGCAGGCGGCGGACTTCACGCCAACAGGCTGCGCAAGCTGCCGGCTGCAGCACCTCCGCCGGAGCTCGTCCGGCCACCTCCGGCCGCCGCGCAACTCGTCGCCACCACCGATTTGAAGCCCTTGATCCAAGGGACCTCCTCCGAGCTTCCCGCGCCCGGCCATCGGCTCCTCGTCGCGCAAGACAACGGGAAAAATTCCCCTGTTTTGCTACAGTAAAATGTTAATTAAAATTTACATTTTCTGCAATTGCGACATTTTAATCATATTCTATTCACTCTGCATTGCGGAAAATATCCTGTAGTTTCTCATAATTGCCATTTCAGCATTGTTTCTTGCTTAAACCTTAATCTAAAGGCAATCTTGGCTTGGTTCTTGTCCAAATTGACTACGAACAAACATTTTTAAGTGGCGCAAATTTTAATACGTTATTGCCTCCCTGTGGATACGACCCGCTCCTCTGAGAGTGGTTATTTCTTGTTAAAAATTGATTAGTCGATTTTTCCACCAATTAAACTACAAACGACTTAAAAGCGAATGATCGACCAGTCAAATGGCGCCGTTGCCGGGGAGGCAACAGACGCAATAATTTTGCCTAATTTTATTTTGATTATTTGTCAATTGTACAGAGATTTGACCATTCATTATTTTCTTTTCTGTGAGAGAAAATTTATGCTACAAATCAGCCAGTGTGAGAGGCGACCCTTGACGTCGCCAGACGAGAATTGGGCGAGCCATTTTTAAACGGAGGAGAAGGATGAGGACGCGACGGACACCATTTAGTCATTAGTTTAATTAGAATAGAATTAAGATTGTAGACTTAATTTTTCATTATAGTTAGTTTGAAACCCTTATTTTGGGGCAAATTTTGAGGGGTTTGTTCCCCGATTTTGTTTTGGACCTGTGTTGGGTAATTTTTGGGAGCCTGTTCCCTTTTCTTTAGATTTAGGTTTATTTTTTTTTATTATTTCTTTTATTTGCTTGTGCATAAGTAGTTCTAAAAAAAAAAATAGGAAAAGAAAAGAATGAGCTGCCTGCTAGAAGCTGCCTGCCCTAGGACGAACCATTTAGGTCTGTATGAGCAGCCTCTAGATTTGTTTTTCTACATTGCGTGCATTTTTGCATTGAAGATCGCTGGAGGCAAGGTACGCATTCTCTTACTTTGCATCCTATTTTTGATCACGCATTGCATTTGGGATTTAATGCGAAGACCACCTAATCTGTACTGAATAAATCTAACAAGTGGTCACATTTTTTTTTAGAAAAAGGACTAATTAAAGGAAGGACATTTTAAAAACCAAGGATTTCATTTTCAAACTTGGCGTGCGATTCAAAGTTCAAAATATTTTACGGTGTATGCACACTTATTTCACTTGCACCACGGCATGCTTCTAGACACTCCTTAGGTTTGGAAATACTAGGACAAGAGCCCTCCTTTCGTTGGATTCTGAAGTGTTCGAAACTTGAGATCAAAGGTTTTGTAAATCCAAGGAGGGGGATACCCTGTCATGGATTTTTAGGGGTAGTTGAGGAGCACCGCGAAAGCACAGCTTCAAAGGAAGGCTTAGGCCTACTTGCATCCCTCGATCTTCCGTCTTTGGATTTACTTGACCATTTGAGATTTAGGGAAGAACACCTAAGCTCCAACTAGGTCTTTTTAGGCGAGCCGTAGGTCGACAATAGGCACGTAAATTGATTGAACAAATTGTATTGTCACTTTCAATCCGACTTAAAATCAAAAGCCTAAATTGGGAAAGACCTAAAAGGTCCTTTTTGAATTGTGTCTTGCTTGGGGAATTCTGATTGAAGTGTGAGTTAGAATGGACCACATTGATTTTCATCCTTTCACATCTTGCCCAGACCCTCACCCCCACTCTGCATCCTTCGATCCCAGATGCCGAGATGGTCCATTCCTTGATGGACATAATGACAATCATTGGGATCCGTTTTACTCCTATTATAGGAGTATTGGCCTAGTTAAGCCCCAAATTAGTGAGCAGAACTCCGGAGCGGGATTTGCTTTGCCCAATATCCCACATACCAAAGAAATACCCAACCCACCCTCCCTGAAAAATTATAATGGTTGGACAAACACTCCTGGGTACTATAAGCCTAAGCTTGACTTCTCTTATGATAGAAATGACCTCTCCTCTTTGAAGATGGAAATACAGAAAATGCAAAATGAAATGAGTGAATTGTTAGGAGAATCTTTGAAAGCAGGCCAACAAGAAAGAGATGAAATTAGCCACCCAATCTGCCCCATTGATGATGACGTACACCCCTCTACAATAGATGCATCTCCCATGGGAAAGCTATACTTTAAGTTGAAGGGAAATTCTGGGGAGAATAGCTACTTTTCGAGGATCGATTTTGAAACCTCCCCATTAGATGACACTTCCTTGAGAGATCTACACTTTAGGTGGGAGGAAAATACACATGAAAGTAGCTATGCATTGGATGAAGAAAGGTGGCAACCCGAGGAAGATGATGATAAGGTTGAGTATCCACCTGAATTATATTGGAGTCAAAAGAAGGGAATGATGGTACCATTGGAAGACCTCGACCCAGATGATAGTATTTTCGTGACATTTGATGAAGTGGGTCAAAGTCAAGTTGTTAATCCTACCCTCCCTTCTGATCACGATATGGAACTCAAACCCACCCTTAAGGAACATAACCCTAAAGAAATTGACCTATCTGAGGAGTCTGATGTAACCAATGTAAATAATTTACCTTAGATAGAGCACCATAGGGGATCTGCTGAGATATTAAATGATTCTAGACCTCGGGTACATGATGAATTGTGTGATGAGGAGGAATACGAATTATATGAGGAACCTACATTCAAGATTTGGAGTGACACTAAGGGTGATTATGTCTTATTTGAAGAGTTAGCCCCTGAGGATGTCACAAATTTGACCAAATTAGGTTTCCTTGGCACACCCATTGATGATATTTCTCCTCATGATAAAATGATGGAAAATTTGGAAGCAATTTCTAAGATTTATGTGGATTCACATATAGACTCCGGGGAAGATTTGAGTAAAGACCAAAAACCCGGGGATGACATTGATAGGATAATCCCTAGATCTGTTGCTTCCAACCTGCCTTCATTCACTTCGAAGTCACCCTCTGATTCGCTTATATCTGAAAGCGAAATTGTGACTCCTGATGAAGAGCAGGAAGATCCACGTGATGGTGCAAGGAATGCTAGGGATGAAATTGAGGATTTAGAAAGAGTGTTTGGGATGGACACCAAGCTGATTAAACCCAACCTAGATCTTATGGCCATCCCACAACCTCGTAACTTGGACACCTTAGACGATCCTTACCTTAGAGAATTGCTCATTTTTGTTCTGACTAGGGGCTTAACAGACCAATATTTTCTGTAATGGAGTATCGGGTATGGATTGATGATTTCTTTAGTCAGTCCATTACCCTGGGGGTTTATCTCTATACCATTCCTTCCCCATTCTTTTTGGAGGATCCTTGTCATCCTACCCCTACCCGTTTGGAGGTTATTTTAACTGTTTATCCTTTAGAACCTCTTCTGGTGACCTGGGAAGATTTCATTCCCATTTTAGTTGGGTGAACATTTGCTATCGGGATTCATCATCAGCTCGCCAACATCCTAGGTTACCTATTTTCTAGGCCAACTTTGCTTTGCTCATTTTTAGGGCCTATTTCTGCAATTCTTGAACCTGATTTGCAGGTTCTTCGGTTATTCAGCCTAGCTTTGACCCAGGTAATATCCTTCTATGCAATGAGGACATTGCAGATTTTAGGCATGGGGGGGTGTACTTGGGGATATACATAGCATAATTGCATACATTTGTACATATAAAAAAAAAAAAAGTTTTGAGCTTAACTGGCTAAGTCCTGCATTCTTAAGCAAATCAGAACTCTAGCGTAGACTAAATTAATTCTAGGGTCAAACTTTAGAAGCTAAATAAGCTACTAGCTTTAGACCTTTAGGGTCCTTTGTGGACTTAAAAACTTAAGTAGGAGTTAAGTTGCGGACCATTCTTCAAGAGGTTGAGGAAGGGAAGCTAGGGTTTGAGTTAAAAGGTGGGGTAGTACCTGGAGTCTTATTCTACCTTTTGGTTTACGGGTCCTTGTAACCCAAGCATCCAAATTTTTCACACTTGGTCTGGTAATTAACTTAATTTCTGAAAAGAGATTTGGTTCTCTTAGTTTTGACTTAAGAAAGGCTTGAAAACACAATTTGATTGGAAGAGTTCCCGCCGTAGGAGAGGTGTAGTATATACTCACCTTGAGGATGCGATGGTAACATATTACCTCGTCGGCGCTTGTCTCTTAGGATATCCATCCTACTGGGGGCATGTAAGCGCATTGCGCGGTTCAGGTACCATGGGCGGCCCTATCTCGAAGTGCCGATTGCCATAGGCCTGAATTCGCTTAAGAAATCCATGGGCGATACTATCTCGAAGTGTCGATTGCCAGGAGTTCTTGGGGTCGTTGTGGGCGGTGCTATCTCGAAGCATCGAAAGCCAGGCACCCTTCGAGGTATGGTAATGGGGACAATGAATCCGACACAGACCGTGTTGATAGCTGATCTGAGGTTAGACTTAGAAGAATCAAATAAAAAAAAAAAGTATATATATTAAAAAAAAAAAAATTCCTTTAACTCAAATAACTCGGACCAATGCACAAGCACGGATGCTTGTATCTCAGGGATTAATAAACTTTAGGGTAGAGTCAGAAATCAGGGAAACTTGTGCCTGCAACTCATCTTTAGCCGACCTAGTCTGTAACTTAGCAACTACTTAGGAACCTTGGATCTAGAGCCTGAACTTAATATGCTTCTGAAGGAAGACTAAGTGAGTTGACTAGTCTACTTGGAGTGCTAGGTTTCGCTTAATTTTGCTAGGGACTAGCAAAAACTAGGCATGGGGGTATTTGATTAGTCCATAGTTGTGGGCTATTTAAGTATTTAAGTGCCTATACATTAGATTAATTCTAACATTTATTTAGTATAAATTAGGATGTAAATAGATCAATTCATAGTTTTAATCTAATTACATAATCCATACATTGCATTCATATCTTAAGTGCATTTAGAATTAGCTTAGAATAGCATTCATCTAATTAGATAACCAATTAGGTACATTGTTTTTATTAACATAGAAGTTGAGGGTCTGTACATAAATAACCCTAATATTTTAACAATATTTTCTTTATTCTTCTTCTTTCAGAACGTCTGGCTGCCGCTCCAACGCCCGGCTGCTGCAGTGATAAAGCCATTCAAGGGGGAGCGGATGTGGTGGATCTGGTCGGCGGCTGATTTCAAACTTGTTCAGGCCACTACAAAAGGAGCAGGGAGGCAGCCGAGCTCAGGAGGCCTCCGCCACCGACCCATCACTGTGCAGAGAGAACCTCTCTCTTCCACTCCACACTGCCGGCCTCTACCGTGGCAGCGAGTCTCCACCACCGTGGGCATGTGGTGTGACAGGCCACACCGCCATTCGGAGCTCGCCTGCATTACCGTGAGCACCTTAGCGTGCAACCCCCTCGCCATTGTCACCAACCAGCACCGCAACGACCGTCACTGCAATCACCTTCTCATTCACTTAAGACGTCCGGAAAATTTTTCGGACGTCTGAAGGTACCCGCTCACCTGCGATCACCCGCCCATCTCACCGTTCACGCCCGCACCACCACCCCCGCGCCTGTGCCTTCATCCGTGCGCACCCACGCCTGCAGCGCCACCCACCAGCCTCCAGCGCAACCGCGCCCACCGTCAGCCTTCGCCATCTCCACGCGCCTGCAGCTCACGCCACCTCCACACACTCACCGGCTGCAGCGCCCTCCTCCAACCGCGCCTGCAGACCCGCACAACCGAGCATGCCTCCTCCTGCGCCTGCCGCTTGCAAGTGCCATTCACTCGCGACTGCAGAGCCCTTCGCCCACATGCCTGCACCCTCCAACCGCGCCTGCAGTCCACGCCGTTCACCACTACGCCTGCAGAACCGCCAGCAGCGCCCTCCGCAGACCCTCCGCAGTGCACGCCATCCTCCAACCGCGCTGCAGCACCCTCCGCCGCGCTTGCAGAACCGCCTGCAGCACCCTCTTCCCCGCGCCTGCAGACGAACGCCTGCCACGCCAGCCGCAGCAGTGCCCACGGCAGCGGCAGCAGCCACCCGCGCAGTAGCAGCAGGTGGCGGACTTCACGCCAACAGGCTGCGCAAGCTGCCGACTGCAGCACCTCCGCTGGAGCTCGTCCAGCCACCTTCGGCCGCCATGCAACTCGCCGCCACCACCGATTCGAAGCCCTTGATCCAAGGGACTTCCTCCGAGCTTCCCGTGCCCGGCCATCGGCTCCTCGTCACGCAAGACAACGGGGAAAAATTCCCCTATTTTGCTACAGCAAAACGTTAATTAAAATTTACATTTTCTGCCATTGCGACATTTTAATCATATTCTATTCACTCTGCATTGCGGAAAATATCCTGTAGTTTCTCATAATTGCCATTTCAGCATTGTTTCTTGCTTAAACCTTAATCTAAAGGCAATCTTGGCTTGGTTCTTGTCCAAATTGACTACGAACAAACATTTTTAAGTGGCGCGAATTTTAATACATTATTGCCTCCCTGTGGATACGACCCTCTCCTCTACGAGTGGTTATTTCTTGTTAAAAATTGATTAGTCGATTTTTCCACCACATTAAACTACAAACGACTTAAAAGCGAAAGATCGACCAGTCAGCGCTCATTTTATGCTTTTTGACCTAGGTAGGATTGATGTGGAATGTCTTCGTTTTCGCACAACAATGTTCGAGAGGATGACTATTTTGTGGAGGTTGGTGTCCCCCTTCGATGGGGCCTTACAAGATTGACCTCCATCGAGGATGGAGAATAGAAGGGGCACTATGGAGATTTGGGGGCTCCCTTTGCATCTCCAAACCAGAGGGGTGGTGGCAGGGGTGATGGTGGGCTTCGTTGCCTTGGAAGAGAATGTAAGGGTGGGCCTCTATGAAGGGGATGGGAGATCAATTAATGTGGAGGTGTTCGTGCTGAGTGGGGGGCAATTCTAGATAAAATTATACACAAGTGTGGGGGACGCTTGTGTCTCCTTCAGCCAAAGATGGTTAGCCTTCATGATGAAGAATTGCAATAGGAGCAACAAGGGCACACGAGGTGGAGGTTGGAGTGCACTGATTGCACAGCAATTATATGTATTAATTGACCTAAATTAGGCTAGACCTTAGCATAACTTAGGGTAAATCATGCATGCATAAACATTATCTGCATCTTTACTGCTTTCCTTTAGCTATGCATAAAATGATGTTATAATGTGCGAATTACAGGCAATAAGCTGATCAAGAGCTGGATCTGGAGCAGGATCTGAAGCTGGATCAAGAATAACGAGTGCTGCAGCAAAGCTAGAGAAGAAGGTTTAGATTAGATGTAGGAATAATGATGTAAGGGAGTCAAGGTTTGCTATTCTATTAAGTAGGAATAAAGCAGTAAAATGTGAAGAGCTCAGGTCCATCCTAACCCTAGGATAGCCTAGAGATCTCCCCAAGCCTTAGCCACCCATAGATTAGGTCACCGTACCCTAGGACACCCTAAAACCCTAGTTCCAACCCTTATCTAGATGTCCAGATAAGTTATAGGACGTCCAGGACCCTTAGCCATCTCCCTCACACATCAAACCCACTTCTGCAGTGTTATTGGACGTCCAGACACTTTGTCAGATGTCCAATTTCTGCAGAATACCCAAAACAGAACCCAAAATCTGTCTTGACTCTGATTGGATGTCTAGACAACAAGTCTAGATTTCTGATTTTTGAGTATAAGACATCTGGCACTATTATTAGACATCTGATACTGCTCTCCAGTTCCTGTTTTGAGATTCAAGCCTTGATCTTGGATCTCTGGGTCTCTAAACCCAATTCCAACTCCATAGGAACCTAAATTAAGGTACCTTAAACCTAGTACATCTCCTCTAGACCTCCATAAGGACCTAATTAGGTCCTCACTAAACCTAATTGACTTGGATCTTAGTCAATTCCATCAGCCTATTCAATTGGACTCATTGTAAATCCTAATTCACTAAGGTAAAGTGAAATTAAACTTAATACAAGTTTAATTGTGTGTGTGGAAACTTAATTGAGAGTAAAACAACTCAATTAATTTAGGTCTAGGTCAATTGGACTCTCACTGAGTCCAATTGGATAGTGTGTGCTAAGATCAGGGCTCAATTGGACTCAATTCCATCAGCCTATTCAATTGGACTCATTGAGAGTTTCTCTTAGGTCTATAAAAAGACCTAAGGGGTGGCCATTTGCACGCATTCACTTCCTTGGCTTCCATCCACTTTTTGGCCATACTTGCTTGGCTCCATCCACCTCCACTTAAGCTAGCCACCAACATCTCCACTCCATCTCTACGAGCTGAGCACCACCATGAAGGACACCATGTCGGGATGTTGGGTCACTCTTCTCTCTCTCCAAGGGATGACCTAAGCTCCATTGGCCATCCCTCATTCTCCTCCTGACCACTCCAAGGCCATCAGAGTCCACCTCCGAATGCCCTTCTATTCTGCTAGATCTAGATTAGTAGTTTATGCTCTTCATAGTTTTACTGCTTTTAATTACTGCTTAGTAGTGTAGTCCATATTCTCCCCAAATGATGCATGCAAAATCCCCCTGTAGATTCTTGTATGCAATCGTTTTCTGATATCTAGATTTACATTTTTTTAGCATTTTTGTACAAGCTTTCCACTATGTTTCATGTTGCAAACACTTTCCAAATGAATGAATGAAAAATATATTTTCTATAATTATATGTCTATGTGTTGAGAATCACCATGAGCTCATTGCAATATCTTTTGCGTGATTAATGTTGCCTGTTTTGAATTCCTGATATTCTTGCAACTAAGCATGTCATACTTAAATATGTAATAATCATGAACCGGCATGCGACTTTAAACAAAGTAGAATGGAAAAAGATCGAATGCAAACATAAAACAAACGCCTCCCAGAGATGAACGACCTGGACTCAAGTCTCATTATCTTTAGAAAAAAATCTTTGTTTGATCGTATTGCGTACTATACTACGACGCATTTTCATTTCAGAATGTGCTTTATGATTTCCAAACAAATGGCGCTGTTGCCAAGGAGGCAATGTCATTTTGTTTAATTTCGATCTTTGAATCCATCACTAACAAATTTGCCTCTACTTTGTTTCTGGATTTGCAGGAAAAATGAAAAAAGAACAGGATTTGCGCACATAATGAGCGTGGAAAACAAATCCAGGTGGACATCATCTCTTTTTTTAATTAGGTTTTCCTTTGAACCTTAGGAGTAGATTTATTTTCTACAATTTCTTATGAAAAAAAGGAAAACAAAATTATTTATTCATTTTTGTGAAAAAGAAAAAAAATTCAAAAAAAAAATCTAGACTAGGTTTCCTTTGAATCATAGGTTAGTTTGAAAAAAGCAAATATATATATATATATTTTTTTTGAAAACCCTCGGAAAAAAAAAATTATCTTTTGAAAAAAAAAATTTGCTAAAGTTTTTGAAAAAAGAAACATTTTTGGTGGAAAGTGGATTTCAAACTTAAACCCTCAAAAGCTTTTCCACCATCTTTTGATTTTCGGCCAGATTTCAAAATCTGATTTGAAAATTCGATTGCCAAAAAATTAGTGAGCAGAAAAATTTGAAATTTGGGCTAGATCTTCATTTTCAAACCTTATTTCAAACGACACCATTCATTTGAAAAAGTGTTAAGTATAAAATTTTCAAAAATTCGTGAAGTGCAATTGGGTCAGACTGACCTAGATTCAAGATTTTTTAAATTTCAAAAAGCAATTAAGAGCAATCTGCAATCTGTTTTGAGTAAAAGTGATGGTGTTTGAAAGCTGATATCATTGGATTTATTTTCCATATTTTTCCCGAATTTTTGAAGGTCATTTGATACTGTTTCAAAGTGAAAAATCAACTAGGGGTCAAAATTCCAGATCTGACCCCTTGACATTCAAAAATCCTTAAAAATTTGGTTGAAATAGTAAAAATTCCAAAAAAATTTTTATTGAAAGCTAATTAAAAAAGGAATATACTTGCAAAATTTCAAGTTAATTGGATTCCAATTGTTGTCAGAGAGCGAGTTTTATTTTGTGGTGTGCTGAAACAGAACAAAACCCTAGAAGTGCATGAACCTTAGGGTTACAATTTTGAGACCACACTTGAGCTAACCTAGAATTAATCAAGTCTAGAACTTAGCCATTGAGCTTGGTTACCTTGTGGGCCACTCACCAAAAGAAAACCCCAACTGAAGAAAATGGGCTAAAATCAATTTTAAAACATGAATTAAGCCCAAATTTGTTGTCGTACTACTGGGTGTTTTCAACCTTTTGGCTGGGTTAGCCGAGAGGCGGGAATCGCTTTCAATCGGTTGTACGATGAATTTTCTTCAGGAATTAAAACTCAAAATGAAAAATTCGGTTATCTTATTCATAAGGACCATCTGATTGACAGGGCCTTGGCCTTGTCTGGCTTGGCTACACCAACCTAGGGGTTGGGTGGTGTATGCAAGGAAGGAGGTCACTTGGACCTCAATTGGTTGGACCTTGGGAGCCACTCCCAAGTAGGTGAGTCACCTCGCCAAGACCATCTTCTTCCCCCCACTTCTTCTATCTCCTGTAGCCATAATGGCTAATCCTGGACCTGGACCTAGACCGGGTTAGGATATTGATGAGCTGGACCCACGAGAATATCTGAGAGCCTGGGTCACTGAATCAGCTCAACCTTAGGATTAGAACCCAAGGTGGTGAAGATGACTTTCACTTCGCCTGATCCTTCTCCTAGGGTTGTCAAAATGGCTAACCCATATCCTAACCTTGGATATTATGACCCATACTAGTCGGTCCCTCAAAGGACTGCATCTTATAACCCAGGATATGGATTTCATACTCCTGCTTCTCACTTATGGAATATTGGTAGATCTGATTCACCCCCTGGAACCCCTGAAGAGCTACCGATGCATATGCGGCCGCATTACAAAATATAGAGAGCTATAGTGAGCGCTAAGGAAAAGGCCGCATTCTATCTACACGAATCTAGGCTATCATTGAGCCAAACCAAAGACAAAGCTGGATTCTGCATTGACAAGCTGTGATGGATCTCCTTCAAGAAATAGCAGAGATAACAAGGCTAATGGGACAAAATCAAGAAACTCAAGAACTACTACTTTTGAGATATCAAGTAGAAAATAGCCTTGCAGACCTCGAAGAATCTGAAACGACTACGCCGGAAGGACACACAGAAGATTCTCGGGAGTAGATGCTGGAAAATCATGTTGGGGAAGAAGAACCTAGCTTGGATATGAGACAGGAGCAGGAAGTATGCTGAATGGGTTCATCTGAGAAGTTCATTAAGGAAATTGAGGAGGAAAGGACTGATATCTCCAGGACTGAGCCACAATCAGATTATCCTAAATCCTGGAAGATACCTCATGGGTTAGAAAAGCCAACTAAGATAAGGGAAGTAGATCCATTTGAGGATATGGATCTTGAGGCAAACATTACATGCGACACTACTGATCAGCCTAAGCCACTTCCCATTATAGGTGAACCTGTGCTAGAGCCAACATCTTCTGATCTACACTCTTCTTCTTTCACCTACATACCTATTTCGGATGTTAGAGATTCTAAGATGACACTTTCTATCGTTGATGCTGACATCCGAAAACCAGAAGTAGCTATGGATGATTTGACCAAAGAAATAAATATGCTACTTGAGGTAGGAAGTACTGAGGAGCCCAATGCATATGAGGGTGAAGCTTTGAGCAGAATGAGCTGGGGACACACCTATCATCCTAGTCAATGGCTCGACCCAGAGCTTGAGGAGTCAGCCTCTGATGAATCAGAGATGAATACTAATGAGGACGAAGTAATTTCTGACGAGGATTTCAGTGACCTCCCACAGATCTTCTATTTTCACGAATACCCCCATATGACCCAGAGTCTAGAGAGGGCATGATCTTCGATGTCAATTACCACTATAAGGATCCCTATGATTCTGATTCTGGTTCTAAGGTATATTTTGATCTATTCCCTCAGCAACTTCCTACTGAATTGTGGGACATGATAAATGAGCTGAATCAACATCATGATCCCCCCTCTGATTATCCTCTATTTTCCACCACCACACCACACTTTCTTATAGCTGGACTTTTTGGAGTAGGGGTGCACAATCAGCTGGTTTGCATCTCTAGACCATTGATTCTGGGGGCATACGGGCATATCTTTCTTTTAATCTTGACTGGCCCCTATGCTAGAATTGATACATCTGATTGAGTTTTTGCCTAGCTGGAGGCGTTAAACTCAGCATCTACTCCGCATCCATCACCCTATACATATTCATTTTTATACATAGCATATTTTTCTTTAAGCACATTTCCTTTCTACATATTGCATACTGACAGGTTGGTTGATGCTGAATGTATAATTTCAGGAGCAATTACAGGTGATTTCTACCCATTCTCTCCATACTGTATTCATTTTCTTTTATATTCATGCATGAGGACATGCAAGAACTTCGGCATGGGGGGGTAGATGCAGAAAAACTGAAAAATTTCTATGCCAACCCTTACGAAAAACCTCAGAGCTACATGTAAAATGTACTTTAGGACCCTAAATAAAAGAACAACCAACTCCACCTCCAATACTCGCATTGGAGCTAGAAATCATCCGCAACAGCCATTTGTGACTCACCTGCTCACCTTTTGTTCTAAATTTTGGGTCAAGCTGATTGTAACCCGATACGGGAATTTCATGAAGTACAATTATACGAGGTTACTTGTTTATAGCATATATACATATTGCATTCGTGAATAAGATTATTTTATTAAGAGAATGCATTAGGGATTTTATCCTCTAGTTGATTCCTGTAATCTGGAATCCAATACAACTTTTCACACACACAGATTTGCAATGGATTCATGGTGAAGGCTAATAAATGTCTTCAGTCTGTCGAGAAGAAGTAATGCTTCTTCTTCTGAACCCCTGGACAGTGTATTGGGAGACAGGAAGATTTTCTTCTAAAAATCCACCAAATAGTGTGAGATGAGAGTAGAGTGTACTAGTGCCCTAAGATTAGTACAAGGAATCTAGATGTCCTAGATAATTAGGTGATGATATTCTGAGATTAGACATAGTTTTCGCTCTCGGTTCCTATGTATACATTTTGTGTGAAATTTTGAGAGCCACCAAATAAGGCAAATATGCGGAGAGTGAGTTTTCATAAAACTAGGGTTAAGGTGGATGGTTACGACCATTCTTTATGGAATCCTCGGTTGAAGGAGGGTATTGATGCTAAGGTCAGAAATACATCATCCTATCCCTCTTTCTCGGTGCCGTGAGTAGGCACTTCCACCAAATAAGCCACCCAATGTCTCTTGAGTACCACCGATCCCTAATAATGCCTCCTCAATAAAGTTCATGGATGTGTGATAGTTGTGTTATGTTGAAAACAAAAAAGAGAAAAAAAATTGGAAAAAAATGATGAAAAGAAAGAAAAATTGAAAAAAAAAGTTAGAAAAAGCAAAGAAAAAAGAGTGAATATTTAGTTTAGTTGCATTGAGGCAATACCACCAAATAAATTTGAGATCCACCAAATATGACCTTAACCCACCTTTCTTGTGTTTCTGATCGCCTGAATACTGGTTGAGGAATTTCGACTTAGTGTTAGGGTTATGGAAACTCAATTAAAGTGTTAATGCCAAGTGAGACCACTAAATATAGATCATATGTGTGAATCTGGTGAGATTGTGAGCTCTAAGAAAAGAAAAGAAAAAGAAAAAGAGTAAGAGAAAATGAATACAAAGGAATCAAAAGAGAGTATAGTTTTTCTTGTCTTTCTCTGAGTTGAGTTATTTAGTACTCTGGGAATCTAGATTCTCTAGTATTAGTCTCTATGTAGCACTAAGTGAGAGTGAGCCACCAAATATAAAATCTTTTCCCTCAGAGATTCTCTACCTAAGCCTAAAGCCGAGTGAAATTCATAGAATATCTTGAATACCCCAAGGGAAGAAGTCCGCCTATCCAGCTAGAATTTTTACTAGAGGTCAAGTACAGGCTTTAGAGGTGAATTAGTTTTTCAATCAAATCCATTGCAAAAGCTACATAGCTGTACTTTCATGATTGTCAGGATTTCTAGAGCATAGGATGAAAACAAAAAAGAGAAAAATCTCTATGCATACACTTAAAAAAATAATCAGTCCCTTAGGGACCCTTGCTGTAAATAATTTAGTCTTGCATTCGCTAGGAACTAGCAAGATTTACGCATCGGGGTATGCTTGCATAGCAATCACAGGTCTTAATTGACCTAAATTAGGCTAGAACTTAGCATAAGTTAGGGTAATTCATGCATGCATAAGCATTATCTGCATCTTTACTGCCTTCCTTTAGCTAAGCATAAAATTATGTTATAATGTGGTGATTAAGTGCATTATGTCGATTGCAGGCAATAAGATGATCAGGAGCTGGATCTGGAGCAGGATTTGAAGCTGGATCTGGAATGAGTGTTGCAAAAGAGCTAGAGTAGAAGGCTTAGATTAGATGTAGGAATAATGATGTAAGGGAGTCAAGGTTTGCTATGCTATTAAGTAGGAATAAAGTAGTAAAACGTGAAGAGCTTAGGTCAATCCTAGCCTTAGGATAGCCTAGAGACCTCCCCAAGCCTTAGCCACCCTTAGATTAGGTCATCGTACCGTAGGAAACCCTAAAACCCTAGTTCCAACCCTTATCTGGACATCCAGATAAGTTATAGGACGTCCAGGACCCTTAGCCATCTCCCACACACCTCAAACCCACTTCTGCAGTGTTATTGGACCTCCAGACACTTTGTCAGACGTCCAATTTCTGCAGAATACCCAAATTAGAACCCAAAATCCTTCCTGACTCCAATTGGACGTCCAGACAACAAGTATAAACTTCTGATTTTTGAGTATAAGACATCTAACACTATTATTAGATGTCTGATACTACTCTTCAGTTCCTGTTTTGAGATTCAAGCCTTGATCTTGGATCTCTAGGTCCTTGAACCCAATTCCAACCGCATAGAAACCTAAATTAAGGTGCCCTAACCCTAGTACGTCACCTCTAGACCTCCCTAAGGACCTAATTAGGTCATCACTAAACCTAATTGACTTGGATCTTAGTCAATTCCATCAGCCTATTCAATTGGACTCATTAAGTCCAATTGAGCCCTAATCTCAGCACACACTGTCCAATTGGACTCAGTGAGAGTCCAATTAACCTAGACATAAATTAATTGAGTTATTTTACTCTCAATTAAGTTTCCACACACACAATTAAACTTGTATTAAGTTTAATTGCACTTTACTGTAGTAAATTAGGGTTTACAACCCTAATTTGAGACCTACCTTGACCTAAACCCACTAGAACCTAACCTAATCAACCTAGCCACCTAAGTTTCGACCCACACACACCCACACACACCATCCACATGAAAATATCTAGCCTAGAGTTCTCTAGAACTCTCTACCATGTGTTGTTGCCTTGGTTGCCAAAATTAGCAACGAAGAGCCATTCAATTTTTAGATCCACATTTGGTGGATCTAAAAACCACCATCCACCCTCTCTCACTCACTCTTCCACGAGATCTCACCATAGGCCTCTCTAGAGAATTCCATAATTCTCTAGAGAGCTTCCCTTAGGTCTATAAAAAGACCTAAGGGGAGGCCATTTGCACGCATTCACTTCCTTGGCTTCCATCCACTTTTTGGCCATACTTGCTTGGCTCCATCCACCTCCACTTAGGCTAGCCACCACCGTCTCCACTCCATCTCCACGAGTTGAGCACCACCATGAAGGACACCATGCCAGGATGCTAGATGGTCGTGTCGTGTTTCGCTTGTTTAGAAATCGAGGTTACAAGTAACTTGTCGTCGTAGTTGCAAAACACATCGATCAAATAAAATTTATACTGAAACTCCAAGGGAGTCCTGGGTTGAACACAGGGAGGCGACGTTTACTTTATTGAAAATCGTGCTTCGTTTCATTTCTTTTTGGTATTTTAGGGTTTTGATATTTTTTTGTATTTTTGAAATAAAGGAAATCAAGCAAACGTATCACAAGAAAGAGATGAAACAAATATGATATATATGTCAATCCAATGTCGATTACAATGAACTATAAAAGCATAAAAGGAGAGGGGGGTGAGAGGAAGTCTCCCGAATCGGCTGTTCAGCGAGACAACGGTGCCTGGCGGAAGCTTGGACGAAGGAGATGAGGAGTGGGATGACGGAGGTGAGATGCTAGAGGATGTCGTGTTGAGGAAAGCTTCGGCGTGGCTCTGGAATGGAGCTGAGAAGACAAAGGTAATCTACTACCGGAATGGAGGTGGGAGGACAGCTCCAAGGTGACCTACGAAGGGAGATGGGAAGTAGGAGGAGTATTTAGTGGGGCAGAGGTTCACTACAGTAATAGGCACCTTGGGAGCTTGAGAACAAGCTCCAAAGGAGCGTTGGTAGGCTTGCTAGAGCTTGGGAGTAGGTGGGAGTAGAGTAGGTAGAGATGGCTTGGAAGGGAGGGGGTGTAGGTCCTTTTATAGTGGTGGAGAAGAGGTTAAAAATGGATTAAAGGACCTCTAGCGACCTCCAGACCGTCGCTGGAAACGTTGCTGTAGATAGCTCACCTCCACCCACGCCCATAGCTGGCTCTGATGGCTTGCAATAAAATAGCGATGGCCATAAGCGTCGCTGTAGGTCAGCCCAGCTGTCGCTGAAAGCTGGCCCCAACCACCCTTGCACCCACGCCACCTACCCCTCTCATCACGCACGCTGACTGCGCGTGCACAGGTGTGTGCGCGTGTGCTGTGCGCTAACGTGCGCACTTACAATGCGCTGGCCCACGCGTGTGCCCGTGCGCTATCGCTGCCGCTGCGCTCCAAGAACCCACCCAATTGCGAATTGGAGGGACTGCGGGGAATCGAACCCGCACCCCTCCGCAAACCCGCGCCTCCACCGTTGCGGCACTCCACTTGTGTCGCATGGAGTGTTTTGGTGCAAGCGCTTACCAGCCGTTGGATCTTGATCCAACGGCT